>CM031235.1:704780721-706279270 GCA_018340775.1 Taxus wallichiana var. yunnanensis
AAACAACAGACAAGATTCATGCCTTGTCGAGATGATGGGGGATTTAGATTTGGCATATCCTTTCTTTTTCCTATCCACCACTGTCCATTCCTCATTTCTTTCCTCCACTAAAATTAGAAGAACAAATTCAAGTCACTTAATAGGGATGTGAGCCTCAGCAAGGGGGGTCGAAGCACAATCAATCGCTGAAACAACATCCTGGAAAGAAGAATATGGAGGTATCTTCTCTGTATTATTCAGAAAACCTTCCATGGTGGGTGAATCTACTTGCAAGGGGGCACTAGATTCCAAATCCAAGTTTGTATGGGGAATGTCTACCTTTGAGGGGTTTGATGAATCCACGACTTGTTCTGAATGGGGCTAACCATCAAATGATCTGAAGATATCCCTTACATGACACAAGTTTTTCCTTGCATTTGGAATGTTCACATTCATCCGAAATATGCCTCGTTTGAAAGCATCTTCGGCATTTGAAAGCTAAACCCTCATATTCAATCCTTTGCACCCACTTCTTATCACCTATTTTTAGGTGAATCTCTGTTGGAAGGGCTTGAGAGGTGTCAATATCAACCAAAATTCTAGCATAAGTTATATGTGTTTGATGGGAGGTTTTATCATCAACTTTCACGAAGATCCTAGGGTATCTCCTATAGCAATGAGGCAAGATCTGTTCTAGAGCTACAATGGAAGTCCTGAAAGTGGATCCAAATAGGGTAGGTATCAAAGGAGTCTTTTAGGGGGTCAAAATATGGATACCATGGCTTGAACATGAGTCCATGTTCCCCCAAACCCAATATTGGTTAAAAATTAAATCCCTGTCCTCAGGGGTTTCAAAAATAACAATAAAATAGGCTTTAGCACAGGGGTAGAGTTCAATCTTACCCTTAATCTTTTCCCTCCATCTTTGTGAAATCCAATCGTGGAGCTGAGAGAGCTTAGGCCAAAACTTGTGAAACCTGCAAATGAGTCCAAGTTGGGATAGATTTTCCTCCTCTTTGAGAACCTTTTGCAGTAGATCCTCTTCTATCTTTAGCACAAGAGTCTTTTGTGATGGTTTTAATAACTTATCAACATTTCTCGCATTTTCCTTCTATTTGAGAGACCGCTACATAAGATTTGAATCAATTATCAACATTTTCCTGATTCCCTTGGTTGGGGTGCCCAGATCTCTAGAAGCGGCGCCCGAGATCTAAGGACACATTAACCTTAACAAGAGGGTAAGAGGCATTAGTGGAGCCTCCACTCGCTAGATTAGATTTTTTGTTCTCCTTTCTGCCATTACCATCAATGATCCTAGGTTTGGGAGGGTTAGTACCTACTACACTTTTGTCCCGGTTCGCAACAAAAATGAGCTCGATCCATGAAATATCATCTCCTACAAATTGTTGTGGATCATCGCTCCTCCGAGCCCTATTTTCCCTTCATCACGATCGCCTCACACTTTCACTTTCCACGCCGTCGCAGAGAAGCCATCACAAGAAGTTTTTAGGGTTTGTTTTGGGAATAACTTTTAGGGTCCGCATCATGTTCTTAGTTAATTCAACTCTTGAAAAAAATAAATCCATATAAATTGTGTTTATAAAATTAATAAAAATTAACATTTCTTTGAAAACTATTTTTTTTTTTAACTAATCCTAAATGAAAATGCATTATGCATTCTAAAAATATAATTTTCATATTTATATTTAGTGGCCATCAATGAGTGTGTCGATTTTTAATTCCATGTATTGTTTGCAAAAAAAATTAATGCTTAAATTCAAAATCACCCATTTCATCTATTTACCCAAAGACAAAATCAATGTATCAATTATAATTACTAAAACTTATATAATCTATTATTTTCAAGAAAAAAATGTCTCATACATATATATATATATATATATATATATATATATATATATATATATATATATATATATATATATATATATATATATATATATATCACATATTTACCACTCGATATAAAATATGTAAATAAAAATTACTTGTTATATAATTATAAACTTATGTACCACCTTACAAAAATAACCCCACAAAATAAGTAGAAAACCAATATACTTATGCCCATGCTAATTTTATGGCCACTCAAAACTCTCTCAATGTTTCTAATGTGGGGAGAATTATATAATTTATCCCATGGAAACTTTAATTAACATCAATTATTAAATTGAAAAACTAAAGATCACAAGAACAATTGTGAGTCGCCTATTCTCAACACTCATACCAAAACCTCCGTAAAATATATTCAAACTTGAATCTTTTTTAACACATTGAATCATATGACTCTATTGGGTAAAGGAATGACTCTCCAGATGCTACTTTGGGTTCACATGTGAACATAATACATGTCTAAAAATGATACTCTCTAATTGATATATTCTAAATTTAATACTAGCGTATGCATATTGGGTTAAGAAGTATATATCTATTTGAGATTGTGATAGATAAAAATGTATAAAGTGAATTTTAGAAAAATACAATTCCAATATTATTTGGGTTTTTGTGATAAGAAAAATATGACCAAAAAAATTGAATGCTTGTGTAAGGCTATCACAATCATATGTACACTTTTAGAAAGATGATAAACATGTGTTCTAAATTAATTGACAAATATGTTCATACTAAAAATAAAAATATATATTAAATCTTTAAAAATAATGAAAATAAAATTATTAAAATATAAGTTTTGGATTTTTGATGATTAATTTTTCTCTCGAAAATGTCAAAAATCTCAAAGTGGTTTGATCATCATATGAAACTTATATTTTTTGAGACATTCATTTTGTAGATACCTAAATATAGACCTATCGATATTTAGAGATTAATCATTGGCATTTAACTCAACCCATGACTCATTGTACAATGAATTGATTGACTCCTATATACGCCTTGTTCAATAAACACTACTAACCATGAGGTCACACTTGTTATCTTTCATTGACCAATCAAAAGCTCATTCATAGAATTTAAGACACATCTTCAAACATCCGCCACCATCTTGAATGGATAGATTGCATTTTGAAGTGTTCCCAAATGAATTTGGCCATGTTAGCAAAAACTTTTCTTATTGACTTTGTCCAAAGTTGATGACTTCATCCTAAAAACCTTAATGGTCACTTTTCAAAGCCCTAAGTTAAACTAGTTATTCACGTGTCATTTGAGCTGAAAAATATTGTCGAAAGAATCACTTCTATAAGCACATTCATTTAACATATTCTAAGGACCTTAGACCTCACATCTTTAGACTACCTAGGAGATCACAACAAAGCACCCAATTGCTTAATCAATTTCTTAAACATGTTCAACTAACTCAAAGTTTGAACACATTATACAAAATCTCCCTATGCCATTTGTAAAGCTATATAAAGTGCCAAAGATCATTATTGAGTGTCAATGGTCCTAATGGTGTCTTCATTGCTAAAACACATTACAATATACATCTTCCACACATTCACTAGGTGGGGAAAAATAAGGGTTTGATGTTTCTTTGGATCATTTCTACATAATCATGGTGGGTGCAATAGGACCCAAAATGGTAACCCTTTTTTATATTCTTTAAAAAAGATGAAAAAGAACCCCTATTTAGCTACATAACTATGATCACAAAAATTTAATCATAAAAGACAAATCTAAAGACATGGTGGAACATAGCACCAGAAGAAATATCTAGATTAGATTTATAAAGGATGAATCCATCCAAATAGGACAAAGTTACTCAAGTGAATTTTTATCGCAAGAAATTTATCCTACTTGTAGAAGTACACTCTTATACTTTCAAGTATAGCTTGAGACAAAAACAAAAACTTCATGCACATTTTTAGATCAAATTCATCACATAAAATTTTAGAATTAATGCAATCCTCTTTAACCCTATTTTTTACATTTCTAGCTAGCTCATCTCTTGCTAGTGAAATTTATCGTATTTTATCTAAATATGGTTTATGATTTGAAGTTTTGTTGTATTTAGTGTTATATAATCTTATCTTATAATACAAAATTGTTTAATATCTTAATTAGATTAACCCTAATTTTGGTGAGTCTACTTACTTTAATTACATGCAACCATAGGGCTTCATTCCTCTCCTCCAAGGTTTTAGATTTATTCAAATATAATTGGATTTAAACTACTTTTGAGTTTCTTCACACCCTAATTTATTCTTATGTCCTACACACTAACATATCGCCAATTTTGATACACTCTAGCTCTAGTATTTCTCATGATAGATGGAATTTAAAAAATCTATAAATGATAATCATAAATAAGTACTTCATCTATTACATGTGGCCCAAGTAAAAGGATAATACTAAAAATCATAATATAGACCCAAGGTGAACCTTCAAGTGATACAATTCCACCATCCACTGGATCTCCTTGCCCAATAAGAGATTATACTTGAAGTGTTTCCAAGCACCTTCACATACACCTAATGTGCCAACTATGGGGCATCAAGAATGGCTCCTTAAGTTATACTACACATTATTGTCCCTAAATTCAAACTTAAACAAATATTTGAGCCAACTAAGAAAATTTTGTTACAAATGATCAAATTTGGTTAATTATAGGCTAAGAATGGATTTTGTAAGTATATGGAGCTCAAGAAATCAAAAAGTTATCTAAGAGTTGGAAGAAAACCAAAGTTTCTCATATTTCGAACTTCTCAAGTACATTTGTAAGCTAGTTGTAAAATGTTCCCAAAACCTCTAATTCGAAAAATGACTTCTTAGTGTCAATTGGAATTTCAGACTTTTGGTGCACATTTTCTATCCACATGCAAATTCCATCCAAGCCTCAAATTCCCAAAATGGTTTTTTCTCCTTTATATTTTAAAATTTGGTGAAATTTTCCAATAAAATTTAAAATTTTGCAATGAATTTTGAATTTTGATTCCCCATCAAATTATTCGGAAGAGGTTTGAGGTGCAAAAGCATGTCAAAATCTCAACCAAGTCTTAGGCGGAGTGTGGAGGTCTGAAAGAATGTAGAACAAGTGTTAGGTAGACTTTTAAGGTGAGAAAACACGTCAAAATTCCAACCAAGTCTCTGGTGGATTTCGTATGTGCGAAGGAACGTCAAAATCTAGACCAAGTCTTGGGAAAAGTTTTGAGGTGTGAAAGCACGTAAAATTTTTGACCAAGTCTTGGGAAGAATTTTGAGGTGTGAAAGCATGTTAAAATAATGACCAAGTCCTAGGTGGAATTTTGAGGTGTGAAAGCATTTCAAAATCCTGCTTAGGTTTTTGGTGTGAATTTTTAGTGAAATAAAAAATTTGAATTACCAAATCATGAAATGCCAATATCTTGCATGAAGAAACATAAAATTAACTTACTCAAAATTGCACAAGAATATGAAATCATGCATGGATTTAAGGGAACTACCCCTTGACCCCTCCCTATACCGCAACATAGAACATGCCCGATACATCACCTCTCGACCCTACTACAAGATATCACCCCAAAACCTTACACATATAACCAAAAAGGAAATATATAATTGTTTAAGGTCTATTGTGCTGATATATAATGTTGTAAATTTGAAAGAGGGAGCTAATTAGGAAGAAGATATGCCATATGAAAAACTAAATTTACAATTGCATATTCTTACATTCAATTTTATAATTCTTTAGATGTGTGTTTTCATCTATGTAAAATGTCACTTTATTATTATTAAAATTGACCATCAAATTCATAGTTATCATCTTGTGCAAGTTGACTTAGTCAAATTCGTAGGTTGTGAAAATTGGCTTTGTTAATCTTGTATGTTTCTATTTTAGGAATATTGACTCTTTTAACCATGTACGTAGTTATAAAATAGGAAACTTTCCCTGGTCAATACTTTTGCACATTTGGAAATTTCTTCGTTGAAGGAACTACCTTATGAGAATTGAGAAAATATATCTTCAAGGATATGTGGAGACACATTTTATTTTCTAGGATATTGTAAAAGGACATTTTATCATTTATTAAGGGGATTTAAATTACTAGAGACTTGAGGGGATTCTTGGCTAGAATTTGTACTACCTACAATTTTTACAAGATATTTTAAAAGAGGAATCGTATGAGACTTTTTGTTCATCTTTGTGAAGAAATAAATAGATATTCATTGAACTTTGTGTCATGGTATATTTGGTTGTAACATATGTCATTAAATAAAATTTATGCCTTTCTTAATTCATTTCATCCTTGTAGATCTGTAATAAAAAATTATATCAAATTTTTTTCCTTTCTTCGTTCATTTCATGCATGCGAAATCAAATAAAAAATGTTTCTTAGATTGAATAATATCATTAAAAACTATAATAAGCTCTACATTTACTTATTTGAAATACAAGTTCTCCTTTCCTTCTTTCATCCTCTCTAAATTATTCATTTCTTTCTTCTCACTTTCCAGTTTATATTCATTTTATAAGAGTAAAATCCCATCTCCACATGTTAGCTAATGTAGATATTGTGCATATTATTTAATGTTTGTTTTATATTTCAATAAAGGGTGCATCCCTCATAATAGAGGAAGGAATTTGTCCCACATACACATTGTTAAAGCACAATATTTTGCATACAACAAAATATTTTTCCAACACACACACACACACACACACACACACACACACACATCATATGGCTTCTACACAAGGACCTACCCCACATTATATGGATATTTTTCCTCATCTATTCCTTCAAAAAATATAATCCATGCAATAAAATATATATCTCTTAACAAGAAATCAATCACATATTACCACAATCTACATTGGGTTACTCAATAACCTTTTAAAGACTCAAGAAATCAACTATCCTCTACCTCTTGGATTTAATCCACTAAAGCTATCCTTTTATGATGGCATGAATTAAAATCAACAACACCTTCATTTCATCATGGCATCATTTATGTATTATGTGCATGACGATAAATTACTTACCAATTTATTTCTACGTAGCATAAAGGAATACCGCTTGAATAGTTTCATACAATTCCTCCACGATCCTTATATACATTCCAATATCTCACTAATAGTTTCCTTATGCACTTTCAATCAATATTGGATAACATATATCATTCAAAAATATGATGAAAATAAAATAAAAATGACATGATTGGAAGATTATGTATTAAGATATAATTATTTTCATTCTCATGGACCTAAACACATTAACAAGAGTAAATTGATAGAAGTATTCATTTCTATTCTATTTTTCAAGCTTTAAAAAACCATGTTTCTCATTGTACATATTTTGAGGACCTATGTAAAATAGTTAACGAATATGAGACCAAAATCATGGAAGCTAATATATTGATGTCCAAAACCAAAAACCATTTAAAAACAAAAATTCAATCAAATCCCATATACAAGAGTAAGTTGAATGAAACCAAGAATGTAACACTACCTACTCTTGTAGTATCTATGAAAACTACCTCTACACAATGTTACAATGGTTTACCAAAACCTCCTCATTTTATCTTTTATGAGTTACTTTGAATTGTAATCTTATACAATTTCCATTACCTATTATTATTCATATAACCAAACAATAAGGCTCTTGATTTGATGATTTTTATGCTTATAATTATCATAAATATTGTGTACATTCTAAAAATTAATGTTTTATAATATGATAGACAATCCAAGATATTAGTGACAACAATACCATCTCTATGTAAGATCTTGAGCCACCCACAAATACAATAGTTTCTTAACCTAATTCATGCATATACTTATTTAATAATACATTGCCTTCTTATGTTAAAATAAGAAAGGTAAATGAAGTTCATATGGATTATCAAATAGTAACTCCTATACTAACTTATGCATATAATGAAAGAGGGATATGTGAGAACCGATATCAAACAATGCACCATGACAAAGTTGCAATCCGATGGTAACGTCATAGCTCTAATGTAATAAGCAAGATTCAAACAATGGAAAGAATATGCAAATAAGAAAACATGTCTGCTCATGCTCATAGATCAAAAAAGGAAGTACAAATAGGGGTGTTGTGTAACCCCCATGCCTAAATAAGGAAAGTAACTCCTATGATGCCACTGACGCATATGATGTGACTGATGCATATGATGCCACTAAAGGAGGAGTTACAATTCCAAATAAGGAATGTAACTCCTATGACGCACTGATGCAAATGACAATGACAAATTCTATGACATAATCTGACACTTGTCATTTGAATCCCTAAGACCTATGACTCTCGCAAGGTAAGATGACTCACCATGTGATGTGGATGATGACTAGGTAGGTCACACACACCAACACCCCCTTCATCGAAGCCGAGGTAGAGGTCATGGTAAGACAAAACAGAAAAGAAGACTCCCCTAGAAAACTAAGAAAGATGTGCCAATGGGGCCTGGCAACTAAAGGCCTGATAAGGTGCCCATATACAAACAACATCTTTCTGGAAAGAAGAAGAGGAGAAGAAGGAGGACTATATAGCTTGAAGAAGATGGGAGGATGCAATATACCTCACCCCAATAAGAGACCGTAAGTGAAGAAATTTCACCTTAGTGAAGGGCTTGGTGAATATGTTTGTAACCTGATCAACTGTCTAAACATATTGTATGTCAATGATGTTTTCATGTATCATCTCCCATATGAAGTGCATGTGAATCTCAATGTGCTTCGTCTGCTAATGTTGAACTAGATTTCTACAAATCGAGATAGTGCTCATGTTGTCACAGTAGATAATGGTAGGCCACCAAAAGTGGATGCCAAACTCTGTCAAGATACCCTATAACCAAACAAATTCTGTGGTAGTGTTAACTTCTCCTCTGTACTCTACTTCTATTGCGATGATATGGCAATGGCATTCTACTTCTTGTTGGACCAAATGACAGGACCTGAACCAAGAGTGAAACTATATCCTGAGGTAGAATTCTGATGATCTAGATCACCGGCCCAATCTGAGTCGGTAAATCCAACCAAGTCAATCTCAGTCCCTCCTAAGTAATGAATGCCATCTATGTGAGTGCCATGAACATAGTGAAGGATCCACTTTGTTGCTTTTAAATGCAGCTCATGAGGCTCCTGCATAAATCTAGACACAATCCTGATAGCATACGATAGATCTAGTCGAGTGTGAGTAAGGTAGATCAAGCTCCCCACCAACTGCCGATAAAGGGTACCGTCAACCAAGGGGGAAGAGAAATTAGAAACCAACTTGACCTTGGAAAGAAAAGGAGTAGGTGAGGACTTGCAATTAGACATGTGAAACCGAGCAAGAAAATCAAGAGAGTACTTAGGCTATGAGATCATAATTCCCGAGTCAGATTGTGAAATCTGGATCCCAATAAAGTAATGAAGCAATCCTAAGTTAGACATGGAGAACTTGTTGGCCAAGGAGATATTCACAAAATCAATGATAGAGGAAGAGCTACCCGTGATCAACAAGTCATCAACATAGAGAACAAGAATAAGCATGGAGTCATCCTACCGTAAAATATACACGTTTGGGTCAGAGTGACAGTGAGTGAACCCTGATGTAAGTAAAAAGCAGTCCATCTTAGCATACCAATCCCAAGGGTCTTGTTTAAGGCCATAGAGAGACTTATTTAACTTGCAAACGAGGGATGGATCATGGACATAGCCAAAAGGTTATTCCATATAGATCTCTTCCTCTAGGTCCCCATGAAGGAAGGCACTCTTAACATCCATCTGGTGGACTTCCCATTTGTTAGCAGCAGCAATGGAAAGGGTCAATCGAATGCAATTCATCTTTGTAACCGGAGAAAAGGTTTCCAAGTAATCAACCCCAGTACCTCGGAAAAACCCTTAACTAAAAGTCGTGCTTTATACTTATTGATTTCTCCATTGGCTCCATACTTTTCCGATATATCCACCTACACCGAATGATTTTTCTTCCTTTCGAAAGAGAGGTAAGATCCCAAGTGTCATTATTTATGAGTGAGGAATAATCCTCATCCATAGCAGAATCCCACTCAGGAATCCCATAAGCTTCCTGGAAAGATGATGGATCAAAAGCAAAGGCGAAGAAGGAGTGGGGTCCAACGAAACTCGAGAAAGTGCGTCTCTCATCTGAAGGATCTCCAACTAAATATCTAGCACTCTGTAAAGTTTTCCTGGCCCAAAGAGGCCCCAAAGGTTCCAGCTTAGAGTCAGAAGATTCTTCACTCAATTGAGAAGGGACATAGTCCTCATCATCACTACTGTCAGAATCAGAAGACTCAGAAGTTTAAGGATCGAGAGGAGCAGGGAGAGGAGGAACTCTCTCAACAACATCATCATCTAATGAGTCAGAATCAAATCAGTGGGAAAAAGAACCTCAGTGGAAGTAAAAGTCAAGGATGACTCATCAAACTTCACACTCCTCTTAATATAGAGCTCATGGGTTGTAGGGTTCAACAATCGATATCCCTTCATGCCATCAGGATACCTAACAAAGATACAAGGTTTGGATTATGGATCCAATGCCTTGCATTTCTTCTTGGGAATTTGAGCCATAGCCTTGGATCCGAAGACTCGAAAGTGCTCAACATCAGGCTTGTGTCCAAACTAGGCTTCAAAGGGTGTCATCCCTCTTACTGCCTTGTGTGGAACATGATTCTGAATGTAACAAGCACAATTCACTGCTTCAGCCCAATATTGTGGAGGAAGGGACTTTGAGTGAACCATACAAGTAGCCATCTCCTTTAGAGTTCGGTTCTTTCTTTCTGCAACTCCATTTTGGGAAGGGTTGTAAGAAATTGTACACTACAAAGCAATCCCCTCAAAAGTGTAGAAATCCTCAAACCTATTGCTCACATACTCGCCTCCATTGTCAGGTTCAAAGAACCTTGATATACCGTTCCACTTTTTTCTCAAAAAGAGCCTTAAATTTCTGAAAATGCTCAAAGACTTCAGACTTAAGCTTAAGAAAATATACCCAAGTATAACGTGAAAATTCATCAATGAAGGTTAGTATATATAGAGCTCTAGTGAAAGAAGGAGATGGAAAGGGGCCAGAAACATCACTATGAACAAGATCTAAGGGATGAGTAGCTCTCCAAGATTTTCCCTTATCAAAGTTTTTTTCAGGGTGCTTTAGGGTACAACCCTCATAAAGACCTTTAGAAAACTTAACTCGGGGTAACCCGTTGACCATTTTGTTTTGGCTCAATTGTTCAAGGTAACGATAATTAAGATGCCCAAAACACTCATGTCATAGCTTGCTAACCTCATTTGCATGAGTGAGCAAGGCATTTGGCATCGAATCAGAAGAGAAGTGGGAAAAGGTATACAACCATGAACGGTGATCCACCTTTCTCTCAGCAATAGTGAAGTTAGAGTTAATCTCACGAATGATCACCGAGTTAGGACCAAATTCTACACACATTCCTTCACCAAGGTGGATGATTTGGTAAACCGATAGGAGATTGGGAACACTCAACACTTGGTTAAATGTTCCACCTTCTATCTCTACTAATCCACTACTAGAAATCAACACATGAGTGTCATCACCCAATGTGATTTGGGACATGCCACATGGTTCAATGCTAGAGAATTTAATGTCCGAAGAATCCATATGGTGTGAGGCACCAGAATCGATAACCCAAGTTGATGATGGAGCTGATTTAGCTACAAGGGCCTTACCTTTCTTCTTTTCATTTTTAGACTCCTTTGCTTTAAAAGACTCACCCTTCTGAGCATTTTGTTTGATGATTCAGAAAACTTATTTTATTCTTCTCAAGTAACTGAGTTAAGTGATCAATTTGTTTCTGAAAACATTGATGCTCTTCATGGCCAAGATACTTATAATAGGAGCATTTACACTTTTCCTTCTTCACTTTAGGCTCAAAAGTCGAAGTGTTAGTGTTGGGATTAGCTAGGGTTTGGTTGGTATTGGTTTCTTTCTTAGGTTGGTCCTTTGTTTCTTTCTTCTTTTCATTTTTCTTGCCCTTATTCACCACAAGTGCTTGTGACTTGGATTTTAGAGTCCCCATTTGAATGAGTTGGGATGAAAAACTATCAAATGAGGGAATTTTCTAGGCACTACCCAAGGCATCTTTTGTGGCATGGAAAGTTGAAACAAAGACAGTATTTAGGACCTAACTTAGAAATAATTGACAAGATCAATTGAGAGTATTTCTTCTCCACTTTACATTCCTTTAGAAGCAGTCTAGTGTGGACAAACTTTGAGAAGAAGGCCTATAGGTTTTCAAAGTCACTAGGATTTAACCCTAGTAGTTCGTTCTCCAACTCATGTGCTCTCATGTCATCTTGCTTCCCAAACATCTCATCGAGTGTTTTCCACACTCCATCGGGTGTCGAGGAAGTTTCGATGTGGAAGAGAAAGTCGAAGAGATGGACATACAAAGAAGACCTAAGGCTTCATCACAGTGGTTGAACCATTTAGATCTTTCAGGTTCATCATTAGGTTCTATCTCTAACCCCATGGTAACACGGTACAACCCTTTACTTTGCAAAGCCGATATAATTTTAGATCTCCATTTGAATAAATTAAAAGGTGTGAGCACCGATACTTTAGAGATATCCATAATGAAGAGATAGAACCAACAAAGGTAGAAGGAAGGAGAGAGAAAGGAAACAACCACCCTAGAACAATATTACACCCCGAGTTTGGCACTTTATAGTTTAGTGCGTTGATTACAATCAGATGTGACTGTGTCAAGAACTAGTCATCACTCACCTTGTAATCAGCATAATAATGCACAAGAGTGGAGACCACAATCAAGGTTCATTGGGCACAACAGTTTGACACTTTGTAAGAAAACACAAGAATGAGTGAAAACAAGAAGGGGAAGAGAAGGCCTTGTGAGAAATGGCATCTCATGTCACACAAAAAAACCCCTTTTCCATAAGACTATGGCGAACACACTCACAAGTCCACAAGAAATAAAAGGGATAGTATAATGCTCAAGATGATTCGAAATGAGTCGACACAAGCAATATAACGACACCCCCCAGAATGTGGAACTTTATAAAATAGTGTGTTTACAAAACTAATAATCCCATCATGTAGTGTGCAAAAAAACATGTAACTTTGACTAAAGAAGTGCTCAAAATTGAGCAACGAGTCAAAAGTTATAGCAAAAAAATGATTCCCAAAACTGATGGAAAACGCCAATAAGTCCTGCAAACTGATTAAAAAAGTTCCCTAAACACATGCAAAGGGTGTCGTATATGTGATTTTTGGAAATGGCATCAAATTTTAAATAGGGTTTGTTTTTATTGCGAGGGGAGATTAGCCTCCTACCAACCCCGAACCTTACCCTCCATCTTTGAAACTTGAAGGAAGGAAAATAAAACAAGCAAAATATATCCAAAAAATTATTACAATGCCATGAAATGTTTTGACCTTACAAAAGGTGTTGACCTGGATGATGATACAAACCAAGCTGAGTTGATTTAAATGCTAAAGCATCGTCGAGCTATGCAAGGTCCCGTCTGAGCCAAGAGGTGGATGTTGGTGAGCCGGGGTATGGGCCACGTGTCGTGTAATCCATTGTAGGAAAATGAAACTGAGCTATTTCAGCACATACACTCTTGAGTTGACAAGATTGGGTTTGTTTGAACAAGTGAAGCCACGTGCGAAGGGTTGTAGAGTTTTCGGTGAGTGAGTACAAGGTGTAACCGCTCGAGAAGAGGAATAACCTATTATAATAGTCACCTGAACTAGCTCGGAAATGGTTGGCATACTTCCACCACGTAAATGAAACAATTGAATCAGGAAGGAAGAAAACCAGTGATTCCACATGCCAAAAGAGAGATCTAGATAACATCAAGTATCCTTAATAGGTGGGGTGTACAGAGCAAAAATGGTTTTTTACGATGATTGTGTAGAGATCCTCCAGTGAGTGACAACGCATAGAAAACACAACCCAGGTGAAGCATGTCAAAGAGCTAACAAATGCGTAGCTCAAAACTCATGATCAATGGCAAGAAAATATGATGAGTTAGTTAGAGTGTAGCACATAGAGGATTCAAGCTCATCTAAGAAAAATTCGGTGGAACATTTCAAGTAACACTAAAACAACTAGCCATAAGCCAACAATGACCCTTGAGCCAAAAACGAAGGTTACAAACATGAGCATGAGTTACAAGCTCAGAGCATATACTTCCATGTAGAGAGAAACCTGAGCTAGAGTCAAGGCTGATACGGTTCCTCAAGCAGGTTGCAAGGAAAGATGTTCCCAAACAATACAAGCCAGAAAAACCAGTGCAGAGGTCGATGAGCTAAAAAACCCATAGATGTTGAACAATGCACGAGTCAACAACAATGAACCACAGGTCCATGCCAAAGCAAAACCGAGCTCACAAGAATAGAAGCAATCACAAACTCAACAACTGATAATGCAAATCAACCAAAATACCTTCAAACTTGCAACTGCTGAAACCTCAATGCAAGGTGAGAAATACGATTCCAAAGTAATAATCAAAAAAACTTACACAAGGAAATAAGAAGAAACCAAAAGTAATAAGCAATTGATAAACAAAGAGTGCATATTTTACCGAAAACCTCACACTCTAATACCATGAAAGAGGGATATGCAAGAACTGATATCGAAACAATGCACCACGATGAAGTTGCACTTTGATGGTAACATTGTAGCTCTAATGCAATAAGAAAGATTCGAACAATGGAAAGAATATGCAAATAAGAAAATAGGTGTGCTCATGGGCATAGATCGAAAAAAGAGAGTACAAATAGGGGTATTGTGTAACCCCATGCCTAAACAAGGAAAGTAACTCCTATGATGCCATTGATGCATATGACATGACTGATGCATATGATGCCACTAAAGGAGGAGTTACAATTCCAAATAAGGAATGTAACTCCTATGATGCACTGATGCAAATGACAATGACATATTCTATGATAAAATCTGACACTTGTCATTTGACTCCTAAGACCTATGACTCTCGGAAGGCGAGATGACTCGCCATGTGATGTGGATGATGACTAGGCAGGTCACACACACCAACATATAATACTCATCAAATAGATAAAATAATTACAATTACACAAAATATACAATAATGTTTACCACCCATTACATCTTACAACATATAGATTTATCTTGATGAGGTTGAAGCATATTGACATATCTTTATTCATGTAGACATTATTTCAAATCCAATTCAAAGAATTATGGTAGACAACTTGAAGAATTTTGTCAAGAGGTTAAAACTTGAATACACCATAAAACTCATAATGCATAAAACTTGAGATGGTGATTCTATTCATAAAGAGAGAAGCATACATATATATTGTAATGATCTCTTACAAAGGAGTCAAAACTTATCACATTCAAACACTCATGTCTAATAGTAACATGACTTTTAACTCACCCAAAATCACATTATAATTATATAATGTAATGTATCTCTCTCACACCTCATTATTTCGAACAAGTAACTATTAAAACACACACACACACCACCAAAAACACATTAACAAGCGGACACTAACAAAATATTCTTAACATTCCCCCTTTAGTGTGAACATGGGGAATAATCACACCATAAGAATGGAAACACAAACACATGCATACATGCTTTAGGTATGCAATGTGTTATTCTAGATATATGTCACACGTGATCACTTACATACAAAAGAAAAACTTCTCACACTTTCAATTCTAGTGAATTTTAGAATTTTCACCATCCAACCACACTTACAATGATCATATACATACTAGAACTCAATAGTTACCTCTTTACCTAGTTAGTGAGTGTTGGTCTTCTCACCACCAATTAAAACAATATAAAATCAATGTAGTCATCTTCTCTCCAATTCATTTTTTCAATGTAGGGTTTATTTTTACACCACAAAATACATAAAAACATTCCACTATATCAAATGTGTAGCTCTGTCATTAGAGAATGATGAGACAAATTTATTTTTCCTCCAACTCCACTTCTACTATCCTCTAATCAGTATTGGCTACTTAACAAAAATGATCTTAAAGCTCATGTGAGTGAACCCCCAAAAATAAAATAAAATAGAAATTATACTTTCAGGACACCCAATACCATAAAAATGTGTCCATACATTGATATTTGTTTTATGGACAAATTGTGATAATTCAAAAGGATTATTGACACAATACTATGAATTTTGAATCTTTTGGCACATATGCTTTATTTTGTCAATAAGAGAACATATAATTATTTTATTAAATTTACTTTATCGCAATATAATTTAAAGAAATAACACAATATAACAAAAATGTCTCACACTATTTTGAATCTTTAAAACATAACACATAGTTATCTGCAATAGCCTTGGTATGTGCGTGGAAATGGGGGACCTAAAGGGGGTCAAAAGTGGCGATTTTCCTACAATCAAAAAAACTAAACTTGAACTAGTAATTTGGCATGACTATGCTTAAAATTTGACAATTTGATAAGAACAAAAATTGTAGTATCAAAATCTAGTTTTAAACGGTGGATATTAAGAGGTTAAAATGTGGTGCACAAACAAAGTGTGCTTATTTTTATGTCTAATATATAACATAGTGTCATATGTGCCCCTCCATTTTTAAGTTTCATAAACTATTTTACAAATCCCTTCGGTATAAAGCTATCCAAGATAATGTATTATGTCTCACTAATTATTCCTATTTTTTCGATGAATATATTATTTTAAAATAATTTTCATAGTGAACACATCCCAAAAATGAAATATTTTTGTGTACACTCCCCTACTTTTGAGAAAAATAATTTAAAATCATATTATTATTTTTAAAATGTATGCAGAATGGAGTGTAGATCATGTTGATTTTTATAAAAAAATTGGATGAGTGGATCGTAAATTATGTAGAAAAATAATACATGTGTTTTTTGCGAAAAATGAATAGACTACTTAAAAGAAATTAATGATGACAACATTAAATTATTCGATTATATAAATAAATACATCGACACAAACTTAAGATAGAACTTGACATAGTAATTGTGCTTGTTTGGAGTTTTTGTCATGCAAAATGTCTAGCATGAAAAATTAAAACTTTTGATCATGACAACTAAGCCCATAGTTAAAAAATTTGTTTCTGGTCACTATGGACCCTTCCTCTAGCCAACGTGTCCTCGGTTTCAACGTCACTCGCTCAAAGGAAAATGCTAAGAATGTTTTTAAGTGTGTATCAATGTGCAAGGAAGAGTACCTAATATGATTTATGAACTCATTGAGATTTGATGAAAGACAACTTCCTTCGAAGGCCTAAAAAGGTCATTTTGGCCATTCTCAGCTAGCTAGTGAACACCCTCCGTATGCCTAAAATGAAAATATAAATCATCTAGGGGTGGTTTCAAATAAACTTTAAGTGTCAAAGGAATTTTAGGAAAATATTGTGCAATAAATTTGATTCAGGACAATTTGTTCAACATCGATAAATTATGGGCACAAGGAATGAAAGATTCAACAGTGAAAGCTAGCTTTTCTGGATGATTTTGGTAGTGCAAGAGGATTTAGGAGGAAAAAAATATAAATGGAAATATATTGTAACCATCTACATTATGGATACATAAATGTTTTTCTAAGACTCAAAGAGTTCCTGAGGTAATCTAGAATACAATAATTGCTCCCCTTAGTCAAAGATGAAATGTGCCCTAAAATTGAAATTTCAGGAATAATTAGATCCTGATAATGGTTTAAATCATCTAAGAAAGTGTTTTTGAGTTAAAATATTATAAAATTTGACCCTAGAACACTTTTCCATGCTCTAGAGTGGAAATTTCACTCTTGGTGTCCCGATTTGGACACAGTGAGTAATATCAACTTTCCAAAAGTGGAAAAGTCACACTTTTTCACTCTTTTTGTCCCTTATGTCCTTAAAGGTGTAAATTGGATAAGGGTGACACAAATTTTTGACCCACCCATCAAGCCAAATCTTTTTCACTTGATCCTCACCACTTCTACACCTAGGTTGTACAAATCAACTTCCCACTTGCCCCACTTCCATGATGGATACACCTAAGTTTCATTTTTCACTCATTCTTTCCCAACTATCCCCTAATATGAAAAGGGAATAAGGGAGACACAAAATTGTGACATCCTTCCTCCCATTTAGCCCCTGGTCACCTAAAAATTCATTTCTAGCTCCATGTGACCAAAGTTTAGTCCTCGGTACTCATTCCCAACCCCTACATCTGACCCTAGTAACAATTTTGCACTCTTTCTATCAAAAATCTCCCCCAAGGTGAAAAGGGTATAAGGGGACACAAAATTATGACCCCCTTCTCCACTTCAACCTCATCCCAACCCCAATTAAGTTGTTATGGTTAAAGGTGAGTTAAAAATTGTGTGAAAATTTGGCTATCTCCTCCCCTCACAAAACTTAACCATTTTAAACATTAAAATTTATGTTGTTTTCCATAACAAACTCCATTACTATCAATACATGTTGTTGGAATCACTCCCAGAGCATCAATATTGCAAACTAAACTTTTCCCATATCTCTCAATCTCTACGCCCGATCTCCGCAAAACTTCACCAAGGTACTTTGTTTTGCAAAACACTTTCAAGATAACTATGAGAGAACTTAAATATATGATTGTATAATTTATAGAAGCAAGTTGAAATTTTTAGACCCGAAAGGTATGTGTTTGATTCTACGGCGTTCGAGTGGACAAAAAAAGACCTTGAAAATTGGAGCAGAGAGTCTTGGAGAAAAACAAAAAATTTTAAAAGTTTTTTCATTACAACATGACACATGTAAATCCCCTTTCTAAAAATAGTAAGTGTACAATTATTTACATGTATAATTTCTAAAAATAGTGAATTCTCAAATTTCAACACTCCAAACGAGAAAGAAGCATCAGAAAGGGAAAATGGTGAAAATTTACTAAAAATAATAGTTATAGATAGGACCTCTGAAAAAAAGAAAGTATGGTAATTGAGTTAAAAAATCCTTTGAAAACTCCCATTCTACCTATCTCATTACTTTTCACCACCATTGCAAGTCCGGAAAGTTATCTCATGGTCTAGACAAAAGAAAAAACACCCACTTTGGATCTCAAAGAATTAGTCTCGAGGTGAATTATGTATGACACATTTTGATGTAATATGTTGGATGATTTAAATATGATCCTAATTACCATAGAAAGGGAGTCATCATGGTTGAATTCATTCAAGAAGGATATGTCTTCATCACCAAGGTGAAACAAGAAGCTTTGAACCAAATTCTTGATGGAGTCTTTCAACCTCTATAGAACTTGTTTGAGCCCCTAAGGTTGATTCCATCCCATGAAGGATACCTCTTTATCACAAAGGTGTGATTTAAAGATCAAATGATCCATGAGGAGGAAATTGAAGTTCTCATTCCAACTCCTACCTTGTGATTAGATCTCTTTCCAAGGATAAGGGACATCATATGAATCACACTATGACAAGGAACATATTAGAGTGAATAAATGTGTGTGAAAGATAGTCACTTGGAAAACGGGTGAAATCAAGAACATCATGAGGTCTATGAAGGATTTGAAACATCAAGAAATTCATTGAAATTCAATTCATCAAGGAAATGGTCATCAGAGCATGATAAGAGAATATCACCATGAGTGATGTTGGTATTCATCTCAAGCTCACAAATAATGCATATCTCATGAAAGTGTTTTTAAACACTTAACCAATTCTTTGTAATGTGCTCACATCTTACAAGTCAAGGAGGTGACATTCATAGTGTTTCAATGTAGTTTGGAGGTCAAAAACATGGAACTCATTCTCATACTTTCTTTCAGGGATCAATCCTTCTATCTAGAGGAGAAAAACTATTTCTTTGGGGAGCATATGAGCAAGAATGTGATTAGTCATCCTACAAGTTAATTCCATTCAAGGAGGATTTTTGAGCTAGCAAGGGTAAATGTATGGTTTTCATGTGAAGTACATGTATGCAAGAATGGGAAACCATCTCAATTTCACATGTTACAATTCACTTAGTAGTGTTCTTAAACACTCATCCAACACCTTGTAGTGTGTTCACACCTCAAAAGAGGAAGCATATGCAATCAAATCAAAAAAATTTAATGGTTGTCCATAGGAAAATAATTTCATTCAGGGAGCAATCCTCCTATCTTCATGATGAAGACCTATTTTAATAAGTAACGACATAAGCATAAAAAGGTTTGAGCATCATGGAGTTGATTTTTGGTCACAAAAGTGAATTTTGAAGGCCTAGAGGAGTAAGGAAGTGATCCCCATATCCTAACTCCTACCTTGTGATCAAAGAATATCATCATGTTCCCATCACAATGTAGATCTCATAACAGTGTTTCGAATAGTTATTTGATGCTCTAGAATGTTTCTATACCTCACAGAAGAAGGATATTATGATCACAATGAAAGTTGCTCTAATTCAACAAGTTATTCATCAGTAGATGATTCATCTTCATCAAATTGATCAATCCTCTCTCTCTCTCTCTCTCTCTCTCTCCATATTCTATTTCTCTATTAAGAAGGTAATTTTTCACTTTTTGTCTTATTCACTTAAGTGACCTTCAATTTAACATTGTAAGATTCTTTTTCATCAATAATAAAAAGAATCACTTTCATTTCCTAGGAATATGGAAGGTCATAAGTGATGAGGAAAGGTGAAAATTCATATGGGGAGATTAAAAGATGGTTTGTAATGCTATAAATTGGAATGGATTCTCCATTCCAAAGGGTTGAAATTGTTGATTGTTGTATGTTGTTGATATTTTTATCACTACTACATCAAGAAATAAAATCTACATTTCCTCTATGTCCTTGTTTATGTTTCTCTATCATCTCTAATCTCCAACTTTGCAAGAATGATGATCTTATATAACCAAGAAAGAATGTTATGTCCTTGATTAATGAATCTACAAAACTTTGTGTCTCTAGTTTTTAGTCTTATTGATTGCTTACATTTTTATGTTCTTCTAATTGAATGTGGACCTACTCTAGTTATTGTTGGTGAGAATATGATAGTTCCTACTCACAACATTAACCCTCTCTCTTTATTTATCCTACTCCCCTTTACCTCCCTTCACAAAAAATTCTTCCCTTGTACATTGTACAAGCATTTTTCCACATGTTTAGTGGAGTATTCCTATGTGATCCTTGGCCTAACGGCCACCCCACAATTTTAGGTAGTTTACATTCAATAATGGGAGCCTCCCCATACCTAAGAAGGAGGGGCTTAACCCTATGACCGTTGGTGACAACTGATAATCTACACTGAAAAAAATTATTTCACCAACATTTTTTGGAATCTCTACTGGGGAAGATCTTCCCTTTGTATAACCTTTAAAGATCTCTAAAAATCCCAAAAATACATATTCTAAAAATCCATAAAAATGAGAAATACCATAAATATTATTTGAATGTTCAAGATCCTTATTGTAATCCTATTGAAAAATTTACATTTTTCTAGTTTCATTCCTTTTAATGCTATGAAAAAACTGGCAAGAAGAAGATTCAATGAAGAAAATAAAGTCTGTTGGAATTATTATCTTTCATAATATTATGTTGACGCCACGAGAACAAGAGGATTTTATACTTTCTCCAATACAAATCCCAAAATTTGTTTGAAGATCCCATTGGATATTCATTGTAGGAACATTAGATATCACCTCATCGAGAATAAGAAAAAATTCCTATACATGTACCATGGGGACAAAATACTAATCCACTAGCTTTGGATCCTCCACTACATAAATTACCAAAAAGATCCGAAATAACTTTCCCAAGTTCTACAGAGATGGATAGAAATATCGAGTCATCCATTGTTACAAATTTTAGTCAATAATTTTATTATATTGAAGAAGGAAGTTTTCCAACATGCCTCATACAAAAAAAGGAATGAAAATAAGATTACATGAGCACCTTGAATGCTTGCCTTAAAAGCTCCACTAGTTAATACAATATGTGAAACCTTTAAAGATGAAGAAGAATAAATTGCTTGAATCGAAATTAGAGATGAAGAAGAAGATGATGTGCTAGGATTGGATATTTTGAATACTCACTAGATGAATATTTTGAAGAATCCATGGATAATTACTCTTGTGCAAAGGTGCTCAATCACTCACAAACAGAGAAAGAAACATCTTCTTTCTCTTCCTATGAAAATCATTTGAATCCTTAAATGGAAACTCTATGAAAAATAACAACAAAAGGAGCATTATCAATGCTCGCTTCCATGGGGTCAACCAAGAATAATCCTTGAGACTACCTCAATCAAGACTTCTATCTACCTCTTTAAGTAAGTCTCTTTCATATCTTCTCGAAAAATCAATTTCAAATTCTATTGATCTTAAGAATGTAAATCCTATTCTTGTCAAGGCTGCCATTGTTCCCGATGTGCTTACCACTTCTCCACCTTTTTACATCATTAACCATTGTAAGAAATCCAAAATTCAGATTTCCAAGTCTCAGTACTTGAGATCTCATTATGAGCGATGAAAACTCGTAGAACTTGAAAGATAACAAATAAACAGTAGTATACCTTCCTCCAATATTTTCTTTGCAAACCTCAAGTAAGATTGTGAAGCACTTAGACTTTTAGAATATTATGTTTTAAAGGATTGTGGATTCTCTTGAAATATTTTCCAAATGTAGAATTGCAAATTCTATGAGAAGACAAACACAAGGATGCGAGATGGTAACTTTTGTAGAAGTTGGCTACAAATATAGAAAGCTTCCAAGGATGAATTACAATGGATTCGCTTGTTTCTAATAGTTGAGGGTGAGGCGATGAATATTAGATCAAGATTTGAATGGGTTATAGGTTCATACTTGTATGTTCCTAAAATAGCAAAAGGATTTGGTATGTGTGGTTGCATACTTTGCATCTATGAATATTTGGATTTTGTGTGGGAAGATGGATGTACATATAGATTTTCTACCCCCACCACTATAGGGTTCTATAAGTAGAGTGGAGTGGAGTGTGACTTGATAAATAAGATTATTTAAATAAATAATGTAATTAGGTATGAGTTGTGAAAGGATAATTAACTATTTAATTAAATTAGCTAAAGGGTGTTATGAATCAATTTAATTAATTCTAAAGGGTTAGGAGTATGCAATTAGAATTAATTTAATTAATTCTAAAGGGTTATGATTTAAATGATAGAATTAATTTAATTAATTCTAAAGGGATGTATTCTAGT
Organism: Taxus wallichiana var. yunnanensis; assembly: GCA_018340775.1. Classification (NCBI taxonomy): domain Eukaryota; kingdom Viridiplantae; phylum Streptophyta; class Pinopsida; order Cupressales; family Taxaceae; genus Taxus; species Taxus wallichiana. The sequence goes on from CM031235.1 coordinate 704,803,820, forward strand.
AGGATAGAATTAATTTAATTAATTCTAATGGGATGAAAATAGGCTAGAAATATGTATGCATTTTTAGGGTGTCTACATTTGTCCCCCTTTACAGTGTTATTACGAAGTAATAACATTTTAAAGATAGTAGACGCTTCAGCACTAGTGAGCGGAAGGTAGTGAAGCATTTGCATGCTCCAAAGTGAGTATAATGGTAAGGAATACCCCCTCGAGCAAGTGGGTGACACAAAAATCATTGGATAACCACTTGATAAGAAGATGGTAAGGATTAGAAGAAGGATGGAAGGAATTGTGCTCATAGTATGAGCGTCATTTAGAGAGTGAAATTTACATCATCCTTATTTTTTTTTGCACAATAGAGTTATCACCATGATTATAAAAGAATAAATGTGTTTAACATGTTATACACGTAAAAAAACACACATACATCAAATAAAAGATAAAAACGAAAAATAAATAAAAATGCACCGTAAAAAGTATGCACCATGGCTATAAGGAAGCCAAGATAATGAAATATGGGTAATTGGTCCAAAAATTAAGATCAACAATGCAACACAACTTCAAAAAGAAGAAAATTAGCTATGCCCCTAATACGTGCCACAATGATGAGTAAGCAGATGCAAAATTCCCCAAGCACTAAACTCATGAAATGCATGGGAATAGAATCATATTGAAGAGTAGAGTAATATTAGATACTCCTAATGACACTCTTGTTGGATCTCAGGAGAAATTGATTTGAGAGTTGGAATTTCCGCATGAAAATTTATATCACAAAGGAAAAACAATGTATCATGATAGTCATAAAATTGGAATGATCACTAGGGTAGTAGATAAAAGTTTGATTTTATCAAAATTGTGTTGAGTTGTTGAAGTTTTGAAAAAATTGTAATTTTTAGGATTTTTTTGTGAATATTTGAATTTTTATAAGTTGCAAATTTTTTTGTAATTTTTTTGGAATATATGAAAATTTTGAAAATTTTGATGTAAAGAAGGGCAAAGCGGTGTTTTTGGGACTCCTAATTTTCCCTAGTGAAGTATTGATTTTTCCAAATGAGACAAAAATATGGAGGGAAAATGCCCTTGAGAGCGTGTGAGCATCACAACAAAACACCAAGCAAGTGCATGATGGAAGAGGGAAGAAGCCATAGATAGAATGTCCAAAGTAATAGAGAAGAAAACTTAGTGTTCTTAGTCATGAAAAACAAAAAAATAGAAGAATGAGGGTTTTAAAGGGTATAAGTAGATGGGTGGGAGGGTTAATAAGCATCGCGGCCTATTTATGCTTATAAAGTATTTTTTTGCTTTGAGTGAGATTTGAGCTTTGAGATTTTAGAGAGATTACTCATTGAACATAGAGGAACATTGTACAAACCACGTTAGAGAGTTCAGGAGGAGGCTAGATGAGGGTCCGCCGGTGAATAGCTCAAAAATTTAATTTTAGATGCATTTATTACTAGTTTTAAGTATAAGAAGTTTAGTTTTTAACTCTAGCACATGCACTTGAATGTTCTAGAGTAGCTTCGAGGAATGCACTAGCATTCAAGTATACGTGCTATCATGTAACTAAGAGCATGGGCGTTAAGTAGTGAATGTGTTAATGTGTTGAATGTGCTAGTTTCTTAGTAAGAGCATGAGTGTTTATGTGAATGTGTTAGCATGAGTGAGCTAACATTTAATTAGATGTGCTATCAGTAGAAGTGCATGTGCATGCCCAAACATAACAAAGGGTGCACTAACATAGCAGAGGGTGCGCTAGCATCATAAAGTGATTTTTAGAATAAATTTGGAAGGTTAGGATAGAGGAAAATTAATTTTAACAATGTTTTGGAATGATTTGCATGAGATACCATGATCTTTCAAAGTGCAAGAGCCTCATGAACGATCATGAATTTTTGAGAGGATATTTACACAGAGTTAGCGGTGATATTTGGTAGGTTATTAGAGGATATTTACCTAGAGAGAGGATGGTAGTGCACCCGTATGAATGCATGGACGATAGTATGGTATCTCGGTTACCTATATATTAATGACTCTTATCAGCAACTATTTGTTGCTTAATAAGAGTAGGACACATTTTAAGTTGGGGTAGATATGGGTATTCACACGATTGATGGAGGGCAAGGTATTCACATGGGGTCAATTCATAATAGTGCACTTATATAGATATTTACACCTAATTGTGTACAAAGGCATGCGAGTTTGAGTCCAACTACTATATCTGCAGATATGGACATGGGACCTTTTATATAATTCTATCCCCCCAGGTGAATTGAGACAACCGAACAAGCGTGCACTAAGGGGCTCTCGTAGACAATGCGAAGCTTACATGTAGTTTTAGGTGTTTATGGGACATCATCATGGTCTTTGGAGAATTTGAAAATCATAGGAGTACTTCTTCCTCTTCTCGGTATTCACAAAGTTCAAAATTTTATTTAAGATGGAGAAACGAGAGTGGAGCCTACATGCTACAAAAGTGGAAAAGATTTGAAGGGAGACTTTAAGGGTTTACAATTTCCATTTTGGTCTAAACCACACTTCGGGGGTGGCAGGTGGATTATCTTCCATCACTGAGATATTACATTAAAGATCGACGAGCTTGTGGTGGAGGCATCGAGCTTTAACCCAGCGAGCTTGGAGTGCTAGAGAGGTTGAGTTGTTTTCATCCTAACACATCGAATGACCTCAATAAGCTCATGTGAGGAACTAGCAAGCTTAAGTTATGGAGGTTGGGGACTTAGTGAATTAGGGGTGAGAAAAACGAAGTTGGCTTGGCTGAGCTAATTTGGCGGCGTCGAGTGGGTTCTCGCAAAGGGCCTTTGTGGCCAAGTCGAAAATATGACACTGCATGCACCAAAGGCACTTGGGACATGTGTGTAAAAATACCGCCTTTGTCAAATTTAATGTTTTGTAGGAGTTACGGTGGTCAAAGGCCTAATGTGGGGTCAAGGTATGGGTGAGGAACTCTTCACGAGCCGGACATGGGCCATGGAAACCAAGGCGAAGGCCGACGCCTCGAAGAAGTTGGAAGAATCGGCCACGGAGGGAATAAGTAGCATGAGCCATTAGGAGTTAAGTTTCCCACAAGTTGACATTTCCCAAAAAGAAAGTGGTAGGATACAAAGTTCATGTAATATAATAACGTAGCACCAAGTCAAAAGGAACCCCCTTTCCTAAGGTGATGAATGATTTATGTGGCATGAGCATCAAGCCCAAGGTGAAGCTGATCGGTGGTAAAGGTGGCAATCGAGTGGAGAGATATGGGTGGTCGGTGATGTTTTAAAATATCTTGGTATGGCGTTGAAGGGCATCACCTCGGTGAGTTAGATGTCGAGCTAGCCCCAAATGTATACTTTGAAATCTTGACCCCCATATAAAATGATGACATGGTGGGCCCCAAGCCAATTCTAAATAATCCAAATTGAAATGATGCAAACATTAGGAAAAAGAGAAAATATTTTAAATGATGATTTCTAGCTAAAATTAAATACATGGTCCTATGAATATCAAGCTAAGATTGGTAAAATCCCGAAATAGCTTCCTCTACTCGAAGCTCGTAACTTGAGAATTTCTCAACGGAATTACACAATATTAGTCTCATTGGAATTATGGCTCTAAGAAATATGCACATAGATTAAAAATTTAGATATTGATGAAGATTTGATGGTGAATTTAATGGAAAACGGACCCATTTTCAGAATAGTTATTTCAAGTGGTTAAGAGAGTATTAAATGGGCATGGGAAGACATTTTTTCACTACAAGTTATGGAACAACATGGGCTACCTTTTACAAGTAAAATACAATAATTATATCTCATTTATGGAAAATTTCAAGTGGTTTGAAATAATATTTCGGTATTACACTTCTCTCCCCCCCTAATTCTATAAATGGTAAATGGGGAGCTCATTTGTAAAAGAGTTAGACATTTTCTTCTCTGCCCCTCTTCTTCTTCTTCTCGATGAGTGCGGAGTTTTAAGAATCCTCTCCAAGCATTATAATGGAATTTTATTGCCTCTTTCCCACCAATGATGTACTATGCATACTTTAATGGAGCAATAGATTTGTGTTCTGTGATGCATTTTGTCCATCCTCTACATGATTTTGTTGTCTCTACTTGCCTCTCCTCATTATAGGGTATACTGTGCATATTTCTGATGTTTATTGCATGTTTTTGAGAACTGTGTTTAATGGGGAACAAATTATTTTCTATGTGAATCCATCTTTGGTCTGTGGTGCATCCTATCCACCCTCTCCATTTCTCACCTCTCTCCATTTCAGAGCACTGGGATTTTTTCTAACAACCTCTTTTTCTTGGTGTATCACCACTTCTAGTGTAGGTTTATTTTCATGCATCTTTCTCCCTATCTCCTTGGAAGGTTAGAATAGGGTTAGGTAGTTTTTCTTGCATTAGGAGTAGTTATGGCATGTAGGTTTAGGAGCATAAACCAAACTTCTCTTGAGTATTATGTCAAGTTTGCAAGTCCCATAGCTTTAGAGGTAATCCAATAATAGCAAAAATTATGGATCCATAATAAAAAAGCCTAGGGTGCTAATTTTCGTGATAATGGTTCTGCATGCTTGGTGGGACAACAAGGAAGTCAAGATCATTAGGTGGAGTGCGATTCAAACATTTGGAAAAAATTCATTTCAACAAGTTGGTGTGTTCTTTGTTGAAATATCATCCTTTGGAGGAACATGAAAAACACATATGACGACTCCATTTGGTTAATAACCCATCATTTGGATTTGCAGACCTTCCTTCCATCCATTTCCATCCAATTTCCTTTCCACCTCTTTCATTTTCTTCTATTCTATGAATTTGTACAATCATGTCTTCATTCCCATGGTGGAATTCACACTTACAAAGAAGGCAATCAACTTCCAATGAGCTTCACAACTCCTCGAGATTAGTGATATGATCAAATTCAAAACCAAAGTATGCTTATCGACATGAGCAATATCAGAATCAGTTTGGCTATGAAGCTTATCAAGAGAAAGGATATGCATATGGTGAGATAAGTTATATGGAGAAAGCTAATTTATTGGAGAAGATTCAAAGAATAGAGGTTAATATGGTGCAGTCTCGAGCTACATCTAAGATGAAATCATTCATAATTGGATATAGGGCACCTTGTCCATGGGAAGGCCCTTTTCCAAGACACTATAGCCTACAACAGCTTGATTTCATGGTTGAGATGTTACCCCAACTCTGCACAATCTGGACCGAGGAGATAGAAGCTTATGATAAAAATGTAAGACAACCTTGTCAATGGGTAAGTCAAACACCAACTCCTTGTTCTTCTTTTCTCCTTCCCAAGCTTTATCATTTTAGCATTGTCATGAGTCAAGCCCATTGTATGCTACCCCAAGTGTTGAGTTCCTTTCTCCATCCTCTAATCTTCCACCTTACCTTAATTATTCTACCATTTTCCCTTCCAAACAGCCATCCCCTCTAAAGACAAAGGAATTTCTAACCATCCCACCACCACAAAATAGAAAAACGTGTTGAACCCAACCCAACCCTCCTCTTTCCTTATCGGGTTCATCTTGGGAAGAAAACAATCAGAAATCCAGCCAAGGGAAACAAAAAGAAGAGCCTAATAGAGAATAAATGACAGAAAAATTGAAGAGTGGGCTATAAAATTTAGAATTAAAAGAATCCATTGATGGTGAAGCCTATGGAGGAGGTAAAATTTAAAGAAATGGTGGTGGCCAAATCTGATTTTGTAGCAGCAAAAAAACAAAAAGAAGAACAACCCAATGAAGAAAACATGACACAAAATTTGAAAAGTTGGGCTTCAAGATTCGGAATGGAAAAATTCCCCATGATGCTGAAATTGAAAGAGAAGACCGAGTTGGGAGTGAATAATAAAGGCTAACCCTCGTAGTTGATGTTGTAACAGAGCACAAAGAAGAGAGTGATGATCAACAATCCATTTTCTCATAATACAATGTTCACATTGGCACCATCTTTTCAGACGCTGCTGACCCAATTCAGGCTACAAAATCAGTTATGGAGGAAGAGAAACAATCATCTCAAAGTCCAATTGAAGAGAAGCACATGGAGAATAACAAATCAGACTTAGAGATATTGAATGAGGATGATATCATTGAGACATTTTTTCTTTCATTTTGGAGGATCTGATTTGATTAGTGAGTCCATGATAGAGGAGAGCTTTCAAGAATAACTTACTACCCACAATAGTCCTCTAGAGCAAGTAGATTGAAGATTTTGTTTCATCAAATTTCATGCTAGAGGAGGAAGCTATTCAAGAACAGGCAGTGGTCCTCAAGTGACAAAAGAAGAGCTCCCAAATGAACAACAAGCTGTAGTTGATTGCATTGACCCAATAATGATTCCATTAAATGTTGTAATCAACAACATCGGGATGCATGATGAAGTGGAATTCCATGTTTCCAAAAAGGAAAGGAGCACGAATATCTCACCTCTTCCATACCATCCACTAAGGTGACACATCAATTGTCTAAATATGTGTAGGAAGAAATTTCAATCACGGACATTCATCTTTTATAGGAAATTCGGTAAGAATATTTTCTTATGGAAGTCCGAATTTAGAGCAAAGGGAAAATCCAACGGATCAGACCTTGCCTAATCGTACTTGGCTTCATTAGAGCCAAGGGAGAAGCCACAATGATCATGATTTCCTCTAAGCATGAGGATGAGCCATAATTCCCCAAGGATCAACCATTATGCCTCTTGAAACCAGATGAGCAATAGTTAGAGGAGGTGTTTATCTTTCTTCCAATTGATGCCTAGATGAAGGGAGTGAAGAGCCAATTTGCAGCCAATTTTTCACTCCTAATATCAGATGTGCTTAATGAAAAATCATCTACATGGCTTCTAATTATGAGAAAGGGCAGCTACTTCTCTTCACCAGTGTAAGGTTTTATTCGAAGTATCTCTCTTCTCTAGTTAGTATAGAAGTAGGAGTAGAATTTTCATTCTTCCAAGTGCTTATGCACAATGTATTATTGTTAGAATAGGTTTTAATTTCTATAAATAACTTGGGAACATGCTCTATTACTTCTAGTGTTGTTCTTATATATTTCATCATGATTTCGGAAGAGAAATTGTAGCAAAGGGACTCAAAGTTACAAGCAACAATTGTTGTCCTCAAGAAGATTCAAATGTAGAGCAACTAAAATCAGATCGAGGAGAAAATTTCAATGTTCTCATTTTTTTCTCCTTCGGATCCGCAACTAAGTTTCTTTTTCCCTCCACCAAAGCAGAAACATCAATTTGGGGCAGCATGTAGTAGTGGATGACACTGTTGTGAGTTGCAGAAGCCCAACTTATGTGTGAAAAAACCTACCCAACGGCACCCCCAATAGTATTTTAGAGATGTAACATTCAAAGAAGAAAATAAATCAAGTTTTAATAGATTTCCATGATGTTCAAATCCAAAAATTGTTTTGCTCTAGACTCTACGGTGTGTCATAGCTGCCAAGAAATCAAATGTTGGGGCAGCGGATGTGTGTTCATCATTCAACATCTCGGATCACAATTTGGGGAATGGGTGAAACTCAAGTTTGAAGGCAATTTTCCACTCTCACAAAGTAAGTTTCAAATTTTTCTTATTGGAGTTGGAAAATAGGAGTAATAAGAAGGTAGTCTCATATTCAAGTAGCAACGTTTGAGTAGGCTCTAGGGTGCAAATTTTAGTCTCATATCAGTTCCAAGTACTTTAGAGGACTCCATGCCCAATGGATGAGCTACGGAAAATTGGTCATGTTTCATCTAGTGGGTAGATGGCCCCACGAGGCACCAAATTCTTATCCAATTTTACCCATCGGGTGAATCAAGATAACCGAACAAGCTTACACTAAGGGGCTCTCATAGCCAATGCAAAGCTCACATGTAGTTTTAGGTGTTTATGGGACATCATCACGGTCTTTGGAAAAGTTCAAAATCATAGGAGGAATTCTTCCTTTTCTTGGTCTTCACGGAGTTTGGAATTTTATTTAAGATGGAGAAACGAGAGTGAAGTCCACATCTTTATAAAATTGGAAAAGATTTGAATGGATAATTGAAGGTTTTAAAATTACCATTTTGGTCTAAACCACACTTCAGGGGTGGTAAGTGGATTATCTTCCATCACCAAGCTATTATATTGAAAATCAATGAGCTTGTGGTGGAGGCATTGAGATTTGAGGAGGTCAAGTTGTCTTCATCTTGACACATCAACATGACTTAGTCGAGCTCATGAGAGGAACTAGCAAAGCTTAAGTCATGGAGGTTGGGGACTTAGGAAATCGGGGGTGAGGAAATGAAGTTGGCTCGCCGAGTCAACTTGCAAGCCCCGCATTTGAGTTCTACGAATGGCCTTTGTGGAATTGGAAATATGACACCCGCATGCACCAAGGGCACTCGTGGACATTTATGCACAAAATATCTTCCTTTACCCCATTTAATGTTGTGCGGGAGTTGCGGTGGTCAAAGGTCCGATGCGGGGTCAAGGTATGGGTGAGGAACTCTTCACGGGCCCGACGTGGGCCATGGAAACCAATGCGAAGCTGATGTAGTTTGATAAGTCAAAAGAATCAGCCACAGAGGGCACAAGTAGCATGGGTCGTTGGGATTTAAGTTCCCATGAAAACCAACATGGCCCGAAAAGCAAGCGGCGAGTCGAAGTTCGTGCAATACAAAAACGTGGCACTAAGTCAAAAGGAACACCCTTTCCCTAAGGTGATGAATGATTCAGGTGGCATGAGCATCAAGCCTAGGGTGAAGTTGGTTGGTAGTAAAGGTGGCACCGAGCTAGAGAGATAAGGGTGGTCAACGATATTTAAAAATGGATCAAGTATGGTGGTGATGGGTGTTAGCTCAACGAGTTAGATGCCAAGCGGCCACAAATGTATACTTTGAAATCTTGACCCCCATATAAAAATGATGACATTGTCGGCCCCAAGCCAATTTTAATCACTCTAGACATTGAAATGATGCAAACATTAGGAAAAGAAAGAAAAAAATTTAAATGATGATATTAAGCTAAGACTAGTAAAATCCCAAAATAGTTGTCTCTGCTTCAGAATCTCATAAATTAAGCATTTCTCAATGGAATTGCACAAAATTGGTCTCGTTGGATTCATGGATCTAAGACCTATGCAAAGAGATTAATAAATTCAAATATTGATGAAAATGTTATGGTGAATTTTATGGAAAATGGACCCATTTTAAGAACAATGATTTCAAGTGGTTGAGAAAGCATTAAATGGGCATGTGTAGACATTTTTCATTTCTACAAGTTATGGGACAGCATGGGGTGCCTTTTGCAAGTAAAATATCATCATTTTCTCTCATTTATAGCAAATTGAAATTCATTGGAAAGTAGATTTTGGGATTTCACTTCTCTCCCCCTCTCCAATTCTATAAATGGCAAATGAGGAGCTCATTTGTAAAAGAGTTAGACATTTTTTTCTCTGCCTCTCTCTTCTTCTTATTCTAGATGAATTTAGAGTTTTGGGCCTCCTCTCCAAGAATTTTAATAGAATTTCCTTGCATATTTCCCACAAATGATGTATTGTGAATTCATTAATGGAGCAATAGATTTGTGTTCTGTGATGCATTTTTTCCATCCTCTACATAATTTTGTTATCTCTACTCACCTCTCCTCATTACAGGGTATATTGTGCATATTTCGATGTTTATTTCAGGTTTTTGGGAGCTTTGTTTAATGGGGAACAAATAGTTTTCTATGTGAATCCATCTTTGTTATGTGTTGCATCATGTCCACCCTTTCCATTGCTCACCTCTCTCCATTTTAGGCATTGGGATTTTTCTAACAACCTCCTTTTCTTGGTGTATCACCACTTCTAGTGTAGGTTTATTTTCATGAATCTTTCTCCCTTTCTCCTTAGAAGGTTAGAATTGGATTAGGTAGTTTTTCTTACATTAGGAGTAGTTTCTTTTGGGGCACAAACAAAATCGCGATAGGAGAATGCGGCCCCAAAAGAGGACCAACCACATGAACTCACGTAACTCTACCATGCAAGGCAAATGAAAACGATTGGTAGAAACTAAGGTACAAAAAAACAAGTGTTAGTATGAACAAGCATGCATATAGAAAATAATGTATAAGCTATGCAAACAATGTATAAGCTATTAAGCAAAGTAGTAATGTAAACACGTAAGAAGAAAAAGTAAGCCACACAAAATGGGATGCAAACATGGGACATCACTCATGATGTTGCAAGACACGCAAGAGCCAATGTGCCCACATATAACAAACAAGTGTGAGCACAAAACAAAGGGCAATGCCTGCAAACAAGAGAAAACAATAAACAAGCAATATAACAAACAAGTATAGAAGCAAATATCCTTGCATAACAAATACTACACATAAAGCACATGTTAACATGTTAGAAAGATAACTAGTATGTCAAAAGCATGTATAACTAAGTAATGTAAAATGATAAGTATGCAACAAAACAATATCACCTAGAAGAGACGAATGTGGATGCCCCAACGACTAGTATAGGAAGGGTAGAAGGCAAGCATCCATGCTGCATGTAAGAGACTGTATCTATGAACACATCCGGAAAAAGCTATGAACACGCATGTGTGGATGATATAGATAAATTACATATAAGTAATCGACTAGCATGTGTAATAAAGTGACCTTGAGCAGTCAAAAGTAAGAAATAGTAAAAGCAACCATAATATGTAGTATGTTGTGGATGGATGGAATGGAATTCAAGATGTATGATAGAGCCGCATTCCCCCAAGTGAATGGAAATGTATGAAATGAGGTTCATTTGGTCTACCCTCTCAAAGATCAAGAATGAATCATAAATGAGAGTGCATTATAGGGAAATGGTTGAAGTGTGTGTTGTGTCTAACTCACCGTGATAAGTGCATATATGTGTTGTGACCATGTGCAACCTAGAGATGATGTGTACGTGACCCTTTTAGTCAAAGTGTATATCATGACAAGATGAATGTATGAGTGATGATGTAGCCTACAATGTATAACACTACTAGATGAATAGTAGGGAGTGGTGATGTAGCCTAAATGTATACCATGACAAGATGATAGAGTAGATGACCATTTAGCCTATAATGTGTTTCATTATAATAGTAATATCACATGATAGAAGGGTGAATGATAAATGTGTGAGCATGATAAGTTCAATTTTAATTGTAAACCCTCCGATCAAGTATGGATTGAGGAACTAAAGTTTGTCATAGGGTAGTGAGTGCAGCATGTAGAAGATGATGTAGCATATGTAATGAAGATGATAAAAGACTATGCACTTGTGTATGTAGTATATATTATGGAGTGCAGTATGTATAGTGTTCCTAAGAGCATATAGTATGTAGGATGTAATGCTAGATGAGAATGATGAAGACTAGTATAATATATGATGTATAGACATGCAAAGATTGAAATGATATGGACTAAATGTAGAATGTATGATGCAAGATGTAAAATGAAATGTGTGGTGTATATAGTGCAAAGGTGTGGGGTTCATGTGTAGTATGACCTCAACAATAAAGTGTGAACAGAAGCACAAGAGTATGTTATTGGGTAATAATGATGCTAAAACATGTGTATGACTATGCAAGATGAGATGATGCTAAGATGAGGTATGCGTGAATGTTAAGAGTGTTATGTAGTACCATGCAAGGATGTGAATGAATGATAATGCAAAGATGAGAAATGTTCCTATGATGATATGATGATGAGAGGGGGTGAATATTATGCCCCCAAAGTGTGCATGATGAAAGAGGCTATCATGTAATGTCATCTAGAAGATCATCGCTCTCAAGATCATAGTCAAATGGATAAGCATTGGTGACTTGATAAGCAATAGTGTCTGGTTGATCACGTAATGAGCCATTGAGGTGTAAATTGTACATACCCATGGCATACTCTTCATCGGTGAATGGGGAAGTGGACAACTGTGTGCATACCAACGAGTGAGATTTTGCGTATAGCCAAGAAAGGAACTATTGCAAATGAATATGTGACCGAAGGGCATAGGAAATGAAATATCAATATGATTAGGATCCAATGTGCCCCCTATATAAGTAAGCCAAGAATCTCCTAATGTGAGTGGAGAAGAGCATGGAGTGCGCAATAGATAGACCATAAGATGAAAGACACGTAGACCATAAGAAACGGTAATAGTGATGAATCCATAATATAGATGAGGGTCATGAGTATGAAGATAAAGGTCCTCAAAAGAAAAACCAAGTCAAGCTAGACCCTAATTTTAACAAATAGTAATATCGAAGTAGGATCAAATGGAATATGCTCCCAATATGAGTCATTCATGAAGAATGTGCAAGTGAATGGTGGGCATGCTAATGTAGGTGGTACATGTGAAGGTGTAGGTGATAGAGTGACGTCCATAGACTGGAAAGGCCCCTGATAAGGAATAATGGTAGTAATAGTAGTAGGTGGCTTAGAAAAAACTCCATCTATTACACATATGGCATCGTCAAGTGGTGGTAAGTGAGTTGGTTCTTTGATATGTTGGGGTTCGTATGTAATATATGTGCATGGAATAAGAAGACTAGTATTAGGAGCCCGGTCACAATATTAGAATGTACTTTGGTTACAAAAAAAAGTGTACTCAATGCTTTCATGTAATAATTTTACAAAATTATGTACTATAGAAGCGACAACTTGCATAGCATGAAGCCATGACCTCCACAGTAGACAATTGTAGGAGATTGGAAAATCAACAAAGAAAAATACAATGTGGATAGTATTGGGACCAACAATGATGGGAAATGTAATGTGACCGAGACATGGACGGATAAAACCATCATAAGAATGTAGTGAAATACTAGATGGACTAATGTCATGAGTGGAAAGACCTAAAACTTCAAGGAATGACATAGGACACAAGTTAAGTTCAAATCCATTATTAATCAAAGTGTGCTTAACAGCTACATTATGAATACAACATATGATATGTAAAGGTGGGTCATTATCAAAAGTGTGAACATGATCGGGAATGTTAGACTTAAATACTATGTGTGAAGAAAATGCATCGAAAAATGCTTGATAAACTGAGTCTAGATGCATCTCAACATGATTGCGATTAGTAGCAAGAAAATGATGGAATCTATGTAGTAAATCAGGATTTGCGCAAGAAAATAGTTATTGATATAGATACTCGTGATCACCAAACCATAGGATGACAAGCAATGAATGAAGAACCTAAAAGTGTGAATGATCAAGTTGGGTTTACCAAAATGATTAACTAAAATATAGAAATAAGGGTAGTTAATCTAATCTAGAGCGACATGTAAATATAGTAAATAAATGTAGTAAATAACTATGAAGAATGACCCAAGAAACTAATCTAATGAAAGTAGAAAACCTAATATGTAAGATAAGTATATGAATGACTTAGCTAATTTTTGGAGCTCGTGGCACTATGTTGCAAATTAAACATAATAATGTGGAAGTAGAAACGATTTGTACAAATATCCTAAAAATGATAAATGGGTGATTCTTTGGGTGGGTGCTGCGCAGCACTCTAGTTTGTAGAATGGATACCCGGTCTATGTAAAAGGTCCGAACAAAAAATTCATAGGTTTAGTAGGTGGCCTTAAACCCTCACTATGTGTTGTATCAAATTCTCTCGAATTGCTCCAGTGCCTCTGATAATCCAAGATGAAAGATATACCTACAAGACATTGCAAGAAATATCAAAACCCTAAAAAAGAAGAATGCAAATGAAAGGGTCGACTGACCTCACTACCACATCAATGGGCTTAGTAACTAATTGTTGCTCTACATTTCAAACCTAAATGTAGTTATTATATAAGTGTGTGCATCATGTACCCCGAGTGCTCTTGTGCCAGAGTCACACTTTGTGAAGTAGTGAGCATTAACTAGATGTTAAAAATGTAGTTGAAAGGTGGATGGAATAGAATATAATCCTCCTATGCCTGTGTGATGGAGATGAACCGACCTTGTCCTATGTGATGGAGCTAAATGAATACAAATGATCTCCAAATTCCTTAGGTGAATGCAACCCTAGGTGGATGCTAATAGTGACTAGTACTTGGTCCCTCATTATGGTCTCATAACTTTATATTTATATGATTCTCTTGATCTAATTTCATAATTAACCCCAAAATGGATGACCGCAAAAAATATAAGAAGTGAAATGGCTAGAAAGTGCCTAAAAAGTGGCGAGAAAGTTCAAAAGGATCGGGGCACCCTGGTGGTACAGGGCACCCATGGGAACCCCCAGATTAGCTTCGGTGCCCAATTCAAAGATAAAATTATCCAAAATGATGAAAGCTAACTGGCAATGTGGGTGCAAGAGGTCAGGAATGAAAAAAGAAAATAAAGTAAGATGGCCAAAATATGGGGGTTAATTAGTACTTTCTTCACTCAAAACCTTCTAAATATTAGTATGATACATGAACTAAATAGTGTCTAAAGTGCATTATTTTTTTCTACATTTTCCCCCACTTTATGTTGGTGAGCAGAAAGCTTGGTAGCATAAAGTAGATAGAGATGTGTACCGATGTCCATGAAGATTATAGAAGAATATGCGGAGAAGGACTAGAAAAAGCATGGAATGACAAAAAAATGGAGTATGAAAACTAAATATGAAAAAGCACAAAAAAGTGATGAGTGTGAACTTAGGGCGGAAACACGTGTAATTTTGATGTGTGTGATGTACGTGCATGGTTAATATGGTGTGTGCTGCCACAAAATGTTGTTTTTGTTATTGTTGTTGCCACCATTACTTATTTCTCATAAAACCAAACCTATAAGGAGAAAATGATCAAGTAGTCAAATATATATGTATGTATGTGTAAAAACGTGATGTAAAAGACATATGTATATAAGTGTAAAAAGCATGTGAATGTAAACTATGTAAATTCTTAATGTAAATGGAATGTGTGCACTTGATCCATGTCAAGAAAGAGAGTGTAGAAGGATATCCTATACTACCAAGGTTTTTTGGGTGATTCGACACCATAGGCTGAAGAAGTGTAGGTAGGAATTCCACTGTATCCTCTAACCTCAGTAACTATTTCCCTAAATGTGTCTCGAAGAGATCTCTGTATGTCCCGATTTTTGGGTGATATGATGCCACCGGGAAAAGAAGTATAGGGATAACTTACGTTACATCCTCCAACCTTTAACTACTTCCTATAATGCTAAGGACTACTATGTCCTATAAAATCCGTTGTGTATAGGGTTCGTAGACTCGTCTCGAACCTACTTGTTATATGTAACCCACATTGCGAAAGGGTGGAAAGTGCATTGAACTAAACTAGTGTAAATGCATTGTGTAGTATGTAAACCACAAATGATGTCCCCCTTTTTGGGGGTGCATGCGACATCATTGATAGGATAACACGACCCAAAAGAGGACCAACCACAAGAACTTTGTAACTCTTCCCCGTAGGGGAAGGGAATACGCTTGATAGAAACCAAGGCACACACAAACAAGAAAGATATCCAAAAATAAGTGTTAGTATGAACAAACATGCATATAGAAATCAATGTATAAGCTACACAAAAAGTGTAAAAGCTACCAACAAAATTAGTAATGTAAACATGCAATAAGACAAAGTAAGCCGCACAACGTCGGTGCAAACATGGGACATCACTTATGATGTTACAAGACATGCAAGGCCATCATGACCATGGAAAAAATAAGTATACCACAATAAGACAATAGATTAGGTGACCATTTAGCCTATAGCGTATGTAAATATCCTAGTAATGTCGCATGATATAAGGGTGAATGTTAAACATGTGAGTATGATAAGATTAATTTGATTTGTAAACCCTTGGTGTCAAGTATGGACCAATGAAGTAAAGCGCGTCATAGGGTAGTGAGTTTAGCACATAGAAGATGATGTAGCATATGTAATGAAGATAATAAATGACCATGTAATGTGTATGTAGTATATAGTATGGAATGCAGTTTACTTTACGTGTTCAAGAGCGTATTGTGTGTAGGATGCAATGCTAGATGACTATGATGAAGACTAATATGATATATGATGTATAGACATGAAAATATTGAAATGATATGGACTAAATGTATAATGTATGATGTAAGATGTAAAACATGATGTGTGGTGTCTATAGTGCAGTGTGTGGGGTTCATGTGTAGTATTCCCTCAATAGTCAAGTGTGAAACAAATCACAAGAGTGTGTCATCGAGTAATGACAACACTAAAATGTGTGTATGACTATGCAAGATGAGATGATGCTAAGATGAGGTATGCGTGAATGCTAAGAGTGTGATGTAGTACCATGAAAGGATGTGAATGAATGATAATGCAAAGATGAGAAATGTTCCTATGATGATATGATGATGAGAGAGGGGAGGAAATATTATGCCCCCAAAGTGTGTGTGATGAAAGATGCTATCATGTAATGTCATCTAGAAGATCATCGCTCTCAGGATCATAGTCGAATGGATAAGCATTGGTGACTTGATAAGAAATACCATCTATTTGATCCTATAAAGAGCCATTGAGGTGCAAATTTTACATACCTATGACACACTATTCATCGGTGAATGGGGGAAGTGGACAACCATGTGCATACCAACAAGTGAGATTTTGCATATAGCCAAGAAAGGAACTATTGCAAATGAATATGTGACCAAAGGGCATAGGAAATGAAATATCAATATGATCAGGATCTAATGTTCCCCTATATAAGTAAGAAAATACTCTCCTAATGTGATTTGAGAAGAGCATGAAGTGTGCAATAGATAGATCGTAAGATGAAAGACACGTAGACCATAAGCAGCGGTAATAGTGATGAAGCCATAATATAGATGAGGGTCATGAGTAGGAGGATAAAGGTCCTTGAAAGAAAAACCAAGTCGAGCTAGACCCTCATGTGAATAAATAGTAACATCACACGCAGGATCAAATAGAATATGATCCCAATATGAGTCATTCATGAAGAATGTGCAAGTTATGGTGGGTGTTCTAATGTAGGTAGTACATGTGAAGGTGTAGGTTATAGAGTGACGTCCATAGAATGGACAGACCCCTAATAAGGAATCATGGAAGTAGTAGTATCATGTGGAACAAAAGAAACTACATCTATCACACAACTGGCATTGTCAAGTGGTGGTAAGTGAGGTGGTTATTTGATAGGTTGGGGCTCATTCATAATATATGTGCATGGAATAGGAAGACTAGTATTAGAAGCCCACTTTCATTATTAGAATGGATCACGGTCACAAAAAATAGTGTACTTAATGCTTTCATGTAATAATTTTACACAATTATGTACAGAGAAAAGCAACAACTTGCATGACATGAAGCCATGGCCTACCAAGTAGACAATTGTGGGAGATTGGGAAATCAAAAATGAAAAAGACGGTGTAGAAATTCTTGGGACAAACAGTGATGGGAAATGTAATGTGACCGAGATATGGATGGACAAAACCATCATAAGCATGTAGTGAAATACTATATGGATGAAGTTCACGAGAAAAATACCTAAAACTTCAAGGAATGACATAAGACACAAGTTAAGTTCAGATCCATTATCAATCAAAGTGCGCTTAACAACTACATTATGAATACAACATATGATATGTAGAGGTAGGTCATTATCAAAAGTGTGAACATAAGTGGAAAGGTTAGACTTGAATACTATGTGTGAAGAAAATGCATTGGAAAATACTTGATAAACCGAGTCTAGATGCATGTCAAAGACGAGTGTGAGTGGTAGAAAGAAAATTTTGGAATCTATGTAGTAAATCAGGATTTACAAGAAAATAATCATTGATTGAGATACTCATGATGACCAAACCCTAGGATGACAAGAAATGAATGAAGAACCTAAAAGTGTGAATGATCGATTCAGTTCACCAAAATGATTAACTAAAATATGGAAATAAGGGTAATTAATCTAATCTAGAACAACATGTAAATACAATAAATAAATGTAGTAAATAACTATGAAGAATGACCCAAGCAACTAATCTAATGAAAGTATAAACCCTTATATGCAAGAGAAGTATGTAAATGAATTAGTTTATTTGAGGAGATCGGGTGACTATGTCACAAAATAAACAAAATAATTTGGAAGCAGAACAACTATGCGAGAGGTACTAAAAATACATATATGGAATGATTCTCTGACTAGGGCGCCTAGAGAAGGACTAGGGCACTTGTGGGTGATCTGGTCTATAGAATGGGTGCCATGTTACGTATAAAGAGGTCCATAATTAAATTTCACATGTTCAATAGGTGGTATGAAACCCTCGTTGTGTGTTACATCACATTCGTTTGCATTTCTCTAAGTGTCGTTGATAATCCAAGATGAAATAAAACCTGCATGAGACCGCAAGAAGTATCAAAACCCTAAAAAAATAAGAATATAAATGAATGGTTTTGACTGACCTCAGCTACCATAATAGTGGGATTACTAACTAAGTGTTACACTACATTTCAGACTCAAATGTAGTTCGTGTGTGTGTGCATCATGTGCCTTAGGTGCTCTTGTGTCATTCGCACTTTGTGAAGTAGCAAGCAATAACTAGATGTAAGAAATGTAGTAGAATCATTGATGGAATAGAATAGAATCCCCTCTTATGCTTGTGTGATGCAGATGAACTAGCCTTGTCCTTTGTGATGGAGCTAAATGAATGCAAATGATCTTCAAATGCCTTAGATGAATGCAACCCTAGGTGGATGATAGTAGTGACTAGTGCTTGGTCCCTCATTATGGTCTCATAACTTTATATTTATAGGGTTATCTTGATCTAATTTTGTAATTAACCCCAAAATGGCCGACCACCAAAAAGATAAGAAGATGAAATGGCTAGAAAGTGCCCAAAAAGTGGGGGAAGTTCAAAATGATCGAGGTGCCATTGGTTGGACAAGGGTGCCCATGAGCGCTGAGTACTAGCTTGGGCACCCCATTCAAAGGTAAAATGATGTAAAATAATGAAACATGACTGGGAATGTGGGAACAAGAGGCTAGGAATGAAAAAAAGAAAATAAATTTAGATAGCCAAAAGAGGGGGTTAATTAGTACTTTCTTCACTCAAAATCCTTATAAATAACAGATATGAGACCGAGACTAAATAATGTCTAAAGTGCTCTGATTTTGTGTCTACATGTAGACAAGATATTTTGGGTGTTGATCAATGGTAGGTGAAAGTAGCGTGAGAGATAGTGGACTTCGGAAGGTGGGTTAGAGTGTGAGTTGTTAGGCATGTCCTCTTTAGTGTCATCCCACATGTGTGGGATGTTCATGCATTAATTACAGATCCAGAACCACTCTTGAGTATGATGCATGGTATGCAGTGATCATATTGATGCGGATTAGTATTGTAGAGGAAGACATAGGCATAGGTATACTGGAAACAAGAATGGGCGGGCCACAATAGAGGAGGGATAGAGATAAACTTGGTCAAACAGAGGTGGATGTAGATGTGCAAGGACAGGAGTTCAGGACTAGGTCAGTAAAGGCTCCACATGTTCATGAGACATAGGGGCCATAGGTATAGGTGCATGGTACACGGTACATAGATACCACAGTTCATGTGGCATAAGGGTGACATATATAGGTGTAACAAATACTAGTATCATAGGTATCACGGATGTAGAAAACATAGATTCGTATGGCTTATGTAGCACATTTATGGGGACATACAATATTAGGTCATGTAGCTCGATACAAGTGTAGATGCCTTAAAAGGTTTCAACACAGATTCTAGTGGAATTTCTAGTTATACAAATGTAGTACCATCACGGGTACCTTTATAGATGCTACCATCACCACATAGACCACCTAGTATGGGTGTTGCAGAAGTAAAGGAGGCGTAGAAGTACATATATTACCATAGGTACCAACTCCAAGATTAGCAGTGGGCAACTGTGGCCACATTAGAAGTCGAGAGGAAAAGAGATGTATTGGCCAAGAGAGCCAAACATGAGAGAATGAGTAAGATACCTCGGTTCAAATCCCACCAGTGTGCTAGAATGTGAGCAAAGTGAAAATTCAGCAAGTTAAAGGATAACAAATCAAAAAAATTTTACTTTCCTCCAAGATTTTCTTTCCAAACCTCAAGTAATATTGTGAAGCACTTAAACTTGTATAATATTTTATTCTAAAGGATTTTGATGCTCTTGAATTTTTTTCCAAATGTAGAATTACAAATGCTACAAACAAAAAAACATGAGGATGTGGATGGAACTTTTGGTAGAAGTTGACTGCAAATCGACAAATCTTTCTAGGATTATTTACAAAGGATTGGCTTATTTTTATAGGCGAGGTGAGGCCATGAATATTGGATCAATTTTTGAATGGTTTATAGCTTCATAATCATAATTTCCTTAAATAACAAGAGGATTTTTTTACGTAGTTGCAACTTTGCAAGGAACCGAATGTTTGGATTTTGTGCAGGAAGATGGTTGTACATGTAACTTTTATACCCCCACCATTATCGTGTTCTAGAAGTGGATTCAAGTGTGAGTAGTGTTATCACAAAAAGTAGCACCGTGGGATATGAAAATGATAGATCCCTACTTCTTTCTAACATTAGACCATCTTTCAAGTCATGGGAATTACAAACTTGAGATGGCCCTCTAGAGAAGGTTGGTTCCACTTCCTAATCCTAATTCTATAACTACTCTTAGAGAAAATTCAGCTAACTAATCCTAATCGAAGCTTTTAAGGGACTAGGGAGAGAGAGAGGTTAAAGGTACGCATGAAATGGAAATCCTAAGCTAAAAAGAGGTGATAACACCAAGAAAAGGGGGTGAAAATTTTATGCTTGAGGGAGAATGAAGGTGTAAAATGTAACAAGGGAAGACCAAACAAATGTGACACAAAACCAAGCTTTATTCACCACCAAATCTCCATTAAACACAATAAAATGCACCTGTAGATTAAAAAAATATGCACATAATAGAACAACAGCAAAGGAGAGGCAAGAGAATGTAAGAAAAATATGCACACAATACACAATTTGATTTCTCCATGAATTCACATAGTCAATTACAAGTTTTGATCTTTTTAAGCCTATAGAAGGGGAATGCATTCAAATAATTCTAAGTGCCCAAAAAGCATTTAAATTTCTTGTTTATTCTAGATTCACCATTAAATCTTCATGAAGTTTCCCAACTCCAATTTTTCCAACCTTTCCATTTTTTCCAGGGGGTAAAAACGGATAACAATTTGGTGACTCACGAGGACATCTGCCTACTAGATGAGTTGATCAGTGGCCTCGAAGCATCCATAGAGCATGGAGTCACCCGATAACCTGAAATATGATCTTTAACTTTGAAAATTTTCCCCTTGATCCCACTTGAAGTGTTGCTTGAACTTGGAAGTACTCTTTTTTCACGAATTTTCCATCTTTTATAAGAAAATCTTGAAGTTTTGATCAAGTGGAAAATTGTTTTGAATCTAAAATATATTTTCTTTTCCTCTGCAAATCGGACCTATTGAGACAAGGATGAATTAATGTAACTAAAACTATCCCAAAATTTTATTTCTTTACCAAACTTTGAGGAAAACTCAATCAAATCATGGAAAAGGATGGAGCACTACAGAGTTTGGAAACATATGTTGATTTGGAAGAACTTAGAATTCTTGTTAAAATTGATTTCCCCATGAACATTTCCACTTTTTGAAATGCACTATGCAAGAGAAAAAACCACACAAATATCATACATGTCTCAAGTGAAACATGTAGAGTGTGCTCAAGCACTTCTTCTATTGAAAGCAAACCTACCTGCTCTACTCTAACCAGAGAAATGGAAAACTCAAAAATATTTTAACTAATAGGAGAAGTAGCTTCCCTTTCTCACAATTTGCAGCTATGTAGATGATTTTGCACTAAACATGGCTCTTAATAACAATGGAAAAATGTCTCACAGTTGGTTTTCCACTTTAAAATCCAAAGTACCAACGCAACAAACAAGAAAAATACCTCCTTAAGCTGATTTTCATTAGACTCCTAGAGGTGTTGGAGTTGATCCTTAGTACTCTATAGCTCATTCTCATGCTATGAAGTAAGCATGATTGGTGGAAAATCTAAATTTTTCTCCAATAAATCCAGGTACTTGGTTGGGCATGGCGTAATCAGAAGTTTTCCATTGCTCCAAATCCCAACTTCAAGAAATAAGTCTTTTACATTCATTCCCTGAAAAATGTTACTATTTACAAGCTGATTTTGACCTTGTTGCTCATCCACAAACAATTGATCCTCTGCCTTAATGACTAATATGGGACTAGTTTCATCCTTGTTTCCTTCCTCTTCAATAACGTGGAACCCCTCAAGATTGATTGCAACATCTAATGGGATCATTGGTGAAACACTACAACCGGTTAAAGCTTGCTACTCAATCAGAGTTCCTCCTTCTCCACTTGAAGACCAAAATGATCTGAATATTTGATCTCTTCATCCACCATGAAGTTTGAGAGATCAAAATCTTCTATCTTCTACTCATGAGGACTTTGTTATAGACAAGGTCTTCCTGGATATCTTCTTTCATGATGGATTCATCAACCAAATCACTTTTAACAAAAGATGAAGGAAGAGAGAAATCTGAGTTTTCATTACTACAAGAAAGCAAGAAGCTCTCTATGATCTCCTCTTCATGTAGGGCCTTTGAAAATGATTTTTCTTCCATGTGCTCCTCTTCTTGTGGATTTGGAGATGATCTTCTTCTTCAACTTATTTTACAATAGGTGATGGATCAACAATATCTAAAAATATGGTGCCAATGTGAGCACTGCACTCTAAACACAAGGACTGTTGATCATCATTCTCCTATTCTTGCTCTTGTTCATTTGCAAAATTAGTTTTCACCATGTGTTCTTGAACTCCAACTTCCACTAAAGGTTTATTCATTTGATGGTATTTGAGTAATGTTAAACTTGACAACCTAATTTCTCAATTTTTTTGTTGATTCTTCCCCTATTAAGCTCATCATTTTTCTTCCCTTCTTGATTGATTTTCTAATTTTATTCTTCCCAAAATGGGTTTGGGAATGCAAGAGGAGGGGTGGGTTGGGATTCAATTGATTTTTTCATTATTGGTGGTGAAAGGGAAGGTTCAATTTCTTGTTTTTGTGGAGGGGGTAGATTTTGGAAGAAATAGGCAGAGACTTAAAGGTGGAGTAGAAGGGTAGAAGATGAAGAAATGAAATCCAAAATGGGTGAAGTAGATGGGAAGCAAGGTAATTAAAACTTTGGCTGAGATGGTGTAGGTTGGGGAAGAGAAATGGGAAGGTTGTGAGGTGGTAGTGTAGGATTTTCCCATTGACAAGGTTTCCTAACACTAGATTAATAAGCCTCTATCTTCTCAATCCACTTGACAATGTTGGGAATTTGGGATCAGGAATAGTGCTATGATTCAATAACAAACCCAATCATACACACAGGATCTAAACAATTCCCCAAAATCTACAACAAAGTGGAAGTATAAACTAGAATAATCCAAATCAAAACAAAGTACACACACATAACACATCATGTACCGTGGTTCACCCAATGTGGGCTATGTCCACAAAAGATAGAGATATCATTTATATAATATAACAAGAGTACAAACCAACTCTTCAATAAAAGAGTATAATGCATATCTCCAAGAATATATCGTCTCCTCCAGCTTCTCTAAATGGATCTTCATGAGTGCACTACAACCGTGCCTCCAAACCACCAATAGATCTCACATAACTAGGAACTACTTTTCTTCTACCACCGTGTGCAACCAAGCTCTCACCGTGAGTCTACAAACAAGAACTCTCACAAGGGTCTACCAATGTGTAACCATATATGTGCGCAAGAAGTAATTCTCTCCTCCATCTCACTATATCAACCTATGCATACAAGAAGACAACCTCCTCTACTCTATCTAGATCTACATGGATCAACAACACAAAATGATCTCATGGATCTATGAATACAAGATCTCAAAAAAACCCATGGATCTAAAAATAAAATATCTCATTACAACCTATGGATCTAACCGAAGAATCTACAATACAAGATCTCACAACCATGTGGATCTACAAGAAGAAAATCTATGTGATTTGCATACTATGCAAGCCATTACAATGAGACAATAACAATACAAAGGAAATACAGAGAATAAAATACCCTCTTCTCACCATTCGATGTACCTGCTATTTCCTTTTTTCTAGCTTATCTCCATGGAAGATTTATCTTCATGTAACTTGTTTTTCTTCTTCTTATTCATTCTCTCAATCTAGGAGAATCAAGGATCTAACCCAATCCTTATCCAATTAACATTCTAACCCTATATTTCATGCTTATATAAGCATCTACAAACTTAGGGAACCTTAGCTATGCATTTACAACCTTTAGATTCACTTTATAACTAAAGTTATTTCTAGTTCTCGTGAGTTAAATATAAACTTTCACGCACAGTAATCGTGTCGCCCTAACCAATGTAGGCTTCTTGTCCCGACCGATGTCGGTTCCCCGATTGACACCGATTCCTCCTTAGTGACTCAAGTCGGTTAGTTAACCAACACTAGTTCTTGTAAACCAATAAACCTCAAATGCATGCCTTTGTGAAGTAATTCAGCTCCAGAACCTAACAATCTCCCACTTGGAGATAAATTTTTGAACCTGTACTTGTACATATACATCACCATCCTCTACATACCATGAAGACCATCTATTCTTTAAATCAACAATTCTCTCAAATGAAATCAGGAAGATTAAACCATCTTCTAAAACCAAGAAGATAACAAACTTGTGACTTACCATATACCTACACGAAGCTACTATTGATCTATGATACATGAGCTATCCATACATCAAGCTCCCACTAAATCATAACTTCAAGCCCTTCATGCAAAAAATCCACCATGACTAATACACATGTAAGATATCCCACTCCAACTAAATTACTCGAGCTTCAATCATAACCATAGCCATAAAAACCATATTTTCTAACCATCTATCCATGTCTCCATGGAACCACCAATGAAACTAACCAAAGACAAGTCAAACTGGAATATGCGAAAGAAAGAAAAAGATTCTCGGGAAAAGGTAATTTTTGATCAAAGAACACTTGATGTGAGAACTCACACAAGAAGTCCGCGCAGAAAACAGGCCAGTTTAAGGGCGCGAATGGGTAGGAAGAACGCACACGCAAATCGAAGTTCAACATTTGAGACTTAGCTGATTTTGAGCATGAAGACTGTTTTTAGAAGAGGGTGTGCGAACGCACCAACAATGCGAGATGTGCATGCCACACATTTTCTGTCTTTAGAGGATCAGATCAAATAAATTTTCATGGAGACGAGCTAAGAAAAGGATTGTCACTTCAGTTAATTGTAAGAGGTCTATAGATAACACACTTGCATGTGTGGATATGCCTATAAATGACACATGGATATTAATAGCATGTGGCCTATTTTTGGAATAGATAAGCGGTGAAGGGAAAATCCCGCCCTATATATGTAGTGAATTACCTGAGAGAGAGAGATGAGATATATAGGTATATGCAGAGCATAAGAGGTAAGGATAAAGAGATATGTGTATATGACTGGATTATTGTATCAGATCCATGTGCGCATCGGTATAGAATGTCATTATTGTAAGGAGCTTCTATGTTTATTAATAGATGGAAGTTATTGGTTGAATCTAAGTGTCATTCCTGTGTGTAATTGAGTAGTGCATGTTCTTGATTCAATCATGATTATTGTTTAAGTTTTTTCTTTCATAGATTTGAATATGGCATGCATTGTAGAATGATGGATTAGTTATGGATCTATATGTTTCTTCCTTCATCATGCTAACATCCTACTACAAAGAACCCTAAAGAGGGACATGATACCTTTGCACACTTTGGGTGAGTGCTCAATCTAGGATGAGTGATGTGCCAGCACGTCTAGGGTGTTATTTGGTAAATTCTAGGATGTATCAAGAACCCAAATGAGTTCTACATGTAACTAGTGGGTGATCAATCCAAAAACACCGCATACCTCAAAGAATCCAAACACCGCAATATGCAAATCCAACCCCGCATAAACAACTTACAGGTCAAAGACAACCATCTCTAGAAAATATCTATCATGGAGTAACATAGTAATAAGAGGAAATACAAACATCCCCTAATCATGCTCAAGGCATCTCAACCATGCTTATAGGCATTCATGTGCAAAATAAACATCTACATCATCATAGACTCACAAAACATAATCTATCCACATGTAAAAACTCACCATGTACATCCATCCATATCACCAGGCTCTCCAGAAGCTCCAAGTCTGCCACCAACTAACTCCAAAGCCAAATATGAATCTTGTGCTCATAAATGTCAACAAAAACAACCATGCTACTAAAAATAGTGCAAATACCAGAAAACATGTCATCAACATACTCTACACAACCATCCAAGATGAAAGCAAACAAGGGCAACATCAATAAGATGTAATTATACATTGTTGTCACACTGTAACCTATAACAAATAGATTTTCCTTCTTCCAACATTCAATGTCAATAAAATTGCTCTCTCTTCTTCACCCAGCTAAACAACCATCAACTATCATCCCATAAGGATATCTAGGCACTATAAAATAAAACTAGAAGTGATGTCATCATGCACTAAGTATAAAATACTTACAAAACTCGTGACTTTCCTCTAAAACAACTTGTGCCTCATGTCACTCGGAATAGTAGCACTCTCTTCGACTCTGCATGTGTATATGTGTCCAACCTGTAATGCCAACAACCATGGCTTACTCCCACTCAACATGAACTTCCCCTTGCACCGCTCTAATCACAAGCTCAAAATATCCAATAAATATTAGTGAGAAATAAAACACATGAAAGAAATATAAAACCAATTCCCTTCTTCTCAAAGAATACTTCTACATCACAGAAGTTTGGACTTCTTATGAAGTAGGTGAATCACCTTCTTTTCATCTTGTGTACTCAACATCTTTCGTTACTCAAACCGTGTCTAAATAAGAATTTTCATTGACGATCTCATCCTTAGACTAGATTCTATTTATCCTCAAGATTCCAACACATCCCAAAAGTAAAATTCAAACACACCAAATATTCATGGTGCATATTTTTACTTGTACACACAATCCAAATCTAGTACTAGTTGCTTCAAATGAAAGAAATAAAACATGAACCATATAGAGATACCTGACCCAAAGTCTCACTGGACTAACCAAGCCAACTCTATCCTCTTTTTGATCCAAACATTGAAGTGATCTACACTGTCTCTACCATGTACACTCTGTGCAAGAAACCAAATCCTCCAAAACAGACATAAAACCACCATGCCCTCTCCTACCTGCAAAACCCTATACATATAAGTTTCCACAGAGACCGACCTCGGTCACTTAACTGGTACCAGTTCCTTTGTGGACCGATGTCGGTTCCTAAATGAATTCGGTGATACTAGAATGAAAACAATTCCACAAAATTGGCATAGTACACCAAACTAGGTGCTTACTCTGACCAAAGCCGATAGTTGTCTGAGTCAGGTCATTTCAAGAAGCACCCAAATCTTGTACAAAAACTTAACAACAACAATACATGCAAATAAATTACACCAAGATGAAATACATCACCTTACCAGCACCAAGATACTCAACCACATCTTCACTAAAGAACATGATTCTTTAAAGGAATCCCCTTCTTCATTCTATCCCATCGCCTCTCCTGCAAAGCTCATGCATCCGATCGCACCAAGGATGCATAACTACTCCTCTATCTCATACTCAAATCTGTAATCCCAAACCATGCATGTGCATCCAAAACATACAAGTACTGCAATACCAAGATAAAACCATACCTCTATAACCCGGATCTGTAATCTGACCAACATGCTTGTGCCTCTAAGAACCAAGGGCACCTCAACAAACAAGACACATTCCATGCATCTCTCAATTTATTCAAATCTATGATTTTTTGTTTAAAACTAGGTTTCCCATAATCGACCTAAGTCACCTCAGAATCGACCAATGTTACCCTATAACTCGACCATGGTCACCCTTCGACGCCGGTTCCACCTAACCAACTTTGGTCATTTTATTCTCCAAAGAACCTCCCATTTCTAGCTTCCACTTGAGATTTAAACCTCTTCCTGTAATGTTCACATGAGGAAAACAAACCATGCTCTCATACACATGTCAGGAAACCACTAACAATATACCGAAGTAAAAGCTTGCTCAAATAACCAAGATCCGATAACAAACCAATATCTCGATACTAGTTGTTGGGAATTTAGGACTGTGGAATAGTGTTATGATGCAATAACAAACCCAATCATGCACACAGGATCTAAAAAATTCCTCAAAATCTACAGCAGTGGATGTATAAACTAGAATAATCCAAATCAAAACAAAGTACACACACATAACACAACATGTACCATGGTTCACCCAATGTGGGCTACATCCACCAAAGATAGAGATCTCATATATATAATATAACAAGAATACAATAGTACATCGCATCTCTCTAAGATTATCTCCTCCTCCATATCTCTAAACAGATCTCCATGAGTGCACTACAACCGTGCCTCCAAACCACCAACAAATATCACATAACCAGGAACTAATCTGCATCTACCACCGTGTAACTAAGATCTCATTGTGAGTCTCAGAACAAGACCTCTCAAAATGGTCTACCAATGTGCAACCATTTATGTGCACTAATAAGTAAGTCTCTCCTCCATCTCACTACATCAACCTCGTGCATACACGAAGAAAACCTCCTCTACTTTATCTAGATCTACATAGATCAACAATACAACATGATCTCATGGATCTATGAATACAATATCTCACAACAACCCGTGGATTTAACAATACAAAATCTCAAAGCAACCTATGGATCTAACCAAAAGAATATATAATACAATATCTCACCAACATGTGGATCTACAAGAAGAAACTCTATGTGCTTTGCATACTATGCAAGCCATTACAATGAGACAATAACAATACAAAGGAAATATAGTAGAAGACAATACCCTCTTCTCACCATTAGATGTACATACTATTTCCTTTTGTCCAACTTCTCTCCATGGAAGCTCTATCTTCATGTAACATGTTCTTTATTTTTCTTCTTCTTCTTCTTCATTCTCTCAATCTAGGAGAATCAAGGATCTAACTCAATGCTTTTCCAATTAACCTTATAACCCTAGCTTTCATGCTTATATAAGCATCTACAAATTTAGGGCACCTTAGCTATGCATTTACAACCTTTAGATTCACTTTATAACTAAAGTTAGATCTAATTCCCGTGAGTTAAATATAAACTTTCACGCACAGGTAACCAATGCCGCTTTCTGATCGACGTAGGTTCCCCGTCTTGACCGGTTTCAGTTCCTCTGTCCTAACCGACACTTTGGTTCCTCCTTGGTGACCGACATTGGTTACCTAATCGATGTCGATTCGCCATGTAAACCAGTAAACCTCAAATGCATGCCTTTGTGGAGAAATTCATCTCCATAACCTAATAGGCAAGTTATGGTAGCATCTCAACCATGAAATCCAGCTTCTATTGAGGGTTGAAATGCCTTGGCATAAGGCCAACCCATGGAAAAGGGACCACAAAACCAATTTTGGATGCTTTCAATTGAGATGTAGTAGTCGTATGCACCATATTTGTCTCCATTCTTTAAATATTCCTTTGCAAATTAACATCTGCTATAGAATCACCACCATCACCTTCATAACCCCGCTCATGATAGACATTCTAGTTAGGAGAATAACCAAATTTCTCAATTAGGGTTAGGTATACCAAATATTGCTCATGATGAGGTTCATAAAACTGATCTTGAAGAGGATTTTGAAATTGTGGAGGTGAAGTTAATTGGTTTTTCTATTGATGCAAATGGGAATCTATGATGGAAATGAAGTCATGATTGCACAACTTCATGGATGGAAGGAAAATGAAATGTATGGAAAGAAAAATGGATGGAAATGGGTTTTAAAAAGGTCCGCAACTCAAAAATGGGTTGTTTGGATCAATGGAGTAGCCAGATGTGCTTAGAATGTGCCTTCAAAGGCTAAGATTCCAACAAGAACACACCAACTTATTAAAATGAAGACGTAAATCTCTTTTGTCCTCGTCCCATTAGGTGTGCTAAATCAAGTTATCACAAAACATTATCACCCTAGGATACGACAATGACATATCCATAATTCTTTCCAACATTTGACCATATTTAAACCTATTGGACATTTTTAATATAGAGGAACCATTACATTTGCAGAGTCCATGTTTAGGCTTGTTGCTCAAATAATTTGAGAAAATAAATTGCAGAGCTTCCCCATGCCCGTAACATCCATCATCTCTAAAAATGAGATTATTTTTCATTATTTATCATAATAGGAAAAAAACATAGGGCAAAAAAGAGAACTTGAAATTAATGAGCCCAACCACTTCATCAACTACCGGACTAATAAGCATTGAAGTTTTGTAGACCCAAAGATGGGCATAATAAAATTTTTGCAAAGCCTATACAGAAAAAAGCCGACCCTGAGATCATTTTTTACAATTTTACACCAATAAATCACTTTAATGTGGAAAATAAATGTATTACTCTTCAAGAACTTTCCGAAGATATAAAATTGTCCTTATTTTGTTACCCAGATAAAAATTTATGAGCATCTGAAGATTGCACATTAAAAACTGCGATTGTGCAAAAAGTTCCCCAGGTCCGAAATGTTCACTTTGTAAAAAAGTTCCTTGGCCGAGATTTGTGCACTTTACAAAAAAATTCCCTAGCCCAAGATTTTTGCACTTTTCAAAAACATTCCTTGGCCCAAAATGTGCACTTTAATAGCCCATTTTTCACATTTTTTCAATTTTCTCCATTTTTTCACTAACTCCTTAGATTTTTCTTGGGTTAGGGAGTTAGGAAAAATGGAATGAAGTGCCCCAAAGCCAATTTTCCCACTTTTATCCATTTTGAACCCAAAATTGGCTAATTTTTGATCTTTTTGAATCATAGAGAAGGGGAATGCATCCAAATAATTCTAAGTGCCCAAAAAGTATTTAAATTACTTGTTTATTCTAGGTTAGACATTAAACCTCCATAAAGTTGCCAAGTCCAATTTTTTCCAACTGTCCATTTTTCTTAGGGGTAAAAATGGATAACAAGTAGATAAATAAGATTATTTAAATAATTAATTTAAAATTAGTTATGAGTTTTGAAAGGATAATTAACCATTTAATTAAATAAATTTTTAATTAAATCAGCTAGAGGGTGATAGGAATTAATTTAATTATTTTCAATGTCATGTGATCTGGTGGACATTTTGGATGGTTAGAAATTATCTAATTATCCCTAAAACATTGCGATTTAAAGATCCCTGTCTAGATATTTCCAACCATATATGGATTGTAGAAAATGGAGATCGCATGCAAAAAATATAGCACATCAAGTTCTAGCTCAACTGGTAAACAATGTACATGAAGGTCCGATGACATGGACACGTGAAGTTTTCCAAGTACACCAATCAGCTATCGACAAGTGGAAAAAATGTTGTAAAACAATTTTTGGGGGTTTTTATTTTCTCCTCTGGTCTTCTAAGATCATGTTTGGAAAAATGGGTCCCACTATTTATGGCCGAGGGCCTTAGCCAGTTGGAAACACTATTTTTGAGGAAGGGTGCCTTTGATTCCTTTATGTCATATTACCATGGAGACATCTTATTAATTATACACCATATTTCCCTACCCATGATACATGTGGGACTAATTTTAATTTTTAAATAAACTATGCATGTTTGACAACACAATGCCACCTCACCTTGCCATAGTGGCTTTCCACCTACCTCACCTTATAACTAAAACAACCGAGCTACCTCCACATTAGACGGTCAATTCCAATGGAACCAACTTGGCGAGCTCCTAATCACCCCTCCATGCATCAAGACCAAGCCACACAACTAATCATCTCAAAGATCACTGTAATCAAAAGCACAATTGTTTCAACAAACCAACTCCCTCAACAGTCTACACACAACTCCATGGGGCTTGTTTCCAAACACAAAAAAATAGAACAATACGTGACCATAGCCACAATGACCTCTGTCTATATGAGGCTATTTTAAGCCTATTCCTAGTGAAAACTCGATGGATGTGGGATAAATCCCATCTGCTAAACAAATTTTAGTTGGTCTTGAGGGGATTCAAACCCTGTCATGTTTCCTACCAAAATAAAGGCTTGCATGCTATGCCACGACCCTTACACAATATATAATATTTGCAAAATTATATTTTAAAAGTATTCATTGTGGACTGCATAGAAAGAGCCATCATTTAGCTTATAAGAGGTCATTCCTTGGGAATATTTAAAATTGTTTTCTTATTTTCGAACCAAAAATGTGTAAATTACAAGAAAGGAGAATTTTCTCATTTCTTATGGCATTTTTATTTCGATAGAGAGTTTTTGAGTCACTTTCATTGGTGAAGAGTTCTTAGATGAACAGGTAAAGCGTGTTGTTGGATCCATTCATGGAAGAAATTCATGGATCATATTTTCAAGTTATTCAGATTCATTTTAGGTTCATGTTCATATCATATTGCGAGTTTTAAAATTGTACTTGTAATATATTTAAAAAGTGGACCAGTTCATCATTAATGAAAACTGGAGATGTAGCCAAATTGGCAAATTCTATTATCAAGATCTTGTCATGATTTTCTTTTAGTGTTTATAGTTTTATCGTTTTTAATTCAGTTTTGGATGGATTAATGATGAACTAAGGAAATTTATGAATAAATTGTAAAATGACAATTTTGATGAGTTTTGTTTGAGAATGATATTTTCGAGCTTCTACACACTCCTAATCAGTTCTAAATCTGATTTGAAATAGTTTCTCAAATAATTTAAATGAGGAATATTATATTTTAATCAAGTATCCATTTTAAAAACTATTTGATAATTGGGGGTCTATTATAGTTTATGGATCAACATGATAGAATTAAATTAACTAATTCTAAAGGGTAGGATAATGTAATAAGAATTAATTTAATTAATTATAAAGGGTTAGGAGTATGTGATTAGAATTAATTTTATTAATTTTAAAGGGATGTATTCTAGTAGGATAGAATTAATTTAATTAATTATAATGTGATGAAAATAGGCTAGAAATAGGTATACATTTTAGGGTGTCTACACTTATCCCAATCAATTTGATAGGATTTTCCAGTTTATCAAAGTAGTTGAGTTTCATGTTCCAAAATCCCACTACCACAAAACCACCCCTCGCTCCTCATACCACCCCTTCTCATAACCTTCTTACTTCCACACCCTCTACCTTTGGGAAAGTAGAACCTTTCTATCTATCTCGTGTTGGTCAATGGATATAAAATAAATAATTACATTATTGAATCTAGTACATCTGATAATTTCATGGCTATAAAATTTTATAAATATATTGGTCTCTCTCTCACTCTTGCCACTAGCCATTACTACTCCATAGAAACCAAAGAAGTACCTCTCGCTAGTTAAGCAAAAGATTCTCAAGTAGAATTCAAATATTTTCCTGACAAGAAGATCATAATGAAAATACTTATAGTAGACATGCCACCCTCGTATGGTATATTGTTAATAAAAATATTCTATAGGGATGTTGGTAGAGATATACAGATGGATTAGTCACATGCCACCATTTTTGTTAATGTAAGATGAAAAATATTCTTGTTATCGGGAAAATGAAATACATTGTTCAAAAACTAGATGACCCAAGGGTGGACATACTATTTCAAGATTCAAGGTATGACAATTTTTTCATAACCTCAGATGTTGAGTTATCCTTTTTATATAGGACTACCCAAGTATGACAAAGCCATATGGAAAGCATCATGATGACTTGATGGATTTAGAACTTGATAGTGTGTTCTTCCCACTGAGTAGGGATGTTAGTTCTTTTTTATGGCCATGATG
Source organism: Taxus wallichiana var. yunnanensis (assembly GCA_018340775.1). Classification (NCBI taxonomy): domain Eukaryota; kingdom Viridiplantae; phylum Streptophyta; class Pinopsida; order Cupressales; family Taxaceae; genus Taxus; species Taxus wallichiana. The sequence goes on from CM031235.1 coordinate 704,837,722, forward strand.
GTCATATAAATCTCAACTTTTAACAAATCCATCTTGAGGAAGTGAGCGGCATGGTTAATAATGTAAAATGATATCAAACAAATTTTTGACATGTGATTCCAATGTTTCCAATCATGTTCTCAATGTTCAACATGAAGACCCATTCAATGAGTATGATTATGAATATAAAGCTTTCTCTTTCCCATTAGGAGAGGATGAATTTTTCAAAGAGGAATTCATGAATGACAAGATGTTTGGGCCTCTTGAATTTGAATCTACTAAAAAATAGGATGAATTCATCATGGAGATGAATTTCCAAGCTCATGATGGTCAAGATTGGGAAAATGATGATCTTGATATTTCAGCCCTAACCTTGTGCTCATTCTCCTTTCAAGAAGATGAAGACCTTCTCAATGAAGAACATATTGATGGAATTGTGCTTGATTATCCCAAGGATGATTCCACTCAATATGAATACCCTTTCAAAAAGTGATATATGAATAAGAATATGCTTAAATATTTCAAAGTTGAATCTACTAAAGGAAAGGATGATTTCATCACAAAGATGGATTTTGAAGCTCAAAATTTCCAATATGGAGAAGATGATGATTTTCATATTGCATGCCCAAACTTGTACTAATTTTATTTTCAAGATTATGAATCAATGTGACCGTTAGACCATAGTAATCGGTAGGTCAAGATTAAGTTAGTGTTTATGAAAGAAGATTGTTTAGAGTAACTGGTAAACATAGAACACCAAGAGGCTTGTGATAGTGTTGAAACTATTAAAACATGTATGCTCGAAATATCTCATGGAAACAATGGTCATGAAGCAGATGAAAAGTGAAGGTAAAATTCCCATCAGAGATCATAAGCCTCAATGTGAAAATAACAAGCCTAGTGTGATCAAGACTCATTCCTATAACAATAATGGAAAATCAGCAATTGGAATAAATTTGGAAATAAATGAGAAGAAGGAAGTAAAGTGTCAAAGAAAAAAGGAAATTAACTAACTAATAAGACCATCAATTATTATAACAATCATGCAAACTTTCTCAAGAAAGTGAGAAAGGGATCATACTTGATAAGTCCATCAATGGATTTATAAAATAAAAGCTTTTGGTGATACCCGCAGTGAAGTATCATTCGGTAAGAATTAGTGTTACATTGAAGAGGGTTGTCCCCCACATATACTATAGGTGATATAGCATGGTGTAGCATAGTTTCCCTTTTTTGTGTGTTTCCCTTACCATTATGTGTTTCCTTTCCCTTTCGTGTGTTTGTTTAATTTTTTCTTGCTTTTTTTATAACTTCATTGATTACTCAATGTGTGACTTTATAGCCTAATAGATAAGGTATTGGTCTTCTACTCCAAAAGATACTTTAGGTTCTTCATTACCCCTTACTGATCTAATTTCCCCAAGTTAAAGCTATTTTTTTGTGAAGTATACCAGTCTAATCAAAATGATCTTGGGACATTTGTAGAGTAAAACCCAACGGAAATTTCCTAAAACATAATTTAAATTATTTTCATCAAGCCTTATTTCATCTAAAAAATGTTGAACCTCGATAATATTTACAGATTTACATGGGTACAATATACAAATTTTCCTTAACCACTAACCATGAGCTCCCACTACTCTAATACTCTTTAACGCTCACTCCTCTCTCCAAAATATGGTTTTAGGAAAGTATTTATAGGAAATTTTCCCACCCAAAAGGATTTTAAATTCATTCTAGAAATCATGTTTAAACCCAAATTTGAGCTTCTATGCATTAATGATGTCTAACTACCCCAACCTCGTTAATCGGGATAATTCCATCTAGTATTCCACGTCACTACTAAGTGATAGTTCTTTATATACCATCAATTATCATTTTCTACCTTTGATAATTTTATTCACGTGCACCATGTTCCCCTCATTTAAATATTTACGCCTAGCTCCAAAATCATTTCTTTCTTAATTTTGTGCATTTCTTCGTCTTCAAAACTTTCACGTATTATCGTGCATGTTTCTGTCGCACCCTTCCTTCTTAATCGATCTATTCTAAATTTGTGCATGTCACTATACTTAGCCAAAATTATCAAAATATATGCGATTAACTATTTATTTCATGATTCTCCTACATCAAACACCCAAGGTCAAACAAAAGTGAGCTATGTCTCATAAGTCGGTTTAAAGAGCATGACATAGCTTACCAAGCTCCTTCACACTTATCCATATTAAATCTTCTTCTTCATGTTTCTTTCATTTTACTAGGTATTCCTTATATTCCTTTCCATGTGCCTTCTTCACAACCCTTGAGTCTAATATGGCCTCGATCTCTTCAGTCCTTTTCTATGGTAGTTTTTTCCTCCAGACTAAACTTTATCCTTCTTCTAGTTCACCTTCATCTAATTATTTTGCATGTTTTCCTTCGGTCTTGGGTATACTAGTATCCTTTTCATCGAATTCATATAAATCAAAACATTGAATATCATATAGATTTCAAATCCCTTGGGAAACTCCAACTTATAGGAATTCGCCCAATATTTTACACTATCTTGCATGGTCCAATTTTCTTCAGCTTCAATTTATTATAGGTTAATTTAGGAAACCTATCCTTTTGCAAATTTTCCATGACCTAATATCCTTGCTTGAATTCCTTGGCTCTACATCTTTTATCCATGGGATCCTTGTATCCTTGATTACTCTTTTCCAAATTCTCACGTATTTCCTTATGCAGTTCTTATAGGTATTATGTGTAGTCCTCCACCTCTATGCTCCAGTTGTTTATCACCTCGTGCAATTCCATAAATCCTCTTCGACTTGTTCCATAGATAGTTTGAAAAGGGGTATTTCTAGTGCTTTTATTAACTGAATCATTTTAGGAAAATTACACTTGCACTAACATTGTATCACACTTTGTCCTAGCTTATCTCCTACAAAATGATGCACCAAATTTCCTAGGCTTCGGTCCATTACTTTTGTCTATCCACGGGTTTTTGTATGATAGGTTGAACTGTAAGTTAACCTAGTTTCCAACTTCTTCCACAAGGTCCTCCAAAATGTCTTAGGAACTTGGTGTCCCTATCTAATACTATACTTATTGGCAACCCATGTAATTACACCACTTCTTTAAAAATAGATACACGATCAATGTTGCATCACTTTTCTTTTTGCATGCAATAAAATGTTCCATCTTTAAAAATATATCGACTAGCAAAAATATGGATTCATTTCCTCTCTAGGTCCTTCAAAATTCTAGCACAAAATCCATGTTAACATCTTCCCATGGTTTCCTTCGTATAGGTAAAGACTGATGTAACCGTGTGTTTTGTTTGTGTCCTTCGGCCATCTGAAAAAATCTCCATCTTTGTACATAATTACACACATCTGTGCACATCCTTGGCCAATAGTATCATTCCTTCAACTATGCCAAAGTTTTTTCATTTCCAAAGTGACCTCCTAGTCCTCCACTATGTTTTTCTTTAAGCATATTCTCACACATTGACCCTTGTGGTATACATAATTGTGCTCCTCGAAAAACATTCCTTCTTGGATAAAATAGTCTAACCAATGAATTAGATTCTCATGTATTAGTTCTTGGCATGCCTCCCATGATTATTTGAAATCCATTCCTAGCACATACAACTCCTTCATAATTTCAAATCTCATGACTTCATTGCGCATTTTTGTCAAGACTAATGTCCTTTTACTCAATGCATACGTGATTTTTTTGGATTTTCCACTATAGTGCTTCAACACAAAAGAATAATTTTTCAGAAATATACCCACTTCATATACCTTTAGTTTAACAACATTTGGCTATTGATGAAGTGTAGCGCCTAATGGTCAATGTACAAGACAAACTCATTTGGCAACAAATAGTGTCCCCATTTCCTTAGTGCTTCGATAGCTTGCATAATTTTTTTATCATAGGTAGAGTATCTTCTTTTCAATCATTTAGTTTCTCACCGAAGTAGGCTATGGGCCTCCTTCTTGAATTAATACTGTGCCAATATTTATCCCAATTGCATCGTATTCCACTTGAATTTACCATCTCAAAACTTCGGCAATGATAACACTTTGGTTATGATGTAACCTTTTGCTTTAACTCTTGAAAGTTGTGTTCTACTTACTTCATCCTCACAAATTCCTTGTGATCCCATTTCATTATCTTCGTGATCTCCATGTATATTCCAATGAAGTTTCTAATGAAATTCTGATATAAAATTTTTAAACCATGGAATCTTCTGCCTCGGACACACTTCTTGGTGTGGGCCAATCTACAATTGTGTGCACCTTTTCTAGGTCCATTCATAATCCTTCTTGGGATATTATAAAACCCAAGTAGACCAAATCTTTGTGTATAAATATACACTTATTTATATTGATTAGTAACTTTTCCTCTTGTAAATGCTTCATTACCTTGTGCAAGTGCCCAATGTGTTCTTCCTTCGTCTGCTAAACACAAGTATATCATCTAGATATACAATTTTTTTTTCCTAAATATGGCTTCAACACTTCATTCATCAGTCTCATGAAAGTACTTGGGGAATTGGTTAACCCAAATGGAATAGCTAGCCTCTCATTCAAGCCCTTGTTTTTTTAATGCAGTTTTCCACTCATATCCTTCCTTAATGCAAATTTGGGGATAACCACTATTCGAGATCAATCTTAGAAAAATAATGCACACCACTAAGGAAATCCATTAGATCATCCATCCTAGGTAATGGAAACCTATACTTAATAGTAATCTGTTGTTGATGGCTCTAGTGTCAATACACATGCAACATTCTCCATCCGGAGAGGGGCCTTCATTTGTATTTGAAGAATTTGCTTCTCAATCTGCCCCTGTCTTTTCCAAATCTGATAGAGTTTTCCAAGAAACAGAGCCTTTAGAGGGCAGTCATTCTGAGAATTGTATCCCTGTACCACATAGACCCCTCAATCCTAATCATTTTATTTCTCCTGTAAGATCACCTCCTCAAAATAATATGGCTCAGCCTCCACCCAGACCTCTATTTGTTGTTAATACTTTTGGTCCCATCAATTTTAGAGATATGGATGGCTATCCAAATGTTGTGCCATAGGACGTAAGAAATAGATTGCTAAGTTTTAAGGAAATAATGCAATCACTGGTGATCAGCACTTAAAGCTCTTTGTCAATATGATGGAGGACTTTGAAATAGAATTTGAGGATGTATACATTAAATTGTTTACCCATACTCTAGAAGAAGATGCAAGGGATTGGTATAAATCTTTTCCAGATAATTCCATCGACTCCTGGAAAGAGATGAAAAATGCTTTTAGAATGCAGTATGGTGATACGATAGACCTTTGGTTTCTTTTATCAAAGTTTTAAAATATAAAAAAGAATCCTAATGAATCAGTGCATGATTTCAATACTATATTTAACAAAACATTGAGAAGACTGCCTATTAATTTGAGGCCATGTGATGAATCATGTCTGACAAATTATTCAGATGCATTTGATAAAAATTTTGCTTACTATTTGAGGGATAAGAACCCAGGAACTTTGAGGTAGACCTTTATCATGGCTCTACAAATTGAGAAAAAATTAAAGTAATTGGAAAACCTCTTAAGAGGGAGGGTGTTAAACTAACCAACCCAGAGAAGCCTCAACCAAGGAAGGTTGTGGATCTTGAGGAAGTTGTAAAGACTTTGGCCAGAGCTGTCAAGGAAATCTATTACAAGCTAGCTAGGGCAGAGAAAGGAATGGGACAAGGTTATCAAGGTCAACATAGGTAACAAGGACAAGACAGATTTGTAAATCATCCAAGTAATGATCAGAGATCTGATGACAGAGGTAAAGGACCCATGGGAGCTAGACAACCCCAGGCTAGGGAAAATAGAGTAGTGCTTGATCCTCTAAATGTCGAGTTGTTGCTATTGGTGAAGCTCATGAAATTGAGTGGTGTGATAACTATTTCTTGCCACATTCTCCATGTGAAGTAGATCAACAAGTTGAAGAAGTTGATGATGATGATAACACTGATGATGATGCATGCATGATGGTTTCCTCTATGATTTCACAGTAGGGAGCAACCTCAACTAAGTTGATGAGTGCCAGAATTGTTAAAGATTTATGGGATTGCATTCACTGGGTATTACCTCTTCCTCCCACTCATACTTCTGAAATTGATATGGTGCAAGATTTTGAACTTCCTAATAATGATTTTGAGTACCTAAGAGCTCTAATGATTGAGAAGTATGATGGAGGGATCCCTTCTGAGGAGGATAGGTAGTTGTTAATGAATGTTTTGGTTGGCCATGAAAAATAATATAATACCAGGAGTAAGGTTTCCAAAGGGGCAGGGCCTCAGGCCAAACCAAAAATTCCAGTGCTTACTAGTATCCCAAAAGAAACTCCAAGGAAAGACGCATCTGGCAAAGGCCTTGTTGTCTCAAGTAGAACTTATGTCCCTCCCCATGCTTAGACTGTAAAAATCCTATGCCATCAGATGAATTTGTAAACCTTCCTCCTAACACTACATTACCCAAATATGTTCCTTGTGACATAGCCCAAATCTTGAGTCAGATCAAGATTTTTGTTCCTATTGTTGAATTGCTTAGAATCCCTAAGCATAGGAGTAGAGCATTCAAATATCTGGGGTTTAGAGAAGAAAAGGTCACCCAAGGTAGAAATGTTGAGACTCCTCCTACCATTTCAGAGTTAAAACCCCAAGTACTGGAGGAACCAGGTGAACCACCTGAAGTTTACTTGGGAACATCTTTGGTTGAGTCTCAATTAAATGTTGATCCATTTTTTACAACGCTGATTATTAAGGATAGACTATTGCACAATTGTATGTTTGATTCCGGAGCATCATGCAATGTTATGCCTCTGGAGGTTATGAATGAATTGAACATTAAAGTGATAACAACTTATGGAAAGTGTACTTGCAATGGATTCTAGAGAGGTGTCAGTTGTAGGATGTGTAAAAGGTTTGGTGGTACAACTTGTAGCTTATCCAGGTAAGAACTTAAAACTTGATGTTGTTGTTGTTGATTGCCCTGCCAAATGGGGCATGTTGTTATCAAGAAAGTGGGTTGCAAGTGTTGGTGGAAATGTTCAAATGGACATGTCTTATGCCACCATACCAATTGAGGGCAGCCTTGTGAAGTTACCTAGTGAAAATAAAATGTTATATCTTATTGAGGACCCCAACAATGTTTCTTATGAAGTATTGCATGCAGATATTGATATTGATAACTCTATGAGCTATGTTGCTTTCAAGGAATATGAAATTGATCAATGCAGGTATCATGAGCAGGATGATTTTCCTAGGACTTTGATGTTTGATGCAACCTCAAAGGATGTTAAAAACTTGGCCCAGGCACGAGGGGTAAGCCTAAAAAAATGTGGTCAGATAGTGACTTGGATGGAAAAGAGAGACAATCATATGACCAGCTGTTAAAGACATATCAGGACTGCTTAGCATGGTCATATCCAGAATGGTAGGCACTTGAAGATTTTCCTTGATTTTTTTCTTTGAATCAATTTGCTTGCCATTGTATAGTGTATAGTTCTTTGTTTTTGTTATGCTTTTGTGTTTTTGTTCATTCTGGTCCTTGGTGACCTAGTTTTGCTGGTTTCTCGGTTCATTTTTTGGAGGATGGTTATGGTTTCTCTACTCTGCAAGCTTGTTCTTTGACTCTGTTACCCAATGGTTTGTTTTTGGCACTTGGTCTGTTATTTGTTCTTGTGGCACTCATAAGGAGTGCCCATCCCCGAGTCGGAGCCGATGTTGGTGCTAAAATTAGTCTCGCCCCATTTGTCATTAAAATTCCTCAGTTTGCGGCCTCTGTCATGTTTTCTATCTCCTCGTATTGGTGCTTGAAAACTCTGTCCTCCATTTGGTTTCCATGATCAGTCCCTTCCTTGGTCAAAGATCACTTAAAGGTCCAAATTTATTTTTCATTTCTCTGTCCATCTGAAGGAGTTTGTAAATTGGGTGTAAAACTCGGGTTGTACCTTTCCTTCCATTTTCTCGTAGTCACGTATTGTTGTCCCTGTCTTTTTTGTCCCAAATACCTAAGGAAACGTGATTGGATGTAGCTTAGAGGATCATATTTGAAGCCTTATAACATTTCCAAGTTCTTTGTCCTTGAAGAAAGATTCATTTTGGGCTCAAATGGTGATTTTCCTGCATTTTACGGTTTGACGGTGTATTTTTCCCAGTCAAATTTACATCTCAGCATCAGTGGAAATGTGGCCCTTTTTGGTTGGATGTGGCTCGGCAGGGCACTCTAAAAACTCTAAGGCTCGCTTTCAACCCAAAACTTTTCCACGTGGAGGAATGACGCTCATTTGAAAATTCACCTTTTGGTTTGGCCTTGGAGTTGCACTGGGAGACACATGGAGGTTTCACGAGGCTCTGTCCATACTTAGACTTTTTAAAGTGACTTTCTAAGGCATGGGACATGTGGAGGGACCATGCATGTTTGGGGACTAGCCCCTAAGTTTTATTTTGAAGAAGTGTCAGGAGGAAACTTGGAGGCTTTTGATCACTCTGCCTTTTCTTGGACTTTTCAATGGCCTAACAAAACTATCTCGGACCCTAGACACATGGTGCCTTCCGCTGAACCTTCAACTTTTTTAACAGACTCTACCGACTAAGACACATGTTGAGCCCACACTTGTTTGGGGTCTCTGTTTTTGGGCACCATATCAAAAGAGCGCCATGAAGACACATGGAGGCTTTCGATAGATCCTTTTTACACTGATACTTTTCAAAGGCCAAAATGCATTTTTCTTGGGCCCAGGGCACATGGAAGGCTTGCGCTTATTTGGGACTTGCCTCTTTCCTATCCTTTGCATTTGTGCCAAGGAAACACGTGGATGACTATGATATAAAGTGGAAAAGGGGCAGAATCAATGGTTGTGCATTTCACATATTTTTTCTACCATTTTTGCTCCAAGACTCCTGAGACGCGAATACACACTATTTTTCATCATTCTTTGATGAAATTCCTTTTCGTCTCTGTCTGTAAGGTGCCATTAAATGGATTTGAAACTTAAATTGTGAGTCCAAGGATTGTTAAGGTTGATATTTTGAAGTGGGAATTGCTCAGGCACTCGCAAAGATGGGAATTACCAGAGGAAATGGATGCGGGGATAGAATTATAGAGGAAAGAGAGGGAAAAGGGATGAAATGATGAGGTTGCAGGTGTAAAAGGTGAAAAAGGTGTTGCCTTGAGAATGAAAAGATTACCTATCAGATCCAACTATGTAGAGCCTCCGAAAAATGATTAAAAGGGGAATTTCTCACATGATAGAATCAAAATGATTAAAAGGAGTGTCAAAATGGTTGTGGCATGGCATCCTAGTCATTAGTCGAGGGTTTGAGAAATGTGATCAATTCATGATTTGTCCACCTGGCAGATGTGGGTGTGAATTTGTTAAACGTCACTTTCTGTAACAAATTAGTAGCAAGAAAAGGTCCCTCGAATATTCTTATTTTTGGGGACAAAATTTGGGGTGAATGAAATGTATAAATGCAATGAGATTACTCTTGCAAATGGTCGAGTTTGAATTCCTAAGAGAAAATTTGAGAAAGCCTTATTTTGAGAAGCCCATCTGAGATACCTGGTTAATTTCCTTTGTGTTAGATTTTCTATCATGTCAAGTTGGTTACAGATGTATAGCCATTGACGAGCACTGAGATTGATCTAGAAGCTTTCCCTTGCTGATGAATTTAAGCAATTTTGAAATTAATTTATGTCCAATCTCTAGCAATTTGTGTCTTCTTTTGTTTCGAATGTCTGCAAATAGTTTCTTTCATTCCTATTGCAATCTTACATTGAAATATATGTGAAATCACATAGGATCTTGTCCCTATGACATTTTATTGGTATTTGTAATTTCATTTCAAGAAGAACCTTCATCTTGGATGAGATAAACAAATTTAAAATCAATTCACTATCATTTGTTGATAAAGATTGTTTGTAAGTCTTCGGGTGTACCTTAGGCATGATTGATCAGAGACTTTGGTGTTTAATTGAGTCTTTCAATTTGAGCCTTCATGTTAGAGTCTCAAAGATTATGTGAAAACGTGCTTGATATGGGCCTCCACTGAAGCACACCTTCTAGTTGAAGGAACGTCTTAACTGTTCTAAAGTATTCTATTGTTGAGTTGTTCATTGTTGTGAAGTCCCTTCAAAGATTTGGTATAATCAACTTTATCTTGCTTCATCTCCCACCAAAATCATTCAAAGACCATGAATCCACCCTGAACCACCCCTATTTTCCCTGTGTATCAACAAAGGAACAAAATCTACTTGCAAAAATATGCAGAACAATCAGGATTCCATAATGTCTTTAGTAACCTTAGCCTTGTGTTGAAAATATCTCCATCTTCTGGAAGTGACAACTCGTGAGAGTCATATTTGGTGTGTTGATCATATTTTCCCAAGGTTTTCTTTATAAAATTTGTGCAAAAGAAAGGTATATGCATCTCCTTCAATAACAGAGGTTACAAAATAGGTTCTCTTACCTTGGTTGAAAGGCACAACCTAAAATAGTTAGGATAAGATCAAATCCTTTTAAGGTGCTACCCACTTCTTCAAGGCTTGAGTGCTAAAAAGTCGATAAATTTTATCTACTCCCCAAGATACAAAATGACATACATAATCATTTATCTACTTTTGAGTGTCCTGTCAAATCCATGATGTTACTTCGGTTTGTGAAGAAGAGTAAATCTGGTTCCATAGTCATTCACCATAATTCCACAAGTCCCTTAGTTTTGCACTACTGAACTTATTGTTCTTCGAGGTTAAACATTTCCTTCTCATATTATTCCATGACATAACATTCTTCGAGGTCTTACCTTCCATAATATGACATAACATCCATTCTTGGTATTTTTGAAAATTTCTTGCTATAACCATGCTTTTGTTGCACATATGGCTTCACCTCTTCCTTCTCTTTGTCACAACAACCCCTAGATTTTATGCATCCCTCCTTTCTTCTTCACCTTCATCATAACTTTATGCATCCAATGCCATGAATATTCTCAATCTATCTTCCTCAATAACTTCTAGTCTTGTCTTCACACCCTTCAGATATATCATTTATTGATCCACTACTCCCATGATCATTGCATTTGTTCATTAGATACGCCCACATTGGAAGATCTTCTTGACATCATCTTCCTTTCGGACTAGTTTCCTCATGGTTGATGTTCTAATAGTCCCCAACCTATCAATTTGACTCTAAGGTATGAATCCATGCTCTGATACCTTTTTGATGTCAAACAATTGGATTGAAACAACCCAAAGACATTTACAGATGTAAACCCAACAGAATTTTCCTAAAATAGATATTAAATTATTTTCATCAAGCCTTGTGAAATCTATAAAATGTCAAACCTTGATAGGATTTATATATTTATATGGGTGGTGACATAAAAAGTTTCCCCACTAACCACAAGCTTCCACACTCTCTAACGCTCTTTTCTCTAAAATATGGTTTCAGAAAGTATTTATAATTCCCACCTTTCATTTGAAATTCCTTCTGAAATCTATAAACACAACTCAAACTCATCAAACCTTGATGAGGATTATTTGGAATTTTCATTTAGATATGATTTTCTAATGCATGGGGATGCTTTGTATAGTTATATCTTAGTGAGTTTGATGCATTTTCCTTGCTTTTGTTCATGCAACCTGATTACCATATAACCTCCTACTAACTATCTTCATGAGGGAAATGTGATGATGTGTGTAGGGAAATGATGAACATTTATTGCCGATGCAATTAAGAAGTCCGAGTTTGGAGCTGGAATGCGGGAGCAGAGACTTTTTCCACCCATCAACCTATAAGTATGGGACTTGTTTCTAATAGTCCCATAGGAATTTATGAGTCTTGGTTAATGTTGATTAGTGGGAGATGTTAGTGCCACCTATTATGGTGAATTTGTAATTGTTTGTGTCTATATAAAGACACCTTCTTAAGAACATGATAGTAGTTGTTATTTTTATATACTCTGTACAATACATAGCCTTGTGGTATTGAGAACTCTTCTTTTCATGTACTAGATATGCTATGGAACGTGTTTGAATTAATATAAGTAAGTGTCATTTTGAGGATCTAAAGTTGTAGATATTTCCTCTATCCCAAGGGAGAGCAAGGGCCCACTCGACCAAGGAGACAGAGGTTGTTTACACTTACATGCACATCTAGTTTTCTATAAGTTTCACTTTGCAATCTTTATTTCAATATATTTCATGCAATCTCAAGTTTGAATGTATTTTCTTTTCCTATTGGAATTTCTATTCAGAATGTGTGTTTCCTTTTATACAAAGTTTAACTTAGCATATGCTTTTACTTCTACTGATTCTTAGTTATGAGTGTGTAATTTCAATTCGTTCTTTCAGATTCTGTGTGTGCATTTCCATTTAATTTAGAAGTCCAACTTTTAAACTTCATTTCATCGCAACAACTAAATTCCATAGATTTATATTAAGATTCCATAGATTAGTAACCAACTAAGGAAAATCTCACAACAACCCCCCAACAGAGACCCAACAGGAAAATGGTTACATAAAGCTCCATTGCATACAACCTAGGACACAACCCGGTTTATAATGACACTAACGAAGATTCAGTTAGTTAAATGATTGGAGAATACAATGACCCATCATTTTTGGCATCATTTTGGGACACCATAACACACCACATCATTTTTCTCACTTCACATGCTATGGGTGTTAATGGAGTTTACATATGCAACCAATAGAAGTCTTGAGCCTTGTTTCAATAACCAACCTTGATGCATAGGCCACGGATGAACAAGGGATATTTACACCACGCAACATCCAACAAATATCTCCAAACATAATATACGAAGGGAACACTAAGAGTGACACTGACTCCAACACAACACCTAGAAACCTTTTTGAGCATCCTGCATCCTCCGACCGACACTCAAAAATGGGGACCATGGGAATAATGGAGACCGACCCTTGGGTAGAACCTTCACTTATCCCATCATCTTGGATGAGGATGAGGACACACCCATGAAAAACATCTCACCATCCATCCTCCCTATTTTTCGAGGCATGTCTATGGAAGACCCCGATCAGTTCTTGTTTGAGTTCAAAATTCTTTGCCAAACCTATGACTACAAACTAATAATCAAAAACTCAAACTCTTTCCTTCCACTCTCAAAGACTCTACTATGAGATGGTTCATGGGGTTTTCCTCTAACTCCATTGATTCTTGGGAAGCCATGGAGATAACCTTTTTGGATAAATACCAAGACTACTATAGGGGAAGGGATAGGAAAGAAGAGTTCTTCCAGATACGGCAAAAAGAGGATGAAAATATAGAGGATTATCTAGATAGATTTCTCTTTCTTCATCATGGAGCGGTTATGAGTTACATGCAGACATCACTAAGACAATTTTCCTTAAAGGACTTGACAAGGAAACCAAATATTCCCTCCATCTTATGGGTGGAGGAGATGTGCATAAAATTACTATGGAACAAATCACTGAGCTATGCAGAAGTTACTCCAGAACACGAGGGGGTATAAGGAAGAGAAAAACATCCAAGCTTTCCCTAGGTACCTCTAAACTTTTGGAGGAAATGGCCAACATGAAAATAAACATTTTGTTACAATTAACTTCAACCATAGATGGGCTTAAGGCCAAAACCAATGCTTCCAAAGAACCTCTGGACATATATTTCCCTAAGTGTAGGAAGAGACATCCCCTGAGAGAATGTCCTTTGGATGTTACACATGTGTTTGATCTGAAGTTGCTGACCATGACACTAAGCATTGCACCTTCTTATCACAGTTGAAAGGAGGCTTGAATGTTGTCTCTCAAGCTGATGTAGAGGTCAAATTTGTTCAAAGGAAAAATAATCAAGCTTATATATTCCCCTCAACCTACTCAGAACCCCTGAGGATGTCATGGCCCAATCAGGCTCCTCAGCCTACTTGGGGACAACCTGAGTGGAAAACATCAAATTGGATGACTTATCCACATCCACCACCCTGGATGAATCCCTACACTCAGTCCAAGTTGGACACCACCGACTCCAGCAAGTCCATGGCACAACCAACAATGGGTACCTCAACAAAATCCTAACCAAAACCAGCAGTGGGCACCACAACAGAACATTAATCAACAATGGAGGTTCCAACAACCACAACAAGATTTAATGGCCCCACCACAAAACTATCAACAACATGGATAGGAAACACAAACACAAACTTCCATCCCTATATCAAACCCGAAAAATCAGCAGACTACTTCAATTGATGAAGCAGACCAAGTAATACAATGCAGGTTAATACTATTGGTAATCTGAGACTAAGGTCTGGGAAAACATTGAATCCTCCTATAGTTATCATGGAAATTCCTATAGACACTGATAAAGATGAGATACTTGAGGAAAATGAAGGAACTGCACCTTCTCCAAAAACACAAAACACTCAGAATGGTCCAGAAACTAATCAAAATGCTCATAAAGCTCCTTTTCCTGAGCGGTTACAGATACTCAAACTGCTGATGAAATGACGCTAGTTCAAGAGTTGAAAAAGGTGCACATTGAGGTCCCACTTCTACGAGCAATAAGGGACATCCCAAAATTAAACCAAACCATTAGAAACAAGTGTATAAAGACACTGGAAGAAAGAAGAAATACCCAAAGACCATCAGGGTGGAAGGAAATTTGGCTGATCTTGTTGCTGGACACACTTATTTCACCAAAATATGGGGATCCTGGGAGTCCAGTCATTACCATTTGTATAAAAAATCAATCAATATCTAACATTTTGGTGGATCTTGGTGCTTCCATAAATGTTATAACAACAGATATGTTCAATCTTTTGTCCTTAACATAGGACTACAACCTACCAATACCATTCTTCAATTAGCAGATCAATCCATTGTTGTACTAGATGGTGTGATTGAGGATATAATGGTCACCATTGAATCCTAGGAGTATCCTGTCGATTTCATGGTCTTACAGCCTAAAGCTTAGAAATTGGGATATCCAGTCATTTTGGGATGACCTTGGTTGGCTACTGTTGCTGCATATATTGACTGTAGGTCGGGAAAAATGACTATTCTAAATGGGCAAAAATCCAAACATATTTCATTATATCCTCCTACCCAACCTTATGTGTATGCTTGTGAACATGTATGGGTGGATTCTTTGGATACTAATTCTCTCAGTTCTTCTTATTTGGCCACCATTGCAGTGCAAAACCATATGACGGAAGTTGTTGAGTCATACACACTGACTGATGCAGAGGGCTCTGTGACTACGGAAATCAGCACTGTGGCTACGAAATCGGAACTCTGACTTGCAGACACATTTTTTCTAGACATGACCAATACTTTCACCTTTGGTAAGTGATACTTCTAATGAAGCTTGTAAGGAAATCTATGCTTATAATATAGAATCCATAGTCTCTGATTTCTATTGTCCTCTGACCAAGATTTTGTCTCTTGAAAATGTATCCATTTTACACATGCTTCAGCCCCATGTTTTCCCATTGAATTCTTTAATCACCAATGTAGAGCTCACCATTTGGAAGATACCAAACAAGTGCCTATTGGCATAGGAAAAGAACTGACCATTGGTAATAATTTGGAGGCCAACCAAGAGGCTAGGGTTCTCGAGATTTTGAGGAAACATTCCCATGCTTTTTCTTGGGATTACACTAACATGAAAGGAATTCATCCTACAATCTATACTCACCATATCTACACTAAATATGTTAAACCCATAAGGCATCCACAAAGAAGAATTAACCCATCCCTCAGAGACATAGTAAAAATGAGATAGAAAAATTGCTAAAGGTAGGATTCATCTACCCTATATCTGATAGTCAGTGGGTCTCACCATTAGTTATAGTCCCAAGAAAAATGGTAAATGGAGAATCTGCGTTGACTATAGGGAACTCAACAAAGCCACCAAGAAAGATTATTTTCCCCTCCTTTTATTGACCAGGTTCTAGAAAATCTCACCGGTAAGAAATATTTCTCTTTCTTGGATGGGTTTAGTGGGTATAACCAAATAAGTATTACACCTACTGACTAGGATAAAACCACCTTTACTTTCCCTTGGGGTACATTTTCTTATCGAGTCTTACCTTTTGGGATTTGTAATGCACCTACTACATTTCGAGAGAGTCTTGGCCATTTTTGTAGATCTTACAAATGACTATGTTGAGGTTTACATGGATGATTTCACTGTCCATGGCTCCACTTTTGATGAATCTCTACATAACCTTGAGAAAGTATTGAGTAGATGTGAGCAACCAACTATCCCTGAGTCATGAAAAATGTCTGATGATGGTGGATCAGGGAATTGTCTTAGGTCACCATGTTTCTACCAAAGGTATACAGGTCAACCCCAAAAATATTGCAGTCATCACTCAACTACCTACACCAACAAATCAGACTGACATCAAAAGTTTCCTTGACATGCAGGGTATTATCGATGATTCATTAAAGACTTTAGTAAAATTTTGCACCTATGTTTTCATTGCTTGACAAAAATTGTGTTTTTGAATGGTCCCCTCAGTGTCAAGTAGGCATTTGATATTATCAAGGAGAAGCTGACCACAACCCCAGTCTTACGAGGTCCCGATTGGGGAAACCTTTCCATATCCACACTAATGCCTCCAATACAACTATGGGAGTTGTTCTTGGGTAGAAAGATGAAGAGGATCACATGTATGCCATTTACTTTATCAACAAGAATCTGAATCCTATGGAAAGGAACTATACCACTACGAAAAGGAGTTTTTAGTTGTTGTGTATTCTTTGAATAAATTCCAACATTACATCACTGGGTATAAAATATTTGTTTATACTGACCACTCTGCCATCCGATATTTGATGAATAAACCAGTAGTCGGTGGTCGAATAATTAGATGGTTACTCTTGTTACAGAATTCAATCTAACCATTATTGATAAGCCGGGAAATCTAATGTTGTTTTGCTGATTTTCTTTCAAGATTGAATGTTTTAGGTGATGAGGAGGCAGTCCAGATCAATTTCCAGATGAAATTTTTTTCTATATCAACTCAGACTCCGTGGTTCACAGATCTTGCAAATTATTTAACCACAGGGAAGTTTCCTACCTATTTTACTCATAAAGAGAGACGAAGGTTGGTTAAAAATAGTGCAACATATAAATGGTGTAATGGAATATTGTTCAAATGTTTTCCTGATATGGTTCTTCATAGGTGTATTCGGGAAGATGAAGTATATGACATATTGTGAGCTTGTCATGATGAGCCAAGAGGAGGACATTACTCAGTAAAAGGACAATTCACAAAATCCTTGGTGTTGGGTACTATTGGCCTTCCCTCCACAAGACTATCAAGAAGTATGTGTGGCAGTGTGATGCATGTCAAAGAATGGGGAAGCCTACACTCTCAATGGAAATGCCTCTTAATCCTCAGCTGGTCTTAGGACCATTTGAGAAATGGGGAATTGATTTCATTGGACCTTTTGATCCTCCATATTTTGGAAAGAATACCTCTTGGTATGCACAAACTACTTACGTTACGAAATGGGCTGAGGTTCAAGCATTGGCATCTACCAATGAGGATGTTGTTGCTGATTTCTTGTACAATCGGATATTGCTACGATTTGGGGCCCCAGGCCATTGTATCTGATCAAGGTCCTCAATTTGTGTCTAAAATGATCAAATATTTTCTCGACATCTACCGAATCAAGCACCGAAAATCATCACCATATCACCCCCAATCCAATGGGTAGGTGGAAGTCACCAACAGAGAACTTGAGAACATTCTCACTAAAGTGGTTAGTGCTTGACAGAAAAATTGGGTACCAAAACTTCCCAAGGCAGTTTGGGCCTATAACACAACCTAGAAAACCACTACTAGTTTTTCTCCCTATGAGTTGGTATATGGGAAGAAGCCATTATTACCTGTTGAGTTTGAGTTACGCACCTAGAGAACAACACTAGAAGTCGGCATCAATTTGGATGAAGCACAATGTGAATGGGTGATGCAACTGAATGAATTGGATGAAATGCGGATGGAAGCACAACAACAGAAAAAATTCTCCAACATCAGAGGAAAGACCTGACATGATGCTCATATCAAATCCAGATGTTTCATGAAGGGGAATGGGTCTTACTCTTTGATTCTAAATATCAACAGTTTAAAGGTAAGTTACTGAGACATGTTGGTTGGGTCCATATCAGATCAAAAAAGTGTTTGATAATGGTTCTATTTGACTGGTACCCGATCGATGGCGACAAAAGGACTCTTCTTGTAAATGGCCATAGGCTCAGATTTACCAACAACCTCTTGACAAGGGAACTTTCACCAGTGACATCATGTTGAGTGAGGAAATGCATGTTGAGGTGGCTCTTTGCCCCTCCAACTAGGAGTAATTGTTATCTTTCAATTTCAATAAAGGAGGATGGTCATGACCTTGATCTTCTTCCCTTAGTTAGCCATTTTTTTTTCTTTTAATAAATGTCAATATCTTCATTGTTTCAAGGCCACTAATCACATTTTTTCTCGGACTACGCAGGATGTGGGAAGCTACGATATATCGATGTTGAACTAGCATGGGTAAGTGCATTTTAATTCACTATGGATATTTCCTTATGAAGCAACTCCCCATGCATAAACTTATCATAATTACATCCATACACAATGATCGATGTATTTATTATGGATATCCTTCCAAATCGATGCTACGACATGATGATGACATGAGGGTGTAATGAGTCATGATTTCCACACACACCACATGTGTCATCCTCCATGAAAGGGACAGGTGGCATTTCCATTTCAAGCGATGGGATGTGCACCATCCCACATATCAAAATTACTCATGGATACCTAGTCTTGTCAACCTTTTTACGCCACCAAATTTTCTCTGCTTTTATGTGATTCGAGGATCCAGGTGCATTTCAAATTTATAGTTCCTAACTACTTCCTGTCATTGCTTTGATGAATTTTGAATGCAAACTTTCTACCTACCATCACACCATGAATTTGAGCACACCCTTGTTCTTGTTTCTCTACTATCTGATTCATTCACCTTCATCATGGGACAAAAGAAAAAGTCTGAGCCTAATTCTCTAGACCCATTGCTCAGAAACACTTGCACTTTTGTAGGTATTTTATGATTCCATTTGGCTTGAATTCATCCAGAAATTCAAGGTTTTGATGAAGGAATCATGGATGAATTCTTGGAGAATTTTGAAGCTACTTTCTCCCACATTGAGGGAAGCGAGTGGAGATTACCAGTCAGGTAGTTTCTGAACTATCCAGTTTACCATATTTTGGTCTAAAAGTCATGAAAAATGCTCCCCTCAAAGACTTGATTTCTTTATTTCATGAGGAGGGTGAGGCATTTCCGAGGTAATCCTTACCTCCCAGGGTGTTCAAAAAGGCATTAAGAGGGATAGTCTACCCAAAATTTGGAGGGAGATGGCCAAATGGGTTAACCGATACTTTATATGATGATGGCCAACCATCTGTGTTGGGTGAAATTCCCTCAAAATTATCATTCATTTAAAGAAAGGATGCATCAACCCTGCACTCAGGTGAATTTACCAAAATACTTGGTGGATGTAGTTATTAAAGTTGGTCAAAAATACAAGACTGGTGGAGGAAAGGCAGTGCTCAAGCACCCAGGGCTCATTCATTTACTGTGTTCACATCAAGTGTTTTTTAAGCCCAAAAAAGGCTTGAAAGGATGAGTGTGGGGGAAGGCTCCAAGCTAAAGCAACTCAAACTGGGACCATCTTCCACACCACGGCCGCTATCGCATCACATCAGTCATCATGCACACAAGAAGGAGGAACCTAGTGCTCAAATGAACATGGAAAATCTGGTGATCAAGTGTCAACACCATCTAGTTCTAAAGGTAGAAATACTTTGACTCCCTCTTCTTCTATTTTTCTATGGCCATGATGGTCCTGTGCATTTCCCAAACCTGGAAGTTCCCGGTCTGAGGGTTTTGTTGGTGCCTCTACCCCTGAGTGGGAAGTAAGGAATGAGGAAGGCAACTTGGACTATCCCCACTATAAATCACTAGACACTATATTCCCTCCAGCTATTCCAACCCCACAGGGCTTCGGCTATGCCCTCATCTTCATAAATCCATTCCAGCTCTAGAAACTACTTCGGTATCTGAAGCACAAGATCCAGCTCTAGAATCAATTACAATGGGAATTGGTCACCTTAGGTTATGTCAAGTACCAATTCTCATGGTTATTTGGAAGAGGATTTGCACTCCTTAAAGCCCAATTGAAAGGTATGGAAGAAACAAACCTTTCTTTACAAACTAAATTTACTCAATGCACACAAGAGAAAAGGTTAGAGAAATTACAGCTCTACAAGTAGAGGTTAGCAGCCTAAAGTGGTAGAGAGATAAAGGTCTTAGTATTTTGAATGATTTCCACCAAATGTCTCTTCAGAATTCAGAATTAAAAAAGGAAAATAAGAAATTAAAGGGGGAAATGGAAATCATCCAAGGTGAAAAACAAAAATTGCAGTCTCTTTTGGACTCTGTCTGTCCTTTGGCTTGTAAGCTCTATCTTGTAGGAGACCATCTTCAATTTACAACATGTTTGTTCAGGAACAATTTTACTCTTGGCAGTTGATGCAGTTGTGTTGTCGGTGCCTTACGAAGCCCCTGATGGTAATGTTTTCATGTCCATTTACAAATCCAGTACCCCCAAAATTCAAAACCTGCTCTATGAGTTCTACCTCCATAATATGTTAGTCACCAATGTCCCTGACTTCTTCATTAACTTGTTTGTGGGGGATTTTCAGTTAAAATCCTTTCATTCTTTGCTTCAAAATCAAATCATGTGGGGTGAACAAATGGATACCTTTAATCACACAGCTCAAACAATAGGATTCTATATTCAGGCCTACACATCACAATGATGTGGCTATGCGGAAAAACTTTAGATCTCTTTACTACCAAGCTCGGTATTGAGAGAATACCTCAAGATATTACTGAAATGTGTGGGGAATTTGAAACCTATAGTCAACAACACTTTGGGGCAGCAAGGCAAGGCATGTGATAGGAGATGGGACACTTTGAGCTTACCATTGAAGAGAAGGGAGGTTATCTCACCTCAGAATTTAAGTTGGAGTATGCGACGAGGTGATGCCCTCATCACAATCATCAGGCAAGTTATCAGAAAAAACTAGCAAAAATACAATGATGAATGGGTAGGACTTCAGGTGTGACCACCTCTCCTCTTGAGTCCTACTACCACCTAGAAAAACAATGTTGCCCAGTCAAATGAGGGTTTTACAGCTTGGGTCAAGTAACTTCCAACACTCAGGGGTGTAAAGGCACCAAAAATAGTATGTTGATCAGTTTGAAGAGTATGACATGGCCCAACAGCTTGGTCACAGGGCAGGGTAGATAAGTTGCATTGGGACATGCAATAGGTAAAGTGTGGGGAAATGATGAGTGCATTATTTGGCTCATTTATGTCATTCCTATGGTTAATAAATTGTCATTTAGATATGATTTGCTAATGCATGGGGATGCTTTGTATAGTTATATCTTAGTGAGTTTGATGCATTTTCCTTTCCTTTGTTCATGCAACCTGATTACCATATAACCTCCTACTAATTGTCTTCATGAGGGAAATGTGATGATGTGTGCAGGGAAATGATGAACATTTATTATGATGTAATTAAGAGGTCCGAGTTTGGAGCTGGAATGCGGGAGTAGAGACTTTTTCCACCCATCAACCTATAAGTATGGGACTTGTTTCTAATAGTCCCATAGGAATTTATGAGTCATGGTTAATGTTGATTAGTGGGAGATGTTAGTGCCACCTATTATGGTGAATTCTATAACTATTTGTGTCTATATAAAGACACCTTCTTAAGAACATGATAGTAGTTGTTATTTTTATATACTCTACAATACATAGCCTATGGTATTGAGAACTCTTCTTTTCATGTACTTGGATATGCTATGGAATGTGTTTGAATTAATATAAGTAAGCGTCATTTTGAGGATCTAAAGTTAGATATTTCCTCTTTCCCAAGGGAGAGCAAGGGCCCACTCAACCAAGGAGACAAGAGGTTGTTTACACTTACATGCACATCTAGTTTTCTGATAAGTTTCACTACAATCTTTATTTCAATATATTTCATGCAATCTCAGTTTGAATGTATTTTCTTTTCCTATTGGAATTTCTATTCATAATGTGTGTTTCCTTTTATACAAAGTTTAACTTAGCATATGCTTTTACTTCTACTGATTCTTAGTTATGAGTGTGCAATTTCAATTCCATTATTTCAGATTTTGTGTGTGCATTTCCATTTAATTTAGAAGTCCAACTTTTAAACTTCATTTCATCAAACTAAATTCATTTTATATTAAGATTCCATAGATTAGTAACCAACTAGGAAAATATCACAACAACCCCCATAGATTTATATTAAGATTCTATCACAAATTATCTCTCCCGTGATTACTTTCCTTCACATATGATGTTGATATAAGGGCACATTCCATTTAGTTAAGGGTAGTCCTATTATTCTAGAAATCAATTTCCCATGAGGATCAATGACATCCTTTGTGTCCGTATTGAAACATGAGCCACAAGCTAACACAATTTCATCACATTCATAAGAAATAGGAAAAACCCCGCATGAGCTATACCACTTTCTTTTATTAAGTGAGAAATAGGAGTAGGATTCTCACAATCAAGTTGTGCCTAGAAATCATCGAGGTCAATGTGTTGGGTGTCACTATCTCCTATCTCGGATATAGTTATTTCCAAAGAAGAGAGATGTGTTTGCTCTTTATAATGGATCTTCATAGTGAGTGTGAATTTTGAGCAACTGGCTAGAGAGAAAAATACAATCACCAACGGGCTTGTGTGGTAAGGGAAAAAATACTCTGACAATGAACTTCTCGATCCTCTGAATTTTTCTTTCAAATAAACCATGACCTCTACTAGAACAAGATGTACCTAGAAATTTTGAAAATACTAGAAAATTCTCTACCATGGCTACAAATAGTGGAGAGGGTGAACGGAATGGGAAATGGCAGCTAATCTGTGGGAAGTATGGTAGAAACAATCAATTGCCCTAGGTATTTATACACATTCCATTTTGAGTAGGTCGGTAGGGTGCATTGAATGTTTGATTTAATGCATTGTGGGGAACGGGATCATAACATGCCAACACGGACCTTCAACATACGAATATGATGGAAAAAATGAGCACAACTGGCACATGGGATGCCTGGGATAGTGGGAGCCAAAATCCTGCAACACAAAGGAGGCTTTGTGTATGATGTGGAAAATGCGGGTTTGCGGGTTACAACTAGCCTAGGAGCACTTGGGACATTTGGGATGTGGAAGACCAAAATACCCACAGTGAATGAGGCACGAAAAATGGAGTCTGTGGGGAAACAAAGGAAAGTACTAGGAACATGCGAGATAGAGAAATCCGAAAACTCTACAAAACACAAGCATCGAGATAAATCAGATCAAACTCGCACAATCGGTCCACGAGGACATTGGGACATCGATTTTCCATAGAACCGAAGTATCCACAAAACAAAGGAGGCTTTTTCAATTCGGATAAAATGGGGAATCGGGAAAAGCGAGCCAGAGTGAACAAGGGACAGATGGGACATAAAAACCTGAAATACCCACAAACAAAGGAAAAGCCTCCAAATTTAGAATTTTGAGAAATAACTAACTATTGAAAACAACTCTCTCTCTCTCTCTCGGACTTCACAAGGGAAAAAAAGATCATGTAAGAGCCAAATGACTAAAAAATTGAAGGATAAGGCCAAAATTACACATATTTTTTGGCAAGTGACAACAGGATACCAATGCCCAACACCCTCATCCCCTCTGGGTGCCCTGACCTCTTTGTATCCTACTCACCTCTTTTGGGCCTCTTTTATCTTTTACGCATCTTTTTTTCTTATGTTTTGACCTTTTAGTTGTCAATTATGAAATTCAATTAAGGGAATCATATAAATACAAAGCTATGTGACCATAATAAAAGACCAAACACTAAGCATGTACTATTATAACCTAAGGTTACATCCAAAGGCATTTCAAGATCATCAAAGCATCCATCTATATTCATTTGAGGGACAAGGGACTACATTTTCTATATACACGCATAGGAGGGGAAGTTCATTTTGACATCCACACATCTATCTACATTGCTAAATCTAGCTATTGCTCACTATTCAAGTGCATCTTGCACAAGAGCCACCTAGGGCATGATTCTTACACACACACATGAGAACTACATGGAGTCTAAAATGTAGTGTAGCACTCAGTTGTAAGCTCACTATGTCGATGATATTTAGGGTCAATCTAACTCCCCAACTGTATTTTTTTCTTTTTAGGATTTGATGTGTTTTGGGGTTTTATAGGAGATCATTTTGTTGCAGGTTATAAGCTAATTATGCGAGACATAATGTGACACACAAATGAAAAACATCAAATTTGAGTGGCCTATTATGTCAAAAAAGTAGCACCCTAGGATTTGTGCATTACAAAACCCTACTTTTTACTAACATGGGCTTGTCTCAAGGTGTGGGACCCACGTGACTAAGACAAGCCTCTAAAGAAGGTTGGTTCCTCTACCTATTCCTAATGCTAACACTACTCCTAGAAAGGAAAAATGTGACTATTCTAAAACTAACCTAGACTTCCAAGGGACCAGGGAAGAGAGAGAAATGCATAAAATGTAAATCCTAAGCTAGGGAGGGTGATAACACCAAGAAAAGGGGTGGAGAGATTCCTAGTGAGTGAAAACAGGGGTGAAATGAGGTAAGAGAGGGTAGACAAAGGTGCCACAATCTAAAACTACATTTAAATCTCTATTTTTGTGGAGCACAATAGATCTGGGCCCTACAAAAACAAGACATGCATAAGATACTTGCAAATGTAATGGGAAGCAAAATGAAAACAATATAACTCGAGTAAGGGTGAAAAAGCCACAAAACATCAATTTTATTGCTTAAAATGGTACACAATCCATTATAATGCGAGGAAAGAATCCTTCACAAAATTCCCAGATTTGAGGCCTAAAACTCATAAAAAAACTTTTGGAACAATTTCAACAGAGTTCCTATGCAAATTCTTAGAAAAATCCCTAAATATGAGAGGGTCAATTACAATTTATAGTAATTTTTCCCTACCTACGCTGCATTAAATTCCCGACATGTCGCATTAAAAGCGACAGTAGTTGAACCACTTTGTCATTAATGTTCTACTCATAGCATGCGGTTGTTGAGTTGTATTTTCACAACTAAATTCCTGATAGGAAACATTACATGTCTAACAATGTCGCATTAAAATCTGACGGGGAGTTGAATTATCTCAACTACCACTATTAATATGGGTTGTTGAGATGTCTTTTAATGCCTTTCCTCATCTGATTTGTGACCCATCTAACCATGTCAGGTTGGACGATCGACCAACTACTTTGGGTCATCTGACCTTTGCCAAAAAATAACCAACTCGATCCACAAGCCATTGACTGCAACCTGTCCAACCATGTCGGGTTGAAGGGCCGACTAAGCCTTCCAATCCTACACCTAAACTATCTTCCTTGTGCTTCGTATGTTGTCCAACTAGGGTTAGATGACCATCTATCCTCCCGGTTGTACAACAAAATAGTGGGTCGACATCTTGCTAGGTTGGATGGTACTCGATCTTATCTATCCGGCCTATGGGGTTGGACCAGGTTGTCTAACCTCTCGACTGGTCCCAACCTAGGTGCTTGATCCTACTTTAGCTCACCTAACCCACCGAGTCGGCTCAACAAGCTAACTACTTTTTTACCTTGCGGCCCTCACATGAACCTTCCTTGGACTCGGTGACTGACCTGAAATGAGCCGTTTTAGCTCGGCCATCAATTAGCCACTCAACCTATCCATCCACCTTGGCCATCCAACCCATCCATCCAAGTTAGCCATCCAACCTAGTCGTCCAACCCATCCCCTTTATTTCTTATACTTCTTGAGGCTAAAACTTAACGCTCATCTCGCACGTCATAGAATATGAATGGCTAGGTCCATTCTTGCTAAGTTATCCAAATTAACCCGGGGGTGAATTTGGGATAATAATTGGCAACCTCTCGGGGACATCTTCCTACGAATGAAGAGACCAAGGTGACCTTAAAGCATCCATTGGGCATGGAGTCTATTGAAGCAATTTGCAACCGATCTCGAATATGAAAAAATTGTACTGGGACCCAAAATGCTACCTTGAGATTGCCACCTACTTACGTAGACTATGATCTATGAGGCTAAAATATAAATACTTCTAACCGCTGTTGCCTTAACATCTAATTTCAGCCATATGTTTCTTAGGAAGCAACTTGGGGAGTGCTACTGAGAACTAGATTCCTTATCTAAAAGGCTGCATGGAGCACTACCGAGGTTGTAACACTACTAGAAATGGGACTACTTGATATTCTTATTTCTTGAGCTTCATCCTGTCATAATATCCTTTATATAAATCATGATGAACTGTGAGTAATAACAAAACACAACACACACTATGTACAAAGTTGAAAATCATACATGGTTCAAGTGAAACATGTAGAGTTTGCACAAGAACTTATTACAAAATTAACCCTAAACTACAACAGAGAAATGTGCCACAACACTTGCAAGAATTAGAAACCTAAACTAATATATAAAAGAGTGAGAATTTTTTCCCTCAATAGCGAGTGCTTTAGCTAGATTCCATTGATTGGAATCGGAGCTCCTCTCTATCCAAAGCGGAGAGTTGAAATGCATTGTTACTCTTATATCATAGGGTCGTGGTCACTCCATATGGCATTAAACTTAGAATGCCTTCCCAACTTATCCCGATCCGCATCCCACTTTAGAACTAGGTCCTTCTCCTTGAAGGTCCTTACTGTGCTCTCTTATCAAATGACCTCTTATTTAAGGCATGATCCTTTTCTACGGTCTGCAGGTGAATGTTCTCTTATCTCTTCTAATTCCATAAGCTTTTAATACCTAGTTTTCATAGGCTCAAACTCGTATAACTCTAACTATTTCATGAGCTCCAATGAGGGAAGCTCTAGTGATATGGGTAACTTTGCTTCCTTCTCATAGACTAACTTGTAAGGAGAGTTTCCTGTTGACTTCTTTAGCATTATCTTATCAGCCCACAAGGATGATTTGAGATTCGTATGCCACTTCCTTTGATTTTCATCCAGAGTCCTCCCGATGATTCTTAATAAGTTCTTATTTGTGGAATCTATTTACCCGTTTCCCTAGGGGTAATAATTTGAGGAGGTGCTCAACCAAATTCCATTCCTAAAATCCCATTCAGTGATCTTTGTGCCCATAAATGTTAATATATGTACTAGACTCATTAGCTTCCTTGAGTGCCACTACCTTGGTCCATTTAGCAAAATAGTCTATTGCCGTAGGAATCCACTTGTGACATTGGCTTGAATTTAGATTAATGACTCTAATGAAGTCCAATCCCCATTACATGAATGGTTGTTCAGATTTAGACATGATACAATGTAAGTGCTACTAGCTAGCCTCTCCTTTCCTTTGAAGAATGCACACATTTTACACTTCTTGATCCAAGTGTGGTAATCACTAAACACTATGGGCCAAAAATAACCTACCTTCATTATCCCGAGATCCGTTACTCACTTGGAAAAAAGTGACCTCTAACCTCTCCATCATGAAACTCATGTAGCATCTTTTCAAATTGTCCTATTCTAACACATCTTAAGAGAACTCCATTCATGTCCCTTTTGAACAAAACACCATCAATGAGGACATACAGGGATGGCTTGGAGTCTAAAATATCTTCTCTTTTCCCGCTCAACTCTGGAGGATGTAGATCTATTTGAATAAATTACATCATATTCCGAGTCCAACAAGGAGTGGGTATACATTTTACGAACTTTTCTTGACCTTCCTTCAACACCAAAACAACATATTTTCCATGATTTGACTCAACATGTTGGCTGGAAGCTAGTTGTTCACATAATCCCTTTCCATGGACCAATTTGGTGACTTTGATCTCTATGTCATACTCCATAACACAGGTGATCCAACCTTCCCTCTTCTCATTCAATTCTTTGTTCAAGAGGAAATCTTTGACCCGACATGAGATACCAACAACTAAATTCTATTATTTGAGACCAAATGCTTGAACTTTTTAAAACTCCTTATAACTGCAAGGACATGTTTCTTGATGAAGGAGTATCTTACCTCATAGTCCTCCAAGCTCATCAAGGAGGTATCTCGGTTTTTCGATTCCTCCTTGTTCAATTCCCTACACCGGAATGGCGAAATAGTGTCTGAACCTCCAAAGGTGTATAACATGAAATCCTTGGAGAAGTTGGGATTTATGAGAGTCAAAGCTTGAGATATAGCATTCTTGATAGCTTCAAAACTTTCCTTGCCCTCCACTATCCACTTAAATTTCATGCTCTTCTTCAACATCATATTTATCATCTTAAAAAGAGTAGAAAAATATGGTACAAAACTTTGAATGAAGTTGATCCTCCCCAAGAATATTTGGAGAGCCTTCTTATGACTCAACAGTGGCAATGCTTGAATAGCTTCAACCCTTTCTACATCAATTACCATTCCTTCCTTAGACAAAATGTGGCCTAGGAGCTTGCCTTCATGGGCTAGGAATATGCATTTTTAAGGTTTAGTGACACTCACGAATCTCCTGCATCTTTGGAATACTTGCCTAAGGTGGACGAGGTGACTTATCACGTTCTTGGAGAACACAAGATACTATTGAGATAGACAAGCACTATTCTATTTATCAACCCCTTCAATGCCATGTCAATTACTCTCTAGAATGTGGCTCCAGTGTTTGATAACCCGAATGACATTTTCCTATAGGCATAAGTGCCCCATTTGGTGGTGAAGGTTATTTTTAATTGATCCTCTTCTTTCACCATAATTTGATTATAGCTCGAGTATCCATCTAGGAGAGAGAACCTTTCCAAACCACTACCAACTACAAGATTTACTCCATGGAAGGAAACTGATGGTGATCTTTGAGAGATGCCTTGTTTAGGTCCCAAAAGTACACACACAACCTGATTTCTCCATTTCTCTTCTGATCGGTACTGCAGTTTGCCACCCATCTTGAATGCCTGATTTGAAATATGATGTTTTCCTCTATTAGCTTATTTAGCTCTTTCTTCATGAGCGGTTCAATATGAGGGTTGAAAGTTATTTTATTCTCGCCTAATAGCTTAGCTTATGGATCTAGTTCAATAGTGTGTTGTGCTAACTTTGGATTAAACCCTTTCAATTCTTCATAGCTCTAGGAAAATACATCTGGGAACTCTTGGAAAAGTTGTATGAAATCATGTTTCTCTTGATCTATACTCACTTTTCCAATTTGTATTACCTTACCTTCCTCACCCAAAATGGGATCCGAATCCTATCCTTTGACCTAGATATTTTCCTTTTCCTTTCTGAACTAATCATTTGGGTTTAATATTGACTCTAGAGTTACTAGCCCCTTAGGCAATATTTTCATCCACAATTACACTACCTGATCCCTATACTACTGCTCTAATTTATCCTAATTCTTATCTAATAACTTAGCTTCTCCCTATAGGAAATTGATGATTTGTTGATCATTCTCGAACACCTACCAACTTGTGTTGTTTTCTGGGAATGTATGCCTCACAAATAACTTGATACGGGGCTTTGTTTTGTCTCTCTTAATGTTTTCAAAAACATCAAATGTTTCATCGATTATTGCAAGTCTTTCTATAGCCTCGTTCTTCTTCCTTGGTATAAAAATTATGTTGAATGCTTTGAAATCTTCAATAAGATCCCATACCATGTTCTTATATGTCCTAAGAAGATCATTCTTTGCAGAATTTTATCCTCTGAATTGATTGACAATCAATTCACTATCTCCAAAAACCTGTAAATTCATGATGCCTCTCCTTCTCGTCCTAATGCATCTCGTGGACCAATGATCCATACTCAGTTGTGTTGTTTGAACAAGTAAACTGAAAATAGAAAGCCGAGTAGTATTTGATATCTTTTAGTGACACCAACACTAGGCCTCCTCCATAACCTTTCCTACTCCTCGAACCATATAAAAAAACTTGCAAACCTCATTGTCGTCCTTTTTGTCTAGCTTGGTGATGCTAGGGAGAATCAGATTTTCTTCATGTAAGCAATAAATGCCTAACTTAGCCTCCTCTATTTCCTTGTGTAGGTTAAAAGCATGCCTCTTGTGAGCCCATTCATCCAATCTCAAATCGGAATATTTCCAAATTTAGTATCTACTTCCTGAATGCTTGGATAATCTTCTTAGTCGAAAATTTGAGTAGTTAACGTTGATTGAAATTGGCACATAAGGCTCAATGTGGAATTCAGAAATTGGGTTCGATATAATTGTAGCTTTGGCTCCATATATCATTCTAAAATACATGTGAGACAAATCGACATATAAGTAGCCTCGATTTTAAAAGTGAAGTCCTTGATAGGAAAAGGGTGAAGAGTGGTGGAAAATCAATAACCAACACATCCTGCAAGACTGTGACATTGGGAGATGCATCCAACATTAGATTCAAATATTTGATGACTCATATTGTTCCTACTACTATCCCGTCTAATTCCACCACTCCTTTCAATATTGGTTCATACTTTAAACCCAATTGATTTTGTATCCGCTTTGACATTACCAAGTTGTTTGCCCCCTCGAATCGATCATGTAGTTGTGCACCAAGTTGTCTTCAAAAATCAAGGACACATAAAATGGTGGGGCCTTCAAATTTTTACTTTGCTAACCTCCCTCTTACTACACTATATTGGTGAAAACCTTCTCTGATTGTTAGATGACTCGTTTGAGGTAGACCAATTCACCATGGTTGCTTGCAATAAGTCTCATTATCCTGGAATAGCTAGTGACTCCCACATGGAAATGCTCACGTTCATCTTCTTCATTTGATCAATGATGTTGAATGGAGGTGGAATCTCCTTTTGTTGCCCGTTTCTTGGAAAAAAATTCTCCGACACTCGAATGCACATGGGTTGCTACAAATGGTGCCTTGGGCTAACTTTGCAAACTTAGGAATTCTCTTACATTATTGACTCCCTATTTTATGAGGGTAGGTTTAGGAATGACTAGATTAGATGACCCCCTCCTTAATATTCCTCTTCTTTGACCGTATGTATTGGCTGCTACACCTTGGAAAGGAGACTTATTAACCCCACAAAATTCTTATGTTTTCTAGTTTACTAGTGTGGTGTCAGTTTAGGGAGCCTTGTGTGGACTTGTTTGTTGTTGATTTCCCTCTTCACTTGTTTCTTGAGACACGCCCATTATATGCATAATCAAGGCTTGATTCAAAGTAGCATTGATTCATGTTGCTTAGTTATGAGGTTGATTACAAGGGAAACACCAATCTTACTCATGTGCCATTTTTTTCTCAGTATCGGAACATAATCCCTAGATGTTGAAGCTATATTAAGATTGAATGGTTGAAATGGCTTGCCGAGTTTAGTGTTGTCCTGGAGTTTGATTTTGACTTGCATCTTGAGATGGAGGCATATTTGACTAAGCTTGAGGTCACTGCTTGGTATGGTCTAAAATCCATAGCCTACTATCTCTTATCAGTCACCAACTTATTCCCCAAATTCTACAGTTTCTTCATGACCTCCTGGAGATCCTTAGAAGTACTAAAATAAGTGGATGTTTCACCATTGCTCTAATTTCTAGGAGCTAGAATGAGATTCAACTCAGGTGCTTAACTGGTAGTAGGATTCCCCATTTTCAGATATAGAGGCATAGGTGTCCTTAGTATCAGCTTTCCACCCTAGATCAAATAGTTCTCCACTTTGAGTGCAATGGCATAAGCTCCTGGAAACGTCACTCCTCCTATAGACTAAATCATCATAGATATGTTTGAATTTATGGATTTTAAGTAGTAGATGAATGCACCTTTCCTCACTGGTCTCATAGCCATTGGGATCATATCCCATGTCCTTTGAAATCTAAATTTAAAATCAACCATCAGATCATTAGGATCCCTCTCTCTAAACTAGTTGCGAGAGGGATGAACAATTGGCATTCCATCCTATAATCGATTTGCGTTGCTAAGATCCTAAACCACTACATCACCTTAACTTTAAGAGAAGAAGAAAGGATCCCGACTACAACATCCATCTCATTGATCTCATGAATTATGTAGAAATTCACAATTTATTAGATATGATCAATAGGGGTTATATGATTCTCCCCAATGAAGTAGGGAACACTCGTCAACCCCTTGCCACCGAAATAGGATTATGTGCATTGAGGGTAAGTGGACTATCGCTTGATGAAATTAACAAATGAGTTTGTTGGTGGTGGTTGTTGATGTGTCATCTGATTGGCCTTGATGACCCTAATTGATTAAAGGAATGGCCTACTAGGTGGAGGAGTATACAAGGTCCTATTTAGTGGAGATGGAGACATCTGGACTTTCCTTCCCCTTCTTCTTATTCCTGAAGATAGTTGTAAATACTCAAAGGTCCCTTCCTTTTTCATCCTTAACTGAGTCTAGATCCTTCTCATATGTTTAAGGGACTTGAGTTACTACACCACTGAGTTCTTCTCCTTAGGAGTCACCATGTGTGCTTCATAAAACCTCCAAAGGCTACAAATCACAACAAGAGCACACCATCCTTGTTGTAATGAAAGATGAAGATCATATGATATATAAGGACACCTATACAATGACCTTTGTCCCACCGAGCATGCCAAAACTATTATGTCAAAAAACTAGCACCCTAGGATTTGTGCATTACAAAACCACGGGCATGTCTTAAGGTGTGGGACCCACACAAATGAAATAAGCCTATAGAGAAGGCTAGTTCTTATACCTATTCCTAATGCTAACACTACTCGTAGAAAGGTAAACTATCACTATTTTAAAGCTATCCTAGACTTCCAAGGGACCGGGAAAGAGAGATAGATGCATAAAATGTAAATCCTAAGCTAGGGAGGGCGATAACACCAAGAAAAGGGGCAGAGAGATTCCTAGTGAGTGAAAATAGGGGGAAAATGAGGTAAGAGAGGGCAGCAGAGGTTCCACAATCTAAAACCGCATTCAAGCCTCCATTTTCATGGAGCATAATAGATATGGGCTCTGTAAAAGAATAAGACATGAAAAAGATACATGCAAATGTAATGGGAAGCAAAAGGAATACAATATAACTTGAGTAAGGGAAAAAAAGCCACAAAACATCAATTTTATTGCTTAAAATGGTGCACAATCCATTACAATGTAAGTAGGAGGCAAAAATCCTTCATAAAATGCCCGAATTTGAGGCCTAAAACTCAAAAAAATCTTCTAGAACAATTTTGGCAAATTTCCTCTGCTAATTCTCGAAAAAATATCCTGAAAAATGAGGGGTTGAGTATAATTTATAGAAATTTTTCCCCTGCCTACCTCGCATTAAATTCTTGACATGTCACATTGAAAACCGACATGTAGAAGAACCACCTCAACCATTATCATTAATGCTCTGCTAGTAGCTGTAATTTTTGAACTGTCTTTTCACAACTAAATTCTCGACATGCAACATTAAATTTTTGAAAGGTCACATTAAAAACCTAACAGTAGTTGAAATGTCTCAACTACTACCATTAATGTGGGTTGTTGAGCTATCTTTTCACACATGCCCTCGTCTGCTTTGTGACCCATCTAACCATGTCAGGTTGGATGACAAACCAAATGCATTGGTCCGTAACCTTCGTCGATCAAACAACTAAGCCCGATCCATGAGCCATCAACTGCGACCCGTCCTAACCATGTTAGAATTTGACGAATGACAACCCTTTTGAATGTACACCCAAAATTTCTTCCTTGTGCATCGTATGTCATCCAATCAATGTTAAATGGTCATCTATCCTCCTAGCCGTATAAAAAAATAGTGCTCCAAACATCTTGCGAGGTTGGATGACTTTCTGATCTTGACCATTTAACCTATGGGGTTAGACATTTGTATAACCTCTTTACCCATCCAACCTCAGGCACTTAATCCCTCTTTATCTCACATGACCCATCGAGTCAACTTGGCAAGCTAACTAATTTTTACCTTGCGGCCCTCGCATAAACCTACCTTGGACTCGGCCGACCCAACGGTGAGCCATCTAACCTTGGTTGTCAATGAGCCACCTAACCTAGTTGTCCAACCCGGTCGTCCAAGCTAGTCATCCAACCCAACCATCCAACCCGTCTGTCACACCTGACCATCTAACCTAACCATCCAACCTAGCCATCCAACCCAACCCCTTTGTTTCTTTTACTTCTTAAGGCTAAAACTTGATGTTTTTCAGCATGCCGTGGAATGTGAATGGCTAGGTCTATTCTTTCTAAGTCATCCAAATTAACCCAAGGCTGAATTTGGGATAACATGACCATCTTGTGGCACAAAAAAATTAGTTTCGACCATTTTCACAATCACAGGCACCCAATATAGGTCTCCATTTCCTAGGCACACTGAACTAATCTAGGTGCCCCGATCTAGGCATATCTAGTAGTCACACAATTTTCTGAGCATAGCTGCAATAGTTTCCTCCTCCTATTTATCAGTCTTCCAATCTGCACACTTTGGGATTAATTAAGAAATTAGTTACGTACTCTACTCTCTCTCTCTCTTGCACCTAGAGTTTCAATTTTATCTAGCTTATTTCTTAGGTCAAATTCTTACTTTATTTTCTCATCATTACATTATGACTCTGTAATTAGGATTTCACAAATTTCTATATTTGTTAAATCACTATCACCACCCCTTTAGTTTAGGATATACTTTTGCATATATTTTTACTTCTCTTTCTCCTAGTTTCTTAGATGTGTTAGAGTAGGTTATTTTAGAAGTACTCTTAGCACTAGGTTAGTTTGTATCTCTTGATCCACATAACAGAGGAACCATCCTTCTTCAAAGGTATGTCTCAAGCCGCAAGTACCACACTTGGAGATAGTCCCATTTTGAGAAAAATTATTTTATCTTCCATGATCAAATCTTAGGTGTACTTTTGACCTCAAATAGTTTTAGCTCATAAGGTGGGATAATAGTTTGATGAACTTTAAATCATTGCTACTCGGTTTTGGTTTGTAACTTAGTAGTTCCAACCTTTAGAGGTTTTCCTTCAACAAATATGGAGAATCCCAAATGCTAATTCTCCTAGTTTCAAGTAGTTTACTCCTCCACATTTTATGAGAAGAGTATAAATAAGGTTTAACATATCTATAAAGGCGAGCCTTTTGACTACCTACAACTCTCTCCATGAAGAAGAAGAAAATAAAGTAATACATGGAGGTCTCAGTATAACCTCTAAGCATAAGTTTTTCAACTCCACCTCTTGGTATACCATATCCTTTTCTTGTCAAAAGTTTGAATCACATTCCTCTCATGGCGCATCAAATAAAATTTTCTTTTGTGAGCTTTAATTATGGTAGTTTGTTGTTTTTTTCTGCTTAACATGATATTCCATTATTCACCTTGAATATCACCCCCTTTTTCATAGGAAAAACTCTACCACACCCACATAACACATTCAAGAATTTTTGAATGTATATTCGAATGTGCAGTCATCGAGGATGATGCTACGGTGTTTCTTCCGGAATTGTATCTCAAAGACAAGGATTTGTAGTGGTATAGAAGTTTGCTTTGACAATTTCAATCTGCACTTGGGAGGAGATCATGACTGCTCTCTATCAGGTAATTTAACTAGAAGGGAGACCATATTTCTCTCCTCAAATAGATAAAAGCTATCAAGAAATATCCAAATGAGCTCATGGAATATTTCAACTTCCATTTTTAGAAAAATGGGATAAAATTCCAATTCTTCTAAGGCCAACTCCTCAAGTTGCATTAATATGTTTCCTTAGAGCTTTCAATTCTAATATAGTAGTAATGATTCACCTATAGGTACTACTCAATTACCCAATTAGTATTCCATAGTTATTAGGGATGAAAATTGTTTGATCCAAGTAGGTAAATTAGCGCCTAGATTGACAATGCCCACTTTTCCTGAATTACCACAAAATACTCATCCCTCCATTTCTTCCATTCCTCAACCATCTCCTTGTTCACCCAAATCCACATCTAGTTCCTCTATGAAGTATAAGAAATTCAAATCCATAGTGTCTAGCTAAATAATTTGACACATTAGATTGTCTCCCTCAAGAGATAATAAGATCAAGCCCCAAAAAATTATCCTAATCCTCCTCAGGGTTATCCACAACAAGGACATCAATATCGAAACCAAGTATTTGGACAATATTTCCCACCCATGATACCACCAAATATAAATCTGCAACCTCTGAGAATCCTAGCTTGAACAAATCCATTGCTCCATTTTAAAACAACATGGCTCAAGGTTTTAAATGGTGTTATCCTTCCGATCAACCCCCGTAATAAGTATTTGTGTGAAATTGGGATGAATTCCTTAGGGGATAAATCTCTCATGGTGCATACTCCATTCTATCAACAAGATAAATCCATGGATTCACCTAAGATCAATACAAAAGAGATGTAAGAAGCTTACTTTGAGCCTAACTTCATGTTTTTGGAGTTGAAGATTTTTGTGTGGTCAACCAAGCAACAGATAATTTAAATAGGCCATAACTTCATGTAATAGATTAAAAAAAGGTCCAAAAACATACAAATGGATGTAAGGTCTCCTCCCCTTTCCCCTAACTCCACATAACAATTATGGAAAACCCATAGAATTGGGTAGAAGTTTGGTTTCATCTAGTCATCCTCATATCACTCGGTATTTGCATAACACTATAGTTTTGTGAAACATATAAATTCCACCACCTAAAAATCTTGAGGATGGAACAAACAATAAATGAGTATTCGAGAAAACTCATTGTAAAATTTAGAGGTATCCCTCTCAATATTGTAAAACAAATGAAAAGGAAAACCTTGAACGTCACAATGTGGGATGCCCTATCTATCCCATCTCAAAAGGGATCTCCTACAAGAATCTTTGAAGCATCTCACACATCTTGAACATGTCATGCACAAAACGGACTCCGCAAACAACATTTGTCAACCTAAGGAAGAAAACATGAGTGTGCTTATCAAACCTCATTCCTTTTACATGTCTATAATTATTGAAAGCACCTTATGCAAAAATGCATCATAGATTTTGGTACTAGTACCTCAGGTGATACAAAATAAAATTACAAATGTCTTGGGAATTGAGTACCATCCAACCTAAAAAGGAGTCTTGCAACTTTATTGGTCAACAATGTAAGTCTTGGGCATGATTAAGGACATGGATTTAACTCTTCATGTTTGCTCAATCCTAACTAAAATGCAAGAAATTGTTATGATTGACTTGTCACCATTGTTCATTTTCTTCCTCCCCAAATACTTCACATCCAAAGTGGGTGGATACCTATCTTCAAATTGGTCTCATATGTTATTGAGAACAAGGTATGGGACTAGGTTTATGATAAAATTTGAACCCATCCCAACTTATCATGTTGAATTTCATGATCCTAGTCCTATAAATGTAAACTACATGGTCCAGGAGAAGTGAACAATTATCCCAAATCTACCGAGATAGTGCATTCATCTCATTCAATTCCCGATCTTATGCTTGATGAATGGGATAAAGAGAATTATGAGTTTGATCCCTATGACACATTGTGGAGATTATTCAAGGTACCTATTGTATCCATGAATAAGAATTCACAGCTCCCATACAAAGACAAAGAAGGAAATGATGTGTTTGGTTTATAGAAAATAATCTTCTTCGGTTCTTCTTTCATATATTTTCATATTTTTCTTGGGAGAAATTAAAATTTCATACTTTCAACCTATATAACTCATGAATGAATATTTTCATGCCTTACCTCGATGTGTAAACCGTATGAGGATCAATTAATGCAAGTGCGGCTTAATTATTTCCTTCAAATGATATGTGTTTAGTGTGAATACCTTTTTCCTCTTGTGTATTTTTATTATTTCAGTTTCTTGCATTGGAACTACTTGTGTCTTCATGATATCCTTTTGCAAACTTGCATTTGTGTCACTTAGAATCGGAAAATTTCTAATTTTCATTCGGTTCTATCACCACCCCTTTAGTTTAAGATTTTCTTTTTCGGATATCTTTCCTCCTCTTTTCCCTAGTTCCTTGGATGTGTTAGAGTAGGTTAGTTTAGAAATATTATTAGAACTAGGTTATTTTGTGTTCCATGAATTCTCCTGAATCATAGAAGAGAGGAATCGACCTTCTCCTAATTTTGTCTCAAGATGCAAGTCCCACACTTTGAGACAATCCCATGTTGAGTGAAGTATTTTATCTTCCATGATCAAATATCAGGTACACTTTTCACCTCCAACAATCAGGTAGTGGAATGACACCTCTAAAATTTATAACCACCCACCTTCACATGTGGAAGCATCGAGATCATTGTCGCGAGGTGGTGATCACAAAATATCACTCTAGACACCCTAACATAGACATAAATTAAATATTTTCTCCATACTTATTTTTTACAACCATGATAAAATGGGTGGGATATCATAAAAACCAAGGTATTTTTGTACATGTACTAGATGCCTAGCTATAGGATTAGACGAGAGATTCCCAAGTGCCACAGTTGTAATAAATCATCCATCAAAGTTTGGATACCTTTCACTCTCAGGGTGTTTAAGAGACATCATCCAACCAATGTATCTCGGGAAGGATCAATATGATTGGACCAAAAAAAACTCTGAAAATGTCTAATAGTCCACTTAGACATGTGGACAAAATCGGTTCGATTCCATGGGGTACAAATGGAAAAATATTTCCCTATATACCCTAACACGAGACACAAATTGAGGGGTTTTGTCACGTTTTTATTGTGACCACAATAAAATGGGTGGGAGATGGGAGAAAATGAGAGAGGTTTTTGTAGACAGACCAAATGCTCATTTGTAGGTTTAGATGAGGCATTCCTAGGTATCATGGATTGTGATATTTTTCCCATCAAATTTTAGCTAGTTTTAGCTCTTATGGTGCTTAAGAAACATCACCCAATTGATGTAGTCAAGAATGACTGTGACTATTGGGTAGCATAATGACACCTTCAAAAGTGTCTAGCACCCTAACCAAACATGGCGAGATAAATGCGTTTAGTGCCGCAAGGTGGTGATTGCAAAATATCTCCCTATACACCCTAATATTGATGTAAATTGAAGGTTTTTCCATGTTTCATTTACTGTGACCTTGAGAAAATGGACAAGAGATGAGGGATAAACCTAGAGAGTTTCATAGACATACTAGATTCCCAATTGTAGGTTCAAACAAGACATTCTCAGGTGTCATGAATTGTGAGAAACCATCTATCAAATTTTGGCTACTTTTTACTCTCATGGTGCTTAAAGTTTTTCAATTTGATAAATAATTACAATCTTATATTTTAATGATTACGGTATTATAAATGTCAAGTGTACAAAAATTAGTATTCTCTCAATACCTATTACATATGTTGTTACTCGGTGCTCACGCAATCATATCATTTTAATCTCGAAAACCATATGTTTAACTTCATTTCATTTTAATTCGTTTTAATTTATTATTGGAATTTACCCCTACATTTTTAGTGTAATTTCCACACCTAAAGAACACATTGAGCATATAATCTGAAGACATTTTTAAGCTAAGGATAATAGAATCCTCTCTCTCTCTCTCTCTCTCTCTCTCTCTCTCTCTCTCTCTCTCTCTCTCTCTCTCTCTCTCTCTCTCTCTCTCTCTCTCTCTCTCTCTCTCTCTCTCTCTCTCTCTCTCTCTCTCTCTCTCTCTCTCTCTCTCTCTCTCTCTCTCTCTCTCTCTCTCTCTCTCTCTCTCTCTCTCTCTCTCTCTCTCTCTCTCTCTCTCTCTCTCTCTCTCTCTCTCTCTCTCTCTCTCTCTCTCTCTCTCTCTCTCTCTCTCTCTCTCTCTCTCTCTCTCTCTCTCTCTCTCTCTCTCTCTCTCTCTCTCTCTCTCTCTCTCTCTCTCTCTCTCTCTCTCTCTCTCTCTCTCTCTCTCTCTCTCTCTCTCTCTCTCTCTCTCTCTCTCTCTCTCTCTCTCTCTCTCTCTCTCTCTCTCTCTCTCTCTCTCTCTCTCTCTCTCTCTCTCTCTCTCTCTCTCTCTCTCTCTCTCTCTCTCTCTCTCTCTCTCTCTCTCTCTCTCTCTCTCTCTCTCTCTCTCTCTCTCTCTCTCTCTCTCTCTCTCTCTCTCTCTCTCTCTCTCTCTCTCTCTCTCTCTCTCTCTCTCTCTCTCTCTCTCTCTCTCTCTCTCTCTGTGTGTGTGCGTGTGTGTGTGTAGTAGGGATAATGTATAGCACATATTTTAATAAACCATCTCTACATAATTTTACGATAATTAAATTGATATTCTAAGAAGTAGATGACATTGGCATTGGAATTATATGATATAATTGATGACATTGAGTGATTATAATAGTGGTTAAATTGTATATTAGTTATATATATTTTAACACCATGTTCAAAACATAATAAAAAAATTAAAATTAGTAATACATAATAGCATAACATACATATGTAATCATATTAGTCCATTTCTACATATAAAGAGTGTTGGACCTACTATATAAGTTTGAAGGTTACTTTTTTGTCGCGTATATTATATTTATGTCTAAAATTCATGATGACATACAACATTTTGTACAAAACAATTTTTTATACAAATCCATAAATGCATACAATGATATACATCATCAAAATACAAATCTATGTCTACATGTTAGTGAGGCATAGAACAAAATTACTATAGTCAAAATAATGGGGGTATCATTAAACAATTTGGTTCTCTTGGCCCACCAAGATGATGAATAACAAATATTATAAGTGGGATGCCAATTTCACTTATCATACCTCATATACTCAAGGGATGATTGTAGCTCCACCTATTAATACAAATAAACAATATACACATTAGTATACAACTAATGACATATAAAATGACATTAGTTACAAATAAATACTTATCGCAATTTCATCATATCCCTAAATCCTATTTTCCTCTTAGCACCAACCTCAAGGAAAAAACATTATTTGAAGGTACATGAACTAGATTAATCACCTCATCTTTTGGTAACCATGATGAATAAAATTAGAATACATATGAATGTCATTTATTTATACTAAATTATGTTATTTAATATAAGAAATTCATTATGAAATTTACATTACTATTGCATACATGTGTAAGAGGCACAACAAATGTTATTCCTATAACAACTCCAATATTTAATGATTATCGAATATCGAATGAGTCTCTAATGTTGTCATCAACCAAAAAAATTAACAAGGTTACGTAACCATAATAATGAAACTTACTTGCATACAATTTATATGGAATTATCTGAATACATTAAATATAGTTATTTATCTTCAGAAATGATAATTAGAAATACTAAAACTCGCATCAATAAATTCCCTAACACATTCCCTCATACCAATATCCCTGAGATACTTGAATTTCCATCGACCTCTTGTTCAACATCAAATTGTCATTTTAAGATAACATCTCTATATGGAAAAAAATAACATGTAAAATATTAACTAATTTACTACACATTTAGACCTAATGATTTTTGCACCCACAAACAAATTTGAGGAAGTGAATCCGATATTGGATGTGTTGTTTGACCTAAAATTGATAACAAATATACATTAATATTGTTAATTATAAAATTTAGTATGAAAAATATATACTAAATTGCATTTAAATTCATGTAAAATTACCTTTTGGTCAATACCAAATGTCAAATAAAGTAAATTTTCTATGATGATGATAGTTTCCAACACATAATCATGTCATGTCTCCTTCGATCAAACACCTGCTCACTT
Source organism: Taxus wallichiana var. yunnanensis (assembly GCA_018340775.1). Taxonomy (NCBI): domain Eukaryota; kingdom Viridiplantae; phylum Streptophyta; class Pinopsida; order Cupressales; family Taxaceae; genus Taxus; species Taxus wallichiana. The sequence goes on from CM031235.1 coordinate 704,879,562, forward strand.
TTCAATCATCATCGACTAGGATTTGGAGCACCTAATCAACTATGTATGTTCCTAGACTCCTAGAAGCATGAAAAATATGGTATATGATGTTTTATGAATTAATGTACCAACATCATCGGCCTAGGATAGATGGGTATCATGTTAAAGCAATGAATGTGTCAAATAACTAGTAGACTTGAGTATCTCAACCTCTATGGTATCCTTCACAATGAAGGGATTGAAACATGTTCAATATATGGGAAAGTAAGGGGTTTATGTGGTCAGTTATGCAAACATTGTGCCACCAATCTATCTTATGTAGAGCCTTTTCCTCTACCTTGTAACTCTCAAATACCAAAATAATTTCATTTTTCATTGAGGATGAACTCGCAATAGAGATCCCTCAAGAAATATTATGGTACCTTGAAATTATTACAAGACAGTTGGTAAAAAACCGTCAATCGTCTATCCCAAAAATTATTTTTTGATCCCCTCATGGTTACATTAATGAATCGATAATATTTTGTAACTCAATAGTAAGGTTGGATTGGTTTTGGGGTCAATGAACAAAACACACGTGTCTTTGGTTATTTTTCCTTCACCGCATCGTAAGACAATTTGTCTACATAAAAATTATGACAATTGATTTTTTAATCCTCCCATGTGTTTATTTGACCCATCACATTATCAATATTATATATTAATGATTCAAATGATGATGAACTATTTATGTGATGGGTACTCATGGCATTGGGGTTTCTTAGGGTATCTATTAAACCTTGAATTTGATCTTTGTTATTATGAATCTCCCCTAAAAGGTTTTCTTGGGTATTAGGATGATTTATAGGAATTAAAGGAGGTGTTTGAGGTAGGTTTTGTTGATCCTATTTTCTAATTAAAGGAGGTATTTCATGTGAAGATATTGGATACACTAAAAAAATTAAATGAATCAAGAACAATGCAAATCTTAAGGAAAAATAAGTTTAATCACTAAAACTACCCTAAATTTAGTTAAAAATCACCTCCTAGACTCTCCACCATTTTCAATCCATTCTAAAGTAATAATCAAGCTCTAGAAACTTGCTCGCCTTATTCCCTACTCAATTTTTTGATCAAAAGTATTTCATTGGGAAAGAAAATGCAAGGGCTTAATCTCGCCAAGCTTGATATAATTTTTTACATTCATAACACATGCACATTATAATGTGAGTGCATTATAATGTGAGCATGTTATAATGCAAGTTCATTATGATGCAAGTGTGTTATGACATGAACACATTATAATGCACTCGTTTAGTAGCAAAGTTGCATTATAATGTGACTGAGCCATAACGCGTTCACATTATGTGCAAAATGGACAAAAATATATTTTTGGCCACTTTTTGTCCTATATCTCTATGCACATGCCCCTTATAAGTTTTGAAATGCTATAATTTTAAAAACATAATAATTAACCTTAATATATAAACCTAGAAAAAGAGTAACGAAGTGGAAAAAATGAAACCCTAAGGAAGGGCATGATGCAAATGAACAAGGGAAATATTTATGGTGAGGAAGACCCACAACCGGGTAGGTAGACGAGAAAAGGGCACGTTTTCATGACATAATTCACTTAGGGGAATCATGGAGGAGATAAGAGGTTGGGGAATCTTCATATCCATATAAGGATGATTAAAAATTCAATAGATTTCCTCATTCTACCCAACCCCTATTTTTCGAATCATATATATTGTAGATAAAGCATATGAGATGCCTCTTGGGTGGTAAAGGAATTACGTGCATCTCTTAAGTATTTAGTTTTAATTTTCACATTTGATGAATTTTTTCCAAAAGATGTAGAGCTTCACCAATGGATTCATTCTAACTTGTCCACAAGATGTGATATTATTTTATGTTTTAAATGTTTATTGATAGTTTCATTTATGTAGATGGGCCCTAGTTTTGGGGAGGAGTATGTATTTTCATTACCCCTTGGTTTCTATATTTTTACACCTCTACTATGGTAGTATCCAAAAAAATTATGTCCATATCCAAAATTTTCCTATTCCTTTTTGGAATCATTTGGTCCTTCAGGATATCATTAATAATTTGGGGAAAAAAATGAAATTAGATGAAGATTAGTATATCCGAGAATATATACACTTATACTCTAATCTATGTGGAGATTCACCTTTGAAAGGGTCTCCCAGACATGTTGTTTCTAAATTAGGGTCAATTAAAATGGATATAATTCTTCATTTATAAAAATACAATGTTTTTGTGTCATGTTTTCTATCTAACAAGTCATATTCAAGAATCTTATAGACTCAAGAGCTTCCTAAAATAAGAAAGGGGCAACCTATCAAACCTAAATCTAGAATACATGTAAGCCTACCCTTTTTGAAGCCAAAAGTGGTAAGAATAGAAAATATTTTCACACATCAAAGGCCAAGAAAAATAAAAATAAAGTCATAAATTATGGAATGAATGTTTAAATTAGGTATCAAAAGAATCAATGGCTTTGGAGAATCATTTCTTGAGAACGTTAGTTGTTAATGATTTTTCACCAAGAGGGATGAAGAAATTCCATGAATCTAGAAATTATAAGTATGATAAAGATAAACCCTTAATCAAAATTCATAATTCATTCCTCTAAGTTAGTATCATAGTACCTCCTCTTGGGGTTGGATTTTAGTAAAAAGAAAGTAAAAAAAGACATAATCAAGGTCATCACCTCATGACATATTTTTTCCATATTTATTCCTTTTCTCACACTTCCTTATTTTTATTGTTGTTTTGAGGTGAATTGGCCTTCAACTCAAGACATTTTAGCTATGGTTAGAATTTTACGGTGTAACTCTTTCATCCCATACTGTTTGTACAATCAACATTGAAATATTATTTTCTATTAATAAAAATATGCTTTTCAATCCCAAAAACACACACTAACGAACTATTGACTCAAAACAAAATTATACATCATATATACGATTAATAATCACTCTTAATAACTAAGACAATTAAGAAAATAATTATATTTGAAATTTTAATCAAACATTTAAATTGTGACCCACTTAATGACAATTCTATAAAATTTTAAGAAAATGAATTGGATTTTTAACATAAACAAACTATTGTTTCTCAAGAGTCGCTTATATTAACATGACATGTTATTTAAACATGATTCAACATTTATTTGAAAATACACTAAACAATGACAATAAAAAAATATTAACACTCTTCATGGAATAAATATGCATCCACTTCGCAAAGTTACACTTGGAGTAAACATATTTAATGGGTGATTAAAGAGCTATAAGAAACTCAAAAAATGTCGATCGAATCATGATGTATTTATATGGGATGGATGGAATCATGGAATAATTTTTGTGAGTAATATTTTGATGTAGAATTGAAATACTAGAAATTTTATTGTAAAAATACTTTTGAGTGGGCTGGGATGATAACATGGTCAAATATAAATACAACAATGATACATGTGAGGTAGTTCTCAATGTAGAAAATGCATGATTTTGACATCAAGGTCACCTCACTTACCAAAAAAATAAATCATGAATGATTTTAATTTGACAAAATAAATTTTCACTTATGGTGATCCAAGATAAAACTGATGCAATGGTTACCACAAAACACACTTTCAAAATTCACTTTGATAATTTGACAAGTTTCCACTAAGGCTTCCTTTAGACATTATTGTGCATTAATGGAGTAAATTAAATTATTCCTATGACTTAGGATCCTCAAGGTATATTCCCTCATCCAAATTTCATATAATTCTAAAAAATCGAATACAACTTTATATATGTTTTCTTCATCCAGAGAACACGAAATGCAGAACTTCTTAACCCACTTGACTAGGGTTACCTTCTTGTCTTGACTAGTTATTCCCAAGATATATGAATTCATAATGAATCTCTAAATATTTATCAATTTCATTAGATTTATTATATCATTATCAGGTCCCAAAATTATACACTTTATCACCAATCTTCAAAAATCTAGATCTTGCACCAAACTACTTTCAAGGGTTGTTAGGCCTAAAATACAAAACTTGGTTTTATACCTCAAGAATGTATTATGAGGTACCTAAAATGATTTTATATGTCTATAAACACCATAAAGAATATTATCCAAAAAAAAATTCCTTCAGATTAAGCTCTAACACCAATAAAATACAAAAACTACTCTCTTTTACTTCTCAATTAGGTTTTATGAGAACCATAGGAATATTATCGAGATATATTCCACTATACATCCTTAAAACCCAAAAAAAATCCAAAATATATTAGAAGACATATAAACCCACCTTTCTCTCAATTTTGAGTATTTTTTTGTGGTTAAAATTGAAAATATGCCAACTCACCATCAAAACCTTAGTTTCCACACACATAGTCCGAGAGCACTAGAAATGCAATAATATTTTTAAAAAAACTTCTTTTTCTAAAATTCCTCCTAGAATAGGTTTGTATGGACCTATTTCCCCCTTTAAAATTATTATGATGCTTTTATATATCTTTATATGCATGAATATGTTAAATTACCAAGACTAGATGCTTAGAAAAACCTCCAAAATTGTGTTGTTCAAACCCTATACTTCACAAATAATAGCATGCATGTAAAAAAAAGTCAAGATATCATAAAATATAGTTGGATCACACTTGTGGGAGTACATACGGACTCATGGAATCCTTCTTATATTTATTATTCTAACAAATAATACAAACCCCTACCTCCTTTTTACATCAATCAATTATTTCACCAATGAGATTTTTCTTCAACTATCATTTTCCATCCTCCCGACTCAAGATATATTAAGTTGTTTGATGCCTAAAATTAAGTTTCAAATGGTTGAGGATCACCATGATCTTATCAATAAACAATATTCAACTAAAACTACTAATCTAGGCATTCTCCAACATTGCAATCTTCATAACCAATTTTGGAGTCTTGTTGTTACCTACCACATAATTCCTTTAATTAGACCTTAAAGGTCCCACATAGTGAAATTCACTTTTACATCAAGTTTTACATATTTTGGACCTATTTAATATTCAAATTTAAAACTTGCACCTAGAAAATATTTTCCTCCATTTGAGGTAACAAACACCTAAACTCTTATTGATACTTCCCTTACTTAGGACCGAGAAATTGTACCTAGTATTGAGGATACAAATGAGACATGTTCTAATGATATTCATGGTAATTGAAAGTACGATGATGATTCTAGTGAAATTTATAGTGATATTATAAACTATGCTTTAATATGAATTAAGGTTAAACCCAATAATGTTTTCCCTTTTCTTGAAATGTAGCATAACAATATATCATGGGATATATTACCTTCTCATCATAGATTAGGGAATGTTGTAAGTGAATATGTTTTATCTTCTTTTCATTTTGTAATGGAAAATGATATCATCTAATTTATTAGTGTGAGGGGGTATTATTTACCTTTTATTTATTTATTAGGTTAATTACACCTCACACATGGTGATTCATCTCACTTAGGTGAGTCATAAGTCTTTTAGGGAGTTATATGACATATGACAGATTCAGCCATAGAATATTTCATGTGTCATAGTGTCATTTTCATATGGGAGTTACATGTTATTCTTGAATTGTAACTCCTCTCTCCATTTTTGGAGTATGAAATTCCATGCATGGGATTTACACAACACTCTCTCATATGTAAATCTTAATTTTTGATCTATTAGCGTGAGTAGACCATTTTTTCTTATGCACAAGTTCCTTGAGAATATTTTTGCTTGCTAATTACTTGGAATATTTAAATGTTTTCATTTAGAGTGGAACTCACAATCAATGTGCACGCATTTCAGGATATCTTCGTGATCTATTTCATAGTATTAGATCTTGATCTTGATAATCATGTCACTTGCCTCGGTATTGTTGATTACTCTTGATTTCATGGTTTTATTAACTGTTTTTGTGCTAGTTTTTATGTGCATTGGTTTTTGTGCAATATTGGAATGATCTTGTTAACATTTTTTGTGGATTTTTTCTATTTTTGGAGTTTTTCTGTTTGTGTAGGTTAGGGTATTCTTCTTCACCAAATCTATCTAGTTATAGCTAAATTTTGAGGAGGCTCTAAATATGGAGGTGCTTTGGTTTCTTGGTTGATGTAAACATATGATCTGGTCTCACTTTGCCGGTCCACATCTCCTCTGGGATATCCATTATGTTACACTACCCACTTGATCCTCTCATCTCATTATATCTCTAACCAACAAACCCTAATCTCCTAGATGAGATCTCTGTCGAGATCTCTTTCAAGCTCTACACATGAACTCCTTGCTGACCATTCCTTTGTGATCTTTCTTTGTGACTTTGGCTCACTTTGAGTTCAAGTCGAGATCCCCTTAACTCCGAGTTCTCACCAATATCCATCCCTAGGCTCTTTGTCTATTTTTAAGTCGATCCCTACTTAGTGTTTTCGATGTTTTATCATGGTGTTTTCAAGTCCTCATAAAACCTTGCCTATACAACTCATCATCCATGCTTGCATCTTTTAGCTCGCTACATTAAGTCTCTTAATTTGGCTCCCAATCGACCCATCAAACTCTGAAAATTTTAGTTTCCTCACCATTTTCACTTTGCATGGACCCTTTCTTTGTATCTCCTTGCCATCAATTTTAGTCTCCTTTCTTCTTCCTCAACTCCACGAAGCATCCCCTTGTTGTCTACCTACTAACCTCACCTTAGGCTCACACCATGCTCACATACCTCATCTCATCCCCCAAGTTAAACTTCCATCCTCTAACCAGGCTCGGTGATACAACTTAGCCTCCGATCGGTGTTATTTCCCTCCCTCTTGACTTACCTACAACTCCATCTCAAACCGAACTACCCCTCCTCCTTCCCTCATGTAACAAATTAGGTGAGCCTTAGTTTTATGGGTTTCTTTCTATTTCTACTTATCTTTTGAAACTAAGGTAAGTTTTTTTAATTTAAAATTAGTTTTTACTACTGTGAAGTTTTTTGAACTTGCCCTTTTTTTCAAAACTATCTTTAATTACGACCATTTGAAAAACCTAAAATTTAAGGTTTATAGTTATTTTTGGATCTAAATTGTTTTTAGAGGTTATTGTGAAGGGATAGTGCATTTTTGGGATCTTGTTATCATTAGTTGAATGTTTGATGTAAATTTATGCACTCTTGTGGGTTAGTGTATGCATCTTCCACAACCTTACGGCAAGGGATCCTAATCACAATGTGAGAGGCATTTTCTCATAAGGAACCTTATTTTTATCCCTTTTCTCTTGTTTTACAAATTTATTATTCTTGTTATGATGCTTTTTCACTTACGAGCATTGAAATTTATTGTGGTCTCCTTTCTTGCATGATTTCTACCAATTGCAAGGTGAGTTTCCAACTGTTTCACACCTCACGAACACACCAAATTGTAATCAACACACTAATTATAAATTGTTGTAAACATGGGGTAAAACTATTTTTCTTGATTATGTGTGTCCTTTTCTTTCTCTTTCCTTATGATGGAAGCTAATGTTCCTTTTCTCACATGATTTAACTTTAATGAAAGGAAATCTGAAATGATAATCACACTACGGGGTAAAGGTTTGTACCACATCACTATGGGAGTGGAGAAAGAAACAATAGTACAACTCGAGAAATCTAAATGGTTCAACTGATGTGACAAATCCTTGGTTCTTCTTTGAATGTCCATTTTCACAACCTTCTATTTCACATTGAATCATCCATAACACATGACGTAGCATGTAAAACTCTAAATTTTATGTTTGTAAAACAATATGACATGAATTCATGAGTTGTAGAACCAAATCCTAAGTTTGAATCCTAGTATCTTTGATAACCTATATGCCTTGTTCTCCAAATTTTTCCACACGAGAGTGCTACTAAAAGCATGTGGAGTTCATAAGAAGGATGCCCAACTGATATTATTTTTTCTTTCTAATCTTGGATATGAATAATTTGTCTTCGTTTCTACCTTTCACACCACGAAAGAATATTTAGTGACTACTTGGAAGATTCCCTCATTCAAAAATAATTCTTCCCCAATCATTGAATAAAAGGACAAGTTGATCCAAATGGGTGCAATCAAGTCCAAGTCACATTCCCTAATAACAAGTAATGGTAAAGGAAATGAGAAGAAATATGATAAGAAATAAGAGAAAAAGGACCAACCTAAGAAAGAAGATAAGTCCACCCAATCCAAATCCAACATGAGTACTTCTTCCTCTACTTATGAGTCTAAACCAAAGAAGGAGAAGTGTAAGTGTTCCTATTGCAAGAAGTCAGGACATGAAGAGCATCAATGCATGAGAAAACAAATTGACCACCTAACTCATTTACTTGAGAAGAATAATATAGGTGTTCCCAATTCTATCAAGAAAAATGCTCTAAAACCTGAATCTTCTAAAGAAAAGGAAAATAAGTATGAGAAGAAGAAAGTTAAATCCTCAGTAACTAGAGTAGTTATTTTATAGACATGGGTTGTATATTTGAGTGCCTCACACCACATATTTTCCTTTCAAGTTAAGTTTTCTGACATGGAACCATTTAGCATGTCCCAAATCACCTTGGGTCACAATACATTTCTCGCATATCTGGTAGTGGATCAGTGGAAGTTGATGGTAGAACCTTCAATGATGTCGTTAGTGTTCCCTAACTCTCTACCAATTTGTTATAATTTTACCAAATCACCCATATTGGTCGAGGGATGCAAGTGGAATTTAAAACTAATTCAATGATCATTAGAAAGTTACACAGTGAGTCTACAATGGTAGAGGGAAAGGAATACCATCAGGCCTAATTGTACACCTTTTCCCACTTTTATCCCAACTCTTCTCTTATCACCTAATTGACTCACACATATGATATTAGTAAGCTATAACACAAATGGTTTGTCCATTTAAATTATCATTATCTTAAACAATTGATTCAACATGATATGGTTAATGGATTTCCTCGCTTACGCTTTATAAAGGGTCTTTGTGATGGTTTTCCTTTAAAAACAACTCAAGATAAATTTGGAAAGGAAAAATCCTAGAGAGCTTCTCATACCCTTGAGCTTGTCCATAGTGACATTTATGGCCCTTTTCCATCTCCTTCGTTCACTAGAGCTCAATACCTACTTACCTTCATTGATGAATTTTCATGTTATACATGGGTTTACTTTCTCAAACAGAAATATGAAGTTTTCGATCACTTTTGGGAATTCAAGGCTCTCACTGAGAAACAATCCAAAAGGTATATCAAGGTTCTTAGAACTAAAAATGGAGGTGAGTATGTGAGCAATAGGTTTGATGAATTTTGCACCTTCAAGGAATGACTTCTCATCGTATATTTACTTACAGTCCTTCACAAAATGGATTTACAGAAAGGAAGACCATAACTCTTCAAGAGATGGCCACCTGCATGATTTAATACAAATCCCTTCCTCCACAGTATTGGGTAGAATCTATGATTTGTGATTTTTATATTCAAAACTGCATTCTCATAAAGTAGTAAAAGGGATGACACATGTTGAGGCTTGGTATGGAAATAAACCTAATGTTCAATAATTTTGTGTCTTCGGTTCAACTACCATGTCTCAAATACCCAAAAAGAAACACAATTCCTTGGAACCACAATCCAAAACTTGTATATCAAGACAAGTGTGAAATTCCAAGATACATCTCCTACCTCCACTTCTCCACCTCTCACTATGCCCATATCTCGACCATGATTCAAACTCTTCTAATGATCTTGTAGAGCCTCCCACTCCTTATCCTCATGCTCCTTCATCTAATAATTATGATAGTAATGATGATGATTACTTTGTCCCTTCTCACTCAAGTGATGATTTGACAAATTTTGAGCATAAATCTCCTCCTAGTCCTTATTGGGCTAAACAGACCTTGTAGAGTACTAGTGATTAGATAGGGGATCCTTCAGATGAGAGATGAACTCATTCATAGTTTGTTATTCCCATACCTTCTTCACCTCCACATCCGATCCACAGATATTTTTTTGAGGCTAATGGGATTCCTGAGTGGTATTTTCTATGGATGAGGAATATTCCTCTCACATGAAGAATCATACTTGGGATCTCACCCTATTCATAAAGGAATGAATTTTTTTGTGTAGTTAGATATATCAAAATAATTATGGTGTCGATGGGAACGTAGAAAAGTACAAGGCATGACTCGAGTTAAGGGTTTTCCCATGTTCTTGGGGTTGATTATTTAGATAATTTTTCTCCTGTCACCAAGATGAATTCTATTCAAAAACCCTATCCATAGTGCCACTAACAAATGGGATGTCCACAAAATGGACGTTAAGAGTGCCTTCCTTCATGGTGTCCTAGAGGAAGAAATATATCTGGAACAACCACTAGGCTATGTCCAAGATTCTTCCCTTGTTTGCAAACTTAAGAAGTCTATCTATAACATCAAACAAGTCCCTCGGGCTTAGTATGCCAAGATGGAATCCTTTCTTCCCACTTTCGGGTTCACTAGGTGTCACTCTAACCCAAACGTTTACATTTTACATTAGGATAAGTCTATGCTTATCTTACTTTTTACATTAATGACTTGTTGATTATGGGCATCTCTTCCTCCATTGTTGATTCTATTAAAGCTACCTTATACACAAATTTCTCCACAATTGACTTAGTTTTTTCTTCATTATTTCCTTGGGATTCAAATCACTCAATTTGACTCATGGATCATCATTTCTTAACCCAAGTATGCCCTTGATTTTTTGTTAAGTTTAACATGGCTGATTGTAAGCCATATCTCACTCCCTTCCTTTCCGGAGTCAAGTTAGTAGCCAATTTCTATACTCCCTTAGTTGATGGTACCCTTTATGACTAAGTGGTGGGAAGTTTGATCTACTTAACCCATACCAGACCAGAATTATCATTTTTTGTTGGCCTTTTGTTTAGAATTATGCAAGAACCTCATAAGTTGTATTGAAAAGTAGTGAAGCAGCTCCTTCACTATGTTAGAGGAACCTACACTGATGACAGTCATTAATTGGGAGGGATAGAGATTGATTGATCTTCATATACAAATTTTCTCTTGGTTTGGGTCTGGTTTCAGTTGTTCAAGCAAGAAACAGAATGTGATTTCTATATCTTCTAAATAGGAAGAATATAGGGAGCAATAAACACTACCACAAAATCTATTTGGTTTTAAGGGATTTTGATGAGTTCGATATTTAATTTAGATATCCTACCATCATCTATTACAGTGAATAACCTTAGCACTATCTCCATCTACAACAATCAAATTAAGCTTGAATAGAAGAAGCACATTGAGGTATATATGCACTTCATTAGGGAGTTCATTCATAGAGACATTGTTGATTTTTAGTAATGTCGGACATTAAATCAGATTGCATACATATTTACCAAAACATTCACTGAAGCCAAGTTTCTTCACTTATGCTCTCTTCTTGGGGTGAGATATACTTTGTAGAAGCACATCTACTTCAAGCTTTATAGTCCTCTTCTTCTTCTTCTATAATTATTGCATTTTATACATGGTTACTTAATCAATCCTTGTTGTTAGGACCCATATGCCGCTTATTTCTTAGTCTAATTAAGGGAGTACTTTTTCTCTTTCTAACTTTCCATACCTCATCCTAATCTTAAATGAAGAGGGGTTTTTATGTGAGGGGGTATTATTTACCATTTATTTATAATTTATTATTATATTTACACTTCACATATGGTGAGTCATCTCACTTAGGTAATTCATTTGTCTTTTAGAGAGTTATATGACATATGACAGATTATGTCATATACTTTATCATATGTGTCATAATGTCATTTCCATATGGGAGTTACATAATATGCTTGCATTGTAACTTCTCTATCCATTTTTGGAATATGAAAATTCCATGCATGGGAGTTTCACAACACTCCCTCATATGTACTTCTTCATTTTTTATCTATGAGAATAATTATACCATTTTTATTATGCACAAGTTCTTTCAGATTATCTTTTCTTGCAAATTACTTGGAGTATTTACACTTTTTCATTTAGAGTACAACTTCATCGATGTGCACACATTTTAGGAGATCTTCATGCCCTCTTTTGAAATTTCCTCATTCCTCTTCCCTTATTGAAATGGAAAATGATATAAGATAATTCCCTCTTCCCTCTTCTCCTATTTAAATGATAAATTATAAAATTGAATGTACTCTTTCTCCTTCTAATATTGAAATGGAAAATGAAACAAGTGTGTTAACTATTATATACCTATTAAATTCAAGAATCATATAAATACTTGTAATAATTATCTTCTTATTATACATGATAATGTGAAAAAGTATGTAAACGAATATATCTCTCTGGGTAAATGCTGGGGGCCAAAAAGTAGACACAAAAGTGAAAATGAGAAAAACACATATGTGCTTTACAATAACATGATAACATTATGTTTTCTTCAGCTTAGTAATTCACAAACCTAAAATCTATACATGTTATAATGCATACGTGCTATAATGCATAAGCATTTCTATTTCTATGAAACGTGTACACATTTCAAGCTATATGAAGTTTAGAAGGGCCTAAAGGAGCCATATTTACTAAATTTTAGTGAATATAAGAAGTTAGGGTCACTCGCACTTGATGGAAGTGGTACCATAGCTCTAATAGTTATAATCTAGATTATAGTTTTTAAAATTTAATTTGGTCAAGTTTACTCATTTTCGAATTTCAAAGATGACTTAAAACTTTCAAGCCATATATCTTGTAGTCGGTATTTGTTTTGTAAAAACATATAGTTGTTTTGTAGGTTTTTGACCTTATGGATTGGATTTTGGAACTACCAAGTACTTGAATTGGTACTTAGTTTGATATTTTGTCCATAATCCACTTCGGTGACCACAAATCAGCTCTATGATGTTTTTTTACTTCCTACTAAAATGAGATCCTCACTTTATAGACAAAGGATTGCTCCCTAAATTGGATTCATGTCCTATGGAAAAAATGAGGTTATTGTAATGTGCCTCCTCCTTAAGGTTTGATCACACTACTAGGTGTTGAATGAGTTTTTACGAATGGTACCAAGTGAATTGCATCAAATGAACTCGATGATTGCTCATTCTTAGAAATATAAAGATAATTCTTTCACCTTTCCCGGATCTAAAATTATCATTTCATAGAATCAAATTCAATATTATCATACATTTCATTTCTCATATGTATCTCATGGAGTTAGACGATGCCTTAATACTCCACACATGATGGTCCTGTATACCTTGGTGGCATGACTAACTTGGTTTAGCTTGTTCTTTGGAGAGATTTGGGTACAATGATAGAGTCGGGATATAATGATCATCAAGTCACTCCTTAAACTCCACATTTCACCTTTAAATATGATGAATCCTTCACAATTCAATTTATTGACCAAGATGAAACACAGGTGTAAGCATGTTTATGGTACATGGACACCTTTTTTCTCAATTTTTCCTCATGGTAACGGGTTTCCTCCTCTGGATAGGGATGAATATTTGAATGAAATTTGAATATGAGTTACATATTATTGACCTCAATACTTCACTAAAAAACTAAAAATCACATTTTATGATCAATGAAACTATTCTTAAAATATAATTCATACTACATTTCAAAATTTAGCTCTTATTTCATTTTGAACTTAGAGGGGCAGATAAAGATTTTTGCAGTACCTAAAGAAATATTTAAGCCTTGAATCAATGTTGATTATTTCACCTTATAGATTATTCTAATATCCATCCAATTCCTATTTTGTTTCATCCTACGTATTCCCAAAACTCCTAGAATAATTTAGAGAAGTCATCTTTTATCTTTTTAGCTTTCATTCCTACACTTTGAAAACCCGATCTTAAACAAATTGTTCATGAACGAGATTTTAATTCCTAATATTTCCTAAATCTACTTAGACATATTAAATTCTCTCTAAAATCACCCTCGATGCTTTATATTTTCTCTAAAAACTTCCTAAGGGTGTTCATGAACTACTGAATGGCCAAAAATGGCCTTTTTAGGCCTTCGTGAGTAAGTAGTCTCTCATCAAAACTAAATGAGTTAATCGGTCACCTAAGAAAGTATTCCCTACACACTAAAACACACTTAATAATCTTATTAGGAATTTCCTTTGGGTAAGGATTTATGATTTTAGGTTTAGGGTTTCGGGTTTAGGGCTCATGGTTGAGGGTTTAGGACTCGGGGTTTAGTGTTTAGGGCTCATGGTTCAAGATTTAGGGTTTAGAATTTAGGGCTCATGGTTCAGGTTTTAGGGTTTAGAATTTAGGGCTCAGGGTTTAGGGTTCATGGTTTAGGGTTAAGGGTTTAGATTTCAGGTTTTATAGATCGGGGTTAAGGGTTGAGGGTTTGTGATTTAGGGTTTAGGGATCAAGGTTTAGGGTTCGGGTTTAGGTTTCATAGTTTAGGGTTTAGGGTTTAGTGTTTAGGATTTAGGGTTTAGGGTTTAAGGTTTAGGGTTTAGGGATATAACATTTAGGGTTTAGGGTTTAGGTTTTAGGGTTCATTATTTAGTGTTTAGCGTTTAGGGTTTAGGGCTCGAGGTTGAGGGTTTGGGGTTTATGGATTAGGAATAATGGTTTAGGGTGTAGGATTTATTGTTTAGGGTTTAGGGTTTATATTTTTGGGCTTAGGGTGGTAGTTTAGGGTTTAGGGTTTAAGGTTCATGGTTTAGGGTTTAAGTTTTAGGGTTTAGGGTTCAAGGTTCAAGGTTTAGGGTTAATGGTTTAGGATTTAGGGTTTAGGTTTAGAGTTTAGGGTTTATGGTTCAAGGTTTAAGGTTGAGGATTTAGTGTTTAGGGTTTAGGGTTTAGGGTTTAGTGTTCATGATTTAGGGTTTAAGGTATAGAGTTTAGGATTTATCATTTAGGGCTTAAGGTTTAGGGTTTATGGTTTAGGGCTCAGGGTTTAGGTTTTAGGGTTTAGGGCTTAGGGTACATGGTTTAGGGTTTAGGGCTCAAGGATCGGGGTGTAGGGTTCAAGGCTTAGGGTTCATATTTTAGGGCTTAAAGCTTAGGGTTCATGGTACAGGTTTATATATCAAGGTTCGGGGTTGAAAGTTATGGGTTTAAGGTTTAGGGGTTAGAGCTCGGGTCTGGGATTTAGGGTTTAGGGATCACGGCTCAAGGTTCAAGGTTTAGGGTTTAGGGGTCGAGATCAAGGTGTAGGATTCAAGGCTTAAGGTTTAGGGTTTAGGGTTTAGGGGTTAGGGTTTAGGGTTTATGGCTTTAGGGTTTGAGGTTTAGAGTTACGGGTTTAAAGTTTAGGGGTTAAAGCTTAGGGTTATGTATTTAGGGTTTAGGGTTTAGGGTTTAGGTATAGGGTTTAGGGTTCAAGGTTTAGGGTTCAAGGTTTAGGGGTTAGGATTTGCGGTTTAGGGTTTAGGATTTAAGGTTTAGGGTTTAGGATTTAGTGTTCGGGATATAGGGTTTATTATTATGGTTTTAGGGTTTAGGGTTTATAGTTTAGGGTTCATATCTCGAGGGTTGAGGTTAAGTGTTTAGGTTGCAGAGTTTAGGGTTTAGGGTTTATTTTTAGGGCTCAAGGTTTAGGGCTCGGGGTTTATGATTTAGTGTTTACGGCTTAGGGCGTAGGGATTAGGGCTTTGGGCTCAGGTCATAGGGCTTAAGGCTCATGGTTTAGGGTTTAGGGCTCACGAGTAAGGGATGAATGTTTAAGGTGTAGGGTTTTGGGTTTAGTGTTTAGAGTTTAGGGTTTATGTTTTAGGGTTTTAGGAATCATGGTTTAGGATTTAGTGTTTAGGGTTTAGGGTTAAGGGTTCAAGGTTTAGGGCCTACGGTTTAGGTTTTATGGTTTAGGGTTTCAATTGTAGGATTTAAACGCTAAAATCTTTATGATGAATATTGAAATCCTAAAAATTACCTATGTACTAGCAGATTATACTATAAAAATTATCTCCTAAACCTTGACTCATGGAGTGTGAGACTAGTTCCATAAGGTGCGAGAGGACCCTAATTTCTTATGTTTACTAAAATAAATTTAAAGAATAAGAAATAATAAAATATAAATAATAATAAATGGAAAACTTATACTTTAAAATTTTATTTTTGTAAATAAAACCATGCCAAAAGCACATATAATGTTTATACTATGAAAAAAGTGCATGTTTTGTGTTTTTACTTTTTCCAAGGCATTCCTCTAGGTTTGGATCCAGTTTGGATTCCCAAGCCTAAGGCATGGACCTGCAAAACACAACAAACAACACGTTTTTGCAAAAAAAAAAAAAAAAAACTAAAATGCCACTTCCGCCATCATAAATCAAAATAAAACAATTGATTTGTTTAATAAAAATATAACTAGGACGTAGAGCAGACTTTATTCTTTCTAAAAATATACATTTTCAAATTTTCGACTAATATAAGGTTTTCATATTATATATTTTCTAATTATGCCTTTTTGTAGCTATTTTTTAAAGTTTAAGCATGTTTATCTTTCATCATGTATATTTTTTCTAGCTCATCGAAATTTAAAAAAATTATACTAGCCCAAACTAGGACTAATTCTATACATATTCAAAAAAATCTAATTTTTAATATTTTTTAAGGTATTTAGGGCGCATGGTTAGAGCTTCGTTATTTTTAAAATTCTAAAATTTTGTACTAGAAAAATCATTAAAAAATACTCGCTACAAAAATCTAAAAATATGGAGCCCAAACTAGATGCTCCTAGCTATCTTTCTACCAAAGGGTTTTTAAAAATACTAAATTGTGGTCAAAATGGCGGGGGCACGAAAATCACTCTATTATGTTTTTTTAACGAAAAACAAGAGCACATGTTGGTATTTTAATTATTTGACCCATTTAAACTTAATCGTTTTCAATAAAATTTAGTAGCTTAGAAACTAGACTCAAAATGCTACGATTCATGTTCTTACAACATCTTCCAATTTTGAGTGTAACTATTTCAAATAACTCATACAAGTTGAAGATTTTTATTTTTTAGAAAAAAACATCCACTTAAGACCCCCTTTTGGCCCCCCAACTTGGTGCACTTGCCCTCATATTAAACTTGAAATTTTTACAAGTACTCTTACTTCTATTGAAAATAATACACATACATCTTCTATTGATCATACAAATGAATTATGTGCTAATATCAATGTTGTCTCTCGATCTTATGATACTAGGCCTCTAGTTCATGATTCCACATCCTTTCTTACCCATAGTACTCTTATTGAGGATCATTAATCTCCTACTTCTTCTTCCCCTAGGTGGAATAGTGTTACCATTACCACCATCAACGAGAAAAGTCCAAACGCTTAATAAGCATCTTCATATTTTCTATATACCTCATTGATAGGTTATATCCCTAATGTATGATGTATGTACTTTACATCACATAATGCATACCTTATCTTTAGAATTAAAATCCTATAATCCATAAATTTATTTTAATTCCATAAGTGGGAATCCAATTGTGTGTAAAATTATTTATTTCTAATTCCCTACATATTTCATCATGCATAAGTTTCAATTCTTTGATGGGACTAGTGACCCTTACCTAAGTCATACAAGCTATTTATTTTCCATGGCATCATATTATACACACAGGTTTTGATTAAGATATTTTCCTAAGATTATCACATTCCTATCCTTAGACTGGTTTCATCATCTCCCTAATATATCCATGAGTACACTTCCATAGTTTAAGGAGGAAATCCTCATTCACTTTATTGTAAATAAATTACCTAAGGTCACTTATGAGTGGCTACCTTAATTACATCAAGGTAAATACGAGCCATTGTTTGACTATAACTTATGCTTCAAAGTCTATATGCAACAATTAGTCTATCAACTGATTAATTTACAAGTCTAATATATCTTTTTCTATGGCCTTATCTATCCCCTTGAGGATAAGTTATTATATGATACATGTGATTCATTACATTAGCTTTTCATATGAGTTATTGTTTTGGAGAAAGAACTTTCTCCTCTTAAATAGTTAGTACCTATGCGGGTTGATAGTCTTATTCCTAATATATCTCCTAATACAAGTGTTATAAAATATTCATCTTCTAATTATAATTCAAGACAATATAATTTCTAATATAGAGTAAATAATTTCTATCATGTTATGACCAGACCTAAGGAACCCATGAGGCATTCTATAGTACATAGGTGATAACCATTTTACTTTGAAAAGGCTTGAGATCGACCACACTATATTCTACATACCTTATTGAATAAATAGTTTATCATTATACCATTTAATTTTCATCATCATCCTTATCGATTGAGAAGGTGAAATTTTTACCTTATTACAACCATCACAACATTAACACACATTGTGAAAATGACTTTTTACTTTAGAGAAAAGCTTAAATTATCTTGAAACTAAGGGAATTACTTTTTCAATACATGTCATCTTTTATCTCTTTTTGTGACACAACACTCCTAGACTAGGATCTCCCATGATACCCCTTTAAGGGAACCATTGGTTTCTTGGCCTCATAATAGTGACACTACTCATATTGGATTCTATTGTATATGATTATCTCAATATCCTAAATCTATATGGGTATCTAGGATTAATACGTTTTTATCACACAACTATAGTAAAATAATAAATAATGCTACTACATTTTTAAAGATAAATCTATTAAGAAACAAACAAATTTATCAATAAATATCATATAATTGTAAGACATTTGTGTGGCCTTGGATAACCATTTGTTTAGTAGTGTAATATCTCATCTATCAATATATATCAAATCAATCATAATCCAATCATTCTAATATGCAATCTATTTAAATCAATATAAAGATACATTGCATGAATAAAAAATTATCATATATAGATGCCTCGTTGAAAATCATATACACTAAGAGGCACACCCTTATAATCATTTTTCGCACACATCATCATTCTTGGAATCATCCAATATATCTATATGTATTCTTACATGAGAGGTGAAGTGACACCTAGATCCCACCATCATCATGTGTGTGATCATGACCTATATTATCGCACTCACGCTCAAATCCCTTTTATCTCTACTAGGACCCTTACATGATCATCTTGTAGGGCCATATACCTATTCAAAATATCTTGATCAACTTTATCCCTTGTGTGGGCATGAGACACATATCAATATTTATATGTCAATCATCTCTCTTCTTTAATAACATTATACATGCTACAACAGCTACTACCGAGTTGGTCAAATGGTAGGATTTCTCACTTGATATGTCCTCCACATCCTCTAAAACCACCAAATATAAAATATTTGTGGGAACATTCTATGTAAATTTATAGATCAAGGCATAAAAATCATGGTTTAATACTCATCACCTATAATCAAAATAGACATATCAATCATTAGTCATTATTTTAATCAATTCGGTTTCAAATCATATTTTTTATAACTAAAAAACACACCATACTTATGTTTTACAATGGAATCCACTATTACATCAATTGGGGCACACGTACTAGTGGTGCCCCATCTCCTCCTTTTAGTGGAAGCGTGGCTCGCCCACCTCCCCCATCACCTCATGGTGGTGGTGGCATAGCTCCTCCACCACCACCTCCTACCACACCCACACCTTATGTTGGGCCCCTTATTATCACTATCAATAAAAACATTGATTGGGTACCCATCCACCACTATGTATAAGTGATTTTTAAGCCAATTTAATCTCCAACTATGGTGACCAACGGTGTTTCCACCTCATTAGGTGGCAATGGAGATAAATAATCCTCTATGGAACCAAGGCTACCCCTCCCCAATGTGTATCTTGGTGCACCCATCTCCATGGGTAAGGTGTTAGGGACACATCTTATATAACATCGATCGATGAATCACACTCTCATTTGAAACCATTCCCCTAACCTTAGAGTCAATCCTTCACCTATATAGTTACTTTGACCTTCCGAAACTCTATAAAATCCTTCAACTAACCTCTAAATTTCTTATATGGCCTCCAAATGATATCCATAAGCATCATCTTGTGTAGTATGGATCAATGATCCAAGGTAGAAATCCCTCTTGTACATGGAATGACCCATATTTTTGTAAATATCTTAAGATGGGCCCAATTTACTCATGTTCATACCAACAACTAAACCACTACAATCTACTCATATTCTTATATGTGTAACAGTTCATAGCTCCCGAACCCCCTACATGTATCTCCAAATAAAATATATACAAATCCTTATATAAATGGTCCAACACACATCATCATTAAGAAAATATGGCACCTTACTCCCAAACAGAACATTAAATATCACATAAGTAGTATGAAATAGAAACCCTTCCCCATCAACTACAAAAATGATGCTATAAATACACAAATCACATATCTTCTTAGATAATATCATTGAGTCGTAAATGCAAGTATATCTAATAACCTTATCTCTCCCTCGACCTAGCTAAAATTTGCAGGCCCTCCTCATGTACAATGGTACATCTAAATATATTCACTTACTTTCCCATAAAGGGAAATAAAAAAATGTGTCACACATCATCTAGGGTCAACATCATATCCCATGTTGGTATCCTAAAATTAAAATTATCTACATTCCACCTTTCCATGAGTACATTCATTAAATGTATATAATGGGGCACATCTCCTAATCGGTAACATGTACTATTCTAACTCTATCCAAATATATCACGAGATAACATCATCAATACCGAACTCTAACAAGCTCTCCATGTGCATTCCTCAATGAAACTATGGTTTATGAAAATATCTCTCCAAAATTACAATAAAACACAACAATAATTGATCATAAATAAATCATTAGATTTATCATATCAAGTTATCATAGTGTTATACTTTTATTTTACAAATCAAGTTAGACAAACCCAATCAAATTGAATGGTACCATTAGGTAAAACCATCAATTTTAAATGGTACCATTGGAAGTTGGAAAATAAAATATCTATTTTTATGGTCTCTTCCATAAGAATAAATGTATCAAACCACATATTTCCACACTTTTCCTACTCAAAATGTTAAAAACAAAAATTTTGCAAAAAAACAAATTTTTGACTAAATTATATTTCAAATGAAAAGTTTCAAAATAATCACCAACTCACCCAATGTTTGTCATTGCATGGTCTTCATCACTCTATCGAATCTTATTCTAAGGGCTCCCTAAATGTGTAACTTCATGTGTATGTTAGAGCTTGAATCACTATCATGCAAGTTACAATTAAGTTTTTAACCTTATTATCTATAGTAAGTTGAATTTTCAAAATTTAGTATACACTTTTTAAGACAACTATATTTAACTACTTAATTATTTTCTCAATATTTTCCATGCAATATCTTGAGATCCACCTATCAAAAACCCACACTATTGACTAACTAAAATTTGGATTTATTAAGTTAATTTGAACTAGAAAATACAGTAAATAAAAGTAGTAAATAAATATGGAAAATGACCCAAGAAACTAGGCTAATGAAAATAGAAATCCTAATGTGTAAGAAGAGTAAGGAAGTGACTCAGTCAATTTGTAGGATGATTTGGACTATGTCATAAAATAAACTAAATATTATGAAAGAAGGAAGGAACATGCAGAGGTCCCAAAAAGGAAAAATCTAAGCTATTTGATTAGATTGGGGCACTGGGAAAGGATCAAGGCACTTTTGGGTGCCATAGTCTAAGTTTTAGGTGCCTTGGTCTGTGCAGGAGGTCCAAAAACTAGATTTATAGGGTCAGATGATGATTTGAATCCCTCATTGTGTCATACATGCATGTAACTCATTGCTCTATGCCAAATGTTGTTGATCAAAAATGAAGAATACACTTGGAAAACCCCAAAACAAGCATCAAACCCCTAAAAATAAATATATGCATAAGGATTCGGACTTTCCTCGGTGGCCATAATGATGGAATTACTAACTACAAATTGCACTACATCTCGGACTTGATATAGTTCTATGAGAGTGTGTGTGTAATCATGCCCTAAGTTTTTCTTGTGCTAGTTGCACTTTGTGAAAGTAGCAAGAAATAACTATGTGTAGAAAATGTAATAGAATGGTGGATGGAATAGAATAAACTTCCCTCATATACTTGTGTGATGCTGATGAACCAACCTTGTCCCTTGTGATGAAGCTACATGGATTAAAATGAGCTTTAGATGCCTTAGATGGATGCAACTCTAGGTGGATGATAATAGTGACTAGTGCTTGGTCCCTCATTATGGTATCATAACTTTATATTTATATGGTTCTCTTCTTCTAATTTCATACTTAACCCTGAAGAGGTCAACCACCAAAAATATAGAATTCTCAAATGGTAGAAAGTGCCCAAAAGGTGGTAGGAAAGTGGAAAAAGGATCAGGGTGCACTTTGATCGGGACCAGGGCAGCCTGTGGGTGCCCTTATACTATCCTGGCGCGCCCATCAAGGCAAAAATGATAGAACATGACAAAATAGACTAGGAAAGTATGTGTTGAAGGTCAGAAGTGGTGACAGAAAGCAAAGTAAAATGGCTAAAAGATAGGGGTTAATTAGTACTTTCTTCACTCAAAAACCATATGAATAATAGTATGATATTAGGACTAAATAATGTCTAAAGTGCATGATTTTATGTCTACATTTTCCCCCACTTTATGTTAGTGAGTGAAAATCTTGGTAATATAGAGTAAATAGAGATGTGTACCTAATGTCCATGTAGAGTGATGCGAAAGTGTTACAAGAACTAGATAAAGCATGGAGTGATAAAATTATGATGGAGCATGGAAACTAAAGATGTAAAAACAAAAAAAGTGATAATAGTGAACCTAGGGTGGAAACACACATGTAGTTACTAATGTGTGTGATGTACTTGCATGGTTAGTATCATGTGTGCTACCGCAAAATGTTGTTTTTATTGCCCCCATTTGTTGTAGTTGTTTACTTTGTTTGCTTCTCATATGGTTGGACATGTAAGGAGAAGATGATCAAGTAGTCAAATACATATGTATATATGTCAAAAACACATGTAAAAGACACATGTATATGTAATGAAAAGACTAAAATGAAAGTATGAAAAGTGTAAAAGGAACATGTGCACTTGATCCGTGATGAGAGAAAGGGTGTAGAAAGAGGATATCTTGTCCTGGGTTTTTTGGGAAATTCGATGCCATAGGCCAAAGAAGTGTAGGGAGGAATTCCGTTGTATCCTCTAACATGTAAATGCTTCCCTGAATATGTAAAGAGATATCTATCTTGCCTGGTTTTTTGGGTGATCTGATGCCACCGGCAAAGTAGTGTTGAGTGGAATTCTGATGTATCCTCTAACATGTAACTACTCCCCAGAATGCTAAGGACAACCATGTCTTATAAAATTTGTTGTATATGGGGTTCATAGACTATTCTAAACCTACTCATTATATAACCCACAATGCCAACTGCGTAAAACTAACTAAATGGATCGGTTTAGAAGCGTTGTGTAGTATGTAAAACCCCAAATGATGTCCCCCTATTCGGGGGCACATGTGACATCGCTGATAGGAGAATGCAGCCCCAAAAGAGGACCAACTACATGAACTCTGTAACTATGCCCTGTAGGGGGAAAGGAATGCACTTGGTAGAAACTAAGGCATGCACAAACAAGAAGGCTAGCCAAAACAAGTGTTAGTATGAACAAGCATGCATATAAAAAGCAATGTGTAAGCTACCAAGCAATATAGTAATGTAAACACGTAAGAAGACAAAGTAGACCACCAAAGTGGGTTACAAACATGGGACATCACTCATGATGTCACAAGACATGCAAGGCCATCATGGCCGCATACAACAAACAAGTGTGCATACCAAACATAGGGCAAATACTACAAACAAGGGCAAGTAATAATAGACAAATTAAATAATAAGTATGGAAGCAAATATCCCTACATAACAATTATTTCACATGAAACACCTATTACCATATTAGAAAGATAACCAAAGATGTCCAAAGAGGGTATATTCAATTAATTAAAAGTGCTAAGTATAAAATGAAAAAATAGCACCTCAAAGAGATGAATATGGATGCCCTCAAATGACCAAATCAAAATATTGGTAGAAGGCAAGATCATCATGTTATGTGTAAAATACTTGTATCTACGATCATAAATAAGAAAATATGTGAATGTGCATGTGTGTATGGTATAGATAAATGACATACAAGAGATCTATCTAGCATGTGTAATAAAGTGACCATGAACAAACAAATGCAAGCAAGAGTAAAAGCAACCAAGATATGCAACATGTTGTGGATGGATGGAATGGAATGTAAGATGGATGATAGGATCTGTGTATCCCCGAGTGAATGGAGTTTTATGCAATGAAGTTCATTTAGTTTTCCCCCTCAGTGGTAAATAATGAACCATAAATGAGAGTGTGTCATTGGGAAATGGTAAAATAGTGTGTATTATGTCTAACGCGCTATGAGAAATGTGTATGTGTATTGATGATATGCAACCTAGAGATGATGTGTGTGTGACCCTTATAGCCTAAGCGTATA
The DNA here is from genome assembly GCA_018340775.1 of Taxus wallichiana var. yunnanensis. Lineage (NCBI taxonomy): Eukaryota > Viridiplantae > Streptophyta > Pinopsida > Cupressales > Taxaceae > Taxus > Taxus wallichiana. The sequence continues at coordinate 704,904,020 of CM031235.1, forward strand.
TCAGGACAATATTGATCGAAAGAGTGATGATGTAGCCTAAAGTGTATATTGCTACAAGATGAATATAAGCAGTGTGGTGATGTGTCTTAAAAGCGTATACCACTACAATATGAAGAAATAGGGGAGCATTTATCCTATAGCGTATGTCACTAACCTAGGAATGCCACATGAAGAAAGAATGAATGATGAACATGAAATGTGGATAAGGTCCATTTGATTGGTAAACCCTCGGCACTCGAGTATGGACTGAGGAACTAAAGTGTGTCATAGGGTAATGAATGTAGCACATAAAAGACGATGTAGTATGTGTGATGATAATAGACGACCATATGATGTGTAGGATGTGTGATATGCAATGTATAGGATGTAATGCAAAAATGTATAGATAGACTAATAGTGTGAAATGTATGCTATGTGATGTGTATGATGAGTAGTATGTAATGTTAGATGCAAGTGTGACACATGTATGATGAGGACTAGTATGATGTATGACGTGTAGATGTGTAAATGTCAAAATGATGTAAACTAACTATAGAATGTGTGATGTAAGATGTGCGATGTGTGAATAGATGTAGTGTGTAGTAACTATTATGCAATGTGTGGGGTTCATGTGTGTATGCCCTCAACATTCAAGTGTGAACCAAATCACAAGAGTGTGTCATCGGGTAATGACAATGCTATAATGTGTGATGATTATGCCTTATGTGAGGAGATTGATGTAAGTCAATGCGAGAGATGATAGATGAACCTATTGATCCATAGGGATTAAAAGAAACAAAACTTCATCAAAATAACTAGTTTCGAAGGAAAAATCGAGTAAAACAAAGTGCAGGTTGTAAAGTTATAGTACTTCCCCTTTGTGTAGAGAGGTGGTTGTGTAACTTCCCCTGCACATAACAATGGTTACGTAATTGCCACGGTGGTTGCATAACTTCCGGTCTATAGACACTAGTTGTTTTGTTGTTTATGGACAAAAATTAAAAATAGAGCCACAAACAATCACGTATCTCGAAGCTTCTATATTTTGTCTCTTCCTCTATGCAACCTTTCTCATTCTCTAGTGCATGGGAGGACATGAGAACAACTATAAATACAAGGGGGGGAAAGTGGAATGGATCATCAAAGTCTTAATGTAAGAAGTGAGCAAGAAACCATTGGAGTGGAGTTGATTTTGTAGAAGTGTAGAAATAGAGCAGCCAAGTAAAGAGAGGGATTGTATACATTATTTTACTTCCTTTCCTCTTGTTGTAATCTATATTCATTCATATTGGCCAATAAAATTTGGGAAGAAAGAGAAATTTCCCTTCCCATATTTTCCCTCAACTTGGGGGTTTCCAGGATAAATTTGGTGTTTGAATTGTTATTCCTTTGCTGCAAAATTTATTCTAAATTCATTTTTACTCGCCATTAATTCATAATCTTTCATTTTCATAATTACAAGTAGAACAACAATAAATTTTTGGTTTGTAAGTTTCCAAATTTTGAAGTTTATGGATCATTTTGCTATCAAAGCTGATAATAAGTATCCAGGACTGTGGTATTTATTCTTGTGATTTGTATGATAGTGACAAGGTCTAAAGGTGAAGAAGTTTTACCTTACAATCCACACATATCTAGAAAGAAGTGGAAACAAATAATTTCGCATCAAATGGAGGCAAAGAACTTGGTCCATAGAATTGAGATGTTGGAGACCATGATGGATAGGATGTATAGACATCAATAAGAACTCTCAAATCTGTAAAAGATGACTTCAGTCAAGCAAGATAACATGGACTCAGTGGTTCAATCTTTGGCCAAAAATTTTGGCATAGGCAAGAGTCATGATGAGGAAGATGTAGAAGAGCATGAAGAAGAAACTCTAGTTGTAAAAGAGAAGGTAAAATCTGATCATGCTCCTTTTAAAGTTGAAACTAAGGTTGAAATTAAGAGCTTTGAAGGACAAGTAGATGTAGAGTTATTAGATAAATGGTTAAAACAACTAGAATTTTACTTTAGTATGCATAATGTCATGGAGGCACAAAGCATTACCTTTGCATGTCTCAAAATGGAAGGTCATGCTCTGGTATGGTGGAAAACCCATCTAGCCACTTGTGTGAAGAAGAAACATCCTATGATCAGACTTGAGAGGGTTTTAAAGAATTTCTTGGAGATAACATTTATCCTATTGGCCATAAGACTAACCAAATGATTAAATGGCAGTATTTTAGACAAGGCAATGGTCAAAGTGTTCAAGAATATACTATGGATTTTTAGAGACAAACCATATTGCTTGATATGGAATTAGAGGATGAGGATATTCTGACCAAGTATTTGGGAGGACTTCACACTCACCTTCAAAGGAAGGTAATCTCCATGAATCCTAAGGATCTGAATGAATCCTATATCCAAGCATTCTACATAGATGATGAAAGGAATCAAGGAGAAGCAGATCCAAAGCCGAAACAGTTAGCAAATCAAGAAAATAAAGAGCACGGACAAACAAGTAACAAAGTTAAATGGAAGGGGAAAGGTAAACAATCTACCACTACTTTGAATAGTTGTAAAGATACCAATAATTTTTGTAAGAATTTTGATGTCAATGGTCATACTGACACTACATGTTGGAAGTTACATCCGGAGTTACATCCAAGAAACAAACCAAGGATTCAAAGAAATCCATGACAGTTGTAAAGACAGATGGGGAAGTGGAAATAAAGGATGATTCTGATGTAGACGAGAGGCTTGGATGCATGGCCACCAACATGAATAGCCAAGAGGAGGAAGAAGAGATGAGTAAGCTATTCCAGATCAAAATCCAAATCAAGAGAACTAAGGTAAATGCTTTGGTTGATACTGGTTCTCAATCTAATTTGATTTCTGATGTGGTTGTCAATAATCTTGGTCTTGAAACTTACGAGCATCCACATCCATATCCTTTGGGATGGGTGAAGAAGGGTGTAGAGATTTAGGTAACAAGAAGATGTAAGTTCAAGTTTGGGATAAATTCTTAGTATATAGATGTATTGGAAGTTGATGTAATTCCACTTGATGTATTTGATGTTGTTTTCAAAGTCCTTACTTGTATATTAGGGATGCCATATTCACGAGAAGGGAGAACCGATACAGATGGGTCAAGGATGGAATCAATTACAACATCCAGGCACACCAATGTAAGACAAAAATTGTTATGGTAAGTGTTAACCAAGCAAAAAGACTTATTCAGGAAAATCATAATCAATTTTGTTTACTTTTATTAAAGGATAAACAAGATGGGGTAGAAATTCAAATGTTTCTAACCAAGGGATAAAGGATTTGGATAATATTATTTAGTATTTTCAGGAATTATTTCAGACTCCCAATGGGTTACCACCAAAACGGGAGGTAGAGCATGAGATTCAGTTGTTTCTAGAGTCCCCTCTACTAAACATCAAGTTGTATAGGCAATCCTTACTAGAGAGTACAAAGGTAAAGAAACAACTCCATGAGCTATTATACCAAGGGGTAATACACCTGAGCACCTCGCCATGTGGGTCTCCTATTGTGATGGTGCCGAAGAAGGATGGTTCTTGGAGGATGTGCATCAAGACTACCAATATTTGAACAAGATCACCATAAAGAATAGATATCCACTTCCCCACATAGATGACCTCTTGGACCAACTTCAACATGTAAATTTCTTCACAAAGTTGTATCTCAAGTTGGTTTAGCACCAAGTCAAGATGAAGGAGGAGGATATATGGAAGACTTCCTTTAAGACAAAACAGGGGTTTGTGTGAATGGTTAGTACTTCCTTTCGGTTTATGTAATGCACACACTACATTTATGAGACTAATGAATGTTGTATTGTGAGAATTCATAGATTCATGTATCATTGTATATTTGGATGATATTCTCATTTTTAGTTCCATATGGGAGGAAAATATAACACATTTGCAACAATTCTTACAAGTTATCAAGGAGAAAGAACTATTATGAAATATGAATAAGTGTGAATTTTCCAAATAGTCACTTGTCTATCTTAGGCCCGTGGTTGGAGGAGAGCTATAAGTGGATTAGAAGAAGGTGGAAGCCATCACCAACTAGCCAACACAAATGAGATCCATATAGACTAGAATTTTTTTGGGAGAAGTACAATACATGAGGAAGTTCATTTAAGGCTTCTCTACTATTGCAACACCTCTACACATAGCAACCACAAAGAGTAATGGTTTTGACTAGGGTAAGGAACAAGCTAAGGATTTTGAGTTGTTAAAATAAAAGATTAGTCATGCTCTCAACTTGCTCTTCCTAATTTTTAGCATCCCTTTGAAGTAGAGACAGATGTCGATGATTATGTTCTAGGAGCAGTGTTGCTACAAGGAGGTGAGCCAGTATGTTATCATTCAGAAAATTTCACTTTAGCGGTTAGAAGATATTTTTTTATGATAAAGAGATGTATGCACTAATTCAGGAAATAAAGAAATGGAAACATTATTTTTGGGTAAAGAAACTATTGTGCACACTAACCACAAACCTCTCTAGTATTTGCAAGCACGGTCTAAATTTCAGCAGGCAAGGCACTACAAGTGGATGGGATTCCTTCAGAAGTTCCATTTACTAATCAAATACAAGAAAGGTAACACAAACTTGGTGGCAAACATGTTTTCTATGCTTCCCACACAAGATAAAATATCTTGTTTGGTCACTATCTCTCAGATCGAGCCCTTCATGAAGGAATCTTACGAAGAGACATATGCTCAAGATAAAGACTTTGGGGTGACATATCAATAGTTGTAATCTCAAGGGGATGAAAGGAAGGGTATTGAAGATTGTTATCTCAAAGATGGGTACTCTACCAATGGGGAAGCTTTATGTGCCAAAGGAAGAAAGACTTATGTTGATGAGGAAAGCACATACCTCGAAAGTTTTAGGAAATTTTGGGGTTGGTAAGACCTTATCCCACTTACAAAGGTACATGTATTGGCCTAATATACAAGAAGAAGTATCTAAATTGATAAGAGGATGTAAACTTTGTTGCACAAGCAAGCCTAAAAATAGGAGTGAAGGTTTATATATGCCTTTACTAGTCCCTACCCATCCTTGGGAAGATATTTCTATAGATTTTGTAGGAGGACTACCTATTTCTAAACATGGTTATGGCTATCTATATGTTGTTGTTGATATATTCAATAAGATGTGTGTTCTTATGGCATGTAAAAAGACAATAAAATCACATGAGGTAGCTAAACTTTTATTTACTAATATATGGGTGCATTTTGGCTTCCTAAAGTCTATTGTTTCGATAAGATTCCAGCTTCTTGGGGAAGTTTTGGAATACTTTTTGGACAAGATGGAAAATTATAGAGAGCACACCTTCCATCCATAAATAAATGGTCAAATAGAGGTGGTGAACATGACTTTGGTGCAACTGATTAGAGGGTATAATAACAAATATCCACGGACTTGGGATGAGTCCTTAGCCTACATTCAACATTCCTATAACCGAGAATTACACACATCCACTATGAAGTCCTTTGTTTGAAGCATGATTGGGATATCTACTTACGAATCCACTAGACATAGCAGTTAGGAAGCAGAAGAAGGGTAGATACATGATTCAAAGGTGATTAGAGAAACAAAATTCATTGAGAGGATCCGAAAATCCATCTCAAGGTGAAAGAATAGTTGGAAAGATCTCAAGCCAAGTATAAGGCTAGACATGATCAGCATAGGAGGGAGCACAAACTTCATGTTGGAGATAAGGTTTGGCTTTACTTGAGCAAAGAGAGATTACAAGGCCAAGCAAGGAAACTTAAGCCACTACGGTATGGATCCTTCACCATATTGGAGCAGGTTGGAGAAAACGCCTTCAAGCTTGATTTGCCACCATTCATGTGGATGTACTCAATAGTAAATTGTGATAACTTGCACCTATATGAGTCATCCATGCTTGATGAAGAAAAAAGATACTAGTTGTTACCTTCCATTGAAGATTGTGTCTTGGATTCACAAGGAAAATTGGAGGATGACGTAATATCTGTGAGAGAATATCGATAGATAGAGAAGGAGAGGTCCACAAGAGTCTTGGTAGGTTGGATTGAAAGGGAAGACACCAAAGCAGGATCGTTGGTACTCAAAGGAGCAAGTGAGGGAATTATTTCCTCATCTACTCCCACATTAATATTTTATGGGACCAAAATCCTCCCGAGGAGGGAGGTGTGACCCATAGGGATCCAAAGAAACACTATTTCATCATAATAACCAGCTTTGAAGGAAAAATCAAAGAGAATAAAGTGTAGGTTGTAAAGTTACAAAATCACCCCTCTGTAGAGAGGAAGTTGTGTAACCTCCATTGAAGTTGCGTAACTACCGGTTTGCAAACACCATCGGTTCCGTCACTTATGGGAGAAAAAATAGAGCCACAAATAGTCACAGATTTTAAGTTTTACGGATTGTGTCTCTTCTTCTACGCAATCTTTCTCATTCTCTAATTTACGGGAGGACATGATAACATATATAAATACAAGGGAGAGTAAGTGGAATGGATCATCGAAGTCTTAATGCAATAAGTGAGCAAGAAACCATTGGATATGGAGTTGATTTTGTAAAAGAAAGGTGTAGAAATAGAGCAACCAAGTAAAGAAGGGGAGTGTATACATTGTTTTAATTCCTTTCCTCTTGTTGTAATATTTATTCATTCATATTGGCCAATAAAATTTGGGAAGAAAGAGAAATTTCCCTTCCCAACTGGTTTTCCCTCAACTTGGGGGTTTTCAAGATAAATTTGGTGTTTGAATTGTTATTCCTTTGCTGCAAAATTCATTCTAAGTTTAATTGTACTCACCATTAATTCATAAGCTATCATTTTCATAATTAGAATTAGAATAACAATAAATTTTTGGTTTGCAATTTTCCAAAGTTTGAATTTTACACTCACCTATGCTAACATGGTGGGGGATGTGTTAGATGTTATGCCCCGAAGTGTGTACATGATGGAAATATGGTCAAGAGACACTAATCGAGATCAATATAAGGAGTAGTTGCATTTTAAAAGTGATGGAATGCTGAAGTGATAGAGGAGTATGACCATCCAATGGGTCATCATCAAAGTAAGCTTCATTCGAGTCCTGGTCCTCAACAAGTAGAGTCTATATCAAATTTTGGAATTACAAGTTTAACCCTAGGAGATGATTGTTGTGTTTGACTTGGTGATGTGGCGAGATACCTTTGATGTAAGAGGAGTATGATCATCCTTAATAGGAGTTTGTTTAGTTTGACTTGGTAATGCAATAGATGAATTAGTAGGAGGACGTGATTTAGAGAAAACCTTGAGAAGTGATTGCTTGTTTTGACTTGGTAATGTTGTAGGTGACTAAGTAGGAGGAGGTGGTGAACTAATTTGGAGAGGTTGTTGCTTATGTTGACTTGGTGATGTCGTAGGTGGTTTCTTAGGTAGATTTTGACTAACCAAAGAAGGCACGAGGAACAAATTTAGGATCCCAGGTGGATGTAGCATTTGTAGATGGGCGTGTAATAGAGTGTTGTGTAGTGAATGATATAAATCCCGATGCTCAAGATGTTTAATTCTACATTGTAAAGCATAACAATCATTGTCATTATGTCCATTGATTCGATGATAATTGTAATATGGATGACCTTGATATTTTGCAATCTGATAAGGAGGATAGAAATGAGTAGGTGGAAAAGTGATCAATTGATGACTAAGGAGTTTAGTAAGAATGTCATGTGGCTTAGTATTACGTTCAAATATGAGAGGCTCAAGAAATGGCATGACCTAAGGTTCAACTATATGACATGTAGTAGACATAGATTGAAAATGAGATGGAGAAGGAGAACAAACATGAGCCTGAGAAGAGTCCTTAAGATTTTGAATTTCATATTTTAGAGATGTGATCGTGGATTCCATATTTGTAAACTTGTCTTGAAAAAAATGTAAAGCTTGAATTGATTCCAATAGGGGTTGATTAGATGGAGGAGCATTAGGACTAGGGTCATCATATAAACAATCGAATATAGGACTTATTTCATGTGGTGGTGTATTTTGAGGATGATATATGGTGTCTAGGGTTTCGAAAGAGCAACTTGGCAATTAGGATGCATCTTAAGTAAGTCAGATAAAGAAACTTGAGGAATTTTAGGAGCCATGATAGAGGAAAATGAGGATCCTAAGCATGAAAGCATTCGGGTTCACCAAAATGATTAACTAAAATGTGGATTTATTAAGTTAATCTAAACTAGGAACAACAATAAATAATAGTAAATAAATATGGAAAGTGACCCAAGCTAGGCTAATGAAAATAGAAACCCTAATGTGTAAGAAGAGTAAGGAAGTGACTTAGTTGATTCGCAAGTTGATCTGGGATCTTGTAAAAATAAATTGAATATTCTGGAAGTAGGAATGAACATGTAGAGGTCCCGAAAAGGATAGATCTAAGTTGTATGACTGGATTGGGGCACGTGGGAGAGGATCAGGGCACCTGTGGGCACCCTACTCTGAGTTATGGGCACCCTGGTCTATGTGGGAGGTCTAAAAACCATATTTACAAGGTTGGATGATGATGTGAAGCCCTTGCTATCTGTCACATGCAACTCCCTGCTCTGTGCCAAATGTCGTTGATGATCAAAAATTAAGAATATACCTACAAAAACCCAAAACAAGCATCAAACCCCTAAACAAGAAAGATGCATATGAAGGGTTTGAACTATCCTCATGACCATAATGGTGGAATTACTAGCCGAGAAATGTATGACATCTCGGACCCGATGCGCTTATATGTGAGTGTGAGTGTAATCATGCCCTAAGTTTCTCTTGTTCCAAACGCACTTTGTGAAAGTAGTGAGAAATAACTATTTGTAGAAAATGTAATAGAATGGTGGATGGAATATAATAAACTTCCCACATATGCTTGTGTGATGTAGATGAACTATCCTTGTCCCTTGTGATGAATCTAGATGGATGAAAATGAGCTCTATATGCCTTAGATGGATGCAACTCTAGGCGGATGATAGTAGTAACTACAATTATAATTTTAAGAGACCTCTAGGAAATTGGATATGGATTATCCCTAGAACCACTTTCACGAAACAAGAAAATTTCTTAGGGTTTATGAATATAATATTTTAAAGTCATAAGTGTCCTTATCACACAAAAACACTACTTCAGTCACACGACAAGAATTTTTTTGTCACGCGACTTAAAATTCCTATCGTGCAACAACAAATGCCCTGTCACACGACAGGACATTTGTTATCACACGACATAACATTTGCATCTTTAATTCTTACTTGTTACACTCCTTGATATTTTTCGCATGACTATACTTGTTGTCATGTATCTCTCTCCTCACTCCTTGTCACTTGTTAGCATAGTACTTGATTATACTTTGTTGTTCGAAGGGTACCTTACTAGTAAGTTACTAATATACTACATGACAAATTACATGTGTTTATATAGGAGTATTTTACAATGGTAGGAAAACCGAACCCTAAGAAAATTATACTAGAAAATTTGGGTGAAATGTACATTGTCGTACTCTGAAAAAATCACCTTTTCAAATTTTCCAAATTTGGAATATTCTCCAAATTACGAATATTCGCCACTAAAATTTTCCATATGACTATTTCTTGTCCCTCATTATGGTCTCATAACTTTATATTTATATGGTTCTCTTGTTATAATTTCATAATTAACCCCGAAGAGGCCGACCACCAAAAATATAGAATGCTCAAACGGCTAGAAAGTGCCCAAAAGTTGGTGGGAAAGTGTAAAGAGGATTAGGGCACTCCGACTAAGACTAGGGTGCCTATGGGCACCACCCAAGACTAGCTCGGGTGCCCAGATCCAATGCTAAAATAATGGAAAATGACAAAAATAGATCGGGCAAGAATGTGTTGAAGGTCAACAAAGACAATAGAAAGAAAAGTAAAATGGTCAAAAGATGGGGGTTAATTAGTACTTTCTTCACTCAAAAACCATATTAATAGTAGTATGAGATTGGGACTAAATAGTGTCTAAAGTGTTTGATTTTGTGTCTACAACTATCAATGGTGTTGGGATCTTCATCTCACCTAGATTTGTACACCAATATGTCATTACAACTTACTACATAGCATTGGCTTCCATGTCAAATAATTTTTCAATGATTTATATAAATTCTACAATCAAATTCTATATTTCTATAAGCACCAAATCACTACATTCAATTACTCTTTATTATACTTGATTCAACTATGTTTTATCCCTTTGACCAAAAGGGGGAAATATTTGGGCTTGATAGTCAAGATAACCTATCACATAAATCATCATAATGAGAAATCTATTACTAAAATTTTCAAATCCATACATAAGAATGAAAATATAATAAATTCCTAAATTTCATGTCAATATGCCACCGCATTTATCACAAATGTAGGGGAAAATAACGAATTACAAATTCAATCATATTTTACAAGTAATGATTACAATTCACGGTGTGGGGGCATGATTATACTTCATTCCATTGTGTCTTTCCACATTTTCACCCATACAATGCATGATGATAGGGCATGAGTAGTCAATCCCTTTCAAACTTGTAAGGTTTTTCACATCCGAGACCTATATTTATTTGTAATGGTGTGGTTCTATGGTTGGAAGGTTTTTGAGGCATATAGATTCCTTATGAAACCATTCATCTCACTCTCTCTTTAAAATTTTTAGGGGAATTTATATACCTTGTGACACCCTTCTTTGGTGTTGGGACACCCAATTCTCTTTTTGGTTCACATTAATCCTTTAGATTAGGGACTAATCACCCCAAACCTATATTAGTGCAACTCTAATCTCCCCATCTCCCTGTACGCTTTGACACCTATGTAACATTGTCTCTATACCCATGTGGGTTAACCAATGACTCACATTTTCATCATAATTTTACTACTTTCCCCTCTATTTGCACAAATACGGCATGCTCCATGGTTCTTCTACTTCATAAATAATCAATGGTATCATGTAATCTCTCTATTCTACTTTAAAATATAAAATTTAATGAATTATATTAAAAGGGGGAAAGTAGAAACCTAATTTGGCATGAAGTGCTATTACATAACACTTTTAACAAAAAAAAATTATATATGGGTCTTAAACAATTAAATACTTATCTAGTTACACAAGTCCTTATTTGGTTTGAAGTCGTTAGACTTTATTCTATCATGACACTAAGATATTTGGATTTTTCATTGACTATTTCTTACATTTTGGGTCTTTGGATGAAACGACCAGTTCTTAATAGAACCATCCAATTGTACTATCTCGGATGGACAGCTTTAATACAAGCTTTCTTTTAGATCCTTTTGTTAATCTTATTCATATTATTTGAGGTAGTCTTTTCATTCCACTCGCCCAAAGTTTTAAGTAAGATACCCTATAAATAGAGGTTTGTTAAGAGGTCTAAGGCATCTAGCCAATATCTTCTAACATCTCAAGATAACGTGACAAGAGAGAAATTACTACTATTTAAACATTATATTTCTAAATACAAGATTTGCAATTGAAGTGGATATATCAATTAGCCCACTATTTGTGTTGAGGAATGAGGGCAAAGCTAGGACAAGGGGTGCTTGATTTACATACACCACTACATGAGCACTATGAGAACTATATGGAGTTTGAAACATAGTGCAATGTTTACTCTAAATCACAAGGGATGAACACCAATTTCAGTCCAACTCGAGAACCTAACCATGTTTTGTATGTAATGTATATTTGCATTATGGTGTTGGAAGTTAGGGTTTAAAATTATTGGAATAATTACGAGCATCATAGGACTTATAAACATACACATAATCAATGCAGATGTAAACAAAACATCACCAAAAAAACCAAAATCTATGTTCAATAAGGATGAAGTCGGTAGTATGAACCAAACCGTTAAATAGTGTACTCTAAAACTTATAATTTTTCATGTAAGAGTACAAAATAAACACTAAAATTTTGAGTGCATTACCTACAAATATCTTATATAAGTTGATGAAACCTCCATATTGCTCTGTGAATCAACTAGTGATCTTCCTAACCCTAATTATCTTCTTACTTTCTTGATTGAATGTATGTGAATTCAAACACTAGTTTCTAACTTGTTATATTAATGTATCTTATCTTATTATTCAATCATTCATGAATTAGCAATGTCCCCCTATTATTAGTTTTATTATTAATTCATTTATCTATCAAGTATTTTGACAACTTGGTAAAACACAAACCTTACTCTTTGGTCTTAAACAACTAGAAAATTATTCCACTTAGTATAAATTGCACCCCATATGAACTAAACAAGGGGTCGAGAATGGGGTTTTGGGTGCGCGACCCCCACCGTGGTCACAAAGCACTTTCCTCATGAGGTTCAGCAGTAGTGCCTTTGTGTGCTCCCTTTTTTGATACAAAACAGGGATGAGGTACAAAACCCTTCACATCAAACACAATATTCAACTTACTCACCTTTGAAATGGGTAAAAAAGCATTTTTCACAAAAGGAAAAAAAATCATCCTTTTTTAATACATTATTTCCTTCATCATTTAAAAAAAAAAAAAAATAGAAAAGATGCCCTCAATTTTAAATAACTAAAACTCCTCTAAAAATAATTGTTTCCCCTTAGAATAAATTTCCTCACTTTAAAAATAATACCTATGAGAGAGAGTGAGCACGAGGACCAACAAAATATGTGAACATCAAGGTAATTGCACTTGAACGGAAACACAAAAAAGCTTTAAGTAATCAACAAGAAAATTAACCACAAGAAATTGATTATGAAAAGGAAAGGGTATATACTCATTCTTATAAATTAAAATATCGTATATATTGGGAGTGTTGTATAATTCACATACCCGAATAATCATACCTATATGAGGGAGAAATGAGTCACAAACCACAAATAGAATGTAACTCTTGTATGACACCTATGACAAATATGATGTGTATGAAAATGACACATTCTATGATAGAGTATATCATATGTCAATTAAATCTTAAAAACCTATGACTCACCTAAGTGAGATGACTCACCATGTGTGAGGTGGAAAATACCTAATAAGATAATAAAAAGTAATAGTATACCATCATACCAACACCACCCTTTATCAAAACTTAGGTAGAGGCATGACAAGATAGAAAGAGAAAGAGGACTGCCCATGACAACTAAGAAAGATGTGTCATATGGGTCCAAACAACTAAAGGCATGATGGGGTACCCACATACAAACTGTAATATTTCTAGAAAAATAGGAGGAGAAGAACAAGAGAACTATCCATCCCCCATAAGATGATTTCGATGAAATCCCAAAGAATCGATGGACTAGGAAGTTTGTAATCGGTGGCGTGGAAACATGAAATGGCTCAAGAGGTCGCCATCATGAAATGGAGATATAATATAAAGAGATGCGGAGACAATCCTATCAAGCTCTGTAAGGTGAGAGTATGCAACCATAGATGCATTTTCGGTAGTTGGAGCTCTAGAGGAGGTGGATCCTGAAGAAGATGTTGCACCATAAAAAAATTTTCCTCAAACATGTCATCTAAGTATGAAGCAACACCGAATTTTGCTAAAAACACTAGGTGGAGGAATCTCCATAATGGAATAAAAGGAATCTATAGATGCTCTCGAAGGAGAAACCCAAAGATTTGATGCAACATGTATGGTGGGTGAGAACTCAACTATTGAATCATATGGAGGATAATATCTAGGAGCTCAAGGGAACAACACCGAATTTTTATGAAGCAACTTGTGTCAATGTAACCATAACATAAGATAATGTATCAATAAACTCATTATCTTCCATAAGTGAGAGGTCATTTGAGGAGGCATCACTTTCAGACAAAGAATCAACATCTCAATGTTACTAAAGGATGAAGGTCCATACAATGTAAGGGAGCTCAATGAACGCAATTTGATGCAGAAGGTCCTCAACTATTGTTATAAAAATTAGTTCATATACCATGTAGTTTCTATTCCACCAGTCATTTTTTTGTATTTGAGAACTTAGTTCAGAACAACCCCAAGGAGATTGGGTAAAAATCATGCATGATGCAATGATCTAGTATCCCATTTTTCTAAGACAAATAGTTATATGAACGTAAGTGAACAACAAAATGATGAAAGTTGGAAGCCATGAAAAAGAACCTTTTAAAGAACAATAGTCTTATCCAAAATGTTTGCGGAACTTTATAATTAGTGTGTTGGCTACAATCATGTGCATTCATGTGGTGTGAAACATATGACCACTCAACTTACAATCAATGAAAAAATGTGCAAGAGTGGAGACCACAATGTGTTTTGACACACACAATCCAAATCAACACCATAAAAAGCATAATAAAGGATGAAACGAGATTATGAGAAAAAAATAGGGTTTAAAGTGAGAAATAGTGTCTCACACCGCAGCTGAGCTTTTTTTTGCAAGGTTGTGGTAGATGCACTCACTAACCCACAAAAAATAATAAGAGCTCAAAAAATTACAATAAAACTCCCAAAAATCAAATAACCTCCAAAAGGCACATTAGAAAAAAATTCTCAATAACCCTAGTTTTAGATTTTTCCTAATTACCCTAATTAATCTAATTTTGATTTTAAAAATTAAATAAGCCTTCTTAAAGGAAACTAACATCTAATTGAACATTATTAATTAATTTAATAATTTAAAGGCTAAAGAAATTAGTTTAACTTTGAAAAAGACTAAATTTAAATCAAAATTGATATAGGGAAACTAGAGGGAATAAACCCTAAAAAAATGTTAAGGATGGAGGAGAGTTAGGGTTAAGGATTTATCTATGTCAACCGAGCTAAGGCCAAGTTGGGAGGGGATGCAGGGAGGCCGAGCCACATCTAAGTCATAGTTCAAAGGCATAATCAAGGTGAGCTAGTGCAAAGGAGGCTAGTTAGATAGGTGAGATCTAAGTGGGGAACATAGGACCGATCCAAAATGCATGGGTTGTAAGGTTAGGAGCTCGGCTAGTGAGAAAAACACAAGGAGATTTTTAAGGTAAAATCAAAGCAAGACAGAGAGCTAATCTTGAAAAGGATTGATAGTGAGAAGATAGCTCTATGAGATCTTCGAGGAGGGACAGAGCTCTAATGACAAGGTAATCCCATCAAGAAACTAGAAATGAGGTCACACACGAGTCAAAGGGAGGCAGAGTAGAATGCTTAGCTTGGGCTCAATAATGGGAGCTCGAGTGTCTTAGAAAGCATAATGAGACCGAGAGCTCAGTGTGGACCGAGTTGGTGAAGATTGGGGTTTGACAAGGTCGTGAGTTAGAGACATAGTTAAGCTGAGAGGTGGCTCGGTTGAGCTTTGGGTAAGAGCTTGAGGAGCTTGTGTGAGAAGAGAGCAGGTCAAGCTTTAGGTGGCTTTCCCAAGTAGCAATGGATGATCTCAAGGATCTCAAGGGGAGAATGGGGCTAGGAATGTAGATCTCGGGTAAGTAGGGGTGCAGGAGAGAGATGGGGAAGCATAACCAAACATGTATGCAACTCACCGTAACCTCCAAATTTATATTCATGCTATTTTTAATTGTAACTAGCCATATTTAGCTAGAAAAACTCTATCTACACATAAACCAAAAAATAGAAAAACTTCTAAAAAATATTAGCCCATATTAATGCCAAAATGCAAAACACAAATATAGATTCAAGAACTTGCATAATGAGCTAATGAAAACAAAAATGAGAGTAATTAGCAACAACTAATGTGAGTAACACATTTATCAAAACGTTGTGCTTTGATACCATATGAGAGAGTGTGAGCATAAGGACCAACATAATACATGCACATCAAGGCAGTTGCACTCAAACAGAATTGCAAGAAAGCTCCAAGTAATCCTGGCAAGAAAATTAACCACAAGAAATTGATTGTGCAAAAGAGAAAGGATCTACTCATTCTCATATATCAAAAAATGGTACATATTAGGAGTTTTGTGTAACTCCCATGCATGGACAATCATACCTACATGAGGGAGAAAGGAGTTACAAGCCACAAATAAAATGTAAATCTTATATGACACCTATGACAATTATGATGTATATTGTTAGAAAATTTAATATTAAGTGTTCTTATATAAACCATATTTTATAATTAAATAATTTAGAGTATTATATATTTTAAATTATTTGATATAAACTACGTGTTTATGGTTTAATTGGTTTGTTATAAATCAATTTTATTTAATTGGGGTGCTTCGTGAGAAGTCACACCCGATTAATTCATTTATACTTACCCATGGGGTCAAGTAAATTTAATATGTGGAATTCACATTGTGAATTATCAATGGAGAGAAGTGAGGGGAGGATATTTTAACTGGATTGTAAAATTGTTTCTCATAAATGGAAAATTCTCTTTCCGTGGTTTTTTACCCTCACGGATTTTTTCCACGTTAAATCCCTATGTTGATTTATTTTAATTGTTATGTTTTTTAATTATGTTTCATTGTTCAATTTGTAATAATTAATTAAATTGAATGGCTCGGACCTCACACAAATGACAATGAAAAATTCTATGATGGAATATGTCTTATGTCATATAACTCATAAAAACTTATGACTCACCATGTGTGAGGTAGAAAATACCTAATGAACTAATAAAAGGTAAAAATATATCCTCACACCAACAACACCAACACTATTTTTAAAAATTGATCCCCTTACAAATATATGCCCCACCCCTTTAACTTTAAAAAGTGTACCTCTCATTTTTTTTTAAATCACCTTGATTTAATAATTATTATTATGAAAGGGGAGGACCTTGACCCCTTTCCTTCCTCGATGGTATGAGGGGGCTTATAAAAACAAGGCCATGATATGGCCAATTCTCGCCAAAGTTGCACGTTTTTGAAAGGAAAAGTAAGAAGTAAAATATTTGAACAAAAATGATTGCATTAATCAATTACAATTTAAACAAGAAACGGCTAAAAACATATTGTCTATATTTAAATTTTAACGTTACATATTTTTGTATTTGTAATGCATATATGAAACTCTAGATGTACAAAGGTATGGTAGTGAGCAAGATTCGGTGTAAAAATTATAACATGAAAATTAAACCCCTTTTTGTAAACAAAGTAAGTAGACAATCTCTATGAATTTAGCAATATTACTCTTATTAAACATTGGGGTGAGTCATCTCATAATGTAGCTTGTGAAAAGATATTTGCACAATTGATTTCGGAAACAAATTTTAACAAATACAAATAAATATTGAATAATTTACTTCTCAATTTAATTATAGAAGAGAGTTTGTAAACAAATAAAATCTTTAATAATTTATTCCCACAATTTCATTTTAGAAGAGGTACTATTAGTTGCATGTGTTAGATAAGATAAGATGCAAAGTTAATAAATAGAACCACTTCTATTATTTATTCTTAAAATGATATCTTAAAATTAAATCCTGACGCAAAAAACAAAACATATTAATTAAAAACTTTAATTTTAAATTTCAACACTAATAAATCAATCATGAATTTGAAAACCATGAAAAAATTAAAATCAATTATTAACTAAATTTGGTTTTCCATAATCCTTGTCTTATGGTGGAAAACAATATAGAAAAATATGTTATAAAGAAGATTAAGAATGAATTCTAAACCTTATACAAATGCACTTTTGTGTCAAGTGTTAATTTTATGATACGAGAGGAGGTGTGATTTCCACCACTAATAATTTTGTAACTAAGGGTGACTCCCCTCCAATTTATTTTCCTTAGATGCAAAGATCTGTTATAAAATATTACTTTTATTATAATACACAAGCCGTGAGCCATAAAGATGATCAATATCCAAATAGAAGCCAACACCATATATTTTTGTATGATTAAAAAAATTAACACTCCTTTTAATTAACCCCAATTCTAACCGCAACCATAGCCACCTATGAATCCATAAATATGATTTGATCAATCCAACATTGTAAATAAATCCTGCCTCCTTTGAATGTAAAATCTTTACCTCTAAAGCCCTTCTCTCTATGTAATGTAGCAAAATTTTAAACAAATTCGATATACTGCAAATAATATGAACTCCAAAAGAAAATAGATCTCCTTCTTCATTCCCGAATCATGAATTACAATGTTTCCTAAATAGGAAAACAACTCCCAACTCAAGTTGCCAAGAAAACTATAGCTAACTTTGACTAAATCTAATATAGGTGGCGGAAATTACTATTTTTAGCAGTTTACTAGAACCTACTATTCTTAGTAAGTTTGCATGCTTATTCGTGCACGGGCACGTAAAATTGCCACACATCTTCTATATTCCTAAATTAGAGGAATTGCCAACTTTCCAACTCATAATGCAACTAATAGACTAAAATTAACTAATGCCCAAAAATAGGAAAAAACCGAACTACAACTTAAATCCTAATTTTTGGCCTCAAGATGGTGGATTTCGGGCCCAAAAATGTGCCGAAACTTGCTCCATTCAAAGGTAGGGTGGGTTGATCGCGCATTCATCTTATTGAAACATATGGTTTAAATAAAATGAACTCAAACGAACACCCGGAGCTCAAGTTATGACCTTGTCAAGTTCCTGTTAATTTTGGCACATCATTCTCCCCTGCTTGAAAAAAATGCAGATCCTGCAAGTTTTCTTCTTCAAACTACTTCCATTTATCTGCATCTAACTTCTTAATCTCCCACTCGGGACCCAAGTATTGTCCTCTTATTCTAGTCCTTTCTAATGTACCAAATATTTGTTGTATTTCCCATGTCACGTGTCCATTGTTTTCTTATCTAGAATTTGATCCACTTCCTCTTTCTTCTTCAATGGAACCTGTTGCCTCCAATCTACTACTTCATCAATAACATCCCCTTCTACACCATCCCCATGAAAAGAATACAAATATGAAACATTAAACACTAAAGAAATATCAAAATCCTGCAATTCTACCTCATAAGCATTGTCATTTTTTTTTCACGATTTTACGAGAGACCAATCTTCTTGTACTTCACTTGTTATAGGTTCCTTTTGAAACCTTTCCTTCCACATGTATACCATAACCAACTCACCAACTGTAAATACCTTTCTCCATCTATGCACATTTTTGTTTCCTTATACTTATCATTACTATTCTCGCACCTTCTTCGCACTTCTTCCCAATTATTGTATATGTTCGACAAATGCTTCGCATAATCACCGACTCTACCATCACCGGTAGCTATACCAAATCTAACACCCCATTTAGATTACTCCCATACACAATCAAAAATGAAGAATTTTGTGTGGATCTATTTATGGAATCTGTTATATGCAAACTCACTTGGGTAATGCTAAGTCCCATTGTTTCGTCTTTTCCCCAACGATGCACCTTGACAAGTTTCCTAAACGTTGATTTACCACCTCTGTTTTCCCATTAGTTTGAGGATGACATGCACTTTGTTGAACCGTAGTTGAGTTCCCAACTTCTTCCATAAAGTCCTCCTAAGTGACTTAAGAACCTTGTGTCCATATCTAAAGTAATGATTTTTGGAACACCATGCAAACGAACAACTTATCTGAAAAACAAATCTACTACGCCTATCGCATCACTTGTTTTCTTGTAGGAAATAAAATGAACCATCTTAGAAAACCTATCAACAACCACAAAAATTGAGTCATTACCTCGTTGTGTTTTTGGTAATCCCAAAACAAAATCCATACTCATATTTGTCCATGACCTTTTAGGAACAGGAAACGGCATATACAACCCTGTATTTTGAGCATGGTCTTTCAAGACTTGAAAAATTCAACACCTCTCCACATATCTTACCACATCTCTTTTCAGCTTTGGCCAATAGTATTTCTCTACTACCAAGGCTATCGTCTTATCTTTACCAAAATGCCTAGCCAATCCTCCTTTATGCAACTCTTTCACTATATTCTCTCTCATAGACCCAATTGGAATACATAGTTGGCATCCCTTGAATAGGTAGCCATCCTGTAAAATGTACTCATCCTGGACATCTCCTGCATTGTCTGAAAATGGAAAAATTAACCTTTCAACAATATCCTTGAAATTAGAATCAGAAGAATACAAACCCTTTATTGCTTCAAAACCCACAACCTCATTTTCCATAGTGGTAAGAAAAGTCACACACCTACTCAATGCATCTGCAACTTGATTCTGGTCTCCTGATTTATGTTTTAGACAAAAAGTATAACCCTGCAAAAATGATACCCATTTTGCATGCCTACTATTCAACTTCTCTTGTGTATTGACATACTTGGGGCTATGTGGTCTGTAAATAACACAAACTCCTTAAGCACTAACTAATGCCTCCAATGCCTCAATGCTTGTATAATTACATAAAATTCCACATCATAAGTAGAGTAGTTCTTTCTTACCTCATTCAGTTTCTCACTAAAGAAAGCTACGGCTTTCCACCTTGACTTAGAATAACACCAATACCCACATGTGAGGCATCACAATCAACCTCAAACACTTTATCAAAATCTGGTAGTGCCAAAATATGTGCATCTATCACCTTCTTCTTCAAGAACTGAAAGTTATCCTCATATGCCTTTGTACACAAAAACTCCCTTCCTTTTGTGCAATCTGCTTGTAGGTGCTACATACTACTGAAATTTTTAATAAATTTTTTGTAAAATGTTGTTAGAACATGAAAGATTCTTACCTCTATTATACTCCATGGAGTAGGCCATTCAATAATTGCCTTTATCTTCTCTGAGTCCATCTATACCCCATCTGCTGAAATAATAAAGCCTAAGAATACCAAACTCTCTTGCATAAATGTGCACTTCTTCATATTTGCATAGAGTTTCTCTTTCCTTAACACTTCAAATATCACCCTTAGATGCCTCAAATGTTCTTCTTTAGTTTTACTAAAGATCAAGATATCATCAAAATAAACAACAACAAACTTACCATTATACTCCCGCAAATAGTGTTCGTTAGTCTCATAAAAGTACTAGGTGCAATGGATAACCCGAATGGCATCACCAACCACTCATATAATCCATTTCTTGTCTTAAATGTTGTTTTCCACTCGTCTCCTTCTTTGATCCGAATCTTATGGTAACCACTTCAAAGATCAATCTTGGTGAAATACCTAGATCCAAAGTAAGCACATCCATCATATCATCAAGGTGAAGTATTAGGAACCTATACTTGATTGTAATTTTATTGATTGCTCTCGCTACTTAGATAATGTAGCCAAATTCTAAACAAACTCGATATACTACAAGTAATATGAACTCCAAAAGAAAATAGTTCCCCTTATTTGTTCCCAAATCATGAATTACAATGTTTCCTAAATAGGAAAACAACTCCCAACTCAAGTTGCCAAGCAAACTATAGCTAACTTTGACTAAATCTAATCTAGGTAGCGGAAATTACTATTTTTAGCAGTTTACTAGAACCTGCTATTCTTAGTAAGTTCGCATGCTTATTTGTACGGGCACAGAAATTCCCATGCATCTTCTACATTCCTAAATTAGAGGAATTGTCAACATTCCACCTCATAATGCAACTAATAGACTAAAAAACTAATGCCCAAAAATAGGAAAAAAATGAACTACAACTTAAATCCTAATTTTTGGCCTCAAGATGGCATTTCGGGCCCGAAAATGTGTTAAAACTTGCTCCAACCTGTAGGATAGGTTGACTAGTGCATTCATCTCATCGAAACATGTGGTTTCAAAAAAATGGACTCAAACAGACACCCAGAGCTCAAGTTATGACCTTGTCAAGTTCCTGCTAATTTTGGCGCATCACTATGGCAACCTCCAAACATTGAATTACATGTTTCCTTTCTACCTTTGAGTTCATAAAGAACCTATCATATAATATTTCTATTACAAATTGATTGTTAATTTATGTTAACCTCACACCAGATTTAACAAGCATAAAAAAATCAATAAGGCGGTAGAGAACCTCGCACAAATGTAAAAGCTAAAGAGGCAGGTTTCTCAAGCAACTATGCCTAAAACATCATAAAACAATAATAAGAACTAGGCCCAAAGCCATGATCTAACCCCCTACGAGATCTAATTACACCTATCCAAAAGCCAAATATCAAACATAGTTTACTTCATGCAATCAAAAATCCAAAAAATAAAACCAAGACAAAAGCGAAGACAGAGGCCATCTTGAATGACTTGAACACACACAAGTAAAAACTCCACTAAAGTTAATGATCTTAAAAAAATCTTCCATCCACATTCCAAAAATGTCATGTACCCCCATCTCACAACTAGGGTTGGGGCTCGTCGCGACTTCCCCAGCCGTGCACCAGGACTGGTGGAGCCTCCAGTCTCTATTGATAAGTTTCCCATAATAGCTTTAGCCATCTCGCCTCCCCGCGATACTACGGAAAACGATGAAGAAGAGGGCCAAACTGGGTCAGCTAGGAGGTATCGGACGGTGCAAGGACCTTCCTAGATCTAGTTGACCTAATGATCATGATCCACCCTCTGTTGGTCAACTTTTTGCAGCAGCGGCATAATTTCATGTTTTTATTATGTTGTTATAGTTGACTTTTCCTAAGCTCAGCCTAATTATTTCGTGGCTTTTGGGCATACTTTCATACCGCCTACTTTTTTGTTGATTTATCTTGTATCATTTTACTTATTATTATAATATAAGATCTTATTCACATATATATATACCATGTAGGTGCTTGACAAATTTCATATGATAGATTGCATTACCTTGTAAGTTTGCGCTTAGCTTAAATTACTCAACCATCTAGCTTATGAATGTAAATAGCATGTATATACTCTACTGTAATATCCTTAAAAATCCAGATAGAAAGGTCAGAACATAGTACGTCTTGTAATGTTTATTCAGGAACCAAAGAATATATAAATTGCACACTTGAGCAGTTCTCAAAAACCAAAACAGAATCATGAGACAATCAAACTTCAAAGTGTCTCAAAGAAAATGAAAAACGTGTCCCTATAAGCAGTCTATAAACTCTCTGCAATGAAGAAAGTATTCATGCTTGACTACAATTTTGTTTATAGAGTTTTGGAGATCAATTATTTGCATTATGTGAAGTACACTCCAGCAGAAAAATTACTTCGAGGTCCTTTTCAGATACTGATTTTTATCTATTTTAGTCCAGTGCTAGGTCCAGTTTTCACTTTCTGAGCTCCAAAACTTGCGGCTACTTTGGCATGCAGAATTACAAAACCAATATTATACTGGATCTAGATTCTATTAGGCGTTATTCAATCGCTCTCTAGAAAATGCTGCTAGATTTTGCATACCTGAATTTAATTACTATAGCAAGACCAACCCACTTGCATACATCTAAATTATCTCTAATAACTTTGTAATGTTTTTAAACTCTCCATACAGAGTCACCTGAATATCCTGCCAAACAAAAAAACAATATCAATTGGTTATAAATGCTTATAGAACATGTTCTTGCATTTTTTTGAATAAATGCGAGATCTTTTTAACCACTACAGAGGCGCACCTTTTCCCAATGATGGTTAAGGAATATATCTCCCACCAAAGCAGCTTCTAGTAAAAGAAGGAAGATTACAAGAACTGAATACCGTGTTCAAGTTAAGGACAACAAAGTATAGAAACTTATGCAAACTAAAGGACGAACATACAATTGGAGGCATCATAATGTCTCGATATCCGATTTTCATGCTTCAATAACGTGAAAGATAATTTTAGTAACAACATAGTGTACAAAGAAGGCTAAGTGATCAATCGATAACCAAATACTAAATTTATGGGAATGTTGGAGAAAATTTTCTATGTTTTACGTAATTTTATTGGTCACAATTTTTTTCGCTACCAAAAACCGTCCTATTCAAAATAAAGGGAAGAGCCAATGAACCAATGAAATGAAGGATAAATACCATATACTATTAATTACAATTTTTGTATTTTAAAAATTGTAACCTCACTACCAAATTTGTTAAGTGGCAGAATTTAATTAAAAGAAATTGTAAATTTAATTTGAAAGGTGGTGCCTATATATTGCATTCGGCAGGATAATGATCATAACCAATCGGTGATGTCAAACAATCGACTATTTACATGAACAAAAGGCTATTGAATTTTTTTGTATAAAGGCACGTAATAAATTAAAAAATATAAACCTTTTGTTTTTACTGACTTGCTATCCAAGAGGAACATTAGGAGGAGCACGGACGAATGAGGGGTAGTAGGAAATTTGTTAAAAACCAAATCTTTCCTCAAATTTGTAGATTGTTGGTCATTTGTTTGTGGTGGCAAAAAAACTCACTCTAGGTCGTTGAATATCATCTACTATTGTGGATGTGGGGGCTTAATGGTGACACTTGTGTCACCCATCAACTCTTTGACATGAATATCAACACATGCACACATAAATTCTAAAATGTGCTTCAATATAATTATACTTCCCAACTCCAATACTACTAAGATGCATTACAATCATTCACTATTATGCCTAAAACTTTTGGGAAGTGAACAATTATGAGGATACTACGACACCTACTAAACTCAATGATTAATTATACAATTTGAAGCCTCCAATGCTTATACAAAGTAATGTACTCTCTAAACTTCTAGTAAACTAAACTAATGAGATGATGATTTTCTTTCCTTTTCTTTTTGGAGTAAACTTACACAATGTATGGATAGGAATGAATGTAATAAAATTAAAATAATTTTAAAGCTAAGTAATGGTTGTTTGAAGGTAGTTATGATTTTATATAAGAGCAATCAACACTTTTATATAAAGATGTCTTAAGTAAATCATTACTACAAGAAAAATTAAATCAACTCAAGTCATTAAAACTATAAATAATTTAGCTTTAAATCTCATATTATTTATGATCCATTATATTTGCACAAAGGAGTCTATATATAAATAACATGAAAACTTTATTACACAATAAATAGGTTATTTTGAAAATAGGCTATTAGTTAGGGATAACAGATTTGCACTTTACAAATAATGTATTTAACTATTCTTAAAAAAAAACTAGCTAAAAAATCTCCTTAAATTTTAAGCTTGCTTTTTTTAGTGTGGAAAAAAACAAAAACCAAATTAGTTAGGTAAATACTAAAAACTTTCCTAGCATGAACACATCAACACCAAAAATATTAGGTAGAAATAGAAGTTTTGGAATCAAGTATGTTTCGTTGAAACCCCTTTAAGGTGTGTGGAGGATCTTCTAAAAATAACATTTTGGGTTCTCATTTTTGTTTCAATCAGGCTATGTGAGGTGTTTTTGAGTCACATGGAATATTTCTACATGGACTTTGTAAAACTAACTAAGCAACTAAGGAGAGACCCTAACGAGTTATTATGTTAAACATATTTGCATTGAGGTTTACTCTTAATCTAGGGTAACCTACATAGATATCCTTAAGGAACCTTTGTGGGGTGTTATTTTTAGGCATGTGTTAGCCCTTGTTTGACCAAGAAGGCCACAATTTTGATAGAGGTCATTTTTCTGATCCTTTTTTTATTATATTTGTTCTGATACTTTCCCTACTCCCATGAACTCCAAGATGCACCGACCTTTACACCATATGTGCACCCTGACATCCACCAAGCTCTTGATCCAACATATCAAACAAATAAATGAACCCTTGTGCACTCACCAAAGGCACAAAGGATAACGAGTCACTATCAAGCTACTTGTGTAGTGATGGAAAATAGAACCAAAAATAGAAAAAAACACATGGTGATAAGATTAGAACCATATTAGTTACCATTAATAGAAGGAACACAATAACAGTCTATAACATCTTCCAATATCTAACATAGATCAATACAATATCATATTTAATAGCATTATATCCATAAAGTCTCACATAACAATGGCCAATAGTATTCCATATCTCAATAACAATGATAACTTCACAACAATAACAGTTTCAACATTAATGACTCGGTCATTCAACCACTAGTATCAACAACCCAACATCAACTATTTGCAAAAGGTGAGGGAAATTTATACTAATAGGATAATACCCTATTAGTTTATAAGTAGTTATTTCCCCATTACCATGTAACAACTTTTCCCAAAAGAATAGGTACATACGGTTGTTGTATCTATTAGTTATACCATCTCACGTTTATATTCCTATTGTACTTCTCTACATCCACTCTCTATGTACTATATTTTCTCACTTTGGTCTTATATCCCCGCACTACCCTATATTTAATTTTGACATTTTATTTCTCTCTTCTCCTTGCACTCTACTTCGTATGAAACCATTAAAATTTCTTACACTTCCTATTTCTCTACAAGTCTCACATTCCCATGTTCCACATCTTCCTCTGAGTCTCACATGTAGCTATATGGGTCTCATGCATAGGTATCTTATGCATTGAACATTTCTCACATGCATCTCCTATTTATGTTTTTATCTAATTTATGCACGCTTATATCCCAATCCTTTTCTAATTTGTGTGTGAATTTATCATCACTCCAAAAATGGGTTCCTACTTCTACGTTCTCACCATAGTCTCGTGGGGTGGGAAAATTAGTTAAAATTAGGTTCCCAACATTATTCCATGCTAATTCACTTCTCCTCCCTCATGTAACCCTTTTGTTGCTTCAATTTCCAAAATCTCGAGTGTCTCCTTACACAAACAATTCTTCTTTAAAAAAATCATTTTGTAAGGATAATTTGAATATTTTCATTTATACATTCGAAATACACACATAAACCTTATAGATCCTTAGTATCATTATGGTGGTCTTCAACTTGTTCGTTCATTGTGGTCAGCTACCCCCACTTCTTTATTAACCTCTTCTAGCTGAATTTCTTCATTAAGTGTTTGTCTCTAATTAGATCAACAAGCATAGCTCATAATATGTATTTTGAGCACTTATTGTTTTACCCATTACATCTACTTCTTACATTAGTTTGGTTTAGCTAACCATATCCTTAACTTTATAAACTTTCATACCTTAACCTTTTTTATGCTACTCAAGGTGAATCTACACTTCTATAATTGCCTTTTGACGTCTAAAACTCAAAAATAATTTCTCTACAAAGTGGTTTTCATCTTATTCAATGTGTTATTCAATTCATGCATAATTGCATGTTCTCCTCTAGTTAACTCTTCAATTTAACACACTTGTCTAGTCTATCTTTCTTGATCTACATGTATCTATCACTCTTTCTCTACTTTAGGGAGGTTAACCAAGAATTCCAATTTCACCATTCTACCCATCAAGTCGAGACTCGCTCTAGCCACCAAGTATGGATCTTTGTGGAGGATTTGGTGGCATAGTTGTAAAGACTTTAACACCATGGCTATGTGTTTGCACTTTAGCTTAGTCTATTTTTTTGTCCTCGAGATCCTTCTCCAAACTTGTAATGTGCTTATTTGATTCCTAAGTATAATTTCATTCATTAAGCTTTGTTGTATTACCTTATAGGTCATCTTTAGTAGCACATCCCCTCATGTGGCCAATTCATCTATGTGGGATCAACATAAACTACATCCATGCCTTTAACGTCATCACAATGGGACAAGAACACATAACCCATTAGAATTTCAAGGTAATTCTCATCCATGTGTAGATCTATAGAAAATCATAAATCACATCACATCCTAACCATCCCTCTCTCAAGATCCATTAGTTTCTAGAGATATGAGTTTTTGTCCTTCTTACCCTATGGCACTAGCCTTGCGAAACCCAGTTCTCATCCTTTTCTTATAAGGGATCCTTCGCACTCCCTTACCTTTTTCTTATTTCTTATCCAATTTGATGAATTTACATCCTTCATGTGCAGATGGACTCTTCCTCACTCTAGCGCTTCCCAAACCTTTTCCTCTAATTTATTTCATCTTGACATATGTGAGGATTTCTTCTTCACTAACATAGATTGGTGGAATTTACTTACTCATCTTCTACTCAAGGTTTAAATGTTCCTCATGTAACCCTTATATATACCCCTTCTCAACCTCTTTCTCTTGTTCTGTCATGAATGCCACTCCCCTTTTCTTTGGATCATGTATCGCACATGGTTTGGAACCCTAGTGGGTTTTTAATCATCCACACCGCTTTCCTCCCATCCCTTTTGGGGTAGAGGTCCATTCATCTCCTATTGTAAATTATCACCTAAATTTTTGGTAGCATGTCACCAAAGTTTCTTCATATGAGTCTCCCTCTCCTATCTCCTTAGGGATATGTTTTATTGGTTCCGCCTTCTATTAGTGTAGGTTATTATTTATCCTTTTATTTTTTTATTAGGATAATTCTTGCATTTGTGTCAACTCTACACTTGTTGAGTTAGCTTACCAATAATGTTGAGTTAGCTAACCAATCGTGTTGAGTTAGCTTACCGGTTAGTGTGGAGTCATCTATACTGCTAGTATTAGTTAGTGAGAGTTATTCACCACTAATCTAGGTGTCAGGTTGCACTTTTGTCTTCCTATATGTACATCTTATTATTGAGCTAATGTATTGAGCAATATGTTGAGTTGGAGCCATTATTTCCTTTTGCATTTATCTCATTGTTCTTTGTAACTTACATATTTATGTGTGTAATATTTGTGTGTGTGTGTTTATTCTTTCATTTGTGTAATTCATGTCTCATATTTCTCACCGGTGAACTCTTCGCCGGTGGATCCATAACACTCTTTGATATGGTATCGAGAAAACATTGGCATTAAGCTTGTATGGTTCTATGCTACGAGTTTATTTCAATTAAGATTGTTATTTACAAGTTGCTTGTTTGTTTGTATTTGCATGTTTTCTTCCCGGAATGGATTTTGCAGGGATCTTGTGGCTCATTTTAGACCTATGAAGAAGGTTTAGAGAACCTTAAATTTTGGTTTCATGCCTCTATGGATATTCTAGACACCCACTACAATCATTTGCATACCGAGAATCCATTTTTAACACCTCCATAAACGTGTGTTTTGATCCATGAAACATTGTAGCAAGCATACAACGAATGTGTAAGCTAAGGAAGATGTTTTCCAAATCTCTCCACAAGCGTATTCTCCTCTTCCATGATGTCCAAGCCCTATCACAACCTTACACATACCTGAACGTCCATATAGATACATGAATCATAATACATTGGGTGTTTTTGCGGGTCTAAGGAGTTTTTGTAGTACTTAGGCATTTTTGGCATGCATTGGGCTTTTGGCCTGCATTCAAAGATTTGTTTGCATGTCCGAGGTATTTTTGGCTTATATTGAGCATTTTTGGCCTGCATTGGGTTTTTTTTTACATCCACAACCTGCAATATCCTCTCATGACCCTACAATCACCTTCCTTGGTGGCCTTCAATCCTTTGGAAAAATCTACAATATTCCTTTTTCGAACCAAATTTAGGGTTTTCAAACCCTAAATCAGCTTCAACTTACTATCCCACGTGTGGACCCCACCATGTCCAAGGTAAAACTACATTATTTCACTACAATTTGGACTTTGTATCAAAAAAATCATGTTTAATGTTTTTGAAGACAATTCAATTTGGGAAATCGCATTAAAGTGGATATAAGTGTTTAATTAAGCTTGTACATTCACCACAAAGATGAAGTATGAGGCCCGGTTAGTAGGAGGCCTATTCCCGCTCACACATTAAACCGTTGAAATCTAAAAAAATCATTCTAATGAGTGGTTGGAAGGCTAGGTTCATCCTCATTTAGTGCATTTTTAAACACTTTAATACAATTTTAATTAAATAAACATTATTTGCAAAAATCATTATTGTAATAACTTTTGATCGACAGCCCAAAGTTGAGCTCCATCTTTTACAAAAGTTCATATTTTTTCATTTCTCATGCATTGGTATAATTTTCATTATAAAATACACTAATTTATAGAGTGCCAAATTTTGGGGGACTACCTAATATAATTTCCAAGGAGTTTTGTAATCCCATGCGAGACACATTTTTAATGAGTCTAACGTATCACATTCTTGAGTGTGTTCTCGCACTCATCTATTTTTACATTTTGTAGATGCATTTTTGGTTGAGTCGACATCCATTTGAGCATGCACTTGTTGTCATTGAATCTTTTGCACTAATTACTCTCATTTGTGGATGCATGACGAAAGATGTGATTCATATAATTATGCTTCGTAGGACCAATTTTGCATCACATCCTCTATCACTTCTTCCCGGTAGGGATAATCATGGAACATTTTCTTACTCAACAAGACCTCTATCCATTTTTATATGGACAAGTACCTACCCCTAGTGACCTAGATCAACTCGAAGATTGGTTCAACTCATGTGACATGGTTCTTGGTCACTTGTTAATGTATATTTCCATGCCTCTCCACTATCATGTGGCATGCACACAGTGTCCTTGCACTATTTGGATAACTCTTCATACCTTATTTGGAGACCCTTCAGAGATTATAGTTCTTACTCCTTCTGATATTGTTGTTTTGACCCCCATTTCATGTGATGATAGTTCTATTGATACAGATTCACCTATTCATATTCCTGATGATGAGGATTGTTCTTCTAGTTTTGATGATGTGAGTATTGATGAGGATACATCTCCTCCCTCTCACGATCACCTTTTAAAGAATGTTGAATCTCCTCCTGAATGTACTACCATCAAAGATTCATCGACACCACCAAACATGTTCACAGTTTCATGGTGTTCCACCTTATTTGATTGTATTTTCCTATTATTCACATTCATTGTGTGAGGCATATTCTACTCCTCCTACTTCTTGTGTTGATGATACATTCATGTCAAACATTTCTCTTCTTAATTTCAAGCAACCCTTTTGGCACAAGTTTCTGTTGGACTTTGATGTCTTTTCAAAGACCTTGCTTGTATTGTAGCGCAAGGATATGCTCTTCCATTTACATATCCTTCACACATTTATACTTCATGTGACGCGTACATCTCCATTAATGGGAGTGTCCCTTCTAGGATATCAGTCACTTCTACTATTTTGAAGATCATATTTGATCTTTTGCAACGAAGATCATATGTCTTTTGGATTCACCTCACTGGGACACATTTCTTCCGGACATTTCATCCTTATTTGTATAGTCCCACATTTTGGATATAGATGACACCATTGAGAACATTTTTCTTCTCTTTTACATCTCTTATGGAGTTGCACCTTCTTATCTAGATGTAATGAGGGTACTTATAAACCCTCCTACACTCCCTCCTTCTACATTTCCATATTCTACAATTAGGCATGGATTTCCTGATTTGACTTTGGCACATTTGAGCACTCATTTGGAGACATTTGAGTATTTTCCATACTTCTACATTTTGATTCCTACATGCATTCCACTTGAGTTTTATTTCAGAAGTTTGATTTCTACGGGTTTCTTTCTTCCAAAAGGAAGAGACATTATTTTTCATAGAGGGACCTACTAATACATTCATCATATGACATTCTACATTTATCGTATCTCTCTTCTTTGTGGAGAAACACATGGGCCCTATCTTACAAAGATACATGGTGGCTATAGGTAGTTTTATCTTCTAGTGAGGCTTCTTAGTACTCACTTTTATTTATCTCTCTTTTGGGGGGAGTTATGTCCCACTAGGTTTTCTCTTGTTACTCCACTTTATGAGAGTTTCATTATACATGGGTACCTCATCACGCCTTGCTTCCAAGACCCACTTTATTTTCTCGTGTAGGGTCGATCCTTCTTATCAAGTGTGCTACTTGGAAGAGTTTATCCTCCACTTAGATATCATTCTCAAGAACAGGGAGAACCTACCATAAGGCCTATACATGGTTGAGTGGAGAAAACAAAATTTCACTGGGACTATTCATTGGAGACTCTAACCTTGATTGCTGGGTTAATATCTCTAGATGTGATCAATAGATGGTCTATGATGCTCGATATATTTTTCATGAAGGATATTTAGAGACCAAGTCCTCGCTAGTGTTCGTGCTATCGGCCTAACCCTAGAGTCAATGGATGATTCCTAAAGACTACGTTTACCCCTAGCTAACATGAACAAGGGACTCTTCCACTCAAAAAAACTAGGAAAAAACCTACATGGGGTGCTAATGTAGGTTATTATTTATCCTTTTATTTATTTATTAGGGTAATTATTTCACTTTTGTTATCTCTACACTTGTTGAGTTAGCTTTCTTAGGTATACTAGTTGTGTTGAGTTAGCTTACATGTTGTGTTGAGTTAACTTATTAATTGTGTGGAGTCAGCTCTACTTCTAGTATCAATTAGTGAGAGTTATTCACCACTAATATAGGTGGTATTTTCACTTCATTCATCCTATATGTACATATGATTATTTAGATAATGTGATGATTAGTATGTTGAGTTGTACTCATTCTTTTCTTTTGCATTTATCTCATTATTCTTCATAACTTACATATCAGTGTGTGTGCTTAGTCTTTCCTTTTTGTAATTCATGTCTCACATTTCTCACCAGTGCACTCTTTGATTCAAAGGATATATGAATCTCTTCAATACTTTCCTCTTATTAATTTTTAAATTTTAAATTGGGCTCTTCTTTTTCCCTCAAAAACCTCAATGTGTAGCATCTCTTCTTCTATTTCCTTCATATTTCTATGGCTCTTCTCCCTATACCTTAGCATATGAAAGATCCTATGGATTATCTTCTAAAGAATTATCATCACCCATGAGTTGATCATGAAATCATCATTTTCATGCTTCTTCATAAATTTTCTCTTCCTCTAATAGACATATTGGTTTGCGAACACATAAATGTCTTCTTGATGTGATCAACATCTATCATGACCTTTTTGCATTGGATATCCTAATAGTAGAGTCGTAAAACTTCTTGTTCGTATATCCATAGGGAAATTTTAGCCCTCCAAATACTTTTTTGAGTTATTATCATCCACACTAATGAGTAGTGTTGTGTAATGGACAACTCTACTTACCCCTTGCACATCTTTAATAACTACCTCAAAATGTGTCACTTATTCCTAATCACTAAGTTTAAATTTTTAAACCAATTTTCCACTTTAGTATTATAGGACTTGGTTCTAGTGTTAGGACCACTATATGCCTAGCTTTATTTTGTAGGAATTGTGATCCTTTTGAAACACTCTCTTCACCCCTTGTGCCCCTATGACACATCAATCTCATCAAACATTAATAAAATCAAGATAACACCCTATCAAAAATTATCTTTACCATCCTCTACATTTTCTTATTTGGATGTTTATTTCCACTAAATATCTCACTAGAAGTGTTTGTTATTTCATCCTCAACCCTATTGATCATGTATTTTTCTTCTTCAATAATATATGTTGATCTAACCTTTTATTCCCTTGCAAGGTTATTAATTGATTTTCTTCCCTTCTCCTCAACTATAAATGTTGACCCACATTCTATTATGCTACTTCCATGCCTATATATTTAATTTTCCTATATTTTTGTTTCTTGACCAGTCTAAAACCCTCTGCTTCACCCTCAATTGATTGATTCTCCTATAACCCATCGTCTTTAAAAAAATTTGTTCAAATTATCTTTGACTTGAAGTTTGGACTCCATGTTAATGGTAGCATCACCTTTATACAACTCAAAACTTCTTTTTCGTTATCCAATTTTCTTTCTTTCACAATAAATTTCATTGTTTGTTGAAGTATTTTCCTCCACTATGTTATTTAAATTAAATAGCAACAACATGACAACATCGACATGATGTTCTCTATTTATATGTCTTTTCTCAAAGCACACTATGTTACTTTTCATTAATTTCCTTCACATGTTATGTGTCACTTATGTTGTTGAATTATTTTATATGCTTGATCATTTATTTCTCTACTATTTGAGTTTATCCATTAGTGCCTTACAACTATTAAGATCACTTATTCCTAACTAGTTTCAAAGTTTTAATTCCCATTAGAGTGATGATGTCATTTCTTTCATTCTTTTCCTAATAAGGTATATGTCTCTCTTTTATCTCTACTTCCATGGAACATGTGTTGCTCTTCATGTGTACCCTATCAAAACATTTATGTTCCTAGGCTAAACATGCCTCTTCTTGCATGTTCCCTTTCTTGTCAATTTCCCCACACACACACACACACACACACACACACACACACACACACACACACACACACACACACACACACACACACACACACACACACACACACACACACACACACACACACACACACACACACACACACACACACACACACGCACACGCACACGCACACGCACACGCACACGCACACGCACACGCACACGCACACGCACACACACACACACGCATCATTCAATGTCTTGCATGCTTCCTGTCCATTTACTTTATATTTTCTCACCCCACACTAAATTCAACTTACCGTCTCTCCTCGACGAATAAAAAAAATTGTTAAAAATACTAACAAAGGTTGTATCAATAATGCAATGTTATCTTATAGATTCATTAAACGGTATACCTATATCAAAAATCATACACACTAATCCACTCCATGGGAACAAAAAATTTTAACCAAGACTATGCAACAATAAAATGAACCAAATAAAATCCAACCCAAAAATTGTAAAAGATACTAATGTGTCACAAATTGATGCATTGAATTCCTTACAAGCACAAAATTTGGGTATTACAATATCAGTATTACTCCAAAAACTAAAACTATAAATGCACATTGAATGTTATTTATTTAATAACATCATCTAGCCCACTATTACTAACATCTAATTGACCCTTAACATTTAAACAACTACTTGGCATCAACCTTAGTATCAAATATCACATTATAACTTAAGAATGCTAGGGATTCATTTGCCTACCATTAAAATACCTTGGGCTCATTTCCCAATCCAATGCATTTAGTTTGCATGGCCCAAAGGTAAGAATACTATGCACTACATATAGTCTAAGCCAATGAACCCCTAGTTTTCTCGAGTATCACAAAACTTGAAATCATAGAGCATGTTACTATTGTATAGTTATGAAATATTTTATTCTTGATGTGGAGATCATGCCACACCTTTTCATTGATTCCTCTACATTCTTACTCCAATGTGTAATCACTTGTATATCATCCACTTCAATAAATCTTCAAGGTTTGCACTAAGTGATTCTTCATCGTCCAAGCATCTAGCATGTTCGATTCATAAATAAAAAATCATGAAATCTATGGGAAGAATATATGCGAGTTCCAAATATGATTTGGAAAGGGTTTGCTTATTGAGAACTTCGTAATTTTTTTGATTGGCCCATAGTTTGGAAAACACCTTATCATATCAGTCATGACTCGCCTACATCACAAATCTTAGTAATTATGTTACTCAATGTATTGTTGAATTCAACATTATACATGTGATTGAGGGTGGTATGTTGTAGTATTATGGTGTGTAACCATGAAATCAAAAATAGTATAAGCATGGTCTAATTCAAGAAAGTAGTACCCCTTTTAGTAGTCAAGCTAAATAGGAAACCATAGTGACTTATAATATTTTCCCATAAGAACATGTTTATAGTTTTGCAGTGTAATTTTGGGTCGGTGTAGCTTTATCCAAGTGATCAAGGTATTTTTCACTTTGATGATATACCAAGCATGTAGTGTACATGCAATGGGAAAAATAGAGCCCAAAATCAATTTCCCATTTCTCAAATGGAACCTAGGTGATCACTATATGCATGGCTTCTCATATGGTTTGGCTTACCTATGTACTAACATGTATCATATTGTTGTACATAAGCCTTAGTATCCTTTAATAATGTAGGAAAAATTATTATAACTATTCACACCTTGTGTGTTTGTTGCTTCACATGCATAATGTCCACCAAAAAATCCCTCATTTTCTTCTAAAATAGTCTCTCACTACTCATGTTCCATAACACACCAACACAAAACTTCATCATGAGCCATTTTGAATAACTCCTTCAATGAGCTAGTAAGGGGTTACACACACTATGATTTGTGTTTATTCCGAGTTCTCGTAGTCTCAAGTGTATTACAAAATGTCAAGAAGGTTGCAGATATCAACTAGCTCATTAATAATGTTCTTGACATGGAATTTTTTTGTCTAGCATGCCTTCATCCAAATCATACATGGGTTCTCCATTATTAACATGTGACAAATGGTATGGGCCTAAATTTCACTTTCCTTTCTTAATAAATATGGAGAATTGAAAATCTTGAAACAATATAATCCATGTAAATTCTCTTGGATACAAGGGAGGATTTCTAAATAGATATTTGATAGTTTCACGATCATTGAAAAGAATATGTGGCAAAAAGTAGTCATGTTAGAACTTCTAAAGTCTATAGACCATTCAAAATTCCTTGCACTCATTTATAATATAGTTCTATTCCATGGGTGTAATATTTTGGCTTACAAAATATATAGGGTGATCTAGGTTGTTCTCTCTTGGATGAGCAAGGATTTTGCCAACTTATATATTGGATGCGTCCACATGGATGTAAAATCGGGTCATATAGTTAGGTAACTAGATCCATAGTGGGGATGCAGCTAAATTTTCATTTAAAACCTCAAAATCCTTTTGTTGTGCTAACATTCATTAAAATATGTCACTCTTTCAAGAAAATCCTCCAAAGGTATGACAATTTTCACATATTTTTTTGGGTAAAAATAGTAGGTAAATGGTAATTTAACATGTAATAAGTTATTTACTTAGGTAAATTAGATATTTAGTTATATTTTTAATAAAAATTATTTTATTTTTTATTTGTATTTTATTGGGAATTATATTCCCGTAATTTTTATTATTATTATTATTGTTGAACCTATATAACTTTTTATAATATTATGGTTGTTTAATACATACATACATACATTACATACATACATACATACATACATACATACATACATACATACATACATACATACATACATACATACATACATACATACATACATATATATATATATATATATATATATATATATATATATTACATCCATTCTTCTCTCTCGTAATTTAGATTATTACGTGTCAATAAAATCTCTCCAAGTGTTTCCCTGGTTCTAACACAATATCCCCTTATGAACTTATAGTAATATCTTTATGGACCAAGAAGGCACATACATCCCAACAAGTTTGGGGAAATTCCAGTTGTAGAATCATTGCAATATTATTTGGGTTGACTAATATTACTTACTTGCATATGATGTTCCTTAACAGAGTTTCAATGATGTTACAAAGACACGCTTCTCCAAATTAAAGGAAATATGAATTTGGTGACATCACTTGAACATGAAGCACAAATAATCGTAGTGGTCCTTCACCATGTCATAAATTTTTCAACCATCAAGGCATACCTACAAGAAATTTCAAATTAAATCCTTGGAAGTTCTACCACAATGCATGAGAAAATAGCTAACGAATTCTTTATTCCAAAGGGCATAACATTATAGGTGAAGGATTCTCATTTCACTTCAAAGTATTCTTTAGCTTATCTTTTTACTGACTTGCACTTGGTGGTAACTTGACTGAAAAAATCTATATCTTCTGGTTTGCATGAATTAAAAAATTATAAGGCCTAATTTTTATTTTCTTTGTAAACCAAAATTTACATCTCACATCTCCTTCTACTTTTGGAAAAACTTACA
Source organism: Taxus wallichiana var. yunnanensis (assembly GCA_018340775.1). Taxonomy (NCBI): domain Eukaryota; kingdom Viridiplantae; phylum Streptophyta; class Pinopsida; order Cupressales; family Taxaceae; genus Taxus; species Taxus wallichiana. The sequence goes on from CM031235.1 coordinate 704,941,475, forward strand.
TATAACACCTAAAACATTGAATTGTTATTTAAAAGAGAGGGTATCCCATTTCATGTCACCAAGATTAGATTTGTTTTGCTTCATAAGTGGAAAGGTTTTTATCTTTCATAATGTTCCAAATAATATGGTTGATATATTAGTTGTTGCATAAAAGTCTTAAACCTCATAACCTAGTCACTCACTTTGGTTCATAAGTTTGTTGATGTAATTCCAATAAATGATCATATGTAACTATGGGATCCTTATTCTTAATATATAGGATTAGAAATGTTTTTTTGAGCTCTAATAATTTTCTCATGTATCCACTAAGGATATGATGAAATCAATATAAAGGATTTATCCTAGACTCTTTGAAAATATTTTTAGAAAAAACTTGCCACTATGATGTTATTGCATTGAAATTTGAAACTCATGAAGATGTATATAAATGAGTCACCTCTTCCATCAAAAACTTGGAATGTAGTCATGCATAAGCTCCTAGGAAATTGTGAGTTAAGAATGGTGTACACAATTGGATTCCCATATGTGGCATTGGAGTTTATCCATGCATACTAAGATTTACTAGATCAAGTAATAGTGTGTGGAATTTGTATTGTAAGCACCAACATCATGCATGAGGGATAAGAAATTGTTTGCGGGTATAATAGAAGTATGTGGAGGTTATTTGAGAGGTTGGATTTTATTATTTATTGTTTCTATTGGAACACATTTTTTCTTAGTGTAAGATGGTACAAGGCCTTTAGGTTGAGGTAATAAGGATGGGATAGTATTACTAGTAGTGCTAAGAGTCGGTTTGCCTTGATATTCATTACATAATGTCTTGTCATCACAAGTAGATTCAAGAGAAATATTTTCACACGCATCAAGAGAAATGTTGACGAAGTGTCACAATCATTTGCATAATTTCCCAATTTTAAAGAAGAAAGAGGAGGATTGTAAAATTTATTTGTATCAATTTTTTATTATAAATATTGTACACATTTGTATCTTCTCATATTTCAAGAGAAGAGATGGATATTACAATCATTTTTATCCTTTCTCATTTCAAGAGAAGGAGATAAATAAATATTGTAATCATTCAAATCTATTTTTATTTCAAGAGAAGAGAGAGGAATATTGCAACCATTTATATAATTTTTTATTTCAAGAGAAGAGGGAAACATTGAAATAATTTGTAATGTTATTGGGTTTTAGACAAGATGTACCACTATATTTTAATTTTATATATAATTGAGGGAAGGGATTAAAATTTATGCATCATTTCCTTTATCACTATAATTATCATTATATTCATCATAATCACATTCATTATCATTGTAATATTCCTCATGTGTGTTATTGTCGTTAGTTATGCACTCACAATCCTCAACAATTTTATAACGATAGATAAAGGGTACAACATGGATGGAGTAGGGGATAGTTATTTCCTCTTCACAAGAAATATTATCACTAGGTAGCCATGGTTGATCCTCTATTACTTGATATCCATAGATACAGGGTATGGCATGGGTTGGGTGAGGGGTATCTACTTCGTCTTCACTAGGAATGTTACCACACTCAACATGATAATCATAAGCATAATTATGGTCATCACTATTTTCCTCATAAACAATATAGATGTTATTGTCTTTAATAATACAAGGTTGTTGTTTTTTGTTTCTATAGTCATAAGAAAAGGGAACAACATGAGTTAAGAAGGGGGTTTTTGATAGTGGAGCTATACAAGAGGGATTAACCTCACATGAGAGAAGAATGTCAAGGGCATGTGTAGAGCTAGGATTTTTATGGAAGGCACATCATTTAGGATTTGAAATTTGAATCCATAAAAATTAATTTAATCCCTCCAATGACTAGAAATGTAGTAGCAAGGATTAGGCAAATAGTGATAAATGTGGAGGTCCACACCTTAAGCATTAAGGGTATGTAATATCAATAAATGAGTTCACAAAATTATTTAAGCCTAATTTTCAAGTGGATTTCAAATGTAAAACCATAGTTAGGATTGAAATATAGACAAGATGAATAAATGTGTGCTTATCATGCTTTAACCTTTTTCCCCATTAACAAATATTTTGTTGGAAAGTGTAACTCCTTATAAATTCTCTCTCTTGTGAGTTGTTGGCTTCTCAAACTTTAGCCTTTTTCTCTTTCTTACTCACAAAGCTAAATACTTTCACAAATATTGTCTTTAAATAAATAATATTTCCCAAATTTTATTGGTGTGTAACTAACTTCATTTTTCCTTTTGTTGTGTGCCGACAAAGAAATGGTAGTGAAGGTTGCGACTCATTTCATCTACCCTCGTTATCGTGTGGGTCTAGTCAAGCAATGGCGGATATTTTTCTTCCTCTGTCTTTTCTGCAATCGGCCCTTTGTCGTCCCCCTTGTGGGTGGACCGTAAAATTTGCAAAGATTTGGAGCAAAAATCGTGTTCTTTTCAATTCGTTGAATCCATCCATCGCATCTCGCCACTCACATGGGGTGTTTTTCTTTAAGGTTCCATCTCTGAATTTAACTACTCTCACAAATTTTGTCTCTTCTCCTCCCGAGCGTGTGGTGGCCACAGAAGGCTTCGTTGGTTCGTCCTTTTCCTTCCTCAAAAGTGGCGTCGCTCAACTCAGATTGACTCGATTTAGGGACACAAGACTGCAAACTACTCAAGTGAAACAATAGTTGAAGGTTCATGTAATCTCTAATTGACTTCTTGTGTTTGCATCTTCTCTTACCTTGTTTTGCTTTTCCGTGCCTTGTTTCTATAGTTTTTGTTCTATTCGTTTTGTGTTTTCGGTATTATGTCCCTGGTATTGGTTTTTCGCAAGATATTCCTTAACGCTTTCATATTTTTTCTTTACTGTAAGATGGGATCCCATTAACCCTCTAATTCATAACTCTAATAAAAACCGTTTAACTATCTTAAAAAAACTAACTTCAATTTTTTAACTACCTTTTAAAAATTGATTCATTGTTTTTTTCGAATCATTGAAATAACCCTGCAAACATATTAGTGAATCATATTTAAAACATATGAATATATTAATTAAAAATATCAAATTTAGCAATTTGGAACAAATTGGCCCGCAACCCCGCTTTGACTTTTCAACTAGGACACGTGGCACATTCCTATTGGAAATGGGATCATGGTCCTCTTCTCAACATTTTAACCTTTTTTGGAAAAAAGGCTCAAAAACTCAAATTCCCCGCCGTCCCACTGCTCCAATTTGACTTTTCAACGGTGGGCCTTTCCTTTAACTTTTTCCCTATGGGCTCAAGCTTTGAATTTTTCCTTGGTAGCCTGATCAGGGCTGCGGGTTACTTTTTAATTTTTCATTTTTTACAAAAAGGCTCAAAGTCTTGAATTCCCCCGATGGCCCGCTCGTCCACCTTGACTTTTCAATGTCTTCCACCACGTGGTGATTTGGTGTTGAATTGGTAATTGACCTTTCCCGCCTCGGGTTGTGCCATTGCGACACGTGGATCCATCTGTTGAGCCTTCCATACTTAGCCAATTTTACCTTCATTTTAGACCTGGGACACATGGAGAGACCACGCTCAATTGAAGATTGCCCCGGGATTGCATTTGGAATTGCGTCGTTGCGACACGTGGAGTCATCCATTGAGTCTTTAAAGTATAACTGGACCACACCAATCAGGGAGACCCACGTATCATTGAGGAATGCTTGAGGCAAAATTTGGTGGGGAAAGAAATGCCCATCGTTCCCGACTGTGGAAAAAAATCACAAAGGAAGAGAACTTCGTCATTTTGAGTCCAATTTTCAAATTTTCTTCACGAGCCAAAGGCATGAAGGAAAAACAATGATTTGACGACCGGGCCATGGAACAAGTGAACCATTTCGATCAAAAATGGGAGGGGCAAAAGGATATTACGTGCACAGACCAGGAAGAGGAGGATTTCTAAAAATGAGTGACACAGAGGTTTAAACAGCTCAAGGAAACAATTTTAGCTAATTCCTTGAATCTCAAACTTGCCTTAGACACCAACGAAGGGCGTGAGCTCAAAAAAAAATTGGATTTGGCATTGAAAATGCGAGCTTTTTTCAGAGACAACAATTTCCAAAGATAAGCGGTAGAGTATTGTGAACAACTATATATATCTTTTTATATGTCTTCCTAGTGAATGAGAAATTATGTCTCACACCATCATTGTGACATTTTTGGCATGGAATTTAAATACGTAGATATTGTCTAAATACCATATATATCTAATTTTATAATTAATTGACTATTTTATTTTATTTTTTAGTAAATACATTATTAGGGTATTTTATGACGAACATAATTATAAATGCGGTTACTTTTTTTTTGTTTAAGTCATCTCAAGATGACTATTATAAGTAGGACCACTAATATAGTGATATTGTTTCCTTATGTAATTTTGCTAATAATTATAAGGGAAGGGGGGCGATATAACACACAAGATGAATAAATTTGTGCTTCTCATGCTTTAACCTTTTTCCCCATTAGCAAATATTTTGTTGGAAAGTGTAACTCCTTATAAATTCTCTCTTTTGTGAGTTGTTGGCTTCTCGGACTTTAGCCTTTTTCTCGTTCTCACTCACAAAGCTAAATACTTTCACAAATATTGTCTTTAAATAAATAATATTTCCCAAATTTTATTGGTGTGTAACTAACTTCATTTTTCCCTTTTGTTGTGCGCCGACAAAGAAATGGTAGTGAAGGTTGTGACTCATTTCATCTACCCTCGTTATTGTGTGGATCTAGTCGAAGCAATGGCGGATGTTTTTCTTCCCTCTCTCTTTTACAATGGCCCTTTGTCGTCCCCCTTGTGGGAGGACCGTAAAATTTGAAAAAATTTGGAGCAAAAAAATCGTGTTCTTTTTCAATTCGTTGAATCCATCCATTTGCATCTCGCCACTCACATGGGGTGTTTTTCTTTAGGGTTCCCTCTTTGAATTTAACTACTCTCGCAGCCCTGTCTCTCCTCCTCCCTAAGCATGTGGTGGCCTTGAAGACTTCTGTTGGTTCGTCCTTTGCCTTCCTCAAAAAAATGGCGTTGCTCAACTCGGTTGACCGGTTGGGGACACAAGACTATGCTGACCTACTCAAGTGAAACAAGAGTCGAAGGTTCATGTAATCTCTTATTGACTTCTTGTGTTTACGTCTTCTCTTACCTTGTTTTGCTTTTCAAGGCATTGTTTCTATAATTTTTGTTCGGCCTTTTCGTGTTTTCAACACTATATCCACAGGTCTTGGTTTTTGTTGGATGTTCCTTAACGCTTTCATCTTTTGTGTATTGTAAGGTGGGGTCCCATTAACCCTCCGGTTCATAACTCCGATAAAAACCCTATCTTAAAAAAACTAACTTTTATTTTTTTAACTACCTTTAAAAATTGATTCATTGTTTTTTTCGAATCATTGAAATAACCCTGCAAACATATTAGTGAATCATATTTAAAACATATGAATATATTAATTAAAAATATCAAATTTCATTCACGATAATATATGAATTCTATCGTAACTTTGAAGTTAGAAAAAGTTTGCGTGTGGACGGGAGCATATAACGAGTTGCTGAAACACCTTTCAAGCAAAAATTATTTAATGTTTTCTTTTCTTGTTTTTTCAAAAGGAACACCATAAAGACTGCAGACAAACTAACTCCATGGTACCCGTTGATTTTGATAACGGAAATGGCAGTTTGAGTACGCGTCGCTCATGGTATTCTCAATGATAGATAATTACATGGATGATGCAGCAGAAGTAGAGAAGTAGTGGGGGCGAAATCTATGTCAGCAACAACTTAAAATGCTTATATAGAGGCATTTCTAGTGGAATCCACAGATTTTCAGACTCCCACACAAGCAAAGAGCCTGAGGATCCCATAAGTGACAAGCATGGCAGCCCAGCCTCCAAACAGCACCCTCACGGACGCCCTCACCACAGGTGACCTCCCCACACGTGCCCCGACTGCGCCGAACACCACCAGAGCCAAACTGGAGGCAGCCACCACCACCCCCATCCTCACCCAGTGCTGTTTAATAAACGCCGCCGACAGCAGCGGCACCACCGCTCCCGCCGTAAACGCCAGCGCCGACGCGCACGCCGCCTGAAACGGACTCGGCAGCCCGCTTTCTTCTTTCCCTGCACTCGTAATCTCCGCGTCTCTCTTTATCTGCGACATCTCCACGTCGAGCTGGGAATAAACAGACACGAATTCTCCGATGGCCATGCTGCAGGCGCCGGCGACGAGGCCGGCGAGGCCGGAGAGGAGCATGGCGCGCGCCTCCGCTTTCACCGCTCCCACTCCCATCATCAGCGACGCCGTCGACACCAGCCCGTCGTTGGCTCCCAACACCGCCGCCCGCAGCCACTGACCTCTCTTGCCGTAATCCACCTTCTCCGCCTCCGCGGCTTTGTACGGCGCCGCCGCCATGTTTATCAACGCCACGTCCGACATCGCCGGAGACGCTGCGGTTTCCGCCGCCACTTTGTATTTACAACCGGAGCCTTCGCCAGAATGAGCAGACTTAATGGATGCCATGAATTTTTTTATTTTTTTGCGCACAAAGATCAGGGCTTTTTTCGGTGCAGTTAAATAGAGTCGATACGTGACAGTGGACAAATTATTGAGGAGCTCGTATACTCCACTAATGCGCCGACAGGAAATTGGGTTACAGAGATCTTGGATTGGGTAATAATTGTGTTGCAGAGATTTTGGATTGGACAGGAGAATTTTCTCGATCTGAAGATTTAACTGAGGTGGTACACTATACTATTGGGGCAAAGCAAGTATTGAAGCTGCCAGTGAGTGATGGAATCCGGATGGTTCAGAGCGCGTGTCTTGCACAAGCCGGGGAAGAAGCTTATAAGCACTCTGGGAGGTCGCGTGTGGAGCCTTCCATTATTAATTTTAAAAGTTTGCAAGATTCAAGAGCATGAAAAATTACTGTAGCCAATGTGAAAAGAATAATTTATACATGCACTAGGAGTGTGACAGGCACTAGACGAAAATGGGCCTCCATGGTTTTTTTTCTTTTTTTTTTTTTAGATTACCTACTCCTTTTCCATATCCGCAGTTACAGTAGTTTCATTCTCTTTCTGTCTCCACCACATCATCACCATTTTTAAATATGGTGGAGGAGTATAGAAGCACTTATAGCGTGTGGGGCGCGCGTGTCCAGTCCTTTGTGGCAGATAAGATGGAGAAATAAAAAGATTTTCAAGAGTCTACATTGTTATTTCTTAAACGTATCATTTTTATAGGTAAAGTGTAGCAGGTAAGCGTTATCAAAACTTTTTCAAAAGTATCACTCTAATAAACAATTTTTTGAAAAAACTTGTACAAGATTTTTAGATCAATGGTTCCGATCACACTCCGTGATATATTAATAAAATCTTAATAATTGATCATTAAATATTATGTGATTTAGATATTTTATGTACCATTTTTTTCAAAAACTATTTACATAAAATTATAGTAATTTAACCTTACTTTTATTTTTAGGAATCATTCGTTGTGTTACCTATATAATTTGTTATAATATACTCTCACCTTACTTTTATTCTTAGGAATCATTCGTGGTGTTACCTATATAATTTGCTATAATCTACTTTCACTTAAAAGCAAACAATTAAGGGATTGACCATATTATTTGTTACTTGTTATAATCTAGTTGCTTAGGAAAGTATTCCACTCCAACAAACATTCAAACATTAATTAATATGTGTCAAATTTGTTTGATATTTTAAAATGTGAATCTAGTCAATGTGATGATAGGTGGTATTTAATAAGTCAGTCACAATGAAAAGAAAGAGGAGGTTAAAAATGATAGGCTCTCCACAACAAATTTATTATTTATTAACTTATAAATTTATTATTCATAGGATAATAAATAATATTCCTACTTCAAAATTTGCATCTCAATCTTTTATTATCATTCCCAATACAAATTTTTAACTATAAAACACCTTTTTATTTTACCATATATCAAACTATCTATTTTTCCCTTGACATTTTTATACCCATTTTTATTTCTATCTCTTCAATGTTGAATTCAATATCTTACATTTCACATAATATAATTATATTTTCACTTTTTTTTTTTTTGTTGATAAAAATGATATTGGACATGAAAAATACAAGTGTGTAATTTATTCTCTCTCTTCCTTTCTTTTCTATCTTCATTTTGTTGCACTAATCAAACTTTGTATAATATATTGTGAGGGATTGTGTGTGGTTGCATTATCATCAACTAAATTTATTAATTTTCATGACATCCAACTTTTGAGAGTCTAGAAAAAATATGTTTCTTTTCTAAAAATCATGTCATAAAATTTATATGTAAACTCACATGATAGGTAATGCATGGGATTCTCACAATAATACAAATTGGGCCAACCAGTCCCTCAACTATAAGAATATATTTTATCATTACCAATATAATAATAAACTATAGCCTTCGTATTAACATGATACAATGATGTTTGACTCTAGTGTAACAATATGATTAATCTTGGATCAATTAACTTGTAGATAAAAAATCCTCACCAAACAAGGATATTTGGTAAAGCCTTTTCAAATTTTTGGTTTGATACAACATTAAGCTTATTCAACATAGATCTATTGAAATTCATTTAACGTATCAAATTCATTCAATCTATTAAACTCAATTGGTCCAAAACTGGAAATATTTATTCGATTATTTACTTCCGTACTTTTTGGGTTTCATATTTTGTTTGGTTTTTCCATGGAGGTTTCCTTATCATACAGGAAGAGTCTCATTTTAGTTTTGAGTCTATTAGATTGATTCGTTGTTGTTGAACTATTATTATCAATCTTGTTTTCAAAGGCGAGATCGAAGATTCATGAACCCTAAAATTCGCGGCAATGCAATGCCGTTACAAAACAGAAAACAATAATCTCGTGTCCATATTGAAAGCCTAAATATTATTAATAGGTGACAAGGAGGACAAACTTTTAAACCGTTGCCCGCTTAACCAGGCCAACTTTTTGTACACAGTTGAAACAAACCGTACGGTTCCCGTTGAAACTCATAACGGAAACTCGCACGCTGAGCACAACCTGAACCTACCCTTACCGATTTCAAGCCTTCAGACATATTAAAATAACAGTCGCATGAGCATCAACCTTAATTAATTTTATTTCAACACATGAGATTATGGCATTAAACACAATTACGAAATTTCCTTGACCGTAATGGCGGGCCCTGCTAAAGTAACGCAAATCATGGCAGACAAAGAAAAGACGTTTAATACTCAAACCAGTAATCAGCGTCCGTATTACCAATTTTTTCCCCCGCGAAAAAATAAAATAAAAATTTGCTTGCGCCAATCCGCGTAACGAACTCGTTAGAATAAATAAAAGAGTGGTGAATCAGCAAGCACTGAAATGATTAGTGGAAATTGAATAAGAGAAGCGTGTCCGCCACGAGATCGTAATCTAAAACCATAAACAAGAGTGGGAATGCATTAATAAAAGTGAGGATATTATTATATAACCGCACTTTGTGTGTCTTCCTCGTGCCTTTGCTGACTTGGCTTCCATTTAGGAGTGGGGACTAGGTAGGCTTTCAACTATTTTCAAAATAAGATATTTTCCCAAATCGCTAATGGCAATGTCGGTGTATTAAATTTTATACGAATAACCATAATTGAGATGAAAGCTTAGAATGTGAAAGAGAATAAAATGATTGATTCGAGATAGGATTCTACTTCTTTCTAAGACCCTATCTTGAAATGCATACTAAAATTTATTGACAAAATAAATTAGAATCAATTGTGTAAAATTATGCTTAGCACAATTTTGATGACGAGGATAGGTTTGACGATCGATATGTTCCATGTAGATGATGTTGACTTGGAATTTGACATACAATCTTCTCTAGCTTTACTTTACAAAAGTTTGTCTCCAATATGTTCAAATATCCGAGTGTTGATTCTCCTTTGTAAGTCCGATGCGGGAGCATCTAGGTTCACAAGTAATCTCGCATCAACCAAAAAAATAATTATAGCAAACATAAGTAGTTTGTATGTTTTGCACTACTTTTACTTGTGGCATTAATACAACAGGTCTAGAAAGATTTGTGATATCATCTTGATTTGATTGCAGCTCTCTCAAACATTGGCACAAGTATATACTTTATAGCACAACACAAGAAATGTGTTTTGGTATTTTGTAGTTAATATGTATTGTGGCACCTCTACAACCATAAATATACACCTTGAAAAGGATGGCACAACACTTAAACGTCTTAGCACAACATTTGGATGTTTTGCATGAGGTGGGAACATAATGCAAACTTTTAGAAATATTTCACAAGTTGGAGACATTCAATGTGTTTGTTCTAATGTATGCTTCATTGCTTTAGAGGTTCGCATTTTAGACATGGATTCATCTCAAAGATGTGTATCTACCTATGAATTAGTGAGATCATTTGAAGCCATTGGAGCTTTCGTGCAAGGATTCGTCTTAAAGCCTTGTGCACAATTTACACGCATATCTTAGGAACACAAGTGTTTGAATTCGATTGCATATGATATAGGGGATGAAAATAAAAGGAAGTTTGAAAATGATGAGCTACATAACATATTATTATGTTTGTTAAACTAACTCGAGTTTCTTCGAGTTGTGGTATGTTTACTGAATGCATTATAGGGCATTTGAGATTTATCTTGAATTTAATAATTGTATCACATTTAATATTTATGACATGGATCAAAAAATTCATTTAATGATATATGGGCATAATAAAGTTGAGATCAAAAGTATAAGTAGACTTGACACTTCATTCTATAATAAATCAACCTCACATTTGAGCGAAGGAGGTGGAAAGAATGGTTGGGTCAAATATGAACTAAAGTTCTAGTATTGTGTTATAGATAAGTTTGGTTGGATCAACCATTGAAGATTATAGTGTATCTCCTAAGATATTTAGAAGATTGCATCTATTTGCAATCAATATTTTTAGTATATATATGTACAAGTTTTTGTTCCTCATTTAAAATCGATACATTATTGATGTTTTAATTTGTTTCCATGTGAAAGGTTATGAGTCAATCAAGTGTTGTGGTGGTTCAAAGTGTTGCACATGGTCTAAGGTTTTCGTTAATTAAATCCCTAATTGTGATCGTATCATTTGATATCATAAAAAAATTATCCTTCTTGTAAGTCAAGGATCGTCTCGCTTAGGAAATTTTTGACTACATGTTTCATACTTGTAGTGATGACATATTATAGTAGAAATATATTTGGGTATAAGGTCCGAAGGTTGTGAGGATCATGATATCTTTATTTTGAGGAAATGAAATGGCTCAACAAATATTTCACTTTGTGTGAACGACACGAGCACCAAGACCTGTAAAATTGGCGAAGTTGATTAAAGGGATACAATCCTATTTAGAGGTTGTGGAGACCGCACAACGTAAATGTATCATGGTAATTCATGTGAGCACCGTGAAGCCACTTAAGGAAAATTGAACTACGTATTATAGAATAAGATGTTGAATATTACAAGAACTGAGAGGGAGTTGAATCGGTGCTGATCAAATTCACAATTTCTAAAACTTCTTGAATGGAATTAACAATCAAACCATGAGCACAAATTAAGTTGCATATAAGTAGATAAGTATACATGACACCAAATTTATAGTGGGGAGAAAACCCACTTGAAATCAAGGCCTTTTATTAAGAACACCCATTCTTAACATATAATGATTTCCATTTTGGTTGAGCACCCACTCAACCTGAGAAGCACCTACTTCATAGTCCTTCTAGCACCCACTGGAAGGCTGTCAAGCACTACCTAGGCTAGTTTAGCAAGTTGCGACTTCCAGGAGCGTCTACTCCCACACCCAAGCACCCACATAGGAAAATACAATAACAATTTACAATTTGATCATTTATTTCCTTGTTGCTTCATCAACAGATCATGATCCGTTACTAGCTCTTCATTCAACAAAAATCACTACCTTTGTTCTTGTCATGCAACTCCATTTATTTGTGTGGTATTTGTTTTATACTGCTTTGTTATCTCAATCTTATATCTTCATCTTTTTACTACGATTATCAATTTTCCATTATTATTTGTCTCTATTTTTGTTCTTTCATCTTAGTCATCTCTATCATCACCACATTGTACTCTCTCATATGTCAGATCTTATATTCTCCTCAAGATCATTGTTTTACTTCACATTATATACCAAATCAATGTCGTCGAGACTCTTCTTTGAAATCAAATCACACAATTTTTCTTTTCAAACATTCATACTCACCTTATGATCATAGTTATTACTATCTCTATCAGTTCACTATTTTTCCACCATTACCCTATTGTTGTCTTCAATTTAATCATCAACTCTTCCTCATTCGGTTTGCCCCTATTTTCCATACTCATCATTCTTGTGCCTACATCAAAATCTATGTTTTTCTTTTTTATAGACCTCTTTCACTGATCATTATATCTATTTGTTTTCACACCTTTTCCAATTTCAGTTCATTGCGCCTTTACCATCATCTTCGATAGTGGTATATATGTTCTCTACATTTTCTTCACTCCATTCACTCTACTCACTATCCAATGTCAAGAATTTGAACTACAAAAAGCCTCTCTCAACTGTTCAACTTCCTTTCCTTATTCAAAATCTTCATTATTCAAACAAAACACACTTCACAACTTCAAGTTGTGACTCTTCACCTTCTCCTAATACCATGACTTGAGCCCTTTAATTGTATAAGGACAATGACACTTCTTGAGATTCTTGTAGCTCTTAATTAACATAGAATTGGAGATCATTTTTTAGTGGACTTTGTATAACCAATAATTTTGTACAACATATGATTCGAGGAAGAAAAGTATGAAACTTTGTATTTATCTTGATGAATAAATATAAAGAGGTTTTTTAAACTTTGTGTCTAGTATATTTGATGATAGAATGTGTTCTTATTTCATGTCTCTCTCTCTCTCTCTCTCTCTCTCTCTCTCTCTCTCTCTCTCTCTCTCTCTCTCTCTCTCTCTCTCTCTCTCTCTCTCTCTCTCTCTCTCTCTCTCTCTCTCTCTCTCTCTCTCTCTCTCTCTCTCTCTCTCTCTCTCTCTCTCTCTCTCTCTCTCTCTCTCTCTCTCTCTCTCTCTCTCTCTCTCTCTCTCTCTCTCTCTCTCTCTCTCTCTCTCTCTCTCTCTCTCTCTCTCTCTCTCTCTCTCTCTCTCTCTCTCTCTCTCTCTCTCTCTCTCTCTCTCTCTCTCTCTCTCTCTCTCTCTCTCTCTCTCTCTCTCTCTCTCTCTCTCTCTCTCTCTCTCTCTCTCTCTCTCTCTCTCTCTCTCTCTCTCTCTCTCCTCTCTCTCTCTCTCTCTCTCTCTCTCTCTCTCTCTCTCTCTCTCTCTCTCTCTCTCTCTCTCTCTCTCTCTCTCTCTCTCTCTCTCTCTCTCTCTCTCTCTCTCTCTCTCTCTCTCTCTCTCTCTCTCTCTCTCTCTCTCTCTCTCTCTCTCTCTCTCTCTCTCTCTCTCTCTCTCTCTCTCTCTCTCTCTCTCTCTCTCTCTCTCTCTCTCTCTCTCTCTCTCTCTCTCTCTCTCTCTCCAATTTATATGTCGTGCGATTACACTAAACTCAAGACATCACACTATTCTTATGAGTTGTAAGTCTTCCGCCACCTCACAACTATCCCTTTCACCGTTATCTAGATCTTAGAGTTTGTATTTACTTTATTTCCAATTAAAAAAATTGTCAGTAACCTGATCATGGGAAGTTGAACACTGAACATGAGGTAGGCAATGGTCGGATACCGAATACGAAGTCAAGAAACTAGCTTCATGGTAGACCCAAGGACTTTCACATGGTTCCCATGACCTGATAAAGGTTGAGCCAAAATGCTAGTAAGCATTGTCACTCAAAGTAGTGACGAAGGGAGATTGTGGAGATCTAGATACACCCTTCTCAGCCACACATGGCTTACATGGATGTTGTTAGATAGATCAAAAGAAAAATCTGATTTAATGAATTTGATTAAATTAATATGTACGATTATAGCTGTGTAATTTGTTTTTATGTTTAAAAAAATCCTCATTTTCTAGCTCTTGTAATTTTGAGTGTTACATTTTGGTTTGTATGGCTTAATCAATCGGTAGACTTGTGCAAGTATTTAATGAGGGAGAATGTTGGTGGTCCAACCCCTCTCCTCCTTATTAGATTTCAAAATTAAATACACCCTATTTTTTAATAAACAATACATAAAACCTTAAAGTTTAAATAGTGTTTGTGACTATTACGTATTAACGTGATACCAAGTGTGACTCGAAAGATGCATAGCACTTAAGGCTTAGAGGGAGATGGTCGAGAGTTTGATCTCTCTCCTTGTTATTCTCTTATAGACATTAAATTTAACATTCAAACTTTTGTTTAAAATATTAAAGCTTTAAATAATAGCTAACCCTCTTAGACTTTTACTAATTCTTATAGCACGTTCAATGATTAATCAAAATGTTCTTAAAAACTCTATAAATCAAACTTCTAGAACTAATTTTAAATCAAAATTTAATCCCTCTAACAAATAAAAAATAGAAACAAGAAAAACCAAAACAATAGTTATAAAATCCATTTTGACGATAATTACTCAACATGCGGAAAATTTGGCCACAAGAAAAAAGATTTTCATAAGAATTATAAAAAAATCTTAGAAAATGATATAGGAAACAGGTTCACCAATCAAAATTAATAAATGATTGCACTCTACACTTCTATTTGTGCATCTAACAACAATGAATGGATCCTAGATAGTGGTGCCTCAAGACACATGACCTACATGTGTGATATCCTCACTAATATCAAATAATGTCATGATCAAGTATATTTAGGTGATTATTTTATCTTAGAAACTCATAGTCAAGGTAGAGCTAAGGTTTTTAATAGTTTTGTTAGAAATACTTTGTATGTTCCTAAACCGAAATGAATGTGTTATCTTGCTCTCACCTAATTCGAGATAATTTTAGTGTTGCCTTACTAAGAAATAAATGATTCATAAAATACCCATCTATTTTTTTATTGTTAAATGCATTTAGAAGAATGTCTTTTACATTCTATATGGTTTTGCATCTTAAACTTGTCTTTTCTCTTATATTAAGAATGAAACCTAGTCGTGGCATTATAGAGTTGGTCATCTAAATTTTAGGAACATTTATTAGATGTCACATAAGTATCCGGTAGTTAGTCTTCCCAAAAAAAACCCATCATATGGCATGTGAAGTTTTCTTACATGGTAAGAACCAAATTCAACCCTTCCACAAGCAACATAATGTTAAGTCCTCTCATTCTTTAGATTTAGACAAAAGTGAAGTTAGGAGACCACTCAAGGTTGTTTCCATAAGTCATGCTTTGTAAGTTTTGACTTTCATTAACAACCACACTATGATGACCTAGTCGTACTATTTTAATGAAAAGACTAATATGCTTGCAAATTAAAAGAATTTAAATCCCTAGTTGAAAACTCTTCTAACCTAAAAATCAAGAGATTAAGAACTGTGATGAAGGGAATATGTTAGTAAATAGTTTGATTTTTCTACACCACCGAGAGGAATTCAACAAGATTTAAACACTCCTTACTCTCCATAGTAAAATAGGATCACAAAAAGGAAAAGTAAGACTATTTTAAAAATGGTCAAGATGATGATTCATTACGCTCAAGTCCCTAAGTTTCTATGCGCATAAAAGTTATGATGTCCACATTTTAAATAGGGATCCTAAAAATCCTGCGCATCAAATCACACCTATAGAAATGTGTTCAAATAAGAAATCAATTATTCCCATCTAAAAATATTTGTGTTCCACGCTATTTTCATTCATAAAGTATAAAGATAAGACTTGATCCTACCTCATATTCCTGCATTTTTGTTGGCTAAATGGATGAAAAAAATTATTAATGGTGTATGATCCATCTAAACACAATATCTTAAAAAATAGGAATGTTTAAATACTTGAGAAACCATTTTGTGTAACCACTTCTTAACCCCCTTCTATTTATCTTGATTAATAAAATGATGTCCTAGAGGATGATGATCTTATTACATGCACTATGGATACCGAGGTTGAGGAGGAGCCATCTCAAGTTTTTTATCAATTTAAAAAACTTAAGGGTAAGTGCACGAAGTTGGTGGACAATTCCGTGGACATAAAAACCCGAAATAAAGGTACCGCGATCGCGGTTATTGAATTCTAGGTTCGGTAATTACCGAACCTAGTTCCGCGATCGCGGTTATAAACCGCGATCGCGGAACTCTGAGACAAAATTTAACAGTCCCGCGACTCGTTATTTTCCTAATTTTCATTTCGAACCGCGACTTTTCCTAAACGTTTTTCACTCGCACTTTCAATACTATCTCAAAATTGCTCATCGGACTTCTGGATAGCGATAGATTCAACCATGCCGCCAAGACGAGGAGGTAAGTCCCCGATTGTAATCATTTTTTTGCATTTTAGGTTGTTTTTTTGCATTTTAGGTTTTTTTTTGGCATTTTCATGGGTTTTGTGAATTGTTTGTTTATGTATACAATTTTATTGTTTTATCAGTTGGTCGGCAAGCTCGGGCTCGTGTAAACCGTCAAAACATTCCTCAAAACCCACCGAACATTCCTCAAAACCCTCCGAACATTCCTCAAAACCCTCCTCCAAACATAGATCCGCCCCTGTGGCTCCTTCTGTCCCCACTGAGCCAACAGGAACGCAAGATAATATCATTGGAAGAATCCAAGAAAATAAAATTGTCATTGAGAACCTAATTCAAACTATAAGACAAAATCATGCTACAAATCCATCCCGCATGACTTTAGCCAATACATTGCAAACATTGATTGGCGAAGTCGAGTCTGCAACCAACCAAATACATAGATGGAACACCTTTAGAAGTGACTGTAGGCGGTGGTATGCGGATAAACTATCTCATGCGGCCGTCAAAGACAAAAAAATTGGAAAATACCTCATTTGTGCATTATTTACCGACCCTAGAACTAATGCCCCCTGTAGTTACTTGCAAACGGTTCCCAATCCATTGGTGCCATGATGATAGAATCAAAAACAATTTTTGGGACCGATGGTGGATGGTTTTTGATTATCCACCATGCAACAACAATGAGGTTCCTCTTTATTTTTTGAAGAAATTATATTGTGAGTTTGTGCTCAATGAGGTCCCGAATTATTTTGACTTTTCAGACTTTTTTGGTCGAGGAGGTGGCTCTGCAAAGAGCAGACCTGGTGCACGCGCGTAGGTCGCCTAGGATCCCCATGCCCCAAAACCCCACTTGCCTTGATTATCCCTCCTACGAGTGAAGGAGGTTGTGGAGATTGATACATTGCATGCATTGAGGGAGCTCATGACACTCTCACCCAAAGGCCTAAGCACCCAGTTACATCCGGTGATGTTGGTGGAGGCGCCGGTTCTAGTGCACCACACCACTTGTGGGATCATGTGGTGCCGTATGCACCGCAAAGAGGCGAGACATCATTTGCTGGTTCACGGGATTTTTTTCTATAGATGAGATCTTTGGGAATGTTTTTGGGCTGAGCCACTTTGATATTGGTCTTTCACGGGTAAATTTTAAATAAATTTAAATAATATATATATGTACAATAGTTTAATTCACATGTTTGAGATATTAATATATATATGATTGTACGTCATGTACATACATGTAAAAACTAATTTTTATTTTATTTTAAATAGCAAGAGCCGGTGAAGGAAACATCCGGTGTTGACATGCTAGCTACTGCGGTTGGGCGTGTTTCAAACGTAAGTTTCAAGTTGTACAAACTTACATTTTTAATAAATCATTTAATTGCACTAGATTATTATTATAATTTGTTTCACGTGTATGTTGTACATGTATTAATATTTTTCTCTTTTATACACAGGAGCCTGGCGGGTCATCATCTGCTCAGGGAACTGAAGCTACTGGCATGCCTCGCATGAGTTTTACGCAGGTTAGTTACAAATCTCTTTAATGAATGATAAGAGTGATGAAGAAATGTAAAAAAGGTTAAATCCTCTTGTACCCTTTATCTAAAAAAATCTATCGTCCTTTCCATATGATTATAAGTTTTATATGGATTGGTGTCTTTGAGATTTAAGAATTTACAACATCATTGTATGATCAAGAAGTGAGGTTTGTATTTACTTGTTTCTTATCTATTAATCCAACATTTATCAATACTATATTGAAATGGGGGTAATTTTTAGTACCTAAATGTATTCCCAACACTTGGAAACATGACGTGTTACAACTATAATGATATATATCTCATTCACACATAACTTGAACAACTTAAGGAAATGTCTCACTCTATATCCACTTCGCTTCTACTAGATAACAAGTATTCTCCATCCCAACCCCTCACAAATCACTGCACATGTTATTGAACATATGCATAATCCTCCATGTGTCTCAGACCTAATTTATTAGACATCATGGACATGTTTGTAGGTTTAGGATAAGTTAAAATCCAACCTATCCACCCCCTACGAACCTATCCCATACACTTCTAATATTAACTTTTTCAAAAGGGTTACTTGGCTTAGTCAACCTAGGTAGTACTTTTAGGTTTGTTGAGTAAGAAATCTAACAATTGGTCATATATAAATATTCATTCACTAAAACCTAGTAGGGTGACCTTGGAAAATTCAAGGATCCTCTATTCTCACTCTAATAAAATTAAGAAGAAACATTAGACCATTTGATTCCTTAAGAGTACCCATAACAACAACAAACTACCAGTTTGAAGTTATCCATGTTTCTTCCCATAGATCAAACATGAGCTAAATTTGTGCATGTTTCCATGTGTGAGGGATGAATCAAGGGCTTGTATTCTATTATATATTATGCCACACCTCATAATGGGTTTGAGGAGCTATAATGTATTGGTCATATTTATACCCTTATTTAAAATTTCTACTGAAAAAGGTACAAGGATTATAAACAGGTAGACAATTATTATCTAATTAACTTCCAACATCAATTAAGCATGACAAAAATAATTCATTCCAACTTGAAATGGACTAAGTGATAAACAATAACTTTATCAATATACAAGAGGGGAGAGAAACTTAGCTTGTTTAGGAAGATTCTGGGATGAGCTAGATGTGACAGGTAGCGGAGCAGGAGAAGATAAGACTTTAGATTCTACAAAGAAGATTATAGAACTGGAAAACATGTAGGTTCAAGACCATATACATGATATGTATGGTCTATGTAGTAGTAGTAGTAGTTGTCAAAATCTTATGAAGATAGATGGCCTCCGTGCTAACATTTATAGATCCTATGTATTTAGCCTAAATAGAAGATAAAATTTAATAATGTATTTTTATTCTTTCTTGAGTAACTAAATATTGATTTGTACATGTTTTTTGTATAGCTCTTAAGTAGATTTTAATAAATTGATTTGTACATGTTTTTGTATAGCTTATGACTGCTGAGAGACTCCTCCACATGCATATCGGTGTGGAGGCTCTTTGTAGATCTTTGCCATAAGATCTGCAAATCCACTAACCGAGGTACACAATTTTTTAAATTTGTTAAATTTTGGAGGTTCATTATTTCTTATTAAACTTAAATCTACAATATCAAATTTTGTAGGTATATATATGTGTGAAATATTTAATTTGAAAATTAATTATTTGTATGTAGCTTACCCTCGTGAGTCTATTGTTGTCCTGCGCGACGCGTCAACAACAAATCGATAGGGATCATGACATTGCGGTAAGATTGCACATGCATTTTAACTAAATTGTACAAGTTTCTAAATTTTGAAGGTATTTTAAAATTTTGGGTGTTAAAAACTTGTTGTTTATGAATGTGCAGGTTAGGTTGCAGGCATGCTTGGAGACACCTAGGACCACACGGATGAAATCCGTAGTGGCATCTCCCTCCACTACATCCCGGTGTCGTGGACGTGCTACTTTACTTAGCGGGGCGAAGAGAGGGAAGATGTTTCATGAGTAGATTTATAGTCCACTTGGATGCCACATATATGTGGTCATGAGTACATCTATTCACAGTCCATTGTATATATATCTAGCCTTTTGCGACCGCATGTGGTCCCATATGTACATTATGGCACGTGCTTAGTTCGAGATGTATACATACATTATGAACTTATACATGTACATATATATTTTCAGAGACGTGCGCGTCTGGAGCACACTTTATTTGATTCTTATATATATATCCATGTGTGTTGGTTAAATAAGGCTATAAATTTGGTTATTTTGGTATTATTGCTAACTCTGAGAAAGTGGGTTTTGATCTCTGTTCGGTGGATTTAGTGTATTACTTCTAGTTATATATTTTCTAGTATCTTTCTGATTATTATTTGTGGTATATTTCGTGCCATGGGCATTTTGAATTTTTATTTTTCAAACTAAAACAATATTGAACAGCTCTATATCAAGCCAACTTAAGTATTAGTAACTAGAGATGTGCTATATATAACGTGCATTGATTCTTGAGGTACCAATTTACATGAAGAAAAAGTAATGAAATGGTGGACTTAGAATTTGGGAGTGAGAAAGATGCTTTAAGCGTAGTCAATAAATGTGTAGTTTTACATGTTGGATATTTTTTAAATGTGAGAAATATTGCTTCTCTCCCTCTCTTCAATCATTTCTAGTTTTACATGTTGGATATTTTTGTAGGTTGATTACTTTTTATTTTTCTCTAGTTTTTTATTTTGTTTACATGTCACTTCTAAAAATATGAATTATTATATTGATTCCATAACTTCCACACCTTATTTATAATATTGGATGCTCAATGAATCAATTTATAAGTGTTTTTCCTTAAAGACAATTGAACCCACTTCAGATATACAAACACAAATACAGATACAAGTCTGGGTCAATCGATTTTCATAAAGTAAGATGAGGGGATATTTGAGCTACATGTTTTTCTCCCTGTGCAGGTTGATATAACCCATAATGGAATGATTTTAGGATGGCTATTAGCAGGAGATCCATGTAGCACAGTTTCCTGTAACATTATATTTATTAAATTATGGGAGCACAGAACCCCTACTTTACCATTTTTAATAAAATAGTGCTCTTCTTTTGTACTTGTTGCAACTATCCAATTATTGTTAAATCTACAACATTAACTTAGGTTTTTCCATGGTTAACGCCTCTTTATCTCGAATGAATTATTTGTATTATTATGCAAGGAAAATGCCATGTCAGAAATGATGGGAGGATTCTCATATGATTTCCAGGAAATCCCATGCCTTCACACTACCCCATACCAACCCCTACCATAGACCTGCCACACTCCACTTCCCTCCATTATTTTCCTCTTCCATTTCAACCACGCACCAAACCGTACACAATTACTTCCCCCATTAAATTAATTTTAATTTTATTAATCTATTATTTGTAATCTTAGTTTTTTATAATATCCATGGTTGAAAATGATATGTCATTATTTGAGGGGGTGAAAGTTGGGGCATTATAGACTATAAGAGTGGGACATGTAGATGATGATTTAGAAAAGGTCGTAAGGTATCTTAATGGTCTAAAATTTACCATTCAAGATGAGATCAACATGCTTTCACCCAGGATAGCTGAATAATCCTATCAATTGGCACTCAAAGTTAAAGAGAGGCTTTCAAGGAAACAAACTTCATATAAAAGAGGACTATGTAGAATTCTTAGAGGTAGAGGTGACCAAGGTAGTAAGAGGTAGTTGCAATCATATTTGGAGGAAGCTAACAGATCCCAGAGTTCAAGAGGAAGCTATGAACTAAAAGGAAGAAGACCTTATCAAAGAGTAAGAGGAAAATTCTTGGGTAAGTGTTTTAGATGCAATAAATATGTAACTCATAGGTCTTATGAATGCCCTGAAAATTCGTCAACTAGAAAAGTAAGAGGTTTTCATGTGACTTAAGGTGAAGAGGACGAATAAATGGAAGAGTCAGAGGTTCATTAAGACTTACCAGAAGTTAGTGAATCACTCTTGATGAAGAGGTTCGTTCGGGCGTAGTCCCTTAAGAGCCCTGAGACCAAAATATCGTTCAAATTCGACGGGTGACTACTCGGACTCCGTGGCACCTAGAGAGGCCTCGTCTGATCCGGCACCTCGGCATACGGACCCTCTACAATAGCCTCTCTCATTTTTTTCTTTCTCATTTCGGTGCTCTCGCTGTCCTAATGTTTGCAAACGCGCAAAATAGTGCAGTTGGAGCCAGTGTAAGGTTGTCAAACGCTGTATTTTACAAACGGTGGGCCGTGGCACCGAACCGCCTGCGCCGGCACGTCCGGGTGGGCAGGTGAACGCTAGAGGATGTGGTGTTTCGGTGCGCGAAAGGGTCGTTGCTTCCGGCTACTTCGCCGGGCGTAGTCCCTTAAGAGCCCTGAGACCAAAATATCGTTCAAATTCGACGGGTGACTACTCGGACTCCGTGGCACCTAGAGAGGCCTCGTCTAATCCGGCACCTCGGCATACTGGACCCTCTACAATAGCCTCTCTCATTTTTTTCCTTCTCATTTCGGTGCTCTCGCTGTCCTAATGTTTGCAAACGCGCGAAATAGTGCAGTTGGAGCCAGTGTAAGGTTGTCAAACGTTGTATTTTGCAAACGGTGGGCCATGGCACCGAACCGCCTGCGCACCGACACGTCCGGGTGGGCGGTGAACGCTAGAGGAGGTGGTTTTCGGTGCGTGAAAGGGTCGTTGCTTCAGGCTACTTCGTTCGGGCGTAGTCCCTTAAGAGCCCTGAGACCAAAATATCGTTCAAATTCGACGGGTGACTAGTCAGACTCCGTGGCACCTAGAGAGGCCTCGTCTGATCTGACACCTTGGCATATGGACCCTCTACAATAGCCTCTCTCATTTTTTTCCTTCTCATTTCGGTGCTCTCGCTTGTCCTAATGTTTGCAAACGCGCGAAATAGTGCAGTTGGAGCCAGTGTAAGGTTGTCAAACGTTGTATTTTACAAACGGTGGGCCGTGGCACCGAACCGCCTGCGCCGGCACGTCCGGGTGGGCAGGTGAACGCTAGAGGATGTGGTGTTTCGGTGCGCGAAAGGGTCGTTGCTTCCGGCTACTTCGTTTGGGCGTAGTCCCTTAAGAGCCCTGAGACCAAAATATCGTTCAAATTCGATGGGTGACTACTCAGACTCTGTGGCACCTAGAGAGGCCTCGTCTGATCCGACACCTCGGCATACGGACCCTCTACAATAGTTTCTCTCATTTTTTTCCTTCTCATTTCGGTGCTCTCGCTTATCCTAATGTTTGCAAACGCGCGAAATAGTGCAGTTGGAGCCAGTGTAAGGTTGTCAAATGCTGTATTTTGCAAACGGTGGGCCGTGGCACTGAACCACCTACGCCGGCACGTCCGGGTGGGCAGGTGAATGCTAGAGGAGGCGGTGTTTCGGTGCGCGAAAGGGTCGTTGCTTCCGGGCTACTTCGTTCGGGCGTAGTCCCTTAAGAGCCCTGAGACCAAAATATCGTTCAAATTCGACGGGTGACTACTCGGACTCCGTGGCACCTAGAGAGGCCTCGTCTGATCCGACACCTCGGCATACGGACCCTCTACAATAGCCTCTCTCATTTTTTTCCTTCTCATTTCGGTGCTCTCGCTGTCCTAATGTTTGCAAACGCGCGAAATAGTGCAGTTGGAGCCAGTGTAAGGTTGTCAAACGTTATATTTTGCAAACGGTGGGCCGTGGCACCCGAACCACCTGCGCACACATCCGGTGGGCGGTGAATGCTAGAGGAGGTGGTGTTTCAAAGTCGCAAAGGGTCGTTGCTTCCGGCCGCTTTCTTCGTTAGGGCTTAGTCCCTTAAGAGCCCTGAGACCAAAATATCGTTCAAATTCGACGGGTGACTACTCGGACTTCGTGGCACCTAGAGAGGCCTCGTCTGATCCGACACCTTGGCATACGGACCCTCTACAATAGCCTCTCTCATTTTTTTCCTTCTCATTTCGGTGCTCTCGCTGTCCTAATGTTTGCAAACACACGAAATAGTGCAGTTGGAGCCAGTGTAAGGTTGTCAAACGCTGTATTTTGCAAACGGTGGGCCGTGGCACCGAATCACTTTCTTGCCCGGCACATCCGGGTGGGCGGTAAACGCTAGAGGAGGTGGTGTTTCGGTCTGCGCGCGAAAGGGTCGTTGCTTCAGGCTGCTTCAGTCGGGCTTAGTCCCTTAAGAGCCACGAGACCAAAATATCGTTCAAATTCGACGGGTGACTACTCGGACTCCATGGCACCTAGAGGAGTCGTTTTCAAAATTTACAACTTTTTCAAAATTTACAACTTTTTCAAAATTTACAACATTTTCAAAATTTACAATATTTTCAAAATTTACAAACTTGACTTTTCAAAATTTACAAATTTTTCAAACAATGTTCAAGCTTCTCTTAGCTTCGAGAATTTAAAATTCTCTACTAACGATACCAACCACGTGAAGGTGGAAGCTTTTCTGGCACCACTAACCTAAACATAAAATTGTTAGTCAAAGAAATTTAAGTTTCAAATCAAAACCATATACTAGATCTATATACATGACATACAAAATACACAAATTTAAAATAAAATATATTCAAACTTAAATCTAGATCTTTAAACTAAAAATTATATATATATATATATACGCTATATAAATTGAAACTTGAAATTAAATATATACCAGACATGAGCATTGTAAATTCATTCCAATGAACCATCAGGATCGGATCTACTCTGAATAGCAGACAAGATTGCTTCATGATCTGACTCTCGAACCTTCCAAAGAATCTTGTTATTAGGTCTTCCTCGATATCTATACAACTCAATATTTGTCGCTAGAACTAGATGTGAATATAAGAGTATTTTCCTGTGTGTCTCAAAGTCTTCAAACACCCAAACAGAGGAGTTTTTTAATGGATACCATCGAAGCCAAGTTCCAGTAACTACCACTGACCCTGTAGGATACTCAATCTCTTCGCCATCTATAATAGGAGAAGTCAACTTCTTTCTTTCCTCGATGCAACGACATAAGAAATAGTCTGTTCCTTCTTCATTGTCTTCTGTCGCAATTACTGCAAACACGTGTCCTACAAAAAAATAACCAAGGTTGAAAAACTCAAATTTAAATTACATATTAAAATTTCAATGGACATAACTCAATACAAAAATTAAATAAATAACTGGATAAATACCTTGTCGCACCAAAATCGAAATTTCGTCAAAGTCCTTGGATGTTGTAACTTCATCTGCAGAAACAAGTTGTAATGCTTGTGGAGGTTGATAACTAGGAAGCGGAGTTAGAGGCCTACAAATCCATCCTTCCACCCATTCTTGTGAATCACACTCAAGGTGACAAATTCGATACAAGATGCACAAAAACATGTCAACTTTCTTGTCCATACGGCCCACGAAGTAGCGTCTGAGCTACAAAATGAGTGCATATCACTGGACCCAGTGAGTGTCATACAATCCTCGTAGTTAGCAATATGTTTTTCCTCTATCAACCAAAAATATCTGCAAACTGTGGAATTTTCTTGAGAACCTCGGGCCATGTTGTTAGTACACCATTCCACTATGCTCTTTGCATCTTTTAATTTAGCACCATCTTTGTACTTCAACTCTTCTCTTGCAAGAGCTCTTTTCACACATGCCCCTGCACCGTCATGCTCTCCTTTTCCATGTCCAGCCTCAGTGAAACTCCAAATATGTTGCACACCCATCTTGACATGCATTCTGCTCATCCAATAAAACATTCGTGCATTCTTAAACTGAGACGTGTAATTATCTGACCATATATAATGTTGTTTGAAGTGGATGTCCCTATCAGACAAGTTTCCATAAAATAACTGGAAACACCCTTGCACAAATTCAGTAGAATGAGTACGATCATCACTGATATAAAATTGGTACTCTCTTAAAAATTTTCGATCATTCTCTCAGGAGAATGTAGAAATGCTATATGCACAAAAATGGCAACTTGTACTGAGTTGTAATATTGCGATTGAACCTCCATTTGTGGTTGCAATGTGTAATTCTCTGCAAAATCGACCACTGAAACAATAGTACCAATAGGAAATGTGTCTTTGCATAGCTTGAATTGTTCATCCAACCATCGAGCTCTATGTGTATGCCTCGCATACTCATAAACAATTTCATCCTTAAATTTTGTCATAAATTGAAAAATGGGCATTTGTTCTGTAACTAGCTCACACCGTTTCGACTCTTTTCCATCTTTCAACTAGTATGCAACTGATTTATATTTATCAAATTCAACTAAATTATGTCCTATTGTACCTTCAATTTGTTCATGGATGCAACTTTCCAATTTAGGTAATCCGCCGCATGTACTACAACTTCCATCTAAACAATCCTGACTATAAAAAAATTGTCCAACTTCTTTTTCACAAAATATAGTAGGAATGAAATCCCTAGAAGATATTGGTGGAACTTGAACACCACATTCAGATAACATAGTTTCAGAATGAAAAATAGAACGAATACGTAAAAATTTAGCATAATGCATCGCAAATTCAACATGTTGCCTACAACAACAAGTGGTGTGAGCATGGTTGATTTTCACATAGAATGGTTTCAACATTTCAAAAAAACGTTGACTAATTTTAATTTCCAGATTCTCTTGTTCAAACTTACGAAAAAATTGAGTTTGAGTCATATCTAAGAAATGCTTTGGATGTGGTTCACGATTAGTAGAACCAACTCTCCGTTTATAACATCTCTTGTATTAGGTGAAACTCTAGTGTTATCATGCCAAAATTTAATAACAACTTCTCTTATAGCATCAAAATTATTTTTGTCCTTACGCGGTGCTCTAGCAGAAAATGCCCAAAAATCGACATTATTGAGTGATTGAAGGATATTACGTCTTTCAATTGCTTTCATTAGAGTTTTTTGATTAACTTGCAACATTCTACTTGTTTACGTAATCAAATGTTATTTTTTTATTGATTCACTTACAACACTAGTAGCAAGTACACGACGCACAATATTACTATCCCTAGTGCGTCTCTTGACACCAACAAAGGTGATATGCATCATGAAGGTTTTCAACAATTGTAGAGGTTTGACCACGTATGTTAGATGTTGTCAATCCTAAGGTGTTTAATGTAGGTCTCATTTTAATCAATTTCATCAAACTAACCAACAACTGACATCTTTAGGAATCATTTAAAATTTCAAAATGATTATCCCAAATTTCAATGTGTCTTTTCTTCTGATTTGTCGTTCAGAAAGTTTGTCAGACATTGGTTTCAAAATGTTTTCATCAATTTCAATCAAAAAATTAGGTTTCTTATGTAAAATCCTAGGAGGTGTTTTTGTCAAATTTTGCTTGTCTATAGTTTCAACATGAATTTCCTTATTCACATTTTCATTGTCTCCTTCAATTTCAACATTTTCTACATCATGAGTATTTAATTCTTCTTCAACATTGTGATAAAAAACTTCTTCATCACGAGTATTTAATTCAACTTCAACATTGACAGTAGAAACATTACCTAGTTCTTCATTGCTTACAGTAGTTGGGATTGAAGATGAACCTCTTCTAGATTCACGAAGTTTCCGCATTCGCTCAGCATTTTCAATTTTGTTGGCCTCTAATTCGTCTGGTGTTTTTTTACTTAATGACTTCCTTTTTTGACTTCGTTTTTTGTCTCCCATGATGTTTTTGCTTTCGGTGATAAAAAAACGTGCCTGGAAAAAGACAGAATTTCACAGTAATTCATACGGTAAGGTCAGAGAGTAAAAATCACATGGTAATTCGGACATTGGGATGTGTGTAAATATGATTTATAAAGCGCGAGCGCTTTATAAACCGCGAGCGCGCTTTATAAACCGCGAGCGCGCTTTATAAACCGCGTTCGCGGTATTTTTACAAAAAACCGCGATCGCGGAGCTATTTGCCGAACCTTAGCCTCGGAAAATCTTTGTTTTTCCCCAACCAAAGCTATGGAAGGTCATTATGAAGTGCAAAAGGTCAAAAAACCTCAAATCTGCTCTTCCAAAGACTTGAACCATGCTAAAAAACTGAAAACATTTCACAAAAATGGTGCCATCACGTAGGGTAGACTCTTAGCTTTGTAAAAATATTGTTTTTAAAGTGAATAGAATAAGATAAATATCATTTTATAATTTATTACTAACAATAGGTCCTTAAGACATTTTTTCCCGTGAATGTTCATGTCTACGTTTAAAATGTAACTTTTTGTTTCGCTTATCAAAATATGATAAAAATTATACCATCCCAAGCGTGGACAAATTCTATACACCTTAAAAAAAAAAAAAAATTATTTCGATATTTTTGATATAGTTATGGCGGGCAAACGGAAAGCGCTCCATTTTCTAAATATTTCCAGACCACTTTCACGGAAAAAATCATAAAAAAAATATTTCTAAAAAAATACAAAATAAAATCCATCCCAAGATAGACAACTACATCTAACATTTCACCAAAGGAAAAAAAAAAATAACAAGATTTGGTCATCCAAAATGCGGGCAAACGGACTACAATCTTATAAGTTTTTTCAAAAAAAAAGTAAGTCATATAATTTTAAGTGTTTAATATAGCTAAACTTGTCCGTTTTTTACAAAAATTAGTATTTTAGAAACTAGATTCTGAATGCTACGATTCATATTTATATAATTTTTTCTAATTTAGAGTGCATGTATAGCTAATAATCCCTACAAGTTGAGATTTCACTGTTTTTTGCAATATGACGTCCACGGATGACCCTATATTTGTCCATCAACTTGGTGCACTTACCCTTAAATGGGCTCAATCCATAATTAATTATTCTTATCCTGGTAATCTTATAAAAATGACTAGAAGTCAACATACTAACCATACTTTAATGACCTTATATGAGTGTAAATTGTAGACACAAAATCATGCACTTCGGTACATTTCTAGGTCCTAATCACATACTACTCTTCATATGATCCCTAAGGGAGAAAAATAGTAATTGACTATTGTCTTTGGCTTATTTTATGTCTTTTATGTTTTCTTTTTAGACTTCAACAACCCACAGCCTAGTCTAAACTTCATTACTTTATCTTTATTGACTCTGACACCATCACCCACCAAGACGCCAACGCTTAGGTTCCCTCGTCCCCTCCGGCTCCCCCAACCTCTTTGTATCTTACTCACCTTTTTAGACCTCTTTTATCTTTTGGGCATCTTGTTTTCTTATCATTTAGCCTTTTATTTGTCAATTACAAAATTCAACCAAGGGAATCATATAAATACAAAGCTATGTGACCATAATAAAGGACTAAGCTATAAACATCTATTATCACCACCTAAGGTTGCATCCAAAATGCATTCTAAGAGTATCAAGGCATCCATCTAACACTCACTCAAGGGACAAGGGACTTTGCATTTTCTACATACACGCATAGGAGGGGAAGTTCATTTTTCCATCCACACATCTATTTACATTGGTACATCTATCTATCGCTTGTTATCAAGTGCATCTTGCACAAGAGCTTCATAGGGCATGATTTCTACACATGTATGCACAAGAACTTTGGAGTCTCGAGATGTAGTGTAGTGCTCGGTCATAAGGTCACTCTTTTGGGTGACCTTCGGGGTTAATCTGACTCCCCATTTGTATCTTTTTTTTTTTAGTATTTGATGTGTTTTGGGGTTTTATAGGTTATCTTTCTCTTTGCAGGTTATAGACAAATTTTACGGACATAGTGCGACATACATGCGACACGCACCAAAGGTTAGCAACTACTTTGCGACACAAGAAGAAGAATTTTTCAAGCTCCTACACATTCATAGGTGCTCGATGAGAGGTCTCTAACACTTAGGTTCCCTCACCCTAATTCAGGTACCCTAGTCCATGCGCATCCAATAGTTACATAATTTATTAGACACAATTACGACAATTTTCTCCTCTTGTTCATCAGTCTTCCACTCCATAACACTAGGATTTATTGAAAAATCAGCTAATTCTTATATTCCCTCTCTTTCACTTAGGGTTTTAATTTTCATTAGCTTATTACTTGTGTCAAATATGTACTTTAGCGTTTATTTATCATACGTGACTCTGTAATATCTAAGGTTTTACGCACATCTATATTTTTTTAAATCATTTGGTGAACCCGTCCATTCAAACCCTACCTTCTGAGCATGTATCAAAATTTCTCTTCTTCTTCACAATTCATGGATCAATCTTCTTATCCTTCTTTCACCCCCATTAATATTTCTAGCATGGCTTACTTCACCGTTGTTGATTTTATGCAAGTTTGTACTTAGCATCCTCCTCGCTTCATTACTCCTATGGTTGATCCCACTATCAATGTAGTCACCACTCAACGCACTTATCCCCTACGGCTCATCCTATTTCCATTCCACCACCTATCACTTCATTGCTCCTTCTACCACTTCCAAGGGGTTATGACATCATATAGTTCAACTTAAGAATACACCGCCAAAATATATGTTTACAAATTATTACGCAATCAACCGATCATCGTCATACATTATAGGTTTCCCTTTTCTCTATCCACATTGAAAGTAATAACTTTTCGATGGCCTTTACACATCTCATTCAGTCTCTCAAAAATATACCATGTGCTATATCATTTAGTGATGAGGACATATCGCCATCTGTTGTTGATAATCCATGTGCACCTCTTCTTATCATTGTTATCATTTACCATTTGTATCAAGCGTGTACTCATTAACAATGGATCCACCATTAATCTATGTGCTCACTCCCTTTTAAAGAAAATCAGCATTACTGATAATCTAATTACTAAAAATTCCACTCTCATTCGTGGTTATGATTCCACTACTCGCACATGCCTAGGAACTATCACGTTACCTATACAAGTTGGGCCTAAGATTGTTCCTACAATATTCTTCATTATCAATGCCTCGTTTCAATTTAATCTCTTACTGGGTAGACCTTGGATTCACACAATGCATGTTATCCCATCTACTATTCATCGGTGTGTTAAATTCTTACATGATGGTTATGAACATACCATTATTTTGTTGACTTCGATCCATTCAAGTTACACGTCGCGTAGACCTCGTTACACTATGCATATTCCTCCATCGTAGCCTATTCCATATAGAAATATTGGTACATATAATATTGGTCAATCTAGTGCTTCATAGCCTTCTTCCACCTCTACAAGCATACCATCCATTTCCACTCACACTACTGATATCATTTCACCCACCGTGTCTACTCCAATACCCACCACCACTCCGCTCACCGAGACTCCTCTCACTCCTACATCTAGCTCACCCCTACCAATATCCTTGATATTGTTATCTAGCATGATAATGCCATCACTGATGATTTTGATGACGAGGTTGATACCGTTAAGCTTACTGATGAAAACTTACGTAATCTTAATTTTACTCCTATCGAGATAGATGAGTCATACTTCAATGATACTTTCATTTCTATTGGCCTTGTTGAATATCAATTCAAGAAACCCCCCTCCTACTAATGCTATGGTACTTTTTGAGGGTTAATCCATACATTGGACATCATACCACCTTCCTCATCTTCCAATGAGCACTTTACACATGTAATTCCTCCTTTCACATGCACTTTTTTAATCAATATTTCTTATTAGCCACATATTCCATTCAATCCTACTAGTTCTGACACTATTTGCACATATGATGGTTTGGCTTGGCTAGGATTCACTTCTTGTTACATATGTTTTTGGTCTTTGTGTCTTCCATCTATCATCTTTATTGCACATACTTCTTGCACCTCTCCACTCGCACTTGGGAATTCTTGGCTTGCCTACATTGGTGACACTTTATATCCCTATCATATTAATATCACATTTCCCGTGCCTTTTAGCCATGTATCTATTTGCAATGATCCATTTCTCGGCTATACAAAAATATTACTCATTGGTGTGCACACATGATTTTCCACTCCCACATTTCACCGATGAAGAGTACGCAATGGGCATGTACAATTACGCCGAAATTTCTCCTTACATGATCAACCACATACCATTGCTTACTGTGTCTCACACGCATCTCCATTTGGATTCCACCATGAAAATGATGATATATTAGATGAAGTTACTTGATTATTCTACACATCATACACTTCGGGGCATCATGCTTACTTCCCCCTTAGCATTATCAGGTGTCTCACATTTCTATTATTACGATTCATTTTTACATCTAGTCTTTCGCATGCATCTTACACAACTTTTATTGTCACTACCCTATGACGCACTCTAGCTCTATGGTTCATACTCAACTACCTGCTGGGGTATAAATCTAAAATGAACCTTACCACATTTGAACTCTTTATGCTATATGCTCCATTGATCTATCTATCAATCACATAGTTCAAACCATTTCCCGATGACATACTCTTGTTCTATGGTTCATTCTTGACTATCAAGGGGTATTTTATAAATGAACCTAATCTCATACATATTCATCCACATACACTCGGGGAGCATGCTACTCTATCACACTCATGTTACATATCATTCCATCTCACTCATTCACAACATATTGCATATCTTGGTTGCATCTATTCTTGCTTGCTTATACTAGTTACATGCACACTTTGTTTCACATGCTAGACAAATAATTTGTATGTCATTATCTTTGCTATATACACATGCACATTCACTTTTCTCTAGTTGTGAATGCGGACTTCACACACAACATGGATGCTTGACATTGTACCTTTTACCAATCCCATTGAGGCTCCTAGGGGCATCTACTTTTGTACATACTATAGGTGTTATTATTTTGTTTTATACTACTTCTTATTTTTACTAGCACACTACTCTATCGATATATACATGTCTTGACATACTTTTATCTTTCTAACATACTAATGGGTGCTTCATGTGTAGCATTTTCTTTAGGAACTATTTACTACCATGGTTGTCTAATACTTTGTTTGCTCCTATTTTCATTGTTTTTATTGTATTCCATCATTTGCGGGTTATGCCCTATGTCTTGTATGATTATTGCTTGTATTTTTTTGGCCGCTTGGCCCTTATTATCTTGTGACATTATGAATAATGCCCATGTTTGAAACCCACTTTTTTGTTCTACATTATCTTCTTGTCTGTTAGATTACACTTTGTCTTCTATATGCATATTTGTCTTGTTTACACTAACACATGTTTC
Organism: Taxus wallichiana var. yunnanensis; assembly: GCA_018340775.1. NCBI lineage: Eukaryota > Viridiplantae > Streptophyta > Pinopsida > Cupressales > Taxaceae > Taxus > Taxus wallichiana. The sequence goes on from CM031235.1 coordinate 704,974,602, forward strand.
CAACCACTTTTTACACGTGCCTTGGTTTCTACCATGCACATTCCCTCCCCCTTGAAGGGTATTAGTATCAAATCAGCATTCGATCCTCTCCTTTGGGCTACATCCTCCTTGTGACATCACATGCACCCCAAATGAAGGGGGCATACATTAGATGAATCACCACACCCCTATAACAACTCGGAGCACCAAGTCTGGACCTACACAACACAAGAACATAAAATAGTTACAATCACATAATGGCCCAAATTCTGACTTGGGTCCTTAGTTCAACACTGAGACACCAATTCCCAAATACGAAACTAGCACTGGCGCTCATGACATTTCTTAGGCGCCTATGACCAGGGGGTAATTACAATCACTTTCTCATATTGCCATAGTTTACATCATTTCATAGAGAAATTTTCACAAGTACAAACACAATCTTACAACAATCAAAATTCATTCTATCTTCTTTTTCTACTTGGATCGAACTGGATCAAACACGAAACAAAGCAGGATCACACCATCTGTAGTGGTGTATAAATTTTAGAAGCAATCAAGGATGGAGAATAACACTATACCTTTCTCCCCAACAAAAACTCACACTTGGTGTAAGATCACCCAAAAAACTCGCTCTCCTATAATGGTTCAGGATACTTTCTATCCTTTTCACTCATCATGGATCAAGTGCACACATTCCTTTTACTACTTTTTCACATCTTTTACATACTTTTACATGATTTTACAGATTTTTCATAACACATGACTTTGATTACTCTTTCACTCTTCTTTTGCAGCCTCTTCTTTAATTTTCCACAAGAATAATCCCTTCATCAAGGGACAATGACAACAGTACAAACACAAAAAACACATACGCTTCACCCCTAGGGTCACTTCCTCTTCTTTAGCTTTCACGCTTTATTTTTATCACTCCAAGATTTTTCTTGTCTCTTCAACACAGATTTTGCCATTAACATACATGGTTATCAGTTATTCATCTCTTATCTACTTTATGTTATCGAGTATTCACTCAACAATATAAAGTGGGGGAAAATATAGACAAGAAATCACACACATGGGTACATTTCTAGGTCCTACACACATACTACTATTCATACGATTCCTAAGTGAGAAAAATAGTAATTGATTACTATATTTGGCCTCTTTTCTTTCTTTTATGATTTCTCTTTTGTCTTACACACCCCACAACCCAATCGAACTTCATTACTTTATCTTTATTGACTTTGGACACCAACAACTAGGTTCCCTCGACCTCTCTTGTATCTTATTTGCTTCTTTTAGGCCTCTTTTATTATTTGGGAATCTTATTTTCTTATGGTTCAGCCTTTTATTTATCAATCAAAAATTCAAACAAAGGAATCATATAAATAAAAATTTATGTGACCATAATAAGGGACCAAGCTCTAAGTATATATTATCACCACCTAAGGTTGCATCCAAAAGGCATTCTAAGAGCATTAAGGCATCCATCTAGCACTCACTCAAGGGACAAGGAACTACATTTTCTGCATACATGAATAGGAGGGGAAGTTCATTTTTTCCATCCACGCATCTATTTACATTAGTACATATAGCTATTGTTTGTTATCAAGTGCATCTTACACAAGAGCATCTTATGGTACGATTTATACACATACACATAAGAAATACATGGAGTCTGATATATAGTGTAACACTCGGTCATAAGTTCACTTTGTTGAGTGACCATTGGGGTCAATCTGACTCCCCATTTGAATCTTTTTCTTTTTAGGATTTGATGTGTTTTTGGGTTTTGCAAGTTATCTTTCTCTTTGTAGGTTACAGTGAATTTTGTAGACATAGTGTGACATACATGAGACTAATAGTGAAGGTTAGCAGCCACCTATAGACATAAGAAGAATCAGTTTCTAATCTCTTATGCAATCATAAGCACCCGAGTAAAGGTCTCTAGTGCCTAGGTACCCTCGCCCCGGTCTAGGTGCCCTAGTCCGACTCTCATCTTGTAGTTACATAATTTATCAAGCACAGTTGTGATACTTTTTTCATCGGTCTTTTCAGTCCATAACACTTTGGGATTTATTTTGAAATCAGCCAAGCCCTTTATTCCCTCCCTTGCACTTAGGGTTTCAATTTTCATTAGCTTATTACTTGTGTCATATCTTTACTTTAGCATTATTTATCATAATGACTCTGCAATATCTAGGGTTTTACAAACATATATATTTTGTTAAATCATAAACCCCAATTTTTGAAGAGGCAAAACAAGACAAAAGATAAATAGAAGTCATGAAATATGAGTACTTTACAATTATTAAAAATCAAACTTGGGAACGTGTCCCTCCACCATCAAAATGGAGTATCATTGATCTCAGTGGCTATATAAGATCAAATAAAATTCCACATAAGTTGATGAATTCAAGACTAGGTTAGTGAATTGTGAGTTACTAAAAAACCCGATATGGGCTATGTACAAACTTTTTCTCTTGTAGAAAATATGAGCATAGTTAGGATTCTTCTAGATTGAGTTGTTCAATATGGTTGGAAATCTACCGATGGATGTGAAAAATGCATTCCTAAATGGTGATTTAGAAGAGGAAATCTATTTGACTCAACTTAAATGATTTAAAGAACTTAGAAAATAAATTTATGTTTGTAAACCAAAAAATTATGTTTATGGTTTAAAACAATCTCCTCGAGCTTGATATGCTAAAATTAATAGTTTTTTTAAAGATATTGGTTTCTCTAATTATTCTTCTTATCATGATTCATTTGCAAAATTTGAAAATAATAAAATTGTTTGACTTGTTCTATATGTTGATGATCTTTTATTACTAACGAATAAATAGTTTTATTCGTAAAATTAAAACTAGGTAGAAACAATATTTTGAAATGACTAATCTAAGCTTGCTTTACCACTTTATAGGCATTACTATTCTTTAGTATCATAGCTTTGTAGTAGTATCTCGAACTCAATATGATAATAAATTGCTTTAAAAATTAACATGATTGATTGTAAACTTGTAGTCATTCATATTTAAGTTGGTATAAAATTTGATCCTCAACATGCATGTGTCAAAGTAAATTCTACCTTATATAGGAAGTTGTTAGTGGGTCTGATATTTTTATGCAATATGCGTTTTTCTAGATTTATGTAGGATCCTTATGACGGTCATTAAAAAAAATTCAAAAATAATCATAAAATATATTAGATTTACAATCAATTTTAATTTACATTATTCTTATTTTAATGATGTAAAATCATAAGGTTATTGTGATGTTGACCATGCTAGTGATGTAATAGATGGAAATTTAAATCTAGATATGTTATCAAGTTTAATATAGGTGTCATCACTTGGAATAGAAAGAAAAAACTCACAATGTTTATCTCTTCTACTAAAGTAGTGTGTAAAATTGTTATGGAAGTAGCTAAAGAAGTCATGTGGCTAAGAAAATTGTTGGAAGAACTCCATGTGGATGTAAAAGGAAACACAATACTTCTATGTGATCCTTAGAGTTTCATAACTCTTGCAAACAATTTAGTTCAACATCAATGAACAAAACATATTGAGATTCATATGCATTTCATTTGAAAAATCCCTCAATAGTGATATTAATATCTAGTTCTATCCAACCGAATATTAAGTTGAATATTAATCTCTAGTGTTGTAAATTTTTACAAGTTTCAAGTAATTTTATCCTTTCATATATGTCATTGCAAGGGAGTGTGCATGACAATTTCACATCATAACATCCATGTTGCATCTTCCTTCTCTACACTTCTATATTGTAAAAAGTAATTGTAAGATATCACCCTATGTGATTTTATGTAAACATCATTATTGGGAATTCGGGACTATGGAATAGTGTTATGATTTAATAACAAACCCAATCATGCACATAAGATCTAAACAATTCCCCAAAATCTACAGCAGTGGAAGAATAATCCAAATCAAGACAAAGTACACACACATAACACAACATGTATTGTGGTTCACCCAATGTGGGCTACGTCCACCAAAGATAGAGATCTCATATATATAATATAACAAGAGTACAAACCAACTCTTCAATACAAGAGTACAATGCATCTCTCCAAGAGTATCTCCTCTCCTCCATATCTCTAAATGGATCTACATAAGTGCACTACAACCGTGCCTCCAAACACCACTAGTAGATCTCACATAACCAGGAACTATTGCATCTCTGAACTGCTACCAAGTTCTTTGTGGATCTATGCAAACAAGACCTCTCACATGGGTCTACCATATGTACAACTATAATTGTGCACCAAGAAGTAAGTTTGTCTCTCCATCACTGCATAACATGTGCAAACATGAAGATAACCTCCTCTACAATATCTAGATCTACATGGATCAACAATACAATATGATCTCATGGATCTATAATACAAGATCTCACCAACATGTGGATCTACAAGAAGAAACTCTATGTGTTTTGCATACTATGCAAGCCATTACAATGAGACAATAACTATACAAAGGAAATACAGTAGAAGATGTTACCCTCTTCTCATCATTGAGATGTACATGTTATTTCCTTCTATCCAGCTTCTCTCCATGGAAGCTTTGTCTTCATGTAACATATTCTTTCTTTCTCTTCTTCTTCATCCTCTCAATCTAGGATAATCAAGGATCTAACTCAATCCTTGTCCAATTAACCTTCTAACCCTAGCTTTCATGCTTATATAAGCATATAAAAACTTAGGGCACTTAGCCATGTAATTACAATCAATAGATCTACTTTAATACTAAATTTAGATCTAATTCCCATGAGTTAAATAAAACACTCACGCACAGGTAACCGATGCTGGTTAGCCCTAACCGATAATGGTTCCTACTTGCCTGACCGATGCCGGTCATAGGTGACCGATGTCGGTCCCTTCATAACCAATGCCAGTTACTGTGTTTTCCAGCAAGTTGATAAAGCATGCTAACTGTGAAGCAATTCAGCTCCACAACCTAATAGTCACCTTATGTGAGTTTGCAATAGATCTCAAAGAACTGTTGTGATATAGAGATTCCTTGTATTATAAAAGGCTCCAAAAACTTGTGGAAGACACTATATATGCACTTACTTTGAGAAATCAAGAAATTTTTTTCTCTTTAACATGTTAACCTCTTATCATCTTATATGAAGTTGGGAATATAATCATTTTTATGGAAATGTGATAATTGTAAAATCCCTTAATGAGAATGTGTGTTTGTAACTTTTTATCTAATAAAAAGGTGATGATAGCATGTGTCCCCACTAAACTTAACGAGGAGTGTTAGAGCACATAATGTTTAACGGTACAAACTTATTATGGCCCAACTAAAAATCATGCGTGAAATCCACAATTCTAAGTTATATACTTAGAATTATTTCAATAAACTTATATTAACTTTACAATGCTAAGTTTGAATTCAAACTACTTAGTAATTTAACAAAGGTTGATTATTACTGACCATACACAAGTATAGTGGAATCTCAAATTTTTAAATAATTTCATTCAATGTGAATCAATAATATATAGAAAAAATTGATGTAGTTGTTTATGTTTTACATATTGAAGATGAAGTAAGAAGGAAGGTGTTGTGTATCCGGGTGTATTATTCCTCATATTAATAAAAGGGTAGAGTTATTTTGTATGTGGTGTTTTTTCACCCAAAAGGTATTTCCCCACATAATTTTAGTGTTCGAGTTATATTGTTTATTTTCCAATTTCTATCATAGTGTTTTACTTTTCTACATATTCACAATTTAAATATGTTACAATTGCTAAAGATCTATGTTACTAGAAAATGTTGACTGTCATAAGAGATATGGTGAAAATCCCCAAGTTCATCAAAGTGATGTAATGAGCTACGGATTCATTTTTTTATATGTAAAACCTTGATAGGAAGTGGAGATTGAGTTATTAGGTTACCAGCAACATAATTGTAGAGATGGAGTTAATATGTCCTACGATGATTTGGGTAAGTGCACCAATCTAGAGGGCGAAAAGGGGATCTTAAGTTGACATTTCTTTATGAAAAATAAAAAAACTTCAACTTGTACAAGTTATTTGAAATAGTTACACTCAAAATTGGAAGACGTTGTAGGAACATGAATTGTAGCATTTTGAGTCTAGTTTCTAATATACTAAATTTTATTGAAAATGGTTAATTTTAAGTGGGTCAAATAACTAATATACCAACAGTGATCCTATTTTTGTTAAAAAAATATTAGAGAGTGATTTTCGTGCTCCCACCATTTTTAGAACCATTTACTATTTTTGAAAACCCTTTGGTTTAGAGCCAAAGTAGAAAGATAGATAGGAGCATCTAGTTTGGGCTCCATTTTTTTAGATTTTTAAGCGAGTATTTTTGTATGATTTTTCTAGTATGTAAATTTTATATTTTGAAAAATAACTGAGCTCGATCGTATGTCCCCTAACTCCCCGAAAAAATATCAAAAATTATATTTTTTTTAATATGTATAGAATTAGGCCTAGTTTTGGCTAGTATAAAAAAATCAATTTTGATGAGCCAAAAGATATACATGAAGAAATATAGACGTGTTTAAACTTCAAAAATAGCTACAAAAAGGCATAGTTAGAACATAAATAATATGGAAACCTTATATTAGTCAGAAAATTTGAAAAAAAAAATTAGAAATAAAAAGTCTACTCTGCGTTATATTCAAATTTTTATTAAACAAATTGATCATTTTAATTTGATTTATTATGGCGGAAGTGGTATTTTAGCATTTTTGCAAAAATGTTGCTTTTTGTATTTGTGCAAGTCCATGCCTCAAACTTGGGGATCCAAATTGGATCCAAGCCTTAAGGCATGCCTTGGAAAAAGGGGAATAGCATAACACATACGCGTTATGCTCTTTACATATAAATTATGGGCCCCCAACCTCATTTTTGCCTCTTTCACGAGATTTTTTTCCTCTTTCTGTCTCGGGTCTCAAGTAGATTCATGTACATTCTTTGTGAATTTTGAGTAGTTCATCTTGTCCCCTACCCCACTATATATATATATATATATATATATATATATATATATATATATATATATATATATATATATATATATATATATATATATATATATATATATATATACGCAATCATGGGTGACAAAAGATGACGTAAGAACAAGAATAAATTTGAAAACAAGACACTAAAGAAATTGGAAGAGATGAGAATAAAGAAAGTACATAGGATGAAAAAAAAATTGTTGGGCAAGGTACATCTGTTATATCAAATGTACCTAATGTTTTAGAAAATGAGGATGAAATACATCATGAAAATTCGTGAGAATAATGATTTTGCAATGAATATTGATATTGAATTAAATGTGTAGACATCTAAATTCCACTTTTGTAATCTTATTGCCAAAACACACACAAATCACTCTTATTCTTCCCAATTCCATTATAATTAATGATCTTTACTAATTAACTAACGTTTCTTGCCACTTTGGTCGGTTAACAAGAACTTCGTTGATCACCAAACCTCTTTCGCATTCAGGATGCCACATTACGATGAATTGTAAGTCAAAATCCTCTTCAAAATAGACAATTAGTGTTTATAAGCTAATTAATCCTATTTTTCCCTTGTTTTGATCAATATACCCTAGTATTGGTTTAAACCTCTCTTCCAACCACTCAAAATCACCCTATTCACCTCCACAACGTTTCAGAAAGCTTCAAAAGCTTATCTTAGCCTCCTAGTTGACCCTAAGCGGATGATTAAGGCTCCATGCCTCTTAATAACTTGGTAATTCACTAATTGTGATTAGCATGGCCTGATCATGATTAGAAATTCTAATCTAATTTGTGGATTTTAGTCCCAAATGCACCAAAATACAAGTTTTTTCCAAAAGGAAAACTATAAAAAAGGGTGCACCTCATTCCTTTATACTTTACACCATGTTTTTATTTACATCTCATATAATAAATATGATATATAGCCAATTTCAATCCTTACCCAAAGCCTTAAATGGGATTAGTAGATGGATAGTAGATCTGGAAGAAGAATACGCCGAGATTTAGCATTGGATCTCGAGTTTGATGCACGCACGTGGGTTGAGCGAGAATACTGTATGACTACTTATATGAGAGAGCTTCTTTATTATCTTTCCCATAGAACTATACGAGTGGTTGGTTGTTTATGCATCTAAAATGAATTGGAGGTTTTGCACACTTGTCTAGACACACGAAGAATTTCAAGCTCTCTATGATGTTGATCTAATTTAGATGCGCGTTGTGGATATGTGGTTCGGTGGTGTTCGAATAGTTATATTTTCACTTGCTCTTGTCTAAAGGCATATGAGTTTTAACTTTTACGTTATTCTAAGGGATCATATCTCGCATGAAATTGCACCGTGATCAAGGTCTCTGATGGTAACCCTAAATTTGGAAGAGAAGCCAATGGCTAGTTAAACCCAACCACACGCAAGGGCAGGAGCAGGTGTGGTGAAGGATGGAAGACCCAACAGCAGAGAGGTAAAGAGAATAAATGTGGCTTAAGATCGATGAGGTGCATGAGAGGGATTAAGAGAAGTAGCATGAGGTTGCAGAATAGATGGCATTGTGGAGAGAGATGGCTTGTGAAGGATTTAGAGCTCACGCAAAGGACGTGGAGCCAAAGCATCTAGAACTCCCTCATTTGGGAAAGCATGATAGGGAACCCTCATCATCCTCTTATGAAATCACACCAATAAAGACAACATGGGCCATGGGCGCGCATCTAAATATACATAGTGACCTAGCCCTTGTGCTTAGTTTTCTAGTTTCTAATACAAAGTGAGTAGTCAACAAGATAATTTAGGTAGTGGAGTAGAAAAAGGTAAAATTGACTTATCGGGAGTTCAAGTAAATCAAATAGCAAGTGTTAGTGCATAATCACAGCACCCCCGATTGACCTTTGGTTAAGTTGGGGCATTCGGTGTGATTGCACAACATGGTACTATCTCTCAAGTTGTGGGACTTGCAAAACTTGAGATGGACCTTCGGAGAAAGTCAGTTCTTGCTTCCTAATCTACCTCCCACAAGCTACTCCACTGCAGGCAGAACCTATTCTATCCTAATCTATTCCAAGGGGACATAGAGAGAGAGAGAGGGTGAAAGATCCTACACTAAGCGGTGATACACCAGAAAAGGAATTGGTTGAATCACAAACCCAACCACCTGAAGTGGAGAGAGGTGAGTAGAGGAGAGGGTGGACAAGATGCACCATAGACCAGAGATAGTTTTCACACATAACACCACTTCAAAACCCATTAAACATGGCTCCCAGGACCTGCAACAAACATCAGAATATGCACAGTATACCTTACAACGATAAGAGGTAAGAAGAGACAACAAAATAAGCCAAGGATGGACAGATGCATCACGAAATAGATTTTATTGCTCCAAAATGTTACACGGTACATCATCAGTGGGAAAGAGGTAGGAAATGCCATTACAGAGCCATGGGAGGAGGCTTAGACTCCACATTTGACCCTAAGGAAGAAAGAGAGAGGGGGAAGAAGAGGGAAGATCAACAACCGTTTGAATATGCCCCTCCTTTACAATATATAGGAAGAATAAGAGAGAGAGGAGGGAAAAATTTGAATCTGCTTTCAACCACCTCTGCGACACATTGAATCCTATTCAAAGCTCAACCACCATCAATCAATGCCACTCTCAAATCTGCCACAATCTATTAATTTTGGTTCCTATGTCTTCTCGGCGTGCAAGGAAGAAGAACGATGGATCAAATCAAACCCGATCCGGTTGTTGGAGTAAATAGATTTTGCATTAATGGCCTAGAAGACATTTTCCCATTTTTCACCCACTAAATCCTGTTAAGAATGATATTTTATGTTTCCATGGCGTAGAGGGTGTCAAGACATTTCAAAAAGTATTCTCCCACCCAAATTTGAGTTTCCAATCAAAAGATATGGCCATTTGAATATTTGGTCACGGGTGCGCAATATGTAAAGATTCTATCCATACCGAGTCCATGTGGCAGCCTCACACACCTTGGAGATTCAGCCCTTTCCTTTCACTCTTGAAATAGTGTTGGATTGACACTTGGTGGCTTCCGTGGACTCCACGATGTTCCTCTTGTATATTCCCCGGGTCCTTTACTTGGGGCTAAAAGTCTGACCCTGGACACGTGGAGGCCTAGCACTTGTTTGGAAACCCACTCCAAATTTTTCCTTTGAAACAACTTCGATCGACACTTGTCTCCCTCCACTATCCTACCTCTGCTTTGACTATTCAACCCCGAATCTGTCCCCTTTTTGGACCTGGGACACATGGAAGGCTCGCGCTCATTTGAAAACCCACTCAAGATTTTACCTTTAAAGGAGTGTCATTAAGACATATGGCACCTTCCGCCTGCACTCTATACTTATTCGTTTTGGGCCTACTCTCATTTTTGACCTATGTTGACCATTTTCCACATGGAGGGCTAGCACAATTTTGAGTCTCCACCTTGGGCTCCCATCTTGAAATTACGTTGAGCCAACACTTGGCACCTTCCACCAAGTCAAAGACTTTTCAACGGCCGGTGCAATTTTTGAGGCTCTTGACACGTGGAGGCTTGGCTCTTATTTGATTCTCTAGCCTGGGATTCAATCTTTAGAGGTGCGTCATTTGGACACTTGGTAGCGTCTATTGTCTCCTCCATACTTATCCAATTTCGGTCTCGCTCTAAGTCATTTACAGAGCCCAAAAACTTTGAACCTTCATCGTTTCTTTCCCTTTGAGCCTTCTGGTTCCTTTGACACTACTCAGCCTCCTTCACTAACCCTGCTACTCCATTGTAGAGTCTTCATGTAACTTTTCTGTTGGATTTAGAGCATGGGCTTGAATGACGGAACCATTCTTTTGAATTTATTTTTACACGGGTCATGGGTGATCTAATTTTTTTGGGGGCAAAAATTGAGATAACAATTGGTGACTCATAGGGGACATCTTCCTACTAGATGAAGGGACTAGTAGCCTTGAAGCATCCATTGGGCATGGAGTCAAGAATAATAGCCTGATACTAACCCTTCTTTCAAAATGGACTCTCTGATTTCCCGCTTTTCACTTTTTCCCGACTCCCGAGCTCGCTCACGCGTCCGCACTCTCAATTTTCATAACAAATCTTCAAACAAGGCTTCCTTGAGTAGAAAAAAATTGTCCCAAGGCTTTCATATGTCGCTGAATGGACTGTCTTGAAAACATTCTTTAGTTGCTCTGCATTTGTTTTATTTTTAAATTTGCAACATTATAGGAAACTATGAGTCTTCTGCCATGAATAGTGAAGGTCCTGGCCTCATTAGCTCTAGAGCAATGCAAACAAAACTTATGTACAAAGAAAAATCATACATGCCTCAAATGAGACATGCAAAGTGTGCACAAGCACTTCTTCTAGCTGAAAACAAAGTCTACTCCTACTCCTAAACTAACAAGAGAGAAAAGGGGCTAAACAAAGCCTACTATAGGTAGGGAGAAGTAGCTTCCCTTTCTCAAGAGGGGCAGCCATGCAAATGATTTGACACTAATATGGCTTCGTGTATGAGTGAAAAACTGACTATAAGTTGGCCCTCCATCCAAATCATCAAGGTATCTACATCAACCAAAATTACCTCCTCAAGTTTATTGGCATTGGACTCCTGGAGGTGTTGATGATGATCCTTGGTACTTTGATACGCATCCTCATGTCCTGAAGTAGGCATGACTGGTTTTGGCTTCTCCCTTGGCTCCAATGAAGCCAAGTATTTGATTGGGCATGGTCTAGATCCTTTGAATGTGCCCTTTTCTCTGAATTTCAACTCCAAGAATGGAGTCTTTTTGTGGATCTTCTTGGATGGATGGTGTGAGAGGGATGATGAAATCCTCTTGACTTTTCCCTTCCTTCTCCTATGAAGAACATGGAAGACTCATATCTTCCAACCTTGGTTCTAGAGGGTCTGTAATGAAGAGCAGGTTGTTGTTCTTGAATGCTCTCCTTCATGGCAGCAGGCTCATATGCTTGGAATGTGGAAGATGAAGGAGTAAATGATGTGATCTCCATGGGCTCTTCTCCATCAAAGCAATCCTCTAAGTCAGATAGAAAGTCTACCTCCTTGTTGTCCTGCTGCAGTGCTCTACCTCCTCCATGGTGTCCTCCTGATCTGAAACTTTCTCACCATGGTTTCCCTCTTCCTCAAACATGAAGTTTGAAAGTTCAAACTCTTCTTCAACATTAGAGCTTGAAGGGGATGAAGTGGGAGGAAGAATTGAAGGTTCTTTTGTGGCCTGCTCCGCACTTGGAGCCTCTGAAACTGTATGGTCCTCCTCCATCATGGGTTCATCAATCAAATCAGGCCCTTGGAATGAAAGTAAAAATCTTCAATGATGCTTTCTTCATTGAGTGGTTTCAACTTTGATTTGATCTCTCCCATCTGCTCCTCTTCAATGGGACTTGGAGCTGATTGTTCCTCCTCCTTAACTAGTTGTACAACTTGTGTTATATCAAGCATCCTCTTTAGACAATGTGCCATCATGTACACTTTGCATTCGAGAAAAAAATTTTGATCTTCTTCTTCTTGTTCTTCTTCAAAATGTAAACTCAACCAACCACCACTGGCTCTTCAACCTTGACCTCCTATGTTGGCTTAACCATCAAGGGGATCTTTGTAAACCCAAATTTAGCAGCCCAACTCTTCATATTGTCTATCATCTCTTCTTTGTTGGGCTCCACTTCTTGATGTTCTCCTTGACTGGATTCTTGAGTTTCTTCCCAACATGGACTTAGGAGAGTAAGAGGAGTGGCGGAGTTCAGTTCAACCAGCTTTGCAATTGTTTGTGGTGGGGAGGGAGGTGGAACTTCTTATTTCTTTGGAGGGAATGACTGTTTGCAAAATAAAATGGTAGAAGAATTGAAATGGGGTGGAATATCAGGAGATGGAGAAGAGAAATCAACACTTGGGGCAGCAACTGAGGGGCTTGACTCTTGACACTGCTGAAATGATAAATATTGAGAAAGAGAAAATGAAGTATAGGGAGTTGGTGATTGACTTACCCATTTACAAGGTTGTCTCACACTTTGCTAATAAGCCTCAATGTCCTCAATCCTTTGTGTAAGCTGAGGCAACACTTTAACCATGAAGTCAAGCTTCTCCTAAGGGTTGTAATGTCTTGGAAAAGGTCCTCCCCATGGACAAGGTGCCCTGTAACCAATCTTGAATGCCTTCATTTGTGTTATGGCCCTTGACTAAACCATGCCAGCCTCCATTTTTTTAATCTTCTCTAGTAAACCAACATTCTCCACATAGTTATCACCATTGTATGTGTCCCCTTGTTCTTGATAAGCTATATAGCAAAACTGAATTTGACCTTGCTCATATGGGTAAGCATAATGGTCTTGGATATGATTATAATGCTGATTTGGAGGAGTTGGGAAATGCATTGGAGGTGAACTACATTGTTGTTGTAAGTGTGAGTTCCATGAAGGGAATGAAGTCATGATTGCACAACTTCATGAATGGGAGAAAATGAAAGAGATGGAAGAAGAAAATGGATGGAAATAAGTGGAAATGGATGGAAAAGATTTGTAACTCAGAGGATGGGTTATTGACTAGATGGAGTCACCATATGTGCTTTGAATGTGCCTCTAAAGGCTGAATCTCACCAAGAACACATCAACTTGATGAAATAAAGTGAAGACCTCTTTGTCCCACCAGGCTTGCCAAAATTGTTAGTGCGGTCGCATGGTGGCTTATGATTTATTTTTGTAATGAGACACCTTGGAAAGCTGGAAGATCTAACCTTAGTGTCCCACCGGGCATGCCAAAACTATTAGTGTAGATTCACAAAGCACTCCCGAATGACCTTTAGTTTAGTTGGGGCATTGATGTGATTGTACAAAGATGGGACCATCTATCAAGCTATGAGACTTACAAAAATTAAGATGGACCTCCGAGAAAAGTCGGCTTATTGATTCCTAATCTACCTGCCATATGTTAATCCAGTGTAGGCGAGAACCTATTCTATCCTAATATATTCCAAGGGGACATAAAGAGAGAGAGGGTGAAATAGCCTACACTAAGTGGTGATACACCAGAAAAGGAAGTGGTTGAATCACATACCCGACTACCTGAAGTGGAGAGAGGTGAGAAGAGGAGAGGGTGGACAAGATGCACCACATACCAAAGATAGTTTTCACATAGAACACCACTTCAAAACCCATTAAACATGGCTCCCAGGACCTACAACAAACATCAAAATATGCACAGTATACCCTGTAATGATGAGAGGTAAGAAGAGACAAACAAATAAGACAAGGATAGACATATGCATCACTTAAATAGATTTTATTACTCCAAAATTTTACATGGTACATCATCGGTGGGAAAGAGGTAAGGAAATTCCATTACAGAGCCCTGAAAGGAGGCTTAGACTCCACATTCGACCCTAAGGAAGAAAGAGAGGGGGTAGAAGAGAAAAGATCAATAATCATTTGAATATGCCCCTCCTTTACAATATATAGGAAGAATAAGAAAGAGAGGAGGGAAAATTTTGAATCCTGTTTCAACCACCTCTGCGATGCATTGAATCCTATTCTGAAAGCTCAACCACCATTAATCAATTCCGCTCTCAAATCGCCCATAATCTATCGATTTTGGTTCCCTATGTCTGCTCGGTGTGCCAAGGAAGAAGAACGACGGGTCAAATCAAACCCGATCCGATTGTTAGAGAAAATAGATTCTACATTAATGGCATAGAATATGTTTTCCCATTTTCACACACTAAAGCTTGTTAAGAATGATATTTTATGTTTCCATGGCGTAGAGAGTGTCAAGATGTTTCAAAAAAGTATTCTCCTGCCCAAATCTGAGTTTCCAGTCAAAAGATATGGCCATTTGAATATTTGGGTCGCGGGCACGTAATATTTAAAGAGTCTATCTGTACCGATTCCACATGGCAGCCTCACGTACCTTGGAGATTCAGCCCCTTCCTTTTGCTCTTGAAATAGTGTTAGACTCGACTCTTGGTGGCTTCCGCAAACTCCACGATGTTCCCTTGTATTTTTCCTGAGTCCTTTGCTTGGCGGGGCTAAAAGCTTGACCACGGACACGTGGAGGCCTCGGTGCTTTTTTGAAACCTGCCCCAAATTTTTCCTTTAAAATAGCACCAAACCGACCTTGGCTCCCTCTATCGGCATGCCTCTGCTTTGACTATTCAACCCCGACTATATCCCTTTTTTGGACCTGGGACACATGGAAGGCCCACGCTCATTTGAAAACCAGCTCAGGATTTTACATTTGAAGGAGCATCATTAAGACACATGGTGCCTTCTTCCTGTACTCTATACTTAGTCATTTTGGGCCTACTCTCCTTTTTGAACTCTTTTGACCATTTTCCACATGGAGGGATGACGCAAATTTGAGTCTCCACCTCGCTCCCACTTTGAAATTGTGTCGAGCCAACACTTGGCACCTTCCGTTGAGTCGAAAAATTTTCAACGGCTAGGTGAAACTTTTTTGGGGCTCTAGACGCGTGAAGGCTTGGCACTTATTTGATTCTATGGCCTGGGATTCAATCTTTAGATGTGCGTCATTTCGACACTTGGCAGCGTCTGTTATCTCCTCCATACTTAGCCAATTTCGAGGCTCGTTATAAGTCATTTGCAAAGTCCAAAAAAATTGAACCTTCACCATTTATTTTCCTTTAAGCCTCTGGTTCCTTTAACACTACTTGGCATCATTCCCGACCCTGTTACTCCATTGTAGAGCCTTCCTGTAACTTGTCTATTGGATTTGGAGCATGGGCTCAAACGATGGAATTGTTCTTTTGAATTTCTTTTTGCACGGGTCGTGGTGATCCAATTTTACCGGTGGACAAAAATTGAGATAACAAGTTCCTTTATGGCTAGGTAAATGTCTTCCTTGTTATTTGAGGTCTGGTTGTATGTACCTTTTCAATTGCATTATCGGCACGAGAACATAGGCGCGTAAAAATTTGCACTCACATCTGGGAGTAGTGCAACTTCGCAGACTATGGGAGTTCAATTTAGCACCACTATTGGGACACAAGGCAATGCATACTCCGATTCAATTCATACTACAGGTGGAGGATCAAGAGGAATAGGTGGCTCGGGATCTAGTGGATCTAGTAGATCTAGAGGTGGAGGTAACACATGAGGTTCTGGATCTAGTGGGCATGGTCCTCATTAGCCCCAGAATATTTACATGGAGATGTCACTTCATCTCCCAGAGTATAGGGGAATAGAAGATGCTGTTGAGCATGTCCATATGTGTGAGATATTATGGCATACAAAAGGAATTACAACTTCTAGGTGCAAGGCCGCTTAGTTTTCAACTACATTACAGGAACAACTGGTACATGAAGTTTGACCCTGATCAAAATTGTGTGGATTATACGGAGTTACAAGATGTTTTCATTAAATAGTTTTATATCCCTGAGTTCAAGCAGAAAAGTATAAGTGCACTCAAGGATATCAAAAAGGGCACTACTAAGAGTTTTTGGGAATATGAATCTCATTTTAAAACACTCTTGTCTAAACTATCTTATGGTATCCACGTAAGTCAACATGCACAATGGTTCATTGGAGGCTTAATCATGCCTTTTAGGAGGACACTCTCACATAAGACTCATACAGACCCGTATGAGGTGCTTAAAGTAGCTTTACACACTGAGGCATTTGAGAGCATAGACACTAGAGTGAGACCATTCTTGGAAGCTTAGATTGTGGCAATGACAAAATAGTTTGAAAAAATATCAGCTAATACTGTTGCATGAGACATGCACAGGAATTTGGTGCACGGATTGTGAAGTTGAAGGGCATACTAAGGATAGTTTTCCTCACAGATCGGTGCACTCCTTGTGATTGGAGTGTGAGATATTTCATTTATACCATGATGCAAGCCGTTGCCCATTGTTGCAATGCGTGATAAGGAAAAATGTGTCCTGCCATCGTAAGATTTGTCATTGGCCAACAACTCACAATGTGTAGTTGTGGAGCTCAATTACTTCAATTTAGAATGTAATGTGAAACTTGCTGGAAAATATAGTAAACCGCTACATCGGTTAGGGGAACCATCATTAGTCAGGAAAGGAGGAACCGGCATCGGTTAGGGCTAACCAACATCGTTTACCTGTGTGAGGATGTTTTAATTAACTCTCAGGAATTAAATCTATTTTTAGCATTAAAGTATATCTATTGATTGTAATTGCATGGCTAAGTGCCCTAAGTCTATAAATGACTATATAAGCATGAAAGCTAGGGTTTAGAAGTAAGAATTAACAAGAATTAAGAATAACATAACATGCAAAAGGTTCATGAGAGAGAGAGAGTTTTTGGTGATGAACCAAAAGCTTGAGAGAAAGAAAGTATTGTACATCTAAGAGGTGTGGAAGATTGTAAATCTTCATTGTATATCTTGTCAAAGCTTTGGATAATATATTGGCTTGTTTCTTGGTGGACATAGCCCACACTAGGTGAACCACATTAAATTTAGTGTTGATTTGTCTCTCGTTTTGTATATTTCTTCTAGTAGAATATCCACTTTTATTTGCATGTATGCTTAGATTTGATATATTGTCTATACAACCGGTGTGCTAACCACAACAATTGGTATCAAAGCTTTGTTTGATGGTTTTATGTGTTGATAGATTTACTCACGATGGTTTTTGATTGAGTGGGAGCTACAAAAGAATGGCAAAAGAAAACAAATACAAGGTAGAGAAGTTTGACGGCTGAAATTATCATTTATGGAAGATGCAAATTGAGGATTATCTCAGAATAAAGATATTTGTATTTACCGTTGGATGAGAAGTCTATACCTACAAAGATGAGTGATGAAGAATGGAATATTCTTGATAGAAAGGCTTTGGAATATATAAGATTGAGCCTAACAAAGATTCGTGGCTTCCATTATTACGTAGTGACTTCTACGGTAGAGTTAATGAAATCTCTTGCTAATTTATATGAAAAACCTAGTGCTTCAAATAAATTTTATTTGATGAAGAAAATTTTTAGTTCTAAGATGCATGAAGGTGGATCTACATCTATTCATTGAATTATTTCGATCTATTGTAAATCAATTAAAATCGGTTGGAATATCATTTGATGATGAAGTAAAAGTACTTTTATTCTTATGTTTTTGCCATATAGTTGGGATAACTTGGTAATGGCTATTAGTAATATAACATCTTAATAATATTTTGAAGTTTGATGATGTGGTTAGTATAATCTTGAATGAATAAATTCATAGGAAGAGTACAGAGGAATCATCATCTGGAAATGCTTTGAATGTAGAAAGTAGGGGTAGGCAGAAGGAGAGATCCAAGAGTAAGAGTAATGGGAAATCAAAGTCAAGGGATAGCAGATCTAAATCTAGAAGTAAGGGAATTACTTGTTGGAAATGTGGAAAGAAAGGACATGCAAAGAAATATTTTTGGTCAAAGGATAAAGAGAACCAACAACCAGACAAAGGTAAAGAAATAAATCTTGTTGCATCAGAGGTAATGCAAGATGATCTTGTTCTTTTAGATTCAGGAGCTTATTTCCATGCAACCCCTAATAAGGGTCATTTCAAAAATTATGTCCAAAGTAATTTTGGGCATGTTTATTTGGGTGATGATGAACCTTGCAATATTACTTGGTAAAGGGAAGTTCATCTAAAATTATAGAATGCAAATACATGGGTATTGAAAGATGTGAGGCATGTGCCAAGCCTCAGGAGGAATCTTATTTCTGTTGGGCAACTAGGTGAATCTGGTTGCATGGTTACTTTTACAGGAGACTCTTGGAAAGTCACCAAGGGTGCTCTTGTTGTGGCAAGAGGTAAGTAGGTAGGACCGTTATATTTATCTACCTGTATTACCAATTCATTTTCTACATTATCTACTTCAAATTCAGATGCATGCATGTGGCATAACCGGTTGGGCCATACGAGTCAAAAATGTATATAGATCTTAAAGGCTAAGGGTAAGTTATCATATTTGAAATATTTAGATCTTGATTTCTGTGAGCATTGTATCTTTGGATAGGAAAAGAGAGTGAGATTTCTCAAAGTTGGGACAACTAAGAAGGATTGAAATTGAAGTTTGTACACTCGGATGTGTGGGGACCATCTCGTAGCTTCTCATGGTGGATCCCAGATTATATTACTTTCATTAATGATGTTATAAGAAAGGTATGGGTTTATTGTATTAAACATAAATATGATGTTTTTGAGACTTTTAAAATATGGAAATCTCTTGTTGAGAATGAATCAAATTCAAATTTAAAGTGCCTTAGATCCGACAATGGTGGTGAATACTCAAGTAGGCTTTCAATTATTATTGTTCAATGAATTAGATATGTAGAGAAAGAACGGTTCCAAGAACACCATAGGAGAATGGAGTTATAGAAATAATGAACAGGACAATCATGAAACGTGGTAAAAGTATGAGGAAACATTTTGGATTGCCTTTGCAGCTTTGGGTAGAAGCATTTAATACAAAGTGGTTTATTTGATTAACCATGTGCCTTTAAGTTCACTAGATGGAGGAATACTAGAGGAAGCTTGGACCGTAAAAGAGGTAGATCTTTCTTTTCTTAAATTTTTTAGTTTAGAAGCTTTTTAACATGTTGATAGCAAAATAGGAAAAAGTTGGATGCAAAATCCAAGAGATGCACTTTCATTGGTTATGGATCTGGTGATTTCGATTCCATTTTGGGATTTAGAGAATTCTAAAATTATTAGGAGTCATGATATTGAATGGAATGAAAAGAGAATGTACAAGGATCAAATTTTGGTACCCAAGGATGAACTGGTTGAGAAGTTTGTGAATGAAAATGAACTCTCGGATTTAAAATTATTACCAACAAGGTTACACAATAATCGGTGTCAATTTACCCCGACCGACATCACCAATAGAACCAATATTGGTTACGTAAGATCCAAACCGGCATCGATTAGCGAACCGACATCGCTTAGAGGTGACCAACGTCGGTCACTATCATATTCGATATACAAATGTTCGTGGAGGTCCAGATTGAGCCTCTGTACACCCAAACTCCTGTGAGAAGGTCACAAAGGGTATGTAAACCTCCGAAAGATTTACACCTTCTCTATTTTATTTATTAGTTACCTATAATGGTGAACCAGAAATCTTTGAAGAAGCAATACAGATAAGACCCGTGTCTAGTGGGAGCATGGCATGGATAAGGAGATGGATTCCTTAGAACAAAACCAGACTTGGGATTTGGTTAAGGTGACCGCATGTAAGAGAACATTACAAAAAAGTGGGTTTACAAGATCAAGGAAGAAGAGGGTGGAAACAAAAAGCTATAAAGCAAGGCTTGTAGTAAAGGGATTTGCATAGAAAGCGGGTATTGACTTTGGTGAAATCTTTTTCTCCTATTGTAAAGATAACTTATATTCGTATTGTATTGAGCTTAGTTGCAGTAGAGAGGATTTGCATTTAAAGAAACTAGATGTGAAGATAGATTTCTTTCATGGTGATTTGATGAAGAGATTTATATGGAGCAACACTTGGGTATGAAGTCAAGGCTAAGGAGAAATTAGTGCAAGAGTTGAAAAAGGGCCTTTATGGGCTCAAGCAAGCTTCAAGGAAATGGTACATGAGGTTTGATAGCTTTATGCATGAGCATGGTTACTTGAGATGTGAATGTGACCATTGTGTTTATTTCAAGAAGCTTGAAAATGGGAGCTATATTATTATTTTGATATGCTTATTGCAGGTTCTAGTATGCAGACATTAGTGAGCTTAAGGGAAATATAGCTCACACATTTGCTATGAAGGATTTAGGAGCTGCAAAAAAATCCTTGGCATGGAAATACACAGAGATAGGAAAAATAAGAAATTTTATTTATCTCGAGAGTATTATATCTATAAGGTGTTAGAAAGGTTCAACATGCGTAATGGAAAACCTGTTAGTACACCCATATGCCGGACACTTCAAATTAAGCAAAGATCAGTGTCCGTCATCACAAGAGGAGGTCAAATACATGACACGAGTGTCATTTGCTTCAGCAGCTTGGGAGTCTCATGTATGTTATGGTCTCTGTACTGCACTGCACATTACACAGCAAAGGGGGAGTGGTGAGTAGATATATGGCCAATCTAGGTAAAGAGCATTGGAAATCAGTCCAATGGATACTCATGTATTTGAAAGGGACATATAGCATGTAGTTATGCTATGGAGGATCAGATATTTCATTATGTGGCTATGTTGATTTGGATATGGCTGGAGATCTGGATGGTAGGAGGAGCACTACTGGATATATTTTCACAGTAGGTGGGATGATAGTTAGCTAGATTTCAAGATTGTAGAAGGTTATGGCTTTGTCTACTATAGAGGCAGAGTATGTTGCAGCTACATAGGCTAGCAAGGAGATGATATGGATGAGTAGGTTCATGGAAGAGTTGGGAAAGGAGAAAGGTAATTGTAAATTGTTCAATGACAATCAAAGTGTAATTCACTTGGTAAAGAACTTAGCATTTCATTTGAGAACAAAACACGTTCAGTTGAGATATCACTTCATAAGGAAAGTATTGGAGGATGGAAAGTTGAATCTGGAAAATATTCATATGAGCAAGAACCCTATGGATATGCTAACAAAGCCATTAGCAAAGGATAAGTTGGAGATACACTCCACTTCTATTGGTCTTTGAGTCTGAGACATGAAGAGGAAGAAACAGAGCTAAGGAAGGATCCAAGAATGATGTTGTACATGTATGGTGTAGTAACTAAATATCCAAGTGGGAGATTGTTGAGTTGTGGAGCTCAATTACTTCAGTTTAGCATGCAATGTGAAACTTGCTAGAAAATATAGTAACCGTCATCGGTTAGGGGAACCGGCATCGGTCACCAAACTAGCATCGGTCAGGTAAGGAGGAACTAGCATCGATTAGGGCTAACCGACATCGGTTACCTATGTGAGGATGTTTTAATTAACTCTCGGAATTAGATCTATTTTTAGCATTAAATTATATCTATTGATTGTAATTACATGGCTAAGTTCCCTAAGTCTATAAACGACTATATAAGCATGAAAGATAGGGTTTAGAAGTAAGTATTAACAAGAATTAAGAAGAACTTGCAAAAGGTTGGTGAGAGAGAGAATTCTTGGTGATGAAGCAAAAGCTTGAGAGAAAGAAAGTACTTGTACATCTGAGAGGTGTGGAAGATTGTAAATCTTCATTGTATATCTTGTCAAAGCTTTGGATAATAGATTGGCTTGTTTCTTGGTGGACGTAACCCGCACTGGGTGAACCACGTTAAATCTGGTGTTGATTTATGTCTCTCATTTTGTATATTTCTTCTAGTATAATATCCACTTTTATTTGCATGTATGCTTAGATATGATATATTGTCTCGCACAACCGATGTGCTAACCACAACACACAATACATCAAGATTGTAGGTTGATTGATCAAATCAATGTTACCATTGATATTGGTGTATGAAAAATTGAGTCATGAATATCTCTAAGGATAAAATTTAGCAACATGATCATGATCACACTCAAGGGCACTATGATCATAATGAAGGGAACTTTGAGGGAAGTCTTGGTAATGGTGGATGAGGTGAGTTCCCTCATGGGACATGTTATACATGTGGATCTCCTAACCATTACAGGTGTGATTTTCCTTTGAACGTTACTTGTTATTTTTACAAAAATAATCATAACTATGAAGAGTGCTCAAACTTATATGAACATCTAAGCAAGAAGCACAAATAAGAGAACAAGGGCATAGGGATGGTTAGAATACAACGCGCCAAGGAAAACCAATAGATGTCAAAGTTAGCACTGGATCCTGAGGTAGTACCTATGAATATTACTACACGCGTTGAGGCTATGAGAGCCAGAGAAACATTTCAATAGAATCCTACCATTACTAAGTAGGAGGTTTTACATGCAAAATATCCAGACCCTACACATCAGAAGGAGGTTTATTAGGAAACCATGGAGGTACTCAAAAAAATTAGGGTGAAATATAGTGTTTAAATGAACAACATGCGAAGTTTGAACAAAAGAAGGTGGATGAGACTTTCCAGTCGGATGTTGATGATCCTAAGGAAGTATGTGATTTTGCGTCAGATAACATCATTCCATTACTAGGATTTGGTTAAGGTAAACACTCGCATGCTGGTATTGAGAATGGATAGCAGATTTTGCATGTTAATCTCGCTCCTCATAGCTTGGATTATGAAAAGGAGATCACTCTAAATTTTTTTGTGGATGGATGTCTTTTGAGAAATATTTTGATTGACACAGGCGTGTAAGTGAATGTGCTAACTTTAGATGCATGGATTCATATGGGCAGACTCCATTACAGCCATCTTCCAATGTATTGTATATGGAAAATTAGACCGAGTTCGCTACAATTGAGTCTTAAAAGATGCATCCATTACTATATAGGGGCCAATTTCACTACGGACTTTGAGGTCTTAATGCTTGTAGAAGTGGACAGCTTCCCAAATTTACTTGGGTGCCCTTGATGTTATGTAAATAATGTTGATCTATAGTTCAATAAGGGATATATCAGTTTTTAGAACAATGAAGAATGAGTTATTATCCCTTTGATAGATGGGAAATTTGTACCTTATGTTGAGCCCTTAAGTGAAGAAGACCTAAATAGAATTTATGTGTGCACCATTCAAGATCTAGAAGCACTTGAGCCATCTAAGGAAGTAATTCTCTAGTGGGATGGTGCACACCCATCGTGATACTACAAGTATTTCCTACAACAATTGGGCACATGGCACTTATGAGATGGTTAGGCGTGAGATAAGA
The DNA here is from genome assembly GCA_018340775.1 of Taxus wallichiana var. yunnanensis. Classification (NCBI taxonomy): domain Eukaryota; kingdom Viridiplantae; phylum Streptophyta; class Pinopsida; order Cupressales; family Taxaceae; genus Taxus; species Taxus wallichiana. Next base: position 704,998,367 of record CM031235.1, read on the forward strand.
AGTGCAGCTACGCATGTAAGTAGGCCACGTTGTGTTAGGTGGTTAGGCAACAACCTTATACCTTGGTACACTAGCAAAGGAAACCCTGAGGTATTCCTATAATCCATGGAAGTATAGTGGAAGGATCAGGTGGACATAAGGAACATGTTAGTTTATACCCTACATGGGATAGTATTGCACTAGTGGATGGTTCATAGGGATAATCTCATAGAATGGAGAGAGGTGAGAATTACCCTATCAAAAAGGTTTCTCAGAAGTAATGCACCTACTCAAATATGTGAATATCATGGTAATAATCATGTTCAAAAGTGTGAGAGATTCTAGACAGGGGAATGAAGTTTTACCACCTTCGTTGTGGGTGAACAAACTTTATTTCACCTTGCGAGGTTGAGCGCATGGTGCGCATGTGCTTGGTATGTTTATGCGGAGTTGCATAGAGAGACTGGAAATTGGCAAGACTTGATCTGCAGGTATGATCCACACTTTTGACTACTTCTCCACTAAACCTCTTGTGAAATAAGCAAGATAGGTTATGAATCGCTTGACTATGGGAGATAATGCAAAGGTCAAGAACTCATTCAAGAGTTATTATGTGAGTCAAATGTAGCAGTAAGGTGTTTTGATGAAGTAGATGAGACAGATGCGTAAACTGCTTGAGCATGCTTTCCTAGAGAAGAAGAAAGGAAAGATGGTCCACATGGTGGATGATGAAGAAGTGGAAAATTTGGACATATATCATTTAGAGGGTACGCTTGAGTCTTAGACAAAGTGTGGATGAGAAGGCGTGCACCTACCATGAACCTCTAAACATGAAGAAAGTAAACATTCGAATGGATGTTGAACCTAAGGAGGCCATAATTAGAGATTACTTGTCTGACTCTGAATTGGATAAGATAATTGAGTTGCTTTGTGATTTCCAAGACTTGTTTCTTAGGGGCTACCATGATTTGAAAGGAGTGCATGAATCTTTGGGCAAGATGAAAATTAAGTTAAAGAGAGGTTCACGCCTTGTTAGGAAGAGACCTTACAAGATGAACCCTAACCTACGCGTAAAATTTAAAGAAGAAATTGACAAGATATTAGAATCTAGCATTATTGAGCCCATAGAGGAATTAAAGTGGGTTAGCCATATGGTAATCAAAGCATAAATAAATATAGAAGCATCAAGATTTGTGTGGACTATAGGGAGATGAATGTTGCATGTGTGATTGATATTTTCCTAACCATTCACCAAGAAATATTAGAAGGTGTCAGCATGGCACAAAATTTATTCTTTTATAGATGGATTCTCTAGGTATCATCAAGTAAGAATTGCTAAAGAAGATCAAGAGAAGACAACTTTCACCATTGAATGGGGAAGTTTCATATACACGGTGATGCCCTTTGATTGAAGAACATGCCCGTAGTATTTTCCGTGCATTGTTGTTCAAGCATTCCAAGATATTATTCAAAAATTCTTACAGGTTTACTTGGATGATTTGATGGTGTATGGGTTTTCAAGGATCATTGTGACAATTTGAGGTTAATATTTGAGAGGTGCAAATAGTTAAGCATATCTTTAAATATCGTGAAGTGTGTATTTGCTACACCTTTTGGAACTCTACTAGGTCATATCATCCGTAAATAGGGTTTGTTAGTAGAGCCAACTAAGGTTGCAATCATCTTAGGCTTGGAGGAGCCTACTAGTTAGATAGAGGTACACGTGTAATCTTAGGCCACACAAGGTATTATAGGAAATTTATCAAAGGATATGCTAATATTTTTATGCACTTGGAGGAGTTATTAATGGGTAAAGGCAAGTTCTATTGGGGAGAACCGTAGCTGGTACATTCGAAGCGCTGAAAGAAAGGCTTAGGACTCGCACCTATTCTCGTGTTTTCCTTCATGGAATATACCTTTTCTCGTACATGTGGAAACCTATGGCATAGCCATTGGCGTAGTTCTAACTCAATCTAGAGAAGGTGGAGAAGGTATTGTAGATCATCTTATTTGCTTTTCTAGTAGAAATTTTACTCCCGCAGTAATGCAATTATACAACTATGGAGTGCGAGGCTTTGTCAATGATCTATGTGCTGCATAATTTTCGACAAGAATTTCTCGCAACACCTTTTGTTTTTTATTCAAATTACATGGCATTGAGATACTTAGTGAACAAGCCCATTTTATAGGGGTACATATGTCAATGGGTTCTATTATTCCAGGAGTTTGACTTTACAGTTGTGGTAAAGCTAGGTAAAAGCAATTCTGGTCCAAATCATTTGTCAAGGATTCAATCAGGAGAGGACACGCAGAGTATCAAGATGCAATGTTGGATGCACATTTATATAGGTTAAACCATGTGCCCTCGTAATTAGAGGATATTGTTGTCCTTTTATGAACAAGTATAGTGCTTGAAGGAATGAAGGCCTTGAAAAGAAAAAAACTTGAAATTTGTGTTGCACCTTTCATGTCTATCGCTGGTGACTTATACAAACTAGGTCGAGATGAAGTACCGTGTGGTCGGTGTTAACTAGAGCATGAGTGAATGGAAATCATGGAGGAGGCTCATGGCGGTATTGTAGGTGGACACTATGTAGGTGATGCCACCACACACAATATTCTACTAGCTAGTTTATGGTGGGAGACCTTGTACAAGGATTGCAAACAATATTACAAGGCGTGTGATAACCGTCGCCGCCTTGAAAAACATGGGTAGGGAGATGAAATGTCTTTGAGGCCTATTACTAGTGCAGAACCTTTTGAGAAATGTGAAATTGACTTTATGGGTCCTATTTCCCCAGTCGCGCACAAAATTGGATCGTGCTACATCATCACTTGTATAAATTATCTTACAAGGTGGGTAGAATCGAACTTATAAAGGATTGTACAAATGAAACAACAATAACAAGGTTCTTATTGGAAAATATTATTACCGTGTATGGATTTCCTTTAAGTTTGACAAGTGATAGACTCACTCATTTCCTTAATGAGACCATCGATATTATTGGATGAATTTATGGTTGCACACTATAATACAACACCTTATCACCCTCAAGAGAATGGGACTACCGAGGATTTCAACAAGATATTGAGCTAGACTTTGACAAAATTTTGTGATGTCAGAAGGAAAGAATAGGATGATAAATTTTTTGTTGTGCTTTGGGCATATATAACAACCTACAAACACTTGAATAAGGAAACACCCTTTCATTTGGTGTTTGGCACATAGGCAGTTCTGCCTATGGAATTCATGTTACCTTCTTTACGTATTATGCACGTGTAGGAGGTCTGGCTAATGAGAAAGCATTGGAAGAAATAATTGAAAAGTTGATACAACTAGATGAGAGGCATGTAATAACATGATGGAGTTAGAAGCAAGAAAAATCCAAGCAAAAGGCATGACACGACAGTACATCGGGGATAAGAAGCTTGAATTTAGGCAGATGGTACTTCTTTAAGAATTCAAATCTTCTCCACCACCCAGAAAGCTTAAGGTGCACTTGATGGGACCATATGTTATAACTCATATACTTAACGCACTAATTGCCACCTATAGGATTTTGATGGAACATAGTTTCCCGCTTAGTTCAACGGATTAGGTCAAGCCCTACTATAAATAAGTCTTCTTGGTGTTTATAATAAGGTAGTATTTCCATTTAGATTAGATTTATCTTATTGTATTTCCTTTAGATTTGTTTCCTTCATCATCGCTATGCTTTTTCAATTTAGTTCAATGTTATGTGTAATAAGTGTGCTTTGCGTGCCAAATATGGTTGTAATCTAAATTTTTTTCATGCACATAGGAATGTACATACCCTTAGTGTGGGGTGGATAAAGAAGGTTAGTCTGGTACAGAAAAGAAATAAACTCATGAGTGACCATAAAGGGAATAGGATTTCAAAACTAATGAAAACTTCAGAATAAATTGTTCAAAGTTAACACCACATGTAAGGTGATGAGCACTCAATATAAAGCAAGGAGGTTGCAGCATTAGAGACTACATATGTTGGGTCGCAATGGATAAAATACTTCATCATAAGGAATCACGGGTAGAGGAGAGATCCGTGACAAATAAGGAGTGGCGCGCGTAAAGTTATGACCGAGGCACAAAATTTTAAGGTTCGAGAGATTGGGGCGTAGGACAAAGAAGCGCAAAATGCGCTCAATGGGAATCACTACCAAGTGCAAAGTGGTAGGTGGAGCAATTAAGGAAGGGTATTTTTGAAACTTGTATTAAATCCGGTGTTTGTAACGTCATTTGTTACCTTGTGAGTTTGAATAAAATTGAGAAGTGCGAAGAAGAGCTAGAGATGACGAGCACTCTGTAGATCGAGTAAACCTATCAAGATTTGAAGCACATTGTTAAGGATCCAAGATGAAAGTGGGATTCAAGTGGTGATGTGTGCATGCAAAGAGGGGGTAATCGGGTTTCATTCGCACGACAAAGAGCTAGAGTTTTATTTTCACTTATAGGATCAAAGGAGTAATGGCACCACGAGGGTTCCAAACAGGAGAAGGAGGTTGACAACCCCGAAAAGAGTGGTTGTTAAAATGTTATAACCGTAAGAGGTGATTGAGGGGCAGCCATGGAAGACAAAAATAACATAGTGTAGGGTTTCAGAAATCAATCACTGAATCGAAGTTCCTGAAGGAAATTGCAGAGAATTCTATAGGAAAACTAATCGGCGGCAACATAACGGCACTAGGGTTTTGGATGCCTCCATGAAAAGGTTACTTGACAACGTGGGGGTCATGCAAATTCTGGAATTACCCTATTTTGGGAAGCCCGAGAAGTTGTATCAATGGCTCATGTCACATGTGCATGAATAATTTTTCTACTTTGTGGGAAGGAGAATGAGAATCACCGCCAAACTGATTGGGAAGGTGATAAGGTTGCACGAATCCGGCTCAAAGATCATCGGCAATTTATCGACAATGAGGGCATTGAAGCAATGACCACCATACATCCATATAAAAAGGTAGGTCAATCCTTTAAAGTAACCAACATTGTAAACATGGCCACCAAGGTTACAAAAGACGCTTAGCAAGGAGAAATTTGGGAGCCACCGAGCAAAGGAATGAGGTAAATATGTGTTGGTTGCATATAATGCACAAGATGGCAAACAAGACATACTACAACATTTCTTGTTACATTGCAAAAATCCTGTGAATGAGGCATGCATCTAGGTAGATAAAGGTGAGAAAATAACTTGGGGCGTCATCCTATTGTTGATTGTATTTAGTGAAATTAGTGTACCCAACGAACCAAGGGAGAACATCTGGGAGTTTCTGTTGGAAAAAAAAATCCCCAGCAAAGAAATATGCTAAGTATACTTTGTGCAAGGCTATTTCCAATACATATAAGGAGCATCTGGAGAAGTGGCTCAGAAGTTTGCATAGGATGTTTGAGGGAGAATGGTGCATCCCACGTAAATTTCCCAAGGATCTAGACGGAGAAGTTGAATTTGTAGTTTACCAAAGACTTCACTTAGGGCACTTCCATATGAAGTCTGGAAAGAAAATCCTATGGTGTAAGTTGTCATTCGCCTTTACTACAAGGTACTTTAGAGACTCTGTGAACAGATTCCATGACGTGCGCAAACTCTAGTTTGACACAGATAAAGTAGACGTAGATGTTCACATTTTGTGCAAGACCTATGTATGGCTAGGTAAAGAGGCCTATGTTGAAACAATGGAGTTTGAAAACATGGACATTACGTTGGAGAGTTTGGTCATAGGAAAAATTGAACCAATGCACATGTACATCTATCTGAGGCCAAGGTTCAAGGATGGAAAGGTGGTGAAGGGCATAGATATGACATTTCTAGGACCTCTAAAGAAGGGGCAGATAGTAGGAACCTCAAGGAAAGTTGCATCGGTGCCCCCTACTCAGGAAGATCTAGAGCCTACCAGGTTAGAGAATATCCTAGAGTAGGAGGAACCAAAGAAAATACCAGATTGGTTCATACAAGGAGAGTTCTGTGGGAAAGGTGCACATCAAGAGACACTGCACAAGGAATTTACAATGATAAGAAGATCACCATGCATAACTCCTATGAAGAATGAGGAAGAAGAAAGGAGAAAGTGTAGAAAATATGTTCCAGTAAAGGATAGTGAGGAGGGGTGCCCACAGCCAAATGTGTAGAATAAGGAGGCCACTCCAAGTATGGGAGAGCATAGAGCAGAGGCCACCCCAATGTGGAAATGTAGGAGGATGAGGATATTGGAGAGTGAGTATTCTATGAGACTATAGACCAAAGCATGAGTGTCCATGAACAAAGGCTCAGGTGAAGGAGAAAGCAGCACCGGTGGAGACACAAAAGTCTTAGTACGCCCCATGCCGAAAGAAGGAGAGAATGAAGAAGAAGTAGACCATAATGTGGATGGTACTGCAAACAGATGTAGGAATTGAGGCACAAAGAAATCAAGGGTGTTTATGTTCATGAGGACATTGGGAACATACATGTCATCATGAAGATGAAGAGGCAGTAGGTACTCAGAATTTTGGCTATATGGATGACCCATCAAAAATTATCCGTGCCCTCTTTCAGAGCACTCTCCCAACAAGCAATTGTATGGCTAGGATTGGATGGACCCAGAGATGGAAAATATGCACACTCACAAGTAGCTATCATGGAGTATGTAGACTAACATGGATTTGCCCGAATTTGATGTCTGCGAGGAGGTGTGTAGTTCAAAGAAGATAAGGAAGGTGCCACATACATGCCATATGACCATCAAGCCCACGCAGTTTTTAGATGAACAGGTGAGCAACGCATTGGTTAAAGTGTCAATAGAAGTAGTGCACCGTAATATTGATAAGGTGGAAACAATACGGGCGCTGTTGGATGATAAGAAGGATAAAGACAGAGATAAGGTGACTCACCCAAGAGTGGGATAATGTAGTGGCTGAGGCACAAAATGTTAAGAAGATGGCCAAACAGATAGTGGATGAGATCTTACAAAAGAGGCCCGATTTTTAGGAGAAGGTGCCACAAGATTTTAAGTCTAAACTACATTATTTGTGCACAATAGTTCATCTACTTCTAGAGGAAGGACCAATGCACCTCCCTAAACAAAAGGATGTTATGGAAGAAGCATCGAGGGCCAAGGCTTCAATTGTAAGGAAGATATCTAGCTATGAGGTTGTTTTGCAAGCCTTAAAGGATGAAATGAAGAAGGAATATTCGGTGTTGGCCATGTGTATAGCACCTGAAAACTTAGTACATGCAAGAATGAAAGCAAAGGCAAGTGAAGTTCTGTAGGCAACAAAATATGAAGCACTCGGCCACACAAATGGGTTACCCTGGTAGAAAAAGTGTGATGCACTAGATGCTGCAAGGAAACAACATATGGATCGAATCAAGAGCATTGGGAAGCTCATTTCCACAAAGATGGATGTCATGGAAGGGATGGTCTCAGGTATGGCCAACATCCTTAGAATTTTGAAGAGTGAGGGTGGAAACATGACTCTAGATGAGTTAGATGGCATCGTTGTGGACATCCCTGATAAGACAAATGCAGCACTTAAAGATTGGTATGAGTTTGAAGGGGAAATTCAGAGTGAATATCCAGAATTCATTCTACCAGAGGAAGAAAAGGGTACACAATAAGATGACTCAACGATATTCTTTATTCTTTCATTCATTATCCTATATTCTTTGGAATGAAAAGGTGATTACCCATTGTTGGGGTGGTAATCCATTTTAGTGTGGGGTAATGTTGGATGGAAAAAAAGGGGCTAAGTGTTGGGTGTGTGAATGTAGGGCACTGGAAGAGCACGCGGTACTACATTATGGCTGAAGTGCCCAGATCAAGAGTTAGTCATTTCTGTTGGTAAGGCTATTCTTGGAGTTATTGTACTAAGCACACAAAGACTTGAAGACTTGCGGTCCACATAAGGGCATTTTGGGAACATGCAAAGAATTGAGCACCATGCATAGTTTAGGCTAATAATAGGATTTCTACTCATAGTTAACTATAGGAAGTCTATTGTTAGAGAACTTGCATGTTTTATATCCTTTTTTTAAAGGTGCATGGCTATTATTAGCATGTGGCCTATTTTGAGATAGTGCATGGGTGGTGAAGGGAAAGTATATATGTATTGATTTGCACAGTTAAGAGGGTGTCAATTTGTAGAGTTATGTTATTGGTTTTGTCATGTGCATGACTCATGGAGATACCTCTATAATGTATGAAGCTTCTATGTTTTACAATATTCAATACAATGGATCTTATTGGCTAGATAATGGTGTTGAACATGACTGAAACTAGTCCTTGTATGGTAAATCTTGTTATAGTCATTGTTTAGTTCATCTTTTATATATTCTAAGATCTAGATCTGGTTTATGCAATGTGGATTGTTTACTATTGGTTATGAATCTGAATATACATATGCACTATCATGCTAACATTTTGTACAAGCAACTCTAAAGAGGGACTTGGTGCCTTTTCATTTTTCTCGCCGAGCACTTAGCTCAAAGTTGAGTGATGTGTCAACATGCCTAGGTCATTTACAGTGAATTCTAGGCCACATCTTGGATGAATTGGGAATAAACCTTATTTTTTTCAAAGTTTGATGGTAGTTCGTTGATTTACAAGCATTTTTCATTTTTGTTTTCTTATGATATTGTGAAACTATTTTGAAACTACTAACCATTTTTCAAGGACCTAACGCTAGTCAAAGAAAGGAGGACTTAAAAATTTATTCTAACTACACGTGTGATTATAGGTTTCAAAATAAGTGTGACAAAAACCACATTAAATATACAAGATAAAAACAAACACCAATCATCACATTGTATTTGTAGGTTCGCTTAAGAGCTACGGCTCATCCGCTCAACTACGACATAACCCCTTTGGCATAATCCTTAAACTAAAATAATGGGGTGGTCCTAGAACCCTAAAGTCATTCACGCAAGAGGGAACCTCAGTGAATGAAATAGGAAAGTGCTCCACACTACCGGCTTGATTAGTATAGCTTAGTGAGATTAGAGTCAAAGATATTTGTATCGTGGCCCTAGTGAAATTATAATTAAATGCACTTCGGTGCTCATTATACCAAGGGGGTAAAGTAAACTCGAGATACTCTTTGGAAAACCTTGGTAAATATTTTTCGAATAAAAACAAGCACGTTATTAGTGATGGGATAGTAGACTCTAAGCGGGTGTAATTCATTCGTAACCACACACCTTTAAAACTTGGAAAGAGTAATCCACCTACCAAGTATAAATGCCGCACTTTTACTCCTCTATCTAAATCCATATCATCTATACTAAAATAGTTAGAGGCCATAAGCATGGTAAAATACCTTGAAACACAACCCTACGGGGACGATACACCTAAACCATCATGGTTTAGGGAGAATGAATTTTTTGAGTTCCACCGCGTAAAAGGTCACAAAACAGACAAGTTTTTAAGATTAAAACACTATATTCAAGACCTAGTCAACATTAGTGATATTGAAGTAGATTCCGTTGTAGATGCAAAATCTCCAAATGAAAAATTAGGGATCTTCAAAAATCCTTTTCCCAATCACGAAGAAAAGAAAAATTCAGATCAGGGATAGTCATCTCATAATAATAATGCTAATTGTGTGTCAAACAAAGACCATTTCGATGCCTTGATAGGTTGTGTTGACCCCCTCATTGAGAAAATCAATATAGTTAGAATCAAGACAAGAGAGTGTGTTGTGGCAACACGACGGGCTTGCCTCATTATAAATTATGAACCTAATCCCCCTCCTTTTCAAGAGAGTCACTATGATGTGTTAGATCAACTAGAAAAAACTACGGCTAAGATCTCCATCTTAGACCTTCTAAATATCTCTAGCATCCATAAGGATATACTTTACAACACCTTATAGGGATAAGTAGTATCCAATTATGTTGACCCAACACATTTTCAAGCCATGGTAGCATAACTTGTTCCTTTGGAACATATAACCTTCAGCACTACATAAGCCTTAGTTTAAGATCCTTCACATAACATACCCTTGCATATTGAGGTTATCATCAAATGTAAGAAGGTTAAGAGATTATTTATGGATGGCGGATTGGGTCTTAACATATGTACTCTCAAAATATTCCACCAACTAGGCTACATAGAAGTTGATCTCGAAACAAAGGTCATCGCCATAAGGCATATGACAATGAAGAACAAAAATCAGCTGGAATGATCACTTTCTCATTGGAAGTTGGTCCCATAACACATGATACAAGGTTCCACATCTTGCACCTAGAACTCCCTTACAATATATTACTCATTCTCCCTTAGATTCATGTCATGCAAGCCATGTAATCAATGCATCATCAAGTGTTTAAAGTTGCAATATGAGGGACAGACACACTTCCCATATAGGGGACCCCAATCATTTGCTCATCAGAGATCGTTGTTGGTATTTTTCCTATAATTTATGAGTGTCCATCTACAAATATTGTTATTCCTATCTAGTCGAGGCCCTTGCTTCATGAGTGGATCTAGATACCCTATCTATCAATGAAAATGGTGCTTCCACCTCAAAAACTCCTTTTTCTACATGGGAGATGAAGGTCAAACCAAGCGGTTGTGGAGAGTATAATCTACAACATGCCCTAATGGTTCACAATGGGCCGCTATCATCCCAAGTGCATGGTAAGACATGTTTCAAAGTTTAGAGATTAAGAGAGACTTTTCCTTTTAATAATTTACTCCTGATGGATTGTTAAAAGATGAAAATTTTCTTATGGACATTGTGTTCTGTCATGATGATGATGACATGGCTACATGCTATAAATCACCTAAGTATCCCATTCCTAATCAAATAATGCTTTCCATGAGGTATAAAGGACACAGTGTGTGCTGCCAAGAACAAGGCCCATTAGAGGCTCTTACAATACCTCGTCGTATAGTAGGTAAGTTAGGTATAGTAATCCATTTATATGAGTCTCACTCTTCAAATGATGAGTATGCCTCTTTTGAGAGTGAGGATAGTTTGTCTAAAAATGAAAGCGAAACAGATTCCCGATGTAGTCTTTACAAAGACCTTGCCTCTATGAACCTATTCACCAATATGGCTATCCTTACTATAACCCCTGTTATACCCACCATATCCCCTATAACTTAGCCATTAACCCTCACCTACCCATCACTCATGAATTGGGATCAACAACAACACATCCCTATCGATTTACTTTCGTAATGATGAGGCCGTTAGTGAGTTCTTGGGATTTAGAGACAACATTCCAAGAAATGATCACAAGAAGGGGTTCTCCATTTAGATTAACGCATGTGAATAATTTGGAGAGGAAGTAGAGTTGTGTGGGCATTTAAGTAAAAATTGAGCAAGGGAAAAAATTCCAAAGAAAATCCTTGTGGAAATAAAAGGGGAGTCCTATAAATAAAACCTCTTTGAGGCGCTTATAGAAAAATAGGCGTAACAACCTATGGAAAAGATAATGTACCTACCTCAAGATGAAGAGCTCCCTGAACCACCTTTGATAGAGGAGGATCTCAATCTCCCTCCTGATCCTACATGCATGGGGGATGAATCAAAGTTATTAGTGGAAGATACAATAGATATTAATATCAGCGCACAGGAACTATCATGGATAGTTAAGTTGGGAGCTTCCCTCTTAGCCAAAGAATAAAAAACATTCACATGACTCTTAAGAGAGTATACACACATCTTCTCTTGGTCTTATGTTGATATGTTAGGAATTGATCCTACACTAGTGGTCCATAATCTTTTGGTACACCCAAATGCCAAACCCATCAAACAAAATCTCCGAAAGATGCATCCTCATGTCATCTTACCGGTAAAATCAGAACTAGAAAGGTTACTAGAAGTAGGCTTTATCAGGCCTATCAACTATTCAAAGTGGATCTCCAATGTGGTCCCAATTCAAAAGAATCCAGTTGGTATTAGAGTGTGTACTGATTTTAGGGATATAAAAAAAGCTTGTCCTAAGGATGATTTTCCTCTTCCAAACATCGACATGATTGTCGATTCTATAAAGAGGTTATGAGATGCTTTAATTCATGGATGGATTCTCAAAGTTATAATCGAGATAAAGATTGCGTAATAAGATCACCACAAGAGGGCTTTCACAACCCCATGGAGGACGTTCTATTACCAAGTCATAACTTTTGGCCTTAAAAATGTAGGCGCTACAAATCAAAGGGCGATGATCTGTAATCTTTCATGAACACCCAGAAATTTTGTGGCATATCTTTTAAAGATCTAAGGGATTACAAAATCGCTTAACCCAAAGAAGTGTGTCTTCATTGTGCTATCCGGGAAATTACTAGGATCCATTATTCCACGGAGAGGAATAGAAGTGGACCTCGCAAAGGTCATGGCTATCACAGAAATTCCCGCCCTAAGAATATCAAATAGTTGTGTAGCTTACAAGGGAAAATTTAGGCCATCAAAAGGTTTATTTCATGTGCACTAGTAAACAAGTGTCATACATTTACAGATCTTCTTAATAAGGATGTTAATTTCAACTGGGGACCAAAACAATAGCAAGTGTTTTCTTTGCTAAAAGAATACTTGACCAAACCCCTGTTCTCATGCCACCCACAGTAGGAGAACCCTTGTTACTTTATATCTCTGCTACACATTTTGCAATTGGGGAACTATTGGCCCAATATGACAAAGAACATAGAGAAAAGGCTATGTACAATTTGAGAAATACATTGGTAGCATATGAGCTAAATTATCCACAAATCGAGAAATCTTTCCTAGCCGTGGTGTTTTCTTTCCATAAGTTACATCACTATATGCTTGACAATAAAATCAAGCTTATTTCAAAGGTTAACCCTTTGAAGTATTATTTTTCAAACCAGCATTAAGCACAAAGATGGCTAATTGGATCATTTTATTGAGTGAGTTTGACATTGAATATGTTCATCAAAAGTTAGTAAAAGGAAAGGTGTTGGCATTAACTGCAGAATCTTTACTATCAAGTACTAAATCCTTGAGTCTAGAACTACCAGATGCATCCATTATGTACCTCGAAGAATCTAGAGTTTTGAAATTTTACTTCACGGCTCTTTTACCTTTCATGGTTTAGGTGTCGAAGTTATGCTAATTACTCCCATAGGAGACTTGATTCCATAGGCATTTCGACTTGGTTTCCCTTACACGAACAATATAGTGAAATATGAAGCTCTCATTGTAGGAATGAAGCTAGCCATCAAATGGGATATCAAACAAGTAAAATGCATTGGTGATTCAATGTTTATTATCAAATAGGTCACAGATGAATGTAAATTTAAAGATGAAAAGTTACTTCCATATAAAATAATGGTCGATTCCTTGAAAGAATTATTTGAGCAGATAACATTTGAGAAAATACCAAGAGCTCATAACAGAGTGGCAGATGCCATGGCTACGATAGGATCTATGTTCATCATTCCACCAAAGAGAAATGATATGCCATTCTTTGTTGAAAATCTAAGAACATCGACATATGACATACCAGACTCTTGTTTAGTGTGTGAATTTTTTGGTCCCTTTTCACCATGGTCCACTACAATCTTTAATTATCTCCATGATGAAACCTTCCATACAAACATTTCCCTTGTTAAAAAGTGCAACCTCATCTAGCGTATAGCCCATTATACCCTACTTGGGGGCACCCTCTTCCACCGAGGCTATGATGGCACTCTGTTGCGTTGTTTAAATTATGACGAATCTATCCAAGAAATCAAGGAGGTGCACAAGGGCATCTCGTGGAGATCATATTAACGGATCTTCCTTACAAAGAATATACTCAGAGTATGCTACCATTGGCCTACCATGGAGCATGACTATTGTCAACATATGAATAAGTGTCGGTATTGTCAAAAGTATGGCAATTTTATACATGCGCCGGCATAATCCTCATAACCAATCACAACACCATGTCCATTCTCAAAGTGGGGTCTTGATCTAATAGGAAAACTTAATCCTATCTCCTTGGATGGATACAAGTTCATTATAACGGCCACCGAGTACATTAAAAATTTGGTAAAGGATGTTCCTCTAACCTATACTGTATAGGTCCCCAAATTTCTAAGTTTATAATGAATCATATCATCTATAGATATGGTATCCCTTCTTCTATTATCACTTATAATGGTAAGTCATTCAAAAATAAAAATGTGAAAGAACTCTGCAAATGCTTTCAAATTTCCCTTAAGTTTTCAACCCCTTATTACCCTTAAGGTAATGGGTAGGCCAAAGCTTCCAAAAAAACCTTAATTCACATTATGGAGAAAATGGTGAATACCACAGGATGTAACTGGCATCTGCAAATTCACCCTACCCTCTGGGAATTCATAACTTCTATTTGCACTCTTACATGTGCAACTCCATATTCTTTAGTATTTGGTTCAGAAGTCTTCTTGCCTTTAAAGATCAAGATCCCTTCATGCGTATCGAGCTAAGGGATTAGTCAATGAAGGGAGGACTATAGAGTAGCCCAACTAGTAGAGTTGGATCTAATAGATGAGAAATTCCTTTTTGCCCTCAATCACATGAAATTGTATCACTATCGAGTGCAGCAGATCTACAACAAGAAGGTCATACCTCGTTAGTTCAAGGTTGAGACATGGTGTTGAAAGAGAATCGAAGAACACAAATAAAGATTGAGAAAAGAAAGGGAAATTTGAGCCCAACTCAAGCTAGACCTTACATTGTGGTTTCCACTTTTGGTTCAAGTGCATATAATATGGAAAAGAGCTTCGAGAACCCATGAATGCAATGCCTCTTAAGAGCTTCTATACTTAAGTATGGGGTCTCTGTAAAATACCAAGAAAATTAAAACAAAAAAGTATAAAAACAGAAAAGATAAAGAGAAATAAAGAGGTATGTCCGATAGTGAAAACCACATAATGGTCACACTTTGGACAAGTCCTTTGGTGAAAACCGGCTTTCGGTGTGAAGGGAGGGTCTGTTGTTCACAAGCAGCTTCAGTTTAAGGAGTACAGTAAACTTTTCCTAAGTTGATCTTTACCTTCGTCTAAGTCCCTTGTGATCTTATCCTTCTTTTCCCGATCTCGGCTAATCTAACCTTTTGAGTGTGGAGAATTTAACATTGAATGAGCCCATCTCATGTTTGGGGAAACTTCACAACGTCACTTCAGGCATATACCATGTGGAATTATGCCCTTGTACATCCCATCTAATGTTGGGGAATCCACGTTTCTTCATTTCCTTACATGTTTGCTTTGGAAAATTGTTGAGAAAACATCAAAAACATTCGTATAACTTTTGAAAAACCCAAAACATTCAAATATGTTTTGTAGAAAACTCCAAAACAATAGAAAATTGTCTTAAAACCAAAAAC
This sequence comes from Taxus wallichiana var. yunnanensis, assembly GCA_018340775.1. Lineage (NCBI taxonomy): Eukaryota > Viridiplantae > Streptophyta > Pinopsida > Cupressales > Taxaceae > Taxus > Taxus wallichiana. The sequence continues at coordinate 705,013,660 of CM031235.1, forward strand.
AACAAAAACATCCCAAAATTGTCCCACAAAAACAAAGTAGTGGTTTGCTTACTTTTAATTGTTGGATTTACTTGCTTACTTAGATTAAATGTCACTTTAGTCTGTAGTGTATTGCATTAAGTCCATTTTATATTGCACACTTGTAAATAAATGTGTTGCTTGGATTAGATTTTTTTAAACTTGTGTTTGTCAATTTTTACTTGTACATTGTGTTATCATTTCATCATCATATCACACATATCCATCACATCTATACATCATATATCAAAAATATGCTAAGTCTACATCACGCATGTATACTAAAAGCTAATCATCAAATACCGTATCACCAATGGGGCAAGAGGGGTTGTGCATGATCACAAATCTATCCCCCACACCAATATCAAAAATATAAACATGTTTTACTCAAAGTATCTCATTAACGTACAATATGATATCAGCTAAGGCTATCTCATAATCTAACAGGTGATACAAACATAAAGAAATAGATTAAGCATGATATCTCATACAACATGTGATACATCGGTAATCCATCTATCATTATATAATGTCCATATACATCTGATATAACAAGTCATCATGGGCATCTATACAAAAAAAGTTCCTTCATCACGAGGCATGATCAAAAACAATATACATACATTCGTATAAAATTATGCCTTCATCACAAGGCGGTACACCAAAAATAAAGTAATACATTTGGCACGTCAATAAGAAATTCAACCATGACTCTCACCCACGTCGACTACCCAGTCCAAGAAGACTGCTAGGTGGGGGCATCCGAGGTGTTAAACATGTAGAAGGAACTACATCATGCTAAACTACATCAAGTTAAGCTAACCTAGGCTGAACTAACCCATGTTTCTCTAAAGCCACCTATCCCTAAGGACCCTCTACAGATCACATTGATCAAGATGGTCTATGGGATCTGGATCTTGACATGTTGCCTACTATGTGACTATACTTAGGAACTCTTCACTCACCTTAACATCCACGTAGTATTACATCCTATAATAGGTGGTCTCACCTACTATAGTAGCATTATGCCCAATCATCAACTGTATCCCCGAGGACGTATCTATCTGCTGCAGTGTATCACGCTCCACCCTAATGCTAGCTAGCACTATCCACAGTTGTGACCGCTCGCTATAATTTAATCTCACTCTACCTGTAGTTGTAGGCTATTTGTTATCACTGCTCTCGCTCTCGCCCGTATTTGATCTTGCTCTACTTGAGTTGATCTTACTTTTTTATATCTTAATCTCACTCTACATGTGACTGTAAGCTATCTACCATCACTCGGTTTCACTCTGCATGTAGCTGATCTCACTTTACCTATGTCTGTAGGCTATTTACCATCACTCGATCTCACTCTGCAAAGGCCTGATCTCACTCTTTCCTAGCTTGGTCTCACTCTGTCACAAGTTGATCCCCATCTGCAAAGGCTCGATATCTCTCAACAATGGCCTGATCTCTCTCAACTACCATCTGAAATTGTAAGGTTGTCACCTACTAAAGCTACTATCGCAAGGCAAATACCTTTGATCTCGTATAATCTGTATCGTATATCTTACATATCTTCTATATCATGCATGGCCTATGCATCCTGTGTATCCTGAATATCTAGAAATTCCTCCATATCCTCATCATGTCAATCCTCTCCTCCACCCCCTGGTGGATTGTGTCATGGACTCACGTGAGGGGGTGATAAAGGTCCCTGCATTGGATCCTGCACTAGTACCCCTATGTATGGTACTACTTGTCTCTGTGCATGTGCCTCTACTGGTGAATTTGGATCATGATCATCATGCTCCACTGTGATCAATATCTCCTGAGGAATAGACAATTGACGTGGTAGCACTAGCGCATACCACGTTGCATAGTCTGGTGTAGTACCCGGATCTACTATTTGCACCTATTGTACCCAAGGTTGTGAGACTACCTGTGAAAATCTTGTAAGGTCTCGGTCCAACCTAATCTACGGTCCCATATCGAAAATATCTCTCTGTAGCTATGCATGTACCACATCTCATCGTCAAGAATCCCCTAGATAAGACCAAACTGACATGAACCTAGTCCACCCTATACCACTCTAAGATGTGGCTCCTACTCCCAATAATAAAGTGGTCTACTGTAGTTTTCCCCAACTCATCTACATCTTATGGCCACTGATATAGCTTGTATGGTCACCAAGTTATCATGCGGGTCAGAGCTCATCAAATGCTCACTAGAAGTAATCTATGTCTCCCCTGTGGCTGTGAATATCATCTCCATCAAGAACCCAACCCATGAGAGAAGGCTCTCTAAGAACTCAAGCTCTCAATGCTCCTAAAGGACGTCCAATGGCAATATGGTCCCAAGCCCAGATCTGTAACAAAGTAGCAGGGCCCAATGTCCTCTGACCATGATAGGCTATCAAATGTAAGTCGAATATAAGTGAGCTAGTATACACTGACCTCAGTAGTAGAATCTACCTTGAAACCAGTCATGGATCACTCTAATGAGACCCAAGGAGAATCGGGCACCAATCTTGTCAAGTAGCAACACGCCACTGACAAGAGATAATAAGTATACAGGACTGTTCTAGTCGTGGTATCACCATACACCTCCTAACCACAACTGACAGCCTCATTGGGGAATGTTAGTCAATCCAAATATCATGGCTATATAGCGCTCAACTCGATCCGAGTGACCATCGTAAGTAATCAAACGGCCTTAGATCGAAACTCACAGGATCTCGCCAAACATCCTCCAGTGTCACACTCATCTCACTAGTCAAAAGTTGGAAGGTCTGACTCTCATTGCGCCATCTCTCAGTTAAGGCTGTGAGTAAACTATGATCAAAAGAGATATGGGGCATACGGGCTATATAGGATAAACATGTCACCTCTAAGGTGATCTCTAGAAAATACTTGTCCCGAACATCCAAGCGCCACCAAAGTCCAAGTCATACAAGTCACTCCCACATCCCTAGCACATCCAAATATAGTTGTAAAGCCAATTAAGTCAATTGTTGTAATCTATATTTCTATTCTACCATATAATTTCTTCTAAAAATTCTAAGTTTAGTGTGTTATTCTTCTATTTCATTGTTAAATTTCTCTATAGTTCACCTTTTTCTTCTACATGGGGTTTGCTAAAAACTAATTTTTTGCCTAAAAGTAGTTTTAAAATTGCCTTTCATGCGTAAGCACCCCCTTGTGTGTGCACCAGTGCCATGCTCTCAACATGGGCGCCGCGCGCTAACGTGCAATCAAAAATCAAAAAAATTAAAAACACCGCCATCACAGTGCCCAAGCATCCATACTACAACACAAAATGTCAAAAATCACAAACAGGGTCATCATAGGCGCCCTGTGATGCCCATGCTACCCAAAAAAACACAAAAATTCAAAAACAGGGTCAACACAGCGCCTGTGCACCCATGCTCCCACCAAAATCAAAAAATTTCCAAACTAGGTCAGCAGATGTGCCCAAGCACCCATGTTGCCCACCAAAATCAGAAAAGGTCCAAATTAGGCCAAAGACAGCACCCAAATGGCCCATACTACCTCACACAAGCCAAAAAACCCAAATTGGGTCAAAGACACGCACCCATGTTGGCTCACTACAGTTAAAAAATTTGCAAAACTTGCTCAAAGATGACACCTAGGTAGGCACCCATTCTAGCAAAGAAATATTAAAAGTTCAAAAGTTTCTCAAAGACAGCACCTGTGCACCCATGTTGGCAAAGAAATCTCAACAATTTGTGAATGTTACTCAAAGACGTGTGCCCATGCTAGCAAAGAATCTCAAAATTTTCAAAAACTAGCTCAACACAGGCACTTAGGTGCCCATGCTAGCAAGTAAATGCACAAAACTCATAAAATTTTCTCAAGATGCCACCCAGAGCCCATACTGCAAAAAAATGTAAAATTTACAAAACTAGCTCAACACATGCGCCAGATTGCCCATTTTTGGCAATCAAAACACCAAAAAATCAAAATTTACTCAAAGACAGCGCCAGCATCCATGCCGCAAACAAAACTAAAAAAATCAAAAAAATTGCTTAGCATAGATAGCACCTGTGCGCCCATCTACCGCACACAAATTTCACAAAAGCCAAAAAGGAAACCAAAGACAGCACCCAAGTGCCCATTATGGCAAGAAAAAATTTAAAAATACATAAGCACAACTAAGCATAGCACCCCCTCGCTTTTTCCCTAAATTTAACCTAAAAATGCATATTTTCTGTTAAAAATTAAAAAATTTGAACTGCCAGGGTAAAAGGGAGAATTGTGTACCTGTGGTCCATCCACTGGAAGTCTCAAGTAGTCCCTCACAAGGTCTCGCACGGTGCCTTCGATTCACTATCCTCGCCATTTCCTCTCATAGGTCAAAGCTCAGTTCAGTAGTCAAATGATAAGCAAATGTGGTAAAATAACTTGCCATGGTGGCTTATATGCTCATTTCTACCTCCTACGGTGTGTTTCTCGCTCCCAAAGTGCCTCGAGACCATCAGTGTATCTTCTAAAATTCCTCTAACACTAGCCACGATGATTATTTTTAAAAATAATTATTTTTGGCACATTTTTGCTACATTGGGGCATATTTTTACTTCCCGACGACCTTTTCTACTACCCGGGGCATTTTTTTGCCTTACGGTCACTTTTAACGTTGTCTCGCAACTTCATTATTTCTTCTATAATATTTTCTTCTATAAAAATCAAATAATAATAATAATAACAAAAATAAAAATAAAACAATCCAAAAAAAAAAATTTAATGATTGATAAAATTATTAAAAATCCAAAAAATTGTAAAAAATTAAAATTTTACAAAAAAGTGGTAAACAGCAAACTTGTAGCTAAAACATGTGTCAATTTCATCATCCTTAAACATTGAAATATGTCTTACAAAAGCGTCTTTCTACTATTCTTTCTTGTTCTGGTCTCAAACGACTTGTGGATCATCGTGATATATAGCCAAGTTCAATCCTTGCTTAAAGCCTTCAATGGGGTTAGTAGATGGATATCCAAAATGACCAAGTATTCATTTGGAGAGGCTATTTCACCTTGTTTGGAGTAACAACCATAACTATTTGATTTCCTCTTAGGTCTATTTATGCCCATGTTAGGTAATTCAAGCATATTAGTAGGCATGTTTAGTTAGATTTTGTATTGTTTTCATACTAGTTAAGCATTCTTTTAAGCTTCTATCTTAATGTTACATTCCTAGACTTATAACCTTAGCTAGATGGATGGCAAGGGTGTTAGCTTTCTTGTTTAGTCATGTAATTTTCTTTGTAGAAGTTTAGGTGTCATCGAATGATAATGTTGGTATGGATGAAGAAATTGCTATGAATCCAAATGTTGGGCCTTTACCTAAGAATCCAAATGTTGAACCTTTACTTGAGAATCCAAATGTTAATCCTAAAATTTGTATGGAAACATTGAATGAAGAAAGTAACCTTGTTAATGAATCTTCCCCTCTAAGAACACATCCTTCCATTTTGCAAAGAAAACCAATTCACTTAATCAAACTGAGGAAAACATTATAAAACTAATGCCTAACAAAATGTATGAAAGAAATGCAAGAAGAAAAGCTAGGGGAATTTGAGATAATTACTTTGAGAATTTAAATGACACACAAATATGTCAATTATTTTTTACATTGATGAAATTAATTAAGATGAGACATATAATGAAGACCCTGGGGGTAAGAACATCTAATGTTGTTGATCGAAATGTGTCAATTGTTAAAAATATACATAAAGCATACCAAATTATAGGTGCATGTAGGAGCGCACCAAAGATAGTAATGCTACATAGTGTGCACTTACTAATTGTATAGTAAGTGATAAAATAGTTAATAAACGCTTGATTAGAAAAACAAGTAGAGATTTGAAGCTAAATAAAAAAACACTAGCGAAAGAAATAGGGAGACCCAAAAGTCTTGAGTCATTCAATAACACCAACTATTGGGAATTCTCTAGCAAAATCCTACAGAAATACAAGAATATGTCGTATATTCTAAAAGAATTACTTGTAAAGTATTGGAATGAGAACACAAGGGTGTCACTAAATAGAAGAGATACGGTAAAAAGAAGAATAGGCTCTCGTAATTGTGAATCATGTGCAAAATATTTCTTGATGTGAATCAAATGCAATTGTTCTTTGAGTTTAAGAATGAAAATTCACAAATTAACATTAGCCAAAGATTCTTTGAAATGAACAAACTCTTTTATGTGAAAATCAATCACTCACGTACCACTTGTTGTTGCAAGCATCATGTTGAATTTTTAATGCATTATGATGTTTTTTGTCAAATACATTGTGTTTTGTATACTGACATCATGTTGCATGAGTGTGGATTAAATGTTCAACCAAAATCTATAAGGGAATTTATTCCTACGATATTTTGTGAAAAATCAACTAGACAATTTTTTATAAGTGTGTTTGGATGGAACGTGCAACGTATGTGGTGGCTTGCCAAAATTGAAAATTTATATCCATGAGGAGAGTACAGATTCAATAGGAAAATAATTAGTTGGTTTCAACAAATATAAATCAGTGGCATATCAATTAAAAGATGGAAAATAATCTAAGAGGTGTGAGTTTGTTTAAAACAATTACCTGTATTAGAATATATGGTCAAATTCAGATAGAAAATTGTTTATGAGTATTCAAGCCACACACATCAACCTCGATGGTTGGATGAACAATTCAAGTTAAGCAAGGACAAACTCCCACTTGGTACTATTGTTTCGGTAGTTGACTTCGCAAATAATTACACATTGCAGCCATAAATGGAGGTTAAGTCTCAACACTATAACTCAAAGAGTGTCGCTTGTTATTTTTGTGCATATAGCATTCATGTACTCTCTAGAAAGCACTAAGCAAGATCAAAAAATATTAAGAGAGTATCATTTCTACATCTTTGATGATCAAACACATTCTATAAAATATGTGCAAGGGTGTTTCCAGTGTTTTATGTGAACTTGAATGAGAGGAACATTTTTTCAATCAACATTACATTTGGTCGGAAAACTGCACATCACAATTCAAGAATGCACAGATGTTTTATAAAGGCTAAGCGGATGCATACAAAACCGTGTACAACATATCTAGATTTTTACTAAGGTCGTACATGGGAAAGTAGAGCATGATGGTGTAAGAGCACGTGTGAAAATAGCACTTGCAAGAGAAGAGTTAAAGTTCAAGGATGGTTCTCGATGGGGTGGGAGTGGTGCGGTCAAGTCACATGGTTGTGTGCTTGCCCACCCATGTTCAAATCCCCCAAGGCACGATCCTCCTTGAGGTGGTTTATCGGAGATGTGGCATCTCTACTTGTGTTGACATTGTTGGTTGCTCCTCTCATTGTTGACGTTAGTGGCTACTCCACTCATTGCACGACACCGATGGTCGCTCCTCCGCCGCGACGCTAACGCCGGTGACTACTCGCTCACGGCCGATACGATGGTTACTCCTCTCATTGCTAACACTAATGGTTTCTCTAATCACTACCGACTCGTGGATGTTCCTCTCATTGTTTACGTTGGTTGTTGATCATTTCATTGTCATCACCGGTATTTTTTCCACTCGCTTGCGATCGTTGTTGCTGGTCGCTACATCTTCACTATGGCTTCATGGTTACTTCAATTGGGTTCCTAATGGTGGTCCCCTTCATTGTAACCTAGGTTGTGGATCCTCTAAAAAAATCCTCAATTGTACAAGGATGTGGGTCCTTTCAACACCCTCGTTTACCCTAATTCCAAAAAAAAAAAGTTCAATGATGATGCTAAATTTATAGGTGCAAAAATCATTGTTGATTAGTGTGTCAAGAACATGAGCCATGAATATCAAGAGAGTTCAATGGTTCGTAGATGTTTCGGGCTGATGAGACGAACAACATTTGGCAAGCTATGTAGATTGTATGATAGTTGCAAGATCAAGAGATATGCAATCATTCCATAGTTCAGATGTAAGTTCTTGGACTATCTATACTAGGTGCATGGCATGTTTTATATATCATACATTGATTTTATGTGGAATGAATGTGAGTCACAACAAAGGAGTGTATGAATGAACTTGTATACCTCTAATTCCACTCAACACATGTCAAGTTCCTTGAGCATTACAACTTGTAGTGTCTTCAGATCATATGACAACACCACATGACTTAGACCAAGTCTCTGATTTAGTGCAACAAGGTACATATGTATAAATTATTAAATGATTAGCTCTTAATGTATTCTAAATTTGACTTGAGTTCTACTTTGTGATGTAGGGCACATTTTTGCAGTTATTTTGATAGATTTTAACAAATAGGTAACAGACTACTTCTTGTCTCATTGTGTAGAGGGGAAAACTTTGACTTCCAAAGTCATTAATGGTGAAGTCCTTGAGTATCCCACTAGGTTAGTGGTAATCATTGGAACTTGGCTTCGACGATTTCCTATCAAAAATCAAATACTTGGTTGTTTGAAGACTATGAAGTACATCGAAAGATACTTCATTATTCACATTTGGTTCTTGCAACAAATATTCAATTGATCAAATATCGAGGTAGGCCATTAAACAAGAATCATGGAAGGTTCGTGAATTAGATCATGAAGCAATTATTATTTACTATCAAGAGTAGAGTTGATCCTTGCAGTTCATTGGATTAAATTTGCAAAGGTATGTTCTTCATGAATTTAATTTGAATATTTAATTTAATGATTTTGTTTAAATTTTGTAGGATTTAAAATTATATTTAATTGCTTACTAACATGTTTATGTAGGTTAGTGGTGCCAAAAAGATTCCACCTTCACATGGTTGGCATTGTTAGTAGAGAATTTATTATTCTCGAAGCCAAGAGAAGCTAAGGGAAATTAAATATTAGAAAGGAACAATAAATAGAAATTCTCATTTCACCACCTATATTATTCACAAAGTTGGCAATGGACACCTTACACCGACTCAAATCCGGACTATTCGACACTTTTACAAATAATAGGACAACGAGAGGACTCGAATCGATATGGAGAAAATTGAGATGGTATTTTGTAGAGGGTACCAATGTGGAGGTTTAGGATCTAACGAGACCTTTCTAGGTGCCACGGAGTCCGAGAAATCACCCGGCAAACTTATAGCATTTTTGGTCTCAAGGCTCTTAAGGGACTACGCAGGATGAAGTAGCTCAAAAGAACTCGACACCATCATGCAAAAAAATGACACCTTCTCAAGTGTTTATTAGGCCATCCTAACACGTGTGCGCAAATAGCTGGTTAGGTCCCATGAGCTTCCGTTTGCAAAATATAGCATCGGACAACCTTACATTGACTCAAACCGCATTATTCAAAGGCTTTTGCAAACAATAGGACAGCAAGAGGACCAAATCAATATGGATAAAATCAAGATGGAATTTTGTAGAGGGTATTATTATGGAGGTTTAGGAACTTCTAAGACCTTTCTAGTTGCCACGGAATCTGAGAAATCACCCGATGAAGTTATAGCATTTTATGGTCTCAGGGCTCTTAAGGGACTACGCCTGGACAAAGTAGCCTGAATCACCGGGAGCATGGCTACCAAAACAATGCCTCCAATAGTTTTTATGAGGCCATCTCGATGTGTGTGCACATTCGATTCATCCCTCGACCTTCTCGTTTGTAAAATATAGCATCGACAACCTTACACTTACTCAAACTGGACTATTCAATGACTTTTGCAAACAATAGGATAAAGCAAGAGGACCAAATCGAGATGGAGAAATCAGATATGGGATTTTTATAGGGTACTAACATGGAGGTGTAGGATCTTACGAGACCTTTCTAGGTGCCACAGAGTCCGAGAAATCACCCGACAAAGTTATAGCATTTTTTGGTCTTAGGGCTCTTTAGGGACTACGCCTGGACAAAGTAGCCCAAAAGCACAGGGAGCGTTGACTACCAAAAAAATGCTTCCATTAGAGTTTTCCATACCATCCCAATGCATGTGCACATTCTTTTTGGTCCCACAAGCTTCTGTTTGCAAAGCATATCATCTGGACAACCTTTACGCCGATCGAAACTACACTATTTAGCACAACATTGCAAACAATAGCACAATGAAAGCTCAGAATTGAAATGGACAAAACTGAGATAGGATTTTATATAGGGTACTAATGCAAAGGTTTTGATCCGATGAGACCTTTCTAGGTACCATGGAGTCAAAGAAATCACCCAGTGAATTTATAGCATTTTTTGGTCTCAGGGCTCTTAAGGGACTATACCCAAACGAAGTAGCCGGGAAGCACCGAATGTTGGATACAAAAAAATGCCTTCACAAGTGTTTACAAGGCCATACCGATGCGTGTGTGCAGCCGATTTGGTCCCACGAGCTTTTGTTTGTAAAATATAGCATCAATGAGCCTTAAACTCCGACTCGTAATGGACTATTCGGTGCTTTTGCAAACAATAGGTGATCCATAGGATCCAAAATGACTCTACTCTATCAAATCAGCCAACACGAAGAAGAAAAAAATATACATAGAGGTTTTATCTGTTAGTGACAGACCACCACCCAATACAAGTGCGGTGGTTACATAACCGCCGCCCCACCAGGGCGGCGGTCCTGGCTCTTGCGGACAGAAAATAAAATATAACGCAAACAGTCCCAGAATTCCAAAGGGTGTCCATGTCTCTTCTTCTGCATGACTTTTCTCATTCTCTAGTGCACGAGAGAACATGAGAAAGACTATAAATGCATGTTATGGAAGAGAACAAAGGCATCAAAGCATGAAGCAAGTGAGTAAGATGCTCTTAGTGTTGGAATTGTGATTTGTAGAAGCAAGGAGTAATTGAGTCAGAGTAAGAAACTGGGAGGAAGCGTGAGATATTATCTACTTCTCTTTCATAATTATTGTAATTTTTGTACTTATTATTGAATTGGCCAATAAAAGTGGGAAGAAAGAGAAATTGCCCTTCCCAACTGGTTTTTCCTCCTCTGGAGGTTTTCCAGATAAAATTGTTGGTGTATGAGTCTATATTCTTTCCCTTTTTGAAAATTGTTGATTCTAAGCACAAGTATAATTCATTCACTAGCTATCTCTATTATTTTCTAATAGAAAGTAGAATAGCAGCGATTAATTGTGATTCTATGGATAATTCCAAAGTTGAAGAGTTTACAAATCATTTTGGTATCAAAGCTAACAATTATCCAGGACTGTGGTATTCGTTCTTGGATTTGTATGATAGTGACGAGATCTAAAGGCGAAGAAGCTTTACCTTGCGATCCAGAAATTTCTACAAAGAAGTGGAAACAAAGAATTCGGGGAAAAATGGAGGAAGAGAACTTGGTCCGTAGAATCGAGATTCAGAAGACCATGATGGATAGGATGTTTAGAAGGCAAGAAGAGCTTGCTGATTTACAGAACACATCTTCACAAACAAGACTCCATGGACTTAGTGGTTCGGGCTTAGCTGAAAATTTTGGCATAGGAAGGAGCCGCCATGAGGAAATTTATGGGGAAGAACATGAAGGAAAGACTTCTAACACAAGAGGAAAGGTAAAATTCGATCATACTCCTTTTAAATTTGAAACGAAAATTGAGATTAAAAGCTTTGAAGGACAAGTAGATGCAGAGTTGTTTGATAAATGGTTAAAATAGTTAGAAGTCTACTTTAGAATCCATAACGTCACCGAGGCACGAGAGGATCACCTTTACACGTCCTCAAGATGGAGGGACATGCTCGGTTTGGTGGGAAACCCATATAGCCACTTGTGAAAATAAAAATCATCCTATTGTGAAATCTTGGAAAGAATTTAAAGAAGTACTTAGAGCTAACTTCTATCATATTGGCCATAAGACTGACCACATGATTAAATGGTAGTATTTTAGATAAGGTAGTCGTCAAAGTGTGCAGGACTATACTACGGAGTTTCGGAGGCAAGCCATGTTGCTTAACATGGACTTGGAGGATGAGGATATTCGACCAAGTACTTGGGAGGACTTCACACTCACCTTCAAAGAAAATTCATCTCCACAAAACCCAAAGATCTCAAAGAAGCATGTGTACAAGAATACTACATAGATGATGAAAAGAAGCAAGGAGAAGTAGATCCAAGGGTAAAGTAATCAAAAAATCAATAGAAGAAATAGTTTGGGAAAACAAGTAACAAGGGTAAGTGGAAAGGGAAAGGTAAACAAGCTGCCACTACTTTGAATACTTGTAAAGATCCCAAGAATTTTTGTAAGAACTGTGATATAAATGGTCATACTGATGCTACATGTTGGAAGTTGCATCCGGAGTTGCATCCGAAGAACCGAACCAAGGACTCAAAGAAGTCCATGACAATTGTGAAAATAGAAGGGGAGGTGGAAATCAAAGATGACTCTGATGTAGACGAGAGGCTTGGATGCACGGCCACCAACATGGACAGCCAAGAAGAGGAGATGAGTAGACTATTCCATATCAAAATCCAGATCAAGAGAACTAAGGTAAATGCTTTGGTTGATACTGGTTCTCAATCTAACTTGATTTCTGAAGCAGTTGTAAAGAAGCTTGGTCTTGAGACTTACAAGCATCCACACCCTTATCCTTTGGGTTGGGTGAAGAAGGGTGTTGAAATTCAGGTAACAAGAAGATGTAAGGTCAAGTTTGGGATAAATTCCCAATATATTGATGTTTTTGAAGCTAACGTTATTCCACTTGATTCTTTTGATGTTGTATTCGAGAGTCATTACTTATATGTTAGGGATAATATATTTATGAGGAGGGAAAACCTGCATGATGGGTCAAGGATGGGATCAGCTACAACATCCAGGCACACTAGCGTAAGACACGGGTCACTATGGTAAGTGCTAACCAAGAAAAACAACTTACTCAGGAAAATCATAATCAATTTTGTTTACTTTTATTGAAGGATAAACAAGAAGGGGTAGAAGTTGCAGAGATTTCTAACTAGGGAAAGTATGATTTGGATAGTATTATTTAGTCTTTTCAGGAATTATTTCAGGCTCCTAGTGGGTTACCACCAAAACGGGAAGTAGAGCATGAGATTCAGCTATTTCCATAATCCCCTCTACCAAACATCGGGTTGTATAGGCAATCCTTTCTCGAGAGTACTGAAGTAAAGAAACAACTCCAGGAACTACTAGACTAAGGGGTGATACGTCCGAGCACCTCACCATGTGGTTCACCTATTGTGATGGTGCCAAACAAGGATGGTTCTGGAGAATGTGCATTGACTATCGTGCTTTTAACAAGATCACCATAAAGAACAGATATCCACTTCCCCACATAGATGATCTCTTGGACCAACTTCAACATGCCAAATTTTTCATGAAGTTGATCTCAAGTCATGTTATCACCAAGTTAGAATGAAGGAGGAGGATATATGGAAGACTACCTTCAAGACAAAATAGGGTTTGTATGAATGGTTAGTACTTCCTTTTGGGTTATGCAATGCACCCGCTACATTTATGAGATTGATGAATGATGTATTGAGGATTCCATAGATTCATGTGTCATTGTATATCTAGATGATATCTTGATTTTTAGTGCCACATGGGAAGAACATCTAACTCATTTGTAGCAAGTCTTGCAAGTTCTCAAGGAGAAACAACTGCTTTGTAATATGAAGAAATGTGAATTTTCCAAATAGTCACTTGTCTATCTTGGGCACGTGGTTAGAGGAGGATAGCTACGAGTGGATCCAAAGAAGGTGGAAGCCATCAATAATTGGCCAACACCAACAGGAGCCTCAAAAACTAAAAATTTTTTGGGAGCAGTACAATATATGCGGAAGTTCATTCTAGGCTTCTCCGTGATCGCAGCACCTCTATACACAGTGGCCGCAAAGAGTAAGAGTTTTTACTGGGGTAAGGAACAAGAAAAATCCTTTAAGTTATTGAAATACAAGATTAGTCATGCTCTGGTACTTTCTCTTCCTAATGTGTAGCAGCATTTTGAAGTAGAGACAGATGCCAGTGATTATGCCATGGGCATAGTGTTGCTTCAAGGAGGTAAACCCATATGTTATCATTCTAAACTTTCACTTCATTAGTTAAAGGATATTCAGTATATGATAAGGAAATGTATGCACTAGTTCAGGTAATTAAAAAATGGAAGCATTATTTGTTGGGTAAAGAAACTATTGTGCACACTCACCACAAACATCTCCAGTATTTGCAAGCATAGTCTAAATTACAGCAAGCAAGGCACTACAAATGGATGTGGTTCCTTCAGAAGTTCCATATGGTGATTAAATACAAGAAGGGAAGTACAAACTTGGTGGTAGACATGTTGTCTAGGCCACCCACACAGAGACGCTTTTCTGTTTGGCCACTATTTCTCAAATCGATAACTTCATGAAGGAAGGTTATGAAGAGGCATATGCCAAGGACAAAAACTTTGGGGTGACATTTCAGTAGTTACAGTCCAAAGGGACTGAAAGGACAGGGATTAAATATTGTTACCTTAAAGATGGGCTGCTCTACCGATGGGGAAGCTTTGCATGCCAAAAGAAGAGCAATTCTATTGATGAGGGAAGCACATACCTCGAAAGTAGTGGTACATTTTGGTGTTGGTAAGACCCTATCCCACTTGCAAATGTACATGTATTGGCCCAATATGTAAGAAGTATCAAAATTTATACGGGGATGTAAACTTTGTTGTACTAGCAAGCCTAAGGCTAGGAAGGAAGGTTTGTATATGCCTTTTCCAAGACTCTACTCGTCCATGGGAGGACATTTCTATGGATTTTGTAGGAGGATTACCTATGTCTAAATATGGCCATGACTATCTCTATGTTGTTGTCGATAGATTTAGTAAGATGTGTATTCTTATGGCATGTAAAAAGATAGTAAAAGCACATGAGGTGGCAGATCTTTTCTTTGCTAATGTATGGGTGCATTTTGGTTTGCCAAAGTCTATTTTTTCCCACGACAGGATTCTAGGTTCTTGGGAAAATTTTGACTACTTTTTGGGACAAGATGGATACTAGGTTACAAAGGAGCATAGCTTTCCATCCATAGACAGATGGACAAACAGAGGTGGTAAACAGGACTTTGGTACAATTGATTAGAGGGTATAACAGCAAATACCCAAGGACTTGGGATGAGTCCTTAGCCTACATTCAACGATTCCTATAACCGGGTAGTACACACATCCACTATGAAGTCACCGTTTGAAGCATGCTTGGGATATCTACCTACAAATCCATTGGACATAGCATTTGGACAGCATGATGAGAAGGATACACAGACACAAAGGTGACTAGAGCAAACAAATTCATTAAGAGGATCTGGAAAATCCATCTCAAAGTTAAGGAACAACTAGAGAAATCTCAGGCCAAGTACAAAGCTAGGCATGATCAAAGTATAGAAGGAACATAAGCTTCATGTTGGAGATAAATTTTGGCTTTACTTGAGTAAGGAGAGACTACAACTTCAAGCATGGAAGCTCAAGACATTACGATATGGACCCTTCACCATATTTGAGCAGTTGGAGAAAATGCCTTTCGACTTGATTTATCGTCATTCATGAGGACGTAATCTGTAGTAAACCGTGAGAACTTACACCTATATGAGCCATCCATGTGAGATGAAGATGAAGAACTACAATTGTTACCTTCCCTTGAGGATTGCATCTTGGACTCACAAGGTGAATTGGAGGAGGATGTAGTAATCTTGCAAAGCAAAAGGTTGGAGAGACTAGAGAGGTCCGTAGAAGTCTTGGCAGATTGGACTAAAAGGAAAGACACCAAGGCAAAGGCTCGGTGGTACCCGAAGGAGCAAGTGAGGGAATTATTTCCTCATCTACTCCCCCACTAAGCTTTTGTGGGACCAAAATCCTCATAAGTAGGGGAGGTGTGATCCATAGGGATCCAAAATGACTCTACTTTATCAAATCAGCCAACACAAAGAAGAAAAAAATATACACAGAGGTTATGTCTGTTTAGTGACAGACCACCACCCTGTGTAGGGCGGTGGTTACAAAACTACCGCCCCACCAGGGCGGCAGTCCTGGGACCACCGATCTGCATTGGGCGGCGGTCCTGGCTCTTGCGGACAGAAAATAAAATATGACGCGAACAGTCCCAGAATTCCAAAGGGTGTCCATGTCTCTTCTTTTGCATGACTTTTCCCATTCTCCAATGCACAGAGAACATGAGAAAGACTATAAATGCATGTTATGGAAGAGAACAAAGGCATCGAAGCATGAAGCAAGTGAGTAAGAAGCTCTTAGTGTTGGAATTGTGATTTGTAGAAGCAAGGAGTAATTGAGTCAGAGAAAGCAAGTAACTGGGAGGAAGTGTGAGATATTATCTACTTCTCTTTCATACTTATTGTAATTTTTGTACTTATTATTGAATTGGCCAATAAAAGTGGGAAGAAAGAGCAATTTCCCTTCCCGAATGGTTTTTCCTCCTCTGGAGGTTTTCCAGGATAAAATTATTGGTGTATGAGTCTATATTCTTTCCCTTTCTGCAAATTTTTGATTCTAAGCACACGTATAATTCATTCACTAGCTATATCTATTATTTTCTAATAGAAAGTATAATAGCAGCGATTAATTGTGATTCTGTGGATGATTCCAAAGTTGAAGAGTTTACAGATCAATAGGACATCGAAAGGATTAAATTGATATGGAGAAAACTGAGATGGGATTTCATATAGGTACTAACACGAGAGGAGTAGGATCTGACGGTACCTTTCTAGGTGCCACGGAGTCCGAGAAATCACCCGGCGAAGTTATAACATTTTTGGTCTCAAGGCTCTTAAGGGACTACGCCCGTGCACGAAGTATTCCGAGCTAACCGGGAGTGTTGGATACCAAAACAATACCTCCACTAGTATTTACCATGTCATCCCGATGCGTGTTGACATCGGTTTGGTCCCATGAGCTTCTGTTTGTAAAATATAGCATCGACACCTTTACGCCGACTCAAACTTCACTATTTGGCACGGTTGTAAACTATAGCACAATGAGAGAACCGAATTGAGATGAAAAAAACTCGAGACAATATTTTGTATAGGGTACTAACATGGAGGTGTAGGATCTAACAGGACCTTTCTAGGTGCCATAGAGTCCGAGAAATCACCCAACGAAGTTATAACATTTTTGGTCTCAAGGTTCTTAAGGGACTACACCTAGATGAAGTATCCCGAAAGAACCATGAGAATTGACTACCAAAAAAATTCCTCTACTAGCATTTACTAGGCCATCCTGACACATGTACACAAATGCTTTGGTCCCATGAGCTTCTATTTGCAAAATATAGCATTGAATAGCCTTACACTAACTCAAATTGCAATATTTTTGCATGGTTGCAAACAATAGCACAACGAGAGAACCAAATCGAGATGGAGTAAACCATGATAGGATTTCCTGAGGGTCCCAACACATAGGTGTAGGATCATACGAGACCTCTCCAAGTGCCACAGATTCTAAGATATCACTCAAATCCGAAGTTATAGTCTTTTTTTTTTGGTCTTAGGGCTCTTAAGGGACTACGACCAGATGAAGTGGCCCTAAGCACCAGGAGCATAGGCTACCAAAATGACACCTACATAAGTGTTTACCTAGTCACCTAGAATTTTTACGTAATTGGCTTGGTTCCAAGAGCTTTTGTTTGTAAAATATTGCATTTGACAACCTTACACTTACTCAAAGTACATTATTTTTCATTGTTGCAAACAATAGGACAACGAGAGAATCGAATGGAGATGTAGAAAATCGAGAAAAAAATTTGTATAGGGTACCAACAAGGAGGTGTAGAATCAAACGAGGCCTCTCCAGGTGCCACAGAGACCGAGATATCACCTATCAAAGTTATAGCTTTTTTGGTCTTAAGGCTCTTAAGGGACTACGCCCGGATGAAGTATCCTGGAAGCAACAACACCATCCGAAACCAAAAAAAGCCTCCATAAGCATATACCTATCCACCCCAACATGTTTGCACATTCAATTTGATGCCACGAGCTTCCGTTTGTAAAATAATGCATTGGACATTCTTACACTGACTCAAACTACGATTTCATACGCTTCTGAAATAATAGCACAATGATAGAGAAAATCGAGATAGAGTAAACTGTGATAGGATTTCCTATAGGGTCTCGATGAAGATATTTAGGATTAGACAAGACCTCTCTAGGTTCCATGGATACCGAGATATCACCCGTCGAATTTATAGTGTTTTTTGGTCTCAGGGCTCTTGAGGGACTGCGCTGGGCATTTAAGTACCCGGAAGCAACGGCAATCAAACCAAACAAAGCCTCCACAAGTATTTACTGTGCCATCCCAATGTGTGTGCATGGTTTGTTTGGTACCATGAGATTTTGTTTGGAAAATATAGCATCGAACAGCCTTAAACTGACTCAAAGTATAGTATTTTGCATTGTTGCAAACAATAGCATTTACGAGATAACCGAATGGAGATGAAGAAAACCAAAACATACTTTTGTAGAGAGGGTACCTTGACGCAGAGGTGTAGGATCATATGAAACCTTTCCAGTGCCATGGAGGTGTATTTTGGTGGTAATGGCCCTCCTGTTTCACTCCCTCAACTTTTTCCTTTCTCTCTCCATCGCACTCAGCTTTTTCATTCTTCCTCTACGTCCACACACACTGCTCTCAATATAAATATAAGATATGTCTTTACAACAAAAAATATAGAACATGATTTGTTAACAAAATCAAAAAGGACAATGACCATGCAAAATTACCAACAAAGGAGTTTATATTGGTATTATGGTTGGATGAGGGTTGACTCTTGAGGATCATATTCATATTTGGTGTATCATCATCGAAGAGGGAATCCCCCTCAAATCATTTATTCATTATGACACTAAGATGAGAAAAGAAAATGAAAGCTGAAGAATTAGATTTCATGGGTAATTAGTACTAAGTATCAAAGAAAACTAATATGGTTTCGAATTCCTATCAACATAATCATTGTACCTTAAAAAATTAAAACTTTAATCACTACTTAGTAACAAGAATTCGTAACTTATGTATTACTCGACAAGGATGGCATGAAAATATTAGGACCATATTTCTTAGTCTTGTGCCTAGAACCATCATTGAGTCTGTTTGTACAAAATAAGCATAGCAACAAGGAATGGCTAAGAACACACAAGGGTTATCAATCACCTAGTAAATATTTCTTGTTTAGTTCTGAATGGGAGTCACTTGCTTACGGCTTAGTGACCTTCCATTCATTGATAATTCCTTTTATGATAAACCCATGGATGTTTTCAAAAGAGCCTTCAAAAAGATAGGGGTAGTCATCAAGCCTAGTGAAGGGTGTTATGTGATTTCCAAACAACTTGAAATGCATACAGATTTATAGGTCATAACATGACTTTAAAAATATCTCTATCATTATAAATGGAAGCCAAGTAATGGTCTAGGTCATGTTCCTCGCCTTGTTTCTGCTTTCTCGTTACGGTTCTAGTCGTGGTCATCGAATATGGAAGTTTCATGAAAGGAATCCACACTTGAAGAATTATTCCCATTTAGATTATTGGCAATGCCAATGGCAGTGGCATGACTGCCTATGGAATTCGGTTGGTGGAAGGTGGGGTTGTGCCCTTGTTGGTTTTTTCTCATGACATCATAGGTAGCCTTTCTGGTATTATTGGAGAGAACTCCCCATGCTTTTGTGATAAGTTTAAAATCTCCCTCGGCTCTTGGGAACTTGTTTTTATCAGATGCAATATCAAGGCTAGTTTTAGCTGGAATTAACAAAAAAAAGAAAACAAATTTGAATGGAATTACTTACAAAATGCATTCCTTCACTTCAAGATTATATTTATAATTTTAATTTGGCTTTCCAAGTTCTCCATATTTACCAAATTTGGGGCAAATTGACATTCTAGACCTCTGAAAGCATGAAGAAAATGGTAAGTTTATTTCCTCCAACCTTTCTTGAAGCAAATTTAAACAAAATTAAATTGGAGGTAGCACATGGTAGATATTGATTGTCCTACCACCGATTTACTTACTGATGATTAATTGTTATTAATTGGATTTATTTGTCATTATTATGATAAGTATGTTTTGAGATTATCAAATCACCGTCAGTTTATTCATAAGAATACAATTATTATTGTGGCACAAATGGAGGAAAATGCTTAAATCCTCCTAGAATTATGAATACCTCTCCTACACAAAGGCAATGGGACAAGGCTAGTTAGTGCTTCAAGAGTGAAAAGTGAAAAGGTGAGCTCTAAGGAGTTGTAGAAGGAGTTGGAGTCTAATATTTTGGGATCACCTTAGGGATGGAAAAAGTGAACTAATGAATCTTGTAAGACTTTATAGGTATCCTTATAACCTTTGGTTCATGCTTGTTGCAAAAAATAGTCTTAAGGGGCATAGTTGATAGTTTTGGTAAGATGAACAACAATGGTGTTTGGAGCCTTATGAATCAAGTTAGTGATGGTCCTAATGATTGTTTGAGGTGTTTTAATAGGGGAGAAGAATAAGAAGCATTGAATAATGCAGTAGGTGCATGATAAGATAGGAACCAATACAAAGAGACCATGAGCAAGAAGAAGCGCAAGTAAGGTAAATACACATATACACATTGATAAATTGAACGAATAATTACTCAAATTAGATAACTATTTATATACATACATTATATAAATATTGATTTCCAAATTTTCATGCATATTATACATTGAAAACGCTAGTATATAACACCAATAAATGAAAAAATAATCCATAATGTCTTATATTGTCAAGTGCACATCATATTAGTTTCATACAAAAATAATCTCAGAAATGTAAGGTCTCATACAAAAATATCGAGTTCCAAATTGTATTAATGTGCACAATAAATATAAAAATGCACGAATAGGTCATATAATATCAAGTGAATGCCATATAGGCATACATACAATGTCGAACATGCATACAATGCCATGCACATAGGCATACAAAAAAAATCATAAGACATATATATATATATATATATATATATATATATATATATATATATATATATATCCTAATCATCAAAATATATCCCTCTCTTGGCCTTGCTCGAAGAAGGCCCTCCCTTAGACATAGATGGAGATCTATGAGATGACTTCAGCCTCCAAGCGCTCCATACTATGAG
Source organism: Taxus wallichiana var. yunnanensis (assembly GCA_018340775.1). Taxonomy (NCBI): domain Eukaryota; kingdom Viridiplantae; phylum Streptophyta; class Pinopsida; order Cupressales; family Taxaceae; genus Taxus; species Taxus wallichiana. Next base: position 705,034,731 of record CM031235.1, read on the forward strand.
TCCTCTTCCGCTCAAAACTCACATGTAGTCAAACCTGTAAATGCAAACATTTTTGTCAAAACTTAATATATAAGTTTTCAACATGTATAAGACCATGCTAATGAAACTATTTACATTTACACGCACTTACCGCAATCTCTTGGTCATGTTGAATCTGCATCTCACACTCAGATGAGTCATCGGGAGCTCCTGGAGCACGAATGGGGTATCAAAATGATGAGCTCGAGGATTTTGTGCCCTCAAAGTAAAAATGAAGGGGTTGAACCCTACATACACATAAGATCACAAAATCAAACATCAAAATTAGCCAAAATAGAACTATGTTAACAATAAATTTTTTGAATGTAGATCAAAAAAATTATGCCAACTAAGTACATGTATGTGTAATGACAATATTTTAACTAATTTTATCAATATACAACTATTTTTTTACCGCACCACACCTGTGAATCATATGAACAAAGTGTTGCTACTATCATCACAAGTAACTACCGCATATACACAATGAAGGACATTATTAACATAATTTAATAATGCTACAATGAAGGACATTATTTTAAACATAATTTAACATAATATGAATTACATGAGCTATTTAACGAAAATACATGTAGTTTGAATACCTCGGTGAGTTGTTGCACAAATGAAATCACAACGGCAATACCTTTCTCTACTCGTCGCAGAGATGGTGGTGTGTCTAGTGAGGTCATCAACTTTATCAAACATATATCACATCAAGTTAGTTGAACATATATAATATATATACAAGAACATACATATATATAGACATATATTTGAGTTCAAAAGTTGAGTCTAGTTTCATACGTGAAAATTTTACACAATTAACATTCTAAATTACCTCTGTGAATGTATACATAGGCATGGTGCTCGCAACCTATGGTTGAGATAATGATGCCCCTCCAGTGCGCTATAATATTAATGCATACATGTGTACAAATACAATTATTTCAAAAATTTAACATATATAAGTAAATCAAGTACTCATATATTTTTGTAACATACATAATAAAAAATAACAAATACCTATGAAGGTGTCGCCGATGTCTAGAATCCAAATGTATCGCTCAAAAAGGTGTCTAACATAGCGACATTATCATGTGTACCACCAGCGGAAACTCCACCAACACCAGTATGCATGAAAGTATCATCCTCCTTGGGCCCCAAGCATATGCAGACCACAAAAGAGAAGTTAAATGATATATGATAGTGGACTGCCTAGCGTATGCTAGTTCTGGAAGTGTGATACTTCCTAGATGGTTGTCAATCCACTGTTCAAAAAATTAATGTGAGAAATAAGTAAAGTCCTACTATAGTTGATATGATTTAGGTATCTCATTCAATCACAATAAGAAAATCTAATATAACAGGCTAGGCTATAGTCAGATCTGAAGGGTTGGTAGGTGTCGGGGTATTGGAACTGGTCAGGGTCAGGTTCTAGGTTGTTTAGGTTATTTGGTAAAAGGTTGTTTGGCTCTGTTCTTGGGTAGGGTATAAAACACAGAGACCGATGTTGGTTGGGTATAACCGATGATGGTTTAAGGGAGACCGATGATGGTTATGGGTAACTAGCGCGTCGGTAGAGTAGGGTGACAATAGTTCACTGAAAACTTTATTATAGAGTCTGGGTGAGGTTGGATGAGGCTAAAGAAGGGGATGGTGAGGTCTATGGGAATGTTGAGAACACTCAGAGAGGTGGAAGGGCTAGGATAGGTAATCTGATAAATGGGTGGGTGAGGTTTTGGTTTTTTTAAAAGATGGCTATGGAGGAATGGGAATGTTAATAGAAGAATGGTAACATAAGTGATAAAAACTCTATGAACAAATAGAATGGAAATGATTAATGATAAAACACTTACCAATGTTGCAGGTCCAATGGTTGGGTGGTGGTGATGATCGGTTGATGGAATGGAACTTGGTGTAATAGTGACGCTTCCCGGAATGTTACCGTGAGTGCCAATGCTTTTAGATCTGTCCTGGTGTTGGCTATGGATGTCTGGGTGCATGAAAAGACTCTGGTTCTACTTGCATGCAGCTCTCTTCTCATCTTCTTGCTCTCAAAATGTGCCAACCCAAAAACAAGGTTGTTTAGGTGAATAAATGGTAACCGAACGATGGTTCAGTTCGGGTTTGACCGGCATCGGTTTAGGGGTGACCGCGTCGTTAGTTAAGGTGGGATTCCTAGGTTTACTAAAATGGGTAGATCTTTCTAATTTCTTGGGCCCAATTAGTTTGTTCTCACATGGATTAGAATGGAAAATTCCCTTCTAATGGGTGGGAATGTGGTTAGAGAGATTTTAGGGATTGATTTTAGGGTTAGACCAAATCTTAGCTCATTAAGGCAAGTAAGACTTAGTTATTGTTAGTTATGGAAACATGCCAAGAATAGGTCTAGGGTGAGGTGGTTGGATGAGGTGTCTAGGTGAGGTGTCTAGTGGTGGTGGGTAGAAATTAAGATAATTAGATAATAAATATTGTGAGGATATATATTAATTTAATTAAATTAATTAAATTAATAATGGTGTGGGGTGGAAGGGGCCTTGGTTAGGTGAGTATGTTTGAGTCAGTTATTTGACTAGGGACCAAGGGAGTGTGACCCAATTTTGGTGTCTACATTTTTCCCTTTTTTTGCATAGCTTGTATTAGTAAGCGATGCTAACAAAAATAAGATGTGGTTGCCCCATGTGTGGGTGAAGGTGATCCCCTCAAACTAGGAACTGATGAGGTAGAAGACTAAATCGGTGAGTGGTTTGATAAAGGTGGATGTGATGAAGAGGAAGGTGGACAATGGGGGTAATGGGGTAAAGGTCCAATTGGGTAATCAAGGTAATGGGCTAGGGTCAAAGGTAGTGACATTCAAATGCACGCACACGTATAAACTACGACATGGTACCAGGTTGAAGAGCATGTAAAATCTACATCGTCTAAGGTCGATAGGTTTATCCAAACAAGGTTGAGGTGATTCTGGTATCCAAGGTATAGGATATGGTGTGGAAGCACATCACAGGTCAGGTGCAGAACGCGTTTAGGTATGTTCTGGTACACCAAAGGTTGGGTCAAGATAAATGGACATGACAATAGGCAAGGTAAGGTCATTAGGTCAAACAACATGGGTAATAGTGTCACAAGGTATAGTGAGCACATGAGTTCATAGGTCATTAACAATGTTTCAGGTCCAGGTAGTGAGGTCACACATGGGTAGGGCTGAGGTATGGGTAAAATAACAAGTTCCTAAATGTAATGAAGGATAGGTATAGGTAATGTAGGCTTGGAGGTTGGTTGCGATAAGGGTGGGTAAGGTCAAATGGTGGTGGGGTTGGTTAAGGTTGTTTAGTTGAAAAATGGGGAAAGGGTATGGACAAGAGTATGATAGGTAACTGATGCCAGTCATACGTAACCAATGATGGTCTAGGTAAGCCAATCATGGTTTATTAGGGCAGATGACCAATGTCGGTTTGGGTATAACCGACCATGGTGTTGCTAGGGCACAAGACCGATGTCGATTTAGGTATAACCGATGTTGGTCAAGTCAATGTGGGTATATAAAAAGAAAAAAATTTGTATAATATGGATTCATTTGTACATTTTGGATTTTGTGAAAATGACAGAGCACTGAACAAGTTGTGCTTTGTCGAGAGGAAAGGATGAGGGACAATATCCTGCTGAGGTGGAGAGATCCGGTTGGTTAGAGGAGCCAGGTAGATGGGTCCACGAGATCAGCAGAGTGAAGTGATTGGTAGAGAGGTTGGAGATTGATTTGGACATGGCGAGGTGGGAGAGGGTTTGGGTGGACCACCGCACAATGGCCAGACATGCCACCATGGAGGTGACATCGAGATGAGGTAAGATCTAATCCTTTCTATGTATTGTTGTTAGATGTAGAAGGGAATATGGGTCAGGGGGTGTGGGTAGGTTAGAGAATTTGAAATTTGGTGGTTAAAATGGGTGAAAGAAGGGGTGGGAAAGGTCATAGGTAGGGGAAGAGGGTTGGGGAGGGTCTTAGGTGAGGTTTGGGTAGGTTCATAGGGAAAATGGGAAAGAAAGTAGGTAAAGGGAATTGGGTTTTGGGTTTGGGCATAATATGAATGATGACCAATGCTAGTCAAGGTATGGCCAACGTTGGTCTTGTTACACCGACATCGGTCAGGGATGAGGGGAACCGTGCCGGTTATAATGGACCGGTGATGGTCAGGAGTAACCGGTGCGGTTAGGGTAAAAAGGCTAGAGGTCTAGGAAGGGTAAGGGGAAAGGTTAGGTAAAGTGGGTAAAATAGATAGTGGGTGGGGAAGGGAAGAAGGGAGGGTTGAAGGTCAATGTTGGGTAAAATAAGTTTTAATAATGTGTGTGATTGGTTGAATGCAGGCTAGGGACTAGCTACGGATGAGAGATAGGGTACCTCCCTTGCTCGTGGAGGTACAGGGGGTGTGACAACTGATGACTAGCACCATGTTGTAGAGGTTGGCTGATTGGGGTCAGACACTACCGACATGTAGTCCGGAGCCAAGTTTGATGGTCACTCTCATCGATAGATGGGACTCAAACTGACAATACCTTCCATTTTCTAATGGGTGAGATCACAGTCACCCTGGAGGATGTGTACAGGATCCTGTGGCTACCGATAGTGGGGACACAGGTGTATTCTATCTCCTCAGAGGCCTCTGAGGAGTTGATGTTGACCATGTTTGGTGAGGGGCTGGTGAGATGAGGTTCCATAGTGCCTAGTATGAGCTATGGAGATATGTATCGGGCCCATCCAGAGGAGATGAGGTGGTAGTGTTGCTGATGGAGGTAGTCTACTTTGCACTGCTGGATGTAGAGGGTGGGAGATTCCCATGATCATTGATGGGGGTTCTACATGACATGGTGGAGGATAGACCCATTTTTGCATGGGCACCCACATTCTTGGTTCAGTTATATAGAGAGTTATGGGCTTATGGGTGACTTACGGATATTTAGCCTATGTTGTACTTTCCTACTCCATTGTTGGGCATATGAGCACATTGTGTGTGTGTGTCATCTATTGGTATGCCCCGGATGATGCATTCGAGCTAGGGTTTTGTTCGGTGGGCTTTAGGTGATGGGTGCTATGATTGGGGAGTGCTGAGCTGCTAGAGCTACACACAATGTAGCCTATTACAGGTGATTTCTAGAGGGGTTTTCCAGCATGGACATTATTTGGAGGCCCTATGTGGGTTTTCCATCATATGGGTGGATGGCAGAGGAGCTATGGGAGCTACAACTACTCTGATGGATAGAGGGTGATGTGTAGGAGAGCATGAGATGATACCTATGGATGATAGGGTGAGATGGCAGTTTGGGCTGCTTCAGATATACCTCCACCCTTCCCACAGTATAGGAGGGATGATGTAGAGAGGCCTCTACCTCTACCACAGCTGATAATGCCGACATAGGGTAGGAGGAGGAGTAGGTGAGAGACCGGTGGATTGATGATGTCGGGTGACTGATAGATATAGGTAGTGGTGGGCCACACATTTACTGGTGTACCACACAAGGCCAGGCAGCGCAGATTTATTTAGCCACCATCATTGTTCAGAGGGATGCCCTACAGGGGTAGGTGGCTACCCTAATTACATAGTTGGGGATAGTACAGGGGCAATTGATAGGTTCAGAGGCATAGGTTGTTATGTTGCAGGCACAGTGGCCACTCTACAGCCCAGGTAGTGCATAGGGATAGGTACCCGCACAGGGTGGAGATGGGGATGGGGTATAGGTGGCCACCCTACAGGTGCATATATTATAGGTTTGTAGGGCCATTTGGCCACTTTGCACAGCATAGCAGTTGTGCCCTTCAGCCCAATATATAGGGCAAGGAGGGAGGGGGTCCCTCAGGGACGATCACAGGCATAGGGACAGGTCCCTCTTTATAGGTACCATCGGGGGATAGGGTCCCGAGAGATAGGTATAGGGTGGGCCGAGGCCGATGGCACCACCATAAACAATACCGATAGGTAGGTTGAGGGATGCCTTAGGTGAGGTCAGGTATTATCATGATATTTTGATGGCCGCGGGATAGATTTTCTATCCTATGGGAGTATAGAGCACAACAAGCCTCGAGTGAGAGGACCAGTCATACCCATAAGTGTAGAGAGTACAGGGGGGATGAGAGCCCCGGGATAGGGTCAGGGTGAGACTACCAATGCATGGAGGCTAGCTCTAGGTGAGGGACCATCGAGGATACAATCGGGGTGGTGGAGAGAGGTTGGTAGGGCACCCCACTGGAGGGGAGATGGAGGAGACTGATGAGATAGGGATGGATATCAGGTGGGGTGATGATTAGTCATCATTGATGATCAGTGTATCCATGTTTTTGACATATTTTTGATATGTATATTACTTGCATGCTGTGTGCAAGATGATGAGGATGTAGATGAGATTTTTTTATTATTTTTGATCATATATTGGCTTGCGTGCCGAAAATATGGTGAGGTTATATATGAGATATTTTGAGAGATTGTGATTATTATTGGTATATATGTTCACATGTATTTTTATATAGACTATCTAATTTATAGATGATGGTGTTTATAGTATGGATGGTGTACATGTTTTAATTTGCATTGCTATATATAGATAGGTGGAAATCAAGTGGATTAGGCCTGATAGAGTCAAGGTCATGTAGGCATGGTAGAGTCAGGTCTGTTTAGGCATGGATGGAGTCATAGGCATGGATCATAGGCATGGATCGAGAGTTTAGGCATGGATCGAGTTGGGTTTAGGCATGGATTGAGTCAGTTGGTTGGCATTTAGGCATGGTTTAGTCATGGTGGTTGGTTTAGGCATGGTGGAGTCAGTTGGTTTAGGTTGATGGCATGATGAGTTTGTTAGGCATGGTTGAGTCAGGTTGGTTAGGTATGGTTGAGTTTCTAATTCATTAATTTGTGTAATTAATGATGATGTGGATCATGTTAAGATGATTTGTAGGAAAATGTATGATTATGGTAAAGAAATTGTAGACAAGATGAAATGAATGTGTAAATTATGATGGTAAAGATGTGTAACAATTGTTGCTTGTTGGGTGTAATTTCCAGTTATTGATATAGAAAGGAAACTAACTAGGGTAGAATGTGAATAGGAAAGGGAAAGAGGGAATTGGTTAGGGTAGAGAGTGGCCAAGCTAACCTCCAAGGGCCCCATGCCCTCGAAGTGTTGCCTACATAGTCCCAACGGTGAAAGGGACCTCAGGCGATGTAGTTCTCCCATAAGCTAGGGAAGATTATGATGAAGGAAAGGAATGGATTGATAGGTGTTAGGCATGGGTGAATGTAGGTCATAGGCATGATTGAGTTGAGGTTGTAGGCATAGTTGAGTTATTCAGGCATGATTGAGTTTAGTTCATAGGCATGGTTTTTAGATAGGTTTTTTGAGTTGTTTTAAATAGAGGTGTTGATGATCTAGCCCTGTATAGGATAGTCAACAAGTAATGAGGAAGGTGAATGGTAAGAGGTGGTAAAAGAGCCACTTAATTGATAAGAACCCTAATGAGTCGATCATACCTAAGAGGGGCTCATGAACAAAAGACCCTAAAGGTGTTGCATAATGGACCATTCTAAGGGTGAAGAAAATCACATAATCACGAAATGTCACATTTTGTGAAAGTCCCTTGAGTAACGAGGAATTTAGGTGAAAAAGGAAAGGAGGTGAGAATGGGAGGTTTAGCATAACTTAGTATATGATGGTGTGTTTTTTAGAACAAGAAACCCATAATCAAGAATAGGCAAGTCCATGATGAAAAATTTCATCTCTTTTTTTTTTTTTTTTAATAGACTAATCGATGTGGGAAGTCTATATGGGATGAATATATTATCTCCTTGAGGTCTTCATGAAGTTGATCGATGCGGGAAGCTTCTAAATATTTATTAATTTGTGAAATAACTTGATATAGTTGTCCTTCAAGGAGCAAGTCTATTTATAGTGGTGGAATATAAAGAAGAGATGTCCCTTTTGAGGGAGTCATCTTTTTTTGGAAGTTTGACTCAAGGAGTTGTATCCCTTTTTGTTTTTAGACATTTAAGTCATGGACAAGACTATAGAGGAAGATTAGGTTCTTGTTTAGAAGACAAGACCATAGCACACAAAGATTAACTATGGAAGAGGTGGTTTTGAGTGATGAATGACCATGGGATTCCATCTTGAAGAAGATGAAAAGTATCCATGAGAATCATGCTATGAGTAGAGCCATGGTACTCATATTGAAGACAAGGCTAAAAGGTGATGGGTAATCACATGATTCTTGTTTAGTCATGGATCCTCAAAATGGGTAATATGGAAGGTGAACAACACTTCAAGGGATGAGTGATCAATGGACAAAAAGTGATATAGGACTTGATATCAACAATAAAATGGTCGAAGATGTAAGGCATTAAGGGGCTCGGTTTCGGTTTACCTTCGAGTGAAGACAAACAATAAGCACCTAATCCATAGGCATGGGTAACGATATAGGGTCCAAGCCAATTAGGAGAAAATTTTCCCCGTTTACTTTTCTCCTCTTTGGTTACATGTTGATTTTCCTTCAGATGAGGTCACCGACCTGAAAGGTTTGTTCATGAACATGTTTGTCATAGGCACATTTGATACGTTTTTGGTAGATTTGGAGATGGTTAAGAGCATTGAGATGACTCATCTAATAACTCAAGTTGTGCCAAATGATCCTGGAAAAATTCATCATCGTTGAGCATGTCTTGTAGTGAGATGCGAGAGATGGAATCTAGACTTCAGAGGTAAGACAACCTCGTACCATAGACCAGAGAAAAGGGGGTGGCAGTAGTTGAAGTGTGAATACTAGTGTGATAAGCCCACAAGGTGAAAGGAATGTGTGTATGCCAATCTTTCCCAGTATCATTGACTACCTTCATAAGAATTTTGTTCAAGGTTTTATTGGTGGATTCAGCTTGACCATTGGTTTGTGGGTAATAAGGTGATGAGAAACTAAGTTGGATGCCAAAAGCATCACATAGTTTGCGTAGGGTTTTGTTTTTGAATTGTTTTCCATTATCAGTGATAATGCGGTGAGGAACACCAAAGTGAAAAATGATATGATGGTTGATGAATTCACATATCTTCTCGATTTTGTAGAAATGAGGGAATGGCCTCTACCCATTTAGTGTAATATTCAGGTAGTGGTTATGATCCATTGGTGGCATTGTGAAGAATGGGGGTTCATCTCACCGACAAGATCCAAACCCCATTGAGAGAAAGGCCAAAGGTCTCGCATGACCAATAAGGCGTGACTAGGTGTGTGATGAAGATTAGCATTTTGTTGGCATTTCATGCAACATTTGACATAATCACAACAGCACAGCGGTTCAGGTTGGCCAATAATAGCCTAGGTGAATAATGTGTTTTGTGACATAGCCAAACCACTAAAGTGACCTCCACAAATTCCATCATGGACTTCCTTAATGGTGTAAGGAATTTTGGAGCTTGTAAGGCAGCGTAAGAGAATGCCATCGAAACCGTGCTTGTAAAGAAGACCACCCATGATGGCATAATGGGAGACACTTTTAAGAAAGGCATGTTGTCCATTACAAGTGAGATCGGTGGGTAGAATGGAAAGTGAAAGATAGTCTATAAATTGGTTATACCAAAGGTCACGTGGGTCGGGGGCAATAGTTCTAACAGAGTAAACTTCATGAGATAAATAAGAGGGTGATTGTAGCCTTTGTATGGTGACAAACATTTCGAGTCAATGGGCAAAGCAAGTATCTAAGAAGCCAAGCGGGCCATGGTATCCGTAAATTCATTAGTAGAACGTGGGGTAGTTTGAAATGGGTAACGATCAAAGGAGGTCAAAATTATGTCTACGTGATGCTTATACTTTTGAAGTATCTCATTATGACATTGGTATATACCATTGACTTGGTTTATGACCAACCGAGAATCACCAAATATGATGATTGAATGACAAAACAGATAAGGGTAAGGGCCAAGGAGGAATACATGTTTATGCTAGTCAGTTGATGGTATCCAAAGCCGATTGTGAGAGCTTCCTTTTGTCTAGGAGGAACTACTTGTAATAGAAAACAAGACCAAAAAGAGAGTTAAATGATATATGATAGTGGACCCCTAGTGTATGCTAGTTCCGGGAAGTGTGATACTTCCTAGATGGTTGTCAATCCACCTGCTTCAAAACAAATTAATGCAAGAAATGAGTAAAGTCCTATAACAAAGCTAGGCTATAGTCGATATGAAGGGTTAGTAGGTGTTGGGGTATTAGAACTGGTCAAGGTAAGGTTTTGGGTTGTTTAGGTTATTTGGTAAAGGTTGTTTGACTCTTGTTCTTGGGCGGGTATAAAATACGAGACCAATGTTGGTTGGGTATAACCAATGACTATTTAAGGGAGACCGATGATGGTTATGGGTAACCGGCATCGATAGAGTAGGGTGACATAGTTCAACGAAAAATTTATTATAGATTTTTGTGAGGTTGGATGAGGCTAAAGAAGGGGATGGTGAGGTCTCGGGAATGCTTGAGAATACTTAGAGAGGTGGAAGGGCCAGGCTAGGTAACCCGATAAATGGGTGGGTGAGGTTTAGGGTTTTGTCGGAAAGATGGCTATGGAGGAATGGGAATGTTAATAGAAGAATGGTAACAGAGGTGATAACAACTCTATGAGCAGAATAGAGCAGAAATGATTAATGATAAAACACTAAGTAATGTTCGAGGTCCAATGGTTGGGTGGTGGTGATGATCGGTTGATAGAATGGAACTTGGTGCAATAGTGGCGCTTCTCGAAATGTTACCGTGAGTGTCAATGCTTTTGGATCTATCCTAGTACTGGCTATGGATGTCTAGGTGTGTGAAAAGACTTTGGTTCTCCTTGCATGCAGCTCTCTTCTCCTCTTCTTACTCTCGAATGTCCCTACCTAAAACCAAGGTTGTTTAGGTGAATAAATGGTAACCGATGATGGTTTCGGGTTGGCCGCATCGATTTAGGGGTGGCGGTGCTTTGGTTAAGGCGGGATTCCCTAAGTTTTCTAAAACGGGTAGATCTTTCTTATTTCTTGGGCCCAAATATTTTGTTCTCACATATTAGAACGGAAACTTCCCTTCTAATGGGCGGGAATTTGGTTAGAGAGATTTTAGGGATTGATTTTAGGGTTAGACCAAATCTTAGCTCATTAAGGCAAGTAAGACTTAGTTATTGTTAGTTATGGAAACATGCCAAGAATAGGTCTAGGGTGAGGTGGTTGGATGAGGTGTCTAGGTGAGGTGTCTAGGTGAGGTGGTGGGTTAGAAAGTAACATAATTAGATAATAAATATTGTGAGGATATATATTAATTTAATTAAATCAATTAAATTAATAGTGGTGTGGGGTGGAAGGGGCCTTGGTTAGGTGAGTATGTTTGAGCCGGTTATGTGACTAGGGACCAAGGGGAGTGTGACCCAATTTTGGTGTCTACAACCTCCATGAACATCTAGATCAGAAATGTACCTTGTCTATCGGATAAAGGTATTAGATAGCCCCAAGCGCGTGGAGTGTATCAATCTCTATTGTATCCTTCACCAGGAGGGACGATCTCGGGTGAGGGCATTTTGTGTGTGGACTCTACCCTCTTGAATAGGTACACCTAGTTGATCATGTGTAGAGCCTTTTCCTTGGCCCTAAAAATCCTAGAAATAAAAATAGTTCGGGATCTCATTGAGGATAAACTCATAATAGATTTTCCTCAAAAAGTATAGTGGAACCTCATTTTTATTGCAAGATGGAAAATTAAAAACCATCCACTATTGGTCCCAAAATTTATTTTTAATCAAATCACTATTGTACTAGTGGATTGGAAGCTGCTTGCATGATAGCGAATTCAGGAGAAAATTGGTTCGAGGGTCCATGAATAAGACACATATGAGGTCTTTCATAATTTCTTTTTTCTTTACATCTACATATGACAATTTTTTTACGTAATATTCTCTACAACACTCTCTATAAGATGTCTAATGATAAATTTGACTCGTTTCCGTGTCAACTTGATCCACTAATGCCTCCAATGTATTTGCAAGAGAGGCATGGTGGGCGTTTGTTAAATCCTCCACGACTACCCGAGGATGTTCGGTAATTGTAGGAGGGTTCATAGGAATTACAAGGTTTGGTTGTGGTTGAGGTGGAACTATGTAAAATAAAAAAATGTATTCAATTCAAATTATACTATATAATTACCAAATTTCAATGCAATTTAGAGAAAATAATTTTTCCTACCTCTTCTCCATGGTGCCATTTTCGATTCTGATCTTCGTGGCGATTCTCAGACGATCATGGGAGCTAGATGCAACTGAATATAAAATTCGAGTGCAGGGTTTTTTTCCAACTCATGTTTGGGGAAAATAAAATGAATAGGGATCGGGCCCTTTTTATTTATAATTCAATATAACGTATATGCGTTATATGTTAGGTTATGGAGATTGTTTTCATGTGAGAAAGTGTTGAAGACTATACACTAAGAGTCTTGTACACTAAGGATCCACTTTCCACAGTACACTTTCCACACGATTGTAAGAGCAATGAGTAGATTTATGAGTGATCGGTAGAGATCAGCACAGGCAAGCGATAAAGTGGGTCCTTCGGTATTTGAGAGGGACCTTGGGGATAGTTTTGTGCTATCTTGGATCGGACACCACTTTGTGTGGTTATGTATATTCAGATATAGCTGGAGATGTAAATAGCAAGAGAAGCACAACAGGTTATGTTTACACTATAGGTGGGATAGCGGTGAGTGGATTTCACGACTATAGAAGCTAGTGGCTTTGTCAACCACGGAAGCCGAGTATGTTGCTGCCACAGAGGCAAGAAAAGAAATGATTTGGTTATAGTAATTGCTTAAGGAGTTGGAGCATAAGCGGGAGGAAGAAAATTTGCATAGTGATAGTCGAGTGTTATACACACCGCTAAGAACTTTGTTTTCCACTCTAGGACAAATCATATATAGTTAAGGTACCATTTCATCAGGACAGCTTTGAAGCAAGAGAAGTTGAAGGCTGGAGAAGATTCATACCAATCGAGAATCCTACGAGACATGATGACCAAGGTGGTCACAAGGAAAAACTAAAGTTGTTTTCAGCTTTGGTTGGTCTTCACGGAAACTAGCAAAGGGTTGAGAAGTTGCTCAGAGGAAAACTAGGCTCCATGTGGGAGATTGTTAGGTTGTGGAGCCTATTTTCATGTGAGAAAGTGTTGAAGACTGTACACTAAGAGTATTGTACACTTTCCATAGTTTTCTCGTCAGGGTTCGAGGTTGGGTCAAGCCCCAGTAGGGGTTTGGGGGCGCAGCCCCTAAGAAAAAAATTGGCCTTGAAACGTGCTTGATATACCAGGAAACATGCTTTTCTCATATGGGTAGTATTTTTGACCCATAGGTTTATGAGACAGTTTTGGCCCATGGTTTTGATACCCACGATTTTGTAAAATTGTTTAATCATTTGTCTATTTATGTGGTTTTATGCATATGGTAGGGTGAATGTAACATTGCAGATGTGTTTTGAATTCGGGTGTGAATTCAGTAGAATTTGTTGAGCATATCCCCAAAGAGATCTGGGTATTATATTGAGAGAGCGATGGCTTGTAATAAAATCGACCAAGTGATTCTTGGTGGGCGTAGCCCAAATTGAGTGAACCACGTTAAATAGTCTCTTTATCTTTGTGTTATTTTATTATTCACTTTTATTTGAGATCTGTAATATTTTTTGAATATTAGTTTATACGGTTGTGATTCTGTGAGGGATTGCTCCACATATTTTATCCCTTATTTCCTAACAATTGTTATCAAAGCCTGGTTTGGTTTGTTGAAGTGTTGAATCGCGAGGGAAAAAATTATCTTGAGTGGGAGCTATGGCAGATGATGGAAGATCAAGGGTTGATAAATTCAACGGTCAGAATTTCAGTCTTTGGAAGATGCAAATGGAAGATTACCTTTATCAAAAGGATCTTTATATTCTGTTATTTGAGAAGGTAAACAAACCCTTAAGCATGATGGATGTGGAATGGGATTTGCTAGATAGGAAGCCACTTGGGACAATCTGATTGTGTCTTACATCTTCGGTATTATTTAATGTTTCAAAGGAAAAGACTACAAAAGAACTGATGGATGCATTAGGGAAGTTGTATGAAAAACCCTCTGCCTCTAATAAGATATTTTTAATGAAAAAATTGTTTAATATGAAGATGTCTGAGAATGGTTCAAGTAGAATATCATTTAAATTATTTTAATACGATTTGTAAATATGCTAGCTTCGGTTCTGAATAGAATTTGATGAAGAAGTTAGGGCTTTATTAATTCTGTGCTCTTTACCTAAGATTTGGAATAGCTTTAGTAATGGCGGTAAGCAACTCGATTCCAGCTAACTCAAAGATGAAGTTTGAGGATGTTGTAAGGGTAATTCTAAGTGAGAAAATGCGAAGAAAAATATCTAGGAATCTTCCTTCAGGGGAATGTTTTGACAATGGAAACTAGACAGAGATAGAAGAATAGAGGAAGGCTGTGGAAAATCAAAGGATCGAGCAAGGTCAAAATCCAAAAGCAAGAAAGTATGTTGGCACTATGGAAAATTTGGGCATGCATAGAAGAATTTGTTGGGAAATTCGGACAAGAAGAAACAACAAGAAGAAAACAAGGAGGTAAATGTGGAAACGGGTAATGTATGTCGGGATGCTTTGATTCTTTTTTTTGCATAATATTACTAAATCTTGGGTTTTAGATTTGGGGGCTTCTTTCCATGCTTCTCCATGTTGGTACCCGTGTTACTCTTCTTCACAAACCAAGCAAGATCATGGATTTGACAAGACACTCAAAAGTAGATAAATGATTATGTATGTCGTTTTGTAGCTGGGGAAGCAATTTATCTAACTTTTAGCACTCAGGCCTTGAAGAAGTGGGTAGCACCTTAAAAGGATTTGATCTTATCCTAACTATTTTAGGTTGTGCCTTTCAACCAAGGTAAGAGAACCTATTTTGTAACCTCTGTTATTGAAGGAGATGCAGATACCTTTCTTTTGCACAAATTTTATAAAGAAAACCTTGGGAAAATATGATCAACACACCAAATCTGACTCTCACGAGTTGTCACTTCTAGATTATGGAGATATTTTCAATACAAGGAAAAGGTTACTAAAGACATTAAGAGATCTGATTGTTACGCATATTTTTGCAAGTAGATTTTATTCCTTTGTTGATACACAGGAAATCGGGGGTAGTTCAAGGTGGATCAATGGTTTTTAAATGATTTTGGTGGGAGATGAAGCAAGATAAAGCTCATTATATCGGATATTTGGAGGGACTTCACAATAATGAACAACTTAGCAATAGAAATCTCTAGAAAAGTCAAGACATTCCTTCAACTAGAAGGTGTGCTTCAATGGAGGCCCAGATGAGCACATTTTCACATAATCTTTAAAACTCCAACACGAAGGCTCGAATTGGAAGACTCAATTAAACACTAAATTTTATGATTATTCATGCCTAAGGTACACCCAAAGACTTACAGACAATATTTATCAACAAATGATAGTGAATTGATTTTAAATTTGTTTATCTCATCCAAGATGAAGGATCTTCTTGAAATGAAATTGCAAATACAATTATATTGTCACAGGAAGATATCTTGTGTGATTTCACAAAAAAATAGTATAAGATTGCAATAGGAATGAAAGAAACTATTTGCATACATTCTGAAAATAAAGCAAACACAAAATTGCTAGAGATTAGACACAAATTAATTCAAAATTGCTTAGATTCATCAGCAAGGGAAAGCTTCCAAAGCAATCTCAGTGCTTGTCAATGGCTATACATCTGCAACCAACTTGACATGATAGAAAATCTAACACAAAGAAAATAACAGGTAATCTCGGCTTTGGCCTCTCGGGAAGACAACTTTCTCAAAAAAATTTCTCAATAATTCATACTCCAACCATTTGCAAGAGTAATCTCATTGCATTTATAATACACCCTTTACATCCAATTTTCCCCCTAAAAGAGGAATATTCGAAGCACCTTTGTTGCACATATCGGATCATGATTTGTAGAAAGTGACATTCAATGATTCACAAAAAGGTTGCAGTTTTTTCAAAAAGGTGAATCATTGCAAATATTTGCATCATTGTTCTAACTGGAGGCATATTCTTCACCCTTGGTGCCTGCAGCACCTTTTCCCCTCAAAAGAGAAGAATATTTGAGGGACCTTTTCTTGTTACCAATTTGTTTCAGACAGAGACATTTAACAAATTCAGATCCGAAATCGCCAGGGTGGACCAATTATGAATTGATCATGTCTCTGGGACCCTTGAATAATGACTAGGATGTCATGCCACAACTTTTTGGGAGTCCTTCTAATCATTTTAATTTTTTCATGCAAGAAATCCCCTTTTTAATCATTTTTCAGAGCCTCTGCATAGCTAGACTTTGACAGTCATCCCTTTTTTCTCTCGAGGCAACGCCTTTTTCACCTTTGCACTGCACTTTCATCATTTCATCCTTTTTCCCTCCTTTTCCTCTGAAATTTTACTCTGTAACTTCTAGATCTAGCATTTTACATTTTTGCATGAGCCCGAGAAAAATCCACTTCAAAAGTACTTCATATTTACAAATTGAGCTCCCAAATTGATTCAATTGAACTTTGCAGACCAAAACGACACAAATTTGCCAAAAATTTGACAAAGAATGATGCAAAAATGCATCTCCAAACATCCTGGAGCTTCAATGGAGGAAAAATCAAATGAAATGCATAACTACCATTGATCCTATCTTTCAAATTTTAATCTGATCCCTCCACATGGCAAAATGTGATTGGAAACGGGCTTTAGGAGCACCTTTTTGACATTTTATAACTTTTGGAAAAAGGAAAATTTTCCAAATTTTTCCCATGGGCCCGCACCTCCATTTTTGACTATTCAACGCTGGCATTACTTTCTTGTCAGGGCTTCACTTCAACTTACAATTTTATCCCTTTTTACAAAAGGTAAAAAACCTTAAATAACCCCAAAGCTCCGTTTCTCCATTTCCCACTTTCTACGTGTCTCAATGGCACATTTTGAGATGGTCCCGAAAAGTAGAGACCCCAAACAAGTGCGGGCCCAACACGTGTCTTAGTTTAGCATAGTCAATTAAAAATTTTCAAGGTTCGATGGAAGGCGCCATGTTTCTAGGGTCCGAGGCAGTTTCCTTTGGCATTGAAAAGTCCAAGCAAAAAGGTAGAGTGAGCGAAAGCCTCCAAGTGTCCTCCTGACGCTTCTTCAAAATAAAACTTAGGGGCTGGTCCCCAAACATGCATGGTCCCTCCATGTGTCCCAAGGCCCTTTAGGAATTTGCTTGAAAATTCTAAGTACAGGGAAGGCCCGGTGGAAGCCTCCACGTGTCTTTATGGCACAACTTCAAGATGGTCCCCAAGAGCGGAGACCCTGACAAGTGCGGGCTCACCACATGGACATGTTTTGGGTTGAAGTGAGCCTTAGAATTTTTAAAGTGCCCCACAGAGCCGCATCCAACCAGAAAGGGCCACGTTTCAACTGATGCCGAGAAGTAATTTTGACCGAGAAACTACACCCGTCAAAATGTAAAATGTAGGAGAACCATCATTTGAGCCCAAAAATGAATCATTCTTCATATGGATAGAGGAGTGAAAAATAAATTTTGGGCTTTGAAGAGATCTTCAATCAAGGAAGGGACTAACCATGCCAACCAAACAGAGGACATATTCTTCAAGCACCAATACGGGAGACAGAAAACATAACAAAGGCCACAAACTGAGGGATTTCAATGGAAAATGGGGTGAGACTAATTTGAGCACCAACATTGGCTCGACTCGGGGATGGGCACTCTGTGAGCGTCATAAGAACAAATAGTAGACCAAGTGCTAAAAAATAGACCATTGGGCAATGAAGTCAAATAAAAAGCTTACATAGTAGAACAACCACAACCATCCTCCAAAAAACAAACCGAGAAACTAGCAAAACCAAGTCACCAAGAACCAACAAACAAAAACACAAAAGCAGATGAGAACAAAGAACTATACACTGTACAAATGGAGAGCATCCTAATTCAAAGAAAACAATTAAGCAAAAACTTCAAGTACCTATCATTCTAGTTATGACCATGCTAAGCTTCAGATTACGATATGTTTTTAATAAGCTGGTCATATGATTGTCTCTCTTTTCCATCCAAGTCGCTATCTGACCACATTTCTTCAGGTTTATCCCTTGTGCCTGGGTCAAGTTTTCTAACATCTTTCGAGGGTGCATCAAACATCAAATTCTCAGGAAAATCATCCTGCTCATGATACCTGCATTGATCAATTTCATATTCCTTGAAAGCAACATAACTCACAAAGTTATCAATATCAATATTTGCATGTAATACTTCATAAGAAGCATTGTTGGGGTCCCCAAAAAGATATAACATCTTTTCACCAAGTAACTTCACAAGGTTTCCCTCAATTGGTATGGCGGCATAAGACATGTCCATTTGAACATTTCCACCAACACTTGCACTCCACTTTCTTGATAACAGCATGCCCCATTTGATAGGGCAATCAACAACAACAACATCAAGTTTCAAGTTCTTACCCAAATAAGCTACAAGTTGTACCACCAAACCTTTTACACGTCCTACAATAGGCACCTCTCTAGAATCCATTGTTGTACACTTGTCATAAGTTGTTGTCACTTAAAAGTTCAATTCATTCATGACTTCCAGAGGCATAACATTGCATGATGCTCTGGAATCAAACATACAATTATGCAGCAGTCTGTCCTTAATGATCAAAGTTGTAAAAAATGGATCAACATTTAATTGGGATTCAACCAAAGATGTCCCCAAGTAAACCTCGGGTGCTTCTCCAAGCTCCTCCAATTTTGGTGGTGTTTCAAGTTTTGCGATGGGTGGAGGAGGAGTTTCTACAATGTTTACATTTCTACCTGGGGTACTCTTTTCTTATTTTAATCCCAAGTACTCAAATGCTCTCTTCTTGTGCTCAGGAATCCTAAGAAACTCAACAATTGGAACACTAACTTTGATTTGACTCAAAACTTGGGCAATTTCATATGGAACATTCTTTGGCAAGGTAGCATTAGAAGGGAGATTAGCAAACTCATCAAATGGCATGGGATTCTTGACAGTTTGGGCATGAGGAGAAGTATGAATATTTTTGGGCACATGAGAAGGCCTTTAGAAGGTGTATCTTTCTTAGCGAGAATATTTAGGAATACTAGTAAGTAATGGATTTTAGGTTTGGCTTGAGACCCCACTCCTTTGACAACTCTACTCCTAGTATTATAATCCTTTTCTTGAAAGCAACAACATCATTCATCAACAACTACATATCTTCCTCTCAAGGTATTCCTCCATCATACTTCTTTATCATTAAATCTCTTAAATACTCAAAGGCATTACTATGTATTTCAAAATCTTACACTACATCTACTTCAAAACTATGAGAAGGAGGAAGAAGTGGTACCCAGTGAATGCAATCCCAAAAATTTATAACAGTTCGAGCACTTATCACTTCGGTTGAAGTTGCTCCTTGTTGTGATCTTGAAGAGCAACCCATCATGCAAACATCATCATCAGTACCATCATCATTATCAACTTCTTCTTCTTGCTTATTTACTTCACATGGAGGATGGGGCAGAAAGCATCTATCACACCAATCAATCACATTAGCTTCATCAATAGTAACAACCCAGGTAGTCAGAGGATCAGGCACCATTCTACTTTCACATGCTTGGGGATGTCTATTTGCAGATCCCATGGGTCCTTTACCTCTATCATCTAACCTCTTATCACCCCTAGGATGATTGCCAAATCTGTCATGATTTTTGCCTTTTGCTAACCTTGTGAACTCTGCCCAATTCCTTTCTCTGCCCTGGGCTAGTTTGTAGGAGATTTCTTTGACAGCCCCTGCCAAAGTTTTAACAACCTCCTCAAGATCCACACTCTTGCTTGCTTGAGGTTTTTCTAGGTTTATCAGTTTGACACCCTCCCTCTTAGGAGATTTTCCAACTACTTTAATTTTGTTCTCAATTTGTAGAGACATAGTAAAGGCCTGCCTCAAAGTGTCAGGATTTTTTATCCCTCAAATAGTATGCATCCTTCTTTTCAAATGTGTCAGCATACTTTATAAGACAAGATTCATCACATGGCCTCAAATTCACAGGCAATCTTCTCAATGTCTTGTTGAATCTCATATTAAATTCATGCATTGACTCATTAGGATTCTTTTTAATATTCTCAAAATCTGAAAAGAGAAACCTAGGGTCTATTTTGTCACCATACTGCAATCTAAATGCATTCTTCATTTCAATCCAAGAATCAATAGATTTTACCAGTCTTTACATCCTCTTCTCTTCTATGTATTAATAAATAATTTAATGTATACATCTTCAAACTCTATTTCAAAATCCTCCATCATATTAACAAAGAGTTTCAAGTGTTGATCACCAGTTATTGCATTATTTCCTTGAAACTTAGGAAATTTGTTTCTTACATCATGTGGCACAACATTTGGATAGCCATCCATACCTCTAAAACTAATGGGACCAAAAGTATTAACGACAAATGGAGTGCAGGTGGAGGCTAAGCCATATTATTCTGAGGAGGTGATCTTACAAGAGAAACAGAGTGATGAGGAGTGAGGGGTCTGTGTGGTACAGGGATACAATTTTCAGAATGACTATCCCCTAATGGCTCTTTTTCATGGCAGACACTATCAGATTTGGAAAATACATGGGTAGAATGAGATGTAAATCTTTCAAATACAGGGGTAGAATGAGAAGGCCCCTCTCCAGATGGAGAATTTGGATTTACAAAGAGACTACCTGATTCAAAAGCAGTTGAGGAAGCATTGTAATCTTCAATCATGTGCCGATCAGTTTCACCAATGGAGATCTATTTTCTTGAGGTTTGATCTCCAACAACATTCCAAATTCTTCCTCCTTTTGAATTAGACTTTCCAAACTCTAGAAACAACCTTCTACTAGGGTCCACGGTGAAGAAATATCTTCTTCCCTCCATCTTTGCAAAGATTAGTAACAAATTTACATTGACAAGAGGTTAAGACACTAGACATTTACCAAAAACAAATCAACACAGAGTCGCCACTAAGGATTTTCACCCTAGTTGTGCAAATGCACTAAAATAATCTATCAAATGTCTATCAGCACTAAAAATCATGCAAAGCTTTACAAATTAGACCTTCCTTCACCCAAATTTATCAATGGTGAGGCAAACTTAGTACAATAATTATTGGAAAAATTGGACATACAACACACAGAACTTATAACTTTGTTCAATTCTTACAGATCTGATTAGAGAATGATGTTTACAAAACATATTTACACATAGAACTGCAAGAAACATTACTAGGGTCTGTACGCATACACCTTTGTTCAAATACTTCAAAGAGTCCCCATACAGCGGTGCCAGAAGCGTTGTTGATGGGCTAAATGGATACGAACTAGCAATAAATAAACAAATCAGTCTCGGCAATGCAAATCAGTTCGCAACAACATAAATTTCATCCCCGGAAACGGTGTCAGAAGCGTGTTGATGGGCTAAATGGATACGAACTCAAATATGTATGCACATGGATCAAATTGAAGTCCCCTGAAAGCTGCATGCCCGAAGCGTGTTGGTACCCGGATTTACTCTTCTTCATAAATCGAGCAGCATCATGGATTTAACAAGACACTCAAAAGTAGATAAATGATTATGTATGTCATTTTGTAGCCAAGGAAGAAATTTATCTAAATTTTTAGCACTCGGGCCTTGAAGAAGTGGGTAGCACCTTAAAAGGATTTGATCTTATCCTAACTATTTTAGGTTGTGCCTTTTAACCAAGGTAAGAGAACCTATTTTGTAACCTCTTTTATTGAAGGAGATGCAGATACCTTTCTTTTACACAAATTTTATAAAGAAAACCTTGGGAAAATATGATCAACACACCAAATCTGACTCTCACGAGTTGTCACTTCCAGATTATGGAGATATTTTCAATACAAGGCAAAGGTTACTAAAGACATTAAGAGATCTTGATTGTTCTGCATATTTTTGCAAGTAGTTTTGTTCCTTTGTTGATACACAAGGAAAACAGGGTAGTTCAGGGTGGATCAATGGTTTTTAAATGATTTTGGTGGGAGATGAAGCATGATAAAGTTGATTATACCAAATATTTGGAGGGACTTCACAATAATGAATAGCTTCACAACAAAAGCTCCATAATAGTCAAGACGCGTTCCTTGACCGAGAAGGTGTGCTTTAATGGAGGCCCAGATCAACACATTTTCACATAATATTTGAGACTCCAACACGAAGGATCGAATTGGAAGACTCAATTAAACACTAAAGTTTCTGATTAATCATGCCTAAGG
Source organism: Taxus wallichiana var. yunnanensis (assembly GCA_018340775.1). Classification (NCBI taxonomy): domain Eukaryota; kingdom Viridiplantae; phylum Streptophyta; class Pinopsida; order Cupressales; family Taxaceae; genus Taxus; species Taxus wallichiana. The sequence goes on from CM031235.1 coordinate 705,057,117, forward strand.
TACACCCGAAGACTTACAGACAATATTTATCAACAAATGAAAGTGAATTGATTTTAAATTTGTTTATCTCATCCAAGATGAAGGCTCTTCTTGAAATGAAATTGCAAATACCATTAGATTGTCATAGGGATGAGATCTGTGTGATTTCACAAAAATTCAGTATAAGATTGCAATAGGAATGAAAGAAACTATTTGCAGACATTCTGAAAATAAAGCAAACACAAAATTAGTAGAGATTAGACACAAATTAATTCCAAAATTTCTTAGATTCATCAACAGGGGAAAGCTTCTAGAGCAATCTCAATGCTTGTCAATGGCTATACATCTGTAACCAACTTGACACGATAGAAAATCTAACATAGAAAGAAAATAACAGGTAATCTCGGCTTTGGCCTCTTGGGAAGATGACTTTCTCAATTTTTTTCTCAAGAATTCATACTCCAACCATTTGCAAGAGTAATCTCATTGCATTTATAATACACCCTTTACATCTAATTTTCCCCCAAAAGAGGAATATTTGAAGCACCTTTGTTGCACATATCGGATCATGATTTGCAGAAAGTGACATTCAACAGATTCGCAAAAAGGTTGCCAGGTGTTTTCAAAAAAGGTGAATCATTGCAAATATTTGCATCATTGTTCTAACTGGAGGCATATTCTTCACCCTTGGTGCCTACAACACCTTTTCCCCTCAAAAGAGAAGAATATTCAAGGGACCTTTGCTTGTTACCAATTTGTTTCAGACAGAGACATTTAACAAATTCAGATCCGAAATCTGCCAGGTGGACCAATTATGAACTGATCACATCTCTTGGACCCTCGAATAATGACTAGGATGCCATGCCACAACTTTTTGGGAGTCCTTCTAATCATTCTGATTATGTCATGTGAGAAATCCCCTTTTTAAAAAAAAATTAGAGCCTCTACATAGTTGGACTTGACAGTCATCCCTTTTTGCTCTCGAGGCAATGCCTTTTTCACCTTTTATGCATGCACTTTCATCATTTCATCCTTTTTCCCTCCTTTTCCTCTGAAATTTTACTCTACAACTTCAATATCTGGCATTTTGCATTTTTACACGGGCCCGAGTAGAAATCCACTTCAAAAGTACTTCAGATTTACAAATTGAGCTCCCAAATTGATTCAATTGAACTCTGCAGACCAAAACAACACAAATTTGCCAAAAATTTGACGAAGAATGATGCAAAAATGCATCTCCAAACATCATGGAGCTTCAATAGAGGCAAAATCAAATGAAATGCACAACTACTATTGATCTTGTCTTTCAAATTTTAATCTGAGCCCTCCACATGGAAAAATGTGATTGGAAACAGGCACAGAGCACCTTTTTGACATTTTATAACTTTTGGAAAAAGGAAAAATTTCCAAATTTTTCCCACGGGCCCGCACCTCCATTTTTGACTATTCAACATTGGCATTACTTTCCTGTCAGGGCCACACTTCAACTTACAATTTTATCCCTTTTTACAAAAGGCAAAAAACCTTAAATAACCCCAAAGCTCCGTTTCTCCATTTCCCCACCTCATTACGTGTCTCAATGGCACATTTTGAGATGGTCCCAAAAATTAGAGACCCCAAACAAGTGCGGGCCCAACATGTGTCTCAATCTGGCAGAGTCAATTAAAAATTTTGAAGGTTCAGCGGAAGGCACCATGTGTCTAGGGTCCGAGGCAGTTTCCTTTGGCTATTGAAAAGTCCAAGCAAAAAAGGCAGAGTGAGCGGAAGCCTCCAAGTGTCCTCCTGGCGCTTCTTCAAAATAAAACACAAGGGTCGGTCCCCAAACATGCACTTTGTCCCTCCATATGTTTGAGGTCCTTTAGGAATTTTCTTGAAAATTTTAAGTACGGAAAGCCCAAAGGAAGCCTCCACGTGTCTTTATTTCACAACTTCAAGATGGTCCCCAAGAGTGGAGACCCTAAGCAAGCACGGGCTCACCACGTGGACATGTTTTGGGTTGAAGTGAGCCTTAGAATTTTTAAAGTGCCCCATAAAGCTGCATCCAACCAGAAAGGGCCACATTTCAATTGATGCAAAAGTAATTTTGACCAGGAAACTACACCCGTCAAAACGTAAAATGCAGGAGAACCATCATTTGAGCCCGAAAATGAATCATTCTTCATATGGACAGAGGAGTGAAAAAAAAATTGGGCTTTTAAGAGATCTTCAACTAAGGAAGGGACTGACCATGGCAACCAAACGGAGGATAAAGTCTTCAAGCACCAATACGGGAGACAAAAACATAACAGAGGCCGCAAACTGAGGGATTTCAATGAAAAATGGGGCGAGACTAATTTGAGCACCAACACTCCACATAGGAATTATTTTGTTGATTATGTTCAAGGATATTTTGGGCATGTTTTTCTTGGTGATGATGAGTCTTGCATCATAGTTGGAAAAGGTTTTATTTGGGTTAAGATGCGAATGGGAATATTTGGCTATTAAAGGATGTCGACATGTGCCTACATTAAGATGAAATTTGATATCGGCAAGGCAATTGGGAAGTGATGGTTATACTATGATATCTACAACAAACTCTTGGAAGGTTACCAAGGGTTCTCTTATGGTGGCAAGAGGTAAGAAGATTAGAACCTTGTATTTAACCACTTATAACAGTAATGTTTGTAATATTGTGGCTTAAAAGTAGATACAACATTGTGGTATTATAGGCTCGGTCATATGATCCATAAGGGCATGGAGATCATAAAGAAGGATTTTCCCGGATATACGAAATAGGTTTGGAGTTTTGTGAGGACTCCATCTATGGGAAATAGAAGCGAGTAAGGTTTCTCAAGGTTGGACCTATAAAGAAAGAGAGTAAGTTAGATTTGGTGCATTCTAATGTGTGGGGTCAAAGAAAGGTATCATCTCTTGGGGTTTCAAGTTATTATGCTACTTTTATTGATGATGCAATAAGGAAAGTTTGGGTTTATTGTATTAGAAAAAAATCTAATGTATTTGACACTTTTATTAAATGGAAAGCCTTGGTAGAGAATGAAATGGGTCTTAAGCTAAAATTTGTCGAGTCGGATAATGGAGGGGAGTATTGGAGCAATGAATTTGATGATTACTTGTTATAAGAATGGAATCCGCATGCAAAAGATGGTTCCAAGAACTCCATAGCATAATGGGGTGTCGAAAGGATGAACAGAACAATGATGGAACGTGATATGAGCATGAGGTTACATGCAGATTGCCTCTTTCTTTTTGCACGAAGTAGTAATCATAGCTATGTACTTGATAAACAGAGGACCCTCAAGTGCCTTGGATGGAGGCATACCTGAGGAGGCTTGGTATGGTAAGAAAGTTGATTATTCATTTCTTAGAGTCTTTGGATGTGAGGTGTTTTTCCATATAGATAAGGATGATAGGACCAAGCTAGAGGCTAAATCAGAAAAATGTACTTTCATTGGTTATGGTGGTGATGAATTTAGATATAAATGTTGGAGTATTAAGGACAAGAAAATCATTCGATCTAGGGATGTGGTCTTTAATGAGAAAGTCATGTATAAGTAGTAGTTGTAGGAAAACAAGGAAGAATCCAAGAAAGAATATGCAGCGGTAGAGGATCTTCCGGATGGGAAAGTGACACATGAATCAATTCAGGAACCTCCTCAATAGGAACCCCAAACTCCTATATTGAGGAGGTCTTCTAGGGTAAGAAGAGAACCTAAAAAATTTCTTCTTCTCTTTATTATTTATTACTCACCGACGGTGGAGAGCCAAAGAGATTTGATGAAGCAATGCAAGTAGATGTCAGGAATAAGTGGGAGAAAGCCATGGATGAGGAGCATCAAGCACTCATGGAGAACTAGACGTGGGATTTGGTGATGCTACCCGAAGGCAAAAGATCATTACAAAAAAAGTGGGTGTTTAGATTCAAAGAGGAAGGAGGAAAGAAAAGATATAAGGCCCAGTTGGTGGTCAAGGGGTTTGCACAGAAAAAAGGTATAGATTTTGATGAGATTTTTTCTCCTGTAGTAAAAATGAATTCTATTAGAACTGTTCTTGGAATAGTTGTAGTAGAAGACTTGCACTTAGAGTAGTTTGATGTAAAGACTACATTTCTCCATGGTGATTTGGAGGAGGATCTATATATGCAGCAACCAGAGGGCTATGAGGTCAAAGGTAAAGAGGAGATGGTGTGCAAACTAAAGAAGAGCTTGTATGGCTTGAAACAAGCTCCACGTCAATGGTATAAGAAATTTGATAGATTCATGATGGAGCAAGGTTATATTAGATGTCATTCTGACAATTGTGTACATACAAAGAAATTTGAGGATGGTAGTTATATTATCCTGTGTCTATATGTGGATGACATGTTGGTTGCAAGTAAAAACATGCAGGAAATAAAAGTACTCAAGAAGTAGCTAAGTGAATCCTTTACTATGAAGGATTTGGGGGCAGCTAAACAAATCCTTGGTATGAGGATATCTTGGGATAGGAAGGAATGAAAGCTAACTTTATCTCAAGAAGAGTACATTAAGAAGGTCTTGGAGAGGTTTAATATGCATGATGCTAAACCGGTTGGGACTCCTTTGGCAAGCCATTTCAAGTTATCAAAGGAGCAGTGTCCTAAGACAGAGTAGGAGAGAAACCAGATGTCCAAGGTACCTTACTCATCAGCGGTTGGTAGTTTGATGTATGCCATAGTGTGCTCTAAGCTTTGATATTGCCCATGCGGTGGGAGCGGTGAGCAGATTTATGAGTGATCCGAGTAGACATCACTGGCATGCAATAAAGTGGATCCTTCAATATTTGAGAGGGACCATGGGGATAGTTTTGTGCTAAGGTGGATCGAAACCACTTTGTGTGGTTACGTAGATTCGAATATTGTTGGAGATGTAGACAGCAGGGAGGGAGCATGACGAGGTTATGTTTACACCGTAGGTGGGACAATAGTGAGTTGGATTTCACGACTACATAAGCTAGTGGCTTTGTCAATCACAGAGGCGAAGTATGTTGTTACCACAGAGAGGCAAGCAAATAAATGATTTTGTTATAGAAATTTCTTGAGGAGTTGGGGCATAAGCGGGAGGAAGGAAAATTGCATAGTGATAGTCGAGTACTATACACATAGCTACAAAATCTTTTTCCATTCTAGGACAAATCATATACAGTTAAGGTACCATTTCATCGGGACATCTTTGGAGGAAGAGAAGTTGAAGGCGGAGAAGATTCATACCCAAACTGAAATCCTGCAAACATGATGACCAAGATGGTCACAAGGAAAAAGCGAAGTTGTGTTTAGCTTTGGTTGGTCTTCATCAAAACTAGTGAAGGGTTGAGAAGCTTGCTCAAAGGAAAACTAGTCTCCAAGTGGGAGATTGTTAAGTTTTGGAGCTTGTTTTCATGTGAGAAAGTGTTGAAGACTGTACACTAAGACTATTGTACACTTTCCATAGTTGTCTCGGCCCGGGGTTCGAGGCCGGGCAGGCCGGGCCAGCCCCAAATGGGGTTCCGAGGGCGGAGTCCCGAGAGGAGGGTTCATGGGCGCAGGCCCACAAGAAAAGAAAATTGGCCTTGAAACGTGCTCGATATACTAGGAAACGTGCTTTTCTCATATGGGCCGTATTTTCCCATAGGTTTATGGGACGGTTTTGGCCCATGGTTTTGATACTACGGTTCTATAAAACTACTTAAGCATTTGTCTACTTATGTGGTTTTATGGGGTGAATGTAACATTGCATATGTGTTTTGAATTCGAGTGTGAATTTTGTAGAGTTTTTAGCATAGCTCCAAACAGATCATCAGGGTATTGTATTGAGAGAGTGATGGCTTGTAATAAAATCTAAGCAAGTGATTCTTGGTGGGCGTAGCCCAAATTGGGTGAACCACATTAAATATTGTCTCTTTGTGTTGTGTTATTTTATTCTATACTTTTATTTGAGATCTGTAATATTTTTGTATATTATTTTATCTTGTTGCAATTACGTGAGGGATTATTCCACATATTTTTCCCTTATTTCCTAACATTATAGGTTCGTGAATTACTAAACCAAAGAAAACATAAAGCGATTGTGTTATTACAAAATGAAATCACGTTTTTCTCATTTTCACTTTCTTGTCCGGTTTTTTGCCCCCCAACTTTGTGCACTTACCCATTTGTGGTGGTTGAGATGCAACTTGCAAATAGGGTTTTACATTTGGGTCATGTTTTGATTAGTTTTTTATTTCATAAATGTAATTTTCCTAATAATTAAACCATCACAACATTGGTTTCAATTGGTGGAGTTTAGTTGGATGTAGGAAATGGATTGGTTGTGTTATTGATTGGAATTATAAGAGAATTTGAAGGAGGATTTGAAGGTAGGTCGTTAAAGAGAGTATTAGGTAACTTGAATAGAGCATTTTTAATGGATTTATGAGAGGTAAATTCCATAGGTATATTGGTTTGAGAAAATTTGATATATATGAGACATCCTTAATAGGAATGATGATATTTTTTCTATCCAAGTCCTTAAAAGACAATATTAAGATATATTCCTCATGTTTGGACCATATTTCGTTGAATGGTTGGGTTGGTTGTGATTTTGAAAAGGTACACCATGAATCATTGGTTTCAATGGTGGATATAGGAGAGAGAAATCAACATAGCCCATATAGAATCTAAATGGGTTGGGATGCACTAGAGAAACCTAAGAAGGTAATAGGTTATCATAATATAACATTATAACGTGATTTTATGAAGATTTTTATTTTAAGATAACGTGAATAAAACTCACTCAAAAGGATGGAATAGGATTCACATCAAGTTCAAAGTAGAATGTATGGAAGTTAATATCGAGTCTAATGAAATATCTTGTTTCTTTTCTCAATAATATATTAGGATAATATAAGGACTCGCTCTAAGGTCATACACAAAAGGGTTGTAAAGTACCAAAGTCCTAGATCTAAAATATCGTAGTCCACACTTTATCGAAAAGGTAGGGTTCCAGGATCTTGAGTCCGTGATAGGGGTGGCATATTACTAATATATTGATAATTAAACCATGTTATAGGATTACAAACAAGGTAGAGATACTTAAGGGTCATAAACATGGATTGTGATGATTGATAAGTTGTAGAGCCCAAAGGGTGTGAAGCAAAGTAAGGATCGATAAGTAATATAATGCAATAGATTAAGAATATGTTACTCCACCGCAATTCATGCATGACCCATAATACAACCAATCAAGTATGAAATGACATAAAGGAAAAGATAGGTTAGATATATTTACCTTCATGCAGAACACCATTGACATATTAACTCCAAAGGTTGGATAGACCATAATGCTAATCGTAACTCCTTTTCTTGAGAATCCTAAAGATCTAATTTTCTAATAGTAAACTCTAAAATATGAAAAAGACTAACTTCAATACCTTTAAGACCTTTATGTGCATATTTTTGAACGCAAGTAAACTGAATGACTAATGATGATGTAATGAGAAAAGAACCCAAAAATTGCTTATAAATAGGGGACATGATTAGTCTTTGCAGATTCCCTCTAGCCATCAATATTGATCATGGTCGATACAATCAATTGTAAGAAATAAAAGCTACAAGGTATCAACCATGGTCTATGTTGTTGGCTCTGGTTAGTGATGCATTACAAGATCCTAGAAGAAATCTCAATAGATGGAGAAAGACATTGGAGCTAATGACAAATGATATGACGTAGGTATAAGTATGTTGTAAGTAGATTCGGAGGCGATTATAAGAGGGTAACAAGTTGATGTCATATATAGACTATAAAATGATGATTGGGAGGTGTAAAAGATAAGGTATCTAATGTGTCATGACATTGACTTTAGATCAAAGATCTCTCATGTGTATTGTCACTAACTAGATTATATAATGGATTTTAATTATCTTTGCTCCTAACAATATCCCCGAGGTTGTCGATTCGGAGAAGTTATTGCACCAATAGTTCCTATGAAGAGAAAAAGTCAATAAGAGTGAAAAATAAAGTGTATACACATTACATATTCTTTTATTATAGCTTACAAAATTTTTTGCATCTTCTCATTTATTAGAGCTCTTGGATTCCATTAGATGTATTACTTATCATCTAGCAAAAATTTTAAAAAAATTAATCTCCCTTGGATTGTATTAGATGTCTTATTACCTAAATATTAATTTCCTATCTTCGACATTCTTTGATTTCTCTTATATTTTATTATATATTATCTTTAACACATCGTTTGATTTACTTTGATTTGTTTCTCTTTCATTAGATATTCATTTTACCTACCTTTTTCATTTTTAACTATAAGTGTCATCTCATTTGTGTAAATATAGAAATGATCAACATACCATATAAATACAACCATCTAATATAACATAAGCCATGTAGAACTTGAGTCCAACAGGTTTTCATATCCATATTTATAGTGTCTCAAAAGTCCAACATGATATCTACATAATGTCCCTCTCTTAGACATCTCATTCACCCCAAGGAGGAGCAATACTAAAGGAAAATATTTTCTTCCCAATTAATCATATGGATCAAATTAAAGAGGACGCCCTAAAGCACACCTTCAAACCTCTCCTCCACATCTTTGTTACTTTGACCTCTAAAGTGCTAATCAACATTCACTCTTCACTCTTCATACCTACATGTCCCCGAAGATCCTCAATAACTACTTCATCTACTATGTTGCCTAACAGATGTTAGCATCATCATCCAATGATCCGAAGCTACCAATTGTTGCCATATATTTTTTCATAACTATCACTTGGAGGCCTACTTCATACATATCATGCTTCCTCTCTAATTCATGGGCCAACGCACCCATGATGTGGACTCCCACATATGACAAGTAGCATTTGCCTACTTACCTCAATTACCAATCTCGGTGTTAATGTTGAGGCTCTTATACATTTGGTTTCCCAACCTCTTGGGTATCCTCTCATCTGAGGCATCTTTGACAAAGCTACCCTCTATAATATGCATTGCATGTACATGTGCTCTAGGTGCCTTTGCCTCTATATTATTCCTTATCATTAAGGAAATATTTGATCTCGTTATGGTCTATATGAAGATATTGTGGGCTCTTGACCCTCACCTATTATGCCCTTTGGCTCTTATGCATGCCTAGGTCAATATGGAGGGAGAGGTAGTCCCACCACAAGAGTAACAGACTAAACTTTTGAAAAACTCTTGTCATGGCATGTGGCTTAGTCCACCATAAGTATTGTAATCTATGTCACTACCCATGCTACTATAATTGATGAATATGACTTCGACATAATGGATTCCCTCCGATAGTGATTGCTTAGCCGAATGAGCTCACTAGTTTAGATGTATAGTTACTCAACATTGTAACTCTTTATATGTTGATTCTATAATATGGGACAAGATGTCAACATTATATGTAATCCTAATGGATCCGAAATTTAAAAAACTCGTTAATTTTGAATTCTATAAAAATAACATGACATATAATAGTTTGAATTCCCATATATAGGTTTTCAAACTGATTTGAAACTTACAATTATTAAATCCAAATACTATAAAATTGTGATATCTTTACAATTGTATCTCTTAGAGACATTCTAAAAGAATTGTAATAATCGTGACAATGCACAAAAAAAAATTCAGTATATTACACGTATTTTTCAAAATTCACATATTTTTCCAAGCTTTGTGAAACCGACTTCCCCATTTGTCTTCACACTTTTTAATATTGTTTTTCCTATTTCACCTTCCTAAAAGACTACTAGACCAATTACTTCTTGTCGATGCACCTTATGTCCCTCTATATGCTTCATAGGGCTATCTTACGACTTATTATCTCTCATAGGCTATCCATATCCGTCCAAGCCTTCTTATCCACCATTTCCTAACAACCTCCCATGAACTCCCCTTTACACTAGATTTGTTTTACTATTTTAATTATTTTTCATTTAGTATTGTTTCTTCAGTCTTGTATCATTTAGGCTCACTCAACGTCTTTGCACACCTCTACAATCAAGACACAAGAATCATTACACATCTTAATTCACATGAAGGTAAAAATAAAGTAAGTATATTTCATTTGGTTTTTTTATGTATATTTCATTTGGTTTTCGTATTTTTATAACGTAATACTTCATTATAATTGTTTCTTTTAATTTTGATGTTACATGTTCTTTTTCGAATACCATATCACCTTACACTATTGTAATGTGAAAATATTCAATTCAAGCATATGTATACATCTTATTTTTGCTCTTGCTCGTGATTTATTTTTTGCAAGTCGTTCTCGCATTATCTCCTAAATGTTGTGCCTTAATGGGCATATTGGGAATGAGCGAGTTGGTTAGCACTTACTGCCTAGACAAATATGTTTTGTGCCTCATGTAGTTTAAGTCTCCATACCATATCTTACGATCCTCTTACTACCTCCTTACAACCACTTGACATCCTCAATTCTATTTCCTTCACACATACTACACCCTTAGATCACCTTCACATCTACTTCCAAGTGTTTATTCCACTTCCTTGATCCTTCCCCTTTAGAAAAATTTAGCCTTAATCAATGTTGTTAGTATGAATTTCTATTAGCGGAATGCATCAACCATGATTGATATTGTTGGTGGGAGGGTTTGTGACTTCAAGGCATATCCCTTATAAATAGGTTTCATTGTAGTCATTTCTCTCAACACGGATTGTCACATTGTCGTTTTCCTTACACTCAAAGCTACCCTAAAAGGTTTTGAATGCTTAGATTTAGTAGACCTTATACTTGGAAGTCTACTTTAGAGCATCAAATTACTAAGAGCCACAATAATATGAGCTGCACTAGCAAGGTTTGTCAAGTGTTTAAAGTCTCCAAATTAGGTCTAATTAGGTCTTCCACCTATTCCTTTTCTCTCGATACACCCAAACTCTCATAAGGTGCTACTAACCCTAAGGGTGGTTAATGCACAAATGGTGTCTTGAAAAGATAAGTATCATTAACCTTTTCCTTTCCTTTATATTTGATATGATTGATTGTTGATATATCATGTTCTAAAGTAGGATAGAATAGCATATTCTTTGACTATTACATTGTTGTTATATCGACCCTTACCTTAGCATCCGCCACTTGCCTTTTAAAACCCTAACTTAGATATCATATATGCCCCTACTTAATATCATTGACTTTAGAACCCTACACCTTTGATACGGTGAATCATCATCTTCTAGATCCACAATTCATGCACCTCTTGGTTTCTATCTCAACTTGTGTTTGCCCTAGAATGGCCTTTTATCTATATTATTTAGAAGAAACTATAATCATGTTGACCTTCTTAACCCACATACAAAAGGTACACATGACAATTAGAAACACAAATGCATCAAACATAGAGGTAATTTGTGTTCCTACATCCAAAAAGAAATGGAATTCTTTAAGGTCAACATATTGGTAGAAGCCAACCAACATGCACTCAAGTTTGAATAAAAATCCATGCATAAAGGCGAGAAAGAAATTTCTACCACCAATAATGGCATCAAGTCACATAATAGGTACCATATATAACACCTTAAGATCATACTTTCATAAGTGTTAGAACATAATATTAAGTGTTGTTATAAACCTTAGTTTATAATTAAATAATTTAGAATACTTATATTCTGAATTATTTAATATAAACTATGTTGTTTATGGTTAATTGGTTTTATTAAATCAATTTTATTAAACCGGGTGCTTCACAAGGAGTCACGTCCCGTCACTTAATATTTAAATGACCCATGGGGTCAAAATGATTAATATGTGGCATGCTCATTGTAAATATGGCCATAAGTCATCACAGGTGAATCCAATGGAATTGGATTCACGTTGAGTTAAAAACATGGAGTAGGAGTGAGGAAAGGAGTTGTTGAACTGTGTAATGTTTCTCTTTAATGGAAAATTCTTCATCTATGGTTTTTATCACATTAGGGATTTCCACATTAAATCGGTGTCTCTGTCTAAATTTGTTTATTTCGGATGTTTTTTATTATGTTGTTTATAATGTTTGATTAACATTATTTGGTATATTAATTCACAACTCGGCCTTGATATGGTATCAAAGCGGCGGCAACGAGTTTAGTTTAATTAAATCACATGACAGGTTGGGTGGTTGGGTAGTTATGCAGTTATTAATATTTATTGATCCCCCTTCCCTCGTGACATGTTTTTATTTTGATGTTGTTGTATGCTCATGAGAAAGGGACTCTGTATTCTTACATGTGGAAAACTTCTTATAAAGGCTAGGTATGGCTTTCTAATATTTTTCCATGCTCTCTGAAGTTCATGTGTGCGGATTTAATGTTATTGAATGAAGGGGGTATAAGTTTTTGGAAAAATAGGGTTTCTTAATTATCTTATTTGATTGGATGGAAATCCTTGTCCCTCGGGAGAATTTAAAATGATCTGCTTGGTATAGTGATTCTATCAAATCTCGAGCCCGAAAAAACGTCCTTCCGTCCAATTTTTTTCCACTGAACTAATTAAAAATTTCTGCCAAATCGATTGGCCATGTGTCATCATTCGAGCTCTTCATGGTTGTAGCAGGTTTGTGGACCTCAAGCTCGTGGAATTAAGTGTATTGGATAGGATTTCGGATCCACTTTTTCCTGGTCAAGGCAGGTCAATAGAACACATGTCAAAAGATAGCAATGACAAATGGCACAATAAAGACCATCGATGGATGACATGCGTCATCATTTCGGCAAACCTCAAAGAGATCAGCTTTGGTGGACTTGAAGTCCATGAAATAAGTTATGGTCGATATTCTTTCAAGTCCGAAGGGAAGGTTGAGTCTTATGTAAGTGGTCAATGAAGGACACTTGGTGGCCAAAGACAGAGACAAATGGCACAATAAATACCATCAATGGATGACACGCGTCCATATTCCAGAAAACCTTAATGTGATCGGCTTTTGCAAACACCAAAGCCCTGGATTAAGTTGTATTCCAAAGGATTTCGGGTCCGCCATCCCTCTTGAAGTCAATGAGCCCGAACCCGCAATCAATAAAAGGTTGCCATCTATCCCCTCTGCAAATTGTTCACCTTTCATTTCACGTGGCCGCAAGCCCTTGGCGTGAGCAAATTTTCTCCGAGATTGTTTAGTCCCACATCGTATATGTTGTGAGCGGAGAATAAGTTTAAAATCAGTGGTCAGATATATGTTCAATGTGACTTCAGTCATGCCTCCATCATTTTGTTTAGAGCAGCTTTAGTCGTGGACTCGGGTAGACTCATTGAGTCATTATTGACTCGGTCATATATATGATGTGGCTCGGCTGCAGGAGAGTCTAGTTCGGTGCATTTGCAAAATGGCATTGGTTATATATATATATATATATATATATATATCATTCAACTCAACTTGTAGCTCGCTTGATACAACTAAGACATTACTCATATAAAGGAATAATGTTCCAATTTTTAATATATACTATTTTTTAAATACATGTTATCTTTTAAAATTCTTCTTTCTCTTGTTTTTTTAGAATTAAATAAAATGTAATATAAGTCAAACTAATACATTGTTGTATAGATTATATGTTTGACAGGACCTCTTTTTGGACGTAAATTCATTGAATTTTGATTATGAGGCTTAAACAACGACGGGGGATCTTCTTAAACCTTAATTGTTTTTAATCCTCATTATTCTTAATTATTCAAAGTTAATTACGTGCAAAATGGGGTCTAATTGGCCGATAGGCCTTACTAGAGTGCACTTTCTTTGTAACGTCGTCGTGGTTGTCAATATATGTCTTAGTTTTTATTTAGAAATTCGAACTGCCAAACAAGGGAAAACGGAAGGCGGAAGTGGAATAGTCATCTGCGATTCCATATTAGAGCTTGCTCTTCTCCATACCGTTCTAACTTCACTCAACTTAATTTCGCCACAGCCATGAGGTGCAAATAAAGATTTAACAAGGTTGATTTGGGTTTCTTTTTCAATGGCGGAAGATTTTCAGCCCTTCAATGTTGTATAAATATAAAAGAGGAACCATTATAAATCAAAAAGTTGTACTCTCAGGGATCATGATCGCAAAAATATTGGTTGGTTATTATTAGTGGAAAATGTTAAGCCAACAGTAAATTGAGTGCCATGTGATGGCAATGTAAGAATTGACAATACAAATACGTATCTTAGAACAACGCTACTTAGAAACAATGTGGAGGTGCCAAATAACATTTAAGTGAAGTGACAGAGTTATAGAATCTCAGATTATCTTTGGTAGACAAACTACCTTTCAGCACCCAAAATTTGACGGAACTAATGAAAACATTCCGCATTCCAGAGAACTCGACAATGTCAATATCCATCATGGCTCAGACGTTGCGAGAATGTGAAAGGTCTGCGATGAAGAGAGAAATTAAGGAAGGCATGGCAACGTTTGCAATGTCGGTGTTGGGATCAAAGGTTGAGGTTTTGACCACGGAGAGCACTGTCGGGTCTGGAGAAACTGTTTCAGTGGACGTTATTAGTGGCAAAGACGGAGGGAAGGTGACGAGGTCGGTGTTATTCCATCAGAGCCTGTTTCATTTTTCGGTTTATTACTGTCATCCATGGTGAGACGAATATGCTTGCATTTCCCCGACTTAAGCATCGCTTCACAGTACTCCACGCATCTGTCTCTCAAACAATCTTTTCCTCCCAACACAACCAACAATGGAGGTAGAATGCTACTCTTACTTACTGTGGACAATTGTGAATGCAAGTACATTACAGGGTTTCAGAATGGGCGATTTCTGGGCGCTCCAAACGGAGATGGAAACGCCAGCCTCCAAAACATATCACAAGCGTGGACGTTGACATGAGCATCGGTTGGGCATGAAAGAAAGGTTGAAGCAATATTACTCCTCTGATATTGTTATGAGAGTAGTGAGAGGCAATGCGCATCATGACGAGATGATCCATGATATTGTGTTTGTTATATATTTTCTCTTGATATATTGCAAGGTTTTTTGTTCTGTGTGATTGATGACGTGCACTTGAAAACTAGCAGTTGTTTTATCTAATCACAACTTAAAAGAGCAACCACTTGTAACAAATTAAATATTTTTATTTAGTTCAAATTCTTTCTAATTTTTTTGAGTTTCAGAGTGGAAAGTTGATGATGGCTTTTTAGGTTTTTGTGACTTCAAAGTTGTATTTGCCAAACCATTAACATTGTTATGCGTACATGTTTTCAAGATGTTAACATATATTTTGCAGGGTTTTTCTTGAATCTCGTCGCTTTGCTCACATCTCGTCCATGTGTATATATTGACTGATGATGTTTGGCCATATTTTGCAGGGCTGCAACTGCTGCAGGCTACAAACCACTTCTAATACAACATCCTCTCGCTCCAAAAATGGTCTACAACCATCTTTGAGTGAGGCAGCGACAAATTTAGATGACCCTTCCTATTTTAGGTGTATTTCCATGTTTCACCATATGATAGTGTTTGTATCTTTAAGGAGGTAATTAAATGGAAATTATGAGTTAGGTGGTACAGGCGAAATGGTAATTCTATACCACATTTTGAGGGAAGGGACATTGTTTCTTGTCTCTTCTTGTGGATTTGGTGCCCTTGTTTTGTTCGTCGACTACATATTGGAAACAAATTAAATATTGTAATAGTTCAAATTCTTTCTGATTTTATGAAGATTGAAAGTGAAAATTTGATGTTGGATTTTAAGGCATCTAAAGATGAGTAGTATGAGTAACTAGGCATATGGGATTGGACCCAAGTATAACCCAGTCATGATGTTATGTTTGAAGTCTTTCTTAAGATATTTAAATAGATTACTCGTGTTTGTGGGTTTTGTAATTATGTTTTAATTTATCTCGAATTGATGACCATAAATATTCAACGACATAGTGGCATTATTTCTTCTGTCAAAAATATGTCCTCAATAAAAGAAAATGTATTCCTCATGGATTGTTGTCTCTTAAAAGTTTACCAATATATGACAAATTGGAAACTCTACAAAAATGTATAATCATGCATCACACTATATTTCTTTAATATTGTGAAGTAACAAGTGCCATACTAGGAGTGTATGGAAAATGTGGAAACATATAAATCAAAGGAATTTAAAAGTAATATTTACTCTCCATTAATACTTCACAATTCTTTATTTTTGTAAAATCAAACAAATCGTTGTTTAATATTAACTATTTTTAAATCCGCTTTTATGACATAATCTTGCTTTGTAAAATCCAAATTGTCGAAAAACACTTGCTACTATTATTAACATATATTCATGATCTATATCATTTAAGTGTGTTATTTTTTTGTGCATTATTTATTTTACACTAATAAATATTTTTGTATTCACCTACCACAAACACTCATGGATGATGTTGCTATGAATAAATAATTATTTTTCTACATATAAATCCATTGTCACAAATGAATGAATCAATCCATAGTAGCTACTATTATTTGTTTACAATATGAGTTCATATTTTAATTTAATAAAATACATATAAAATATAATTATTAGCAATGTAATACGTCCAATAAATCCTTCTATATGCTTATCACCTCTCACAAGCACTTATGGATGTTTTTGCTAGTCATTTTACTATTGATAAATCTCAGATGTTGAATGAAAATAATTACAACATTTGGAAAAATCGATTGAAGGCAGAATTCATGGCTCGCAAACTATGGGCAATTGTGAACATAACTAAGAAGGCTCCAATTGAAAGACAAACAACTGCAGACAATGTTGTTGCATATCAACAAAAAGTGTAAGAAGCAATGTCCATTATTTTGTGAAACGTGCAGGATGAATTTTTGCTTCATATCGGGAATCAAGAAAATCTGAGAGGTTTGAACTCAATTAGAATCGATGCAAGAAGGTATGCGCTTATCAAAAATCATTAAAATGATTTTAGAACTTATAACAACTCCCATGAAAGGAGATGAAAAAGGAATTAATTATTTGACAAAAATTAAAAATATTAAGTTTCAATTAGATGGATGCAACTATGACTTAATTACGAATAAATTGATTTATTTCATTATTCGCTTGAATATTCATGAAAATTTTAAAATTTTCATTTCAAATTTGAATTTTAAATATCAAGCAAAATTAGTATTCTTTTTTTATTTGTAATACTCGAGATCATGTCTTTAGAATCATGTATGACATGACTTCAATATGTAAAAGGTGTTTACATGGTAAGCTATCACCAAAAACCCTTCCTCAGTCATTTATTGAAGCAAACTTCACATAAATCCATGGGATGTGTCCACAATTAGTGGATCATTTTTAATTAATATTGTGATTATTCTTGTATGATTTGATTATCTGTTCAGATATATTATCTATCAGTCTTATCACCTTTTTAAAGGGCTTAGAATAGATAATGAAGATATATACATTGTTGATAAAACATTTATTAGTATGTGATTACTAAAATATTATTATATGCATATCAAATGACCCTTGAAAATGCATTTGTATTTGTATTGGAGACGTCCAATACTGATTGCATCTAATATATATTTTACAAGAATAATATGTTGAAAATTTTCAACATATTTTAACATGGTTAGTTGTTAAGCATATTGTTATGTTAGTTGTTATACAACTAGTGTTTAACTTTTACAGATGGTTAAAAGTGAAATCAATAAAGATTTATATTATGCTTATTATGATATCTATATGGATATTATTACTCTAACCATGTTGATGTTGTATTGAACATAAAATATATATCTAGATTTGTGTTCAAGTTTTTTGGTGCAGGTGCCATTATTTGAAACAATTAAAAGCAACCAACAATTTTCATTTCTTCTATTGAGGCTGAATATAGAAGTGCAATCAAAACAACGAAAAAAATCATATGGATGAAACGATCGTTAGAAGATATGCACATGGAAGCTAAAGAAGTGCTCCTCTTCTATGTGATAGCTACGATTGCATTGCTCCCGCTAAGAGAAAACATATCGAGATACATATGCATTTTATCCGAGAGAAAATTCTCTGGTAATATAGATCTCCAAGATTGCTCTTGAAGATTAAGTTATAAACATGTTTGCGAAGCCTTTCTATGTTGTAAAATTGTCAATTTCATGCAATGCTTAGCCTTTGAGTTGTCATTGAGAGGGAATGTGCATGACAATGTCACATCTTAATGGTCGATCGGTTGATGACTCCTTTATACTTTCACTCTAGTATAAAGGATTGTAAATATATTTTATGATCTTTGTAAAATGATATCGTTTACGATATACATCCAGTGTGTTGCATCTATTTGTAAAGGAGGTCCTTGTGTTATAAAAAGCTCCTAGAGATGCGGTTTTAAGAATTTTTCCATGAGAAACAGTGGGATGTAGTCTCACAAATCATGTTTAGCCTAAATCATACTTCTGATTTATGGATTCCAAATCCTTTTGTACCAAAAGATAAATTGAGCATGATGGTGTTATAATTCCTTCAAAAGTGATGCTAACCTAAACCTTCACTAATGGTTTACGGATTTGTAACTCCTATTGTACAAACAAGTAATATTAGCATATGGTTCCCCACTTAATATTTAAGAGCGAATGTTAGAACATAATATTAAGTGTTTTTATAAACCATAGTTTATATTTAAATAATTTAAAATATTTATATTCTAAATTATTTAATATAAATTGTGTTGTTTATGGTTAATTGGTTTTATTAAATCAATTTTAATAAATTGGGTACTTTGCAAGGAGTCACATCTCGTCACTTAATATTTAAATGACCCATGGAGTCATAATGATTAATGTGTCATGATCATTGTAAATATGGTCATAAGTCATCACAAGTGAATCCAAAGTAATTGAATTCACACTAAGTTAAAAACATGGAACAAGAGTGAGAAAAAGAGTTGGACTATATAATGTTTCTCTTTAATGAAAAATTCTTCATCCGTGGTTTTTACCCCATTGGAGTTTTCCACGTTAAATTTGGTGTCTTTGTGTAAATCTATTTATTTCAAATGTTTACTATTATGTTGTTTAAAAATATTTGTTTAACATTATTTGTTATATTAATTAACAACTCAATCCTAATAATAAGAAAGGTTTTACTAGATAAGAGTCTACTCAAGGAGATGAAAAAATGGTGACTCAAACAAAGAATATTCAACTAGATAACCACTATTCACACATGTAAATACCCCAATGCTAACACCAAGACTGCCCTCAATGTTAAGACAAGGATATGCAAATAATAAAAGTCAATCCCACTCACAACAATGTAAATGAAACATACAACACTTTGTTTAGAATAGTGGCAGTCAAAACAACCACACTTACCATCAATCACATACAATCAATTGGGCAAATAAAAAAGAGATAATTGTTACCAATAACACTTATCTTGTACATAAGAAGTCATTTTAGGATGAAGTGTAATTTAATTCAGCACCCCTAGAAATGTGAGATATTTTGTTTAGTCAACCTTCTACGAGGAAATGACACCATGACTATCAACCAAAATCTTGTAATATTATTATCATTCTAGGTGATCATCCCTACACAATACTTGAGGTGGCTCGTACCAAGAAAATATATTTTAACATGATGAAGTTAATACTCTCATCATATCAGGAAATAGGTTTCCTTTCTACATTGCAACACAAGCATCAATTG
Source organism: Taxus wallichiana var. yunnanensis (assembly GCA_018340775.1). Classification (NCBI taxonomy): domain Eukaryota; kingdom Viridiplantae; phylum Streptophyta; class Pinopsida; order Cupressales; family Taxaceae; genus Taxus; species Taxus wallichiana. Next base: position 705,076,707 of record CM031235.1, read on the forward strand.
TTCTTGGGAGAAACACTAGACATGAGAACTAACCATTGTTGAACAACCTTAGTATTGTCATGAAGCAACCTACAAAAGTGCCAAATAATATTTCCCAATACACAAATCTTGACCACAAAGGACTATGTTTGGAGAGGAAAGATGTAACTAAATCATGCAAAAGCTCTTTAAAGAATTGACAACTACAAAATAAATGATTATTGATTTGAAGATAGAATATGAAAAGTGAGGAGACATCTCATTCCGAAAAGAGCGCCAAACAAATACAAATAACATCATAAGCCCCTCTAGAATACACTAAACAAAGTTTTGGCAAATATGGTCAAAGAAATAATAACATCTAAAACAATAGATGAAGTCCCTAATTTTCATTTTTAGGTACACTGGAATATCTTTTCAAACATGCATTTACATGTTGGTTTGTTGAAAACCAAGGTGGTCTTCTAAATGAGTAAAAATGAATCTTGGATAGAATACTCTAGAGAATTGTAGAAGAATCACGTCTACACTAGAATGTTTGTATGTTCATTTTAAATCAAAACACAAAGAAATGAGCCCAATTGCTTCACAAGGGCAACTAATTTAGGCCTTGAGAACAACCTATTTCAAAAAGCATCAAAAAGCTTAGGACGTCCGCAACATGGACAAAATTCAAATCTTAATCTTACCAAGAAATCGTTGGGCCAACTCCCTACATCAAAGTGAGTCAAAAAAAAAAATGTCAACAAGCCTCATGAATGTGCCCACTATTTGGGTCCAAAATCAGCATTGGGCGGTGACATTCTGAATTTACCAATAAAAAAATACTTAAAGAGGACAACAAAGTATGCACAACATAAACATGATTAGTGCCGCAGGTAAAATCACATAGTTTGAATTTATTTTCATTGCTCCATGGTTCATCTTTGTTTACAATGCATATTCCTTATTGCAGCTCTGATGCTTGAACAAGTACTATCCATTTATTCACATTTTCATAGTTCATAATAACCATAAAAAATTCAATCGATTAGTACATCAAGAGTTAAATAAACTTATTAACCTTGTCATATTGTTGTCTACATAATATCATCCTAATCTTTGTTTGCATTGTATGTCCGTATTGCTGCTCTATTGCTTGAACAGAACAATAACATTCACTTACATACAAACTGCATAATCACTATTGCTTGACACCACCTACAAATTAATCATAAATTAATCCCACATTCAGTTAAGGAATAACCTCCTTCTGGATCTATTACTTGAACAGAATAAAGATATTGGAGCAGCAGCATCACTTTGTGCAACCACTTGCTATAAATGACCATAACTGAGCCTAACATTTAGTTGGATAAACTCTCACAATGCTACTTAGTATTTTCCCAATACGACGACTTGGTATTAATGAATTGTTCTATATCTTTCTTCTGAATAAGATTCCACATTATAGACAGACCCCTAAATCTATGTTATCAATATTCACTATTTGTAATATAACTGGTTGACCAAGATGCCCTAACCCCTCACCACTGAATATACCACACATAATATTCGATACAATTGATTTTCAAACTCCCGACAGCTAATACTAAACCAGATCTTCTCTAATCTCTTAGCCCCAATAATTTGGAATGAATCCTAAAAATTATAAACTATAAACCAATATAGAAATATGTTAAGTGTTACCCATAAATATCCCAACAAACGAATACAACAGTACTTTATTGTACTCAAATTAAAAGTTCCTCGGCCCTCAGACTAGGCAACTTCTCAAACTCCTCTATAAAGTTTTCAGGCACTAGCAGTCTTAACGTGTAATCATGAATGGTAAAAGGGAATGGTAACTTTTTAGGCCCCACCCTAGTCAACATGCAGAGTACGGGACACCCTTGTAGGAACAGAGGAATTTTCACTTTAATCAGAAGGTTCCTCAGAATTAAAACATGCCTCATAGAGGCCAAAATACCTTGTATCACAAATTTTTCATGATACAATATGGGCATGTTCCTCAAAACGTAAAACATGCCTCATACAGGTCAGAGTACCTTGTAATTTTCATGAAGACAGGTTGTTTCCCAACTTTAAGCAAAACTTTCCAGCCCAAGTGACAATTAATTGAAAAAATAAATCATACCAAAATTTGCACGACATAAGTCGCAGGCAAGCATAAAACACACAAAAATACACTTTCAAAACAATAGCTTTTGGATCTTTGTATAAATGAAAACCACAATTAGCATGTGGCATTTTCTGTTCCATTCTTCAGGGCTATAAAGTCATTCCTCTGCATCATACAAACAGATTCCCTCTAATAGTATCTCATTATTAACCACGAGAAAAGACCATCAAGGTTATTAACTAAAACCCATTGAGACGGACAACTACAATGTCCAATTAATTATTTCAACCTAGGACAATTAATTACAATATCCAGTTATAATTTACACAAGCAACAACTTTCAGAAGTAAAGCGATCAAACCTTGTCCATCTTCAGGGCTATAAAGTTATCCCTCTGAATCATACAAACAGTTTCCCTCTAAAAGTATCTTATTATTAACCATGAGAAAAGACCGTCGAGATTATTACCTAAACCCATTGAGACAGACAGCCACATTGTCCAATTAAATATTTCAACCTAGGAAGTAAAAGTGATCAAAACCTCCAGTACTGTTCCCACATAAAGCATTATTTGAGTCACAGCACTTCAATTTGCAGGTAGCACAACTAAAATTCACATGCGTCCAACACTTGTGATACTTACTATTATGTGATGGCAACAACAATGAGCAAAAACCTCCAGAAGTTTCATATATTCAGCAATCTAAGTTATTTGTCTGGAACTTCTCCTAGCATATGAAGCCAACTGTGTAGTCGAGATCTACTCTGCAGGACATTGACAGAATCCTTCAAATACAAAGAGTTCCTAAATTCGAGTACGAATTCACCTTATTACAAATATCGTGTCAGATGAAAAAACACCCACAGAAAGCTTTTGAAACCAAAGACAAACACGGTGTTGCATTCTAGCTTTACAGAGGATAGTTGGTTTTCAAATGTATAATTCTGATAATATAAACACATGTAAATCTATGGTCTTTCTAAGTTATCTCCTAGTTATATACCAAAGCTCAAACAATGGCTAGATGAAGGTCAACCCATTCACCACTTCATGACAGACTTCAGTTAGACACAAATGAAGATTGAAGGATCAGAAAAGCAATTAAAAGCAAGAGTTTTGCTCATTATAGGCAACTGACATGCAAAATAAAAAGGAGAGTATTCATTTGAAACTAAAACCCGTTATAGGAATACCCCATTATAGTAAAAGCTTGTAAATCAGACACATCACATCTAGATAACAATCACAAGCTAGAGAGAGCCCACAAGGCATCCTGAACTGTCAATGATTGAAGAGAGGGAGGATGGTAAATATAACATGGGGACTTTCACCCAATGCCTAGTTCCAGGTTAACAAGGCTTTTGGTTCAGGTAATGCCTCATAAACAACTTCTTAGTCACAAATGATATTCACGTAGGTTTATTCACAATACCAACACAAGGTTAGGAAAATAGATGTGGGTAATAGCTCATAAAACACCTGTGTCACTAAGTTTGCCTCATAAACAATTTGTGTATCACGAAGTTACCCACACACACGAGTAGGAGAAGAATATCCGTGGAACTAAAACCCATAAGGATGATGGAACTGTAGTAAACAGAATGTAAATAACCACAAGCTAGAGAGGGCCTACAAGGCTCGACACTGGAACTGCTGGTGAAGTTACTACCAAGAGGCAGCAATGTTAGCACCTAAGAGAGGGAGGATGCTCACACATCAACCCAGGGACTTTCCTCCCAAAAGCCCGCACTGGACTGGTAAAGCTCTAGCTACAGGTAATGGCTCGTAACCTACCTCTTTCTAGCAATTGTTATCATGCAGGATTATTCTCAACAGGCGCACACACAAAACCCAAGCAATTTCAACATTGTGTAAGAGCTCCATACCAACATAAAAGTTCACATAGAACACGCCCTCTCGAACATTGCATTCCACCAATGTTGAACATCAACATGTTAAAGCCAGCATCAAAATCAACAGCAAAAATTCTTCATCACATCAGCTACAACAGCATCATCATCACAGCAACCAGCAGTGTTCCCACGTCTCCAACTAACTATCACATCCCAGTCATAGTCCAGCACAAGTCAGGACTCGAAAAACTAAAATAAATTTAGTAAGCATGTATTAAAGCATGTCCTCTACTAATTGGGAACATACAAATAAAAATGCTTCAGACTTGTTACTTCCAGTCCAGAAATAATTAAACTACCAGCAAGCACCCAATAGAGATGCACGACAAATTTGCCAGAACCATTTTGCCCCTCAAAATATGCAACCCAGCAATACTGAAGATTATAACCTAGCAAGATAATAATTCAGGTAATCAAACTAACCATCCGACAATAAGACTCCTCAAACATAGAACAGGCAATGTATCATTTGTGTTCGACACCAGAGGATATACTTGCGAAATTGACACCGAGTTCTTATTGTAACTCCGCAGGTATATGAAGCTACCTGGATCTACAGCAGCTTCACAAACTACATATGACTATCCTGCACAGAGGGTAAAAAACAAAGGAAATTCAACATAAAGCTCACCTCAATCTATGAAAAGTTAAATTTAGGACTTGCAGTGGAAATGAATTCCCTTCAAATTTATTTGAGCACCTGATTTACTAGGTGACTCTCCGAGGTCTTGGTGATTCACTTCGAGCATTTGGTGGAAAACTTGCAGGCGCAGGAGACTTATCAGGAGAAGGACTAGAATGATCTCGACTTTGATGCTGCAGTTTGGATCTCCTGGTGGAAGATCGACTGCGGGAACTGGGGAACCACTGAGAGCACAACATAAATCCAAGTTCAAATACTCTATCAATAACATACAAGTGCCATCACCAAAATTATCACAGATCATATTTTTAATCTTGCAAACCAGCATACCTGTCTATAGAACGACTATGCGATCTTTTCTTTATCTCATTACTTGTTCTGGCCAAACTTTGACTCCTACTACGGCTACGATGGCTGGCACTGCGGCTCCGGCTCTCGGCGGCGATATTCTCGATCTCTTTCATCATATCTGTGACGTTCATATCTATCACGGCTCCTACTTCCCTCTCTTATAGTCTCTATACTTATAGTCATCATACCTCCTCCTGCAAAATCAAAACAACAGAAGAAAGCTCATCTCAAGATAAAAAACAATAATAGCCAGACAAACAGAGACAATCTCACTGTCACCAAAGTAGAGTCCTGACCTGGAAGGCCGAGGACTGCGACTTCTATACCTCCTCGAGCTAGGAGGCTCTGCATTTAACCGGCCTTTCTGACTGCAACACGAAAGCATTCCAGTTAAAATTTGAAATTATTTCCCCTTCCCACAAATAATATAAAGAAGTGAAAAGCAGACAAGATAATCTATTAATAGTCTTTAATCTTGATATGTTTAAATGCAGAGTACGAGTCGTCGAGTTCTCTAACTTAATACCTCCAATTATTTGGCAAAATACCAGTTCAAATGCTAAAATTGGCTTCAAGGAAGCTAAAACTCTAAGTCGTGTGTTTGCCAAGACCTCGTTAGGAGACTATTAAATATTGTAGTCTTGATTTAATCTTTGGGTAGGACCTTCGCTCTCAAGTCTCCAAATGTTCAATTCGTATTTTCATTTGTTTAGGAAACTGCATATTCATTTTCTTGTCAAAACCAAAAGCAAATCAATGAACTTACATTTTTTCTGCATTCGGACCATATTTTGCAAACTGCACAATGATATCCCTTCCATCAACATTCCTTCCTGCACTCACGGATATATAGATCAACTGTAACCAAATAATTTGAAAGCATGTTCACTCATGAAAATTCTTGCTAAAAATTTGAGATAAATTCACCCATTTTATCCACTAGTAAAAGTCCTCTTTTATTTGAAATTATTCAAGAAAAAATCTAGCTCTTTGACATATATCAAACTCATACTCCACCAAAAGAGCAACCTACCTTGCAAATGGCATTATTAAGATAAAAAAACCTGCTTGACAATATATATTGGCAAGACAGCAAATCATAACCAATTAAACTAGTACAGATATCTGAAATGCATATATTTGAAAAACGCCAATAGATAATCAATCTCAAGGCTCTCATCTTGGATTTTACATACACCACATTGATTAATAACTTTATTACCTCCTCCAAAAAAATCACACTGACTGGTGACAAATGACATCAATCTAGATGCGCCAATGTGTGAAACTCGAATAAGTTTTTTTCAGGAAAAATATCGCTCCAAACTCCACCATGTGGCCAAGCTATTATGATTTTTGAATTGACTTCTCAAAGCACAAAGAAAAAGTAAAAACTTCTGACAGTCAAATGATTCTCAAATTCAAGGTTGAAATTACCCCAGTAATGGTCGATGGGTGTCGAATTTAAGGTTGAAATTACCCTATGACAGTCGAAGGTTGAAAATACCTGTGACAGTCAAATGGATGTCAAATTTAATGTTGTCTGTAATGTCCCCTTTTCCAATCGAAGACCTTTGGCCTATTTTGTCAACCCAACGGCCAAAGGAAAAATATAAGGGTGACTTAAGTTTTATTAATTTTATTATATTGTGCAAAAAATTACAATATAATAGCACATATAATAAATTAATAAACTTAACATTAAAATAGAACCTAGAAAAGTACATCAAAAGAAAAGCACTTATTTAATTTGTATTTTCTAGGGAAAATGGCGACTTGCCTTAAGGGGAAAATGGGAACTTAGAAAGGATAAAACATTTCTATTGTGTATTCCCTCTAGGGAAAAGCGACCAGCCTTGGGAGAGAAGAAAATAATTATTAAATACCTTTTGTATTCTCCCTAAGAGAAATGGAGGGTGGAAAATGCATCGAAAGAATCATACAAGCTGATTGGTGGTCTTGAAGGTTGGTTGTTGGCTCTTTTCCTTTAAAAGGAAAGTCGACTTGCCTCTTCTATATTCCAGATTTTTATATGATATTTCTCTTGCATTTGAGCTTTGAGCTTTTGCAAATTATATTCTAAGGACGAAAAACCTTAGTTTATACCTCTTGTGGACGAAAACCCCAAGGGATTGAGAGGGTTTTTCACTCAGAAATTCCCATTGATGGTAATCAGATTTTCAGTGTTATTTTCAGTCATTTCCAGCAGTGTAATTTGAAGGCATTTGAGGAATAAAATTACAGCAGTTCATCTTCTATTGGATCGACCCAGTTGGGGCAGATTTGGCTTTGTATTTTGGAGGTATTTAGATCTGATTTTAATTGCTAAACCATCTACATATTTTTGAGAAATAAGCCAATTAGTTTCATAATTTTTCAAAGGGTTTTTTACCAGTTTTATAATCAGATTTCAGATCTGATTTCTGAGTTGATTTGGCATCCGCAAATTCTGATTTTTATATGAATGAGTTCCTAAAAATATAAACAATCATCCGGGATAGAGAAAATAATTTTTGGGGCTCATTTGATGCCCTAAATGTGTGGGCCGAAATAGTAGGAGGGTCAGATCTGCATGTTTGGTAGTTGCTGTTATAATTTGGTTTACATCATCTTGTTCCTTGTATTTTTCCAAGTTCGGGCATATGTCATTTGCCTAGATCGGAGTTGTGTAGAGAAAGTTATGCTATCTTGAAGATTGCAGCAGTTAGGGTTTCAAATATAAATTATTTTCCAGCTGTTGAAAAATCTGATTTTTTTCATAATAGTCATAAATCAGCCTTTGGTGTTTTTAATTGATCTAAAATTGTTGGAGAACCAGAGAGACCCATTTGGGGATCTTACATTGTCATTAATTGTTTATCCACAGACATTACAGCCCCAATCAACACCTCTAACCACCATTGTAGAAAGTCTATCGGCTATCATCATAACTAATGTAATGTCTCTCCAGGTTTCACCAACTTTAAGCCTGTCAACCAGACTCACTTGGGAAACTATCCAAACCAATTAAGTTTCAACACACACCGTCAACAGTCAAAACTTCCCAGGTCTTGGCCAACTTGTCCTGTTTCCCAAAGACTCCACAAGTCTGAAGGCAAAACTTGTTCATGGCAAGTCTAAAGCCAATAAATGGGAAAGATATTTTAAAACCTTTCCAAAACAGAACTTCACGAATGGTTGATACGAAAACAGCCACTTCTGATATTTAAAATAATAATAATTAGATGAAGATGTGAAGGAAAAGACAAGAGAACTGCATTTCCCTCCTACTTTAAACATATAAACCAGATTGGGCTTTCAGTTGAAGGTCAAAATAGACCAGTAAAGCAGCTATTACAGAGTTTGCATACAATCGTTTTTTTAAATAGGTAATAAATTTGGTTTTTGGAGAATTTTATTAGGTTTTGCACCATCCCCACCACAATAAGCCCCAAAGTCCTTACAACGCAGAACGGAGACAGTGATGGAGAGAGATTTTAACTGGTCTCTTTGCAGAGCTCTCACAACAGCAAGGGTAAACTGCGATTTTTGTAAGATACTGATAAGTGCAGACATGATACCCCCTCGCAAAATAACAAAACTCCGAACCTGAATGTAACCCATCATTTGGAAAACAATTTAGGGTCTGCTGTCAATAAAGGCATAAAGACAAAAATTGGGGGAGGAAAACGAGTTAAGTTTTCTCTCCTGATGCCAAAAACCAAAACAAACCATGGTGCTACAAGTAACAATCCTACTCCAACTGCTACTACATACCCACAATCCCACACCATTCTAGACCCACCTAAGCTTCTCCTAGCACTGGTGTTGGTATCAAAAACCTTTTATTATCCCCATACTATGCTTGGATCTCAAGATAGGCTGGAGAGTACACGAAATATACAATTTGCTCATGATCAAGTTGGAAAAGCCATTAATTTTTGTTTTACCAACCCATGTTTTCAATGTTGTCATGCCTCCTTATTGGCAAGCCATGGTTACTGTCATTACCATTTGTGATGTGGATTTCAAATCTCTACATCTGAGACTTATAAATAGGAGTCGGGACTATTCTAAAGCTACATCTCAGATTCAGCACACAGAAAGCATTATTTCAACCCCTTGATCCGAACAGATATACTTAATTTTCTTTCTTTCCAGGACAAATTGCAGCTGTGTCATTTGGACCATGTCAACCCTATAATTCCTGATATATACTTTTCAAGACAAGAAAGATCAATATGTTCAATTGGATGATGAGAATGCGGGTCCAGAAAAGTTCCTTAAAGCAAAGAGAAATGAATGAACCATCTGTGAAGAGACAAGGAAACAGAAAAAAAGGGCCTTGTAAAGATCATAAAAAACATTATGTTGCTCAATTTCAGGCCTGCCCAGCCCCTCTGTCCATGCTATCTGCATGTTTAGCCCATAGAAATATGATATTAGTTTGGGATTAATACAGCAAGGAACAGGCACACGAAAGTCTTACAGTTAAGTGGTTAGGACTAAGCATCAAAATAAGGCTAGCCCTCCTTACAGTGCTCGGTGAAAAGTAACAAGCCAGGTAAAGGAAAAGATTGAGTACTGAGACCATTGCTTGCTGCATAATTCTGTAAAGAGCAAAGTAAAAATGCCTACAATATTACTACATAAAATTTACTTGGGCCTATATGAGAAACGAATATTGCAAAAACGTTAAAACATTCATTAAGCTTCCAGTAACCATCTTAAGATATCATTAAATCAAGAAAATAAGGTATATATCAGCCCTATGTGTCTGGCCATAACCATAACCTTGAAGTTATTTGAGTTGCACAACTATTGAGTGGCTTTTGACCTTTCCCAGTTACAACTCCCAAACTGCTTACTTAGGTGCATCATGATTAATCACATTATCTGAGACTTATCTTCAAATATAATTTCTTGGTAATCATCTTGTGGTCCTTCCCAATTACTTTCTCATAATGCAATGCCATGGCTGCATGATTAGCGAAATATAGAGTGCAGTTGCACTCGCTCAATCTGTAAAATATCTGTAGTATCCTTTTCTGCATGTGTATGTTCCATCAATAGTTATCAACTCTATATTGTTATTTGTCCACAGCCATAACCTTGATGTTATTATTCAATTACACTTCTATTGAGTAGATTTTGACCTTGCCCTATTAAGACTTCCAAATTGCCTGCATTGCCTGAATACATCATGATTTACCAGATCATCCAAGTCTCATCTCCAAACACAATTTCTTGGAAATCATCTTCAAATTGTAGTACCATAGTCCTTGCAAATGACTTTCTTGTAATGCACGCAACTGGCATTTTACATCCTGACAAAAATAAAAGACAATGTTCTATCCCCATCTGCAATGGCTTTGTGGGCTGCTACAGTATTCATCTCTCCTCTTGTTTTGGATTATGGCTAACTTACCAAGGAAAAGGGTACAGGTACAGGTTCAACTATGGGTACAGGACATGGCAAGATTTTTGGATCCTGGGTACAGTTAGTTGTGGAAACGCCAGTACATTAAATTTTTAAAAATATAAAAATGTACAAAATAAGTAGCATTAAAATAAACAGAACTCCAAAGAACACTACATAATTCAAAATATCGTGGTACCACAAATTATGATTCATGAATTTGGTTCTCTGTTTTTTTTTAACTTTCAGCAGACCTCTGCTATGGGTCCATCCCAGAAATGCCAGATCCTTCTCAAATATGTCAACAGCATTTCTGGGAAGTTTCCAGAAGAGCCCATTGATTGTGAAGAACCTGGTACATTTCCAGGAAACAACGTAAACCAGGATCAGTACCAAAATTATTTCAGTTTGGTAAGCAGGGCGTCCTGGAGAATCTGGTGACGTAGAGTTGTGGATAATTAATGGTACTGATTTGAAAGTGAGATTTTCCTTTGCCGTCTCTATTGCTGTGGCAATATCCCTTTGGAACAACCAAACGTCATCTGAGCCCCATGTGAGTCTAAACACATGTTCTGTAGCTTTGTCTGAATAACAATTACTCACACCATAGTCATAGCCATTGCAAATCTCAGGTTATTCCATACAAGTGGTCACTGAAGAGAAGTTGATATATTTATACATTCAGAACTGGTAAGAGACTTTTTCTTTCAAATATCCAGCGAATCAGAATGCATGTAAGGGCTAGTTAGCTTATCAATTAGCATTGATGTTGTTAAGTTCATTGGAAAATTTTACTTCCAAGCAATTCTATGTATAAAGTTTGAGATTTTGTAGCGTGCTTTCATAGTTTGAATTATTGATTATTCATCTCTTACAATCTCTGCCCTTTAAGTTACGTCAAGTTTATGGATAACATTCAGTGTCTCACTATAAAGTTTCAAGTTTCTAAAGGTTTTCAGTTTTTTAAAATGGTTGTGTTAATCTTTATAAACAGTTTTAAGTTTTTTAAAATATCTATTTCTCATCTTTGAAAGAATCTTAATATTTTTGAATTAACTATCATTTGATTTTTCATATTCAAATCCATACAAAGTTCAAGCCAATTAAATTTATAATGGTTGTTTCTAATCTTTATAAACAGTTTTAAGTTTTTTAAAATATCTATTTCTCATCTTTGAAAGAATCTTAAATATTTTTGAATTAACTATCATTTGAATTTTCATATTCAAATCCATGCAAAGTTCAAGCCAATTAAATTTATAATTATTAACTCTCATCAATTTGATAACAAAGAAAAATTACTTATATATTAGTCAGTTTAATATCACCATAATCTCAAGTGAAAATAGTTTAGTATCACCACAATCTCAAGACATCTATATAAATCTAAGTTACATAGATCCAAGTTACCTGAGTCGGAAATGGATACCAAAACCAGGATATGGAAAATCTGCAGGAACCCAGATTGATGTCTATATAAATCTAAGTCACATTGATCCAAGTTACCTGAGTCAGAAATGGATAACAAAACCAGGATATGGAAAATCTGCAGGAACCCAGATTCAATAGGGCATAGAAACTCCCATACAAAATTACTATAAATATAAATGCATCTTACATCATATTATAAGTTTGTGTTTTTGCCAAAAAAGTAAAAAAAAGCTGATATTCATATAATTGTTGATTTTTAGGAAAATAAATTTAAACTGCTTCAAAAGTTTAGAAACACATTTTTCGCCGTTCAAAATACATATCAATGTCATATATTCATCAAATGGATCCCTAATAGTCTGGTAGTGTCTATCATGATTATAATGAAAATCGCATCATTAAGGTCCACAATCCCTCCAAAGAATATTAAAGATACATGGACCTCCTTCAGGAATGCCACTGCCACTCCCACTCCATAATGCTAGACTCAAATGCCCTAACTGAATCTTTACCTTGTCAGACATTTCTGTAAGAACACCATGCATACAAGTCAGGAAGCTTAGGGTCAATGTCCCCATGCTTGGAAAAGGACACAGGAAAAGAGGGGCTGACATCATCGTCAAGTTTCAACCCTTTTCAAATTCCAAGTATTTCCAACAGACCCAAAAATTCCCTTTTGCCACTTATGTTGACCTGAGCAATTTCCATATTTGAATGTCAGTTATCACCATTTCTGAGATGTTTCAGAAACACAAAACCACCCCACACCCTCCAAGTGTTTCTGGTAATTTAGACATAAATGCCAGCCACCTTTTAAACAATTCACGCAAGCACAAGATTCTCAGTTCTAATTTATTAGATGATATCTTAAAACATAAGAATACATTTGTTCCAATAGTTAACTTCCAATTATCTGACAAGTTGAAACCCCATGGCAACAAGTTTCATCAATATCACAAAGTGAGTATTTGTGCAAGTTTTGGCTTTCTACCATTAACAGGCAAACAACTGTCACGAAAGAAGTAAAGCCTTCACATATACCAAAAATATCCAACAATATGTTTTAGGTTTAGGCCTAAGTAGCCGATACATTTTGGATATGGGTATGGATATGGAGTATCCGATAAGCGGATACGGCAAAAACAAATTGGCCCCAGATACGGCATTGGATATGGCCGTACTATATATATATATATATATATATATATATATATATATATATATTAATAATATATAAATTCCAGTGCACTAAATAGGAATTAACCACATATTATGCATATGAAAAACAAAACAAGCTAAATAACCACAACAAACTATTCATAAATTCATAATTTCATTTGTCCCTACCATATCTAGTTGAGGTGTTTATTACAGTTATGAGTTATCTCATACATCTATTTTTATCCATGTTTATGATGGCTTGTATTTAGTACCTTCTGTGGCATAATGGTGCTGTGAAAACTGTAATTTCTGCTGTAATGATATATTAAATTTAAACTGTACCTACTGTAGAATAATGGTGCTGTGAAAACTTTAATTTCTGCTGTAATGATATATTAAATTTAAACTAGAGAAAAAATTTATAAAACACAGTTTTGGGCCTGGAAATGCCAGGATACGGCCAGGCAGGTCCGGGTACGACTGCAGATGTACCCGGACCTGCCTGGCCATATCCTGGCTGTTTCCAGGCACATATCCGGGCCAAACCCATACCGGATACATTTCATACCAGTACCAGGTGCCCTAGGGGTGCCGTATCAGCTACTTAGGTTTAGGCTGTACCACTGCCGGTAACTATAGAGACAAAAGTGTAGTATTGCATATAGTACATCAAGACATCCAAGCATTTAAAAACAGGAAAGCCAACAGCAACACGACCCATATATATGCAGAAGCCAATCATTTCAAATAAGATATAATGTTGTACAAAGATTACAAATTAATTAATAGATATCCCAACCAACAGTAGCAGAGATATCTAAAACAGACAATGTAAATATAAATCTAAAGTAATCATTAACACAGTCTCCTACCATCGAGCCTCTCAATTGCCTTTTCAGCCTCATCTGCATATTTGTAACGGACAAAAGCAAATCCTCTAGAATCCCCAGTCCTGGACATAATAGGAAGGTAAATAAATAGATTTCAAATGACAACATTAAGGATGCTTGAAATAGTATATAAATAAGCAATATGTGCTTAAGAATTTCTGTACCTCCTGTCTCTTGGAATAAAAATGTCGACAACCTTTCCATATCGGTCAAACAAAGGATACAGATCGTCTGCAGTTGTACCTGCAATAGATGAAATTTGAGCTGCATTGAAAAAGCACTCCAAAATAGCTTGGCAATAACTAACGATGTGCCACACAATTATTAGAAAATATGCATTGTAACTTAAGCATGTGATGTACCAAAGATTTATAAAAAGTTAATATATAAATATTATGTATAGTAATCACAGTAAAATTGTAAATGATTCATTATACATTCACCTGCCTCTTGGGCTTACCATAAGTGCAACAGAGCCACTTTCAAGATAATATCCCTTTCCGTCCTCACCTACCATTGCTTTCTTCTTGGTCCTTTAAAAATATATTTCCTTCACCTACCATGTGGCCTACTCTGATGATTTAAATCTAGTATGCCCTCATTCACCTCAACATTTTTATCCATTCTCATCCATCTATATCAACAGCCACTGCGTCACCACCATTCATCATCTTTCTGGATATTTTCATACTCTGTTTTCTGGTACCAGTCATTGGTTATGTACTATTAATTTTATGCATACCCCGCCTGCTCACCGTTTTCCATTTGTTCCTAATCAATCAACATCATGTTTCCTGAAGCAAGGAAAAATTATGCTCAATAATCTAGAATTTTTAGTATACAAACATTGCCACCTAGTGCAATTGGGTGAATGCTGCTTCTTGCTTTTAGGCAGCTCATTCAGATTCATGCATTCTGTCCAGTTTTGGTATAGATCTACTTTCAAACTGAAAACAACTCGTATCTGTCTTGAGCAACAGATCCCTCCTCAAAAAATCAGTGGGCAAGTGAGTGACCATAACCAAAACTATTCATATTCCAAAAACAATACCTTAACTCAATCTCGCCATTTAATTAAATCTAGCCTTGTGCATTTCCTGTTCACTGCCACACCTCCAACTCCATTCGCATCAAACTTTCTATTGCTTGTGAATAAAGTCTCATATTCCTTCAAATTTCTTCATGCTAATTCTCATTGTCATTCTACCCATTTCCTGTTTTCTTCTAATTTCTTCATCTGTTAACAAATGCTATTTTGTGCATATCAAATAGCAGCATGAGATCAGCAACATAAACTTCGAATAGGCCAATCACAACCTCTTGTTAACTCAGTCTTTCCAACCTCCATATAATCAGCAAAAACCATTTTAAAATAATATAGAATATTCTATTCTTTGAGAATATTCTATATTATTTTTCCAAAACATGGACCCATAACAAAAGTTGGGAATCTTTATCCTGTTCGGTAAGAGAAAAACTATGGCCATCAGGACGTGTTAATTACTTTAATATACTTTTCCATCAAAATCTCTTGCACAATCACTCTTATGTTTTTTTTTTTTTTAGCCTCATCACCTACAACACAAATCACTCTTCTCAGAATGTAACTAGAACACCCCTTGCACTTCTAATGGAAATTAAATCCTTAATAAAGGAACATCTGTAGTTTACAATTAAAATGAGATCCAAAGCCAACAATTTCAGTACCTACTTTACTAGAGTTAGTTCTTTTGTCAAACATATCAGCAACCAACATTCGGATAGAGGCATTGTGGCATCTTTTTGGTCACGGAAATAGGGCGACAATTAACATACATGGAACATCTATCCATTCTTCATATCCTTATTTGTCTTTTGAAAGTGAGAACCGTGACAATGGCACTAAATAATAAGGAAGTTCTTTTTCAAAATCACCACAAGGTGACCGTGACCACCCCAATATGCTAATCATTCAAATAAGTGCTACTAAGTTTTATAATTCAGCCTTTGGGAGTGTTGCAAATATCAGATGCTTCGTATGGTGTTCTTCACCAGAAGTACTAAATTCAGAATGAGAGAGAACTGACGTGAAAGTGAACTAGGAAATGCATGGATGGCTTGTCACAACTATGCATAAATTCACAAGAAGATACTTTCAGATTGCCCTGCTACATGCGACTAGAAAGCACGGAATCTTAGACATCTCATTTAAATTTAAAAATTAATGGTGTTGAGTCATAATTTGTTATTCAGTGTCATAAATGGGTACACTGGCAAATACATCAGTTTCTGTCAGTACTAATAACCATGTTTATCTAATACTTAGCTATATAGGTAAACATGTGTCTCAAATCTCGGCCAACTTTTTCATGACTTCATTGAATCTTTTGATATTAAGGTCACGGGTGAAGTTTTACAACAAAATGTTATCTACATAAAACTGTCAGATCCAGCTTTTGTGTATCATGAGATAGGTTAAAAGGAAAAACAAAAATATATGTTGCAAAGAGAAGCCATTCTAAAGGTTGCACAAGTGCAACAGAGTCATTTTCAGGAGGAGCTCCCTTTCCTGCCCTCATTCGTCACTGTCCATTTATCCTCTACCGTTGCTTTCTTCTTGGTCCTTTTAAAACACTATTTCTTTCATCTTCCATGTGGCACATTCTGATGATTTAATATATTATTTATTATTTCTGGCATGTTCCCATTCACCTCAACTTTTTATTCTTTCTCGGTCATCAATATCAGCAGCCACTAAGCCCACAACCTTTCGCTGTCTTTCTGACCATTCTCACTTTTTGTTTTTGCGTACCTATCATTGGGTATGCTTTCTAAGTCTCCCCCACTTGCTCACCATTTTCCATTTGCTCCTAATCTGGCAACATCATTTTCCTAGCCAAAATAAAAGTTTGCGCTTAAAAATCTAGAAGCCATAGTATACAAACATAGACACCCAATGCAATTGATTCAGAGGTGCATGCTGCTTCTTGTAAGCAAAGTTATTGCGTTTAGGCAGCTCATTCAGATTAATGCATTCTGTTCATTTTTAGTATAGATCTACCTTCAAACTGAACACAACTTATTTCTTTGAGCTCATATCTGTCTTTCAGCACAACTCATATTTGTCTTTGAGAAATATATCCCCCTCAGATATTCAGTTGCAAGTGAATGACCATAACAAAAGCTTCATAATCCTAATGCAATACCTTAACTAAGTCTAATCATCTATTAAATTTATCTTGCTACATTTACTGCTCAATGCTACGTTACCGGAAACGCCGGTTTAGGCGGCCGGAGCGGGAGCGGGAGCGTCCGGGAGCGGGAGCGGGAGCGGGAGCGCGCGCGGGAGCGGCCAGGGAGCGGGCCACGCGTTTTTTAATTTTTTTTAATTTTTTCCATGTTTTTTTCCTTTTTTGGCGCGATTTCGTTTTTTTCCTGTTTTGGCAATTTTTTCCGTTTTTGGATTTTCGGTGAAAAAAACGCAAGTATGGAAAAAAATTTGCCATTTTTGGAAAGGGTCCGGGAAGATGTAGCAGCAAAAACTTGGATGAGCCATAACTTTCATTCTGTGGCTCCGTTGCAGGTGTCGTTTTCTTTAAAAGTGTATATTTTCTCGAGCTCTATGCATTGATGGCGATATTTTTCTTATTTTCATAAAATCCATTTTTGCACCTTTTTGGACCAAGCAACTTCTTGCAATCTTCTGAAAGAATCTTCTGAATTTAATTTTATTCGTTTTGTATATACTGTACATTATTATAAATTTATAGTTAATAGTATAACTTGTCTTTTATCTTGTTTTTCATATACATATGTGGTTTATAATTAAATTCCTATTTAGAAGGTTGAGATTTATATATTTTTTAATTTTTATATAGTTTTTGTACTGCCGTATCCTACGCCGTATCCGGGGTCAAAAAAAAATTTGCCGTTTCCGCGTATCGGATACCCCGCTCCCGCTCCCGTATCCAAAACGTTTCGGTAACTTAGGCTCAATGCCTTGCCCCACCTCCATTCACGTCACTTTTGTTGTTGATTGTGCATACTGTTCCACATCCCCTTAAATTTATGCACGGTATTTATCATAAGTCATCCGTAGTATTTTTGGCTATCTCATTTCCCCACCCTTTTAGAACCACTATGTTTTGCATATCAAATAGCAACATGAGATCAACAAACCAAACTTAGAATTGCCAACCGCAACCTCTTGTAAACACATTCTTTCCAACCATCATGGACTCCGCATAAATCATTTAACCAACAACCAAAGACGGAATATTATCCGAGGATATTCAAGTGGAACCTTTAACCTGCTCAGTAACAGAAAAATTACATGGCCATCAGGTGTTGATTATTTTGATTTACTTTTACATCAAAAACCTGTCACACAACAGCTCTTCTGTTTTTAAGCCTCCGTCACATACACCACAAATCATGCTAGTCTCAAAAAGTAACTAGGACCACCCCTTAACACTCCTAATGAAAATGAAATCCTTAAGAATATAACATTTATGGTTCGCAATTAAAATGAGATCGAAAATCACACTTTACTAGAGTTAGTTTACTTACCTATCACACATATACTGTGGCATCCTTTCTCAATCACCCAAAAAAGGTGATAATTAGCATGCACGGGAGCATCTATACATTCTTCGTATCCTTATTTATCTTTTAAAAGTGAGAACGACAGCCAAGACTCTACATAATATTGGAAGTTCATATTAAAAACACAAGGTGACCCCAATATACTAATCATTCACGTAGATGTTGCTAAGCGTTGTAGATCAGCCTTTTGGAATGCTGCAAATATCAAATACTTTCTATGGTGTTCTTCACCAAAACTGACATGAAAGAGAACTAGAAAATGCATGGATTTGTCGCAACTATGCATAAATTCACTAGGGGACACTTTCAGTTTGTCACTGCTGCATACATATAAGAGAATTCTTTATGGAATCCTAGATGTCTCACAGAAATTTAATGTTGTTGAGTCATTATTTGATATTCAATATCATAACTCACTAGTGAGTGCATTTGCAAATAGGTCATTTTTATGTCAGTAATAATAACCACTGCTTATCTAATATTTAGCTAGATAGACGCACCTATATCTCAAATCTTGACCAACTTTTTCCATGACTTCTCGAGTCCACTGATATTAAGGTCACCAACAAACTATATACAACAAAAAAGTGATCTACATGACACTATCAGGTCTGGCATTTGTGTATCATTACATGAATCAAAAAGATATAACAAAAATACCTGTTAGAAAGAGAAATCACTCTAAAGGTTGCACAAGAAGCTATAGCACCATTTCTCACTGTACGTGTCAAAAGACTTAATTGTGTTACGTCAGAAAAAATGGGTTAACCATTATCAGCAGAAGTTATTCATCTTAAAAGTAGTAGATGATTAATGAAATATTCCTGTTTTCCCATCACTCTCCTCAAGTTTCATAAGACTCAATTTCCTAAAGAAAAAGAAATCTGCTCTTTAGGTCCTACATACTATAACTTTGATTTTAGGTCCTGCAAGTTGATTGGTTCTGCCAACTCTGCACTACTATGATGCAGAGTCCATATACTTAGAACCTTATTTGAAATGTGAAACTTGTTGACAACCACACGAATCGGTATATTTGTCTAATGTTGAGGAGGCCATGTTCTAGCAATGAGGTAGGGTGACCTAGGTTCAAGCTAGCACTGAGCATGCTCTCTAAATTAAAGGTAGACTCCGTATGAGTAAAACCTCAAAACCCTAAAGGAAAAGAAAAAAATTAAACAAAAGAATTGGCACATTTGTCTGTTCTCAACCAGGCCGTGGTAAGGTTTGATGACCCAGGTTCAAATTCCAGCTGCGATGGGCCTTTTAAAGCAGACACATTGGATGCATGCATGCCCTCGACGAATTTTGACAGACTATAAGCCCCTTGAATGTGGCTTTTAGACCTAGCGATATTCTAAGTTTGATGGTGCGATCCCCCCTTTTTGATAGCAGAGTGAATGTCACTATTCACCTAACTAAAATAAATACTTAAAATTGCCCGTAAAAAACGAAAGTCTGACAAAATAACAATACACGATGCTGCAAAATTCCAATATTTAAACAGATAAAGGAGAATCTAGAAAAATTATAAAAAGGAAACCATGAAAGAATACTCCTCTGGTAGATGGCCGTAATTGACTCATCCACTGGGGTTTTCTTGAGCAAGAGAGGAATCTCTCCTGCTTCATGTTATATCAGTTTCCAGGCACTGTGTTACTAATTCAATTCCAATAATCAATAATTCAAATAAGAAAAAATTGACATGAATGATATTGTTGCCACTGTTGCAGAGGCATAACAATAATGAGAGGGGAAAGAGAAAACTTACGGAAAGTGATGTTGAGAACCAGCAAAGAATAACTATCTTTAATGTCGGGAGGTCCTTCTCTGCCAAAGTGAGACATTCTGAACGAAACGGCGCAGATTAGGGTTTCGGCCGTTAAAGTCTCTTCTTTTGAACTGCAGGGAGCAATACCTATCCACGGAAGATTAAAAAAAAAAACCCAAAGCTTGAGAGGAATTTGGTGAAGCTTGTTATATAAGAGACGGTTTTGTTACGATTTGTTCAGTTCAACCGACGGTCACATTTATTGTTTCTCCGTCGACCATTTATGAGGAGAAACACGGGGAAAATTGAGATGCCTGTTTACTTCAAATATTTTAATAATATTTTTAAATAAAGAAATTAAATGTAGTACGGTCGTAAAAAATCAATTGTTACTTGAGTTTTGATCTAAAAAAGCTCTTTTATGGTTTTTTTCCTTTGGTGAAATTGTTTATCTAATTAAATGTATGAAGGAAAGGAAAACGTCCTCCTAATGTCTACATGCAATGTGCTTTATTTTTAGGTCTACTAGCAATCGCACATCAATGGTGTAATGGAGATGTCAAAGGGGATGTGTAGAAGAAGTCAAACTTGAGGGAGTGAAATATTGGAGTAGGAAGAGAGGCCATGAAGAAGAGGTTTGAGGGAGGAGAAGCCCAAGGGCAAGGAAAACATTGGGAGAAACTTATGTGAAACAATTCTTTCTTACAACTAGGGAATTATGAACAACGTGCAATTTATACCAATCATTTGAAGGAGAAAGGGGTGTGGTGTGAAGATCATCAAGACAACATACTTTGGAGATATCTTAGAAAGCAAGGAGTGGTCGATCAATACTTTTAAGGTCAATAGTTTTTGTTTGCAATGTCAACCCTTGTGATTTGTGGGTAGTTAGAGCACACATTTATTTTAAGGAGAATTCAATTGTGCATGTATTGGGACACTTGAAAGATAGGGACATGTGTAGTGGTTCGGTATCCCATGTCGAGTCAATGTATTAGTTGAATTTGATAACTACAAAACATGGTCAACAGTGGGTAGTTTTGAGACATCTTTATAAACCATTGTCTTAGGCCATTCTCCACACTTGCCTAAAGAAACATCATATATAAGATGCAAGAGATTTCCTTATGGATTTGTATTTGACGATACCTCCTTAACATTCCGGCTTGTACCACTCATTGGATTTGAAGCATTGACATGTGTCTCAATGTCATGCAAGGTTTCTAGGCCCGTCACTCTTTCATTGACTTCGTTGTTCTTGCTAGAATGTTATCATTAAGGTCTAAACTCACAATTTAACATGTTCTTATAGTGATTATCCCGATAGTTTGGTCAACAAATAGAGGAGAACACTAATTAGTATTTGAGTGGCACCCACGGGTGTAACATGTGAGAGGTGAGTTGATTGGTCACATTGCAAAATCTCCTTCGTTATCGCTTGTAGAAAAGGAAGCTTGCATATGTTCAAATCCCACACTTTGCACATGTTAGATACATATACTCTACATTTAGGGTTTCTTTGATGATGTAATCCGTCAAAGACCACCGACACAAAACCTCTATCATCTATTTCCTTAACATGACCATCAATTTCCCGACATGTGTCAAACACAACCACCGAGCTTCCAATTTGGAAATGCCGATTGACATAATTAACATTTAAGGAATTGGAAAAAGAGAAAAAAATTGTTCATGTTATTAGGTCCTCCTTTGATGTTCTAGCTCATCCAAGGTAATGAGCGAGGAACACATGATTTTGAAGATTATCATTCAATTGATCACTTTGAGGATTATAATTTGGTTTATTTATCATGGTGCCTTATATTTTTTTGAGATTTATTAGTTTGGTTGTAGTGGTGTGGGTCATGAATATGAGAGGGGAGATGTTATGTTAGTATGTGTGTCACCAAATGGAAATGAAAGTGTAAATGTTGGATTGTTCATCTCGTGTCAGATCGAATCAGAGCAGTAGAAAGTGACATTGAGAGGCTCATCAACACCATCATCTATCATCATTAGCAAACTATGATTCCCTATTCAAATTTTCTCTTCAAAATATATGGTATGCAAAATCAAGTGTACCCAAACCATATACTTTGATTATCTCAAAGAGGAGGGAGCATGCACGATGATGTCGGTGCAATGGTGTATATAACACGGATGGGAGATTCATGTATGCAACAGAGGGCACAACTATGAGGTCCTTTCCCCTACCTCCCACACCCCCATTTTCACCGTCATCAATCTCATAAAATTAGATGTGGTCAAGGTCAATATAAATTCCAAGACACCGTGGATAGAGGTCGATGACACTTTGAGCTAGTTGTACTCTATGATTGCAAACAAGACTAATGTTAAGACTCCATACGATCGAAAATTAGATTTTATCTATCAATTAAAAGTTTTAAACTAGGACTCCATATGATTTCTTACATTGTTGAGGAAAAAATGTTCTTTAATTTATGAGGGATTTTTACTAATATAACCATCAAAATGTACTATATAATGTCCATATATATAGGGAATTCAATAATAAAATTTTACAAGTAATTTAGGGTGAGAAACCGGAAAATGTGTAAGGCTTTTACGTAAGCAAGTATAACTTTCATTAATGCTCTCCAATAAGCACATTCTACAATTCTTCATCATTCCTCGACCGATTTGACGTGCGACTTTATTTCCTAAAGAACCTAATTGTCGATCCAGATATTGGAACAAATAATTTCACCTAAATGGTCAAGTTGACAATTAGGGGAAGAGGGCCTCAACAATCAGGTAGACATGTGTCAATACATGTGTCCGATAAAATATAAACATGGTTCCTATTCTATTACCATGTGTCCTCATAAATGCCTTAAAATTTGTCGAAATGCAAATTTAGTTTGTCAAAATGTGGATCTAACCAAACCTTTTCTCTTCTTTTGTATGAGTGTAATTAAGATTCTTGGTGCTTCTAGGATGACAAACAAGGTCTCAAAAGCCATGAATGTACACTTTCTGATTAATCATAAAACTCTACATATCATACACATCGAGGAAGGAAAGGATTTTGTTGAAATGCCCTTGACAATTGAATTAGGGATAGTGTGCATAAGTTCCCCTATAATTCATATGAGGAATCCTTAGAGAGCATGTTAAGAATCGATCAAGTTACCATAAATAGAGGTCATGGGACCTATGGTGTCAATGGGTGGCTTATTTCCCTAGAAAAACAGCACTGGGGATATCAAAACAATAATTCATAAGTTGTTCATGGTGGCCAAGGCTCGAAAATCCTCAATCACAATCAAGACATTATTATGGATGGAGTTATAGACCATCATAAGAGAACTAATGTCCCCAATAATGTTATAAACATAACAATGGTCATTATAGACACTAAATCACGCACTTTGGGTACATTTCTAGGTCTTGATCACATACCACTATTCATATGATTCCTAAGCGAGAAAAGTACTAATTGACCACTGTCTTTGGCCTTTTTGCTTTCTTTTTGTTTTCCTTCTTGGTCTTACACACCTTATTTCCCAATCAATTTCGACACTTCAATTTTTATGAGTATGGACACCGCGCCTAGCTAGGGCACGCCAACGTAAGGTGCCCCGTCCCCTCTGGGCACCCTCGACCTCTTTGTATCTTGCTCACATCTTTTGGGTCCTTTATAGTTGTTGGGCATCTTTATTTCTTATGGGTCATCCTTTTAGTGGTTAATTACGAAATTCAAGCAAGGGAATCATATAAATACAAATTTATGTGACCATAATAAAGGACCAAGCACTAAGCATTATCTATCACCACCTAAGGTTACATCCAAGAGCATTCTAATAAGAGCATTCAAGCATCCATCTAGCTTCACACAAGGGACAAGGGATTGTTATTTCTGCATACATGCATAGGAGGGGAAGTTCATTTTTCCATGCACACATCTATCTACATTTTCTACATCTAGTTATTACTCGTTATTCAAGTGCATATGACACAAGAGAGTTACCTAGGGCATGATTCTACACACACACATAGAACTACATGGAGTTTGAAATGTAGTACAACACCCGGATCGTAAGTTCACTCAGTTAGGTGACCATCGGGTCAGTCTGAATCCCCATTTACATATTTTTCTTTTTAGGATTTGATGTGTTTTGGGGTTTTGCAGTGCTCTTTCTTCTTATAGGTTTCAGGTGATCAACATCAAATTACAACGATATATAGGCAACTAAAGGTGACATCCAACAAACATCTTACGACCCCCGCAAAACTAAGTTTTTTTGAGGCTCTAGCGATCACACGAGCACCCAGAGGAGGTCTCAGAGCACCCTGCACCCCGACCCTACATAGGCGCCTAGTCCCAACACTTCCAAATTCACACAAATTTTATGAACTCGGTTGCGACAATCCTCCCTTCTTTCCATCATCAGTTTTCTAGCTCGGCACAACTTCAACATCATTTTGAATCAACTAAGTATTTTGTCCCTTCATTTACAACTAGGATTTCATATTTTCTAGCTTACTTGCTTGGATCAAATATGTACTTTAATTGTCTATATCTGCGTTGTTACATAATTAAGATTTTAGCATTTATATTTTCTAGATTTTGCTTAATCATTTGGTGAACCCGTCTCATTTGAACACTCTTGGATCCTCATTTTTCTTCTCTCATGGCTCCTAAGGTTCATCAAATCTCTTTGCATGAATTACTTCAAATGCATCCACCTTGCAAAGATGTTCTTCAAAAATCTCTAAACACCATGTATCTTCCTAAAGATACACCACCCACTCAAGTCAATGCTATCTTTGATCGTCTTTCTGATGACTCTCTTGGTTCTAATTCCAATCAATCTATTTGTAAATCCATTCAAGCTCTTCATTCTTTATTTCAAGATAAATTTCAGGCTATGGAATCCATGATTATATCTCTTAAATCTAAAATCCAACATCTTAAGGATGCTTCTCAGCTCGTGTTTTTCTCCTTCTACATCTCATCCTCATTTTATGTCTTCTACATGTGCTCATATCAGTGAACCTCAAATCTTGTCACTCCCCAACGCCTCTCAAGTTTGCACTCAATGCTAAGAACAAGATATTCTTCCACATCTCATAACTCATCAATTAATTAGCTTGCCATCTACTCATTTCTATCCTCCTTATCGGCTTGCAAAATATCAAGGTCTTCTATATTGCAATTATCATCGAATCAATGGACATAATGACAATGATTGCTATGGTTTACAACGAAGTATCAAGTAGCTTGAGCGTCGGGTTTTCTCTCATAATTCATTTATTGCACAACATTATAATACATGCCCATCTCCAATCACTACATCTCATTGGGTTCCTAAATCTGATTCATCTATTTCTAATGAGCATCATGTCATCACTTCTAAAGTTTCTTCTTTCATCACTCAAGCACTACCTATGCAATCCACTCAAACTAAGCAACCGCCTCTCAAAATCAATCTAACACCTCCTCCTCTCAAGTCTTCTACTTTGCATCACCAAGTCAAACTACGCAACCACCTATCAAAATCAGTCCACCCTCTTCTCTTATCAAGTCTTCTGTAGCATTACCAATTCAAAGCAAACAACCAATTACTAAGCATGATTAACAAAATCTAGCTTGCCTCTTTCGAATTATGCCGCTCAAGGCTCCTTCACCATCACCACTTCATGTCCAATCACTTTTGTTAAGGAAACTACTCCTTACATTGATCCACTTAGTGTCATTGACTAGATCTCCATCACTTACATACTTGGGGGCATCATAACTTCTCCCCTCCTTGCATTGCTATCAAATGTCTCTATCATCCCATGCACTTGACGCTTTGCGCTTAATGTCTAATATCTCCTAAGCATCAATACAAACCACTTGATACATGTGTATCATCATTACCTAATGATGCACTCTCGTGCTTATGGTTCACACTTGACTGTTGAGGGCATACTATATACATGAACCTCACACACTACACCTTTCACACATCGCACATTCATGACATATCTTTCTCATAACTTCTATCACACATCATATGCATTGCACACTATACACTTTCACACTACATCTTTCTTACATCTCCTCTTACATGTTGCGCTCATTACCCTATGATGCACTCTAGTTCCAAGGTTCATACTCAACGATGAGGGTCTCAATCTGAAATGAACCTCACCACACTCATTCACTCGCTGCACTCTACGCTTTATCAATCACATCTTTCTAGTGCACACGTTCAAGCCATTTCCCGATGACGCACTCTTGTTCTACGATTCATTATTGATTGTTGAGGGGTCTTGTATAAATGAACCTCATCTCATGTATACACTTGCTCTGGGGCACGCTACTCCTATCACACTCATATTGCATTCCATTCCATCTCACTCACAACATACTGCATATCTTAGTTGCATTTACTCTTGCTTTCTTATGCTTACATGTATGTTTTGTTACACATGTTAGATAAATACTTTGTATGTCATTATCTTTCTATATACACATGCACGTTCACTTGCCTTCTAGTTGTGAATGCATCCTTTACACAGATCATTACACACAACATGGATGCTTGGCACAATACCTCGTACTAGTCCCGCAGCTAGCTTCCCTGGGAGCATCCATTTTGTACTCATCATAGGACCTATTATTTCGATTTATACTATTTCCTAGTTCATACTAACACACTACTATATCGAATCATACACAATTTGACATACATTTGATCTTTCTAACATGCTAACGGGTGCTTCATGTGCAACATTTGCTTTGCAGTCTATTTTCCAACACGGTTGTATGTTATTTTGTTTGTTATTGTCTTCCATGTGTTGTCATTGCTTTTGGGCTTTGCCTTATGTCTTTTTGTTCACTTGCTTTTGTGTTTTTGGCCACTTCAGTCTCGATTGTCTTATGACATCGTAAGTGATGTCCCATTTTGCAACCCACCTTTCATGGTCTACATTGTATTCGTGTCTATTATCTTCTTGCTTGCTAGCTTACATATTGTTTTCTACATTTGTATTTATCTTACTTTCAATAACACTTGTTTTTAGCCACTTTGTTTACATGTGCCCTGGTTTCTACCAAACACATTCCCTCCCCCTATTAGGCATCAATTTCAGTTTAGTGGTAGGTCCTCTTTTGGACCACATTCTCCTCAGTGATATCGCATGCACCCCAAATGAGGGGGCATAATTGGGTGAATCAGTCACCCCACACAATAGTTTATATAGTCACAATTTAAAGTAATCTGGTACAACACAACATTTAGTCACAACAACGACCCAAAATCTAACTTAGGTCTTTAAAGCACAACACAAACACTAGCGCCCAAAGACTGAGACGAAGTAGCACTGGGCGCCCTAACCTTTCTTGAGTGCCTATGACCAAGGGCGAGTGCTTACACAATTTTTTTAGTTTGGCACAGTTACGTAGTTTTCATAGTGGATTTTATAGGACAGACAGGTCCTTTAACACTCGGCACACATGCATTACACCTTCTTTTCTACATTCATGTTGGATCGAATGGATCAGATTTACACACACCATTTGTAGTGGTGTTTATACTTTTGGAAGCGAGTCAAAGTTTGGAGAATACCAGTAGAACTTTCTCCCTACACTACTTCCACACTTAGCATGAGATCACCCAAAAACTCACACTTGGCACAACTGGTGTGAGATCGCCCAAAAAACTTATTCTTCTACAACATCTTCAGGATCCTTTCTATCTCTTTCACTCATCACAAATCAGGTGCACATGTTCCTTTTTACATTTTTACTTTCTACACAATTTTTACATGTTTTGGTCAATAGAATAGTGAAGGACCTTAGAACAAATATAAGTCTAATATAATGATGATACAAGAAACTAAAATGAGTCTTGATAGATTCAAAGAGGTTAGTAGGATAGTACATTGGAAAGGAGTAAACTCGGTGGGTGCGGTGAAAGATGAGTTGCTTATTGCATCGGCTAGTCATGTGGGCATTATTTTTACTAAAATTGATTAAAAAAAGACTTGGATTGTCTCCAACATTTATGCCTCAATATGGTTGGTGGTTAGAGGGATTTATGGGGGGAACTTTTAGGTTTTAGGCTATTGTTTAAAGATTTTTATTGGATTATTGGGGGAGATTTCAATACTCCCCTCCCCTGTTGATAAAAAAAGAGGTTTCATCTCCTACACTGACAGTATGGATGATCTAGCTAATTTTCTGATGAAGAATGATTTGTTCGATATGGAGTTGGGAGGGTCTAAATTTACATGGGCCAATAGAAGAATGGGGCAGGACCTAATCCGAATTAGACTAAACAGGTTTATGGTGAGTCATTTATGTATGATTAACCAAATCTATTATCTAACTTCTCTTCCCATAATAGGGTCGGATCATAACCTGATTCTCCTTAACTTGGGTATGGCTATCCCCAAAAGTCAGGCCTTTCAGATTTGAAAAGATGTGGCTCTAACACCCAAATATTCATAATAGAATTCAAGAATGGGGGAGGTGCCGGTTCACGTGGTTCTATTATCGGCCAATTTTGACTTCACAATATTAATAAAAATGGAAATTTTGAAATTTTTCAAAAGTGTTACTTTGTGTGATTTATTGCTCTTATTGCAATCGTCTCATTTTTGTAATCGTTTTGGTCTTCGTTTCATCCATGTCGGGAAAGAACTCCTCCCTTGAGTCTTAAACTATGTTAAATATTAATTAATTAGTATTTAATTAATTAATTACTCTTTGATTGATAAAATCATTTTTAATAACTTAGAGGTTTTTAATTAAATAAATATTAATTAAAATTCATTCGACAATATTTATTTTAATTGCAGGGAAAAATAAGCTTTTGCTTCCCATTGCTGGGATGCCAAATTGGCTTCCGAACCCGGATTTCCCCTTTCTTGGAAAATTTGTTTTAATTCCCGCTTGTGGGATTTCTTTCCCGATTGCCAAATCAATGAATTGGCAAACAGGCAAAAAATATCCCAATTTCCCACATGGGGAAATAAAATGGGGATTGTCAACCCACCTTGCCATTTCCATTGGCAATTGGTTGTTTATTTCCCCACTTCCCCCTAGCAATTAATGCCACTACCCGGGAAAGAGGGAAGTTGTTTTAATGGGACGAATAAGAAACGGTTGTGAGGAAGCTTCCTAAATCCTCATCCATCAAACTCCTTGGAAAAAGTCGTGCGAAGTAAATAAGAAGCTTGGAGGATTTTTAGTTTTTCCAAACTCCTTATTATTTCCTCTGGGTGTATTCATCACAGGTTTTGAAAGAAATAAGGATACTAGTAAGAAGATTGCAGAAAGTCAGGTTTTTAGAAGGAGAATTTAATTATTAAAAACAACAACAAGTGAAAGCAAGCATTTTCCACGCATTAAGGGGGACACCAAAGAAGATTCACACATCTGCAAAGGAATACAACCCTCCACACATAGGCCAAAGTCCAGCAAAGAAACCAAAGAGGGAAATACAGTCTCCAAGATGCTCCACGCAGGGAGAAGGGAAACAACAGGTGAAAGCAATAAAACATTGCCCGCACATTTACCTAGACAATCCATCATGTAGGCAACAATAAAAATATTTCCCACGCATTGTAGAGGGAAGAAGACAAGAAAAGAAGAATTTTGAACGCATTTCTTTTTGCAAATTTCACCCATTTACCAAAGAAAACAACAGTTTTAGATGCCTAGCAAGAAAGAAGACAAGGATACACATGTGAGGGGAGAGGGAGGTCATCAAGAAGTCCAAGACAACTAAAAACAATCCAAAATCAGGTAGGCCATGTGGAAGGAGAGGGAAATCAACATGCATGTAGCAAGGTGAAAGCAAAAGCATTTTCCACGCATTCATTGAAGGAAGGTAAATTTCCACAAAAAGACAAGGAAGAATAGCAGTCCCAATCCTCCACGCATTGGTAAAGTTAAACAAGAATAATAAAAAGAGAAAATTTCAATGCATTCATCAATGTTCCAACGTATTCATCAAGTTTTTCATTCATAAGTTGTCTTGGTAGAGTTCCACGCAGGGGAGAATAAAAGCAAAAAACAAGAACACTCGGGTTGTGCATAGGAGGAATATTTCTAAGCATGCAAAGAGAAGTCACGATTCAGGTAAAGGGAAACTTCACGCACTACCGATAGCAAAAGATTACAATTCATGCATTTATAAAAATCAAGCAATGCAGAGAAGTAGTGAATTTAAAAGATTAAAATTGATCCGCAAGATATTAAAATCGGAGATTTTAATTAAAAATAAATATCGTTGTTATTACTAGATTTGGAACTTGAGCTTAGTCTCGATATGTTTGTATTAACATTTAAAAAAATTGTAACCGGGATCGATAATAATAATAATAATTTTTAAATAATAATAATAATAATTAAAACGAGCTATATTCCTCTTGCATTAACAGTGGTTCGGAGACTGAGACCCGACACCGTTTACATTGTTTTACGTGCTCGAGTTATTTTTCTATAAAATTCATAATGGCCGAAAAATCAAATAAATCTACAGGAAGATCGAGGAAGCCAGTGGAGAAATCGAACAAATTCGCGCTCAAGTATGAATTCCAAGGAATCATCCCTCCCAGTTCCATTAAGTCGGCATATGACAATATCACTAATATGAATATGGGTCACATCAATGTGCAACAATTCTGTGATCGGTGAAAATGAAGGCAAAACCATATTCTCATATAGGCTTTACCATAGTGGTCTACCCCAAGCAACAACATTTCTTGTCTTGGTGTAGTGTCCAGAGCTAGTTATTGCTTGCATGCAGAGCATTATGATCCTAAGAGACAAGGAATTTTTAAAGATAATCGTGAGCCTTTCCTCTTAATCACACTAGATCACATTGAGGAATTACTCAACATACCTGACTTCCCTAAGAATGTGGATATCACTTGACAGTCAACACAATAATTTTGGGATGAAGAACCCCTCAGGTGGAGCAAGATGGTTAATAACAACTGGTTAGTGACTAAGAGGCCTCGAATTAACCACTTCCTAAAGAATTGTACGCGTTGAGTTCGTAGAAGAAATCGGGGACATGATTACTCTCCTAAGTCGAGTTTTGGTTTACCCTTTGCCAAGATTTTCCACCAATGGATGTATCAGTTTATCTAGTATCATCCTTGCCAAGAGAGAGTTTGTGGATTGGGCCACCATCATCAGCGATACCCTTCACAAATAATTGATTGAAGTAAAGATGACTGGATGTTTCTACATGACATCATATCTGACTTATGCAGTGGCAAGAAGAAAGCTATTTTCTGGACTCGAAACAAGAGGAGTCATGGGTCCATCAAATAGTGTCTTCCATTATTACCTGCAACTAAGTTTCAAAAATAGCTCTCACCATTTCAGAAGGGTCAACGATGCATTTACCTTCCACATGATTCGGAACCTAAATAGGAATACAGAGGAAAGATTTTCCAAAGAAGCCATGAATGTCATTTCCCAATGGGGAACATGGTTTATTCAATTTTCATCTTTTTCCTACATTCGCGTAAGTGGCTTTGCGGGTACTCCATGGAAACTTCCTAAGTACGTCAGTGACAAATGGGCATTGATGGAGCTTGCACGACAACTATTCCAAGTTCATTGTCTTCTCAGTGACAAGCATCACTCAAGAATTCATTTCCCAATCCAAATCGGGAATACCAATGTCCAAATCTCTTCAGTGCACAACTCATGGAAAAAGAGTTTTCCCTCATCACAATTCATCCATATGTGAAGAGAGCCCAATTTGATATCAATGGATATATGCAGAAGATTCTTGGAGCAAAGTATCAACATAACCCTACCATGGAAGATTTATGGGCTTCTTGTTCAGATGAGCATGAAGTAAGAAGACGAGATTTTCTCACCTAACCCTTGCTCAAATCAAGGCCTTTCGCATCAAGAGCCCTCCAGATTCATTCGTAAATGATGATGAAGATGTTATTGATCCTTCATATGATGCAGTTGCTTTTACCCCGTTGCCTCGAATTGATTGGACCAAAAGAGATGAATTTTCTCTTGATAGCAAGAATCAACCGATCCTTGAAAGAAGCATATCTTGGTACGAAAGAGAACTTTCCAAGTTACAATGTCAATTCAAGATCATACTTCAGGATCACAAAAATTCCAACTCAAGGAGGTCTTCATTCAACCAAAGCCCTTCTCAATCGACCTTTGTGTCATCCAATCATACGCAACCAACAAGAAAGGAGTGGTTGCCAAAATCCACTTCGTTGAATAATGTGTCACGAGGAGAAAAACCTAAGGGTCCTAGCCCCAGTGAAGGAAGAGAGCATGTATCGGGATTTTCTACTTCAAGTAGAGATTCTTCTACTCACATTGTTAATAGTTCTCGAAGCCGACAAACGATCCTCAACCATGCCTTGCACAAACATCCACTCAGGTGTAGGTAGTCCAAATATCGAACACTTCGGAACCTACAGTTCACGAAGAGATTTCCCAAAATCTCCCAAATGAGCAGGAGGTGGATATCGAGGTTATTTCTCCTAAAATCGAGGTCGTGGAAAGGATTCTTACATAATATCATGATGTTGAGAACAATGAGAATGTTTCTTCGAGCTCTAGGATTTTGTATGCAAAAATAGTGAATGATACTCCTTTCTAGGTTGATTGCGAGGTCAAGAAAAGGAAGAGGGTTGTCAAGGAAATTGACATTGATTTTGATGCCCTTTTCAAACTTTCAAATGACATCATTCCCAAGAATCCTAAAGTGATTTCTTGAATAATGGTGGATAGTGACGGAAATAGATTTGTGGATCTTGTCATCCCACAAGTTGACAAGGAGTATGATGTCATGACATCTGCTGATTATGAAGTTTCTAGACTTGGACTTGGGAGGTCCACATTGGAAAGTGACATGGCGATGGCTCAAGATTCAATTGATATTGTGCTTAAGAGACTTGAGAAATATAAGTCTCAGAACTCTCAGCTCAAGTCTGAAAAGAACCAATTGGTGGAATATGTTCAACATATGATAAA
Source organism: Taxus wallichiana var. yunnanensis (assembly GCA_018340775.1). NCBI lineage: Eukaryota > Viridiplantae > Streptophyta > Pinopsida > Cupressales > Taxaceae > Taxus > Taxus wallichiana. The sequence continues at coordinate 705,109,942 of CM031235.1, forward strand.
TCCCATATCATCCACTTTCCCATTACTTAATGCGGTGGCTTCCCCGATGAAGAAACACTCAATTTATCAAAAGAAATAAACATGTTGGGCCATGTCACTAAAACTTAGCTTTTAGAGATTCTCATTTTAGGCCAAGAGATGATCAAAACAACGGTTAAGCTCCATGAAGATGTCAGTGTGTATCTTGATCCAGTTCTTTCTTTCAAGGAAAATTTTGTTTCTAACATATTGAATTTGGATGAGATATTTCCCAGTTTACAGGAGATGACGAGTATGGAATCCTCAGTTTTAGCCATTGAAGGAATTCTCAAATTTGAACATCGAGGGACACATTTTCTTTGGTGTCTGCATCTCAAATCAAGGAAGACGCTTCTCGAGGATTCTATGATCCATTATGAGAGCATATGCAATGAAGCCTTCACTTCACTCGCCTTGATTCAAGAATTCATAGCTGAGATCCTTTGCAACCTCAGTAAATGAGCATAATCAAAGGTGTTCATCAAAACATGTGGAAGAGCAATTTTCACAATTGTTTAAGGACATGTATACTCCCACCAATAATTTCTCTTCACTTCATGGAGCATTGCATCAAATTAAAGAACTTGTTTGAGAACACTCAATCAAATATGGTTAATTTAAATGATATGCCAAGTAGGATTTTGGAATTGCAGGTATTTTGTGAGGCTATTCTTCGACCAAATGAACCTCCAAAAGAAGAAAAGATGTTTGAAACATTGGGAAGTTTAGATCCTTTCAATTGGCAAAAGCGGCAGATCCTAATTTCACCGATGGTTCAAGGAGATAGTTTTCTTGGTATCTAACAAAGTGGGAGAGTCCATTTCTCATACGTTTGAGATAGGCGGACCCCATTTCAATGGATAAGGCACTTTAGTTATTATTGTATGTTTTAAAAATGGGATTTTAAGAAATGGATGTTGTTATTTAGGTTGCTTTCAAAAACTGTGGATAACTTAAGTGATTTCTATTTTTAGTTGATTTTAATAAAGTTGGTTGAAAAGTCAAAGGTCACTTAAGTGCCTTATTTAATGTTCATGTAAAACCCTAACTACTTTGTAACCAAATTTTGGGTTATAAAAGGAAGTGAGGGGCTCATTTGTAAAGGGTGACTTTGAGAGAGGAGAAGAAAATACTTTTGTGTACAAACTTTGTTTCGTGGAAGAAACTTTGTGTTCTATGTGAAAACATTTTGGAGTTAATGAAATACTGAACTGTGTCTCATTCATTGTCTCTTGTAACATTTTATGTTAAATGTTTAAATCTTGATGCAAATATTGTCTTTGATCTTATTGTCAACATTATTAAGTTGTTGTTCTGTTCACAAAGTGATCAAGCTCTACTATTTACTTGTTCATGTGTGTTCCCTTTGCTCATTCTTGTTTAATCGATGCAAACTCTATTTTATTTGTGTTAGTTATTGTTTGTTCTTCTCCATGCAATATTAGGCTATGTTTTTACCTAACTCTTCTATGTTCCTTCCATTCATTCCTTTCCATTCATTTCCTTCGTTCCATTCCATCTCCCTCATTCACTTTTCTTTCCATTGATGTTCCAAAACACCCTTCACATACAATTTTGAATGTACAGGTGTAAATATAGTTTTGGCTTTCAATAAAGGCAACCTCACCTTCATTGAGGAGGGACTTCCTTCCCGCACTTTTACATGTCATTTTCATGTGTGCAAATCCATATGCTAATAGGTTCGATGTTTAGATTAAGTTTCAAGTTGAAGCATATCAAAAATAGCCTTAAAATCTAGAACAAGGAGACCTTTGGGAATATTTTCCAGGAAAAAAGTAGAATTGTGGAGGATTTGTGAACTATAGAAGAACTGATGGAGGTGGATGGCCTCAATCCCGCCCTCGAGAGTCAAGAACAAAATTTTCTCATTGAATACCATGATATCCTGGCCAAAGAAGAGGTGTATTGGAAGCAAAAATCCAAGGTAAAATGGTTAAAGGAGGGAGACAAAAATACCAAGTTTTTTCACTTCACTACTATCACTAGGACCAACCAGCTCAAGATCAAGGAAATTAGAAGAGTTGATGGCAAACTAACTGCTGATGAAAGAGAAATCAATGATACTGTTATTAATTATTTCAAGGATCTTTTTCTCCCAGGGAAGGAACCATAAGTGGCTACTCGTGATAAGGTACTTTGGCTCTTCCAAAACACTATTTCCCAGTAGGAAAACAAAGATATTTTGCTCATTCCTAGGGAAGAAGAGATCAGATTTGTTGTCTTTGATATGGAACCTGATAAATCTCTTGGTCTTGACGGTTTCCCATTTTTCCCAACATTTTTGGGAGGTGATTAAGATCAACAATACCTTTTTGGTCCTCATCCCCAAAATGATGGGAGCTAAGGATGTTAAAGATTTCAGACCAATCAACCTTTGTAATACTAGCGTAAGTTGATAACCAAAATGTTGTCTCTCAGGATAAAAAGGTGATTACCAATTTCATTTCACCCAATCAAGGAGCTTTTGTTCGGGTAGACAAATTCTGGACAACATTGTTGTTATCCAAGAGGCCATTCACTCTATTGAAAATTTTGGTAGATCTGCCATGCTTGTCAAGTTAGATATGCATAAGGCCTATGATAGGGTCTCGTGGTCCTTTCTTCGGGCCATCATGGCCAAGGTTGGTTTTGATGATTTCTTTATTAACATGATCATGGCTTGTATATCCACTGCTAGTTTCTTTGTTATTGTTAATGGAAAACATGAAGGTTTCTTTCAGGTTGGGCGTGGGCTGAGACAAGGAGATCCCCTTTCTCCTTTTCTTTATATTATAGTGGTTGAATCTTTAAGTAGACTTTGCAACCATGTTGTTTCTCTTAATATTATCTAGGGTATTAAAATTTCTAATGGCCTCTCGTCCATATGTCTTAACCAATTTGTGGATGATAATTTTCTGATGGGAAAAGACTCTATACGAAAGCCTCTAATTTCAAGAAAGTGTTGAATGAATATGAGAGTGTTTTAGGACAATTCATCAATTTCCACAAAAGTGTTGTCTTTTTCATCAATGTGGAGGATCAGTTTCAAGTCATACTTTCTCGCATCCTTGGGTGTAGGATTAAGACTTTTCCAGACACCTATCTGGGTATGCCTCTTATTCATAAGATACCAAATCCTTCTATCTGGAACAATTTGCTTTGGAGAGTCAATAGAAAAATTGCCACGTGGAAGGGAACCCTCCTCACTTAGGCTGGAAAAATTCAGCTTCTCCAAAGTTTGCTTCAAGGCATTCCCATTTATGTTATGTCACTTTTTAAATTGTCGGCTAAGATCTTAGATTCACTTGAAAGGATTCATAAAAGGTTCCATGGGCGGGGGCGAAGGAGAAGTTCAAATTCCCTCTTGTGGCCTGGGATAAAGTTACTAGACCTAAAGAATGTGGTGGCCTTGGCTTGAAGAATATAAAATATATGAATGAAGCTTTGGTGGCCAAAGCTAGTTGGAGAGTGATAAAAGAGGAGGGTCTATGGACAAATATCATCAAGAGGAAATACTTAAGGAATGTTGGAAAAATAGATAATTTTTTCTTGCAAGAAAATCTCCCCTGCGGATCCATCTTCTGGAGATATTTTCTCGCTTCCAAGGAGATATTGAGTAGAGGTATAAAGTGGAATATTGGAAAGGGCAATAACATTCGATTCTGGCGGGATTGTTGGCTGCAAGAGAAACCGTTGAGTGAGGAGGAGCCTTGGAGAACTGTGTCGCAATTTTTTGAAGATAGGGGTAAAGTGTGGGTCAAGGACTATTGGGACTTCTCCAACGAGAGACCCAACTGGTTGAGTTGTTCCCCTAATTTCAATGGGGATAGGCGTCCTTTCAATGATCTTAATATTAAATTAAGAAAATTCTACATTCCCATATTTCAACATCAGAAGGACACAATCATTTGGAAAGAAGAGGAATCTAGAGAATATATGGTAAAATCTGCCTATCTCCTTAACTTCAAAGATTCTTTCCAAAAGGAGTATTGGGGTAGACTTTGGGTGAAATATCTTTTACCCAAGGTGAATATTTTCTATTGGTTAGCTGCTCAAAATAAAATCCTCATTGTGGATAACCTTAGGAAATGGGGCATGGTTATTCCTAATAGGTGTGTTTTATGTAACAAGGAGGAGGAAAGTGTCAACCACCTTTTTATCTCATGTCCTTTCTCATAGGTGGTTTTAACTAAGGTTATGGATCTGTTCAAAGTGCAGTGGTTTCAACCCAACACCATTGAGGATTTTTGCTTGCAATGGGAGTGTCCTTCAAATTCCCTATCCCGGTGGTTCTGCTTAGAAGATGTCCCTCCCTCATTTTTTTGGTGGCTATATGGAAGGAAAGGAATGCCCTCATCTTCATAAACCAGAAAGCAAACATAAAAAGGTTAGTGCTATATTGATATCCTCTATTAAAGAAAATACCAAACTTTTTAAAGGGAAGATAAAAATGCCTTTCCCAGGAAGGAAGAGGAAGTTCTCAAACAGTTCGCCTATAGTCCTCCTCGGTCAAATTACCTCGATCAACCATCAAATGGTCTAAACCGATGAGAATAGTTTCAAACTAAACTTTGATGGTGCGTCGAAAGGTAATCTTTGTTTGGCTGGGGGAGGTGGTATCATCAGAAATCATGAATGTGATTGGATCCTTGCTTATGTTGGCCCTCTAGGTATTCAAAGTAATAATATGGTTGAGGCTAGAGCTCTGTTATGGGGGTCAATTTAGCTAAGGAAAAGGGAATTAAACACATTCTTATTGAGGGTGACTCTCTTCTCATTGTTAATGTTATCAATAAGAACCACTCTCATAATTTGGCCTTAGGAAATATTATCTTTGATGTTAGGGAACATCTTAAAGGTTTTGATTTTTTTCTATCAACCATACCCCCCACCTTGGGAATAAATGTGCGGACATGTTTGCTAATGTGGGGTGCATTATCATGATTTCAAGGTCTGGCTTAAAGGTGATGACATCCCCACATCAATTAATGATATTATTCAATCTGAAAGATCACAATAATTCCTCTATCTCTCACACGAGTGATTTTAGTTGGCTTGAATATCAAGGTAGTAAGCTCAAGTGTGGGGGTTTAATCTCTAGAGAAGGGCCATTTCGGTATTATTAATTACAGGGTGCAACTAGTTTTACTTCGGGATAACAACACTTTGAAACCATGGGAGGTGACAGAGTTAGGGTGGAACCTTTAAGCCATGACAACATTGTCAATAATCCTTCTATGTGGCATATGCTCAAAATTGGGGATTTAGAAAATATATCACCAAGTTACATGGGCACGATCCCTCACTTACCAAGGATTTTGGTATGGTGTGGAATGAGGGCAAGGTGGTTGTTTGGGGTATGGAGATTGAGATATATGAGCAGGCCATAGCCCATGTCACTGAAATGGAGATGAAAGGGCTCAAAATTTTCAAGGACAAGAACATGTGCGACCATGAAATTAACACTTTCTTCATTGTGACAAGGAAAAAGTGCATTTTTTCACCGATGGCATAGCTTGATCATGCATACCAGGGGTGTGGAAAGAGGTATACCTTCACATTATGAAGTATTTAACCCTGGAAGGCAAGTATCGTAAGATCTATACCCATCATCTATCTTTGTTGAACATGTTTAGGCACAAAATCATGATGAACATTCCTTTCTTTCTTTATATGTCTTTTTCGACCTCTGTGAGATATTTTCGGGGGAAGGTGGATACCCCCATTCACGAAGGCCTCATCCTCCTCCTATTTCAAAATGGTAAACCAGTACTAGCCAAACATGTGCCCCTATTGAGGAGGATGACGATATCACCCTGGCCGAATGTCTCACCAAGATGCATGAGGGCAAGGATGCCCACAACAAAGCCAAGGAGGGGGATAATGTGGGAATTAGGGCTAATCAGGATGAAGGGCCCTTGAAGGGAAAAGGTAAAATGATTGTGGATGAGGACCCGAGCTATGAGGACCTGAAGAAAAGGGTGCAACATTTGGAGACTGTTGTTCAGGTTATGGAGGAGGAAAACTTTGACATCAGGGAAGGCATGCTTGACAACATTGAGGCTACTAAGCAAGTATGAATTTCCTAGAAGAACATCAGGGGAGAATTTATTGAGTGGATAAAAAAATTGTGACATGAGGGCTAGACTGGAAGTGGCAGAAGAGGGGCTGAAAAAAAGAAAATACCATTCCAATGCCAACAACTCTAAGGACGAGGATGAGGACTAGACTAAGACCGAATCCGAGGACGAGGAAGAGGAGGAGCAGACCCAAAAGGAGCTAGAGCATGAGCAAAACAAGGTGGATTCTGCTACCATGTTGGGAAAGCCTCCCAAAAGCCAAAAGAAAAATTAATGGTTTTGTATCTAAGCCTGAACTTTAGGCAGACTTTTGAAAAACTGTCTTTGTTTCTTGTGGTTGTTTGTTTTGTTTTCTCTAGGCTAGTTTTCTGGACCTTTTGTCTTTGGAGTTAATCCTGTTTAACTCCCTTTGGTCCTATTTCTCCTTCTGCATCTTTTTGTGAGCTCACATGATGTAATCTTTCTTGTTTGGCCTCTGGGAGCCGATCCCTATTTTTACTTAATCTAATGAAAAACATGTTTTGATCAAATTTTTCATACACACGACATTTGAATACTCGTTCCTTCTTCTCTTTTACAAAATTTTCCTTATGGGAAGAAGTAGTCACAACAATCACACATAAAATGACATCAAAAACATGTACAACATGACATCTACACATACGCTTTCACCCCTAGGGTCATCATCATTTTCACTTCCTCTTCTCTAGCTTCCATGCTTCACTTTTTATCACTCCACACTTTTTCTTGTCTCTCTCAACACACTTTTCACCATCGATCTACATGGTTATCAGGTACACATCTTCTATCTACTTTATGTTATCAAGCATTCACTCAACAACATAAAGTGGGGAAAATGTAGACACTAAATCACGCACTTTGGGTACATTTCTAGGTCCTAATCACATACCACTATTCATATGATTCCTAAGCGAGAAAAGTACTAATTGACCACTATATTTGGCCTCTTTACTTTCTTTCTATTTTCCTTCTTGGTCTTACACACCTTATTTCCCAGTTTGACTTTCGACACTTTAGTTTTTCTAAGTCTGGACACCAACACCCAAATAAGACGTCGAGCAGGTGCCCTCGTCCCCTCTGGGCACCCTAACCTCTTTATATCTTACTCGTATCTTTTGGGCCCTTTATAATTGTTGGGAATCTTTATTTCCTATGGGTTGGCCTTTTAGTGGTTAATTACGAAATTCAAGCAAGGGAATCATATAAATACAAAGCTATGTGACCATAATAAAGGACCAAACACTAAGCATTATCTATCACCACCTAAGGTTGCATCCAAGAGCATTCTAAGAGAAATCAAACATCTATCTAGCTTTACACAAGGGATGAGGGATCATATTATCTCTGTATACACGCATAGGAGGGGAAGTTCATTTTTCCATGCACACATCTATTTTCATCTTCTACATCTATCTATTGCTTGTTATTCAAGTACATTTGCACAAGAGACATGTACGACACCATTCTACACACACACACATCAAACTACATGGAGTCGACATGTAGTGCGATTGCCCAGATCATGAGTTCACTCACTAGGTATTTCACCAGGTGGTCAGCCCAAATCCCCATTTGCATCTTTTTTTTAGGATTTGATGTGTTTTGGGGTTTTGCGTATTCTCTTTCTTCTTGTAGGTTTCAGGTGATTAACAATGAAGTACAATGACATACAAGTGACTAAAGGTGACACCCAGAAACATCTTCTTGCGGCCGTGCGGCCCGAGTTTTTGAGGTTACCGAAGTCATAAGTGCCTACAAGTCTACAGTGCTCCAGGCGCCCCTGACCCTACATAGGCGCTCTAGTCCCGACATTTCTAGCATTTGCATAATTTTTTGGGTTTGGTTGCGACAATCCTCCCTTCGGTTTCATCAATTTTCTAGCTTGGCACAACTTTGGCATCACTACGAATCAGATAAGTATTTTTTCCCTTAATTTACAACTAGGGTTTCATATTTTCTAGCTTACTTGGATCAAATATGTACTTTAATTGTCTATATTTGCGTTGTTACATAATTAAAATTTTAGCATTTATAGTTTCTATATTTTCTTAATCAATCATGTATATAACACCAACAACACACTTGTTGTCAATATTATCAATTTTAATCAATCACAAGATCAAAATCAAAACAAAAAGTGAGTTTATGATTGTCAAAACCAAAATGACTACTATGTACTTAACTATGGCTACCCAAACAATTACCAAAACAATTTATGAAAACATTTTGAATAATACAACCATGACCTTGGCTTCACAAATATGAACCTAACATTTTTTACCTCTTCCAAAAAGTAAGGGGTTGTGACTTTCACACATGTAGAAAATATAACAAGTTTATGCGACATTAAACTAAAAATCAAAGGTAAGTTTTCAATGAATAATTTTTAGGGAATGTAGGATTTAACACCCATCAACCGAACCAAAATAGTCCTATAACACCTCGTAATGTGAACTTGCACATATACCAACTTCATTCCCAAATCATCAAAGAACACACCACCCAAAGCATGAAGTCAAGTGATGCATAAAATTAAGTTATACCAATCAACACTCACAATGTTGACCCTTATCAAAGTATCCATAAGGATCGTTTATAAAAAACAAGTGCACGCATAGTTGTAGAAAACAAAATATCTAACAAGAATGAATATGCAAAAATAACTCAATATGAAGAAAAGATAATATTTCTTCAAAGGTGCTACCTTAATAGCTCACAAATGAAGATGTACATATAGGTGAGTGAATGTGTCACTCCTCCATAATTAGTGGACAAAGAGCCCAAAAATAGAATTGTAACTCCCACACTTGGCATAGTCAAACTAAGAGTAACTCTCACTTAGATAAATAAGATGGCCAAGTGTAACTCCCATGACTACCTCTAAGTATAACTCTTATGAGTAGTACACATGAGCAAGCTAACTCCTAAAGTGTAGGAATAATCCATGTGTATGAATAATTCACACAAATAAATAAATGGAAAAAATAATATCCTACACTAAAACCCCCTTAAGCATAACTTAGGTGGGTGGAAAATAAAGGGGGTCCTGAAAACAAAGCCCGATGAGGTACCCACATACAATGCAACTCTCACAAAGTGGAGTAAAATGATAAAACCCAATGGGAAACCCCCAAAGAGAGAAAACGAAGAAAATTGAGGACTAAGAAGCCTTCTTTAGAAGCTACGATTGCTTGTAGCCACCATATATCCTGCAAGATAAGGCCCATGTGTGCCTCCACAAAGAAGAGATAAGATAAATGCATAATGTCACATGAAAAATGTTGTAGTAGGTCCCTCTACAACAAATAATGTCTCTTTCTTTCGGAAGAAAGAAATCCATAAAGAAACAAACTGCTAAATTCCCACTCAAAAGGAATACGGTAGGAATCGAATGTAGAATTCTCGAAAAATTCCCAAATGTCTCCAAGCGAGTACTCAAATGTGTGAAATTTAGATTAGGAAATATAAGCCTAATTATAAAATATGGCAATGCAGAAGCACAAAATGAAGGAGGGAGAGCAGGAGGGTTTATAAGTACCCTCATTACATCCAAAGAAGAAGGTGCAACTCCATAGGAGTTGTCAAAGAGAAGAAAAATTTCCTCAATGGTGTCATCTAGATTTGAAATGTGGGACTCTACAAACAAGGAAGCAATATCTAGTAGAAATGTGTCCCAATGAGGTGAATATAAAAGACATATGTGATCCTATTGCAATGGATTGAAGTAGGGTCTTAAATGCAGAGAGGAGTACATGGAGGTCCTCATCCATAATCTCCGTAAGTGATGGTATTGTTAGTGCATAATCACAACACCCCTGAATGCCTACAACCAGATGGGTTGAGACTCTTAGTGTGATTGCACAACATGGAGCATCTCTCAAAGTGTGGGACCTTGCGAGTTGAGAGAGCTCTCTGGATTAAGGTTGGTTCCTATTCCTCTGTTCAGGTGCACACAAATATATTACAGAGGATCTATTCTAAATCTACTCTATTTTACCAAGGAGACAGGGTCGAGGAGATGCAAGAAAATAAACTAAGCTAACGAGGTGATGCACCAAAGGAATGTTAGACCCTCGTTTTGTAGTTTAACACACTACGATGACCAAATTATAATAAGAGATCGAAGAGACAATAATGAATACATGAGAGGGTCGAGAAACATCCACAGACATATATATTATTGCTTAGGAGTCAATACAGTATATCATAGGTGGCCAAGAAGCAAAACTTGCATTACAATCCGAAGGAGAGGTTAGAAAAGCTCCACAAATCCTTCTGTGAACAAAAGAAGAAGGGAGGGCGCAAAACAAAAACGTCCAACCTTTTACAATGAGTCTCGACCCTTCCTTTATAGATTCGGCACAAAGGGGAGAAAGAGAGAGAAGTGGGAAAACTAGTTCGGAGTTCAACTACTATCATCAATGCCTCCTGCAAATCCACCCCAAATTTGTCGTGTCTACAACAATTACTCGTTCGGTGCCTCAAAGGAGGAGGAACGATGCAGATCAGATCAAATCCGATCTAGTTGTTGGGCAAATAGATCTTGTATTAATGGCACAAAGATGTTTCTCCATTTTTCACCCACTTAGCTTCTCCAAAATTAAAGTTTTAGATCTCCATGGTGTAGATAAGGCCGAGATCTTTCCAACGGTGCTAGATTTTTCGATTTCGAGCACTGAGTCAAAAGATATGCCCATCTAAAATTTGAATCAGGTTCGTACAGAAATGATGGCAATCGGTTGCCAAAACGGGCCCCCTTTTTTGAAACCGGACACGTGGAGGGCTGGCGCATGTCTGAGGGATGCCTTTGTATTTTTCTTTTGAAGTTGTGTCGGCCATGTGGCTTCTTCCACAGATCGCTCAATTTCTTCATGTTTTGGCTAAGTCCTTTTGTTCGGCAGGGTCATATATCTGATGGGGACACGTAGAGGCCTAGTGCTTGTTTGGAAACCTTCCCCCAATTTTACTCTTGAATTAGCATCGTGCTGACACTTGGCATCCTCCGTTGGCCTGTCTCTGCTTTGACTATTCAACCCCGACCTTGTCCCCCTCTTTGGACCTGGGACACGTGGAAGGTATGCGCTCATTTAGAAACCCGCTCAGGATTTTGTCTTTGAAGAAGCGTCGGGTTGACACATGGAAGCTTCCACAGACTCTTGGACTTTTCAATGGTCGTTCCTACTTTTCTTAGGCCCTGAATACGTGGCGAGATGGCGCTCGTTTGGGAATCACCTTTTGGGTCGTGCCTTGAAATTTTGCTGATGCAACACATGGAGCCGTCTGCAGACTCCCTATACTTAGTCAATTTTGGGCCCGCTCTGTCCCATTTTAAACTTGGCCTATGTGGTGAGCCCACGCTCACTTGGGCCTCTGCTTTTGGATTTACCTTTGAAGATGCGCCGAGTTGACGTGTGGTAGCTTCTGCTAGCACCTTTATACTTCGTATTTTTTAGGCTGCATGGTCCACCCTTTTGACTTTTAGCTATTGACTCTACCCCTCTTTGGACCTGGGACATGTAGGAGTCTGGCACTTGTTTGAGTCTACCCTTTTAGATTCAATCTTTGGAGGTGTGCCGTTTGGACACTTGGAACCTCCACTGTCTCCTCCATACTTAGTTGTTTTTTAGGGCTCGTTCTGAGTCATTTTAGAGCCCGAAACGACTTCGAGCCTTCGCCGTTTCTTTTCCTTTAAGCCCTTAGTTTCTTTGACACTATCTTCTCCTTCCCCGACCCTTCTTTTCATTTTAGAGCCCACCTGTAATCTGTTTTGTTGGATTTGAAGCATGGGTTTTCTCGATAGAGTTGTTTCTTGAATTTCTTCCTGCACAGGTCGTTTGAACTTTCGCAGGCCCTACCACTCCATTGTAGAGTCCCTCTGCAACCTGTTTGCAAGATTTGAATGTGATTTCTCTTGTTTTTACTATGCGGGGTCGTGGCTGATCAATTTTGTCGGGGAACAAAATAGTGATAATAATTTGGCGACTCACAGGGGCATCTGCCTGCTAGATGAAGAGATCAGTAGCCTTGAAGCATCCATTGGGCGTGGAGTCAAGAATGATGGCCTGATACTGATCCTACCTCTGATCCGTGAGCCCGACCATTTGCACTCTCAATTTTCATAAGAAATCTTGAAACAAGGCTTCTGAGAGTAGAAAATTGTTTTGACCTGGGCTTTCATCTGTCCCTGAATGGACTATTTTGAAGATGATTTTTAGTTGCTCTGCATTTGTTTTATTTTGAAATAACAACTATTACAGGCAACTATGGGTCTCTCTCTACCATGAATACTGAAAGGGATAACATGTTCACTTGGAGGCACGTTGAACTATGTACCGACGCAACCTGGAGCAATAAAGAACCTGTGCCACAACACTTAGGGAAACAAAACTACACTATAACAAAACAACATGCATATGCACTTAGGGAAATTAAAATCCTATGCTAATATTTACAGGGGTGGAAACTTCCCAATCAGTAGCAATGTTTGAGATGGATCCCGTTCACTGGGATCTGCAATTCTTTGCCATCTAATTTAGCCAGCTAGAAGGCATTTCTACTCTTGCACTTTGTGATCATGTAAGGGCCACTCCAAATGGCATCAAATTTGGAGTGTTTTCCTGGATTTGCCCGATCTACATCCCATTTTAGGACTAAGTCCCCTTCCTGAAAGGTCCTCATTCTTGCCTTCTTGTCAAAACTCTTTTTTATCAATGTCTGATCCTTCTCCATGACTTGCATTGCATGCTCTCTTACCTCCCCTACCTCCATTAGCTTTGCATACATGATTGCCATAGGCTCAAACTCGGAAAATCCAACTGTTTCATGAGTTCCAAAGCGGGCAACTCCAATGATATGGGAAATATTGCCTCCTTTCCATATACAAGCTTGTATGGTGAGCTACATGTGGATCTTTTGGATGTGATCCTATCAGCCCATAGAGCTGATTTGAGCTTTGTATGCCAAGTCCTCTGATTTTCATCAAGATTCCTTCTAATAATCCTTAATAGGTTCTTATTTGTGGACTCTTCTTGGCCATTACCTTGAGGGTAATAATTTGATGAGGTGCTTTGAGATACACACCATTCTTAACTACCCATTCAGTGATCCTTGTACCAAGGAATGCCAATGCATTATCTAATATAATAGTGGCAGGGACTCCAAACCTAGTGGTTATTCCTTCATAAAAATCCAAGATGTTGGATTCATTTGCTTCTTTTAGTGTCACTGCTTCAGTCCACTTGGTGAAATAGTCTGTTGTAGTGAGTATCCACTTATGGCCTTGGCTTGAATTTGGGTTAATCACCCCAATGAAGTCTAGTCCCCATTGCATGAATGGTTGTTCCACTGAAATGGGATGAAGGGGGGCGGGTTGCTAGCTTCTCCTTTCCTATGAAGAATGCACATTTTTACACTTCTTGATCCATGAATAGCAGTCCCTGAACACTGTAGGCCAATAATAACCAACTTTCATGATCTTGAGAGCTATTACTCGAGGGGCAAAGTGACCTCCTGCTTCTCCATCATGGAATTCATGCAACACTCTCTCAATCTGGCCTATCTCAATGCATCTTAATAGAATACCATTGATATCCTTCTTAAACAAGACACCACCAACAAACACATATGGGATAGCTTGTAGTCTGAAGTATCTTCTCTTTGCCTTGTTCCATTCTAGAGGGCACAAACTTGTTTGAAGGTAATGCACCAAGGCTTGAGTCCAACATGGAGCAGGTGTATCATTAGCTAGTTGTTCTTGATCATTATGTAAAAATAGGACAGCCTCCTTTTCACCCACTGACTCAACTTGATGCTTGGAGGTGAGTTGTTCACACAGTCCCTTGCCTCTAACTAGTTTGGTCACCTTGATCTCAATGTCATATTCCATTACTCGGGTGATCCAACCTGCCCTCTTCTCATTCAAATCCTTATTTAAAAGGAATTCCTTGACACCAACATGAGATACTAGTAGTTGAATCTTGTTATTTGAGACCAAGTTCCTAAACTTCTTTAAGCTCCTAATAACAACAAGGACTTGTTTTTCAATGAAAAATATTTTACCTCGTAGTCCTCCAAGCTCTGACTGAAGAAGGCTATTGGTTGTTCTGAACCTTCATTGTTGGGCTAGACCAAGATGGTTGAGATGGTGTCTAACCCTCCAAAAGCATATAACATGAAGTCTTTTGAGAAGTCTGGGTTAATGAGAGTTGGAGCCTGTGATATTGCGAGCTTGATGGCCTCAAAACTCTCTTTGCCTTCTGCTGTCCATTTAAATGCAAGACTCTTCTTTAACATCATTGTTAAAGGCTTCACAAGAGTAGAAAAGTTAGGTACAAACCTACGAACAAAGTTTATCCTCCCCAAGAAGCTTTGGAGAGACTTTTTGTGTTGTGGCAATGGAAGTGTCCGGATAGCTTCAACTCTTTCAGGGTCAATTGCTAACCCTTTTCTAGAGACAATGTGGCCCAACAGTTTCCCTTCATGAGCTAGGAACACACACTTTTTGGGTTTAATGACACCCCAAACCTTCTACATCTCTGAAATACCTGTCTAAGGTGAAAGAGATGGTCTGCAACATTTTTGAAAAGATAGTGATATCATCTAGGTACACCAGGACTATGTTGTTGATCAAGCCTTTGAATGCCATATCCATAGCTCGCTGAAATGTTGCTCCAAAGATTTGATAGTCCAAATGGCATTTTCCTATAAGCATATGTTCCCCATTTGGTGGTGAAGGCCATCTTGAATTGATCTTCTTCTTTCACCATTATTTGGTTATAACCTGAATACCCATCTAACAATGAGAACCTCTCAGAACTAGCTACAACTTGTAGGATCTGTTCCATTGATGGAAGTGGGTAGTGATCCTTAAGTGATGCTCTGTTTAGATCACAAAAGTCCACACACAACCTGATTTCTCCATTTTTCTTTCTCACAGGTACCAAGTTAGCAACCCAACTCGAATGCTTGATAGGAAAAATGATACTTGGCCTCAATTAGCTTGTTCAATTCTTTTCTCATGAGAGGCTCAATGTGGGGATTTATTGGCCTTTGCTTTTGTCTGAAAGGCTTAGCTCTGAATCCAACTTGATGGTGTGTTGTGCCAGCTTTGGGTTGAAACCTCTTAAATCTTTATAAGTCCAGCAAAGACATCTGGGAATTCTTGATAGAGTTGAACAAATTCAGATTTTTCTTGTTGAGTGCTTACCCTGCCAATCTGCAATGTTT
Source organism: Taxus wallichiana var. yunnanensis (assembly GCA_018340775.1). Lineage (NCBI taxonomy): Eukaryota > Viridiplantae > Streptophyta > Pinopsida > Cupressales > Taxaceae > Taxus > Taxus wallichiana. The sequence continues at coordinate 705,125,286 of CM031235.1, forward strand.
TGTCTTCTTCTATAAAAATAGGTTCTGAATCTTCACCCTTTACTTGAATATTTTCCTTTTATTTTTAGAATTGGTCATTTGGGTTGAAGATTGATTCTAAAGTGACAAGCCCCTTTGGTAGTTTGTTGGTCCTCAGCTATACCACTTGATCTCCATACTGCTGCTCTAATTTGTCTTGATTCCTGGAGGAGAATTCAGCTTCCTCTTGTAGAAAGTTGACAATTTGTTGATCACTTTCAAAGACTTGCCAACTTATGTTGTTGTCTAGGATAGCTGGCCTTACAACCAACTTGATATGGGGCTGATGCTTATCATTCTTGATACTCTCCACAACATCAAATGCTACCCCAATTGCTGCCAATCTATCTCTTTGCTTCATTCTTCTTCCTTGGGATGGATTTAATGTTGAATGCCTCAAAATCCTCAATGAGGTCCCATACCCGGTTCTTGTAACTCTTTAACAGGTCGTTCTTGGCAGCATTTTGTCCTCGGACCTGATTAGCAACTAGTTCATTGTCACCAAACACCTACAAGTTCTTGATTCCATGTTTCCTTGCCCAATGCAGTCCATGGACCAAAGCCTCATACTTTGTTGTGTTGTTTGAACAAGAAAATTGGAAATGGAAAGTGAGTAGTATTTCATACCTTTAGGTGAGACAAGCATAGCTCCTCCTCTCGGCTCCTTGCCTACTTCTTGAGCCATCAAATAATAACTGCCATACCTCATTATCATCTTTGTGGTCTAGCTTAATGATGTCGGGAAGAGGTTGATTTTCTTCATGCAAACAATAGACTCCTAGCTCAGACTCCTCCATCTCTTTATAGGGGTCAAAATCATGTCTCTTGTTCACCCACTTGTTGAGAGTCAAGTCTAGGATACACCCCACCTTGGTATCTATCTCACAAGTGCTTGGGAGGTCCTCCAAATCAAAGGCTGAACAATTTGCATTGATCGAGCTGGGTACATAAGACTTAATATGGTAATCTACAATGGGCTTAGATCTGATTGTGGCCTTAGCTCTCGAAAAGTATGTATGACCAATCAACAGATAAATAGCCTCCAATCTTAGTAGTGAAGTCTCTCGACAAACATAGTGCAAAATGTGGTGGCAAGTCTATGACTGATATGTTTTGCAATACAATCACATTGGGGCAGGCATGTAGTGTGAGGCTCAAATATTTAATGAATCCAATAGTTTTCACTACTGTCCCATCCAATTACACTACCCCTTAGAGATGACTTTGTATTGGAGACCCAGTTGATTAGCTATTTTCTTTGGCATTACAGAGCTACTTGCCCCCGAATCAATCATGCAATTGTGTACCAATTTGTCCCCAATGATCAATGAAACATAAAATGGAGGTGGCTTCAGATTCTTACCTTGTTGTCCTCCATGGTTTCCTTGGGCTGAGCCGCATTGGCAAGCACTTTCTCTTGCTGGTTAGGGGGCTCATTTGAGCTTGACCAATTGGCCATAACAGTCTGCAATAGATCTCTTTGTCTGGAATGGCCAGTGACTCCCACATTGAAATGTTCACATTTGTCTTCTTCATTTGTTCAATGATATTAAATGAGATATCCTTTTGCTGCCCCTTCCCTGGTACATTTTTCTCTTGCACATGGGTTGTCACAACCGGTGCTTGAGTGGATTTGGCAGGTGGCTTGGACTGACTTTGCATATTGGGAGTTACACTTTGAGTGCCAATACCTTATGGAGTAATGGAGGGTTGAGGATTACCTGAGTTAGGTGATTTTCCTTCTCCAATATTTCTCTTTTTGGATCGTGTATTGGTAGCTATACTTTGAGAAGGGGCTTGATTCATTCCACAAAAGTCCTCAGCTTGCCAATTGACAAGCATAGTTTCACTTGGAGATGCCTCTTGTTGAGCTCCTTGCTACTGATTTTCTTCTTGACTAGACTCTTGTGACACACCACTGGTCTGTACCATCAAGGCTTGGTTTAGTGCACCATTGAAGCACATTGATTGGTTATGAGGCTGATTGCATGGAAAACACCAATCATATTCCTGGGCCATATTGTTTTGTGCTAGGACCAAGGCCCTTGATGTTGAAGCTATGTTTGGATCATATGACCAAAAAGGTTTAACAACTTGAGGTTGTCCTTGGCTCTGATTTTGATTTGCATCCTACACTGGTGGCCTATTTTTCTAATATGGGGGTCTAGCCTGACACTGAACTTGAGGTTGATATGGCCTAGAACTCTGAGCTTGTTTCCTCTTAATAGTCACTAACTCATTCCCTAGGTTCTGCAGTTGTTTCATAACATCTTGAAGCTCTTTTGAGATACTAGAGGATGAGGTGGAGGCTTCAACTGAACTTTGATTCCTAGGAGTAGGCATCGGAGCTAATGTGGGTGTCTAGCTAGTGCTTGGGTTTCCTAATTTTGGATATAGAGGCATGGGTGGCCTAGGAGCAAGTTTTCCAGCCTGAATTAAACAATTTTTAGCTCTTATGGAAATGCTATAGGCTGCAGGTAAGGCTGTGCCTCCCATTGATTGAATCATCAAAGCAATATCGGAATTTAGAGCTCTAAGAAAGTATAAGAAGGCACCTTCATCTGTGGGCTTTACAACCACTAGAATCCTGTCCCATGTCCTTTGAAATCTGAGGTTGAAATCTATCAACTGCTCGTTAGGAGCTCTTTTGATTGTTTTCAGTTGCTCCAACAAGGAAAAATTATCCCCCTTTTCTCCAAACTGGTCATGAAGAGCTCTGCACAGATGGTCCCAATTATGAATATGTTATCCCGTAAAATTGACAAGGGCAATTTTACCGATAACCGCATTTGAAAATTTTGTTCCGATCCCTCGTTAGGGATCCCTTGTGTTCGAAACGTTGTAAAATCCCTTCCCGGGAAATCTAGTTTTCAAACTTAGTCTTTTTGAGCCTTTTTTGGCTGGGCGCATGAAATTGCTTTGCAACACTAACTTTTGATGCGCCCCCTTAAAAAGCCTTTGGCGCATGGTTTTCAATGTCAACACAACTTTTCATGCGCCAAAGAATGTTGAACCTTCCCTGCGTGCGCCAAGGCGCATGCGCTTGTGTTGGTACAACTTTTGTTGCGCCACCCTTTGGTGCGCCAAAGGGCGCACATAACTTCATGTCGACAATGCTTTTGGTGCGCCAAAGGCGCGCTTTGTCTCCTGTTGTCAAATACTTTCATGCGCCAAAGGGCGCATGCTTTCTCCTGTCGACAGCAACTCTCATGCGCCTTTCAAAAAAGTAGGTGGCGCATTGATGACCAGTTTTTCTATATATATGTGCGTGCGCGCCCAAAGTGTCATTTTCACTTTTCGCTGAGCACGTGATTTTTCTGAGCCTATCAGCCTCTGCCTCGTCGTTTTCAACACGTTGTGGACCCGTTCCCGAGCTTTTGCTATTTATCCAGGTATGAGGTGTCTTTCTCTCTCGTATGTTTTGTGTTTTCAGTTCTTGGTGTGTTCTTGGTCTGGTTTTAGCTTGCTAAGTTGGTTTTGAAATATAAATGTGTTGGCCTAGCCTCCTCTATTTGCTATCTCGCCCCCATGCTATCCTTCCTCTTTCCAGATCTGCTTTGGAGAAGGACGTTTTCTTGAGGCAGTGGTTGTGGCCCTCCTAATCTAGATCGTTTATTTACACCGGCCGAACCTTTCAAATAGGAGCAGAGGAACAAGAGGAATTTGAACCATAAAGAAACCCCCTTTGAAAAGAAGGTTTGTTCACTGTCTTTTCCACTTGGCGCATCGGCACGTCCTGCAACACTAAGAACAGTTACGTCCCTTTGGCGCATCTGACCGCCTTGTAACGTGAGCAAAACCCGCGCCAATGGCGCACCCTTTCTGCTTGCTGCATCATTAACCTCTGCGCCCTTTAGCGCGTCTCTTTCACATACTACAAGTGTCAAATCTCGCGCCCCTTTGGCACGCCATCCTTTTGTGCTGCATCACGTTTCCATGTGCCCATGGCGCACCTAGATTCCATGCAACACAAGCTTTATCTCTGCAAGTATGAAGCTATAAAGGCGCAGGCGCATCCCCGATTGCAATAACATTATGTTGTGTAAACCCTTTGTGCGCCGCGCCATATCCCTTTGGCGCACTAAAAGTCAATGTTACACGATCCATCCATGCGCCGAAGGGCGCACCAAATCCCAATGCAACATGAAAATTCCATGCGCCCTTTATAAAATGCAATCTGCAACATCCATGCGCCATGCGCCCTATTTATTTGGCCTGCAAGTTGCAATTTTCATGCGCCCTGCGCCCTGAGCCTTAAAATCTCTAACTCTTTCTTCTGCTGACTTTCCAATGGAAGATCAAATGGCTAATTCAACCTTTTTGGATTGGGTCTCGCTTCTTCTTCATGCAGATCAGCAACTGAGTTCAAAAGAACATATGTCTACATCCAGCAAGAGACCCACCAAACCAAGAGGAAAGGCTAAGCTTACAGAGGAAGAGATGAAGTACAAATATCAAAGGGTCAGGATGCCCGAATCACAGGCTGAATGCAGTATGGATGTCAGAGACTCAGAATTGGGTCACATTGACATGGAAGAATTCTGGGTTAGAACTCAGAAGGTTACAAGAAGTCCGTGGATGGACAAATTAATAGGCAGTGCCCTGCACTTCGCCGGAGGAATCCCCGTCAGTGCCGTCAACAATGAATTCATGATGGTGATTGCTCAATCTTACAACAAAGACACAAGATGTGTCGAAAATAGCAAGGGCGAGGTAGTCATCAACCTCACTGCCCATCATTTTGAGATGATACTTGGCATCCCTCACCACCGGCACTTCGTGGCCGTCAGCCAAGAAGAGTGCATCAAGGCCTGGGAAGATAATGAAGACCAATGCATGCAACTAATGAACGAAGTCTACTTGAAAAACAAGAAGGTGGTAACCCGGTGGCCCCAAATCATCCACCGCAGTGACTTCTCAGAAGAGCTCAACGATACCATTACTTTCTTGAGCAGATTCTTCTAAGCTTTCGCGCCCACTACTTCCATAAATGGATGCTTTGCGGTACTTGGAGACAATGAATAAAAATGTGCACGAGCAACGCTTTTCTTTGGGAGATTATAAGCGGCACCATTTCCGAGCGATTCTGACAGATTCAAAGACAACGGGAGTATTCCATATGAACTCCTACGTGGTCTACGCTACAGGCGTCGGAGAGGGATTATCCAGGCTAAACCGAAGTGGAATTTGGCCTCGTGTCAAAATATATGAATATTATCCGAAATCGAGGCCGGAGAATAGCATCCCTCGGTTCGCCAAAATTAATGATGCTTTCTTCTATCACATCATTTGCTGTTAAGGCCAAATCTAACTCATGGTCGCACAACCAAAACATTGTGTCAACCGTGGAGAAGTGGGGGGCCCTGTTCACCCAATTTCCTACATTCACCTATCTGAGGGCTGCCAACTTTTTGGGAGAGCCAACCAGGCTACCGAGGTATCTTTGGACCTAAGGCGATTCTACTAGAGATATCAAGACAACTTTGGTCACATACCATGAGAAATGCCTCAAAAGAAAGAAGGGCGGAACTCCTTTCCCCCTCACAGTAGGCCGATACACATGCTCCACCCATCACAAGGCGAAGGAAATGTTCGCAGAGCTGGAGTTGCTCAATTTAAAACATGACTTCCCAGCCAGGCCTACCTTTGACCCAAGGAGCTGCCTGCCAAGGGCTAAGCTTGATCCGATCCATGTCCCTCAAATTGAGGATATGTACATTGACGTCATCCACGAGGTGGAACTCAGAAGAAAGGATCATTCTCGCTTAGCATTGACGGAAATTATCCAATACGGAGTGGCCATTGTCCCCAAAGGCTTCCAAACGACAGAAGATGAAGTGGACAAGGTGTATAATGACACGGAAGGGGACGATTGGCCCTTCCCGGCCATTGACAGAAGCAAGGCTCCTCAAACAATTGAGGAGAGGGTCAAGGAGACTATGCGCAGAACAGAGCACTGGTGCCGCATGAACGGGCTGATCTACCTCGGGGTAGATTTCACGACTTCCCCATTGGGCAATGCACCTCCAAGGTCCAAGAAGCAGCTAAAAGGCAAAGGTGTAGAAGGTGAATCTAGCACCATTTAGGAAGAAGCCCCTGAAAGTCCTCTTTCCACAGCGCCAGAATAGGTAATAACTCTGGACTCGCCAGAGAAAGAAGCGGCAGGGGATAGTCCCATACGCCCATCCACTTAGGATGTTGGCATTGCTACAACCACAGAAGTCCCTTCTATCCCTTCTTCTTCTCTTCCTTCCCCTCCTCAAGTGACTCACGCGACCACCCCTTTGGTCGCGTCCTCTATCCCTTCTTCTACTCTTTCCCCCACCTCTTCATCTATCTTCTCCTCCCTCACCGATTTATCTTCTTCCATTTCTTCCCTCATTTTCGGGCTCCCTTCCCTTCCTTTGTCTTCTGCAGTTCATGCGTTTTCCCTTCCTCCCGTGGACACTTCTTCAGCTATCCTTTCAATGCCGCCGCCGCGTGTCTCCACGTTTTTCCCCTCTTCTACTGTTGCTCCCTCCTCCTCTGTCTCTGGTCCTTCTTCTATGGGACCAGCCTGGATCTCTTAGCAGCTGGGCCAGCAAAAGAGGAAATTTCCCATCGCTCCGATGGACTTTTCGGTAATTCCAGCCAAAGGGGCAAAGAAGCAAAAGCCTGTAACACGCTTCTCTCAAAGTGCTGCAGGTGAGAGAGTTATGGAAATAGCATACCCTGATCCCCTCAAGGAGAAAAAAGATCTGTCTCCGACAGATTTTACTGTGACTCAAGTCACAATGGGGACGTCTTCTGAAAGTCTCTAGGGGGAAGCTCTTTCCGCAGTCGATGCCCTCTGCAAAAAGCTTCAAGGAATAAAAGAAGAGAAAAGGCTACTGAAGGAGCAGAACAAATATCTGCTTCAAGCCTTACAGAAGATGGGTAGTGCACCTCCCACGACTGCCGCCGAGACTTCTGAGCTTCTCAGCCAGGAGAAAATCAATGAATATTCAAAGATCGGCGAGCAGGGTATGGCCGTTTCTGCTTGGAGGAGCCAGATCCTCAAGGACAGTGAAAGAGTGATCACCGAGTATGTCAATTCATATCTAAACATCAAAAAGGTGAACAAGGAACTCCAAGTATTAGCGGGTCCCATATCAGAAGAGCTAGATCATGCTAGACTCCAACATGAGACCTTTCAACAAATGTTCGACTGTTCAGTCGAAGATCTGGTCAAGTTCGGAGTTTTCGGCCATCCAAGGGCCCTCAACAAAACCATGTCCACTCTGGACTATCGGATAGATCAGCTGGAATTTGTTCTGGAAAAGATAGACAAGGTGAAGGAAGAGGCCACTGGACGCGATGCAAAGAAATGGAGCGAATTGTTCTTAACATGTCTCCGGGCTGCTCACTCCTTCCTTTACCATGAGATCACCGATGAGACTATTCGGATCTTGAGGAGATCGCTTCTCAAGGAAACGGGCCGAGGTCACATTTGACACTCGAATCTATCAACAACCTCTCTTGCTGTAGGGACTTCATCGGAGTTCCTCATCGAGGTGGAGAAAGATTATTCTAAACTCCCGGAAAAGCTCATAAGCGAGCGGGAGACTTGCGAAGCAATCGTGAGCAGCACAAGGATCCATCACAGGGATCAATTTGGGCCCATGATTAACAAGTTTTTTTGGAATACCGCGCTCGCCCACATATCATCTCTGAGCGGCATCGAGCGAGCAACCCCCTTTCGGCCGCGGGATGACGATGTGAGTAAACTGCTTCTTCTTCTTCTTCTTCTTCTTCTTCTCTCTATTCTCCGACTTTCTTGTTGAAATGTCTAAAGTGTGTTGGCACAAATGATGACATCATCCATGTTGCATCATGGGATGATGTCATCCATCAAGTTGTCAAAAGTCAACATGACTTTTAGATATTTTGTAAATATCTTTGTAAATAGTTGTTGGCTCCTTTTTGCCTTCTTTTCTCCTCTTCTTCTATAAATACCCCAACACTTGTTGTGTTGAGGGATGGATGAATATCTTTCAGATGAGAAATAGGAGTAAGGAGAAAAGACTTTGAGCTTTTTGTAACAGAACAAATTAGTAATACAATATTTGGACTTTGTCTTTGAAATACATGTTATATACATTAGACCTTTCTTATGTTAGATCTGTGTATTTATTCAGTTGGATCTGCTTCTATTTTATTGTCATTTATTTATCATCAGTATTGCTTTGTTTATTTATGCAAGTAGGTTTGGCTCTTTTTACTACCAACCCAAAAACATAAATCTTCTGACCTTTACCTTTGGAATTCATTTCTTTTCTCCCTTCGGACCTGTTCCTTCTTCCTCCTCTCTCTCATTCCTTTCTCTTCAGCAGTGGAAATAAACCTCTTGGGATGAGATCCCAAACCCCGAAGGCGAGAATCATGAGACTTGCATAGATTCCTGCTTTGGTAGAATAGCAATAAACCGATTTCGCTTTGACTCAAAGAGGGGCTATGCCCCGCACTGCTGGCTCGTTTATCCATAGATCTCGCCCAAGTAATGATTTTCGGACCAACGAGAATAGAGCTTGCTGTTAGACTCCTGAACCATTGTGAAGCTTTACCCTTGAGTGAAGAGGCTAGCAATTTGACTGCAATGTCCATCTCAGTGATCTCATGGATTGCATAGACATTTGCAATGTCTTGAACGTGGTCACCAAGAGAAGTCTGGTTCTCTCCAGTGAAATATGGGATGCTCTTTAAAGCTGCCACTGGGACTGGATTTTGTGCATTAAGGGCGAGTGGGCTGCTACCAGTGAAATTGACATAAGGATTTGTTATGCCATCTTGATTGGGCTGAGAACCCTTGATTGAAAGAACAACCTACTAGGAGGAGGTGTTGACAAGGCTCTATTTGGTGGAGATGGAGACCTCTGGGCTCTTCTCCCCCTTCTCCTTCTGTCGGGACAAATGCAGATAGACAAACCGTCCCTCTTCTCTGGTTCTTGACCTTGTTTGTATTCTTCTCATGAACTTGGAAAGTCAGGACTCACCGAAACTAGTGGATTTTTTCCTTTTGGAGTCGTCGGATGTGCGCTTTTAAAGCTTCTTAAAAGCTAAAACTTGCAACAAGTGCACATCAATCTTGCTGCAATAAAAATGAAGACCTCTTGTCCCACCAGTGTGTGCCAAAACTATTAGTACAAAATCACAGTACCCCTAAATGCCTGCAAACTAGATGGGTTGAGGCTCTCAGTGTGATTGCACAACATGGAGCATCTCTTAAAGTGTGGGACCTTGCGAGTTAAGAGAGCTCTCTGGATTAAGGTTGGTTCCTATTCCTCTGTTCAGGTGCACAAAAATATATTGCAGAGGATCTATTCTAAATCTACTCTATTTTACCAAGGAGACAGGGTCGAGGAGATGTAAGAAAATAAACTAAGCTAACGAGGTGATGCACCAAAGGAATGTTAGACCCTCATTTTGCAGTTTAACACAGACCACGAAATGTAATACAAACACTATGCACAGATGACCAAATTGCAATAAGAGATCGAGAGAGACAATAATGAATACATGAGAGGGTCGAGAAACATCCACAAACATATATATTATTGCTCAGAGTCGATACAGTATATTGCAGTGGCCAAGAAGAAAAAATTGCATTACAACCTAAAGGAGAGGTTAGAAAAGCTCCAAAAATCCTTCTGTGAACAAAAGAAGAAGGGAGGGTTAAAACAAAAATGTCCAACCTTTTACAATGAGTCCTAACCCTTCCTTTATAGATTCGACACAAAGGGGAGAAAGAGAGAGAAGCGGGAAAACTAGTTCGAGTTCAACTACTATCATCAATGCCTCCTACAAATCCACCCCAAATCTATCATGTCTGCAACAATTACTCATTCGGCGCCTCAAAGGAGGAGGAACAGCGGATCAAATCAAATCCGATTTGGTTGTTGGGGCAAATAGATCCTATATTAATGGCACAAAGACGTTTCTCCATTTTCACCCACTTAGCTTCTCCAAAATTAAAGTTTCAGATCTCCATGGCGTAGATGAGGCCGAGATCTTTCCAACGGTGCAGTTTGTCGATTTCAAGCCTTTGAATCAAAAGATATGCCCATCTGAAATTTGAATCGGGTCTATATAGAAATGGTGGCAACCAGTTGCCAAAATGGGCCCCCTTTTTGAAACCAGACATGTGGAGGGTGGCGCATGTCTGAGGGTGCCTTTGTATTTTTCTTTTGAAGTTGCATTGGGTTGACACGTGGCTTCTTCCGCGGCTCACTCAGTTTCTTCATGTTTTGGCTAATTCCTTTTGTTCGGCGGGGTCATATATTTGACCGGGGACACACGAAGGCTTGGCGCTTGTTTGGAAACCTTGCCCCAATTTTACTCTTGAATTAGTGTCGTGCTAACACTTAGCATCCTCCGCTGGCCTATCCTGCTTTGAATATTCAACCCCGACCCTATCCGCCTCTTTGGACCTAAGACACATGGAAGGTCCACGCTCATTTAGAAACCCACTCAGGATTTTGTCTTTGAAGAAGCATCGGGTCGACACGTGGAAGCTTCCGTAGACTCTTGGACTTTTCAATGGTCATTCCTACTTTTCTCGGGCCCTGAATATGTGGCGAGATGGTGCTCATTTGGGAATCACCTTTTGGGTCGTGCCTTGAAATTGCGCTGATGCAACATGTGGAGCCATCCGCAAACTCTCTATACTTAGTCAATTTTGGGCCCGCTCTGTCCCATTTTTAACTTGGTCTATGTGGCGAGCCCGCGCTCACTTGGGCCTCTACTTTTGGATTTACCTTTGAAGATGTGCCGAGCTGACGTGTGGCAATTTCTGCTAGCACCTTTATACTTAGTATTTTTAGGCCCACCCGGTCCGCCCTTTTGACTTTTAGCTATTAAATCTACCCCTCTTTGGACCTGGGACACACGGGAGTCGACACTTGTTTGAGTCTTCCCTTTTGGATTCAATCTTTGCAGGTGCATCATTTGGACACTTGGCAGTGTCCGTTGTCTCCTCCATACTTAGTTATTTTTAGGGCTTGTTCTAAGTCATTTCAAAGCCCGATGACTTTGAGCCTTCGCCGTTTCTTTTCCTTTGAGCCCCTGGTTTCTTTGACACTGTCTTCTCCTTCCCTGACCCTTCTTTTCATTTTAGAGCCCGCTTGCAATCTGTTTGCTGGATTTGAAGCACGGGTTCACTCGACAGAGTTGTTTCTTGAATTTCTTCCTACACGGGGTCGTTTGATCTTTCGTAGGCCTTGCCACTCCATTGTAGAGTCCCTTTGCAACCTGTTTGTAGGATTTGAACGTGATTTCTCTAGTTTCTGTTGTGCGGGGTCGTGGCTAATAATTTTTTTCAGGAACAAAATAGTGATAATAGGTATAGGTGCCACATCCTCTAGTATCATGTCCTCTCGATCAATGAAACAAATAAGATTACAAACTATAGGATGACTAACATGTGCCTCAAACAAACCACCTGTAAGTGTGTCCTCACTAGGAGGAGAAATAACTATAGTAGGGGAAGAATTAGGAGAAGAGGATACCAAAAATCCTCATGCAAATCACCGAAATATCATCACAAATAAGGGGATGAGAAGGAAAGGGAACTACATGAACAATAGGAGGTGGAATAACAATGGGCTCCCCAAACAACTATGTAAGTATGTACGAAGTTTCCTTTGGTAACGTGACATGTGTAATTTGATATTGTAGGTAGTTTGAGATGTTGAGAAAATACAACAAAGGGCCCCTAGACATTTTTCCTCAATCTAGGAAATGCCTTTCTCCTTAGTGAAAATATGAGCACGCATAACACCAATAGTGACTCTCCAGAAACCGTTCATCATCAAATGTAACCTCATTATCTCCTTCCATATGTCATAGTTAGAGGTGTTGAGGGGTTTAACAGACCATGAAGCCATGTCATAAGAAGAATTTCAAGGAAGAGGATGAATACCTCCTCCACAGATAGAAAATCCCTCTGTCTCAAGTCACCAAAAAATGACAAAATGGAAAAATGTGAACGTTGCATAAAAGCGAGAATGTGTCTGAAAAGATGTAAAAAGAAGATACAAGGTGATGTTTTGACAATGAGGAGAAACAATGCATGCATGAATGCCAAAGAAAAAATATCACCATACAAGACCCCTTCTGAAATCAGCTTCGATAAAAACCCCATTTTGGCACTTTATAATTTTAGTGCGTTTTACAATATAAATGGTACCAATGGAAAGAGGACGAAAAACATGCACTTTTGAAGGAAAAAAATGCACTTTCGAATCGGAGTAGCCTATCAAAAGTTATTGTAATAATCAATTTTATTCATTGATCGCCCATTTAATCAAGGGTTGAAGTAAGGTGGCCTTGTAACTACATTGGAATTGGAAAATAATTAGGATAAAGTTTTGTTTAGCTTAGTGAGTGGTTGTTTGTTTGGAATTGGTAATCATAAAGCATGATTACCGATTCCAAGCAAACAACCACTCACTAAGCATGTTTACCAATTCCAAGAATGTTTGTTGCATACTACCCAGGTCGGTAGCATAGTAGATGATACAAGTGGTAACATTCTTCTTACCCATTGATCGCATAATGTAGATTTTAAATTTGGTTACATTTACAATTTTTAAATACTGTTTCAATTTTAATTAAATTGATCTATTTTAAAATTTCCCATGGACAGGTACAATGGATTCTATGAACAATGAACATAAGGTAGATAAACTAAAAAGAAAAAGTAGCATATTAAATTTTTCACCAACCAAAAAAATGAAGACCCAACTTGCATCCATTGGAAACAAGAAACACGGGTACTAGTAAGTTATAACAGATTATCATAACCTTTTTCCTTTTTATCATTAGTTTAGTTTAATTTTTTAATATATTTGTAACAATCAAACATTTTTCTTTTTTGAATACAGAAACCCCTATTGTTAATTGTATTCAACATGAAATAGTAAACCAAAACATAAACCCTAAAGAAACAACTATTTCAATAGAAGATATCATTGATGATGACATATTAGAGCTAGAAGACATTCCTCATGACCAAATGCCTTCAATAGATGAATGCTCTAATCAAAATATTCAAGCACAAAGATGATAATGATATGACCCTTCAAAAAAAAAATATGTGAGAAAGAAGAAAACATCATGGACAATTGGAAGGTCTTTTCAGGTAGATTGGGCAGCAAAAAATACCCATTCATTGAACATGTACAACCAGATAATGGTAGTGATACTCCAAAAGAATGTAGATGTACTATTTGTGGTTGGAAATTAGGAAAAGAACATAGAATGCAACTTAAATTGGACACTATTGAGAAACATTGTGGCAAAGTATATTTCACAGTCACTGAAAGTGATGGAAAAATAACAAAGACTCATAGATGGAAAGATGCAAAAGAGTGCATGCATGTAAGATATAAGGAGTATGAAAATAAGATGAAATAGTCTCAAAACTTGAGGAGAAAGGAGGAACCATTAAAGAAAATTTTGGAAAAGTTGCAAATGAAAATCAAAAGCAAAAACTACACAATTTTCAACCATATTCTTTATTCTTAAAATGGGCAGACCTATTTCATATTTTTCAAAATATAAGAAATTGTTCAAGTTTAATGGGTTTCCAAACCTTCCACATTCACATTGGTCAGAGAGCAGTGCTTGGGAGATGGCAAGATGTCTTGCAATGATTGAAAAAGAAGATTTGAAAGAAAACGTCAAGAATGCAAGTTTCATCTCCCTTTCCATTGATGAGGTTACAATTGTTGACAACACTTCTTGGGTTTGTATGCATGTATATACTTTCCAGAACCACACAAGGACACCTCATCTGCTAGTTGTTCATAAAATGCAAGAAAATTGCAATGTTGAAAATATTTTCAAATTGGTTATATCTAATTTGAAGGATATAACAGAATGGATGATTATTCTATAGCTATAAAGCTTATTTGCGTTGGTGTTGATGGTGCATCAGTGATGCAGGGTCATAAAACAGGTCTATGTGTGTGCCTACAAACATCATTTTCTCCTTATGATTCTATTCATTGCATGGCTCACAAGATGAATCTTGCATACAGGATAGTAAGCACATTTGAATGTGTTGAAAAAGTTGAAGAGCTTATCCATGAACTACATGCCTATATGTCAAGCAGTCCAAAATATTTCTAGAGTTTTAGAAGTTTTCAATTGGAGTCATAGATGGTAAGAAACTTCTTAAATATGTTGATACAAGATGGATTTCAATGTATGAGCCTACACGTAGAGTTTTTGATGAATATCCATCGTTAATTGGTTTCATGTTTAAGAACCATATGCAAGTTGACAAGGAAAATATTTTCTTTACCACTTAATAGACTTGGAAACATTGTTTACACTTTGTGAGATTCTTCCAATGTTGAATGAAATCAATTTCTTAACAAATTTGCTCAAGAAAGATCCATCTATATAGTGGACTTCATTAGATTTAGAAAAAGGGTGTGTCAGACTCTAGATTTATTTATACAACTTTGATGAATGCTTTCAAGGACATGTATTCAGTAATTGGAAAACTATGAAAAATTTAAAGGATCCTAAAAGCTATTTCAGATTCAATATAAGTGGTTATCTTTGTATCTTTGTTAATGGGAAAGAGATTCAAATGCACACATTCCAAAAAGCGAGTGGATATTGTTGGATCAGAGATTGAAGAAGTACATGTTACACGTAGTTTATATGAATCTCTTATATCTCAAACAAGAATTAAATTGCAAAAAAATTCACAATGCTTATCCAATGAAATTAGAGATCGCTTTAAAAGGGATGACATTCTTGAGGCCATGTGAGTGGTCAATCCTATATTTTGGAATCCTCCAGGAGGCAGAGCTGTAGTTGATTCATTTAAAAGACACATGGGTACTATCATTAAGAATTTTGGACAATCAATTGAATGTAATGGATTTCAGATTAATGGTGTTCTTCAAAAGGAATCACTTGCATTGCAATCAACTCATTTCGGCCAGGTAATGAGTGAATAATATGAATTACTAAGTGACCCATTAGAGAATGGAACAATTACACTTCTATGGAAAAAGTTGTATCCTAGTACCATCCTTCATGAAAGCATTAGTGAATATTTCTGATTGTATGAATTGTGTCAAATAATGATATTGGGATCAATTGAAGATGAAATATTTTTCAATGCATTAACATTTATAAAATCAAAATATCGAAATAGATTGGATAAAAATATCGAGACTTGCTTGAGATTGTATGTTTCATAATATGATGTGGATACATTTCCTTATGATGAGTAATGGCAGTATGGAATTCTCTTGCAGAGAGGAGAGGGGTCGGTAATTCTAATACAAGGATTGTGGACAATAAAGAAACTGTGACTAGAAAATCTCACCAACAAATTAGATAACAATGTGAATGATGGTGACCAAAATTTTGCAAGATATGTTTCAGTTTGACCTTGCTGATATTGAGTAAAGAAGAATGTATCTTGTTATTTTTGATATATGCATGTTCTTTATTGAATAATATTTTCAATGTTGCAAATTGTTTAGAGTTTTTATGTAGAAATGTTATTCTTTTTTTTTATTGTATTTAAAATGCAAATAATATCATTCCATTTTTAGTAGAACTTACACATGAATATAGTACAAATACAACACCATATAATTTTTATTTGCCAATATTTTCAGATAATTTCATTGTTTGGAAACACACTTTCAAGTTCTCTCCACATTTTCAGTATTTGAAATTTTAATAATCTCGTAATGTATTATGTAATAGTTATACTAGACACAATTGAGAATAATAATCACATTAAATCAATTTGAAGAACTTATGCACAAATATAACTAAAGTAAAACACCACATCGATTGAAATTTGAAACTCAATATTTTGATTAAATAGTATATATATTTAAACTCTGAATATGAAACAATTTTACAACAAGATTTTAAAACAACAAATACAATTTCACAATTTATTTTTGCAGCTTTATCCTTAAGAAGATTCTTTTGTTTGTGTTTTTGTCTCTTGTGTAACAAACTTTCTTTCACTACACCCAATGAACAAGATCCTTCGTTGCAGCTTCAATATTTGAAATAATTTCTCATTTTGGATTTGCTACATCACCAACAGACAATAATGTTGGATCTTGTTCTATTTTCTTCTTCAACAATATTTCTAGATCTAGTCCATGCTCCTTTATTATCCTCCTTAAGGTATTATTTTGCTTGTTTAAGATAACAAACTTCTGCTTCAATTCAATTGCTTGCATTTAAACTTTTCTTTACACTTTTTAAATGCACATCAAGCACTGTAGCCTCATTTTTCAAATTTTCATACTTTGACTACATTTCAAAAGAGAAAAATAATTAATAAAGTTTCAAAAAAATTAAATAATACTTGAAAATTTAGTAAGACTTACCAATGCCTTATCTCGTTCCACATTTGCAATAACTACAAGGCCCTTGTCTCACCACATATTGTGGTAGGCTTGTGCTTTTGCATTTAAATTCTCAATTCTATTCAACATTATGTCCAGCACTTCATCATCATAATTATTTTCAAAAGATACAAAACTAGACACAACTTGATTCAACAAAATATCAAGCTTTGTTGGCTCATTTTGAACTGAAGAATACAATATATGTCTTTGGGAGTGATTTTTAAATCATGAATTTATTTCTTTAATCATAACTTTAGCCCTAAACTCCCACAATTTTAATTGTTCAATATCCTTCAATAAAACATCAACATTGGCTTCACAATTGTCATCCAAAAGAGCATTAAGTGCAAAGTTAGTTTTTTTGGTCATCACTTAAGGCGTCATCTATGAGAGAAGGTGTGTTTGATCTATCCACTCTTATTGGAGAAGGTTGCCTTGCCCCATGAATCATATCTTGGGGATTGAAAGTTCCATGGGCCTAAAGTCTGCTTTCAATCCCAATCCCAAGATATTCCTCATCCAAATCAATTTCATTTAAAACCGAAACACCTCCATCACTAGGAACATTTCCCAATGAAAAATTGGAAACTCAACAGCAAAATTAAGGGTGCCCCTACTTGAAGTTGGAGGAATAAATGGATTATGCTTTGCCACTAAACCTGGTCTTGATATTTTGTGGTGGAGGTGGCGAGGTGGCATCTTCCTCTTCATAGTAGCAGATGGATTTTGAATTGGATGTGGAGGCCTACAACAATCAATTGTAATTTTGTAAATAACATGAGAAAATTCAAAAGACAAACATAATAGGAATGAAATAATAATAAATATAATGTTATTTCATATAAGATTATAAAAATTACTTTGTTGAAAGGATTCCAACTGAGATGCAAATGAGGCTGTTGTAGTTGATGTGGTTGTTGTAAAGAAGTAGATTGAAAATTTGGGAGTTGAACTGGTAGGTGTGATCTAAAACATAATTAAGAATTAACGATTTATGAGCTTGTTGAATTTTGGTTTTAAAAATATAAGCAAAAAAATACAAAAATGAGATTCATACCTGGAGCCACAACATGGCCTTGAGGTACCGATGATATTTCTACATCCCATGTTTGATCAAATTCATATACATTTTTAATTGGGCTACCATGAGCCCAATGATATAATCTTGTGCTACTGAGTTTTTGTAGAAAAAGGAATACAAGTTCCAAGAAATATTGAAACATATATAAGACTACAAGTTTAAAATAATTAATTACTTTTATTATCAAACAAATTGAAACATATATACATCATAAATTAAAATACCTACTATTAATGCCATGGAATGGTGGATGTGTCAGTTTGAGGATTTATGGAACTCCTCATCCATTTAACAGAGTGTGGAGGTGTGTCCTCCTCTATGTGTTGATCATTCAAAACAATAATCTAAATCTCCTGAACCCGGGGAAATGACCTCTAATAGTTCTTCCCTTCATGATATACCACCACAACAACTATCTTCTATTGTAATTCAATAGTTAAATTACTTATTAATGTCAAACATAATAGATAAATATTACAAAAATAAAGAATAATAATTCAAAACCAAATAATCAAGAATTGTGACTCACCTCCTGCTCTTCAATTGTTAACGAAAAAGCCGATAGATTTACATGCATTGTTGTGGGAGGAGTTGTGCCACGTAAATTATAGAGAGATTCATAATATAATCCAAGAATAAATTTTTTGAGTTGATAGTAACATTCTCATTTAAATGAATGTTATCCAAATCAGCTCTTATCTCAAGGATAAGAAACTACACCAATCATATTTCTACCCACTTAGGGTGCGAACGATGTAAGCCAAAGCCCACCATGAAATATCTATATAACGACCTTGTAAAATAATTTTGGCCTGGAAGAACTACACCATGACTTGCAGAAAAGGGTGATTGAAATCTTTGAGTTGAATTCCCCTTTTTGAAGGGTTTTGGGAAGTTGTAAATGCAAGGTGAAAAATTTATTAATACTCAATTAAAAATCACAATGAAAATCTATAAAATTGAAAATAATCAAAATTAAAATGTTGTAAAATTGAAAATAAACTTACGTGTAGTAAGTAATGTAATTGTATCAATGGATAATTGAAAGTGAGACTCCAAATACTTGGAATCATCATCTGATAAAACAACCTTCATCATGACAGATCCACATCCTTGTGTGGTAGTCCTGTCAGATGCTCAATGTCCTCGGAGACATTCCAAATGATTGTACATGAGATGGAAGTTGATAATTAAAGGTGAAAGTGGAAGTGTCATAGGTGGGTAGAATATTGTTGAGTAGTTTCTAGTCTGTCCAAAATTGGGGCATATACACAAGCCCTGTGAAACTAGTGGCTTCAATCCATTGGGAAAATGTAGTAGGATCTTTGAGAAATTTGTATAGTTGAGGAAACACTAGGCTCTTGAATGAAAACTTCCACATATTTTTGGGCTCTTGGGTGGTTGGGAAATTGTCTTTCTTCTTGCATTTTGGAAAATATATTATTAAATCCTTTTTCAACACACACCGGCCTTTTGTAGATATCATTTTCTAGTTTCTTCCTCTTGGACTCGGATTTTGTGGATCACCTTGTTTGTTGAGAATTTTTCCTTGTCCTTGTATTCTAGTTTGTGTGAAGTGAAAATGACTACTGTGTGTGTATTTATAGGTGTTTATATAGGTGTTTATACCACCAATGCTCTTGACCGAGAAACATGTAGTATGCCACAGCCGAGGTAGCATAATACATGTTGTTGGCACCATGTAACATACTCTTGAGCGACAACATGCAAAATGCTACCCGTCGACAACATATTGTATGCTTTAGCATGCAAAAAATATGTTCTTGCTACCACACCAACCTTTCCCAAAATGATGATAGAAAAACCACCTTCCACACGCAACAACTTTTCTTGTGATTCGCCATCCATGCAAAAGTGGTTTTTCCAATATTCACCACATATTTTCTAAGGATTTTTTTTGAGAGGGACCCTTAAAATTTTCCCCCCTCCTCACAAATGAGAGGTTTTACAATATATAGAAGATGAGAAAAGTGAGGGAAAGAGAAACTCAAAATCTGCCTCCACCCACCAACAAGATGCATTAAATTTTTGAAAAGGGGCATGGGTAGCCTGCCAAAGCCATTCATTCATGATACTTGCTTGCTTTGGAGAAGAAATGGGCACCATACTTCATTAATACTAGTGGTTGAATAAACTAGAACTGCATCTTTTAATGTTGAGGACATTTTCTTCTTTTTCTCCCACCTACTCTCACCTAACTCAAGATTTTAATTTTTCATGATGAAGTTTATGGTGAGAGCTTTCCAAAAATTCCAAGTTTTTTCAATTTGGACAACTAGGGTGAGAGATATGGCCATGCGGAGATATGGGAGGGTCGGGAGGACTGTTAGATGAACAATCCACATTTAAATGTCTTTTTACCTTTGTTGTGCGGATATATCGGGTTCACGAGGAACTAAGAGAACCATGGAACCTTGTACCACTTGTGCGTATTATTTTCCACTTTATCCGCATGTGGTCGAGGTTGTATGTGTTGATCGGTTTATCGGACTCGAGATGGAATCATGGAACAGTTTCATTTTGGTCATTGGTTCCCACAACCCCTTGTTCCTTCGTATCACTCTATCTCCACACTTTGTTGGTTGGCCGAAGGCTTGTGTGGAGAACTTCGTCCCGCAGGAATGCTCCTCATGACCTTGGTTCCTCTAACGCTCAACTTCCCCACACTTCACTTTTCTCTGCAATACACTCTATGCCTCATTCCTTTATTCTTTTGTCGAGAAGGCTTGTGCGGGAACTATCTCTTCGATGGAACTTGTTTCATGTGTTCCACTTTCCTCCGCTCTACCCACAATACACTACCCTCTTATTCAATGTGGCCCAAAAGGGGATGCGGGAATCGATGCACGTGGAACTTGTTCCCACCGTTCCTTATCCCACCCACATTTATGAAAAACACTAACCCCTTTAGAGTGTGGCTCAAACACCCCGTGGAGAATCAAAGGCTCCAAAGAACTTGTTTCTCCTGTTCCTCCCAAACCCACAAAACCAACAATACACTTTGAAAATGACCCATTTTCTCATTTTTTTGTAAATTCTTGGATTTTATGGGTTAAGTATGGAACTTTGAGCTTTGAGAAAATGAGGGAAGTGCATCAAAATAATTATAAGTCCCCCAAAGCAACTGTAAGTGACCAAAACATGGAAATTACCTAAATTTTCAGATTCTTCACCAAGATCCCATCAAATTTGCCCAAGTCCAAATTTGTAAGTTAGCCAATTTTGCCAAGGGGAAAAATTGGATAGTAGTTTGGTGACTCACGGGATAATTTTCCTGCTAGATTGAAATGACCAATGGCCTTGAAGCATCCATTGGGCATGGAGTCATCTTGATAATTTGAAAATTAATCCACACTTGAAGAACACACCCCTGAATCCACTTGAAGCACCGCTAAAACAGGCGAACTGAGTGAAGCTTTGAATTGACCATCTCATCATAAGAATTTTCTGAATTAAGTTTTATGAGAGTGGAAAATTGTTTTAAGTCTGAAATATCACTTTGTTTCCTCTACAACTAATTTGTTGGGGAAAAGGAATGAGCATCTAAAACTATCCTAAATCTAATTTTCTCGCCAAGTTTTAAAGAAAATGAAGAACTTGGTCCCTGATAAGAGTGGAAAATTGTTTAAAACCAGACCAAAACATTGATTTCTTGGCAAAGATGAAGCATTGCAGAGTACTCTATTTCGTGTTGATTGAGGATGGAGTGCACTTGGAACTTTCCCAAACACTTTTCTTTCCCATGAAAATTTCTTCCTCAAATGGACTAAATTGATCTCATGGGCTCTGAATAAAACTTGGAAATTTCCCAACTTATCTCGATTCGACCACAAATGAACTGTGCACAACAAAAAAATACTGTAAAACTATATACAAACATGGAAAATCATACATGTTCCAAGTGGAAACATGCAGAGTGTGCACAAGCACTTATTTTGTTGAAAACAAACCTACCCTACCCTAATCTAACCACAAGCAAAAGAAACTTAAACAAATTTTGCAATAGGAAAGGAGTAGTTTCCTTTCCTCACAAATTGAGACCATGTAAATGATTTAGCCCTGAACATGGTCTTAAGTAAGAGTGAAAAAATATTTTGAGGTTATTTTCCATACCCATTCTTCAAAGTATCAACAATAAACAAAATGAATAAACCCTTTAGTTTCTCTGCATTTGGATTCAAGAGGCATTATTGCTGACCTTTGGCACATTGTAGTTCATCCTCATGCTTTGAATTGAACATGACTTGTTGTAACTCATTCTTTGGCTCCAAGCTAGCCAGATACCTGATTGGGCAAGGGGATTTGGGAACTAATGGGATGATCCTTGTGATTTTCCCATTCCTATTGAAGCTCATCCCCATGAATGGGAACATCCTTTAGAATTTCTTGAATGAATTTGTTTGCAAGCTGATATGATCCTTGTTCCACTTCCACAAACAACTCTGTAAAATATTCTGCCTTCTCCATGATGCCTTCTAATTTTACAATTGATTCATCATGACTCTCCTCCTGCTTCAACAAGAAGTTTGAGAGATCAAACTCATCCACAAAATTAGATTCTTGTAAGGATGAAGGGGAAGAAAGGTATGAAATTTTACCATTGAAAGAAAACAAGAAGCTTTTTATGACCTATTCTTCACTCAAAACCTCTTAATCTGATTTGTCCTCCTCCATGGCATGAAGCTCCTCATGACTGGTTGCATGACATCTAAAGGTGTTCTTGGTGGATTACTAATCTCTTCCAAAATTTTAACAAGTTCTAAACATGCAGGGACAATGGGGTCACTGCATTCAAATGAAACATCTTGCTCACTTAGAAGCTTCTCTTCCTTTGCTTTCAGCCCTTTAGTTTCAACCTCCTTGAGTTCATATTTTTCAATTAAAATAGGAGGATTTCTATAATGGGTTGGGTCACTTCTTCATCCACTATGCTCTTAGAATCAGTCCATTCTTCAACAAGTATTTCATGACTTTCAAGAATAGGACTCACCTTAGTTGATTTTGAAGAAATTGGAAAAGGTCTATTGTTAGGTTCCTGGTGATGAACTCCTCTGGCTTCAAACTCATAGCTCCAATCCTTGAAGTTTTGAATATGAATCACCCTATTTGGCTCCTTCCCAATCTACTCCTCTAGGCCTGTTTGTACATCTTATTGTCTAGAAGAATGAAGTTCAAACCTTACTTGCCATGAAAGATTCAAGATCTTGTTTAGTGAGGAATGGATCCTCAAGAAACCAAGAAATTGGGCCCTTAGTTGTTGGTTAATCTCCAATACTTCATGATTTACAACTAATTTTTTCATGAGGCTCGGGCACATGTAAATTTGATTTTGTAAAGTGGGGGAAGGGTTTAGCCCTTGGATGATTTTGTAAAGGTTCAAATGGTGGAGGAAGTGGAATGATTTCTTATGGAGGAGATGGAAATTTGGGAGGGACGATGTCAGAGAAATGAAGGTGAGATGGAAGGGAAGAATATGGAGAAGGGAAATCCTCAATGGGAGCAGTCAAAAAGCTAGGGACGTGAAAATCAAGCTAATATGGTTCAAGTTGGGGAGATTAAAAGGGAGGATGTGTTAGATGGTAGCATAGGGTCTCCCCATTGACAAGGTTTCCTAACACTAGATTGGTAAGCCTCCATTTCTTTAACCCACTCTTCAATTCTAGGCATCATCTCAACCATGAAGTCTAATTTCAGTGAGGGCTAAACTAATTTGGTATAGGGCCATCCCATGGACAAGGGACTTTAAAACCAATCTTGACTACCTTTAATGCATAAGTAGCTCTGATATGCACCATGCTTGCATCCATTCCTTGAATTTGTCTTTGTAAATCAGTATATTCCATGAGATTGCCACCATCACCTGCATAACCTTGTTCTTGATAAACATTTTGGTTAGGAAAATAACCATATGGGTCAAGTGGGGGTGGGTTATATGCATATTCTTCATGATAGGGCTCATAAAACTGATTTTTGGAAGGATTCTCAAAATATGGAGGTGGAGGGTAATGATATTGCTATTCTGAAATGAGGGTTCTAATGAGGGAATGAATTCATGATTGCACAACTTCATGAATGAAAGGAAAATGAAAGAATGGAAGGGAAATAATGAATGGAAATGAATGGAAGGAAAGGGAAAGGTCTACAATTGAGATAATGGGTTGGTTAAATCAGTGGAGTTGTTAGATGTGTTGAAAACATACCTCGAAAGGTTGAATGCCACCAAGAACACATCAATCCTACTGGTATGAAGTTGTATAGTGCTTTAATATGGTCCCACCGGGCATGCCAAAACTGTTGGAGCTCAAAATTGCACCTTGCCTTGATTCATAGACAACCCAAGATTTTGAGGCAACATTGGACTGTCTCCATGTTGTAGGACTTGCACTGTAAGATAGGCCTTCATAGAAGGTTGGTTCCTTTACCTAATCCTAATTCTAAACTACTCTTAAGGAAATAAATGCAACTATCTAACCCTGTTATAACAATCCAAGGGACCAGAGAGAGAGAGAAAAGTGCCTGAAACTGGGAAATCCTACACTAAAAAAGGTGATATCACTAAGAAAAGGGTGGAAATACTTTGATGAGGGAAAAGGGAGAAGGACAATGGAGAAGGGAGAGGTCAGAAAGAGGTGACACAGACCCAAAGCAACATTTTAACTTTTATTCTCCATGAAACACAATCAAATGAACATGTAAGTGAGAAATATATGCACAAAATACCATAACAAGAATAGAGAGGCAAGGAAATACAATAAAACAAATTCTAGTGTTGAATGAAACACCGCAAAACATAGATTTTATTGCTTTTAAAATATGTGTTGGAAGCTAGGACACTGAAAGGGGGTGAATCAGTGTCTAATCAAACTTTTACAGACATTTCCATTTCCTTAATCTTGCTATGATGAACACATGAAATCATACACAATCAAATAATAGGAGATAACACACAAAGACACAAAATTTAATGTGGGAAACCCAACTGGAAAAAACCCACTGAAACTAAGAAATGCTTAGGAAAAATTGTCTTATATCTGTTACATTGATTTCATGGTTGAGCTTCAACTCAACCTGGAGTTGCAACTCCAAAAATTTGACCAAGCAACCACTTAGTCTTTGACAAGCTTTAACTGTCTGGAAGCTTCAACTCCCAAGTTTGGTTCAAAGAACAACTGACCTTTAGTGAGCTTCAACTCACAGGGAAGCTACAACTCCCCACCTGCTAAGCTACAACTTAGACTTAAACAAAAATCTTGATCACATTTGACTTGTTGTCTCAAACAAATGATAGTGACCTCTAAATTAGCTTACTTCTCTTATTTTACTCCTAATTCTTCTTTCTTCAATTTGTTGCAAGTATTCTAGTACAAGGCTTTTAACATTCATGAGGTTTTGATTTGATTCCCTCTTTGAATTTTCTTCCCAGACACTCTTCTATATGAGACTCACACATTCATCTTACCTTCTTCATCTTCAAGGCACCAATCTCTGTAAAAATCTTCATGTATCGAGATTTTATGAGTTTTAGTTCATTCTTCTTCTCTTCTTAGTTTCATGCAATGTTGCTTTCATACACACTTTCTTGTCACTATCTACTCTTTCAAAATTGTTGTATACCTCTTTGATTTGCAAGAGTGTTATCATACTCCTATCCTTGATATGAGCACCATTGACACAATTCAGGATCGTCCCTATTAACTTCTCTCCATTTCTTCAACAATCTTCTTTTCTTGATTCCATTTAGAAATTTGCCTTTTACTTGTATTGAATTCAAACAAGAAGACCTAACTTCTAAGCTTCCAAGTCTCTAAGTCTAGTCATGGTGATTTGTATTAATCCCGGTGCTTAGATTTTCTTCATACATTCAAATAATCACTCATATTCAAATTTTTGTCCTTGTCAACTCAAGTATACACTATTCTTCATTCACACCTTTCCTCATATGTTTTAACTCGGATCTACAAGGCGCTTCTTTCATTACTAACACTTGCTCTCTCTGTTTCATACTAATAATTTGTTCACTCTTCTCATCTCTTACTTGCCTTATTTCATGTCTTACCTCTTAAATTTCTATACTAACTCTTCACATTCTATATTCCACTACTCTTCTTCACTGTTTTCTTTGTTTGTTCTCGTATTCTAAAGTTGTCCCTTCATGTACACTTACTTAGGTTTTAACAAATGTACTTACTAATTTTATTCAGCAACTTTCACTTTTTTCTACTTCAACTTAGTAGTACACTATCTCTATTATCTTCAACCATGTCACAATTTTTACATTCTAATGTATATGTTCAAAAACCAGGGCAAATGTATATGCCTTCATATTTTCCATTCCAATTAAATTTTCATTATACTCACTTTCTCAAGCTTTTATAAAAACTTCAACTTTTCAACTTCTCTCTTATTCTATTGAGCTAACAAACAAAATATTGTTCTTTAACTTTTCAAATTCCACCACCTAGAAATTCATGCATTTTGGACTTCCTCATTTGTGCTTGACCAAGGAAAATTTCTTCAAATTATTGTCTCAAGCTAGATGAGCATCTTTATAACTATTCAAGACTCTTAACTTCACTTACCTTTGAGCAAGGAAAATATTTCAAGATTTGTTGTCTTTTGAGGTCACAAATTCACTTGGTGAGTAAGCATGCTTAAGACCACACTACTTGGTTAAACAATATTGGTCATATGACACACACTACTAAGCCTTTGAGGTACTTAAAACATTTCATCAATATTCCTTTGGAGTCAATTAGAGCATATTTTAGCATTGAAACCATTTCTTGAAGGAGAAATGCACTTATACGATCCAATGAGACAACAAACAAGTATATTGATATTCAAGTTTACCACTGTCACATATTAATCATCTCTTCAAATAAATTTAAAACCATAACAAGGTTGACTAAGCCCATTCTTAGAATTTGGAAGAGTTACATGAGGATACTCTGGACTCAAACAATGAAGAAAAAAAGCATTCAAAAGGCTTCACAAGATCATATGAGAGATAATGTGTTGTCTTCTATAAAGCTGCAGGAAATCTCAAGGCATGCTCAATGAAACCAATTAAAACCTAAAAAATCTTCAAGAAAACCCCTAAATAGAGATTTGTAGAGATTTTCACGAATTTTCATTGGATCAATTTTTGTTTCGAACATTTTCTCACTTAAAAACCTAGATCCGGGATTTCATCTGTATCCACCCGAGAAGAGATTTTAAAGAATTTCTTCTTTGTGTTGCAAGAAAAGAACGTTTCTAAAATGTTGGAAGGAATGCTCACACCATTTGAAGAATCTCCATATGCTCAAAATCCTTTGAAATACTGGTTACAACTTTTGTAGCTCGAAAATATTCAATAAGGAACCCCGCTTTCCTCTCTACTAACTAGTTCTCATAGTTTTGGTTTTAGCATAGTATTGAAGTCATCAACTGCAACCATCATGAGTAGCTCATAACCCTTGTGACTTAGATTCATCTATGAGTAGTTTGTAACCCTTGTGATTTCCATTAACAAATGTAAACATCAACTAGAGCAACTTTGTCACGAAGAGTAAACATTTCTAGAACCACGTTTATTGATTTTCAAGGCTCAAACAATATTTTCAAAGGTTGATATTTGATTTCAAGATATTTTTCAATTTACATTACTATTTTTAGTGAGAACACATTGAGACCCACTTGTGAACCCTCTTCGAGGTTTGACCGCAAAGATTTCAAGAAGAAGACTTTCAAGCACACCATATAGGAAAAGTTTCTTGACAAGATATTGTTGAATAAAATAGGACAAAAAGAGTTTTTATCTTCAAGGCTCAACATAAAAATATATCTAGATCTCCATTAACTTGATATTGACTTGTAGAGAAGGATGTATGATTAGATTTCATCTCAAACTCATACCAATGCATACAAACAGTCTTCATACTTGGCTTGCATGACTGCCCTTTATTATAGAGGAAGAAAGGGACTGAGTTTACACCTTAAGACTGAGATAAATGTTTGAAAACGTTTTAAACCACTGAAATACATTAAGCACAAGCTTTCACACTTGATTGTTCATCTTAGATACTTCAAAAACAGACTATATATGTAAATTTTAAACAATAGAGACCTTTCCGTACTACAAAACCAATCTTGGAAAGCACACCTACCATCATTATGTTCTAGAGAGATTATTTTATACTTCTAAGAGGTTTCCCAACTTTCCCAAGTCATTTGAAGTTAGAATAGTGCATTTTGTGCTTATCGCTCCAAGAGGAAGTCCTGGAGAGAGAAAACCTTGTTAGAAAAACATTCATAACTTTTTTGTTTCTCAATAAATTTACCTCAAATTTTTGTAAAAATTTAGGCCTGGAGTTCTATTGAGAAATTTCTTCTATGATTTATCTAAAAAAGGCTCAATTTTTTTTTGGATGCTAAGAAGCCAAGGTGCTCAAATTGCATTCCTTAAGAGACCAGTTTTAGAAAAACTTGCATAACTTCCACAAAATTCTTTAGAACTTGATGAAATTTGGCATGAAGCACTAAAAGACACACTTTTACACACTACATAGGTGGGTTGGCCATATATTTTCCTGTAAAGCTCAGAACTATCTCATTTAACTCAACATACACTATCAGTCCTCAAAGGTAATTTTCGTGAACTTTTGAATTTTTCCTCCAGGAGCTAAAATAAACCTTTTGAATGCTCATACATGCCCTAGAAATGTTCCTAGGATTATCCTATGCTTACATGGTATTTCCATGACCTGAATTTAGCTCTTACACCTCATTAGGCTCTAGAACTAGGCCTAAATGATCTAGTTACAACCGTGACTCCTAAAATTCAACCTATTACTCACTCCATAAGTTCTTGCTCATGTTATACTCATCATGTATGACCTATAAAACAACTTTTTCAAGTTTGTTAACCATTTCCATACCTCCAATGGACTCATACCTCACTAATCAAGCTTGCAGAACACCTAAACCATCCCTGAATGCTTAATATACCACTTATAAGGCACTACCAATCAACCTTCATGTCCCTTACAAAGCCTCACTTCACCATTCACTCTTTTCCATCAATGCCACTTGATATCAATGACAACACCAATGACCAGAGTTCAACAATATCCACAATCCATTACATGTGAAGAATAGAGGCACAAGAACACTTGTCAAGCCCATGTGAAGACTTACAACTCATTGGTGTTGAAAAATAATTTTGACAGAGTTTCCCCACATCCCAGAATACCCCCTCAAAAATGAGAGGTTTTACAATATATAGAAGATGAGAAAATAGAGGGAAAAGAGAAACTCAAAATTCTACCTCCACCCACCAACAAGATGCATTAAATTTACTATAGTTGATATGATTTAGGTATCTCATCCAAATACAATAAGAAAATCTAATATAACAGGCTAGGTTATGATCAAATCTGGAAGTAGGGTAGGTAGTCAAGGTGTTGCAGGACATAGGTTAGGGTTAGATTCTGGGTAGCTTGGGTTTCTTGGATGTAGGTTTTTAAGTTTTGTTTATTGGTTTCTACGGGATTACCAATATATAGAGACCGACATCGGTGAGGTATGACCGATGATGGTTAAGAGGAACCAACGATGGTTAAGGTGGGATGGTAGAAATTCAATAAAATAGGTTTTGGGAACTTTTTGAGGTAAGACAGTGAGTGTGAGGAAAATGGCTAGGTTTGTAATGGTGTTGGGGGTACTCAAGGTATTCAGGGATCAAGTATAGTGATTAAATGATTGTGGGTGATGGAATGGTTGGATTCACAGGAAGGTAACAAGGGTGGGATGAAAAATGCAAATAGATGTTGATAAACAAATGAAGAAACTTTGTAATCTAATAAGTATGAAATGATGTAGGTTAGAGATACACTTACTTGGTGTTTATAGATTTGATGGTTGGATGATGGTGATGGTTGATCTGTGGAATGGTGCTCAGTGCCATGGAAGTGCTTCCGAAATGCTACCATGAATGCAAATACCTTCGAATCCATCTTGGTGTTAGCTGGCTATGGCTATCTGGATGTGTGAAAGGGCTCTGGTTCTTGCTTGCATGCAATAGATCTCCTTCATTCCAAAACTTGAGAATGTGGCCAACCTCTCAAACAAGGTTACCAAAATGAATATATGGTAACCAATGATGGTTTAGGGTGACCAACGTCGGTTTAGGGTTGACCCAGAAATCGTTAAGGTGGGAAATCCTAGGTTTACTAAAAATGACAGATCTTGGCAATCTCTTTACCAGTTCTATCTATTCTCATGGATCAAAATGGTGTTTGTGCTTAGATAAGTGGGAATGTGGTTAGAGGAAGAATAGGCATGTGATTTTAGGGTTGAACTAAGTCTTAGTTAATTAAGGTAGGTAGGACTAAGTCTTAGTTAGTTATGGTGAGTGGATATTGAGTCCTAGTAAAAGGGAAACATGCTAAGAATAGGTTTGTGATGAGGTGTCTAGGTGAGGTGGTGGGTGAGGTGTCTAGGTGAGGTGGAAATTAGTTTTAATTAAGGTAATTAAATAATGAATAAGTGAGGATGAGTATTAATTTAATTATAAATAATTAAACTAATATTAATGTGGGGTAAAAGGGTCATGGTTAGGTGAATATGTTTAAGTTGGCTATTCGAAAAGGGACCAAGGGGAGTGTGACCCAATTTTGGTGTCTACATTTTGCCCCTTTTTTTGCATGTAGCTTGTATTGGTAAGTGACGCTGAAAAAAATAGGAAGTGATTGCCCCATGTGTGGGTGAAGGTGATCCCCCTCAAACCAGGCATTGATGAGGTGTAATATGGAATCGGTGAGTGGTTTGATAAATGTGTAGTTGGTGAAGATAGGTGGGGAAGGGTATGAGTACTATGGGAAAGGGTGATGGTCAACTCAGGTAATAGGTAATAGGTAATAGGCCGGGTCAAAATTGGGTCAATGGGTAATGAAATCAAATGCACACACACATAGATAGATTGCAATATGGTACTAGGTTGAAGAGCTTGCAAACTCTACATCGTCCAAGGTCGATAGGTTTATCCAAACAAGGGTGAAGTGATTCAGGTATCCAAGGTATAGGATATGGTCTAGAAACACAACGTAGGTTAGGTGTAGGAATGTTTAGGTATGTTCCGGTACACCAAAGGTTTGGTCGGGATAAACACATGAAATAGGCAAGGTATGGTTGTTAGGCTAAAACAACATAGGTAACAACATCACAAGGTATAATGAGTACATAAGGTCAATGGTCACACCAAGTAGGTCGGGTTTAGGAAAATAGGTCATGGCATGGGTAAGGCCAAGGTATAGGTAAAATAAAAAATCCTAAGACACAACTAAGGAAATGTAAGGGTAGTTTGGGCTTGTAGGTATGGTTCCATAGGTGTCTGGGATGATGAAAGGGGTGTGGGCACTAATGGTTGTAGGTAAAAAGGAAGCTTAGCAAGGCCAAATAGTTATAAGGGTTGACCGATGTTGGTTATAGGGTGACCGACGTCGGTTGTCTAGGGCACAAATATGAATGGCGTGTCGGTCAGGTTGGGTTGGTTTATAAAATAAAAATTCCATATTTTATGGAATCATTGTTGTGTTGTGACTTTGGAGAAAATGACAAGAGAGGTTGACCTTTTGTACTTTTTGAGAGAGAAGAGAGATTGCATTGTACCTGGTTGAGGTGGAGAGTACGAGTTGGTGAGAGGAGCTAGGGAGACGGGGTCCACGAGATCGGGGAGTGATTTGATTGGTTGGTTGAGGTGGATTTGGTGATTTGGGCATGGCAGAGGTGGGAGAGGGTTTGGGTGGGCCACCGGCAGTAGTGCAAAACATGTACCACCACCACACTGATGACACACGATGAGGTAAGATTTGATTTGATCCCATTTGTCATTTGTTGTTAAAATAGGTTGGTAAAATTGGTGTTGGGTAAAATCGTGTTGGGTGGGGGGTATAATTTTGAATTTATGGTTAAAATGATTGAAATGAGGAGGGGGAGGAGGTCCTAGGTAGGGTAAATAGGGGTGGGGAAAACTTAGGTTAGGTTTGGGTAAGGTAGGATAGGTTTTTAGGTTAGATTTGAGAATTTTGGGAGAAATAGGGGGGTTTTGCGGGTTTGGTTTGGCATGATGATGTGACCGATGCGGTCAAGGTGGCAATGATGTCGGTAAGCGGTTGGGCATTGGTGATCATCATCAAAGTAGGTGAGTGATGCCGATGTCATGATGGACCGATGATGTCACCGTGACCGACCGGTCTTGGTTTTTTTGAGAAAAATAGATCAAGAAAAAGGTTATGGTGGGAAAGAAAAGAGAGGTAGGTGAGGGTGGAAAGGTAAGTTTGTTGAGAATGAGTAGGGTAAAAGGTATATATATATGAGTTTAGGGTGTGTGATGAAGTGGGATGGGGTAAAAAGGGTAATTCTATAGGGTTGTGGGGGTAAATAAATAATAAGGGTTTGGGAATAGGTTTTTCGGGTAAGAGATGTGTTGGGTATGGTGAAGGTTTAATAATGGTATGATTTGTTGGGTGCAGGCTAGGGACCAGTTGCGGATGAGAGATAGAGTACCACCTCTATTACTAGTGGTATGAGGGAGCATGATGGCAGAGGAGTGGCATCACATTATAAATGTCAGCCTTATTGGGGTCAGATGATATATGCACATAGTTTGGGAGCCAAGCTTGATGGTCACACTCATCAATAAATGGGATTCAATGACCAACACATTTCATCTGCCGATGGGTGAGATCACAGTCACCCTAGAGGACATGTACAGATCTTGTGGTTACCGATAGTGGGGACGTAGGTTTACTCTATTTCTTCAGAGGCATCAGAGGAGCTGATGTTGATGGTGTTTGGAGAGGGGATGACAGAGATGAGGTTCCATAGCATGAGCCTTGAGCTATGGAGATATGTATGTGGCCCATCCTAGGAGATGAGGTTAGTGGTCTTGATCATGGAGGTAGTGTGTTGTTTTGCACTGCCAGATGTGGAGGGTGGGAGATTCCCATGGGTGCACTGATGGGGTTCTCCATGACATGATGGAGGATAGGACCCATTTTTCTTGGGCACCAACATACTTGGTGTAGTTATACAGGGAGTTATGGGCCTACGGGTGGTTGTGAGAGGTTTAGTTTGTGTTGCACCTTTCTTCTCCATTGTTGGGCATATGAGCACATCATATGTGTGTGTCATCCATTGGTATGCCTCCTGATGGATGCATTCGATGTGGGCTTGGTTCAGTTGGGTACAGGTGTTGGGTGCTATTGTTGGAGAGCACAGGGCTATCAGGGCTACTCATGATGTGGCATATTATAGGTGGGTGTTGGAGGGATTATCTAGGTTGACATCATTTGGAGGCCATATGTTGGCTTCCCTTCATACATACAGAGATGGTGGTGGAGCTGGACAGAGTTCTGACTACTCTCAGGTGGATAGAGGGGGTTGTGTCGTGAGAGAGCATGAGATGATACCTATAGATAGGGTCAGATGGTAGTTTGGGCTACTCCTAGGATGTGCCACCACCATTCCCTCAGTACAGAGAGATGATGTGGAGAGGCCTATGCCTCTACCACAGCCAATAGTGTCGACTGGGTAGGAGGAGAGTAGGTAGTGGACCGATTGATGATGTCGGGGGTTACAGATATAGGTATAGGTAGTGGTGGGTAGTCCAGCTATGAGCAACACCACCTAGGCTAGGGAAGCCAGAACTTGGCTACCCTTACAGTTTAGAGGGATACTTTACAGGGGTAGGTTGTCACCTTACAGCCCAAATTATAGGTTTACAGGGGTAGTTGATAGGTCGAGGCATAGGTGGCCACATTACAGGCACAGTGGTGGCTTTACAGGCCCAGATTGCCCAGGATAGGCACCCACACAGGGTGGAGATGGAGATGGGGACATGTAGCCACCTTACAGGCATATGTAGTAGGGTTACATGTAGGGCCAGTTGCCACTTGGCACAGGTGCATAGTTGTGGCCTTACCATAGGCCCAGCAGCAGTAGCAGGCACAGCACAACACAGCAAGGCATAGCTCAGGATAGGGTCCCATGGTACAGGTATAGGGTAGGGTAGGGATCCATGGTCCAGGTCCAGGTACAGTACAGGTCCAGACCGATGGCACCACCATATAGACACCACCAGATGCCCGGGCTAGGTTCAGGGATGCCCTGAATGAGGCAGGTATTATCAGAGATCATCATGACCACTTGGATAGATAGATGTCCCTCCTATGTGTAGAGTACATAGCATAACAGGCCTCGAGTGAGAGGACTAGATCTCACACACATAGTGCAGAGTGAGAGAGTACAGGGGGGCAGCCCCATAGAGACAGGGTCGGGGAGGGCTAGAGCTCATGGAGGGCTGACTAGCTAGGCCAGGAAGAGGTGAGGGCTAGACCCATACAGGGTAGAGAGATGGTGGTAGGGTGCCAGCAGAGGGGAGGAGGAGGAGGAGATAGATGAGACCGACATGGACATCAGGTGGGGTGATGATTAGTCACCATATATGTTCAGGATATAGATTTTTGTATATTTTTATTTATATTTTTATTATACTGCTGCGAAGATAGTGAGATGTAGGATGTACATGAGAGTTTTTGAGTCTTTTGATTATTATACCGGCCTGTGCATGCCAAAGATGGTGAGACTATATATGAGAGTTTGAGATATATGTATGTATTTGTATTGGCATACATATGTATTGATTTTTTTATGTATATATGTATGTATGGACACACAGATTCTTATGATTTATATAGAGATGATGATATTTATGGTATGATGTTGTGCTTATGTTGTAAAATTTTCATTGTTATATGCATATGGGTGATGGATTAGGCATGATGGAGTTAAGTCAGTTTAGGCATGATGGAGTTAAGTCATGGTTTAGGCATGATGAGTCGAGGTTTTTAGGCATGATGGAGTCAGGTTGGTTTAGGCATGATGGAGTCAGGTCATTTAGGCATGATGATCAGTCAGGTGGTGGAGTCAGGTTTAGGCATGATGGAGTCGGTTGGTTTAGGCATGATGGAGTCAGTCAGTTGGTTTAGGCATGATGGAGTGGTTTAGGCATGATGGTTAGGGTCATGGCATGAGTGGAGTCAGGTTGGTTTAGGGCATGGTTGAGTCATTTTTAATTTTGATTTAATTCCAAGTTATTGGTAACATGGGAGAAAAATGGTGATGTATATGCATGTTATGGTTTAAATTTCCAAATATTTTCTATGGTGGAAATATAAAAATGATAAATGAATGATTTGATGAAGTGGTAAAAATGTTTGTTAATTGGTGCTTGTTTGGTTTAATTTCCAATTGTTGATATAAAATGGAAACTAACTAAGGTAGAATGTGAATAGGAAAGTGAAGGGGAAATTGGTTAGGGTAAAGGGTGGCCGAGCTAACCTCCAAGGGCCCCATGCCCTCGAGTGTTGCCTACATAGCCCCGATGAAAAAGGGGCCTCAGGCTGATGTAGTTCTCCCATAAGCTAGGGAAGAATATGATGAGGTAGAGGAATGGGTTGGTAGGTTTTAGGTATGATGGAGTCTAGGTCATAGGCATGGTTGAGTCTTAGGTGATAGGCATGGTTGAGTCTTAGGTGATAGTGAAAATCTTTTAAAATGTAGGTGTCGATGGTCTAGTCTTGTATAGGATAATCAATAAGTAATGAGGAAGGTAAATGGTAAGAGGTGGTAAAAGAGCCACCTAATTGATAAGAACCTTAATGAGTCTATCATACCAAAGATTGGCTTATGAACGTGAGACCCTAAAAGGCATTGCATAATGGACTATTCTAAGGGTGAAGAAAGTCACATGATCACAAATGTCATGGTTGTGGAAAGTCCCTTGAGTAGAGAGAAAATTAGGGTGAAAAGGAAATGAGGTGAAAGTGGGTGGTTTAGCATAACTTAGTGTATGATGGTATGTTTACTCTGGCAAGAAACCCATGATCAAAAATAGGCAAGTCCATGATGAAAAAGTTATCATTTTCTTCTTTTTTTTTTTTTTTGATAGACTAATCGATGTGGGAAGTCTATATGGGATGAGTATATTATCTCCTTGAGGTCTTCGTGAAGTTGATCGATGCGGGAAGCTTCAAACATTTTATTATATTTTTTTAATGACTTTATATAGTTTCCTTCGAGGGAGTAGTCTATTTATAGTGGCGAGATAGAGAGAAGAGATGTCCTTTTGAGGGAGTCATCTTTTTGCTGGAAGTTTGACTCAAGGAGTTGAATCCCATTTTTTTTTTGGACATTTAAGTCATGGACAAGACTATAGAGGAAGATTAGGTTCTTGTTTAGAAGACAAAACCATAGTACACACAGAGGTTAACTATGAAAGAGATGGTTTCAAGTGATGAATGACCATGGGATTCCATCTTTGAAAAAGATGAAAAGTATCCATGAGAATCATGCTATGAGTAGAGCCATGATACTCATATTGAAGATAAGGTTGAAAGGTGATGGGTAATCACATGATTCTTGTTTAGTCATTGATCCTCAAAATGGGTAACATGGAAGGTGAACAACACTCAAGGGATGAGCGGTCAATAGATAGAAGGTGATATAGGACTTGATTTCAACAATAAAATGGTCTAAGATGCAAGGCATTGAGGGGCTCAGGTTTGGGTTTACCTTCAGTGAAGACAAATGATAAGCACACTGATCCATAGGCATGAGTAATGATATAGGGTCCAAGCCAATTAGGAGAAAATTTTCCCCATTTACTTTTCTCTTCTTTGGTTACATGTTGATTTTCCTTCAAGATGAGGTCCCGACCTGGAAGGTTTGTTCATTCATGGACACATTTTTCATAGGCATGTTTGATACATTTTTGGTAGATTTGGAGATGGTCAAGAGCATTGAGATGACATTCATCTAACAACTCAAGTTGTGCTAAAAATCTGGTGAAAGTCATCATCATTGAGCATGTCTTGTAGTGAGATGTGAGAGAGATGGAATCTGGACTTCAAGAGGCAAGACAACCTCGGTACCATAGACCAGAGAGAAAAGGTGTGGCAATAGTTGAAGTGTGAATACTAGTGTGGTAAGCCCACAAGGTGAAAGGAATGTGCATATGCCAATCCTTCCCAGTATCATCAACTACTTTCATAAGAATTTTGTTCAAGGTTTTATTGGTTGATTCTTCTTGGCCATTTGTTTGTGGGTAATAAGGTGATGAGAAACTGAGTTGAATGCCAAAAGCATCACACAAATTTCATAGGGTTTTTTTTTTGATTGTTTTCCATTATCAGTGATGAGGTGAGGGACACCAAAGTGAAAAATGATGTGATGGTTGATGAATTCACATATTTTCTCAAGCTTTTGTAGAAATGAGGGGAATGGATTCTACCCATTTAGTGTAGTATTTAGTAGTAGTTATAATCCATTGATGGCATTGTGAAGAATGAGGATTGATCTCTCTCAACAAGATCCAAACCCCATTGAGAGAAAGGCCAAAGGTCTCGTGTGACTGTAAGGCATGACTAGGTGTGTGATGAAGATTAAGCATGTTGTTGGCATTTCACACAATGTTTGACATAGTCACAATAGTCATGGTTTAGGGTTGGCCAATAATAGCCAAGGTGAAGAATGCATTTAGTGATAGCTAAACCACTAAAGTGACCTCCAAAATTCCATCATGAACTTCCTTGATGGTGTAGGGAATTTCAAACTTGTAAGGCATCGTAAGAGAATACCATCAAAGCCACACTTATAAAGGAGACCACCCATGATGACATAGCGAGAGACACTTTTAAGAAAGGCATGTTGTCCATTACAGTGAGATCGGGAGGTAGAATGGAAAGGGAAAGGTAGTCTGCAAACTACTTATACCAAAGGTCACGTGGGTCAGGTGTAATGGTTCGATGGAGTGGACCTCATGAGGTAAATAAGAGGGTGATTGTAACCTTTGTATTGTGACAAATATTTTGGAGTCAAAGGGGTGAAGTGGGTATCGAGAAGCCAGATAGGCCATGGTATCCACAAATTTATTAGTAGAACGTGGGGTGGTTTGAAGTTCATAATGGTCAAAGGTAGTCAAAAGTATGTCTACATGATGCTTGTACTTTTGAAGTATTTCATTACGACATTGTATATACCATTGACTTGATTTACAACCAGCTGGGAATCACCAAAGATATTGATTGACTTAACATCTAAGGCATAAGTAGCCTTGAGAGACCCAATACGAGTGCTTCATATTCGGTGATATTGTTTGTACAATCAAAAAATCTAGTTTGAAAGATAAAGGCATGGGTTCACCACCAAGAGGAATGAGGATAACACCTACACCACCCCCACATTGACATTTGGAACCATCAAAGAAGAGGGTCATTTGGTAAGTGGTATCATCCAAGGAGAGGGTAGCAATGGATTCATCTAGGAAATCAAAGTTAGAGGGTTGATTTCTAGAAAAGAGGTGCATCTGCTAGTTGGTCATGATGGCTTGGCCTTTGATAGAATTTTGATGGATGAATTCAAGGTCAAGGTCGGCAAGAAGCATGAGCCAACATGCAACACATTGATGTTGGTAGGGTTTGGCATACATATAATGTAGAGGGTCAGTGTTAGTGATGAAAAAGGTTTTGTGGTTGAGTAGGTAATGACGTAGTTTAGTGGTGACAAAAAAACTAAGGCTAAGAAAAGTTTTTTTCAGCATGGGTGTACCTAGTTTCATAGTCCAAAAGGGTATGACTTATGTAATAAACCACTTTCTCTCTGTGTTTCTCATCATGATGAGTGAGCATGGCACCTAAGGAATGGTCGATGGCAAAAATGTATAGGTAAAAGGGTTGGTCATCCTTAGGAGGAATGAGCACTGGTGGTTGAAGAAGGTATTGTTTTAAGGCATCAAAGGCTTTGTGGCATTCATCATCCCATTTGAATGAGACATCCTTCTTTTGAGATGATGAAATGGTTGATAGCAGTGATCAAAAGTTGTGAGATAAAATGATGAATAGATTGTAACTTACCTTGCAAAATTCAAAGTTGATGGAGATTAGTAGGTGGAGGAATTTTGAGAATAGCCTTCACTTTAGCAGGATCAACTTCTATGCCACACAAAGAAATGATGAAACCAAGGAGTTTTCCTAAAAGTCACAAAGACACACTTCTTAGGTTGAAGGTGAACACAATACTTGATGAGGTGGTCAAAGATGACCTTAAGGACTATCAGGTGTTTGGCCCATGTTTGGATTTGGCAAAGAAGGTCATCTACGTAATCTTCCAATATGTGATGCATGATGTCATGGAAGATATAAGTCATGGCTCATTGATATGTAGCACCAACATTTTTAAGGCCAAAAGGCATG
The DNA here is from genome assembly GCA_018340775.1 of Taxus wallichiana var. yunnanensis. Lineage (NCBI taxonomy): Eukaryota > Viridiplantae > Streptophyta > Pinopsida > Cupressales > Taxaceae > Taxus > Taxus wallichiana. Next base: position 705,164,120 of record CM031235.1, read on the forward strand.
ACTCGATAGCAGAAGGTCCCCCAAGGAGTGATGAAGGTAGTTTTGTGTTGATCTTCTGAGAGAGTAGTATTTGATTATAACCCAGAAACCATCCATGAGTGATAACATCTCATGGCCGGTGGTGAGATCAACTAGTTGGTCAATACCTGGTAGAGGAAAATCATCTTTAGGGAAAGTGAGGTTGAGGTCATGAAAATCCATGCAAATGTGGAGTCCCCTGTCACTTTTGTGATAGGAATGATGTTAGAAATCCATTGGGGATAGTCAATGGGTAGGATAAAGGAAACCAGAGAGAAGGCATTGAAGTTCTTCTTTGACAAGAAGAGCAATGCGAGGATGCATTTTCCACATAACTTTTTTTTTTATGGGTTTGGCATCAGGAATGGTTACGATATTGTGGACCACAATGTTTGGGTCAATACCGGGCATATCAGCATAGGACCAAGCAAAAGCATTTGCTATGGTCCCGGAGGAAAGAGGTAAAAGCTTCTTGTTCAACAACATCTAAAGATTGGCCTATCTTTAGAATGTGTGGGTCATCCTAGTGTTAATGTTGATTTCGATAGTCGATTCATTCAACATGGTTTGCATCTCAAAAGGTAACGACCAATGAATATAAGAATCTTCCACACTAGAGGTGTGAGGATAGACTCATCATCCTAACATTGAATGATTAATAGAAGGTGTATCATCATCGATCATGTCAGGATACATGAAGGGAAGAGAAGAAGGAGCCTCACCATCATGTTGATAGGTCAGAGGTCCCAGGAAATCATGTGTTTTAAAAAAAAAAAGTTAGGAGGAATAGATTCGGGATCTATGGACTCCATGGGTGAAGGTGGTGACATTGGTGAATGGGGTGGAGAAGGTTTGTCTTCCTCAATGAGGTCAATGTGGGCCTTCTTGGAAGGTGGTGTGGAAAATCCAATACCACTACGATCATTGTGTTTATGGGTGGTACATGAAATGATAGTATGGTGGCCTTGTTCATAAAAACCAAAACCAAAGCCTTTCCATGCACATGATGAAGGAAAGTGTGGGTGAAGTGGTGGTTAGTAAGGGATTGGAGGTCAGATGAAAATGGTCATGTTTGGGATGGAGGTTTGGGTGAATAAGTGGTAGTATCAAGTCCCCCATATGTTAGATTAGTGTGAAGGTGGGGAGGACCATAAGGAAAACCTCACCTATATGGTAGTCATAACTAGGGTGTTGGCATAAGTTCCCATACTCTTGTGGAGTGAGAAATGTGTTGATATTGTATAGGTGGTACTCCCCCAGAGTGAGGCATTGAAAAACACCTTCTAAGGGATCAGTAGTCGATATGTGGGTGGTGGGGATAGATGACTCACTAGATGATTGGGTAGGAGGGGTAGCGGTTGGTTGGGAAGTAGAGGGCTCAGGTCAGAGGTTGAGGTGGTAGTAGGAATAGAAGAGTTAGATGTGGGAGAGGTGGTGGAAACATTGGTGGATGGGGTCATGGGTGAAGGAGAAGTGGGGGTAGTGGTAGATGCCTTGACCGGTACAAGTACATCATTGGGTCGGTACAACATGTTACAAGTTTTGAATGGTGATGGGTCGGCGGGGATGGTATAGTTATGTCCTTCATGTTCAAATTTTACACAACGGTGTAAAGTTGAAGGGACACAACCCATGACATGAATCCAAGGTCTGTCGAGTAATAGGTTATACTGGAAACTCCCTCTAAGATGTAGAATAGTTCCGGGACAGTGCGAGGGCCTACGCGAACATGAAGGATAATGGTGCCAAGGGTGGAGGTAATGGCATCATTGAAGGAGCACAACATAACGGGGTTATTATGCATATAATTAGAAGGGATACACATTTGATTGTATGTGTGGGAGGAGATGATGTTAATGTTAGCACCACCATCAATCATGATGTGTCGTATGCATGTATGTTATCGATATAGATGGAAATGAATAGGGTGGGATCAGGTCATCTGACTGGAGAGGTACAATCTCCTCATCGAGAAAGTGAGGGGTGAAATTGAGGAGTGGGCATGGGGGTAGAAGGAGATGATTTGGTAAGTGAGGCCACATGGTGAGGGGTAATAATGGAGGCCACTGGTGTGGGGTCATTGGGTAAAACTTCAATGGATTGTAAAACCTCGATAAGGGCTTGTCTATGAGATTCAAAAGTTTGGACAAGATCATACAAAGACATCTTTAGAGGAGACTGATGTAATTGTTTTATCATTGTGTGATGGGTGACCCCATCAGAGATAGGGTATGTAGGTCCATGGTGATTTTGGGTGTGGGTGTAGATGGTATATTGGGCACAGGGTTGGTTGATGGGCTAGTTGCTTTTTCTTTTCCTTTGTCTTTTTAGCACGGGTGGCAACGTGAACCATGTTAATCTAAGGGGAGGTGGATGGAGAGGGTGTGCCATGAAAGGTGTAATGACATGAGGGAAAAAACCTAATAGTGGATAAGAGCCTTGTGAAATGAGTAGGGCACACTGACATTTGGGTGGTGATTTGGCCAACTCTCTAATACGGACCATGTTGATCTCAAATTTTGGAGGTGGATAAAATGGTTGTGGGGATGGAGATATTGATCATTGAATGGGTAAAGGATGATGATGTGTGGTGATAGGTGAAGGTGGAACATGGTCCTCATCAAGAAGGTCATCATCATCAAAATTTTTTTCAGGAGGAAAAGTTGGAGAAGAATGGTCTTTAGAGCCTTACAATTTTCTACATCATGTCCTGGCACACGATGATAGGCACAAATCTTGGTTTCATCAAACCCTTTTGGTTTGGGTTTGAGAGGATCATAAGGTCAAGCGGTGGTAATGTGATGATGGAAAGTCTCTAAGAGATTAGTTAAAATGTTGGCATAGGACCCCGCTAATGGATCACAATGGGAAGTGAGTGTGGGTTTGGGTAAAGGTGTGGATGATCATGAGGGTAGAGGCATTTATAGGAGGGGGAATGGGTTGGTCCACTTGGTTTGGTAAGTGGTGTGGTCTTATGTTTTGTTGGCATCTGCTTGGGTAAAGGTGGGGTAGAAGAGCTAGCGATGAAAGGTTTTGTTGGTTTGACTACCTTATTGGAGGGTAGTGGGTTCTTATCTTTGGGTTGCACCTTCTTGGGTAAAGGTGACATGGGAGTATGGGATGCAGAAGGGAAAGAAAATGATGGTGGAAGAGGATGGGTTACCCATGGGGACAACCAAGTTGTGGTGGTGGAAGTGGTTGGTTGAGGTTGGGTGGATGGTATGGGTTGAAGTCATATAGGTAAAGTTGAGGGGATAGTAACTGGTGGAGGTATAGGTGGTAAAAAGTGCATGGGTGAGGGTGAGGGTGTTTGGTTTTTGGGTGAATGAGGTGTAATGAAGGCTCATGATGTAGTAGTAGGTTGTTTAGCTTTTGACTAGGCCTTGGGTAGGAGATTGTTTGATCAGGGTTGATGGATGGGGCCCTAGGATGGATGGAAAGGGGGAAGGTGACAAAGGTGTGGTAGGTGAGACCGGTGTATGTGGCCTAGAAGGTTGGGTTTTCTTTTTAGGTGGAGGGATAATGTTGGTGCGGGTTTGAGATGATGTTGCTAAGTCCAATTTGATAGGTGGGTGAGTAAGGCTTGATGTCGGCATGACACCCAAGGTAGTGATGGGTCTAGATACAGGTGAGGAGAGAGGTGTGGGTAGGTTTTTAGGTTTGGGAATGGCTTTAGTTGTGGGTAGAGGTTTAGATGTAGGTAGGGATGATGAAGAAGAATCCATTTCAATAGGCATGGTCAATGCTGATCTGTTTCTGAAAATACCCTTGGGTAGATCATGGAAGTATCTTCAGGAAACATTTGCATTTGGGTCAAAAAGGGGAGCCAAAGATGTCCCCAGAGCATGGAATTATCAACGTAATCCAAGTGATCGGCCAGCCATGAAAAAATGGGACTACTGAAGAAGAAGATGGAATTGGTTTGGTGGTGATCCCTATAAAATATGTCTATGAGACAGGGAATTGGCTAGCCTCGGACTCTATAGGTAAAAGAGCTGAGATCATGTCAATGGGGTTCTGGGATGTTGAGGGGGAACTTCCCCCAATAGGTAGTGGCATGTCTGATGAGTCTCCCATGGGTAGGAGAGATAATAGGTGGGGTGATGTAGACTTCTCCCTTGGTGGAGGAGAAGGTGATGATGATTCTCCTATGGGATGGGAGAATTAAAAGTGTTGATTGTTTGGTAGGTTGTGAGGTAGATGGTGAAATGACATCGGTAGAAAGTGTGGGTTTCTCCATGGGAGAAGGGAGAGATGAAGGGGACTCCTCTGGGGGTGAAGGAGTGGAAGAGCTATGCTCCTCTGTGGGTAAAGGAGCTCATGCCATAATTTCCTCAATAGATGAAATAGGTGGGATTTGAGGAATGGTTGGTATGATATCAAAAACCATGTGGACTTCATGGACATTGTTTCATTGGATGAAGGTTCACTATTTTGATTAGATGATGGTTTATGATTAGGGAATGAATTTTTAAAGATGTGCAAATTTTGATTTGTTGCACATTCAGGTTGTCCATGACAAGGTCTCCATTATCTATCATCTCTTGGAAAATGTTCTTAAAATTATGTAGTTACCATCACTATGGCCTTTGACATGATGATAATTACAGTAGTCATGTTCTTTATACCATGCAGGCATAGGATGGGAGGATCGAAACCTGTATGAGGTTTTATGGGAGGAAGTGTAATGGCTCCAACTTTAAGAAGCTTTTCCAAGACTAAAGAATAGGGCTCTCCAATTGAAGTGTACTTCCATTGTTCTCCCACTGAGCTGAAAGGCCTAGACAGGGAAAGATTGGAAGAAGGTTGGGCTTGATTAGAAGGATGAGATGGTCCTACCTTGAGGACTACCACATTGGCAGATCCTTTGGGATTTGAATAGTTATTTTGAGGTTTTGAAGATGAAGAAGAATCATTTGATTTGAATGGGGCATTCTTGTTTCATAATTGGATTTTCTTTTCTTCAATGGCATGAATTTCCAGCTTTCGTGCCATGGTGAATGCTTCATCAAGGTTTGGAAGGTTTGTACCTACAGAGTTGGTGAGATGTGTCTGGACACAAGCTCTAGTGAACAACTCAATAAGTTCAATTTGAGGTAGCTGGAATGTTAATTGGTTGATAAGACTCCACCAATGGAAAAAAAATCTATGATAGATTCATCTTCATACTTGTCGGGTTGAATAGAGATCGGTCATGGTGACTTTCTTGATAACATTGATTGAAAAATGGTCTAAGAAAGCTTGGGCTACTTGATTAAAGGAATAAATGGAATGTCTAGGTAGTCCACTATACCAATCCAATGTTGGTCCTATCAAGGACATTGGAAGGTTCAGGAGCAAAGTGTCATCATCATGGGTGATTAGGTAGCACCCATGTTTGAACAACACAAGTGTTGTTGTGGGTCTTCTTTACTTGTTGAAGTGATTGAATTTAGGCATTTCCCAATGCACATGGTAGGGAAAATGGGAATAGATGGATGGATAGGCTCATTATATATTTCATCATAAGTTAAAGAATTACGGGAGCTAGAAAATAGATGCTTCTAAGGTCTACATCTTTTCCATCATCATCTTAATGAGGTCATTGGTAGGTTGTGATGAATGGGTGCCCCCTATGAAAAAAAGGGGTTGATGTTGAATGTATGAGGTGGGTGGTATGTTAGTGTATGGTGGTGTTGAGTATGAGAACTATGTAGGAGGAATAGATGTAGGTGGCACATAGCTAGAATAAGTGATAGATGAGGTCGGGGGTTGTTGGTAGTATGTGTAAGTAGGTGGGGTAGTCGTAATAACTCTAGTGGTGATTGGGGGTAAGGACTGTGGGATAGAAAGGATGAGGTTCTGGAAAGGGGTGTAGGTTTTTGACACGGAGGTGGTTGTGATGCAATAGGTATATGTGAGGTAGTGGGTGCAGATGGGGCTATACTTAAGGTGGATGTCGGAGGAACCACTGATGTCACAGTGTGATAGATGACGTAGATGATAGATTATAGTTATAGTGGTATGGGACCTAGCTGAGACACCACATGGTGGTAAAGTGGATGATGGTAGTGCACTGAGTTGGTGCTAGCTGATGCAGAGGTGGGGGTGAGAGTAGGAGGGATAGATATGGGCATGTCATATATTAACTATCTTGAGGAGTCCTGGGTGGATGAGTGGGTGAGATAGTATTATAGGGCCACGGGGTTCTGATCAAGGAGTCTTGTGAACTCCTCATCACGGTAGCAATGGGGATAAGTTGAGTTGGATCCATAGGTGATAGGATGGATGGTGGTGATGGACTAGGTGGGAGTGGTTGATGGCTGGCATGTGAAATATGAGGGCGTTAGTTTGGCTGCGAGTCAACACCATGTGAATAAGTGTTGACCTGGTAAGACTATATTCTATAAATGACACAAAAAACAACAGGGATGGAAAATAATTGATTATGAGAGGTGAATTGGAAGTGCTTTGATTAAAATCAAAATAGAAGGACCGATGCCGATGAGGCCAACGATGATGCCAATGGTTACTTGGTGACCATGATGGTCACATAACGATGTTGATTCTTGTGGGAAAGTAACATTTTGAGAAAGTGAGATAAAAAATGAAGGAAAGTCAACTGGAAGCTATATTTAGTCAATAATATCATAATGCAGAGGATATGGTGATGTCTAGAGATTTTAAATAGAGAAGAAGATGAGATGAGTGCTCTTTGGGTAAACTAACCAAAAGCACAGGAACCGACACTGGTCAGATAAACCGATGACGGTCAGATGTAAACCGATGCTCGGTTACTATGAAATCTATAGAATGAAGAAAATTTTCTTTTTGTGAATTAAAGTTGAATGAGACACCAACCCAAAAGTCTGGATATGGTAAAAAAATGAGTCCTAACACACTCAAAAAGTCGAATACACCAACTATGATTATGGAGTGTGAAAGGAAAGAAAAATGGAGAATACGACCTCACACCTCAAAATGCAAGTCAAGAACAAAGCTAAGAAAAACACGTAATCCTACAAGTGAATTTAGTGTGTTTAGCTTATGTTATTTAAGGACTGACTCATGAATTTAGAACAAAGTTTTTGGTTGGGAAGGCTTCCTATGAAGAAGGAAATTCTAAAGGTGAGGTTTTAGGTTATGTTTTGGTGGGGGCGGGCCTTTCTCTGAGGTGATGACTGGACAGAGATAACCAATTGGGTGCCCACTTGTCAATCCTCTGATCATGTGATCATTGAAAATCTTCTTCTGGGTGGGATGTTGTTTAAGAAGATGTGTATATTCCAATTTGTGTAGTTTGGCAAAGAGAGAGAAGAGAGAATGTGCTTTCTATGATTCAATTGTGTCAACCATCAGTTGGGCATGACTTCCAACATATAGGTTGCCCTCAGTTTTAATGTGAGATATAATGCAACAAATTAGAATGCCATGCAAGTGTTTTAAACCCAAATCAAAATGTGATATTTGATGTAGCAAGTGATGAACAGGAAGAGGGATGCTCTTTCACTAATGCAATACTAATGAAAGAAAGAAGTATTCTTTTTAAAGCACCAAAAACATGATTGCTTTTAGACAATAGAAAGAGGGGGAAGATTCCAGAGAAGAAAATTAATGTGGAAGCTTTTCAAAAGGGAAAAAAACACACAAATTTCACCTAGGAATGAATAAAATGCAAAAAGAACCCCTAATGGGTCCCACTCAGGCATGCCAAAATGTTTCACCACTTTCTTTATGGATTTGATGAAACAGATAAGGTGATGGGCCAAGGAGGAATACCTGTTGTGATGGTCGGTTTAAAGGTCATGCATGCGCATTCTGACTTCTTGATCCAATGCTGACTATGAGAGATTCCTTTTGGCTAGGAGGAACTACCTAAAATACACAACAAGACCACAAAAAAGAGAGTTAAACAATATATGTCAGTGGGCTGCCTAGCGTGTGCTAGATCCAGAAGTGTGGTACTTCCTTGGTGGCAGTCAACCCACTGTTTAATACAACTTAATGTAAGAAATGTCATAAATAAATAATGTCCTACTTGTAGTTGATATGATTTAGGTATCTCATCCAAATACAATAAGAAAATCTAATATAACAAGCTAGGTTATGATCAGATCTGGAAGTAGGGTAGGTAGTCAAGGTGTTGGAATAGGTCAGGGTCAAATTCTGGGTAGCTTGGGTTTCTTAGATGTAGGTTTTAAGTTTTTTATTGGCAGGATTACCAAATATAGAGACCAACGTCGGTGAGGTATGACCGATGATGGTTAAGAGGGAAACCAACGATGGTTAAGGCGGATGGTAGAAATTCAATAAACTGGGTTTTGGGAACTTTTTGAGGTAAGATAATGAGTGTGAGGAAAATGGCTAGGTTTTAATGGTGTTGGGGGTACTCAGAGGTATTCAGGAATCAAGTATAGGTGATTAAATGATTGTGGGTGATGGAATGGTTGGATTCACAGGAAGGTAACAAGGGTGGGATGAAAAATGCAAATAGATGTTGATAAACAAAGATGAAGAAACTTTGTAATCTAATAAGTATGAAATGATGCAGGTTAGAGATACACTTACTGGTGTTTACAGATTTGATGGCTAGATGATGGTGATGGTTGATCTATGGGATGGTGCTCGTGTCATGGTAGTGCTTCTTGAAATGCTACCATGGAATGCAAATACCTTCAGATCCATCTTGGTGTTGGTTATGGTTGTCTGATGTGCGAAAGGGCTTTGGTTCTTGCTTGCATGCAGATCTCCTTCATTCCAAAACTTGAGAATGTGGTCACCTCTCAAACAAGGTTACCAAAATGAATATATGGTAACCGATGATGGTTTAGGGTGACCGGCATCGGTTTAGGGTTGACCGGCGTCGGTTAAGGTGGGAAATCCTAGGTTTACTAAAAATATAGATCTTGGCAATCTTTTTCCAAATCTCTTTTATTCTCATGGATCAAAATGATGTTTATGCTTAGATAAGTGGGAATGTGGTTAGAGGAAGAATAGGCATGTGATTTTAGGGTTGAAATAAGTCTTAGTTAATTAAGGTAGGTAGGACTAAGTCTTAGTTAGTTATGGTGAGTGGATGCTAAGAATAGGTCCATGATGAGGTGTGCTAGGTGAGGTGGTGGGGTAAGGTGGAAATTAGTTTTAGTGAGGTGGTGGGGTAGATCATGGTAGGAGGTGAATAAAGGTAATGAATGAAAAGATGAGTATTAATTTAATTATAAATAATTAAACTAATATTAATGTTTTCCAAGAATCGAGAGAAGCTGTGGAACTATAAGTTTCACTTGTGCCTATTATTTCCGCTTTATCTGCGTGGTTGGGGTTTATGTGTTGATAGGTTTTCGGGCTGAGATGGAATTGTGGAATAGTTCCATCTAGGCCATTGGTTCCCACAACCCCTTTTCCCTCCACATCACTCTATCTCCACAATTTGTTGTTCGGTGAAAGGCTTGTGTGGAGATATTTGTCCCATAAGGAACATTCCTCGCGACCTTGGTTCCTCTCGACGCTCAACTTCCCCACACTCCACTCTTCTCTCGAAATACACTCTACACCTCATTCCTTTTTACTTCAGATGGAAGGCTTGTGCGGGAAACTATCCCCCTAATGGAAATTGTTCCATTTGTTCCACTTTCCTCCGTTCCACCCATAATACACTACCCTCTTATTCAAATGCGACCCAAAAGGGAATGCGGGAAGTGATTGCCCCATGGAACTTGTTCCACCATTCCTTGTCCTACCCGTATTTCCACAAAAAACTAAACCCTTAGCATTACGGATCAAACATCCCAGTGGAGAACCAAAGGCTCCAAATAACTTGTTCCTCCTGCACTCACAAAACCCGCAATACACTAAAAATGACTCGATTTTCTCAAAATTTTGTAAGTTCTTGGATTTTTTGGGTTAAGTATGGAACTTTGAGCTTTGAGATAAAAAGGGAAGTGCATCAAAATAATTCTAAGTCCTCCAAAACAACTATATGTTCCCAAAACATGAAAATTGCTGATTTTTTAGATTCTTCACCAAGATCCCATCAATTTTCCCAAGTCCAAATTTGTAAGTTAGCCAATTTTATAGGGGAAAATTAGATAACATGTTCTTATGACTATTTTATGTGTACATTGAGTAAGAAATGGGTTAAACTTTTTATTTTATGTTTTTACATGTTTATAACTATTTGTACTAATCTAATTACCACCTTGAGTGATAGGAAACTTGATTAAAATCCACCATTCATGTCAAAACCGATGGGGACTGATCCTTTCTTCACACCTTAGGTGAGTGCACTAAGAGCATTTTTAGTGTTATATGATTGCATGGGACATTGCAAGAACTTGCAACATGCATTGATCGGTGGAAAATATTCATGTGTGCAAGACTATGCCTAAGGGGTAGAACTCGGACATGTAATATTTTGGTTCCACCGTTACGACCTATTGAAATTGTGTTAATATGATATGGAGGGAGAATAATATTTCATCTCAATTTAGGAAAATATGGAGCATTGGTTGGATAAAGTGGAAGAAATATTTACAGTAAGCACCCTAGTCATAGGTATTGTTCACTTTGAAGACTTGGGCAAAAAGAAATATAATTGGAATATAGAGTACATTAAAATACTCGTATAACATGACATGACATGGGCACACAATGTATATTTTTAGTGGAGAGGAGCACTTCAAAGATGCATGATATAATACACAATTTCCACCTACTCCTATCTTGACGAGGTAGAGTTCTACTTATTATGTGAGTTGTGTGGATCTTATATAAGGAAGCTTCCCTTAGAGATCAAAAACTAATGGTCGACCTCAAAATTGAGACATTCCACATTGTCGGATAAACTCTACATGTGTGAGGAACATAAGATGTGTAAAAAGGGAATGAGGGTTTAAAATACAACACATTTAGCTTTGATGAGTGCATGTTGGGGAAAAAATAATTTGAAGAAGATTAATGCAAAGAAATAATTGTGAAGGGTCTACATCGGGAGGATGATTCAACCCTTGGAACTTCCATGAGCAATGAAGTGAATGGGAATCACAAGAGGAAGATCAAAGTAAAGAGGGAGACCCGATAAGAGACCGAGATGCACATTGTAGCACTATAAGATTTGGTGGATGATGATGTGGAATATAATGTTGATGGCATCATTTCCCAACTTGATGTGGATGATCATGCACTTGGATTTCTTGACATGAAAATATAGTTACTAGAAATTGATAGTGACAAATATTTGGAGAAGGAGAAAGACAAAGACATATTATATAATGTTAACATGTAAAATTTAAGGTATTTTACTTGATAAACCCATGGAATATTTTGTTACCTCTTGAAAAAGTTAGTCAAAATTGTCAAATTTTTCTCTTTGCAAGTATCAATGTGTGTAAAATGTTTTAGAAGTGTAGAAACCCTAAAATATTGCATTACACATTTTAAACCTCCGAAATCATCCTGTAATTACTCCACAAGACATTACGTCCATTTTAACCACTTTTAATATATTTCACTATTTTATGACCTTTAAATTTGCACTATGAAACCTATTACACTCATATCTAATTCCTAGGATTAATTAATTAATCCTACCACTCTTATTATTCATCCCCTATCCCATCAACTAATTCTATCATCTAATTCAATATCAAAATAATTAAATAAATCCTACATATATCCATTTCCACCTCATCTCTTATTTTTGGATGACATAGTCATGTGTTGTCATTGATGTTAAGTGGTTAGTGATGTCATATGATGTCCAAGGTGTTTAGGTATCTTCCCAAGTTGTCTAGGTGTCTTCATGAGATGTCAAGTCATGAGTTCAGGTGTTTAGGCATGGTCTAGGTGCATGGTCAAGCAAGCAAGTTGTGTGAATGTGTTCTTCCAAGGTTGTATGAAGGTTTCATAAGGTCAAACATGGTCAATGAGATGTGTGTGAGGTGCTAATGTGTTTGTAACATGTCAACATGGTCAAATTATTGAAGAGTCGGGTAGTTCTAGGCTTAATCCTAGTCCCAGACCAAGTAGTTTGACATGAAAACATGAGAGTTGGATCAAGAAAAAGCATGTAAAGCATGGTTGGAGTAATATGAGCTGGAATAACATGCATATGAGGCGTATTAGGTCAAGGATCAAGCTTATAGGGCATGAAGATTGTCATTTTAAATCTTTTCAGGTAAGACATGCCTAGTAGGAAAGTAAGCTTGATGTCATGACATGTGAATCATGGTGATGTTAAAATGGCATGATATCAAGGTATTGCTTGATTGTTAAAATCTGAAAAACTAACCTACATGTCGATTGGTCTAGTTGGAGCAAGGGAGTTGCATGGATTTATATTAGATGTTTTTGATATTGAGAAGTATAGAGAGGAAGGACTAGTTTATGAATGCATGATTATTCCAAGGGGGAGCAGTGTGTCAAGACTAAACAAGCTAGTAAACAACACAAATAAAACCATAAACAATGAAAGTATGCTTTAAGGAAGAGGAAGAGATGTTGATTCAAAATTAGCACATGAGATCAAAGTTGGGAACCAAAGTATTATATGATCAATCAAAGATGGATAGACAACCCTAGGGGGAGTAAGAAAGAAATTTCTCATGCGGTATATGATGCTCTAGAACATGACAAAGATTGTCAAGAATGTCTTTGAAAAGTTTCTTTAGGAGCCCATTCCTAAATATGCCTACAATGAGCATATGAAATACTTAAGCCAAGAATTGAGTTTTATTAGCTGAGAATTGTCTATTCATGAGTAATGAGGATGACATCACTCAAATATCAGGTTTCCAACATGTTTATGTGCCATGAATGCATCTTCTCGGGGGAGCAATAGTAAGTTCAATGAATGGTAAAGACCAAAAATAGGGTTAAGGAAGAAGAGATAAGAGGGAGAGATTAAATGATGAGTTTGGTTGATTTTTCCAACTAAAATAGAGGTCAAACAAGCTGATGCAGGAGGAAACCATGAACTAAGAACATGCTCTTTGTCATTAATGCAAAAAGGGGAGAAGAATCAAGAGGTTTTTCATCAATGACAAAGGGGGGTTTTTGGCATGTGATTGTGAGTTTTCATTGATGTAAAATGAAAATTAATGAAAAAGAAGGAGATAGAGGGAGGTTGGAATGAGGTTGAAAAGGCAGGACATGACAAAGGCTTGAGAACACCTGATTAAACACCAACTTCTTAAGCTGCTAGTGAGTATTGGTACAAGTAGGGTGATGATGTGATAGCATACCAAGAGAGGATGTCATAGATGGTCTTGCATGTATTTTATGTGGAAACAAGGTCATAATGATGGATACACAGTACATGAGTGGAATTGGTGAGACTAGCTCAGTTTAGCAAGCCTAATCCTTAGGCCTAGTTAGAAAAGTGACCTAGAAAGGTGGAGTGAAGGAATGAGGCAGCTGAAAAATAATGGTAAAGGTATGAAACACATGATAGGACATGTTTAAGGGGCTACATGGTGAATAACATGACAAACATGATGAGTTATGGTGCAAACTAGCTCATTTAGGCCTATTTCAAGGACCTAGAATGGGTGTCTGAAGCAAAATCAGGCCATATCAAGAAAATTCAAGCATGGGAGGTGTATAGGAACATTTCTAAGAGTCCTCATATGAATCTAAAAGTCATAAATCAACACTTATAGGAATATTTAAGGTCACTTGTAGATGACTTCCCTTCAAGACAAACACGTTTAACATGCCCAAATGAGACGAGGTTATAAGTTACAGGGAAAAAACATGATAAAATATTCATTAGAGATCATGGAGGAGGTAGTCATGAAGGTGTGGACAAAATTTTAGGACCAGAGGATGAGTTTTGTGTAAGATATTGAAGTTTTGTCAAAACTGGCTAAGTAAGGTATGCCAAAATAGTGCCCTGACTTCTTAGCATTTGATCTAAATTGAAAAGCATTGTTAAGATAAATCATAAGATAAATTTTTAATAGCATAGAGAGATAAATATTTTTCAAAAATTCTGAAGTCAAAAGGATGAAGGACAAGAAATTTCTATCCATTTTTTTGGCACTATTTAAAACCCTCCTAAACCCTAGTTGGAAGCGGTATGGAGAAAATTGATTGGTTATGCCTCCAAATGAATTTTTTTCCTAGAAAATTATTTGAGTGTGTATATAACTCATTATAGGTCATGTTCATGGTGGTTTGAGCTTATGAAACATGGTGGACCCCACAAGAAAATAACTATTTTGTGAAGAATTCAATATATAGAAAAAATTGCAAAGGAACCCATGCTCAAATTTTTGGTGAAAGATGTTGGGGATGTGATATTTATGTTCATGAAGTCATCTAGGTTAGTTATTTGGATAAATTTGATGATACATGTGCATTTTTGTCCTACCGCTAAGAAATCCTAGAATGCAAGACTAGTCATGAAGGTATGAAGAGAAACATGGTGAGTTGCTTATTGCAACAACATTCTATGACCATGAGAAGTTTGTTCAGGTCCAAAATGAAGTGTTTATGCCCTTGAGTTGGTTTGGTTAAGTGTTTTCATGATGAAACTTCAAGGTGTGAAATTGGCTCAAACTGGTTTGAGAAGAAGCTTGTTGCTACAAGTGAGTAGATGAAGTTTTGTTCAAACAAGGTATGCCTTTGAATGTTTGTACAAGTTTTTGTGATTTCCTTGAACTTTTCAAAGTGTTAGTTGAGCTTGGAGAGAAATTTGAAGATGTTTGAACATGAGGAGCCAAGACTGGTTCTTGAGAACACTAGAGCTCAATGATAAGTTTGAGAAATGGAAGTGGAAGAGTGAAGTTCTCCAAATAAATCATGCAAGTGAAGGGTAGAGAGTGAAGTGGAGGTCCTTGTGAAGTATTCCATGAGATGATTTGGTTTGAAAACATGATTTTGAGTGATAGATGTCTCAAGCACAAAACTAGTTTTTAGTGCTCTAAGAACTAGAATGGACAGTCTTAGAGATGCAAGCATATCTTACCTATATGCCTTGAAATGAAGTAATTTATAGACTTAATGAGTTTCCCAAGGTTCATATCTTTTTAGAAATTTGCTCTAGAAGCCATGAAAAGATGTTTTCATGCATGAAATTCCTCACTCTTCGAGGTTGGTTTTCTTGTATAGAAGTCCATCGGGACCTTGTCCTAATAAATGATGTATGAAGAGACTGAAGGTTAGAGAGGTGATATAAGTTTCTGAAGATGATCTAGAGGTCACATATGACCTCCCAAAAGAATCAAGAAGATATGAAAGTGCATGCATTCATGTTGACAACTAAATCTTCAGACTGTGTTTTTAAGCTTTTGCCATTACTGTGAACATCCAACTAAGAAGTAGAGTGAAATGAAGGTCTTCTGCCATGATTTGATGAATTAGACATCTTGTAGTGTCCTTCATGAATCTTGTAAGGCTTGATAACAGATGAAAGTGTAGTGGTTGCTCCTAAAATGAAGACTGGTTTTTGAAGGACTAAAACCAACAATGCATTGGAGCTTTAATGGAGGTATGAGGATGAAGTGGCAAGTTTATAAGCATATAAATGTTTCATATGGATTGGTGGGACCATTTTCAATGTGCATGCAAAGTTTGGACTCTTGTGAACAAGTTTGGAAGGATAAAAGACAAAATTAGGACTTGGTTAGCTAGAGGACAAAAACTGACAAGACAATTACAAATCGAAGTGCAGGGGTCAAAATGGAATATATGGATGCATACACGAATATCATGGGTTATAGGAATGTGCCACTACCTTTCAAAGTCATTAGAAAGCATCTTGACAGCTTAAGAAAATAATGGACTTGAAACTTATACATTTGCAGGTGTAATGATTACACTTTGGCAATTTTTGATGAAGTCTCTTTGGTTCCTCTTGTACGTACTTGGAATGGAATATGAAGTGATGTGAAGGTAGAGGAAGTGTATGAGACACATGAGAGAGATATCCTCTTACATATGAAGGCTTAAGAGAGGATTAGAATTTTTTTGAAACCAGGATTTTGTTGAAGACTTAGGGGCAACAAGATAAGCATATGAGCAGATAGGAGCTTGAATGAATGTGAAGAATATGATGAAATCAACATAGGGAGATGCAAAATGGTGTGAGAGATAAATCCTAATGAAGAAGAGAGCCTAATTGAGTGTGAAAAATCTGAGTGAAGACAGAGTCATGCAAGAATGTGTAGCTTGAGAAGATCGGTGACACGAGGAGAGTGAAGGAAGAGGGAGAGAAGATACGAGATGAATAGGTGATCACAATTTGTTGTGAGAGACTGTAGACACCTCAGATTGGTTACCCAATTTGGTGTCCCCTGGGTTCGTTTATCCTCTCGGGTAACCCAAGACACATTTATATCACCACTTCTCCCTTAGGATATTAATTAAATATTTAATTTAAGGGCCTATCCTAAGTTTGCTCCACTCATTATATTTCACCCATGGTTAATTAAACATTAACCATGTAATTCTATCTTCTACACTTATTTTACTTCTACTTATTCACCCCATATCACTTCCCAACCTCCCGTGCTATTATTATCCATCTATCCCACCTATTTCTCCTCTCCTGGAACCATGCAGTGGGATTCTTCCCGTATTTGAGTGGGAGGGATATGTTTATTATCCCCACAACTCATTTCTTTTCCTCTTTGAGAAGTTGTTCCCTGATCGGCGACCGACTGATTTTTGGTCGACGCCGATTTTTCGGAACGGCACGATTTTATCTCGGTCGGCACCGATTATAAATTTATGACCTAAGATCCTCTCTGGTTAGATTCGAAGAGCTGGTTGCCTAGAGATTACTTTTGTCTAGTGATTAAAGAGATTATCAGAGAAAGAGAGTGAGTTTTGTGTAGTTTAATCCCTGAGAGGTGTATTGTTACTCTGTCCACATGTCTACAACTCTTGCGGTCTCCAAAACTCCCTTGGTCATCATCAATCATCAATCAAGCATTTTTCAGGTATTCCTCTTTGTTAGTTTCTATAATTTCCTTTCGATCAACACCGATCCAGTCCGGTCGAATCCGATTAGTCTTTAATCAATGCTAGTTTATCCAAATCGGCACTGATCGGGCCTTTCTTCGGTTTTACTGGGTTAGAATCCATCAATTTCTACCTCGGATCCCCTTTTTCTATCTTCAATCTCTACTTTCTGATCAATCTTCAGTAATCTGGTCTTACGTTAATCCATTTTTCTTAGCTTGCTTTCTTCTTTTACTCTACGGTCTTCTACTGTGCTTGTGTGTCGAATCGCGCGATCACTCCCCCTAATCGATGCCGACCCAAACAATCGACGCTAATCACTGCCTGATTGATGCCGACCCAAACAATCGATGCCGATCACCGTCTAATCGACGCCACGACCATTTGCGAAAGGTATATAATTCAGGTAACACAATTTTAGTTTTGTTTTTACAGTTTCCTACTTTCTTTCAGTTTCTACTGTGGTTTTTACATTCTGTCTGCTGTTTTTAATCAAAAAACCTAAATATTTACTTACATCTTTTATCATGTATGTCTTTACTCTTGATTGAAAACGTGAATGACATCCGCCAGGAAGCTCATTGCTTCTGGACCCGTTTTCAGGTAGTTCACCCATATATCATCTAACGTCATCTTTTTCTGCCAAGGATTTGTGCATCGCAAGTTTCTTGGATCTACTTTGCAGGATTGTTCATGTGCACCCATCTTGTCTCCATCGACATTCTCTCCATCTACGTCTTTGGATCTTATCCAATCTATCAGGTATCGATTTCATTTGAGTTTTTCAGGGTTTTTGTGTTTAGTTTGGTGCATTAACTTGGATAGGTAACAAACACGAATTCTTGATCTACATTCTGGCACGCCCGGTGGGACCCCACCAAAGTCCCTTATTGGTAAGTTCATTTCTTTTCTAGTTTTGAGCTTTTGTTCTTTTTCTTCACTGATTTTCATCAGTTGCTCTTAAGCATTCCCTTTCATCATTTTAGTTTTGCTTCTTTCATTTCTAGTTTCTTAAAATAGAAATTTCCTTTCCACTAGTATCTTGTTGGATTTGTTTGTGTGTTTTTGCTTAACCCTGTTCTGCGGAGCGGTTTGCTTGTTCGCATGGGATTGTCCAAGGGGAAGAGCTCAACAACGCACTTTTTGAAGTCCACACACCTTGGAGAGCTAAATCTACAGGTATTTCTCTTTTGCGGTGTTTTCTCCTTTTTAAGAACTTAAAAAGAACTTGTTTGTTTGTTTTTATCACACTCAAACACTTCGGTTTTGGTACTTAAAAAATTAATCGCATTAGGAAAGAACTTGTTTGACTTGTCTTCATTGAAATCAAACACTTCGGTTTTAGTGCTTAAAAAGAACATTTTCTTTTTCATTTCTATTGTATGTTCTTCACTAGTTTTCTAAATAGGTTGGAAAATTGATCAAAATCGGTAGTGACACTATTTGATTTTTATTTTTCACCCTTGCACACAAAGCCAAAATCACTAGGTATAAAACATTTAAACAAAAACTCCTTCCCTAGCCTCGCCTACTTGGAAGTGACATCCAAGAGGAAGAGCCTACGTGGTACTCGAGGCCGCGCTATAAATTCACGGAAGTTCTGGTATATATTGGCAAAGCACCCAACTCCCTTATCGTAGTGGTGTGTGAAGTGCGGGGGTAGGCCCCTATATCAAGCCACATACCAGTCTTTTACTGAAGTGCCTTCGGGACTCCTCACCAAAACATTCCCCAAACCATCCTTAGTTTGGCCAATTGAGTAGTCCCCATTCTAAAAAACTTCCCAAACATTTTCTTTCTTAAAAAACATGAAAATTTAAAAGAGATAATCACCTACGTTGCTTGAATTGTCTGTGCATTAGTTAGGTTAATCTCTTTCTGTGTTTTTGCTTGTTTATGATGGTCATCACCTGGTCACAATCTAGAAAAATGGCTCAATTGGCCTCTTCTTCATCGAGACCACCACTAATGTGGATGTTTCGGCACCCCTCGGGTCTTCTTCGGGACCACTTGTTAGTTGGTTCCCCATCTTGGTCATATAATCCTTTCTATCATCCTAAAGTGATCCCATCACGACCAGCTTCCCCCAGTCCTTCAGAGGTGTCATCTTGCTTCTGATATAGAGTATGTTCCTCGTGGAGATCCTGAATTTCAGGCACTCCTTGACCACAACCCGGTAGCCCTTATGGACTACTAGTGCATAAATCTACTCACATATCTGATCAGGGACCACCGATCTAGCAAGTTTACAATTATTCTCATGAGCCATCCCAGGCTTTTATAGAGTAGTTAGCATGATTTTTCTCACCTCGAACCACGAAAGAAGGTGGCGCATCTATGCCTCCTTTTTCTCTTCCACCAGACCATGTCGACTGGTTCTCAAATGACCACCTATCCCTAGTGCCACGGCTACCTCGGCTACCCCACAGCCTACTTTCGAGAGGCCCTCTTCTTCAGCTATGATGAGTGTGTCCACGCTCCCACAAATTGCTGTTAATTCTTCTATGTTGTCTATTACATCTCAGGGTCAGTATCTCTCTGTGAACCAACCCCCTCCTACGAGTCAGTGGTTCCTCCTTCTCATCCTCTAGCTGGTCTTTCTTCTAATGCTCCAAATGACAGTGACCTTTACCCATCCTTTGGCGTTGGCACCCCTAATAACCAATCGATAGTCAAAAGCCTCATTCAGAGTTTGTTCCCCACCATATCAAATCAAATCAACACCCACATTCCTCAATCCATTCCGATTCAGTTGGAAAGTGTAGGAACCCACCAATCACAGGCTCCGTCTTTCATTCAACCACCTTTCTCTCAACCACTTGTCATCTCACACTACTTTATACTCAGGATCCTTCACAACAAATACCTCACTAGGCATCACCCAAAACGCTGGTTATTCCTCTTATCATCCTGTTAATCAATAGATGAATCCCCCATTAACACCTCAATAGAACATACCATTTTCTTCTTATATGGGACATACCAACATGCCCCCTCCTCAATCTGACATCGTCCAACTTCTTTTCAAGAAAATCATAGACCTAGAAGCCTCCACCAAAGGGGCTCGCCCTTCATACTCTTTTGAAGAAGTATGTAATGAACTGATTCATCCATCAGTGGCTTTTAAGCCTTATCCTCCCCAATGGGAACTTCCTAAGTTCTCAAAATTTCATAGTCGGGAGGATCCTCAACAACACTGAGCATTCAAGCATGCTTGCTACCTTATAGTCCAGGATCAGGAGCTTATGCTCCGTACCTTTCCTATGTCTTTAGCAGGGCCCGCTTTAGACTAGTACAATAACATACCCCAACATTCTTTGTTTTCTTTCTCTCAATTAGCTCAGATGTTTGTTGAAAAATTCTCAATAAACATCACACATAAGATCTCGATTACAGATCTTTATAACATTCATCAATTCGATGATGAGTCTATTGCAGACTTTGTCACTCGTTGGAGAGGAATAATAAATCAATTGTCTTTCTCCCTCCCTCAATCTCAACAAATCGAGTTGTTTACTCGATCTTGCGCTAATCATATTTCTTCCACTTTAAGGATTCAAACCTTTCATACATTTGAAGAAGCCTTTACGATGGCACGCAAACTTGAGTCTCGTGTCATTGAAAAGGAAGCTAAAACTTCATTCTAAGTCTAAACCATATTTTTCTCGGTTTACAAAATCAAACCCTTCCACTTCTAACAAAGACAAGAATCAGGGGTCCACCAATGCTATCGTATTAAAAACATCACGATCTGATAACACTTCTAATCAAACACCTCGGAGAGACTCTTCATCTTCTCGAAAAGGACCTCCCTCATCTCGGTCTTTTACTTCATTGGGGGAATCATATGCTTCTATCTTAGAAAAAATGTTGGAAGTTCACATGATCGAACTTCCTCCTATTAGAAATTTTGATGAGAGCCAAGAATGACCATTTTGGTATCGTGAAAATGACTTTTGTTGTTATCATAGAAGCAAAGGCCATGATATTGAATGATGTCAGACCTTCAAAATCTCATCCAAAAATTCATTGATAAAGGTGAGCTCATTCTGGATAACCCAAATGCTCCCCCAAATCAAGCGCTTGATGTTTTTAAACAACCTTTTCCAAATCATTCCCGAACAATGATGCTTCAGGGTCTCAAAAACCAAACACTCATACTATCAGCTTCATTTCTACTAATGATTCTTCTTCTAACTCGAATCATCCACAAACATGTCGACTGAATCGGGACTCTCCTCTGCTCCTTCAAATTCTAGATTCCACCATCCTCAGATGGTCCATCTTCAAGTCTTCCTTTATTAGAAATAGAGTCGTCTCCCTCTGCCTCACCATCTGATCTTCCACCTATACCTGAGACAGTGTCATCTTCATCTGTCTCATCATCAGATATTCTTTTGGTGCTTGAGTCATTTACATCCCTTCAAATTCCCACTACGGATACTTCTACTTCTGTCACTCCCATTTTTTCCATGACCATGCCTTTGGTTAATGTACCCATAGTTATACCAACTTCTATGCCTTTAGAAGCATCTTCGATCTTAACCCTTCCTGTCTCTTTTCCTACAATAATTACACCCATAATTACTACATCTGAAGTACCTCCTCACAAGAGGTTGCTTCTTCATTACCTACCTCTTCCACCATCAGTGCTTCCTTGCCTATTAAGGAAACATCTAAAGAGATAACATCGACACCTATACTTCCGACTCCTAGACTCAGACATAAACAATTGGAGTTTAAGCCTAGGGTTACATCATCGTTATCATCTCCTTTACTTCCTCCAAAATGGTTACAATCACCTTATGCGGTCGAAGTTGTCACCATCCCTAAAAAGGGAAAACCAATATTTTAGACCATCAAAACTCTTGGTGCTTTCCCTCAAAAATCCCTCTCTGCGCCTCATAAAAGATTGGATTTATCCACTGAAAAGGCATCTTCTTCTACAACACCATCTTCATTAGTGCCTCATAAAGTGGATTTACCTACTGGAAAGGCGTCACCTCTTTTATCAAAACCATCATCTTCGTCACCAAAAACCAAGGCACCCTTTGTGCCTCCTATCAAATCTATTTTGGGAGCTCCTCCCCCATCTAAATCAGTCTTATCTAAATCATCATCTGTTTTCAGCCAAGCAGCCTTCTTCATCTCCGAAGACTAAAACACTTGTCACGTCTTCGTCATCTTCAAAATCTATCTTAGGAGCTCCTCCTCCACTAAAATCAATCTTGCCTCACTTGCTTCCATCTCAAGCACCTAAGGTTGCTTCTCCCAATGTCCAAAAAAGAAAAATAGTCCCTAAAAAGACTGTCAAACTAGATATGCAGGTTCTTTTACCTCGGCAGTCTATTAAGGCTAAAGAGGTGCCTTCTTCACCTCTATCCATCTTCATCTACCAGATTCTATACTGAAATCCTTCACCAACTTATCCAATCTTCATCTATATCTCTTCCTCCAATCAAACCTATAATCCCAAAGGAGTAAAACCTTCATGGTTCAACTCTGATTTGATTTGTGCTTACCATCGCACTCCAGGTCATGACACCAAGGGATGTAAAGCCCTTCAATCTGTCATTAATAACCTCTTGGAAGAAAGTGATCTTCTATTGGAAGAGGAGGAGGAACAAGTGTCTCCTGTCATCCCAACTACATCTGAGCCTGAATGGTCTACTCAGGCCTCTAATTCTATTGATATCACTCTGGATGATCTTCCACCTTCTCAAATCGACACAATTTGTATCACCACTAGAACACAATGGTATGATAATCCATCATCTTCTACAGCCTCTCGACCACGAGTCATCATTTCTACTACCCCCAAAGGAGTTCCTCCTTCCTCATCAGCCCCAGACCTCGGGTCTCTATTCATGCTTCACCTTGGGCTCAGATTCCCGTGTCAGTTGAGGAGAGTGTTATGAAACAACTCACCCATGCTCCAGTCAAAATGTCTCTTTTTGACCTCATTCAGTCATCTCCCCAGCATCGCCGCTGCTCGATTGATAATCTGCGCCATATCATGGTGAATTTAGATGAGCCCTAGCCTTTTGAGATGGTTGTTGGATTGAATAGACCATCAACCACCATCTCCTTCAAGGATTTTGAAATTCCTCCCCTTTCTTCTAAGGATTTAGAGGCTCCTCTCTTTATCACAGTTCAAATCAATAACACTACATTAAAACACTATGATCGACAGTGGTGCTGCACTCAACATCATTTCCTCCCACACATTTGAGCAACTTAAGTTACCAAAGAACGTAGTGTCACCACCACCTTTCACCCTTCGATCATTTAACGATCAGCTTGGCGGTTACTTTAGGAACTGTGGTCTTGCCCATTTGGTAGGCAAGAAATTGCTTCACGAGATTTTTTACATTGTTGAAGGAAAATTCCACTACAATATGATCCTCGATGCTCTCTTGGATCCATACAATGCACTTGTTCCATCAACCCTCCATCGATGCATAAAATATCAGTATGAGGGAAAAATCTATACTCATCCAGGAGACCCTTTTCCATCCACAATGTGACATGACCACAGGGTCTGTCCCTCCAAAGGAGAATGCTTGTTCTCTTGAACGAGGCTTCATCCTCTTCCATACCTACAAAAAACTACCAGATCTACAAAATCTGGAAGAAACATTGCAGCGTTTTTCACTAGGAGAGCTTCCTCTTCTCTCTTTTGATGCCCATCTCAAACCTAATGAGTATGGTAGGCTAGATAAACAACCTAAATATCAACCAGATCTTGGCCGCATTGTCACCATTGGTCTACCCAATCAATAGACTAACTTCATCTACGGTGGTCTTGATACACCTCACTATCATCTGGATTCTCCTCCTAGGGCCAAACCCTATTCGGCAGGGTTTGATTGTCTATAAAATCCCACATTCACAAAAACTTATCTATATCGATGCGCGTGGAAAGGCTTTGGCCTAGGAAAGTATGAATAGGGTGTGCATGACCTCAATCCATTCCAACTCTTAAACCACATCAAAAATTTGGTTTAGGGTTCAAACCTCTCTCGAAAGCCACCATCACCATTCTCGATGAGCCTCTTTCCATTGAGGAACCATCTTCTCCCATCAGGTCGGAAGCATCACTTGATGTGGATGACACCATTTCCATCCTACCTAACTTTTTTTTAGTCAATACCATTTCCTTAGGTCCACTGACCTATAAGACTAATGGAAAATCCACTTCCATACCATTAGTCTTCCCTAAAATAGTTGGAGATGACTCTCCCACTATCAATACTATCCATTGTGCGGATGATGATTCTGTCCTTACCTATCTAGGGCAGAGGATTCTTATCTTCCTAAAACCATTCCTTCTGACACATCTACGCTTCTCAACGAAGCCACTTTATCGACCTTAATATAGGGACTTTTGAAGACCCTCGCATCATTAAGGTCGGCCAATCTCTTAACCCACAGGAGTTAGGAGACTTCACCGCCTTTCTTTCCCACCATCACCAAGCATTTTCTTGGTCATATGAAGATATGCTTGGGCCTCGATCCTAACATCGTGGTCCACAATATCATTACTCTTCCAGACATCAAACTAGTTAAACAAAAACTATGTAAGATGCATCCTCGTGTAGCTCTACTTGTCAAAGAAGAGTTGCAGTTGTTTTCCACCAACTTCATCCAACCCATTGACTATCCACAATGGGTTTCAAATGTAGTACCAATAACCAAAGCTACTGGGAAAATTTGAATTTGCACCAATTTTGGATCTTAATCTCACTTGCCCGAAAGATGATTTTCCTCTACCTAATATCGACCAACTCGTGGATTTAACTGTAGGTCATGAGATGCTTTCTCTTATGGATGGTTTCTCTGGTATAATCAAATTCTCATCACACTAGAGGACCAACATAAGACTTCCTTCATAACCCTTGGGGACTTTTTGTTATCGTGTCATGCCCTTCGGTCTTAAGAACGTAGGGAGCAACTTATCAACGTGTAATGACCTACATCTTCCATGACCTCTTACACAAAACTATAGAAGATTACGTCAACAACCTCCTCGGTAAGTCCAAACACCATCAGGATCATCTTCTCATCCTTGTGCCTCTCTTTGAGAGACTCATTCATTTTTCTTCACCTAAATCCATCTAAATGCGTGTTTGGCATTCTCACTGGTAAACTCTTAGGCTTTATCATTTCTATTAGGGGCATTGAAGTTGATCCCGAAAAAATAAAGGCTATCCTCGAGATGCCTCCCCTTCCAACTTAAAGCAACTCCATGGTCTTCAAGGATGCCTTCAATCAGTGCGTCATTTTATCTCACAGCTTTTAGACCATTGTCAACCTTTTCATCATCTCCTCCATAAAAATGTTCATTTTGAATGGGATGAGCGTTGCCAAAAAGCCTTTGATGATCTCAAATCTTATCTTCTTTCTCCACCTGTGCTTACACCTCCACGTGAAGGGGAGCCATTCTATCTTTATATTTCTATGACTGACCATGCTCTGGGAGCCATGATCTCACATCGAGATTCTAATGGTAAGAACAGGTTGTCTATTATATCAGTCACACTCTTCATGAGTATGAAACACGCTATTCCAAAGCTGAAAAATTGTGTTGTGCTCTCTTCTTCACAACTTCTAAACTTCGTCATTACCTCCTTAATCATAAAACCTACATTGTTACAAGTGTCAATCCACTCAAGACAATGCATGTGAAACCTTATCACAATGATCGTATCACTCATTGGCTCATGCTCATGATAGAGTTTGACCTCGAGTTCATCTCGCAGAAATCTATCAAGGGTCAAGTCATTGCGGATCAATTAGCTGATGCTCCTCTTCTGGACACTCAAGTCCCCCTCACTCAATTCCTAGATGAGTACATCCAACAAATCAATTTTGGTCTATCTCCATTTAAAGTAAAACTCTTCTTTGATGGGTCCAAGTGTCAGCAAGGGGGAGGCGCAAGTTTCATCATGATTCCTCCTTGGGGTGCACCTATCCCTGTCACACACAAGCTTAACTTTGAATGTACCAATAATATGGCCGAATATGAAGCTCTCATTTTAGGTCTTCAAAATGCCATTAATCTCGGTGCTCACCATATCGACATCTTTGGTGACTCTGAGCTCATCGTTAATCAAGTCACTGGTGTCTATCAGTGCAAAAATGATATCCTTCAAAAATATCACGATATCGTTCTCTTTCAGCTTCAATCTTTCGATAAATTTACTATCCAAGCTATTCCTCACACTGCAAACCAATTTGCAGATATGATGGCTTCTTTAGCCTCACTTATTCCTCCATTCACTGAAGACTCACGACTTTATGTGGTTGTTCAGTGTTTAGACCAACCATCTCATCTCAGGCAGTTGACTTCAATCAACGCTATCACAACCGACACTCAAGATGAGTGGTATCAACACATTTTTTATTATCTATCCTGTTCAGTGCTTCCTCCAGATCTGACTTCCAATGGCATAAAGATCTTTTATCCAACGTGCAAACCACTATACTATTCTGGGTGGAGTCCTTTACAAATGTGGCTTTGATGGTATTTTGCTTCGGTGCCTCAAAACCCTGAATCATCTAAAGCCATTCAGGAGGTCCACGATGGTATCTGTGGTGGACACTTTGGTGGTTTGGCCATGGCTAAGCGCATCCTACGTTTAGGCTATTATTGGCCTTCTCTTAATCAAGACTACTGCTGACTATGTCAAGAAATGTGTCAAGTGTCAACAACACGCTAATCTCACACATATCCCTAGCCAGGCCTTGCAACCTGCAGCAGGATTTGTGGCCTTTTTCACAATGGGGTCTTGATCTCATTGGCCTCATCAATCCATGCTCTTCACAGTGACATCACTCTATCATTACTACCACATAATACTTCACTAAATGGGTGGAGGCTATTCCTCTTTCATCAACCAAAGCTAAACCTATTGTTGATTTTGTCTATCAACACATCATTTGTCACTTTGGTGTTCCTCATAAACTCATTACAGATAATGAAAGTCTTTCAAAAACAAATATTTGCAAAAACTTTGTGACACCTTCAATATTAAACTCAACTTTTCTTCTCCATACTATCCACAATCTAATGGCCAAGCTGAGGCTTCTAATAAAACTTTGCGTAATATCCTCGCAAAGGTAACTAGTCGAGTTGGTAGGGATTGGCACTTACACATCCCTTTTTCTCTCTGGGCTTATCGGACTAGCATTCGTACCCCTACTGGTGCTACTCCTTTCTCTCTCATCTATGGGTCTAAGGCTTGTCCTTCCTTTGGAAGTCCAGATTCCCTCTCTTCGCGTCTCTCTCAGAGAGTTTGTCTCTGATGAGGACTATCATCAAAACCATCTAGCACAACTTGAGTTGTTAGATGAACATCACCTTAACGCTCTTGAACATCATCAAGTCTATCTTGAGCATGTCAAGTGTGCTTATAACAAGCATTTGCAGCAGCGTGACTTCCAAGTTGGTGATCTTGTTCTTAAAGAAAACCAAAATGTCACTACTCTGGAATGGAGTCAACGTGGTAAGTTTGCTCCTAACTGGATGGGACCGTACATTATCACTCATAAGTATGGGTCCGGGGCTTATCACCTATCTTCCATGGATGGTATACCTGAAATGGAGCCTCTTAATGCTTTGCATCTAAGGCCCTTCTACTGTTAAAATCTATCTTACATGATCTTAGTCACAAAATAGATCTTTCATCCATCTGCAACCAGTCATGCATTTCGTAGTGATTCGGAACTATGTGGTTCTCTACGTTATTTCTTTTATACCTTAAATATGAGTACCGCAGCTCTACTCATGGCATTTTCCTTACATTTGTTCCTTCTCATGGTAGGAATACCTTAATCACTACTTCATCCACCCTAGGTATTCATCTTGATCAAATCTACTTGGGGGCATGAGTACGTGCTTATATACATTTTCTTCCCCTCTATCTAATCTATCTGGTCTAAACTCAGCTTCTTCCAAAGCTCAAAAAAAAAAGAGAGAAAAAAGATGCTATCCTAGTCCCAAAAGATAGACTGATCCCTCGAAGGACAACTATCCATGCCTTATCAAATAAAATAAAAATATAGACCATTCCTCGAAGGATGGCTACCATCAAAATCAAAATACAGACCACTCCCTTGAAGGATGGTTGTTTGTTTTATGGCATTTTTAGCCTTTATAGTAACAAACTTCCTCTATTGGCTAGTTTTTTCACTTTTTAGCATCTCTGAAAGACTTCCCATATCGATCAGTCTTTCTATATCTAGCAAACTTCCCACATCGATCAGTTTGCTTTTCTATCAAAAGAAAAAAATCATGAAGCTGTGATATGAGACCTTTTCGATCATATGGAGATCCTGTTTTCCCCATATGGGCATGTATTTAATCCTTCATGTGTTTTGACGAGATGTATACTTATCTCTCGTCCTTATCTACCTCCTAGATCTGGTTTGACGACTAACTAGTGTCAGGTTTATTTTATCCGCATCTATGGCCTTGTGTGCATCGTCTTTCGATTTACCATCAAGGTCTCTATTTATGGTCGGTTAGGGGCCTAACTTATCATTCTTTTTCCTATCTAGGTGTAGTGATTTTTATTTCTAAGGGATAATATCATTACATCACTTTCTTTCAAAAGAAGACATTTCCCATGTTTATTTGTTGTTCATCCAGTTAAATTGACATTTAACATGTTAATTTACTCAATCAAATCTATCATCTATCTATGCTCATCTTATCTACTTCATCTAAAAAACATCAAAGCATGTATTAAAAACACATATGAATCCATCTATCTATATCATTTAATTGAATTAACATCTTAAACATGTTTATTTAATCAACCATTTATCCATGACAAATCAATCAAATCACATCTATTCATCTATCATCTATAACATTCATCTATATCCATCAAAATTACATAACATCTATCCATAACATCCATCCCTATCTATCAAAATTAAATGCATGAATCCAATCACATAACACAAAATGATGAATATATATATATATCTATCTGTACAAAAGAATGTATGGCTTCCAATCAAGCCATATACATCGTATCCAAAAAAAATGCCTTCAACTCGAGGCTACATCAGTATATCTCTACAAAATATCACATCTATATAGTAAAATCGGATAGGTGGAAAACACTATCTCCTCCTCCCTCCTCAGGTCCGGTTGTCTCTCCTGACCATCTCCTACAGAGCTAGAGATGCCCACTACCATGGCCCTGCCACCTCCTCGATCTCCTCTGTGCTCACACCCTCCGAAGCACTGCCAGTAGTAGCTGTCATTGTCCTCCTCCTCACTCCATACCGAGGCACATCCGGGGCATGCTGTGTTAGGGCATCCTCATAATATCTCACCTCGGCAAGGAGAGCCTGATAGGTACTCAGACTCACCATACCGGGTGCTCACAATGGCGCTACTGGTGGTGGTGGTCCTCCTGCTACCACACCCTGTGCCCCTGACTCTGAGGTGGTGCTTGTATCACCATATTTGGCCTAAGGGCCTCCATGTGCTGTGATATCGATCTCTCTGTTGGATCACTGTATCCCACTCCTGACGAGGTGTCTCTCTCTCTGTATCAAGGGTGTCCCTCTCCTCTGTCGAGTCCTAATCTCCTCGAGGGCAGTCTGGTGTGTCTGTATCAAGGTAGCATGCTCTCCCTCAAGTCTCTCTAGTGCTGCTGCTAGATCCTCCTCACTACCTCTGTAGATGCCGGGAGATGTCATGGTAGCTCCGCGTGGTACCACACCTCGTAGCCCTCATCCACTCCTACATCATCATCATCATCTATGGGAGGTGGGGCCTCCCTGAGTGGATCTGCTGGGATCAGTATAGGCAGGTCTGTCTCCCTGCTATCCCGTCTATATGGCATATATATAGTCGGGATGATCTGAATCAAACCAAACTACCTCATCACCCATATAAATGGGACTCACTCTAAGAGCTTTGGCCTGCGGCCCTTGACCACCCTCTATGCATCTCAGCTCCACCAGGTGGGCATCCTGTCTGGCCCATATCGGATAGACCCTGTATGGTCTCCATATCACCTGTGCTGGTGTCAGAGTCCTGAATCTCTCTGAATACCACTCTGCGGATCTCCCTATATCTCCTGGGGCCATGTCTACCCCACCATCGTTAGAATCCATACTCAAGGGCTCCTCCGCTCCTAGCATCCATGGAAGCCCAGATGGCCTGATCACTGATATATGCTCATATGCCCAATAATGGAGCACAAAACTGACATCTATCCTAGTCCACCTGCCTGTGGTATACATCCACAACTCGTAATATATCTGTGCTAGTAATGTGTCAAAGCAAATGCAAACACCTGCATGAACTCTAGGATATCACAGACACAGTCAAGTAGGAGTAGTGGGAACCGTCCACCTCCGAATCTGTAATGCATAGTATGAGATAGCCATCTGGATCAAGGCTATCAATCTACTCCTAGGGTCATCCTGCCAGTACTGTGAGGTTGTCCTCACAGCCTCGAGACACTATCTCTGCATCATCTACCCTATCCCCATATAATCGTACTAGGGCCCTCCTCTGCTGCTCCCGTGGGGTGATCTCTATCAGTCCCTCTGTAATCGGTAACCTGAGGATCCTATAGATGTCCTCATGGGTGATGGTCATCTCACCCATCCAAAACCAAAATGTGCAGGTCTGGCTATCCCACCACTGCACCAATGCTCGCATGAGCTCCACGTCTCGGGGTACCCACCTATAATAATGGAAACCCCTAGTCCTGGATAACTCCAGATGGCGCCACTCAACATCTGTCACATTTGGTAGTATGGTCTCTAGTAGCTCGGAATAACATCCCACATGTGTAGGACCTCTCGTGCCTACATCATATCAAACATCATCATTAGTTTCATATTTATCAAAATCAACATCATTAAACTTTCATCAAAATCTTTCTCAAAAGCTTCCAAATGTCTCTTTTTTTCAATCGGCACTGACTCATTTCAATCGGCACCGCTTTACTTCGATTTCTGATGCCGATTACAATCGATCACCAATTGTATTACAATCGGCGCCGATCGCTTTCTAATCGGTGCCGATTTTTTCAATCGATGCCGATTACGAGGCAGAGCGCTAAAAATCCCTCTTGCCTCCTACTACAAAAACATGAAAAAATGCAAAAACATTAAATCTACTGAAGCTAAGGAAGGCTCACTTACCCCTAGTCATGTCCTCTTCCTCTTCTGACCACTTCCAGAGGCTTCCATGTTGCTCAAATTCAATTTTTGACTTTTTCTAAATCAATCGTCGCAGTGCAAATGAATCGTTACGTTCACCTTTTCTATACTTATAGGTTTTTGGAGCGGTCGGCGCCAATTATTTTGATCGGCGCCATTTTTGTGGTCGACGTCGATTAGGGGTAGTCGACGTCGATTGATCCCATTGTGCTTGATTGGGTATATTTTGATATATTTTCATCCTTTCCCACCAGATGGTTCCCTCATCTGTTATCCTATCTTACGCATGTGTCATCACACATTGCTCATCATTAACCTTTATTTTGGGTACTCATACTATCATTTTAGCCTCATGTGTGTCGCTTTGTGGCTCATGTTGCTTGTTATTCCCCACCTAGGGCATCTCATCATTATATCTTTTGCATGTGCCACCCATAGCACACATATTTACCCTAGTCGGCAGATTTCTATTACAAAGTCCACTGTAGTGGCCATATGTCATTTCCACGGTGGCTCTCCTCTCGAGGTTGTCGCTTCATCCTTCTTGTCTAAGTGTTGATGCTTGGCTTGTTTATTTGATCATTGTTATGACCTTATTTTCACCTTTCGGTGCATATTTTTGGTGTTATCACCCATTCCGAGTTCTTCCTGTACATGGGTAACTCACATTTTTTACAACCTAAAGATAGCGGGTCTAGTAGGCACTAACGTCATCTCATTTAAAGGCCATCTAGTTGTCCCTACCAATGTGTCACTCTTTAGTTGTTGCTATGTTGTAGTCACCTTTAACTCACCAGTCTGTAGCCACTTACGTCGTCTCATATGAAGACCATCTAGTCTGCCCTACCAATGTGAGTTCCTTAGGTCACTACCTTTTTTGTTTTTCACGTGTCATCAATGATCAAATTTACTCTAGGTATCTCATTGGGGCATCATCCCTTCTACTCTTTCTCATCTATCCCTTTCAAACTCGGGATCGGTTGGCTCTTTTGGGGCCACCCCATCCCTAGTTTGAGGGGGAGCACATCATCAATGTTCTTCCTCTTCTTCCAACTCCTTGTTTTTGTCTCGTGGCATTGCTTATCACAAGTTACTCGAAAAAAAGGGGCAAATGTAGACACCTAAAATTGGTTACCCAATTTAGTGTCCCCTGGGTTCGTTTATCCTCTCGGGTAACCCGAGGCACCTTTATATCACCACTTCTCCCTTAGGGTATTAATTAAATATTTAATTTAAAGGCCTATCCTAAGTTTTCTCCACTCATTATATTTCACCCATGGTTAATTAAACATTAACCATGTAATTCTATCTTCTACATTTATTCTACTTCTACTTATTCACCCCATATCACTTCCCAACCTCCCGTGCTATTATTATCCATCTATCCCACCTATTTCTCCTCTCCTAAACTATGTAGCGGGATTCTTCCATATTTGAGTGGGAGGGATATGTTTATTATCCCCACAACTCATTTCTTTGCCTCTTTGAGAAGTTGTTCCTTGATCGGCGCACCGATTTTTTCGCGATCGACGCCGATTTTTTGAATGCACGCCGATTTTATCTCGGTCGGCACCGATTATAAATTTACGACCTGAGATCCTCTCTGGTTAGATTCGAAGAGCTAGTTTCCTAGAGATTACTTTTGTCTAAGTGATTAAAGAGATTATCAGAGAAGAGAGTGAGTTTTGTGCAGTTTAATCCCTGAGAGGTGTATTGTTACTCTGTCCGCATGTCTACAGCTCTTACGGGTCTCCATAGCTCCCTTGGTCATCATCAATCATCAATCAAGCATTTTTCAGGTATTCCTCTTTGTTAGTTTCTATAATTTCCTTTCGATCAACACCGATCCATCCGGGTCAATCCGATTAGTCTTTAATCAACGCTAGTTTATCCAAATCGGCACTGATCGGGCCTTTCTTCGGTTTTGGGTTAGAATCCATCAATTTCTACCTCGGATCCCCTTTTTCTATCTTCAATCTCTATTTTCTGATCAATCTTCAGTCTGGTCTTACATCTAATCCATTTTAGCTTAGCTTGCTTTCTTCTTTTACTCTCTGGTCTTTTTCCTGTGTGTCCAATCGATGCCGATCATCTGCCTTAATCGACGATGACCCAAAAAATCACTGCCGTTCACTTTCGATCGCCGACCGAAACAATCGAAGGGTACATAATTTAGGTAACACGATCAGCTTTTGTTTTTACAGTTTCCGCTTTCTTTCGATCGCTATGGTTTTACATTAAGGTAAAGGTATTTTAATTAGAAAACCTAAATTTTGCTTTGTCTTTTATCATGTATGTCTTTACTCTTGATTGAAAACGTTTCCGCCGAGGAAGCTCATTGCTTCTCGGACCCACTTTCTAGGCAGCTCACCCATTATCGTCTAACGTATCTTTTTCTCGCCAAGGATTTGTGCATCGCAGTTTCTTGGATCTACTTTGCAGGATTGTTCGTGAAAACCTAAATATTTCTTACATCTTTTATCATGTATGTCTTTTCATTTGATTTTTAGGGTTTTTGTGTTTAGTTTGACATTAACTTGAGACAGTAAGCTCATAAATTCTTGATCTCGAGACAACACTATCAATTTTTTTTTTTAAGAATTCTAAGTGGATGCTTATCATATATGGGGTTAAAGCTTCATAAGTTTTAGCTACATAAGAATCAAGTAGAAGCTTGATTGAAGTTTTGGGAGTTTTTTCTTCCAACAAGTAGTGGCTTGCATAAGGTCAAGTGGTAGCTTGATTAAATCTTGGAGTTGTAGCTTCATGTTGAGTGGATGCTCTACATTGAAATCATTGTAACATTTATCCAATCTATCGTCCATATATGCGGTTTCATGTTGATTTCTTGTGAATTGTGTTGTGATATCATCATAGCAAGGTAAAGCAAATTGAATTTTCTTTCAAAGTTTGAATAAGCATTGATTTGCCCCCTCTCAATCCGTAGAATTTCCAACAAGTAGCCATATGTTGCAAATTTTTTTCCCAAACCTGAATTTCTTTGTAGAACTTCCCTAAACTGCCTCTAATCCTTCCCATATGCTTTATTTTTTCCTTTACATTCCCGGGGGTGCTTATTAGGTGCAAGAATCCTAAAAATAGGCCTTTTTAGGCCTTCGAGAGCATTTTCTTCAAAGTGGATTACAATGACCCAATGAACTGCTTCCTACCACCTTACCTACACATTAAACACACTTTAAAAATCTAGTTAACACATCCCTCTCGACCATGATGGGGTTTACATAGTAAACAATTGGTCGGAGGGCAGGTTTGCATTACCCGGTTTAGGGATTTTTGAGTGTGGGCTTAGTTGTCATGGATTTTTTTTCAATTTTTCATGCTAGACATTTATCATGAAGACAAAAAGTAACTAGACTCTCTCTTTCTCTTCTCAAGCATGATGAACAGTCATATCTCAACAAAGTCATACAAAAGAAACAAAAGAAAATAAAAAATAGCATCGTCACATTTCTAAATAGACCCCAAGCAATCAATGTTAGGAATATAATGTTAGTGTGAACATTAGGAATAACATATATGTATGTGTGTAATAATAATACAATCTCTTATTATTGAGTTGTATTAATTAGTTGTATATGAGTTGAGAATTCCAATTCACATATCTAGTCTTTAGGAGTGTTTATTGGGTGATAGAGTAAAACTAGGGATAAGAGAAATATCTTTGAGTGATTTAGGGAATTACCATGTGAGATCTTGTTATCCCATTTTTGAGTTTATCGATAAAATGGAGATAACCAATCAAAAGTTTCATGTTAATGAACCTGTTAAAATTCATCTTCCATTCATGAATCATTTTGAACATGCCTTCTTTACCCTTTGTGTCGGATTTTAGGGTTTCCTTAACATTTTGCATATTAAGTGTTATATGCTTTCCACCCTTAAAAACTTGATACACTTTAGCCTTTCGGGTTTCGGGTCCCGAGTGCATTGGAACATTTCACCCTAAAAACACATGCAATATGTCATGTGTTTTGAACCCGAAACCCAAAACACTATAACATGTCAAACTTTTAGGTTTTCGGACATCGAACATGGTAAGTGGATTACATGTTATATGTTGCTTATTTCCTAAACCCAAATCCCAAATCCCTTCTAGACTCCTTTGTGTTGAGTTTTCGGGACCCGATTACATGCTTACACGAGGTGTCTCATGCGATCAAACTTTCGCTCTCCCGAGTCAACGCAATAAATGCCAGGTTGGAGTTAGTGGACCACACATGTTGGCTCATGTGTAATTAATATAAGTTAATTTATAAATATGTGGGAATTCCATGTCATTTGTACCATTGTACTTCCTATGCCATTCAGATTTCCCTCTTTTCACATTTTAAAAGCCCAATTAACGTTTTCTTGGCATTTTTGATTTTTTTTTGTGGGTTTGAAGTTAGTTCATCTTTTGGTGAGTAGTTCTCTTTTAATTGAATCATGTTTTGCATTTTGGGGTTTTATCTTGATTTTCACTAGATTGAGGAGTTGTTTGCA
Organism: Taxus wallichiana var. yunnanensis; assembly: GCA_018340775.1. Lineage (NCBI taxonomy): Eukaryota > Viridiplantae > Streptophyta > Pinopsida > Cupressales > Taxaceae > Taxus > Taxus wallichiana. Next base: position 705,199,784 of record CM031235.1, read on the forward strand.
ATTTTTCAAAAGCCTCTTACTCCTCACTTGTCTTTTTCAAGAGTTTTTATTTTTGTTTTACCTTGGGAAGTGTAATTTTTAAAGGTTTTTAAATTGCTTATTTTTGGTAAGGGTTTTTGATGGAACAATGCTGGAAAAAGACACTTAATAATTTTTAACCCAAAATTGCATTACGGGTTTTTTTTCCATTGAGGCGAGGTTACTTTCTAGACAATACATAAGAGATTTTTCATATTCAAACAAGTCCGGGTCTCTGCCGGTGTTTGGGTTTTCACCACTTTGTCAAGAAAGATTGATTTCCCATTAGTGTGTTAGGATTTTCATAGTGCCTTAGAACAAGTTGCTTTTCTTGACGAAGTGTGTCGAGTTTTGAGAGGTGTCGAGTAGGATCAAAAACCTAAAAGTGTGTTAGGTATCTCAAGGTATTGAGAAGGATAAAAAATCAAGTAGTGTGTCGGGTATCTCGGTGTGTCGAGCAAGTATCAAACTTCGATAGTGTATCGGGTATCTCGGGTTACTTGACAAGTCCTCTTTTCCAACTAGTTTTTCTGATTGTGTAGTGTGTATCAGTAGGAGTTAGAACCTGAACTTCTCCCGGGGGATTTCATAAGGCTTTGTAGATATTTTTCTTGAGCTTCTTCATGTCTAATTCGTAAAGGAAAGGGGAAAAAGGACTCATCCAAAGAAATTAAGTATAAGTATCGAGGATCATACCTCCCTCTAATATCGATTAAAATGTTGATATTATGGTGAAAAAGTTACGACATATTGACATGGAGGAATTTTTGAATAGAATGCAAAGTTCATCTCGGATAGTCCGGATGTAATGCATTTGCAATAGTGGATTACCCTTGCTCCACCTTTCCCAATTTCCACTCGGTGTCGAGTTCATTCTCGCATGTGCCAATCATTATGAATCAAACATAAGGACTATTTGAAATCAAGATGGTGAAGTCGTGGTCGTTTAGACACCGATTACGCGATGATCTCCTCAATATTTCTAATTTCACCATGTATGTCAAGACAAATCCTAAAATGGATTAGAAAGCATGGGATGCAAGTTTGGATGATTGTGTCAAGCATGTTAACAAAAAGTACTTGTTGAAACCCAAGCCTTCTTTGTCTAGATTTCCAAAGACCGTACCTAGAAGTGACTTCATTTTGGAAATCAGCGATATTATCACACTTCTCAGTAGAGTGTTCGACTCCCTGACGCTAAATAATTCCAAGGATGGATGTACCAATTCCTCACCATCATATAAAAATGAGAAATTCTTCAACCTGGGGTGCATTCATTAGTGACACTATTGATAACCAAATGAGAGAGGTTTTGACTATAGGAAAATTCTACATGATGTCATATGTCACTTATACCGCAGTTGGGATGAGATTTTATCATGGATTGAAGAATGTGGGTTCTAGGCCCTTAGATCATATTTATAAGTATTACCCTCAGTTATCCCTCAAAGGAAGCGAGGCACATTTTCGGAGAGTTAATGACACTTTCTTATACAATGTTATCTATAAATTGGAACCTAAATTCTCTAAGAAAATGGTTTCTGATGTTGCATGGAGCGCGGTATCAAAATGGGGTTGCATTTTTTTGCATATTTAGAAATTCACCTATTTACGGGTTGCAGTATTCTTGGGATCTCTAGTTCATCTTCCCAAGTTTCGAGTGATAAATGGATCCTCATGGAGTTAGTTAGGCAAATTTTGGACTTTCACAAGTTTCAACAGAAACATAAGGTAGGGGTTCATTTCCCTATCTCCATTGGAAGATACACTTGCACCTCTGTTATTAAAGCCAAGAACGTAATCAATGAAATGCAAGAGGAGATTAAGAAGAATATGCCGCCAAGGCTAGGTTTTGATTATTTAGGTGTTCTAAAGGCTCATGGAACAATGCAACTTCACGTTCTAGACCTTGAAGACATTTGAGCCGATCAGTAAAGATGAAGTAACAATTCAAAGAAAAGATAACAACAAGTTAACTTTGACGAGATAATAACTCTCAATCTTGTTGATATTCCTGAAGGGTCAGTTGATGATGGAAATATCTTGGACCCTATGTATGAACAAATGGATGGAGAAAATTTAGGATTTCATCTCGCTTGATTGATCTCGTTAAATATCTACATCCATTGAAGACAACAATGCTCAAACCATACTTGAGACCAACACATGGTTGTATTCATGGAATATTCAGCCCAAGGATCCCTAGTTTCCAAAGTTATAAGTCACTTTCACGCCGAGGCAGGCCCTCTCATGAGGAAAAAGATAAAAGTGAGGATTCTACCAAGAAGTTGAAGTTCAAGTTTTATAGTAGTGGAACCAAGCCTCCTCCTCCTTCATCTGTTATCCCCACTTCATCTACTTTGTTGTGATCGACTCTCATTCTCCTCAACATACATAAGAAGTGCCAATGAGCATCGGGGTTACCCACCTATTTCATCTTCTCCCTCATCACTCACCCGGTTCCTATTGTTACTATTCCCCTAGAAACCCTCTCCGCTCCCTCTTCACCTCCATCACCTTCATCTCCGCTCATATCTCTCATGGGAAGAATTTTATCATCTTGTCCCCCTTTTAGGTGGAATATGTATGAATTTGTGGTCTTCCCAAGTCACCCATCTTCCATCCCCTACCATTGCTCCATTTTCCATGCCTTCAACAACTCTCGCTTCCTCTACTATTGTCACAACTATTCTTTCTACACCCCCATATTTGGTAACTACTTTGCGTACTCCACCAAGTTCCACTTTGATGATTAATGCTCCTCCTCCGAGGCACCCTTTTCCTTAGTACCCTCTTGGTTTGTTATCCAAACTCAAAAGAAAAGGAAGATTTTACACATATATAAGAGCTTATGAATGTAATTCACCACCATTTCGAATCATATCATCGCATATTCACCGAAGTAAACATAAGAAAATCCTCACCTCCTCCACTCAACTCCGAAAATTTTAGAGCCATCCAACCATAAGCCATCCAACTCTAGCCATTTGAATTGGTGAAATTATGAGTTCAAAACCCGACATCCAACCCCGACCCATCTAACTCTTTGTTTCACCTAGATCCAACCTCTGTAATCCATCCATTTTGACTCTATCGTCATCATCTTGCAAAAATCGAAAATCCGATCCAACACGATCCATCCAACTCTGATCCATCCAACTCTGATCCATCTAATCCAACTCTCCAACTCGATCCAACTCGATCCAACTCCATCCAAATCGATCCAACTCCAACTCTGATCCGTCCAACCCCGATCGATCCGTCCTAATCCAACTCTTATCCATCCAACCCCGATCCATCCAACCCTCTAGCCCAACCCTTAACCATCCAACCCTTAGCCATCCAACCCCTAGCCATCCAACCCATTACCATCCATCCAACCCTACCCATTAGCCATCCAACTATTATCTATCCAACCCCGCCATCCAACCCCTTAGTCATCCAACCCTGAGCCATCCGACCCCTAAGGCTTAAGCCATCCAATAACTTAGGCATCCAACCCCTCATTGTGAGCCATCAAACCACTCAATGACTCATTCATCCAACCCTTTTCCATCCAACCCTTTACCATCCAACCAATACCATCTCTAACCTTAAACCATCCATTCTCAGAGCCTTCAACATAAGAGCCACCCCTAAGGGCCTAAGCAGTAAGTAGTCATGGATACTAGAAATCAGGGCAAGAAGATTACAAATTCAGCCAGTTCAAAAAAGGGTGCAAATACTTTGCTTGGCTATTTTGGAAAATCACAAAAATGAAGTCGGTTTCTGCATCAACTGAAAATATCGTATGTGGCACGTGTTATTTACTGGTTATTTAATCTTACAGAATTTAATAATTATGTTTATCATATATTCTTTCGGAACTCTTTGTACTGTAAAAAATTTAACTATAGATAAAATTAATACTATATATGTAATAATTTTATAGAATTATATGCAGACGTTTTAGAAATTCCTTCACAAAATAATCAATTTAAAGATATCGATGATCCATTATATGTTGAGGAAAACATTTCATCCCTTGATGACATAGAAGTACAAGAAAATTCATCGAATTCTCAAAGTACACCAACAGAGGAAGCTTCTACTCCAAGGTCTATTTCCAAAAAAAGGAGACATGAGAATCAAAATATTCTCTATGACAACTCGATGCGTAAAGTTAAATCCCAAGAAAAAAAAAAATATGTCAAGAAAGAAAGAGGAAAAACTAGACAATTGGAGGAAAAATTCCAGTTCGAATGGGCTGCAAAATATCCTTTTATTGAACTTGTGTACACTAAAATTGTAATGATGTTCCAACACAATGTCGATGCAAAATATGTGGTTGGAAATAGGGAAGGATCACATGATGCAGCTCAAACTGGACACAATTGAAAAGCACTGTGGGAAAATATACATTTCCCAAAAGCTAAAGGATGGCAACATAGTCAGAACACATAAATGGAAAGATGCAAAAGATTGTCTACATGTCAAATACGCATAAGAGTATGAAAAGGAACAAAAACGTATCAAATATGTAAATGAAAAAGTGGGACCATAGTAGCAAGATTGAGCAAAGCTATGGAGGCAGAAATGCAAGCAAAGGGTATTCAGTTTGCTACCATATTTCATATAATGAAAAGGGGAAGACCGATGTCAGATTTCAGAGAAAATAAAATGTTGTATCAAGTTATTGGTCTACAGAATGTTCCTCAATCTCATTGGTCGATACCAATGGTGAGAGATTGCAAAATGTCTATCTCTAGTAGAGAAGGAGGATCTAAAACTATGTGTTTCAAAAGGAAAAGTATATTTCCTTTCATTAGATGAGGTTACTGCAATCGATAATACTTCATGGATATGTATTCATGTTTACACATTTGCTAATGAAATAAGGACTCCACACCTCTTAACAATTCATAAAATGACTGAGAATTGCAATTCTGAAAATATTTATAAATTGGTGGTGTCAAATCTGAAGGATATCACCGAATGGATGACTTTTCCATTGCAACAAAATTAGTTTGTGTCGAACCGATGGTGCAACTGTAATGCAGGGAGCCAGAAATGGTCTCTGTGTGTTAGACTTTAGACAACTATTGCTCCGTATATGGTTTTGTCCACTGCATGGCTCACATAATGAATCTCGCCTACAAAATTGTGAGCACATTTGAAAATGTAGCTAAAGTGGAGGAATTGATACGTGATCTACATGCCTATTATTCTAGCAGTCCAAAGAGATTTTTAGAATTTCAAAAATTTATTGGACTGACAGAGGGGAAAAAAATTCTCAAAGATGTAGATACTAGATGGATATCTATGTATGAACCTGCCTGTATAGAATATTTGATGAATATCCTTCACTGACATGATTTATGTTTAAATACCACAGGGATGTAGATAAAGCTAAAGATCTATTGTGTCATCTAACTGACATAGAAACTTTACTCACACTCTACGGTATTTTTCCCATGTTGAGGGAGCTTAATATTTTAATGAAGCATGCACAAGATCATTCTTTCTACATTACAAACTTCATAAGACTCAGAAGACGTGTTTGCTGGAGTCTAGAAAGTTTATATATTTCTGATGGGAGTTTTCAGGTGTTGCTTTTTTGAAAACTGGAATGCATTGACATATTTGAAAAATTCCAGTGCTTCTTAAAGTACAATATACATGATCATCTATGTATAACAACACATGGAAGAGAGATTCCACTTCATACGTTCCAAAAAAGAGTTGATATGGCTAACTCAGAAATAGAAGAAGTAAGAGTGACACAAAATTTATATGATGCAATATTAATGGAAACTAGGAATAAGTTGAGAAAGATCTCTGAATCATTAGCTAAAGAGATCCGGGAAAGATTCAAAAATGATAAAATACTTGAAGCAATGGGAGTTGTAAATCCACAGTTTTGGAATTTGTCAAAGGAAAACCTTATACATCTATCAGTCCTTTATTTATCAAAAACATGGGTGATCTAACTGATCATTTCTCTAAGACTGAAGAGATAAATGGAGTTTCTTTAGAAGGTATTTTGAAAATAAAACTACTTAGTTCACAGTCAATGGATTTTGCTAATACTATGATACGACAAGTTCAACTTCTACAAAACCCACAGGATTACAATGCCATGAAAAGGATTTGGAAGGATATCTGTTCCAGTAGTATTCTAAGTGAAGATTTGAGTGAGTATATTAAGTCTGTATGAGCTCTGACCAAACAATGATTCTGGGTTCTGTGGAAGATGAGAGGGTTTTTTAAAGCACTATCCTTTTAAAGTCAAAAGTTCAAAACAGATTGATAGAATCTAGAAATTTGTCTAGATTGTATGTATCACGTTACTCAGTGGAGTCTTTTCCTTATGATAGAGCACTGACATTGTGGAATTCACTAGTAGAAAGAAGAGGAGTTAGTAATATTCTTCCTGACCTAGGGGATCGAGACACATCCACAGATCATGCTACAGTTGATTTCCAAGACACAAATGAAAGCGTTGCTCCAGGACTGTTCCAATTCACATAGATTTCATTACAATAATGTGATGTAATAAGTATTGATTTATTTCATACAGAGATTACAACTTTCAATAAATGCAATATTATATTTTCTTTATTTGATCCTTTTCCATTGGAACAATGTCATTATATGTTTCAATTATCCCATTTGTTTTTTATATTTGGTTTTCAAATTCAAACTGAAATAAGGACACATTTGTCTTTTATATCTGTTAATTGATTTATTTTACATCTACAACAAATCAGAAACATAAATATTTTAAAGAAACAAAATCAAGTAAATTTAAGCAACATTTACGTAAACAATAAAAAAGAAACATAGTTTGTATTAACAACATATAGTAACATTGTACAATTCTAATTTCCAAAGTTCTTTTGAAATCGATCTCTCATGTGGTGGATTACTTTATGAAGAAAAGTACAAATTCATAAAGCATTGTTGCCAATACAATTCCAAAAAGGGGGTTGTCATAACATATCAAAGCTTCCAGACAAGTTCTATCATATAAGGACACATTACGAGGTCATCCTCTTTTCTGCCTATGATTCAAAATCATAGTTGTCCTTACGTCTGCCACATGGAATAAAAAAAAAAAAAGGGTTGGCCACTATCTTTTAATTCCTACGCCAATGTCGGAATTGTGACAACACACCTGTCACATGGTGAACTTTACTAACATATCTAATTTTATGTCAGTAGTGAAGCTTGTTCTTTTTCTTGCATGTAAGAGGTGGAGGAATCTTGCATATGTATAGAGCTATCTGCTATAACTCCTGATGCCTATAGATCTCATGCTGCGGTATTGATATTTTCTAGAATATTCAGCTCCTCCCTCGCTACATCTCCTGCAGACAAAAGTGTTGCATCTGTGTCTATCTTTTCCTTCAGTAAGACTTCTGGATCCATCTTATGCTCCTTTATTATCCTTCTCAATGTATTATTTTGTTTATTTATAACAATGAGTTTTTCCTTCAACTGTACAAATGAATTCAGGATTTTGTGGGCATTCTTCAAATGTGCTTCAAATACAACTACTTCTTTCTTTAAATTTTCATATTTTTCCTACAAAAAAAAATATTAAATTTTTAGTCTATTAGATAAAATGAAAAATATATTACAGTAGTGCTTATAATATTAGGATTTTGCATGTAAAACTAAAAGCCCACTCACAACAACTTTTTCTTTTTCTAGCATTTGCTATTAAAACATTTGTCTTGTCTTTAGCCCATTTATTGTAGTAAGCATGTGCTTCAGCATTGAGATTCTCCAACCTGTTTAGCATTATGTCTATAATTTCATCATTGTAATCATTACTATATGAAATTGTCCTTGACTGAGCTTTGTTTAGCAAAACATCCTGCCATGTTGGTTGGCTCTCTACGGTAGTGAACAATGAATGCCTTTGAGCATGATTATGGTATCGTGTATTTATTTCTTTTATCAAAATTTTAGCTCTCCTCTCCCAAGACCACACCAAATCCACATCAGACATTACAAACCTCTTGAATTGTTTCCCCCATACTATCTGATATCATATTTTCTAATATAAAATGTGTCTTTTCATCATCTATTTTGTGGAGCATTTCTTGGAGGAGGAGGAGAGTCACTTCCTGTATTACATGCACATTTTGTTGTGGTTGAGGTGGAGTAGATTGAATCATATCATGGGTGTCAAAATAGTTACCCTTGTCTAGCATCGCCACTATCGAAGCCCAAATACTCCTCATCAAGGGTGATGTTGTTGAAAAGTTTGTGTGGTTGTTACACTTAAAACACCACCTAGTGACAGTCCAGAAATTATGTGGTTACAGGATGAACTGTTCCTGCTGACTCTAGAGAAACCTTATATTCTTTCTTGAAGTTCTTCTTTTTGTTTGGACTAGATGTGTTGAGGTATTGGTGGCCTCCTTGCAAGTGGAATGTGCCCAGAAGCCATATTACCTACATGCATGAAGCAAACAACAAATTGTTAGAATATTACGGTTGGGCTTTGTAAATGCTAAAAATTGTAAGGAAACAAAACATGCTAAATATTATACATTACAATATACCTTGCATAGATGGAGACACAATCGTGACATTTCGATCTTCACACCTGGAATGAGTTTGATCTTCATCATCAAACTCAATAGTTTCTGAATACAATAAATGTAGAAAAGAACAATAGAAATATTAAAATACAGTACTACATACATAATCTATATTAATTATTTGAATTAGTTATTTATATAAAAAGATAACTTCATACCTGAAGTTAAATGTGATGGTAAACGTGATGCATATCGACCCCCTAGGTCACTTTTGACGAGGAGGTCTTACTGGTGTTGATTCTGCTGAATCCATGTCAGAATCAACAGAGACCTCTGGAGGGGCTTTACCTCTAGCAATTGCCTCCTTATGAGATGTTGCAGCTATAATTTTTCTCTGCAAAATAAAATCTTACAATTATTATTTTATTCAAAAATATTGAATTTGAAATCCTTATAACAAGTAAACAATAAAAGTAATTATTACCTGTTGTTCTTCGAGACTAAGACCAATCATTTGATCATTGATTGCAGTTGGAATTTTATCTTGCGAATTTCATAGAACGCTTCATAATAAAAGCAAGAATATAATTACAACAAGAGAATACAATCCTATGGATTTATCAGATTGATTGGCTTTGCGGGCATGGGAGATATCTATTTTTATTCTATTGGACAAATAAACTACACCAATCAAATTGTTTCCCTACTAGTGTCCACAATAAATATTGAACTTCCCAATACGGAATGTCTACAGATCTTCCCTGTAATACAATCCTGGCCTGAAAAAGTGACGCAACTACAATAAAGAATTTGTTTGTAATACCTTGTAGAAGAAGGCCTCTTGATGAACGATTAAGAGGAGCTGCAATAATAAACAAGAAACATTAGAGCCTTGGGTGGTCGAGTAATGTTAAGAAAAAAAAAAGCATTTGAAAATAATAAACTTACCATCAACCTGTACATTATAATGAGACTCCAAAAAACTTTTTGTCTTCATCTGTAAGGACAACCTTTGTAGTAACGACGACTTATTTTCGAATGGTAAACCTGTTAACCGATGTACATCCTCGGTTCAATTGAGAAAGAAATTTGATGACATCTCGGATGCACGAGGAGAATGGAAAAATTTACCATCACTCTCGTTGTAAGAGGCGAGAAGGTAATCAAGGACTGAAGTATCAGTATCAAATTGGGGCATGTCCACAAGCCCGGTAAATTTGAGTTTTCAGCCAATCCTTTTGTGCATCTTTTTCTCTTAGTAGAGCTATAATCTATGGGCACATGAGGTTTTTGTATTGAAATTTGGGTGTAGGAATAGATGTGGTGCTGGCCATTGCTGAAATTTGGGAGAAGTTTGAAGATTGGAGAGCTCAGAGCACTAGAAATTTTTAGTAGAAAAGTGAATAAATGAACCTTGAAGGGGTATTTATAGGGGTTTGTATGGTTCAAAGGACACATGGTGGAAAACTATTGGCTGGCCATGGCATGGCCCCCCTCAAGTTTCAAAATTCTACCCATGTTGGATGGATGACTAAATCATTGATTCATTGGTATCAGCCACCCAACCCTTAGCCGCCCAACCCTTAGCCGCCCAACCCACCTGACCAACCCTTAACCGTCCAACCATTAACCCAACCAAACCTTTCCAACCCATCCCACCCACCAACCTTAGCCATCCAACCCTCGCCCATCCATCCAACCATTAACCCACCCGACCAACCCACCCAGCCTCCCATCCATCTCACCCATCCAACCCCAGCCATCCAACCCACACATCCCAACCAACCCCCAACCCAACCCATCCCACCCCTACCCATCCAACCCTCAACCCCAACCAACCCCCAACCCAACCCCACCCTAACCCTCAGCCATCCAACCCTTACCCATCCCAACCCTTACCCCATCCAACCCCCCATCCAACCTTGCCATCCAACCCTCAACCCTCACCCATCCAACCCTTAGCCATCCAACCCACCCATCCAACCCACCCACCCAACCCTCACCCGTCAACCCTTACCATCCAACCCCACTCCCCATCCAACCCAACCCACCCCTCCAACCCTTAGTCCATCCAACCCCCATCACCTTATCCAACCCTCACCTCAACCCATCCAACCCTTACCAACCACACAACCAACTCACCCACCAATCCCCCACCCACCAACCTACCCCCATCCAACCCTCACTCGAAACCCCACCCACCCAATAGTCATCCAACCCTCACCCATCCAACCCACCCACCCAACCCTTTTGAGATTCACCAATGATTCAACCTCACCCTTAAAATGAACCCCGGACCCTCAACCACCCAACCCCTACCAACCTATTCCTACCAACATCCCTTACCCAAAATGGATAACTCCCCAACCAACCTACCTCAACGACAAACTTTGTGAAATGAGGATAAATTGAAAAGAGGGAATGCTCTCTCTCTCAAAAATCACCTTTGCCATGAAATTTTTTATTTTTAGATATTCATCTTTCAAGAGGGCTTTGATTCGAAAGGGATAAACATTTTGAGATTCACCAATGATTCAAAAGATTAGCCGAGCCTCGAGGGAGAAAAGAAAAATCCGATTGATGCATGAATCATGTTATTTTCTTTTTGCATCGTGTGTGTTAATTTTTGTGATGTTGAAACATATTTTGGATTTGCAAGTTGACTGGGTCATTTTGTGAGAACTAGTCAAATGAACTATTAATGTGTATTTACTATTTTTAGCATGCAATCCAAACTATTTCCTCGTTTCTCTCCTCCCCTTCTCTATAAATGTAAAATGTTGTGGCATTACAAAGGGTTGGAGATTTTTGCAATAGTATTATAGATCTTGGAGTTGAAAAGAGAGAAAAAAATTGTGTTTTCCATCTTTACATTGAAGAATATAAGAAATATATTACAAACTTTGTGTTGTGGTATTATTTTCTTGGTTTTAAGGTATTGTTCTTACGTTCAATGCATATATGATTATTTAAGTTCAAGTATATGATTTATTGTATCTTCAACACTTGATTACTATTTTATTTCACGTGTTATTAGGTTCGGATCTATTATGGGTCGATCAAGCATTTTCCAAGGAAAAAGCACGATTCTTTCATTTTATTCCCTAACTTCTTGTTCTCAATATTCACTTTTATTCTCTTCTTGTCTTTCTTTCTTCTATTCTTCAAAAAGAAATAAATCTCATGGGATGAGATCCATACCCCAAATGGTTAGACTAGTGTTAATATTGTCAATATTCCTTGGTGTTTTTTAAGATTAATAACAAATAGGGCGCCTCCCTTTATCTAAGGAGGGACTTTTTCGAGTGTGGTTAAATCTCATGACAAAATATCCAATCAACAGATCTATCTCCTTGTATTTATGAGAAGCCAAAGCCTATAAATGCAATATCTCTCAAATAATATGTTATTCTTGATGTTTGAATATTAGAGTATTTTAGTAATTTTAATTATTGTGTTCAATTTTATAGCTTTGGGCATGTGAATCTGAACCAAAAACATTATTTGGTATCAAAGCGAAACAAGAAATAAGTTCCCGTGAAGGTTTCTTACATACATCGATGGTCGCCATCATGGATTTTGTGTTGTAGACATATTTAGTGCCTTTCTAGTCTGTATCAAATATAATTTGTTTCATTGCTGTGTCTTCATATCTGCTCACTCAAGTTGGAAACATTGACATTATTCTCATCCTTTCATTGAGGAGGCTTCAAAGCATGGTGAGACTGATTCATTTTGGGAGATATGCTGCACATTTTCTAATCAAATGTATTTCTTGTTCCTCCTTATGCAGTGACAATATTTCCATTTCTCCATACGTGCAAATATGAGCGAATCTATTTGTAACTATACCTTGTGAGTAGTAATTTTTATTCTCATGGCATCTAATTTACTTCCATATGTCATACATGTACCGTAATCATTCTATCCAAACTGTAAAGTCCGAGCACTTTAAGTACATGTTATGTTTGAAAATTATTTGCATTGAGGATTGAGTTTTATTTAGACTACCTTCTATAATCATCCAGATCAATGAATGTTTTTTTGACTACATATTATAACCACACATGGGGCGAGTAACATACATGTTATAATATTATGTCAATATGAAGATACATGAAGTTTGATTCTCCACTCGTCATATCCTTAGCCACATGCAACATGACAACTATCTTCAGAGAGGATTAATTCCATGCATATCCTTGTCGTAACTTGAGCACACCAATTTCTTTGAGGCACCAAATGATGGGTATCATGTTTGAATTTTGATACCCATCTCAGCTATGCTCCCACCAATCTCACTCAAATCATAAAATTGTGTGTTCCATGTAATTTTTCCTTGAACAACGGACATTTGGATAATTTGGTGGCTAGATATACCCATACACAGTGCCATCGCAATGGGTTTTTCTTCCAATGAACTTGAAACATCTTAATTGATTCACAGATCCACCTCCTATACATGTTTTTCAAATAAAGGTGTGGTTGCTTTTATAAGCCATGTTTTCGAATGTTTTTATAAAACATTGGTAGTTGAAATTTTACCTACAGATAATTAGTGATTTTAAGTCAAGGGATCACTTTTGACCTCGGGAGACTAAATTGACCCCCTGTGTGCGCGAGGGTTAGGCAAAACGCAATTCCATTAGGTTGATATAAGTAGAAATTATTACACTTTGGAGTTGGGAAGTTGTTATTTTTGAAAAGTGGTGAATTTTATAGTGAATTGTGTTAGAATAGTCTCATTTATTTTGTGTGTAAATGTTGAAAGTTTCAAATAACCAGAAAAAATAAAAAAATTGCCTGCATTTCAATTGGACATAATATCGGTTCATCCAATTTGTGGGGGTTAACTTAAGTCTGCAGTTCATTCTGCCAAGTAGTGGAGATAATGGAGGTTGGAGGAATTAGAGGAATGAGGCTTTTCAAAGTGACCTCTTGTCAACCACTAGCGACGGGGCTGCTTATTGGCAATAGTGACATTTTTATTTTCCGTTGTTTTTGTGGTGTGAAAAAATAAAAAATTGTAATCAATCCTTTGCTAAGGTTGAAAAGAGAAGTGCAAATCATAAATATTGTAAACATTTGTATGGGGGCAAATGACTATAAAGATTCGTTGTCTACTAGACTTCTATGATGGAAGGGTGGTTGATTGGTGAAAGAACATTTACTTGTAAGTGAAAGCGGGAACACTTCTCGTATGTAGGTGATCATGTGCATCAAATATCCGAGTAACAATATGCAAACCTAAAAGTATACGTTTATATATGTTCTGCTTTTAGTTAATGTGATACATCTCCCAATATTCACACTAAGGGGGAATTTTAGGAATATAGTATTAGTGTGAACATTAGAAATAATATATTTTAATGAGTATAATAATAATACTCTCATATTATCGAGTTGTATTAATTAGTTTTATGTGAATTGAGAATTACAACTCACCAAGCTAGTCTTTAAAAGTATTTCTTGGGTTGTAGAGTAAGACTTGGGATAAGAGAAATATGTGGAGAGATTTAGAGGATTACTAGGTGATATCTATCTCCATGTATGTAGGAGAAGCTAAAACTTATAATTGTAATATCTCTCAAATAATATGCTGTCCTTAATATTTGAATATCACAGGATTTTATGGGTTTTATTATTGTGTTCAATTTTATAGCTTTAGGCATGTAAATATGAACCAAAAACATTATTTGGTATCAGAAAAGACAAGAAATAAGTGTCTCTCAAGGTTTCTTGCATATATTCGATAGTCACTGTCATGGAGTGTGTGTTGTAGACCTATTTAGTGCTTTTCTAGTCTGCATCAAATATAATTAATTTTATTTCAGTGTATTCATATTTGCTCACTCAAGTTGGAAACAGTGACGTTATTCTCATCCTTTCATTGAGGGGGCATTAAAGCATAGGGAGGACTAATTCATTTTGGGAGATATATTGCACATTTTTAATCAAATGTATTTCATAGAACTCCTTACGTAGTGGCAGATTTATTTCCATTCATCCATACCCGCGGATATGAGCGGATCTGTTTGAATTATGAGCAACAAGCATGTAAATCTCAACTATCCGGATCGGTCGCTCACACCAATCTCACTCAAATCATGAAACTGTGTGTTCCATGTAATATTACCTTGAACAATGGATCTTTGAACAATTTGGGTGGCTATATATACTTGTACACACTCTCATCCCACTGGTTTTTTCTGCCAACGAACTTTAGGCATCCTAATCGATGCACAAATCCACCTACTGTACACGTTTTTTCAAATAAAGACGTGGTTACTTTTATAAGCCATGTTTTTGAATGTTTTTTTAAAACATTGGTTGAAATTTTGGCTAAATTTCCAATTAGTGATTTTTAAGAGGGATCAATTCCATTAGGTTGATATAGTTGCTCACGTTTTTAATTGAAGTAGGAATTATTAAACTTTGGAGTGGGGAAGTAGTTATCTTTTCAAAAGTGGTAAATTTTAAAGTGAAGTGTGTTTGAATAGTCTCATTTATTCCTGTAAATGTCAAAAGTTTCGAGAGAAAAAAAAGAAGAAGAAGATTAATCGCATTTCAATTGGAGGTAATATCGGTTGTACTTGACGTCTAATTTATGGGGTTAATTTGAGCCTCAAGTTCATTCTACTAAGTAAGTAGTGGAGATAATGGAGGTGGAGGAATTAGAGGAAGGAGGCTATTTAATAACCTCTTGTTAACCACTAGAGACCGTGCTGTACATTTGTAGTAGTGGAATTTTTATTTGCAGTCGTTTGTGTGGTGTGAAAAAATAAACCATTGCAATCAATCCCTGCTAAGATTAAAAAGAGAAGTGCAAATCATAAATATTGTAAACATTTATATAGGAGGGAGGATGACTATAGAGATTCACCGTCTATCGAGGACTTGTATGTTGGAAGGGTGGTTGGTCGGTGAAAGAGCATTCACTTGAAGTGAAAGTGGGAACAATTCTCGTATGTAGGTGATCATGTTTAACATATATCCAAAGTAATAGTATGTAGACCTAAAATTATGCATTGACATATGTTATGTTTTCATTTCGTGTGATACATTTCCCCATGTTCACACTAAGGTGGGGGAATGTTAAGAATATAGTGTTAGTGTGAATATTATAAATAATATACTTGTATGTGTGTAATAATAATACAATCTCATATTATTGAGTTATAAATTAATTAGTTGTACTTGAGTAGATAATTACAAATCGAGCTCTAATCTTTAGGAGTGTTTCTTGGGTTGTTGAGTAAGACTTGGGATAAGAGAAATATGTGGATAGATTTAGGGGATTACTAGGTAAATCTATCTCCTTGTATTAGGAGAAACCAAAGCCTATAATTGTAATATCTCTCAAATAATATGTTGTCCCCGATGCTTGAATATCAAAGTATTTTATTGGGTTTAAATGTTGAGTTCAATTTTATAGCTTTGGGCATGTAAATTTGAACCAAAAACATTAACGAGTAAGAGGAAAATGAAAAAAAGATTACCGCCATGCATAAACCTAATAAAATAGTGTTTGTACATCCACATAGATCATGAAAAAGGTTAGTCAACCTAAATCTTGGCTCAAATAACCAGATTCAACAAAAATAGAGTAATTATCCATGAATCAACATCTCCAAATGCTTGACCACTAAAGACCGCATTGGAACATCCTGTGAAGCCAACCGTGAGAAACATCAATTCGTAAAAAAATGAGACTAGCTAGGATCAATCTCTTACCCTACAGACATAACTAAAACTAGAAGTGCAAACTCTACTTAATAAACAAAAAGAGATTTGAATGTATAGGACTCTCAAACATAAATTCTCAATTAGAAACAATTAAGCAATCCACAACACATATATGAAACTCCAAAGCCTTTCCTCTATATTGAATTCAATCCAAAATGAATTTTACAATGTGATTACATTAATTTTTAAGTAAATGAAGCCTAGGAAGGCCTTTACATATTTGAAACCCTCAATTTACAAAAGAGGGGAAAACATCTCCTAAACCGCCAAGAATTACAATTGAGATTTTTGAAAGCACCCAAGGAAGCATACTCGATTCTAGATGAGGGTAAGTGCATGAAGTTGGTGGACAATTCCGTGGACATAAAAACCTGAAATAAAGGAACCGCAATCGCGGTTCCTTTATTCTAGGTTCGGTAATTACCGAACCTAAAACCGTGATCATGGTTTAAAACCGCTCGTGGTTATAAACCGCGATCACGGAACTCTGAGACAAAATTTAACAGTCCCGCGACTCGTTATTTTACTCATTTTTCATTTCAAATGCGACTTTTCCTAAACGTTTTTCACTCGCGCTTTCAATACCATCTCAAAATTGCTCATCGGACTTCTGGATAGCGATATATTCAACCATGCCGCCAAGACGAGGAGGTAAGTCCCCGATTGTAATCATTTTTTTGCATTTTAGGTTTTTTTTTGCATTTTCATGGGTTTTTTGAAATGTTTGTTTATGTATACAATTTTCTTGTTTTATCAGTTGGTCGGCAAGCTCGAAATCGTGCAAACCGTCAAAACATTCCTCAAAACCCTCCGAACATTCCTCAAAACCCTCCTCCAAACATAGATCCGCCTCTTGTGGCTCCTTCTGTCCCCACTGAGCCAGCAGGAACGCAAGATAATATCATTGGAAGAATCCAAGAAAATAAAATTGCCATTGAGAACCTAATTCAAAATATAAGACAAAATCATGCTACAAATCCATCCCGCATGACTTTAGCCAATACATTGCAAACATTGATTGGCGAAGTCGAGTCTGCAACCAACCAAATACATAGATGGAACACCTTTAGAAGTGACTGTAGGCGGTGGTATGCGGATAAACTATCCCATGCGGCCGTCAAAAGACAAAAAAATTGGAAAAGACCAAATTTGTGCATTATTTACCGACCCAAGAACCAATGCCCCTACAGCTTACTTGTAAACGGTTCCCAATCCATTGGTGCTATGATGATAGAATCAAAAACAATTTTTGGGACCGATGGTGGATGGTTTTGACTATCCACCATGTAACAACCGCTTTATTTTTGAAGAAATTATATTGTGAGTTCGTGCTCAATGAGGTCCCGAATTATTTTGACTTTTCGGACTTTTTGGTCGAGGAGGTGGCTCTGCATGACAGGCACTGTGCACGCGTAGGTCGCCTAGGATCCCCATGCCCCAAAACCCCACTACCTTCGAGCTATCCCTCCTACAAGTGAAGGAGGTTGTGGAGATTGATACATTGCATGCATTGAGGGAGCTCACTGACACTCTCACCTAGCATAGCACCCAGATTGCATCTGATGATGTTGGTGGAGGCGCCAGTTCTAGTGCACCACACCACTGTGGATCATGTGGTGCCGTATGCACTGCAGGCGAGACATCATTTGCTGGTTCACAGGATTTCTTTTCTATAGATGAGATGCTGGGGAGTGTTTTTGGAACTGGAGCCACTGATATTGGTCTTTCACAGGTAAATTTTAAATAAATTTAAATAATATATATATATATATATATATATAGTTTAATTCACATGTTTGAGATATTAATATATATATATATATATATATTTGATTGTACGTCATGTACATACATGTAAAAAACTAATTTTTTATTTTATTTTAAATAGCAAGAGCCGGTGAAGGAAACATCCGGTGTCGACATGCTAGCTACTGCGGCTAGGCATGTTTCAAACGTAAGTTTCAAGTTGTACAAACTTACATTTTTAATAAATCATTTAATTGCACTAGATTATTATTATAATTTGTTTCACGTGTATGTTGTACATGTATTAATATTTTTCTCTTTTATATACACAGAGCCTAGCGGGTCATCATCTGCTCAGGGAACTGAGGCTACTGGCACGCCTCACATGAGTTTTACGCAGGTTAGTAAATCTCTTTACACTTTGTTTCTAATTACTGGAAGTTCACGCACGGATTGCATGCTTTGGACCTCTGTGTACATGAGTTTCACTTTCTTATACTCAACCTATATATTATTTAGTAGGAAATGCCAATTCATTTGATATAACTAGCCATACAATGTAATCATATATTGGTTTTACATGTCTTGAAAGTACCACAGGGGGTAAGTGCAGGAAGTTGATGGACAAATATAGGGTCATCCGTGGACGTCATATTGCAAAAAATAGTGAAATCTCAACTTGTAGGGATTATTAGCTATACATGCACTCTAAATTAGAAAAAATTATATAAATATGAATCGTAGCATTCAGAATCTAGTTTCTAAAATACTATTTTTTTTAAAAACGGACAAGTTTAGCTATATTAAACACTTAAAATTATATGACTTAGTTTTTTTTTTGAAAAAACTTATAAGATTGTAGTCCGTTTGCCCGCATTTTGGATGACCAAATCTTGTTATTTTTTTTTCCTTTGGTGAAACGTTAGATGTAGTTGTCTATCTTGGGATGGATTTTATTTTGTATTTTTTTAGCAATATTTTTTTTATGATTTTTTCCGTGAAAGTGGTCTGAAAATATTTAGAAAATGGAGCGCTTTCCGTTTGCCCGCCATAACTATATCAAAAAATATTGAAATCAATTTTTTTTTAAGGTGTATAAAATTTGTCCACGCTTGGGATGGTATAAGTTTTATCATATTTTGATAAGCGAAACAAAAGTTACAATCTTAAATGTAGACATGAACATTCACGGAAAAAAATGTCTTAAAGACCTATTGTTAGTAAGAAATTATAAAATGATATTTATCTTATTCTATTCACTTTAAAAACAATATTTCTACAAAGCTAAGAGTCTACTCTACGTGATGGCACCATTTTTGTGAAATGTTTTCAGTTTTTTAGCATGGTTCAAGTCTTTGGAAGAGCAGATTTGAGGTTTTTTTGACCTTTTGCACTTCATAATGACCTTCCATAGCTTTGGTTGGGGAAAAACAAAGATTTTCCGAGGCTTAGGTTCTAAGCAGATAGATCCGTGCTTGCGGTTTTTTTAACAATACCGCTCACGGTTTATAAAGCATTTATAAAGCGTTTATAAATCATATTTACACACATCCCAATGTCTAATTACTATGTGATTTTTACTCTCGACTTTACCGCATTTAATTATCTAAAATTCTATCTTTTTCCGAGCACGTTTTTCTTATCACCGAAAGCAAAACATCATGGGAGACAAAAACGAAGTCAAAAATGAAGTCATTAAGTAAAAAACACCAAACGAATTAGAGGCCAACAAAATTGAAAATGCTTTGAGTGAATGCGGAAACTTCATGAATCTAGAAGAGGTTCATCTTCAATCCCAACTATCTGTAAGCAATGAAGAACTAGGTAATATTTCTACCACAATGTTGAAGTTGAATTAAATACTCGTGATGAAGAAGTTTTTACTCACAATGTTGAAGAAGAATTAAATACTTATGATGTAGCAAATGTTGAAATTGAAGGAGACAATGAAAATGTGAATAAGGAAATTCATGTTGAAACTGTAGACAAGCAAAATTTGACAAAAACACCTCCTAGGATTTTACATAAGAAACCTAATTTTTTTATTGAAATTGATGAAAACATTTTGAAACCAATGTCTGGCAAACTTTCTAAACACAAATCAGAAGAAAAGCCACTGAAATTTGGGATAATCATTTTGAAATTTTAAATGATTCCCAAAGATGTTAGTTGTTGGTTAGTTTGATGAAATTGATTAAAATGAGACCTACATTAAACACCTTAGGATTGACAACATCTAACATACGTGGTCAAACCTCTACAATTGTTGAAAACCTTCATGATGCATATCACACTATTGGTGTCAAGAGACGCACTAGGGATAGTAATATTGTGTGTCATGTACTTGCTACTAGTGTTGTAAGTGAATCAATAAAAAAACAACGTTTGATTACGCAAACAAGTCGAATGTTGCAAGTTAATCGAAAAACTCTAATGAAAGCAATTGAAAGACGTAATATCCTTCAATCACTCAATAATGTCGATTTTTGGGCATTTTCTGCTAGAGCACCGCGTAAGGACAAAAATAATTTTGATGCTATAAGAGAAGTTGTTATTAAATTTTGGCATGATAACACTAGAGTTTCACCTAATACAAGAGATGTTATAAAACGAGAGTTGGTTCTACTAATCGTGAACCACATCCAAAGCATTTCTTAGATATGACTCAAACTCAATTTTTTCGTAAGTTTGAACAAGAGAATCTAGAAATTAAAATTAGTCAACGTTTTTTGAAATGTTGAAACCATTCTATGTGAAAATCAACCATGCTCGCACCACTTGTTGTTGTAGGCAACATGTTGAATTTGCGATGCATTATGCTAAATTTTTACGTATTCGTTCTATTTTTCATTCTGAAACTATGTTATCTGAATGTGGTGTTCAAGTTCCACCAATATCTTCTAGGGATTTCATTCCTACTATATTTTGTGAAAAAGAAGTTGGACAATTTTTTTATAATCGATTGTTTAGATGGAAGTTGTAGTACATGCGGCGGATTACCTAAATTGGAAAGTTGCATCCATGAGCAAATCAAGGTACAATATGACATAATTTAGTTGAATTTGATAAATATAAATCAGTTGCATACCAATAAAGATGGAAAAGAGTCTAAACGGTGTGAGCTAGTTACAGAACAAATGCCCATTTTTCAATTTATGAGAAAATTTAAGGATGAAATTGTTTATGAGTATGCGAGGCATACACATAGAGCTCGATGGTTGGATGAACAATTCAAGCTATGTAAAGACACATTTCCTATTGGTACTATTGTTTCAGTGGTCGATTTTGCAGAGAATTACACATTGCAACCACAAATGGAGGTTCAATCACAATATTACAACTCAGTACAAGTTGCCATTTTTGTGCATATAACATTTCTACATTCTCCTGACAGTACAGAGAATGATCAAATTTTTTTAAGAGAGTACCACTTTTATATCAGTGATGATCGTACTCATTCTACTGAATTTGTGCAAGGGTGTTTCCAGTTATTTTATGGAAACTTGTTTGATAGGGACATCCACTTCAAACAACATTATATATGGTCAGATAATTGCACGTCTCAGTTTAAGAATGCACGAATGTTATATCGATGAGCGAATGCATGTCAAGATGGGTGTGCAACATATTTGGAGTTTCACTGAGGCTGGACATGGAAAAGGAGAGCATGATGGTGCAGGGGCATGTGTGAAAAGAGCTCTTGCAAGAGAAGAGTTGAAGTACAAAGATGGTGCTAAATTAAAAGATGTAAAGAGCATAGTGGAATGGTGTACTCGACAACATGGCCCGAGGTTCTCAAGAAAATTCCACAGCCAGATATTTTTGGTTGATAGAGGAAAACATATTGCTAACTATGAGGATTGTATGACACTCACTGGGTCCAATGGATATGCACTCATTTTGTAGCTCAGACGCTACTTCATGGGCCGTATGGACAAGAAAGTTGACATGTTTTTGTGCATCTTGTATCAAATTTGTCACTGCTGAGTGTGATTCACAAGAATGGGTGGAAGGATGGATTTGTAGGCCTCTAACTCCGCTTCCTAGTTATCAACCTCCACAAGCATTACAACTTGTTTCTGCAGATGAAGTTACAACATCCAAGGACTTTGACGAAATTTCATTTTGGTGCGACAAGGTATTTATGGTTATTTATTTAATTTTTGTATTGAGTTATGTCCATTGAAATTTTAATATGTAATTTAAATTTGAGTTGTTCAACCTTGGTTATTTTTTTGTAGGACATGTGTTTGCAGTAATTGCGACAGAAGACAATGAAGAAGGAACAGACTATTTCTTATGTCGTTGCATCGAGGAAAGAAAGAAGTTGACTTCTCCTATTATAGATGGCGAAGAGATTGAGTATCCTACAGGGTCAGTGGTAGTTACTGGAACTTGGCTTTGACGGTATCCATTAAAAAACTCCTCTGTTTGGGTGTTTGAAGACTTTGAGACACACAGAAAATACTCTTATATTCACATCTAGTTCTAGTGACAAATATTCAATTGTATAGATATCGAGGAAGACCTAATAACAAGATTCTTTGGAAGGTTCGAGAGTCAGATCATGAAGCAATCTTGTCTCTATTCGAGTAGATCCGATCCTCGATGGTTCATTGGAATGAATTTACAACATGCTCATGTCTCTGTATATATTTAATTTCATGTTTCAATTTATATATTTATATATATATATATATATATATATATATATATATATATATATATATATATATATATAATTTTTTTAGTTTAAAGATCTATATTTAAGTTTGAATATATTTTATTTTAAATTTGTGTATTTTGTGTGTCATGTATATAGATCTAGTATATATAGTTATGTTTGAAACTTAAATTTCTTTGACTAATAATTTTATGTTTAGGTTAGTGGTGCCGTAAAAGCTTCCACCTTCACGTGGTCAACATCATTAGTAGAGAATTTTAAATTCTCGAAGCTAAGAGAAGCTTGAACATTTTTTGAAAAAGTTGTAAATTTTGAAAAAATCAAGTTTGTAAATTTTGAAAATATTGTAAATTTTGAAAATGTTGTAAATTTTGAAAAAGTCAGTAAATTTTGAAAAAGTCTAATGAAGTTGCCTAAGCAACGACCCTTTTCACAAGACCGAAACACCACCTCCTCTAGCGTTCACCGCCACTTTGACGTGTCGGCGCCAGAGCGTTCGGTGCCACGACCCACCGTTTGCAAAATATAGCATTTGACAACCTTACACTGGCTCCAACTGCACTATTTCACGCGTTTGCAAACAGTAGGACAGCGAGAGCACCGAAATGAGAAGGAAAAAAATGAGAGAGGCTATTGTAGAGGGTCCGTACGCCAAGGTTCCGGATCAGACGGGGCCTCTCTAGGTGCCACGAGTCCGAGTAGTCACCCGTCAAAGTTGAACGATATTTTGGTCTCAGGGCTCTTAAGGGACTACGCCCGAACGAAGTAGCTGGAAGCAACGACCCTTTCGCGCACCGAAACACCACCTCCTCTAGCGTTCACCTGGCCACCTGGACATGTCGGCGTAGGCGGTTCGGTGCCACGACCCACCGTTTGCAAAATATAGCATTTGAAAACCTTACATTGGCTCCAACTGCACTATTTCACGCGTTTACAAACAATAGGACAACAAGAGCACCAAAATGAGAAGGAAAAAAATGAGAGAGGCTATTGTAGAGGGGTCCGTACGCTGAGTGTCGGATCGACGGGCCTCTCTAGGTACCACTGAGTCCGAGTAAACCCACAAATTTGAACGATATTTTGGTCTCAGGGCTCTTAAGGGACTACGCCCGAACGAAGTAGCCCGAAGCAACGACACTTTCACGCACCGAAACACCACCTCCTCTAGTGTTCACCTAGCCACCCAGACGTGCTCGGCGTAGGTGGTTCGGTGCCATGACCCACCGTTTGCAAAATATAGCATTTGACAACCTTACATTGGCTCCAACTGCACTATTTCGCACGTTTACAAATAGTAGGACAACGAGAGCACCGAAATGAGAAGGAAAAAAATGAGAGAGGCTATTGTAGAGGGTCCGTACATCGAGGTTCCGAATCAGACGAGGCCTCTCTAGGTGCCACGGAGTCCGAGTAGTCACCCGTCAAAGTTGAACGATATTTTGGTCTTAGGGCTCTTAAGGGACTACGCCCGAACGAAGTAGCCCGGAAGCAACGACCCTTTCGCGCACCAAAACACCACCTCCTCTAGCGTTCACCTGGCCATCCGGATGTGTCGGCGTAGGTGGTTCGGTGCCACGACCCACCGTTTGCAAAATATAGCATTTGACAACCTTACACTAGCTCCAACTGCACTATTTCACGCGTTTGCAAACAGTAGGACAGAATGAGAGCACCGAAATGAGAAGGAAAAAATTGAGAGATAATTGTAGAGGGTCCGTACGCCGAGGTTCTGGATCGACGGGGCCTCTCTAGGTGCCACGGTGTCTGAGTAGTCACCCGTCAAAGTTGAACGATATTTTGGTTTCAGGGCTCTTAAGGGACTATGCCCGAACGAAGTGCGAAGTAGCCCTAAGCAACGACCCTTTCGCGCACTGAAACACCACCTCCTCTAGCGTTCACTTGGCCACCCGGACGTGTCGGCATAGGCGTTTGGTGCCACGACCCACCATTTGCAAAATATAGCATTTGACAACCTTACACTGGCTCCAACTGCACTATTTCGCGCGTTTACAAACAATAGGACAACGAGAGCACCGAAATGAGAAGGAAAAAAATGAGAGAGGCTATTGTAGAGGGTCTGTACATCGAGGTTCTGGATCGACGGGGCCTCTCTAGGTGCGACGGAGTCTGGGTAGTCACCCGTCAAAGTTGAATGATATTTTGGTCTCAGGGCTCTTAAGGGACTACGCCCGAACGAAGTAGCCCGGAAGCAACGACCCTTTCACGCACCGAAACACCACCTCCTCTAGCGTTCACCTGGCCACCCGGACGTGTCGGCGTAGGCGGTTCGGTGCCACCACCCACCGTTGGAAAATATAGCATTTGACAACCTTTACACCGCTCCAACCGCACTATTTTACGCGTTTGCAAAACAAAAGTAGGACAAATGAGAGCACCAAATGAGAAGGAAAAAAATGAGAGAGGCTATCAGAGAGGGTCCGTACGCGAGGTGTGATCGATCGATGGGGCCTCTCTAGGTGCCATGGAGTCCGAGTAGTCACCCGTCAAAGTTGAACGATATTTTGGTCTCAGGGCTCTTAAGGGACTACGCCCGAACGAAGTAGCCCAAAGCAACGACCCTTTTCGCGCACCGAAACACCACCTCCTCTAGCATTCACCTGGCCACTCGACGTGCTCTGCAGGCAGTGGTTCGGGTGCCACAACCCACCGTTTGCGAAATATAGCATTTGACAACCTTACACTGGCTCCAACGCACTATTTCACGCGTTTGCAAAAACAATAGACAACAGAGCACCGAAATGAGAAGGAAAAAAGAGAGGCTATTGTAGAGGGTCCGTACACCAAGGTGTCAGATCAGAAGAGGCCTCTCTAGGTGCCACGGAGTCCGAGTAGTCACCCGTCAAAGTTGAACGATATTTTGGTCTCAGGGCTCTTAAGGGACTACGCCCGAAGGAAGTAGCCCGGAAGCAATGACCCTTTCGCGCACCGAAACACCGCTTCCTCTAGCGTTCACCTAGCCACCCGGACGTGTCGAGTAGGCGGTTTGGTGCCACGACCCACCATTTGCAAAATATATCATTTGACAACCTTACACTCCATAGTCTCATGGTTATTTCTTTCTTCTTGAAAAATAAAACTTAAGCACTCCATGAAGAAATAAGAAATCTTATCCTTACTTGTTTTAACAATTCATCCAATTATACTTTAAACTCATATAATTGTGGGATAGATTACATATAAGGTGTATGTTGGAAGAAAAACGCCGAGGGTCAGTGAATAGGTGTGCAATAAAAATTTTCATCCAATTATATAATTTCATCCATTAACCATCCAATTATCTATTAAGCATGCATCCACAAGAAAATAAGCATAAATGAGAAAAAGAGAGAACATAAACATAAGAACGCACTTGATGTAAGTGGGAAACCGTCTA
The DNA here is from genome assembly GCA_018340775.1 of Taxus wallichiana var. yunnanensis. NCBI lineage: Eukaryota > Viridiplantae > Streptophyta > Pinopsida > Cupressales > Taxaceae > Taxus > Taxus wallichiana. Next base: position 705,225,906 of record CM031235.1, read on the forward strand.
GGAGAAGAAAACCCACTAAAACACATATTTATTAGAGAAATGAATCAAATTTAGTTTATAACTAACTCAACAAGGAGTGCCAACCCCTAGGTTTATTGAAGTACCAACCCCTAGATTTAGTAAAGCACCAACCTTAAACAAGAAGGCGCAAACCCCCAAGATGAATCTCTACCAACCAAATCCACCTGATATGTTTTCCACCTCTGAAATATTTCTACAAAAAATGATGATGACACAATGAACCTCTCTTTCCTTCCTTCTTCAAATTTTCTCTTTAGGTCAACTCGTCTAAATATTCTTCACCAAGTTGATTAGGTCTAATGACCAATCTCTGCAACACATGAAAAGACTCAAGAACATATGCACACACTCTTTTCCCCCTCTTGATGGTCACAAATACATATTTCACCTTCTTTATTCTTCTCTCTTACTCGCACTTTACATCATTTCTCTAAACTAACTCAAATTATCTTTATAACTTACTTTTATATGACTCTTGATAATAATACCATAGGTCAGCCATCATAAGGAAAATGTCGATATTCAACTTACAAATATCATAATTAAATAATAAAAACATCACTCAAGTAACTTGATAGGTTGGTAATACCATCAAGAACCATCTAGAACTCCATTAGGAATTAAGAACCCTTAATGCACAACAAGAGCCTACTCGCCAATACCAAATTACTAGCGCCATCAACAACTTCACCAAACCACATACACCACTTATAAAAATTATCTAAGACTTGAAAAAAACTTTATAAATCTAGAAAAACATAAAACCATAAACTCACTTCATTAAGCTAATTGAAAATAACGACAATCAACATGCCCCAAAACTAGTCTTCAGAAATGAAGCTAAAACCCCCATGAAATGACCTCATTCATGAAACTGTAATTTATAAATGGAATTATCATGAACTTAGTGTAATCAAAAAGTGCATAGTATTCCATAAATTAGACTTTAGAGCCACCAAAACACATTTGCAACCAAACCAGTAGATACTTCCAAAAAATTCCATAAACTTGTCTTGCAAAATGAGCTTGTACATACCTCCTTAGGGAAAAAATGATATGAAACCACATAATTTAACATGAGTAAATAATCCCATGATTCCTCAAAAAAACAATTAGTTAACATGTCCAATGGACAACTTTTGAGAAAACGGAAAATCTTTAGAAACTTGCCTTTTTGAGTGGGGTCCACACATAGCTAAAATACCTAACTTGCACATCCAGAGAAACCTGAGAGAGTCCTCCGTAACCTTCAATCATCATTCTATAAAAAACAATCCATTCTAGGCCATTGGGAAAATAACTTCCCCATTTCTTTAGAACTAGGGTTTTAAGAGGGTTTAAAACCAGTTTGGCTTCTTAATGATTATTCATAAATTAATGGGCCTCAATGTTTAAATAATTCCAAAATAAACAATGTAGGAACCTTCCCCCACTACCTTGGAGATGTTGGAATACCATGCAAATATTTCACGTGCCAATGAGCATCAGAAAGACAAATTCGACCTTGGTTTTTCATTTCTACAAACACTGTATGAGTAAAACTACAACTACTCGTAAAATATTCAATAATAGGAATTTAAATTTGGACCACACCCCTATATAAACATTAAAATAAATATCCAATTGTCACCTTTTTTGAAATAAACTCATTTTAGACAAAAAAAATAATCCACCGAACAGAGATCAAAACCACCGAATAGAGATCAAATCCACCGAACAGAGATCAAAACCCACTTTCTCAGAGTTAGCAATAATACCAAAATAACCAAAATAAATATGATTTAACCAACACACATGGATATATATATATATATATATATATATATATATATATATATATATATATATATATATATATATAAGAATCAAACAAAGTGTGCTCCAGACGCGCACGTCTCTGAAAATATATATGTACATAAGTTCATAATGTATACATCTCGAACTAAGCACGTGTCATAATGTACATATATGGGACCACATGCGGTCGCAAAAGGCTATATATATATATATAAAAAGCTATATATATATATACAATGGATCGTGAATCTACTCATGACCACATATATGTGTCATCCAAGTGGACTATAAATCTACTCATGAAACATCTTCCCTCTTTTCGCCTCGCTAAGTAAAGACGTCCACGACTGGGATGTAGTGGAGGGAGATGCCACTACGGATTTCATCCGTGTGGTCCTAGGTGTCTCTAAGCATGCCTGCAACCTAACCTGCACATTCATAAACAACAAGTTTTTAACACCCAAAATTTTAAAATACACTCAAAATTTAGAAACTTGTACAATTTAGTTAAAATGTATGTGAAATCTTACCGCAATGTCATGATCCCTATCAATTTGTTGTTGACGCGTCGCAGGGACAACAATAGACTCACGAGGGGTAAGCTACATACAAATAATTAATTTTCAAATTAAATATTTGACATGTATATACCTACAAAATTTGATATTGTAGATTTAAGTTTAATAAGAAATAATGAACCTCCAAAATTTAACAAATTTAAAAAATTGTGTACCTCAGTTAGTGGATCTGCAGATGCTATGGCAGTATCTACAGCAGCCTCCACAGTCTGCATATATGGAGGAGTCTCTCTAGCAGTCATAAGCTATACAAAAAACATGTACAAATTGAAATATTAAAATCTACTTAAGAGCTATACAAAAAACATGTACAAATCAATATTTAGTTACTCAAGAAAGAATAAAAATGTTATTATTTTATCTTCTATTTAGGCTAAATACATAGGATCTATAAATGTTAAAGACGATGGCCATCTATCTTCATAAGATTTTGACAAAGTTTTGTATTTAATCAAGGTAACCCATAGTCATCTTCTATGACAATTAGAGCATCATTCAAATTTGAAGGACTTTTAAATCTAACATCACCAAACCAAACACATATCTAGATTCATAGAATTTCATCAAGGAGTTGATCCATGGATAGGTCAAGTGTAAAGTTTGAGGTGGAGAAGTTTAATGATAAGAAAAACTTTGATATGTGGAAACTCAAAGCACGTGTTGCACTGGTGCAATAGGGGCTTCAAAAATACATGGATTGAAAGGTAAAGAAACCTGTAGGGATGGATGAAAATGAATGGGAAGATCTAGATATGAAATCACTCAGTGCAATATGATTACATGTTTAGCATATGAGGTTCTCTTCAATATAGTTTGAGAAAAGACATCAACATGTTCATGGACCAGATCAGAAAGTCTTTACATGACGAAATCTATAAGAAATTATATTTTCCTGAAAAGGAATTTGCATGAATCACAGATGAAAGAAGGTATGAAAATTGTTGATCATTTAAATATTTTTAATACTCTATTATGTCAGTTGACTAGTATTGATGTGAAAGTGGAGGATGAAGACAAGGTAGTCACCTTGTTATGTACTTTACCGGATTCTTGGGATCATATAGTAACTTCTATCAGTTTTAGTATTGTTGATGACCTTGACTATGCTTATGTTATTGAGCATTTTTGGCTCGAAATGAAAGAAATTTTGTTGGAAATATCTCTACACTTGAAGCCATGTGTGCTAGAGCTAGATCTAAAGAAAGAGGTCAAATTTAAAGTGGTACATCTAGATCTACGTCACAAAGGAGGAAGATTAATGCAAGGTGTCGACTACGAAAAATCGAGCATCTTAAAAGCATTATTGGATGACGAAAGAATTAGAAAAGAAGTAAGATGTCACAAAGGAAGGAAATCAAGTATAAACAAGTGAAGGTATGACTGATGAAGTTTTATCGGTTTGTAATGTTTCCTATTATCAACATGAATGGTTGTTAAATTTCGTGTTACAAAAATTACATTTTTCCGCATAGAGGTTAGTTTTCTTCTTACTAACCCCTTGATGGTAGTTACATTCTATTGGTAAGTTCAATGTTTCATATAAAACAGAAGGGATTGGTAGCATCAAGATAAATATCTTTGATGGTATAGTAAGGACGTAAAAGAAGTAAAACATGTACCATAACTACAAAGAAATTTAATTTCCTTGAGTGAATTAGACACTAGTGGTTATAAGTTCACAAGTCAAGGTAGAGTTGTAAAGGTGTCTAAATGTTCCTTAGTTATAATGAAGGATCTAAAAGTAGGAAATGTTTACATATTACAGGGAAGAACAAATATCAATCAAATAGTTGTTGTATGTATTTTATATAGGTTGAGTATAAGAAAGTGAAACTCATGTACAGAGGTCCAAGAATTAGAAACAAAGTGTAAAGAGATTTGTAACTAACCTGCGTAAAACTCATGTGAGGCGTGCTGCAAGAGTCTCCTCGCCTCCCGAGCAGATGATGACCCGCCTGTGCTCCCGTGTATAAAAGAGAAAAATATTAATACATGTACAACATACACGTGAAACAAATTATAATAATAATCTAAAGCAATTAAATGATTTATTAAAAATGTAAGTTTGTACAACTTGAAACTTACGTTTGAAACACACCCAACCGCAAGAGAAATAGCATGTCGACACCGGATGTTTCCTTCACCGGCTCTTGCTATTTAAAATAAAATAAAAAATTAGTTTTTTACATGTATGTACATGACGTACAATCAAATATATATATATTATTTAAATTTATTTAAAATTTACCTGTGAAAGACCAATATCAGTGGCTCCAGTTCCAAAAACATTCCCCAGCATCTCATCTATAGAAAAGAAATCATGTGAACCAGCAAATGATGTCTCGCCTGCAGTGCATACGGCACCACATGATCCACAGTGGTGTGGTGCACTAGAACTGGCACCTCCACCAACATCACCGGATGCAATCTAGGTGCTATGCTAGGTGAGAGTGTCAGTGAGCTCCCTCAATGCATGCAATGTATCAATCTCCACAACCTCCTTCACTGTAGGAGGGGGATAATCAAGGCAAAGCGGGGGTTTTGGGGCATGGGGATCCTAGGATGACCTACGCGTGCACTGTGGTCCGCTCTATGCAGAGCCACCTCCTCGACCAAAAAAGTCAGAAAAGTCAAAATAATTCGGGACCTCATTGAGCACGAACTCACAATATAATTTCTTCAAAAAATAAAGAGGAACCTCATTGTTGTTGCATGGTGGATAATCAAAAACCATCCACCATCGGTCCCAAAAATTGTTTTTGATTCTATCATCATGGCACCAATGGATTGGGAACCGTTTGCAAGTAACTGCAGGGGGGCATTGGTTCTAGGGTCGGTAAATAATGCACAAATGAGGTCTTTTCCAATTTTTTTGTCTTTGACGGCCGCATGGGATAGTTTATCCGCATACCACCACCTACAGTCACTTCTAAAGGTGTTCCATCTATGTATTTGGTTGGTTTGCACTCGACTTCACCAATCAATGTTTGCAATGTATTGGCTAAAGTCATGCGGGATGGATTTGTAGCATGATTTTGTCTTATAGTTTGAATTAGGTTCTCAATGACAATTTTATTTTCTTGGATTCTTCCAATGATATTATCTTACGTTCCTGTTGGCTCAGTGGGGACAGAAGGAGCCACAGGAGGCGGATCTATGTTTGGAGGAGGGTTTTGAGGAATGTTCGAGGGTTTTGAGGAATGTTTTGCGTTTTGAGGAATGTTTTGACGGTTTGCACAATTTCGAGCTTGCCACCAACCGATAAAACAAGAAAATTGTATACATAAACAAACATTTCACAAAACCCATGAAAATGCAAAAAAACCTAAAATGCTAAAAAAAAAAATGATTACAATCGGGACTTACCTCCTCGCTCTTGGCGGCATGGTTGAATCTATCACTATCCGTAAGTCCGATGAGCAATTTTGAGATAGTATTGAAAGCGTGAGTGAAAACGCTTTAGGAAAAGTCGTGGTTCGAAATGAAAATGAGGAAAATAACGAGCCGCGGATCAAGTAAATTTTGTCTCGTAGTTCCGCGATCGCGGTTTAGGTTTGGTAATTACCGAACCTAGAATTCAAGAACCATGATCGCGGTTTTATGACCGTGATCGCGTACCTTTATTTCGGGTTTTTATGTCCACTAATTGTCCACCAATCGTGCACTTACCCCCAGGGTAAGATTGTATAGTAGGGACGGGAATGAATGTATAATTTCCCTCCTTTGTATAGTTTTTTTACCTTCTTAAAATCTCAACATGTGGAATGAGTGCTTGTAAATGTTTCATGTACCTATATATAGATCTGGTGTTTCCTTGATGAACGTGAAAAGATATGTTTAGAGTGTAGGGACCTTTGAGTTCCTTTACTATTATTTTTTTCAATAGGTTTCGATAGGAGTGCTAAGCTCTTAAGTAGATTTTAATATTGATTTGTACATGTTTTTTGTATAGCTTATGACTGCTAGAGAGACTCCTCCATATATGCAGATCGTGGAGGCATTGAGATCTTGCCATACAAGATCTCAGATCCACTAACTGAGGTACACAATTTTTTAAATTTGTTAAATTTTGGAGACCTTCATTATTTCTTATTAAACTTAAATCTACAATATCAAATTTTGTAGGTATATATGTGAAATATTTAATTTGAAAATTAATTATTTGTATGTAGCTTACCCCTCGTGAGACTATTGTTGTCCCTGCGACGCGTCAACAAAAAATTGATAGGGATCATGACATTGCGGTAAGATTTCACATGCATTTTAACTAAATTGTACAAGTTTCTAAATTTTGAATGTATTTTAAAATTTTGGGTGTTAAAAACTTGTTGTTTATGAATGTGCAGGTTAGGTTGTAGGCATGCTTAGAGACACCTAGGACCACACGGATGAAATCCGTAGTGGCATCTCCCTCCACTACATCCCCAGGTCGTGGACGTGCTACTTCTAGCAGGGCGAAGAGAGGGAAGATGTTTCATGAGTAGATTTATAGTGGACACCTGGATGTACATATGTGGTCATGAGTAGATTCACAGTCCATTGTACTATATATAGCCTTTTGCGACCGCATGTGGTCCCATATGTACATTATGACACGTGCTTAGTTCGAGATGTATACATACATTATGAACTTATGTACATATATATTTTCAGAGACGTGCGCGTCTGGAGCACACTTTGTTTGATTCTTATATATATCCATGTGTGTTGGTTAAATCATATTTATTTTGGTTATTTTGGTATTATTGCTAACTCTGAGAAAGTGGGTTTTGATCTCTGTTCGTTGGAACTTGTAGATGCCCCGAGTATTCTCTATCTGTGAATTTATCTGTACCCAAACTAGGTTAATAATATTTGTATTGTTTATTAAATAAAATTTAGTGTTCAAAAGTATACATAGATCATAGTTTTTGTTTGTTGATAAAAGTGATTCCTCCATATATGGAACTCCTATGGATATCTCTGCTACGGTTTTGTTTCCGAGGCTATAAATTTGAACTATTTCAGGTCTTTTAAATCTTGAGGTGGATTTAGTGTATTACTTCTAGTTATATATTTTCTAGTATCTTTCTGATTATTATTTGTGGTATATTTCACCATGGGCATTTTGAATTTTTATTTTTCAAACTAAAACAATATTGTTAGCTCTATTGCCAACTTAAGTATTAGTAACTAAAGCTTATATATTTAATGGAATTCATCAATTTATCATCCTGTTGTATTTGGAAAAGTGTGCAATATGAGTTAATCCTTGAAGTTAATATGGAATTCATCAATTTATCATCTTGATAATATTACAGGTATACCCAAAATTGGGTCTGCATTGTTTGTAACTTTTGTGTACATATGAGTTAATCCTTGAAGTAACTGTATTGATTTTCCAATCCTGTAGCCGTACTGTTCTTTTGTAACTCATAATAATCCTGAAATATTGTTAAATTTGAATGATATGTGGCTACATATCTTTATATTATTTTTATTTGCATCATAAGCTTGTACTGTATTTGTATTTGCATCACAACCTAGAAGTTATTTTCAAATGTATTTGTACATTTGTTTTAGCTGATTGCTTCATGTATTTTGAGTTCCAAAACTGTGAAGAAGTTGTAAGTACCTTCCAACATGGATATTGAACTTGGCAGTTGAAGATGGTAGTTGATCATTTTGATTACGCTCATAGTATCTACATTAGAGTTAGATAAATAATATCAGTAAGAAACCATATAGAGGATAAGGGATAATATTAAATTTGGAGTACATGTTAACTAGTGAAAAGGAGTTGTTTGAACTTGATCAAAAGACAGAGTTGAGTTTTTAGGGAAACATAGAAACCATTGAATACATATGTTATAAATTTTTTGAACTGCAACATGTGGTATCATAACTTGAAGATCAAGGAAGATTAGCTAAAAGGATTTGAGATAAGGTTGATACAGTGGTCCAAGAAGAGAGACAAAGAGATAGATGAAAATGATGGGTGAAGTAAAGAGTGAGGTCATGGTTACAAAATGCCACATTGGATGGAGAAGTTAGTATCAGAGAGATAAGATGCTAGACTAAAGCAATTACATGAAAGGATAAGAGAGTTCAAGAACATATGTGAAAAATAGAAAAGATGAAGAAACGTAGAGAAAGGTAATTGAAGGTTATTAGGCCTCATGAATCAGACTTGATATATGGTGAAGAAGAAGAAGAACTAGCAGGAAATGTGATTCAAAGGTTGATAGAGCTAATGAGGTACAAGAAGAGAGAGAGAGAGAGAGAGAGAGAGAGAGAGAGAGAGAGAGAGAGAGAGAGAGAGAGAGAGAGAGAGATAAAAGAAGATTTATGGTTTCACAGGGAGGTCGAGAGTTTGAATCAAGAGGTAGCACAACTGATGGTCTTCATAGAAAGAGAGAAAGAAGAGAAAGGAAAAGAAAACCGTAGAACAATATTACCCATAATATTATAACAAAACCAAGTGTTAAGGATAAGGCAGAAAATAAGATTCATGAGCCCCATATATCATCCTACCAAGGACACTTGATGACAACAAGAGATAACATAACAACCAAGTCATTGTAATTTAATTTAAATAAATAAGGAAACACTATATTTTGCAAACGGTGGGTCGTGGCACCGAACGGACTGCGCCGACATGTCTGGGTGGCCAGGTGAATGCTAGAGGAGGTGGTGTTTCGGTGCGTGAAACGGTCGTTGCTTTCGGGCTACTTCGTTCGGGCGCAGTCCCTTAAGAGCCCTGAGACCAAAATATCATCTAACTTCGACGGGTGACTACTTGGACTCTGCGGCACCTAGAGAGGCCTTGTCTTATCTGACACCTCGGCGTAGGGACTCTCTACAATAGACTCTCTCGGTTTTTTCCTTCTCATTTCGGTGCTCTCGTCCTACTTGTTTTGCAAACCGTGCGTATGAAATAGTGCGATTGGAGCCGCCAGTAAGGTTGTCAAACGTTATATTTTGCAAACGGTGGGTCATGGCACCAAATAGACTACGCCGACACGTCCGGGTGGCCAGGTGAATGCTAGAGGAGGTGGTGTTTCTGGCACGAAAGCTGCGTTGCTTCCTGCTACTTCGTTCGGGCGCGATCCCTTAAGAGCCCTGAGACCAAAATATCGTTCAACTTCGACGGGTGACTACTCAGACTCCGTGGCACCTAGAGAGGCCTCGTCTGATCCGAAACCTCAGCGTAGGGACCCTCTACAATAGCCTCTCTTAGTTTTTTCCTTCTCATTTTGGTGCCTTGCTGTCCTACTATTTGCAAACGTGCGAAATAGTGCAGTTGGAGCCAGTGTAAGGTTGTCAAACGCTATATTTTGCAAACGGTGGGTCATGGCACCAAATGGACTACGCGACACATCCAGGTGGCCAGTAAATGCTAGAGGAGTAGGTGTTTCGGTGCAGCGAAAATGGCGCTTGCTTCGGCTACTTCGTTGCGGGCGCAGTCCCTTAAGAGCCCTGAGACCAAAATATCGTTCAACTTCAATGGGTGACTACTCGGACTCCGTGGCACCTAGAGAGGCCTCGTCTAATCCGACACCTCGGCGTAGGGACCCTCTACAATAGACTCTCTCAGTTTTTTCCTTCTCATTTCGGTTGCTCTCGCTGTCCCTACTTTTGTTTGCAAACGCGCGAAATAGTGCGGTTGGAGCCAAAGTACAGTAAGGTTGTCAAACGCTATATTTTACAAACGGTGGGTCATGGCACCAAATGGATCGCACCGACACGTCCAGGTGGCCAGGTGAATGCTAGAGGAGGAGGTGTTTTGGTGCGCGAAACGGTCGTTGCTTCCGGGCTACTTCGTTTGGGCGCAGTCCCTTAAGAGCCATGAGACCAAAATATCGTTCAACTTTGACGGGTGACTACTCGGACTCCATGGCACCTAGAGAGGCCTCGTCTAATCTGACACCTCGGCGTAGGGACCCTCTACAATATACTCTCTCAGTTTTTTCCTTCTCATTTCGGTGCTCTCATTGTCCCTACTTGCTTGCAAAACGCGTGAAATAATGCGATTAAAGCCAGAGTGTAAGGTTGTCAAACGCTATATTTTACAAACGGTGGGTCGTGGCACCGAACGGATTGCTGCCAACATGTCCAGTGAATGCTATAGGAGGTGGTGTTTCAAAGGTGCGCCAAAAAATCGTTGCTTCGGGCTTTCTTCGTTCGGCGCGCGTAGCTCCCTTAAGAGCCCCGAGACCAAAATATCGCTCAACTTCGACGGTGACTACTCTGGACTCGTGGCACCTAGAGAGGCCTCGTCTGATCTAAAACCTCGGCGTAGGGATCCTCTACAATAGTCTCTCTCAGTTTTTTCCTTCTCATTTCGGTGCTCTCGCTTGTCCATATCTGCTTTGCAAACGCGTGAAATAGTGCAGTTAGAGCCAGTGTAAGGTTGTCAAACGCTATATTTTGCAAACGGTGGGTCGTGGCACCGAATGGACTCGTGGCTTGACACGTCTGTGGCCACGTGAATGCTAGAGGAGGTGGTATTTTGGTGCGTGAAATGGTCGTTGCTTTCGGGCTACTTTGTTCGGGCGCAGTCCCTTAAGAGCCTTGAGACCAAAATATCGTTCAACTTCGACGGGTGACTACTCGGACTCCGTGGCACCTAGAGAGGCCTCGTCTAATCCGACAACTTTGCGTAGGGACCCTCTACAATAGCCTCTCTTGGTTTTTTCCTTCTCATTTCGGTGCTCTCGCCATCCTACTTGTTTGTAAACGCGTGAACTAAAGTGCGCGATTGGAGCCAGGTGTAAGGTTGTCAAACGCTATATTTTGCAAACGGTGGGTCGTGGCACCGAACGGACTACGCCGACATGTCCGGGTGGCCAGGTGAATGCTAGAGGAGGTGGTGTTTTGGTGCGCGAAATGGTCGTTGCTTCAGGCTACTTCGTTCGGGCGCAGTCCCTTAAGAGCCCTGAGACCAAAATATCATTCAACTTTGACGGGTGACTACTCAAACTCCGTGGCACCTAGAGAGGCCTCGTCTAATCTGACACCTTGGCGTAGGGACCCTCTACAATAGCCTCTCTCGGTTTTTTCCTTCTCATTTCGGTGCTCTCGCTATCCTATTGTTTGCAAACGCGTGAAATAGTGCAGTTGGAGCCAGTGTAAGGTTGTCAAATGCTATATTTTGCAAACGGTGGGTCAGTGGCACCAAACGGACTGCGCCGACACATCCAGGTGGCTAGGTGAATGCTAGAGGAGGTGGTGTTTCGGTGCGCGAAATGGTCGTTGCTTCCGGCTACTTTGTTTGGCGCAGTCCCTTAAGAGCCCTGAGACCAAAATATCGTTCAACTTCGACGGGTGACTACTCGGACTCTGTGGCACCTAGAGAGGCCTCGTCTAATCTGACACCTCGGCGTAGGGACCCTCTACAATAGCCTCTCTCGGTTTTTTCCTTCTCATTTCGGTGCTCTCGCTGTCCTACTGTTTGCAAACGCGCAAAATAGTGCAGTTGGAGCCAGTGTAAGGTTGTCAAACGCTATATTTTGCAAACGGTGGGTCGTGGCACCGAACGGACTGTACCGACATGTCCGGGTGGCCAGGTGAATGCTAGAGGAGGCAAGGTGTTTTGGTGCGTAAATGCGGTCGTTGCTTTCGGGCTACTTCGTTGGGCGCATCCTTAAGATCCCCGAGACCAAAATATCGTTCAACTTCGACGGTGACTACTCGGACTCCATGACACCTAGAGAGACCTCTTCGATCCCAAACCTCATTGTATGGACCCTCTACAATAGCCTCTCTCGGTTTTTTCCTTCTCATTTCGGTGCTCTCGCTTGTCCTACTTTTGTTTGCAAACGCGCGAAATAGTGCATTGGAGCCAGTGTAAGGTTGTCAAACGCTATATTTTGCAAACGGTGGGTCATGGCACCGAATGGACTGTGCCGACACGTCCGGTGGCCAGGTGAATGCTAGAGGAGGTGGTGTTTTGGTGCGTGAAACGGTCGTTGCTTCCGGGCTACTTCGTTCGGGCGCAGTCCCTTAAGAGCCCTGAGACCAAAATATCGTTTAACTTCGACGGGTGACTACTCGGACTCTGTGGCACCTAGAGAGGCCTCGTTTGATCCGAAACCTTGGCATAGGGACCCTCTACAATAGCCTCTCTCGGTTTTTTCCTTCTCATTTCGGTGCTCTCGTTGTCCTACTGTTTGCAAACGCGTGAAATAGTGCAGTTGGAGCCAGTGTAAGGTTGTCAAACGCTATATTTTACAAATGGTGGGTCGTGGCACCAAATGGACTGCGCGACACATCCGGGTGGCCAGGTGAATGCTAGAGGAGGCGGTGTTTTGGTGCGCGAAACGGTCGTTGCTTTCGGGCTACTTCGTTCGGGCGCAGTCCCTTAAGAGCCCTGAGACCAAAATATCGTTCAACTTCGACGGGTGACTACTCGGACTCTGTGGCACCTAGAGAGGCCTCATCTGATCCGACACCTCGGCGTAGGGACCCTCTACAATAGCCTCTCTCGGTTTTTTCCTTCTCATTTCGGTGCTCTCGCTTGTCCTACTGTTTGCAAACGCGTGAAATAGTGCAGTTGGAGCCAGTGTAAGGTTGTCAAACGCTATATTTTGCAAACGGTGGGTCATGGCACCGAACGGACTGCGCCGACACGTCCGGGTGGCCAGGTGAATGCTAGAGGAGGTGGTGTTTTGGTGCGCGAAATGGTCGTTGCTTTTGGGCTACTTCGTTCGGCGCAGTCCCTTAAGAGCCCTGAGACCAAAATATCGTTCAACTTCGACGGGTGACTACTCGGACTCCTGTGGCACCTAGAGAGGCCTCGTCTGATCCGACACCTCGGCGTAGGGACCCTCTACAATAGCCTCTCTCAGTTTTTTCCTTCTCATATCGGTGCACACGCGTAAGTATGGTCTTGTAAACACTTGGGGAGGAGTCGTTTTCAAAATTTACAACATTTTCAAAATTTACAACTTTTTCAAAATTTACAACTTTTTCAAAATTTACAACATTTTGAAAATTTACAACATTTTCAAAATTTACTTGACTTTTTCAAAATTTACAACTTTTTCAAAATTTACAACTTTTTCAAACAATGAAAGCTTCTCTTAGCTTCGAGAATTTAAAATTCTCTACTAACAGTGCCAACCACGTGAAGGTGGAAGCTTTTATGGCACCACTAACCTAAATAAAAGTGTTAGTCAAAGAAATTTAAGTTTCAAATCAAAACCATATATACTATAGATAGATATAATGTACGTGCAAAATACACAAATTTAAAATAAAATATATATTCAAACTTAAATCTAGATCTTTAATTTCTAAAAATTTATATATATATATATTGAAAAGAAATTATATATATACCAGACATGCTCGCATTGTAAATTCATTCCAATGAACCATCAGGATCGGATCTACTCTGAATAGCAGACAAGATTGCTTCATGATCTGACTCTCGAACCTTCCAAAGAATCTTGTTATTAGGCCTTCCTCGATATCTATACAACTGAATATTTGTCGCTAGAACTAGATGTGAATATAAGAGTATTTTCCTGTGTGTCTCAAAGTCTTCAAACACCCAAACAGAGGAGTTTTTTAATGGATACCGTCGAAGCCAAGTTCCAGTAACTACCACTGACCCTATAGGATACTCAATATCTTCGCCATCTATAATAGGAGAAGTCAACTTCTTTCTTTCCTCGATGCAATGACATAAGAAATAGTCTGTTCCTTCTTCATTGTCTTCTGTCGCAATTACTGCAAACACATGTCCTACAAAAAAATAACCAAGGAAAGTTGAACAAATCAAATTTAAATTACATATTAAAATTTCAATGGACATATAACTCAATTTACAAAAATTAAATAAATATAACCATATTCATACCTTGTCGCACCAAAATTGAAATTTCGTCAAAGTCCTTGGATGTTGTAACTTCATCTGCAAAAACAAGTCGTAATGCTTGTGGAGGTTGATAACTAGGAAGCGGAGTTAGAGGCCTACAAATCCATCCTTCCACCCATTCTTGTGAATCACACTCAGCAGTGACAAATTCGATACAAGATGCACAAAAGCATGTCAACTTTCTTGTCCATACGGCCCATGAAGTAGCGTCTGAGCTACAAAATGAGTGCATATCACTGGACCCAGTGAGTGTCATACAATCCTCGTAGTTAGCAATATGTTTTTCCTCTATCAACCAAAAATATCTGGCAAAAACTGTGGAATTTTCTTGAGAACCTCGGGCCATGTTGTCAATACACCATTCCACTATGCTCTTTGCATCTTTTAATTCAGCACCATCTTTGTACTTCAACTCTTCTCTTGCAAGAGCTCTTTTCACACATGCCCCTGCACCGTCATGCTCTCCTTTTCCATGTCCAGCCTCAGTGAAACTCCAAATATGTTGCACACCCATCTTGACGTGCATTCTGCTCATCCAATAAAACATTCGTGCATTCTTAAACTGAGACGTGTAATTATCTGACCATATATAATGTTGTTTGAAGTGGATGTCCCTATCAGACAAGTTTCCATAAAATAACTGAAACACCCTTGCACAAATTCAAAGAGAATGAGTACGATCATCACGATATAAAAGTGGTACTCTCTTAATATTTTTCGATCATTCTCTCATCTTGTCGGAGAATGTAGAAATGCTATATGCACAAAAATGACAACTTGTATGTTGAGTTGTAATATTGCGATTGAACCTCCATTTGTGGTTGAATGTGTAATTCTCTGCAAAATCGACCACTGAAACAATAGTACTAATAGGAAATGTGTCTTTGCATAGCTTGAATTGTTCATCCAACCATCGAGCTCTATGTGTATGCCTCGCATACTCATAAACAATTTCATCCTTAAATTTTCTCATAAATTGAAAAATGGGCATTTGTTCTATAACTAGCTCACACCGTTTCGACTCTTTTCCATCTTTCAACTGGTATGCAACTGATTTATATTTATCAAATTCAACTAAATTATGTCCTATTGTACCTTCAATTTTCTCATGGATGCAACTTTCCAATTTAGGTAATCCGCCGCATGTACTACAACTTCCATCTAAACAATCCTAACTATAAAAAAATTGTCCAACTTCTTTTTCACAAAATATAGTAGGAATGAAATCCCTGGAAGATATTGGTGGAACTTGAACACCACATTCAGATAACATAGTTTCAGAATGAAAATTAGAATGAATACGTAAAAATTTAGCATAATGCATCGCAAATTCAACATGTTGCCTACAACAACAAGTGGTGCGAGCATGGTTGATTTTCACATAGAATGGTTTCAACATTTCAAAAAAACGTTGACTAATTTTAATTTCCGATTCTCTTGTTCAAACTTACGAAAAAATTGAGTTTGAGTCATATCTAAGAAATGCTTTAGATGTGGTTCACGATTAGTAGAATCAACTCTCCGTTTTATAACATCTCTTGTATTAGGTGAAACTCTAGTGTTATCATGCCAAAATTTAATAACAAATTCTCTTATAACATCGAATTATTTTTGTCCTTACGCGGTGCTCTAGCAGAAAATGCCCAAAAATCGACATTATTGAGTGATTGAAGGATATTACGTCTTTCAATTGCTTTCATTAGAGTTTTTCGATTAACTTGCAACATTTGACTTGTTTGCGTAATCAAACGTTGTTTTTTATTGATTCACTTACAACACTAGTAGCAAGTACACGACGCACAATATTACTATCCCTAGTGCATCTCTTGACACCAATAGTGTGATATGCATCATGAAGGTTTTCAACAATTGTAGAGGTTTGTCCACGTATATTAGATGTTGTCAATCCTAAGGTGTTTAATGTAGGTCTCATTTTAATCAATTTCATTAAACTAACCAACAACTGACATCTTTGGGAATCATTTAAAATTTCAAAATGATTATCCCAAATTTCAGTGGCTTTTCTTCTGATTTGTCGTTCAGAAAGTTTGTTAGACATTGGTTTCAAAATGTTTTCATCAATTTCAATAAAAAATTAGGTTTCTTACGTAAAATCCTAGGAGGTGTTTTTGTCAAATTTTACTTGTCTATAGTTTCAACATGAATTTCCTTATTTACATTTTCATCGTCTCCTTCAATTTCAACATTTGCTACATCATGAGTATTTAATTCTTCTTCAACATTGACAGTAAAAACTTCTTCATCACGAGTATTTAATTCAACTTCAACATTGACAGTAGAAACATTACCTAGTTCTTCATTGCTTACAATAGTTGGGATTGAAGATGAACCTCTTCTAGATTCACGAAGTTTCCGCATTCGCTCAGCATTTTGAATTTTGTTGGCCTCTAATTTGTTTGGTGCTTTTTTACTTAATGACTTCCTTTTTTGACTTCGTTTTTTGTCTCCCATGATGTTTTGCTTCCGATGATAAGAAAAACGTGCAGAAAAAGACAGAATTTTGCAGTAATTCGTACGGTAAGGTCAGAGAGTAAAAATCACATGGTAATTCGAGCATTGGGATGTGTGTAAATATGATTTATAAACCGCGATCGCGCTTTTTATGTTTAAAAAACCGCGATCGCGGATCTATCTGCCGAACCTAAGGCTCGGAAAATCTTTGTTTTTCACCAACCAAAGCTATGGAAGGTCATTATGAAGTGTAAAAGGTCAAAAAACCTCAAATCTGCTCTTCCAAAGACTTGAACCGTGCTAAAAAACTGAAAACATTTCACAAAAATGGTGCCATCGCGTAGGGGAGACTCTTAGCTTCGTAGAAATATTGTTTTTAAAGTGAATAGAATAAGATAAATATCATTTTATAATTTTTTACTAACAATAGGTCTTTAAGACATTTTTTCCGTGAATGTTCATGTCTACATTTAAGACTGTAACTTTTGTTTCGCTTATCAAAATATGATAAAACTTATACCATCCCAAGCGTGGACAAATTCTATACACGTTAAAAATAAAATAAAATTGATTTCGATATTTTTTGATATAGTTATGGCGGGCAAATGGAAAGCGCTCCGTTTTCTAAATATTTTCAGACCACTTTCACGGAAAAAATCATAAAAAAAAATATTGCTAAAAAAATACAAAATAAAATCCATCCCAAGATAGAAAACTACATCTAACGTTTCACCAAAGGAAAAAAAAAAAAAAACAAGATTTGGTCATCCAAAATGCGGGCAAACGGACTACAATCTTATAAGTTTAAAAAAAAAAACTAAGTCATATAATTTTAAGTGTTTAATATAGCTAAACTTGTCCGTTTTTTACAAAAATTAGTATTTTAGAAACTAGATTCCGAATGCTACGATTCATATTTATATAAATTTTTCTAATTTAGAGTGCGTGTATAGCTAATAATCCCTACAAGTTGAGATTTTGCTGTTTTTTGCAATATGATGTCCACGGATGACCCTATATTTGTCCATCAACTTCCTGCACTTACCCATGAAGAAGTGATGATTCATCACTATGGGTGAGAAATTTTTATTAGGAGATCGATCCATACGAGAGGAATATGATTATCTCATGAAATTATGAGCCTAGATGGAATTCTCGTTTGACACTTTTATAAAATTTTCTCTATAACTAAATTTTGATATATAATTCCCTTTTATATGTTATTTTGGGATTGAAAAAGAATATTCCACTTTAGGAATCTCCATGAATGAAAAGATAAACCAAAATCATGTGATAAATGATTTGAGATCACAAAATTAAGAGAAACAAAGTAGAAGGCGAGAAACTCTGTCTTAAAATATCAAATATCTCTTCATTATTCTTCCTCAAAGTAATATTTGTATACCCCTTTGAATTATGCACCCCATGGTTCAAGTCTCATGCGAAATGGAACTTATAATCAAAAGATATGATAAAAAACATGTCTGTGTCGTTTCTTCTATGTTACTTAGTCCATCGACATGTTTAATCAAATTAAACATTTTGAATATTTATTTTAACACATGATTCTCCTCCATGTGCCTCTTTTTGATTTGATTTAAGCTTTAAAAGCTTTTAATGACCTAGCTTTAATAAAAGCTAAATCTACGTGTCCACTTCTCTATATCTCGTGTCTCAATATTTTTAGGTTCTTGGGATTCTTGTTTGAAGTACCTTCAAAACCGAGGGCATGTGGATTGGTCCATGTGGTTCCTCTTCATGCTTTTTTTTCTCTCTCTCGTGGTCGACCTATGTCTCTTGATCTTTCTTCATGGCTATATTTGATTTGATCTAGGTCAGTAAAATCCTTTAATCAAATTATCTTTAACAAAAGCTAGATCCATGTGTTCCCCTCTTGAAATTTCGAGGTTTCAATACTTTCTTTAGGATTTTGAGTTTCTTATCTTGCCTTGATCCATCCCCTGACCTACAAATAACTATCATTGGTCCACGTGACTTCATGATTTACCACTCTTAACTCCTTCTTTATCCAATTTTCCACCTTGATCATATTCTCGAGTATGAGGAATCTTGTGTATACCTCTTGATTCCCCTTCATGAAATACCGTGATTGTGTGAATTCGAGGTGGACCAATCATCGAGGCTTATAAATCTTGGGTTATTCGAGAGATTTGAAATCTTCCCCTTTTTGATCCTTATTTGTGAAAACTCTTAAGAATGTATCGCTTTGAGGTGAAATATGATTCAAACCCTAAGTCTCAGGATCTTTGGATCTTAGGACTCTCAGGTGTCTCCTTTTCTTCCTTCTCTCTGTGAACACTTTTAAGATCATGAGAACACATATTCTTGATCTTTTAAGTCCTAGGATTTTGGGATTTCATAGCTCTCTCAATGAAATATTCATGCCACATGATCCTTTTGGCCTTGGGACTTAGGATTTTGTATGAAACTTCTCTAAGTGCTGATAAGATGAGCTATTGAACTCGTGAAATAGTTTAAACAACAAATTTAAATTTGACAGTTTGGAAACAATGGAAAATGCAAAGAAAACCATCATTTGCATTTCTCAAGCCCATTTTGACCTAAAAAGTGTCTAACTTTTGGGTTTTGATTCCTTTTCACAAATCAAACATAATAAACATTAAATCAAACTAGTGAAAGCATAGATGGTGGTCAAATCAAAAGTGAATAAAATTTTAAACTTTAAAGATATAGACAAGTTATAAACCAAGTTGAACTCTTCCATTTAAACCAGTTTAATCAAAATGCAACACCAAAGACTTTTAAATATACCAAACCAATTCTTAACACCTAATGAAAAGGGGGCTCCATTCTCTTGTAAAAAAGGGAATGTAGATGTGTTGTTCAAAACAAGAATGATATGTGACTAAACCCCACATATTAATAAACATGTAAAGTTCTGAAATAAGGAATGGTATGTTATCTTATATAAAGATATTGTAAAGAGGGAATGATTCTTTGTAAAATAATATATTAACCCGAGAATGATAATGAAAGAGATTTACCATGTAAAACAATGAGTTAATTAAATAATGAAATGGTGTGTAGGTTGTAATTCAACCGTTGGATGTTATAGAAGGAGTGATCACTCAATGAACGAGGGGAGGAAAATAGAAATAAAATAAGAATTGTATTATTTGGAAAACATTAAGAGTAGAGAGCCTAGAGAAAGTATTGTGCAAGTGAGACAGGTACAAAGTGCATCCAACTAGGGGTACAAAGTATAGCTCGGATGTGTACATGTGTTCATGATATAACTTCCTCATTTACACAAGTCCGACTACGCTGGAGTTCTTCTACTTAACAGTGGTTGCATAAACATCCATCGGGGACCCTCTAGATATGTATTTGAACCCTCTTGATATTAATGAAATAAAGAATTTAATGTTTATTTTGTGTTTATATTAATCTTTCCTTTACAATTATATTCATGAATTGTTTTTATAATAATAATAATAATAATCCTACACATAATTCATTATAATATTTCTTAGAATTACTTTAAACTATATTATCTTCTAGAAATATTAGTCATTACAATTTGAATGTTCCTATTTTCAATGATTTTATGTTTAGAGGGACCATACACCCTTAATCCTTCTTTTCATCCTCTTTCGCTAACAAAAATGCATTGATATGAGGTAGTATCAAGATTTTACCTTTTAACTTTAGGAATGAAAATAAAAGTGGGGATACCAAATATTTTTAAATGAGAAACTTTTGGTTTCTTTCTCACCCACATTTCTGGGTCAAAGCATACAAGTGTGTCCCACTTTGTGGCCATAAATATTTTAAAATCTTACTAGTAAATAAATAATTAAAAAATACTATAAAAATTTAAAGAATCAGGTAAATTCTAAATTCCCTACACCTTGGTATTTATATCCTCTTAAAAATGGATGTTTGGTCGTTTTATATGTGTTTGTTCATGTTTTGGTTGTCAAACATAGTTTGCTGAAAGTACAAAAACTACAAAAAAGTGGGACACAGTTATATGCTTTGACCATTCTAGAGGTGTAGAATCAATGCAAGGATTTTGCATGACCCATATTTAAGATTGGGAAAACTCTTTTCATTCCTTCTTATTATAGAAATTTAGGGAATTGAGTAGAGTGAATCATCATCATGGCCATATCTAAACAGCTTATATTTTCCTTTTTGAAATCTCATTTTGATGTGGAGAGGAATAAGTGGTTAAATATCATCAATTCCACAAGAGGTGTAGAATGCACCAAACTCTTTACTAACATATTCGCCTCCAATGTCGCTTATTAATCTCTTAATACTTTGGTTATAAGAGTTTTCAACTTGGGCTTTAAATTCATTAAATTTAGAGATAACATGAGATTTTTTATTAATATAATAATTGTTGGTGTGGAGTACTTGTCTTGTCATATCAGGGCATTGTCCACATCACTTGGTGAGTCATATCACTTAGGTGAGATAATAGGTCTTAGGTGTCTTAGGAGCAATGATACATTTTGTCATAGAATCTGTCATACATTTTAGTGTGTGTTAATGTGTCATATAAGAGTTACTTTCCATTTCTGGAATGTAACTCCTCTTCTCCTTGTGGAGGTATGATTGGTCTTGCATTGGGAGTTACACAACACTCCTATTTTAACCATTTTTCTAATCTATGAGAATGAGTAGACCCTTTTCTTTTGCATGCACATTTCATGGTGGTTGAATGCTTTCTTACCACATGAAACTTCACCACGCCTCCGTTTGAGTGTAACTTGGTTGATGTGCACATCATCCCGCTTGATCCTCGTTCTCACATTCTCTCACATTAGCTTGGTTGTGGGAACCCCGTGTACCGCTTGACATTGGCACTACTCCAAAGAGGCCTCAAACCGCACATCATTCTCCACCTAGCATGTGATATCTAGTTGTAGTGCAATCATATTTGACATTCTTTCTTTGACAAATCTTGACTTGAGTTTCTCTCTTGCAAATCTACTTGAGTGAGTGACTTTGGATGCTTGCAAATGTGGGAAGCAATCCCTAGACCTAGTGGGAAGCTTCAAACTTGTAGATAGTGTTTCCCTAATGAATGTGCAGAGGTATTTACAAAGTGTAGGGAGATTTGGGTGCCTTTTGTGCTAGCTTTTGCAATTGAGTCCATAAGAGTTCCAAGTACTAAATGAGGTGAGTTTCACTTGCTTATATATGCTTCCGAAGGTGATTTAAGTTACAAAGGCCGACTAAGGAGGAGTAAATGACCCAAAGAATAATGTGCAACTAAAAGTTTAGGATCAAAGCAAGCAAGGGCAAAACCGTACACTAAGGTCAAGATTGTATGACACAAACTAACCCTATTATATGTTTTTGACCCTAGAGGAGAAATATGAAGTCTGATGTTTGGAAGATGACAAGTGGAGTTTCTAAATGGATTTCATGCATTCATTCTCAGAAACTGTCAATAGATGAGTGTGTATGATCAAACAAGATAGACAAGAGACCTAGAGATGTACCAGATGAGAATGGGTAAAGTGCACTTGTTTGAGCAAGAGATCAATGTCAAAACTAACAATGTCAAAGAGTAGAATTACCAAATTTGAGTGTTTATAATATATCATCATATGAATTCATAATATTATTGTTGGTTTTTGACTACATGAGCTACCTTTTCTCATTTGCAACCACTTTTCTCGAATAGTCTCCCATTAGTGCATATAGCATAGAGCTTCCATAACATTTATAATTTCTATGGTGAGGAATATGAGTACAATTGCCAAGCATTATAAAGAAAATGTTGGAGAAATGCCGAAGACAATCAACATAGGAGATGTCGAAATTGAAAGGATTCCCAAAAATCTATTTTTATTCATAAAAATTCTTATTTTTGTATATGTTGAGATTTTTCATCATAAGAGAATATTCTTACTGTAGAAACTTCTTCAGAGTTATAGTGATGGAGAGTGTTTCTTGAAGGTATATCAATAAAATCTATTTCATTAGCAAGAAAGAGCTCAATTTTTTTCCCAAGCCAAAAATGATATTACAATTAAGCACAATTGGTTTTAAAAATTGGTCTCTAGATGAATAAATATAAATATCAATGTGAGATTAATGAATAAATATAGTCCATGATCCATTTATGTTTGACTAGAATGCATAGGAACATTTTGAAGTATGATGTCGAGTTCAAGTCATATCATCAAGTTTCAAATCGTAGAATGGGAACAAAAGTCTTTATAAGCAAAATTTGAGTGTCTACCCCACATGTATGGGGTAAAGGATGAGAGGGATATTTTTACATGTGGATTTGCACCAATTAAATTAGTTAGCATTAGTATTTTTTTGTCAGACAAGAAAATAACGTGATAATCAATAAAGCTTTGAAAAATGATTCCAATGTGAGATCCAGTGGACATTTTAGTTAACTTTATGATACTTTAAGTTCGTATACCTAATTCCTAAGATCTAACATGTATAGAACATTCTAGAGAGATGAACATCCAAACATTCCCTTGGCCCCTCGCTCTATATACATTCTCCTCAAAATACTTGAGAGATGGAATACAATCTACTATAGACTAAAAGGCATATACCAAATTCAAACAAGAGGAAAAGTTTTTTTGATTATGGGTTAATTTTGAGGACCACATATACTTACCAAACAAGTTTTAGATAACATTAAAATCTTCCAACATTACCCTTAAAAAATGCAAAATAGCACATTATTTATACTTTACTAATAAACAATATAGAAAAAACTATTTTATGCTCTACTAATAAAATATATTTATATTACATAATTATATCCTTTTAATATTTCTTCACTTGATTTTGCATTTAATGTATATTTTTTTGGGTATATAATTTTTTTCTAATTAATTTAAGAAATATCGGATTTCAAGCTCCTTTGTAGGACTTTCATGTTCATTATAAAGTATATTCTCTTCAATTTTAACTTTTTAATATATATTTTTTACATTCATTTTATCATCTTTTTAGATGTCTTTTTTTATTTTAGCTCTTAATTATTAGGAAAAAATTATATCCGTTACTTACCATCAATTATAAATGATCAAGACACTTAATCTCTTTTTCGAAACTTTCTTCATCGGTTTGAAGATTTTTTTCTTCACCATCTAAAAAATTACTCTCAAAATACGTGCAGCCTTTCACAAACGCCATTGATTACTATATGCTAGTACTCGGGGATGAGATTTGACTGATGATCCCACCCGTTAAACCAAAAATTTATGACGTTAAGAGGTTTTAAACAACCAGTTCATCTTTGTTAACTATATTTTATTTATTTAATAATTAAAAAATATATCAAGTCAATGTTCAAATATTGAATAGAGAGTTCACTTTGCTAGGGTTTAGGCTCAACGAGTTATTTTCGCAGTGAATGCTTGGCCTTGCCGTACGCCGCCATCGCGTCACACCGCCGATCTGCAGATCCAGCGGAATATCTGCATTAATTTTGTATCGATCGCCAGTTCGCCCCTTGGGCGGTGGCTTATAAAATGACCACCTCCTCGGGCCATGCATCTATTGATGTTGGTCTTATCGCAGAGCTTTGGACAATGGCGCCGAAATGAGCGAGGAAGTTCGTCCCGAAGGTATTCGACGAGGTAAGGATACTGATACTCCTTCCCGGATATTGTTCTTGATTTACCAGCTTTTGACAAAGCTTGCAACTAGTTTGAATCATTTTCTCTTGTTGCTTATTTTGTGGGCGAGTTCCCCCTGAAGGTATCCTCCGCCAATGGATTCATAATCATTGGCAACCTCATGGAGTCAAGGTAGAGGGAGTCCAAAACATGACCAAGGGTTTCTTTCTGTTTCGCTTTACCAATGTTGAACATTGCAAAGCCATTGTTAACCATGGTCCTTGGTTTATTCGCAATACTCTTGTGGTTTTCTCCCACTGGACTCGAGATTTTCAAGTCTCTGAGCAAGCCAAACTCAAAATTCCTGTTTGGGTCAAATTTCCAGGCCTTCCTTTGCCTCTGTGGGGATTCGTTGATCAACTTATCAAACCCTTGGGTCACCTCATCTGCCATGAGAAACATAAGTTCTACTCGGCTCGACCCCGAAACGGGTCTGTGTTGAAATTGATCTTTCAAAAGACCTCAAAGATACCCTCGATATCCAGGTTGGAGACACATGCTTTGCGCAGAAAGTTCTATACATCAATCTGCCCAACACTTGTTTTCGGTGCCAATCTGTTGACCATATGATCAAGGATTGTCCTCTCATGACTCCAAGCCCACCGCCGGTTTTGGAGAAAACCCCGATGGACCCTAAATCTAGCACTCCCTCCTCTGATGGATGGACTACATCAATGGCCAGAAAACCTTCGGCCTCGACCCAAAATAAGCCCCAACAGGCTACTTACAAACCGATGGTTACTTCCACTCTGCTTCTGCTCCTTTGAAGCCATTTGCTGCGACCCTTCCCAAGCCCGCGCCGCCATCTCTCGGACTCCGCAAGCTGCAATTGTCATCAGCTCTCACCCCTCAGCTCCTGCTCTTTCACACCCCTCATTTCCCGAGACCTCAAGCTTTATGGATAACATGGCTGGTGGTTCGGCTACTCAGATAGATAGAAAGGCTGCCTTACGCCGTTCCTGAAGTCCTTCCCCTCCTTCGAGGAAGATTTCTCATAGAGACCCCGCCGGCAGTTCGAGCTCGGTGATTTTATTCATGGGAATGCGTGGCAAGTCACTTTCTCTAACCGCTTTGGAGCGTTAGCCGACCTCGAGGAGGAAAACATGCACCTTGATAGTTCTCCATGTTAGTTTACTCATGGAATGTCAGGGGGCTTACTGATCTGACTCATGAGATATCTTGTCAGAGACAGTTGTAAGCATTTTACAAAGTTTCAGGTGTTGTGTTTGTAGGAAGTCAAAATCTCTGGCTTCCATCTTTTTGTTGCTTATGCGTACCATCTGGCCTGGTTCTCTCTGCCAGATGTCAGCTCATGATAATGGTCGAGGTGGTGTTGTCACTCTTTTAAGCCCTAACCTCACCTCCAATATCATATCTTGGGGTTCTGACCCCACTCATCGGGTGGTGTGGACCCTTTTTGATTTTGACGGCCACATTCTTGGGTTGGCCAATATCTATGCTTCCAACGATGCCTCTGAACGTTCTTCTTTTTGGCGGTGGTTGGCTGATCATCTACCCTCTGCTACCTGGATTTTTTGTGGTGATTTCAACATGGTTGAATCCCCCAAAGACAAATTGGGCCGGCTTCCAATGCGTTGGTGTGCTGGTGAACGTGAAGCCTAGTTTTACTTGTGCAATAAACTTTGTCTTTTTGATCCCAACCACCGCAAGCACTCTTCTACTACCACTCCTTGGTTCACTTGGTCTAATTTTAGAGCTGGCGATGACAGAGTTTATAAGCATCTTGACAGAGCTCTACTTTTAGAGCAGCAATGGTTTTCCTTTGACTCTTCATATAACCTCCCGGTCTCGGTGGTGGACCTGCTTTGGTTTCTGACCATAAGCCTATCTTCTTTGGGATTCAATGGAACTTTCAGTGTCCCAAGCCCAAGTCCACCTAGTTCTATTTAAATACGTCCCACCTTTCTCATCCCAAAACTTTGGATTATATAAGACGTATTTGGAATCTTGACCCGAGACCTGTTGATGGGATTGGCTGGATTGATTGGTGGTCTCATGCCATCACTCGTACCACTTCTTTCCTTCGGCTCTATGGGAAACAAGCTGCTCTTTTTCGCAAGAATGCTCATGAAGCCTCTCATATTGAATATTTGAGGGCTATTCAAGAGCTTAATCTGTCTCCTTTCAACACCCACCTGTAAGTGCAAGTTGCTCACTGGAAACATAAGCTTCAAATTGAGGAGCACTATAAGGCTAGAGGAGCCCAAGTTCGAGCCCATCTGCACTAGCTTCGCATTGGTGACAGAGTTACTAAGGAGTTTTTGCTTCCCTTAAATCTAATCAAACTCTCACCAAAATCAAAGCAATCAAGGATGGCAATCAAAGGCTTACTCTCTTACCTGACATTCTGCAAGATTTTGTGCATCACTATCATGTTGTTTTTGTTGCTCAACCTGCTACTCCGGCTCGTGATGTTGCTCTCCTCCAATGCATTGAAGTTGTTCCCTACAAGCTCTCTGAAATTCAGCGCATTGCTTGTGATAGACCTCTCACTCTTGATGATTTGAAGGAAGCTTGTTATGCAGATGGCCTCTGATAAAGCCCCTGGTGTTGATGGTTTTCCCTGTGAGTTTTACCAGTCTCTTTGGACGATTGTTGGTCCGGATCTTCATCAAGTCTATCTGAAGCTATGTCCTCCAACACCTTGGGTGATCTGATTCAACCAAGGCAACATCAAATTCATTCCCAAATTTGGGGATCCCGAGCTTATCACCAGTTGGCGGCCAATAACTCTGCTCAATGTCTCGTACAAAATTATTGCCAAAGCTCTTGCTATCAGGCTCACTAATTTACTGCCCCTGATCATCAAGAGCGAGCAAACCGGCTTTATCAAAAACAAATATATTTTGGACAACATTATTGTAGTTTGGGAGGGCATGGAATATGCCCATGCCAGACTTCTCAACCGACTCTGTTTGTTAAAATTGATTTTGAAAAAGCCTATGACAGAGTTGAGTGGCCTTTCATTCTGGCCATGCTGCAGGCTATCGGTTTTGGACCCAGATTCATCCGCTCTGTTAATATGCTCTTTCAAAATGTGGGTGCCTGTATTACTATCAATGGTCAGCAGTCTGAGAGATTCTCTCTTCATCGTTCCATCCGGCAAGGTTGCCCTCTTGCTCCTTCTCTTTATGTCATTGTTGTTGAAGGTCTAAGCTACTTGCTTGCTAATGCTTTGCCAATGTTGGTTTGGTTAAAGGTATTCAACTACCTTCCTCTCCTAAGCAGTTGATTAATGGTCATTTTGCAGATGACTCTTTTCTCACTCTGGCTGAAACAGAGGCCTCTGTCACTAATGCCATGAAATGTCTTGATATTTTTTGTCTTGCTTCTGGTTCTGCTATCCAATGGAAGAAAACCCAATGTTACAGATAGGCGATGGGTCCCAAACCTCCTTGGCTAGAGGGATTCCAATGGCTTTGGATTGAACCTGGTGTTCAATTCAAATTTTTAGGCATTCCTTTTGCCTTTATGGCATCCCCTGCTGACCTTTGGAACTATGTGATTCAACGAGTTGAGCAAAAAATCTCTTTTTGGATTACCAAGCATCTGTCTCTTGCTGGCAAATTCCAAGTCTACTCCAAGGTTCTAGCTACCACTCATGTCTATTACTCATCATGTTGGGCACCTTCTAAAGCCGCTTACCATAGACTGGAGAAAATTCTGCGTGATTTCCTGTGGGCCAACTCCGAAGGGAACCATGGTTTTCACAGAGTTGCTTGGGACATATGTTGTACGCCCAAGGACATTGGTGGTCTTGGCCTAATCAACATTCATATGTAGGGGTTTGCTCTTACTGCCAAATGGATTATTCGTAGCCTTGAAGGTGAGGAATCTTGGAAAATTCTTCTCAGAAATTGTATATCTCAAGGGTCTCTACTTAATCGAAAGGCATGGCAGGGTTTGAACTACTACTCCTTACTCCTATGCCCTACTACTGTTAAAATAGGTGGCTCTTTTGTGGCCAAAAGCATATGGAAAGCTTGGGAACTTCTCAAACCCCATCTGCTCTGGCAGGGTGATGGTTTCGAAACGGGCTCTCTCTTAACTCTCTTAGTTTGTGGTGGAATCCGGTGTTTCAATTTCATGACAAACCCCTTGCTCTTTCCTTGCAGCTCAAGGGTTTAGCGTTTTTCAAAAAAGGGATTCAGTATATTCAGGACCTTTTTGTCCTATCACTAGGGATTGGCTTCCATGGGATAACCTAAAAGCTAATTTTGCTCTAAATGACAATGACAAACAAGCCATTTCTATCATTCAAGATCTCATACCCGTGATTGTTTGCATAAAATTGGTGTTACTACGCAGCGCCCATGTGGTGGTTTGATTGGCATTGGCCCTCTGCCACCCCTTCAGAAATTATAAACCTCGGTTGGGCTACAAGCTTCTCACCCAGAAGCAACTTCCTCTCAATAAGTTAAATGCTCGTTGGAGCCTACATTCCACTCGTTTTGGGTGGAAGCAACGCTTCACTGTTGTTTGGGCCATTCCTATAGAGCCCAAAGTTGCGCACTTTCTTTGGAGCATTCTTCATCAAGGGCTTCCTGTGGGCAAGCGCCTTGTTCTTCTGGGAGCTCCCCATTGTTGCCCTTTCTGCAACCACATTGAGACTCTTCTTCATCTCTTTTGGTTCTGCCCTCATGCTCAGTCTGCCTGGCACTGGATTCATACCCTTTTCCAACCTTTTTTTCCCACCTTCTTCACGTGGAAAATGGTTCTTCTGGGGGATCCGGCCTTTATTCCTGCAAAATTTTACAACATTTGGCATTCTTTCAGAGCGGCTATTTTATATCACATTTGGAAATCTAGAAATGCTACTATTTTTAATAAGGAGACAGTGGATAGAATTTTTGCTATTTCTAACAAGCTTGTTGTCATCTCCAATGTTTTGCTTCAGATCTAGGTGCAGGTGGAGAAAGTCCGCATAGAAGTTGAACACTTGCAAACTCTTTTGGACCATTGGGGGAGTGCCCCTTGTGTTGTTAGTCACGTTCCGCTAGATTCCCCTCGCCGCCGCTCCCGCTTGCAAGGTCGCCGCTCGCTTTCCCATGGGCGGCACAATTTTGACCGGGTCCGGCTCGTGGGCGGTGCGCCTCTCCTCATCACCGGCGGGTCCCTTCTCCGCCTCCATCTTGGACTCCACTTGCTACCGGGGTATTTGGTTGGCTGGGCTCTGGCAGTGGTGGTTCTGGGTGGCAGGCACTCGACCAATCAAAGTTTCCGGCTCTCTTTGGCTATCTCACCCTCCGGGGAAACGAGGAGGAGCAAAGCAGAGGATGACGGGAGGGGAGCAGCTGATGACACCCCCAACACTACTCTTGGTGGTTGGGGTGGTGTCATCAAAAAGCCCACCGCCACCGCCACCATCTTCCATGTTTGTTGCTGCTACCTAGCTCCATGTTTGGAGTTTTCTCTGGTTCTCTGCACTTTTGTTTTAAACTTTTTTGATTGAAAATGCTACTGTTGATATGACACTTTGCTACTCGTAGCCTCTTTATGGCTACTTTGATCCTGCTTATGGGGTGTGATCTTTTCCACCCGATTTTGTATGATTAGCATTGTACTTCTTATGTCATCTTTAATATATGGTTATGCTTTTCAATAAAGCGCTGACAATTTTACAAAATGTAGAATAGAATTAAAAGATACTAAAACATTCGGAAAGTGACATCAAATCTCAACTCTGCTAGTAATTAATTAATCGAAATCATACTCCCTCCTTTCCCATCTTCCTGAGCCATAAAAAAATCCTCTTCCAGGCTTTCCCCATGTTTGAGACACTTAAAAGAATACTCCAAAAAAGCATTCTTTATTGGTTTTCTCAGCAGGTCAAATATTCAAAGTACAAAACACGAGGAGGTGGTGGTGGAAGGTTAACAGGCATCCCTGCATCATTTTGTTTGCCATGTTGTAATAAAAACAAGGAGAAAGCAATACTTAGTGCATTGATTGCAGCGAAATGCTGCCACTTTCCAGCGCACGCTGACCGTATCCTCATGCCCACTATACTCATTATATACAGGCGGCAGTGCCAGTCTGAAATACTACAACACAGAAACAAAATATCAAGGTTGACGACAAGGAAAGAAGGTGAAGAGATTCTGTTTTCACACGTGAAGTTGATGTGTATGTCGGTGGACTTTGGTTCATAAAAAGGAGACTTGACCAGGAGAGAGCGAGGAATAAAGAATATCAAATACAGCTTATGGGGAGCTTTCAAAACCTTGTGGCTTTCATCTTTCTTCTTGCTCTCTGGATGTTATCATGTCAACAGTCTCAGGCCGCCACACGATTTCTTTTAAAAGGTCAGTCTATATCTTGTGATTCAGATGTTTATATGTTATGATTCAAATGGTTATATCTTTATATGATTGTGTTGTATACGCCTTTAACTGGGATTTTTCCCCTGTTTTTGATGTGTAGATATAGAGAAAGATGAGTTGGTGGTTGCAAGAGACGGTACGAGCAAAGCCGAACTGAATGTATGAAACTCTTCCCACCAAATACTATTTATGATATTAAACTGTTCACACCCACACTCTCTCCCCTCCCTGATAAGCGACTCCGGTTTTATTTAAATTAAGTGGTTTCCATGGCTGCTCGGATTCGTTTGCCGTTTCTGTCCAGGCTTGCCCTTCCAATACCTAAATTGATGTTAGGGTAAAATATTCCTGTTTATCAAATTCTGTATACCTAGAATTTCGTGTTTTTCGACTGACTTTCCATGGTTAAACAGTTAAATGTGTAAAAGTGGTCAACAGTCCACCACTTCAACGTTGATAATGAAATATTAATCAAACACACTGGCTGGATAAGCTCTTCCTAAAAGCATCGTTAATACAACTACCTAATTTGATCTTGACATCTTCATTGTTCTTGCATATGATCATAGTTACTAAATATGGTGAAATCTTAATGATTTTCCCTTTTTCTTATATTTTTCATTTAACAGTATATTAAAATGCAGGATTTTAAAAATTATGTTATTTATTATTATTTTATATCATAAATATTAAAATTATGAACACATACATGATTTTATAGTCAGCAGCTAAAAAGATTTTCATTTTTCAGTATTGTTTAGAAGGTTTTTAGTAGTCCCTCGAAGATTAGTGAGACCATATTTTTTTCCGTATTTATCGTATTTTTTTGATCAACCGTATTTTTTCCATATTTGATAGTAAAGATCCTCAATTTCTTCTTTGTTTCAGGTTTAACATGGATGTTCTATCTGATTTATATATATTTTTTGTTAATGTACCAACCACTGAGCTGCATGTTTTTATGATATTTTTGAAAAAGTTGATTTTATTTTTAATGGGCAAAGCAAAAATCCCCTAAAATATAACCATCAATATTATTTGGCGAATTTGTAAAAATGACTTTTGAAATCTTGGAGAATGTTACGAATTGAAAGGAAAAACTCTTGACGGGTATCAACTCTCAGTTGATACCATTAGACTACCAAATGGTAGCAAATTTTTCTTTTGTGCACGTGGTAAAACTGATTTGAATATAAAAATTTGGCTATTACTGTAAATGCCAGGCGAAACAACTTGAAAATTAATTTGTACCAAATAAATTTAGGCAAAATTGCAAGCGACTTAACCCCTCAAAATTAACCAAATCCAAATTTCAAAAACTCAAATATTAACAAAGATTAGCCACTAAAATTTATAAAAGAACAAAATGATATTTAAGATGAACTACAATAAATTTGTAATAGTCACATGAAAGTCTTTGATTAAAAATCGTTTTTTCTCTTAATATAAAATTAAAAAAACCCAATAATATTATATAAATCAAACATTGTAATCGAAGAACCCCCTTTTTACCTCTTTATTAATGGAATTTTGGTTTGTGTAATACAGATACAAGGTTCAGAAGGCACAATGCATGCAGAGATGGCACACTGCGAGGAGAGCCGTGTTGATCATCACGAGGACGAGGAGTGCCACAATTCTGTAAGTCAGGAGTTCGAAGACGGCGATTACATTTATACAAATTCTGCACCATGAGATTTTTCACTTTACATTCATGTTTCTGCCATGGAATACTGTGTCGAGCCATTATAACCACTAAACCAGATATACATGTAGAAACGATATCTACACGATTTGGCTTGAAATAATCTTACTTGACCATTTCATTATTTTTCTCTGAGTCTGTCAGACTGAGTTGCCACAATATACATAGAATATAATTTTGGAGAGCTTTGGATTCCGTTTTCTTTGTAAGACAGAGTTTTAAGTTAATTTCGAAAGCTTTCCATCTTTTCAATGATAATGAATTGACACATCTTGTGATTACTTCTCTGACGAACAATTCCTTTAAATAAGTAAAGTCTAAATTGCACTCATCATGTACATTAGGCCAAATTTACTACGGTTCTTAATTAAATGTTGTTGTGTTTATTTGGACGAAGGAGATGCAAGCACGGTTCAATGAATATCAACCGGTGATGGAATGTTGTGTTTTGGTGGGCACCATCACTATAGTCAACATGTAGTCAATTACATATGACACATATTTTTGTAATTTATTGGAGCAATTTTGATTAGAGAGGTTCTTTGCTAGTGACTAGCATTGAGAGAGGTGACGACACACAATGTGAAGGTGGTGGTGGTGGACATGTTAGAGGCGGCGAGTTGGGCAATGGTTTGGTGTTTGTCCTTTGTGATGTGTAAAGTAAGGACAATGTGGCGGCGGCATGAAGTGGACTAGGCCATTGCAGTGGGGTGCTTACGTGATGAAGTTGGCCAAGAGGGGCTTCCTTTATGTAGGTAGTGGCGAAGGAGACTCTATGAAGCCTTTGAGGGCGGGAGAATATGGATGTCGGGGTAATCGCTAAGGCTTGCCCTCTAGGACACAAGTCATCAAATTTTCCCTAAGAAGGCTTTCAACCTCTCCACAATTCAAGTTTGGGTGGTCAAACGGTTGTATCATTTCCATTGGCTTCCTCATTCATAGCATTTCATAGATCTTTATGAGGTCCTCCAACAATCTTGTGAAATGACTTCTTTGCTTCATGTCGTTCCCCTCATAAGGGTGTCGTTGATCGCTATCACATGCTTTGCATTATCATTAATACTTGGACACACACACGCACGCACATGTGTGTGTGTGTGTGTGTGTGTGTGTGTGTGTGTGTGTGTGTGTGTGTGTGTACATATATAGACATGTATACACACAGAGACACATACAGACACACAATTGGTTTATAACAATATTTATGTAATTTTTTTGGGTAGTGAATATGTGTACACATATTTTTCCTTCTTAATCTTTGTATACACGTCCACACCTATATTTTATCAACAACATTTAAAAAGTTATCAAATTTTATGTGACTCTTACAATATGTGTTGAAATTAATTCTTAGTATACCATGTTTTTTCCATTATGAGACCTCATTTTCTATTTTCATTGTGTTTGCAATTTTTTTGACATATTAGTTAACAACTTATGCTATTAAAGCGTACATATAATAATACAAAGTAGTAAATCCAAAAACTAAAAGCCACTAAAAGTTAGGATTTTTAGGTTGGTGATTATTTACGCATATTTAATACTCAACAAACATTATATTAAATTGGACAATTTTTATATCAATTATTAATATCTAAGTTTACAATAACATAGTTACAAATTAGTTTTAATTTAATATTAGTGTGCATATGAGGCCAAAATGGCCAACTAGATAGGAAATTGACGGGATGGAAATGTTCAATGGAAATAAAGACAAGGTTTTAGAGTTCACTACAATCTAGACGGTTTTTTTTTGTTGCTTATTTTTAATACTTTTTAGGCAATATTGAAATTTTTTTATTGTTAAAACTTGTGTGTGTAGTTGAGCGGATATTAAAATTAAATTTACATTTCAGTTTATTATAAGACAATGCAGTAATGGTAACGATTAAGTCAATTTTTTGGTCCAACTTACGATTTGATTGATTTTTTATCATTGGTTTATTGACACATATATTAAATTATTATCAATATACCTCTTTTGGTGTTTTAGTTTGTGCTTTTAAAATTTATAATTGTTCCATAAAGTTTAAAAGATTTTAAATTAAATAAAATCAAAATTCTTTTGCTTATGGACTTTTAAGCTTGCTTTTTAATTTTTAAGTGTACATGTGTCTAGACAACCTCACAACTCCTATCTAGACAACCTCAAAATCTTATTTATATCTTTACATGTTAATGTATTCTCTTGAAAATTATGTGTTTACATACTCTTGGAGAGATGATAGAAGAGGGATTTGCGCTTATGGGGGCTTTCAACTAGGCTAACCATTTCATCCGAATTTGCTTGTTGGGAAATCCTCTAAATTCATCCACGATGTGCTTGCATTGTGCCATGTATGAGACGCTTGTTAGAAATATAATTGAAGGCTCAAATTCTTAATCCTCTTATGAACGAATTTATGTTGCTTGATTTTGAACACTCGATAAGTTTTTGCTTATTTCATTATTAGATTAGGTGAAATTGAGTGAGGTTGGATATGAGTCCCAAGCACCGTTGTGTTCTCCCATTATAACCAAAGATAATAACTAAACATTCTTTTTATTGAAATTATAGGCAATGGGTATCAATCTACAAAATCCTCGCTTTTACGATTTGAGGACTCACATTAAAATGATAAGTCCATACAATTTCAAGACCCATATCTCAAACAACTTCATATGATTTCAGTCCCATATCTGAATGACAAATGGTAGATCATGGATAACCACAATAATACAGAGTCTAAATTTTTTCATTCATTGTTGCAAGGAAAAATGGTAGTGTACGACATATGGACTATTGATATGAAAAATCCACAACTTCTTCCATATGTCCTTCACTGCAAATGTAATTGTATACAACTTTTTAACCTTAATAGATTAATGTTATGGACATGCACAACACTAGAAATGAATGAAAGGTTTGAAGATAGGAGTTATTTTGATTAATTAACTTCCAACATCAATCATACAATATCATAATAGTGTATTGGTACTTGCAATTAATGATTATGATATGCTACAAAATTGAAAACACAAAGAAGAAGATGTACTCTGCTATACAAGACTATAAAAGAGAGATCTAGATGCAAAGATTGGAGAATCTCGAGAGTGCAAAGACCGAAGATGCTTTGCTCCAAAGACTCCATTGGAAAACCTCCCGATGCGGACCATACAACTCGGTTAGTTTGTAATATCCGATCCTTCCCTATGGTAAGGTCTTGACCCTCTTGGAATGAAGATCTCAGAATTTGTAGGCCCTTCGGTGGTTTGAAAATGTGTTTCGTTGTCAAACCCTAGTTGTCCCATAATCTTGAAACTATTTGTAATCAGGTAAATCACACACAAACCCTAACCATGGGTGGAATATCCTACAAGAAGGTTAGTGTTTGGATTGAAAAACAATATGTGCACTGCCTACATTAGCACTACTTTGAAGAGGCCTCAAACCACATGTAGTTCTCCACCTAGCATGTAACATCTATATGAATGTAGCTAGTTGGAAACTTGAACCACTTATCAAATACTTATACTTACTGGGAACTTTCAAAACCTTGTAACTTGCATCTTTCTTATTACTATGTTGATGTTATGTCAACAGTTTCAGGGTACACGGTTTGTTTTAAAAGGTCCTTCTATACCGGCAGAGATGTTTATATGTTATCATTATGTATTTTTGTGTTTTATGTACCTTTAAACTGAGATTTTTTTCTGTTATTTTTGTGTAGATATAAAGAGAGATGAGTTGGCAGTTGAAAGAGGCACTTCGAGAAAAGCCAATTATGATATTAAACTACTGTTCCCACCCAAACACCCTCCCCTCTTTGATTTGCAATAATCCGGGTAATCGTCAAAACTAATTATTTTAAATAAATTAGGGTAAAATTTTCCTGTTTGTCAAATTATATTTGAATAGACCCTTAGGATCTAGAATTTGGTGCTTTTCGACTGACTTTTCATGGTTAAATAGTCAAACACGCAAAAGTGGTAAACATTCCACAACTTAAAATTGATCATGGAATATTAATTGAACACACCGATTTGATAAACTCTTCCTAAAATCTATGAAATGGAGTGCACAAAACTACAATGAATGATATACACTACGTTAATACAACTACCTAATTTGATCTTGGCATCTTCATTTTTACACTGCTTATATTGTTCTTACATATTATAGTAAGGATCCTCAATTTCTTCTTTGTTTCAGGGTTACCATGGATGTTCTTTCTGATTTATATATTTTTTTGTCAGGGCACCAACCACTCCGCTGCATTTTGGAAAAAGTTGACTTTATTTTTAATGGGCATGTTTGGGGGTGCACGATAATAAATATGTAATGGTAACATGGAACTCTTGTTCTCTTATTCAGAAATGAAAAAATCAAATTAAATTGTGTAAATCAAACGTTGTAATCATATTCTGTAATCCATTATCAAGATTAAGATTAATAGGAAGAAGAACCCCTTCATTCCCTCTATTAATGGAAATTTGGTTTGCGTAATACAGATATACATTTAGACGATTTGGCATGATTATTATCTTACTTGAAATTTTCATTATTTTTCTCTGAGTCTGTCAGACTGAGTTGCCACAATAAACATTAGAATATTTTGTGTGTTTATTGTTATCAAGTTATACCAGCTAAATATAACTTTGCAGAGTTGGATTCAAAGGCTTTGGATTCCATTTTCTTCATAAGTCAGAGTT
Organism: Taxus wallichiana var. yunnanensis; assembly: GCA_018340775.1. Classification (NCBI taxonomy): domain Eukaryota; kingdom Viridiplantae; phylum Streptophyta; class Pinopsida; order Cupressales; family Taxaceae; genus Taxus; species Taxus wallichiana. The sequence goes on from CM031235.1 coordinate 705,263,030, forward strand.
TAAAGTTAATTTGGACTGGTTTCCTGCATCAATCCATCCTTACAAAGATAATGAATTTGCCACGTCTTGTAATTGCATTCCATTTGGCCGGTTGGTCCCATTTGAAAAATTGCAAGTATTTTAAACGATTAAAATAAAGAAAAACGTGTAACCAGTTGTCAAATTTAACCCCTTCTTTTAAACCATACACATGGATTCTACATTCATATTTTGTTTTCCACTTCAATACTACATTAAAAAGTCCCTTAAGTGGCATTTGTTAGATATCATTCTGTGTGGACATAATTCTAATGAGATGTTGAGTGGTATATTAATATATATCCAAAATATAGAAGGATGAGAGCTGTATTTATCATTGTTTATATTAATGTGAGCTCTCTTAACGAATCACATTTAATTTTGAAATACAAAAACGATCTTCACAAATAATACAATATATTACCCAAAACCTATTTGAAAATAAATTTAAATGAATATAAAACTCATTGAAAAATAAGGAGCACATGTAAACTTGTAACAATACTTGAGTAAATAACTTATTTGAACATACTAAAGATAACTATGGTTTTAGAGTGATTTTCATTTTGTTGCATAATCAAAGACACATTAATAAGGAGTGGAAAATAAATCTAAACAACAAGGTGAGCTAAACCTAGAAAAAGAACACGATCTGATAACCCTAACCATAATTATATACAACTACAAAAATAACACAACAAGAATCGTAGCAATAAGGGTTAAAAATTTGTGTTCTTATGAAACTAGATATATGGTACATGATCGGTGTGGCTCGCTTTGTAGAGTCATCATGCATAATAGACTCAACACAAACAATAATTTCTTTATTAATTCAAATTCCTTAATAGAATCTACAATATTTTCCCTCAAATGGTGTTGTTACATAGTTTTTTACAGAACTCTAGCTAATAAAAGGGTGGTGTTACACACTAAGGACTCCTATAGGCTCACTTTGTCTCCTCTCTAGCTCTATCTCACTCCTTAGCAATCTTCAACTTCTCAGCACTTCCCCCACTTTCAACCACCTCCAACGGAATGCTAGTCCTACTCTTATACCTGCTTGTTCCCTCTCTTTCCTCATTTCAAATATCCTTCTAGACACTTCTCTACAACTCGCTTGAATTCAAACTAAAATTATGCACATTAATGGCGTTGAACTACCATGGTTTGGTAGTTGAGAAATCCTTCCATAAGCATCCACATCATCTTATTAGTCGACGGTTTATCTCCTTGACATGTGTCCTAACCGTTAATCCTCACCTACTCCTTTGTCATTTTCGGACATCTTTGAGGACCTTTAGTCTATTTTGCAATCCTTCGTTTTCTTAGTTTTGTATATTGACCTGTTGAGGATGTGTGCATTCCCCTTTTTCTCCATTTCACAATCCACACATGGCACCTTCGCCCCTTCTAAAATTCATATATGCCTATCGTCCGACAAAAACATCACGCAAAGATCGTGTGCACCCTTATTCGCAATCCCACCGTGAACTAATTCTAATGCGCACTTCACACTACAAACATTTATGAAAAAACTCTCACACACTCTCATGCAATCACCAAAATATTCTATCATGCGTCCTTTTCCTTGTCTACCCTTTCCAACCTTGTGTGCACTAATACTTAGTTCAAAATTCATGAGTTATGTAAACCTTTAGCCTTTCCCGTGAAGCTCCCACATCAATACATGACCCTTACCAACTTCTCATGGCACTGAAATCCTCACTTTCTTTTATAGATTCATTGTGAGTCACTATAAAATATTTCTCCTCACCCAAACCTTAATCATCCATAAACAACTTGAAAAACAATAAAAATTGGGAAATTGTATCAATCATATCCCCTTTGAGGAAAAAATCATTCAATCATCACTCGATGTGGTTTATAAGGAAATACCCTATATGTGTAAGTGTCCACCCTTATTTTTTGAAAGAATGCAACAAGTATTAAATATTAAATGCTTGAACTCTTATATTAGCATGTGGATGTTTCTAAAAAAATACACGTATGACTTTAATATAAATCTTGTGCAAATGTGATTGATTGATCTTTTGATTATCCTAAATGCATTAATGCAATAGTTATTTATTCATAGACTTCTTGAATTCAAATTAGTACCCTATATGGGACATAAGATAACACGCAAGAGGTGAAAAAGATAACAAAATAGGACACAAGATCTCATGGGACCCAATATAATGGCTAAATAGGACCACAAAAGAAAGATCAAGTACTACATTGCTATAATTTTGGCAAACTAGAATAGTAATACTAGTGTCAACATGGAAAATGTCTAGGGGAAAAAGAGTGGAAATAAATGTAAGACAAAAAAGGGAGGAGGGATAAAATTACAAGGAGAAATAGACAAGGGAAAATATGGAGGGACACAAAGATTCAATAAAATAAGATACAACTCTTTACAAGAAACAATGCAAAGGTCAAAATTGTAGAAATTCACACAAAACATGAGAGACAAGTCAAAATTTGATCAAGACAAAAAAGGGACATCAAATTTTAAAAACATGAGGAACCCATGTTGGAACAAGATCCTGATTTGATGCAATAATCAATGGAAACATAAATACATGTTACCACCATAGAAATTAACTATTCCCATACAAAAGTAGGTGTCTAAATAATGTGGCACTTAGATGTGTTTGCATGCATACATATTAATGTAAAACAAACAAGGATTTATTTAAGAGGTTTTTCTTTTGGTTGCATCCCCATTTATTGACAGTTCTTGAGGTTGGGGAATTTAGTAGGAATGATCATGTCAAGCTAATAATTGTAGTTAAATTCTATCTCTACTTAAACTATAATTGTTCAATAATGGCACTACTACAAGGGGGTGTTTTGAGACAATAATAGAGATAATACTTGATCAAATTGTCTCAAATAGAGACAATAAAAAAGTTGTATATTGTCTCTATTATTGTCTCAAAGCGGGTGTCTCTAATATTGTCTCTAATTATTGTCTCTCCAGAGACAATATAGGTTGATACATATTTTGTCTCTTGAGAGACAATATAGTTTTTGTCTCTCTAGAGACAATATCATTATTGTCTCGCTAGAGACAATACAAAATACTAATTTTGTCTCTCTAGAGACAATACTAATTTCAATTTTTATTGTCTCTCTAGAGACAATATGAATTTAAAGAATGAAAAATATGAATTTCAAGAATAAATAATAACCAAATATCATATAGTGCAATCGACGACTACATATCGTCTATAATGTCAGAGTAGACTGGTAAGGAATATTATAAATTAAAAACAATTTGATTTGAATCTTGTGCCCAACAAATGGGTCCACAAACATTTTATTAATATCAAATAAGATAAAATACAAAAGGGTGTCTAAATACTGTTAACCCTTTAAATACAAGAGGGTGTCTAAATTCCGTTAACCCTTTGCATACAATATGAACACCTCTCCACCCCCAGCTTCAAGCGATCTGTCTGCTTCCCTAGTGCTACTTTGAGGTTTTTTTTCTTAACTTCAATTTTGAGTCAGTTGGCAGCTGTCATTTCATGTTCTTCGCTTTGATTGTCTCAACTTTGATACAATTCTCTACTATCAATAGCACCAAGAAACTCATCTTTAGTCTTCATGAAAACAAAGATTATAATGACTTGTTGTGTTTATCAATTGTCACTTGAAAATTTATAACAGACAAACATCTCATTAAAATACTGAGGTTGAATTAAACATATAACAAGAAACCATCAACATTTCATAAAAAAGGCCATCTTTAATAACAAGGCATGTCTATGCTGAGTCTTTTCATAATGTGACGGGTAACTTGAAAATACAATACATAATAACATTGCTCTTATACTTGAAGTTATTTTGATGATACGAGCTCACATAAAAAAGAGTATAGTCACCTCCAAGCATAACTTGACCATGAGCTTTCATAGGCCGGGATGAGAAAAGTTTGTATTGAAGTATACAATATGGAGAGCTTGAAAAACTTCAGCGAAAAGGTATAAAGAGGGTAAAACAGTTTGCAGCCAATCTTCAGAGAAGCCCCTCCGACTAGAAATCCATCAACATTAAGATGTGCTGCCAACTCAACACAATTTCCAACATTTACTAAACTTGCAATATGCAAAACAAGTAATGGTGTATTTATTCCAGTCAAACAAGAAGCTGATTGGCACATATTAAAGTGCTTTTGCACAACATGAGTAAGAACATGTTATCCTACATGAACATAAGACAATTTATCCACTCTTTACAATGACCTTAAAGTTTCAGCAATATTCAAGTTTCCTCCTCCATCATTGACCCAAAAGAAGATGACAGTGATGATAAGAATAAAAAAACATTCAAACTGTAGGGAGAGAAATATTGAGAGAAGCTAGTTACCGCCATAGATAATTTAGATTGACTCTGCTACTTCAAGATTGGCATTTAATTTAACCCAATTCCATAACATACATTATTAACATGTCCTTAAAGAAACTCTTGTTCAACTGTTGCAGCAATGCAGACTATGTAGACTTGTTTGAACATGCTGTTGTAAGACGAATATGGATGACATTAAAAATGGTTTTGCATACTGTTCACTGTTCTGCAGATGTTTTTTTGTCATCACCCCAAAAGGTCTAAAATAGTACATATGGAGTACATAAATAATTGGTATTTTCCTCAACCGGTTCAATTCTCCAAGGTGATCTGTTAAGATAATAAATCCTAAATGTTACATGATATATGCCTCAGAAAAGTTTGTATATCTAAAATCACCAATAGTTATTAACCCATTCAGTTTCTATTTGTTTATCAAATAAATAGTGAAATACATATGGATGTTCATGAACTGTAAGGTGTAACTTATAGTAGAGACTAATCAATAATTCCACTAAACTTAATATATGGTACATACCACATAACACTCAAAGTCAAAATCAACTTACGCAACACGAAGAGCCCAAGTGTGAATCCATTCCAGCCCTTTAGCAATCTCAGCATCACCGCCACTTAAAGATTTTGCTATAAATGATGGATGGAGAGCTATCAATATGCGAGATGCTGAAAAAAGAGATGATCTTCTAACATATGCTTCTGGGTGATTAGATATCTCCCTGCACATAGAAAAAACCAATTAACATATAATTCATAACAAAGAACATCTACAATCACAGAATTTATAGTAGCCAAAGCAAAATATTCCTTACCGAGAATGCAACATATCTATTAGAGCATATAACAATTACAAACCTCAAAATACAAGCTAGATAGCCTCAAACTTTAGTCACTAGCAAAAGATGCCTCTTGACAAAGAATGTACCTTTGCATGTTCTAATTTTTCAAGAAGCAGAATTCTTGCTCCGTCCCCCATGAAAAACCAATCACGATCCTGTCAAAATGTGGAGCAATTAGTTTAGCTAATTTGAAAAGTTGTCCCAAAATCAAGTATGAGATGCTTTGATATTAGAAAAAGCAAAAGGAGATCAATGACATGATTCTTTTGTTGGATCATCATAATGGACCAATAATCACACTTCATCCCATGGACATGATGCTCTTGTGGGATCATCATTCCTTTCTAGACAATGCTCGCAAGCTACAAATCCCCAAGACCTGCAAGCAAACATATGTTCACCAGATCAAAACTCAAAGAATACTTGCAGACGGTGACCATGTGAAGCTCGATAAAATTAATTATATGAACATGGTTATTATACATTCATATCATAATCCTGTAAAAGATAACTTGGAGGCACACGCCAAAATACACGAAGAAAATAGATTTCCTCTTAATCTTCTAGACAATATCTAACTCTAAATAATCTTATTTAAAGAAAAAAACTTATACTTTTGTGGGATCATCATAATGGACCAATAATCATACTTCATCCCACAGACATGATGCTCTTGTGGGATCATCATTCCTTTCTGAAAATGCCCTGCAAGCTACAAATCCCCCAAGACCTGCAAGAAGACATATGTTCACCTGATCAAAACTCAAAGAATACTTCTAGACAGTGACCATGTGAAGCCCGGTAAAAGTAAATATATGAATATGGTTATTATACAATCATATCATAATCCTGTAAAAGATAACTCGGAGTCACAAGCCAAAATACAAGAAGAAAATAGATGATACTTGACTTTACCTACTGGAATAATAAGCAGATCGAGCCACCGAAAGCATGACATCTTAAAAACACACCAATTTGAAAACATGTAGATTCAAAGTGCCTCCGTAATGAAATGCATCTCTTTTGTAAACAACGAGTAATAAGATAAGTGTAAAAACTTACACTTCACCCCGAATTATATGATTTGCAGCACCTATGAGATGTAAAGTGCTTGTTGCACAAGCAAGAGTAGAAATAGAGTAGTTTGGACCCATCCATCCCTACACCGAGGCATTCAAGTATGCAAGAATAAGTGTGCATCTATTTTGCATAGCTTAGTATGAAAGAGAGATTGTTCTTGTAAGTCTTTATGTTGCCATATGTTACTTAATACTATGATTACTTGTAAATGTATTCTAATTAACTCTTTAAATTAATATGAATGAACATGGTTGTGAAGTACTTGGAATGGTAGTTTGGTGAATTCCTTAGTGAAAGTGAGTATGGTTAGGCTTTGTAACCGAAATGTGATGCAAGAAATGATGGTGGGAGGATTCATTCAAAAGAGAGAGAATTCAAGAAGGATGTGACAGAGCTTAGAATGCAAGAAGGAGTAATTCGAAACCCAAAGGTGAGAAGTTTCTTGAGATATGTTGTCTCGCCCGAGAAGAACCTAGAAAACAAGGTTTTGCATTTGATTCTTGTATTCTTGAGCTCCTAACGAATGCAAAGATGAGGGTGTCGTATTTAATAAAGATGAAGACAAATTTCATGACATTATAATTTCTCCTTTGTTCAGTTGCTATTCCTCAAATCTTATGAAACTCTGTATTTTCCGGGATTTTCAAGACTGTACTGAGCTTTCATATGTTTCTTTATATATCGAGATGCTAATAGCTTGTTAGAGGTTTGTTGTACGTATGGAGGCATGTAGAATTTGGTAGGAACCTTGGTATATTCTTGGTGTGTCGATATTTACGAAAACCCTCATATTTTGCCTTGACTGTCATATAATCCTATGGATTTCCTGTGTTGATACAGGTCTGTACAACATTCTTACATGTTCCCCTGATATCTAGATGACTACAAGTTGTATTTTTGGATGTATGTCTTGGAACGAGGCAGTAACTGTAGGATCCTTTGTATATTCTTGAAGAGTCACTGGTTCTTAAATCTCTCATGCTCTGTCCTGTTCTTAGTAAACATGTGGTTAGGGTTACAAAATGTGATTTTGGAAACTGTAGCATTGAAACCTGGTTGTCATCATATAGGCCTCCATCAGAACTTTTGAGAGGGAATGTAATATAAGCCTAAGAGTATGTTTGGAGAGCTTAATACTTTGAAACCCCTATAACTCTACCCTGTGACAGTGACCTTCTGACTTTGGGCTCTAAAATCCTATCAATAACTCATTCCTCTGTTTAAGCAAAGAAGGCTTGACTTGATCATCTTGGCCTCCATCAAATTAAGTGAGATGATTCCCACATTGACCCATGTTTCATGAGTAGCAGTCACTCTCACAAGTATGAATGACGCAATTGGCATTCAATACATCTAGGTGAAGATCATAGGGGTGAATTAGTACAAGGGCTTTCCCCAGAGGTCACTCATACCAAAATTACTCTACTTCATGTGCGCTTAACCATGGAGTTCCTCCCACAATCAAAATCTGCTTACTTTACTCTACCCCATCTGCAAAACCTTCAGTAAATATTACACCTTATGAACCACTCATGATGACCACTAAAATCTCTGCAACTCAAATAAAGTCATCCTCAGAGCATCAAATGCAGTGAAATTTCAAATACAAAGGGAAAAATCATCTTTCATCACATTCAGCAAGCCCTAACACAGTTCATTTTAAGAATATAGTATTCAATCCAAAACTTTTGAACAAAACAAACTAATGATCCATATAAACTTACATCAAATTTATGAAAGTAGATAACCCTTAGAACTTATAACACATAATTACATACATGGAAAATAAATTACCTGGGTAAGTTCACACATAATGAGCTCCTGATTAGGACCAAGAGCCACACCCAAAGGTCGTCCACCAACAAATTCCTAATTCTCTACTCGTTGTTTATCACCTTTCCCATCAATCCAAACCCGCTTGATCCAAGAGGTCATCACCACAACCAGCTTAAAAATGAATTCTTTTCTCTATCAATTGTCTAAATCTTCCGGACTAGAAGCAAAAAAATCCTATCTTTTCTACCTTTTCAAACGCAATACCATAATTCTTCTCAAGAGTAGGCACAAGATCAATGGGGTCTGGATGAACTTGAGAGCCTGCTGCAGAGGCCAAGAAGACTACAATTAGCAAGGCTACATTCTGAATTTGTACACCCAATCATATCCTGCAATCATGGCATTCCATAAGACAACATCTCTTTGAGGCATTTTGTCAAATAGTTCACGTACATTGTTAATGCTTCCAATTTTTGCATACATGTCTACAGTGGCACTCTGCGACTACATCATCGACAAAAGTCCATTCTCTATTATGCTTTGGCGGATGTCCATACCACTGGAAATTCCAAGCTCCTCTTTTGGCACGAGAAAGGAGTGTCCTACGAAAAACATGGTCCCGCTCTTCACCGATGGAGGATGACCAGAGTGAATCTCATTACCAACCCACATCGGTTCTTGACATCAAGCAGCCCAAGGCCTACCTCTACTTTTTCTCTTAAGCCTCAATGGACGGCAAAAAGAAATTTTTTCCCGAAAATGAGTGCGATGTACAATTGTTGGATTGCCTTAGTGTAATGGAGTCCGAGAATGGAGTTGGTGGAAAATCCAAAACATGATTGGAAAAGAGAATGAATTTCATATGGCAAGAGAGAATGTCAATTCCAATGTATCAATGGTAATGGAAGATTTGGAGAGCATGTTGCTAGAGTCGCAAGCAATGAATCTCACAATAATTCCCAGTTGCCTTGTTTAATGGGGGAGGGTGAATTTATCTTGCACAAAATCAAAGCAAAACTTGGTCTTCAACAGCCAGATTTCAATGAGACCATGGACGCTCACTTCTTTGAAATTCTCTGTAGTAATACAAAAACTAACCCTTTGGCCTTCTTTAAAGACACTATTGGGCACCCACTTCCTCGCCTACTCATCTTCTAGTTCCGTGTTTCCACCTAGTTGTACACTAAACATCCATCGTCTAAACCCTACTTCTCGGAATTCAACAATGATTTCAACCACTTCAAGACATCCACAGGATGAAAAACATCCATCTTTTAGAAAAAAAAAGAGAGAACAAAACGCCAATATACGAAGAGTCCTGCGCGAAAAAAGACACCGCTAGTACAAGAGCAGACACGCATGTACACGGAAAGACACGCAGTGAAGCGGGAGGGAACGGAGAGAGGTAAGAGACAAATGCATTGAGCAACACCTGTGGCAAGCATGCTAAGTAGGTCAAGCGGGAGGCCGTAGTCGTAAGAGATCTAGTTCAAGCGGGAGGCCGTAGTCGTAAGAGATCTAGCGCTTAAAATCTCTACAATTTTTCAATCTCAAAGATTATGAACAAAATGTACCCACAAGATAATTCTTAATATATTTTAATCAACTGGGTGTCTTTACATATCAAAAAAATCCTACAAATCACTCTAACTCCGTTATTTTCAATGGCAAGTAATCAAATTGTAGCCCCATATGTAAAATAAATTACTAATCAAATAGCAGAGTTTCAAGTTTGATCACTTACCCACCAAGAGCCAAAACATAAATATTTGCAAGAAAATGGCACAAGTCATTGCAAGGCGTCCTTTTTTTGCACCAACACGAAGATAATCAGAAACAATCAAAGAAATCATATATATATACATTGTCATGGAGATTGGCAACATAAAATTCATCTCAAAAACATCTACACTCCACGCCAAACTAGGTGTCAATTCAAGGGCTCATGACATGCTAGAGCATCCATCAACAGACCAGGCATTTGGCAGTCAAACCATGCAACCATCAAGAGGAGAAGAGCCACACAAGGAAATTCAACCGTGTTAACTTCCATAATGTTTTCTTAAGCCTTTACAACTTTGTAATATAGGAAACATCCTCCCACTCCCAATCGGAGAAGAATGAGCATGTCCAAGGATGCCTATTGAGATCTTTGTTCGAGTTGCTGATATGTTTCCCAATCAAACATGTACTCTTCATAGCTGAAAGACTCTGCACACTATAACCAATGATATGATTTTTCATAAGCTTCAACTTCATTTTTTTTTGTATGGAGATCTCCTCCAAAAACTTCCAAAAACAGAGGACAACAACTGTAACAGTCTGCTATTTGCTTGATCCGAGGTCTTTTTTCTAACATGGAATTTACGTCACTTTCACTGTCTATTTTTCTACATAGAACTTGAATGGCTGCTTCAAGAGAAAGGGGAACCATGTGTTAAATTTCACATTCTTTAATTTTGCAATCTTTCATTACCTCCGAGACATTTGTTTTCCTAGATGTTACAAGCAACCTGAGTTTCTTCGATTTGTTATTTGCCTCGGTAGAAGCTCCCTTAGAGGCTGCATGTCCAAGAAATTGTCAATATATAAAAATACGGATTCCTTTTGCATAATATCTTTTAAGATTTGTTGTCCTCTGTGGAAGTCTGTAACATCTTGTTTCAAACTTGTCAAATGCCCCAAAATCTGGGACTGCAACTCTTCTATGTTTGGATGCTCTTCCATGTTTCAGAAAAGAATGACTTTGGAATGTTTCCAACCTTGGAGTTTGTCTTCCAAAGACCTGCACTGCATCTGCCAACGTGGTTTATCCAGATCCACCAATTCCATGCAAAACCACTACTCTTGCAGTACGCTTCTCTTTCCAACAGATGCAACTCCTAAGCTTAATGATTAAATTGGACATCTCCTAAGCCTTTGACAGATGCAACTGGCAGTTCCATTTCTATACTTTATCCAAATTTGGATTCCATACAGATATAATCCAATGCACAGGCAAAAATTGCATAAGCACTCCTGCATTCAATGTCACTTCAATGGTGAAACATACATTAATGTTCACTCGTCCAGAGGATTACGACAAGGAGACCCACTCAGTCCGAGCCTCTTTATTCTTATGAGTGAAACTCTTTTAAGATCCCTTCATCAGGAAACAGAAGTGAACCATATCAGCAGTCTTTCAGCCACTGGAACTAGAAGGTACTCAAATTTCCATTTTGTTGATGATTCATTCATTACTTTTCTCCACTGTTACCAGCAAGTTGTGGTGCATTGAGATCAGAAAATGAAGCGATGTGCAGAGTTATAAATTAAAAAAACAAACACAATAGAGTAAGAGCTCAAAGATAACGCCTAGAGACCAAGGTATAGGAGTAGAAAATAATGAGTTGAGCAACAATGAAGAATAATGTTCGTGAACGAATATAACGAAAAGATTGGGTGTGGTAAATGCAAACCCAGTTATAAAAATGAATTTATAGATCTACAGTAAGGAAGTAACAAAACTGAGCCATTTCAATACAAAAAAACAACAAGGTCCAAGTTAACACTAAACTCGGGAAAGTTTAAAATACCCCTGAAGCAAGCAAGGCTCGAATCGAGCCATATATCAAACTCAACGAGAAAACAAAAACAGTCAGTGAGCAGAGATAAGGAAACAACAAAAACACCCACATGCTACCATGAGTCCGTGAGTTTGAACATGGAAAATCTAGATATCCATGATAAATGTCACCTAATATATCCATTGGTGTCATGGGAGCACAACCTGTTCATCCTCCGTCTCCCAGGACTCCCACTGTAAGTCATCTACTTATAGAAAGTCACTTGCAGGAATGGATTGCAATGAAAGTCATTAGGGAAAGACAAACAAACCACAATTATTTTTCCTTGCTAGTACTACTTTATGTTTTGGGGCTCTCCATATGTCTAAGCAGTGCTCTCAATAATTCTACTTGTATATCCCATATTTCTGTAGATGACTTATGTTTATCTTGATTTTATTTTCTGGTAACATCATTAAGCATTTTGTTAACATAACAAATTCACAAAGATGAAGTAAATCATTGTTCTTAGAAATCAGATCTTGAAACACAGTGTCTAATATAGATCATAATAGCAATATTCATCCATACCATTATTTAACTATGGATGACAATCACCATACTATAGTAAGCATATAGATTCTCCAGTAATAAAATGTCAGAAATTACAATTCTTACCACACTGCTTGCATCTCTTCCTCCACAAAGCAAAAGTAGACCATCTGAACGAGCACTTGCAATTGCATACCTATCAATGCAAGCAAATGATTAGCAATGGAAGATTCAACAGATACATTACTGACTTATTGAAACGAGATCAATACATTTGTCTACAAACCAAAAGATAATACCTGGGGGCTGCAAACCAAAAGATAATGACCATAATAGAATTAAAGATCAATCAACCTTATTGAGTATATTATAGCCATCTCATCAAAAAGAAGGTTATAGAAGTTCTTATGAGGCAAAAAAAGCCATCTTAAAATGTATAGATACATACTATAAATCTGGCTATCACATAAATATCTGTGTTTGACACGCATTTGAGCAGTTTTATAGACCGATCAAACTCTCAATAAGTTCATAAAACAAACCAATAAGTTCACTGGTAATGAAATAGCCAATAATTCATAAAATAACAGTCAATTTAAATCTATTTAGCCGGATAGGAAAAATGTCTATTCTTTTTTGTCCTCTTTTGACGAGGAACTATAATAGATGGTGCAACATGATAATCATCCTGAACTCTTGTCTGTTGGATTTCTGGGTTGTTTTCCAGATGAGTTCCAAGAAGGTCAATCGATTCATTTTGTCCAGCAACAAAATCATCACATCCTTCGTGGCATCTTCATGTTCACTTTATCGATTCACCCTTTAAGGAGTTTGATTGTTGCACATCCTATTAAACAACATACTTTAGTTAATTAAATTATCACAACATTGATACTTAAATGTTTTATTATGTCATCAAATACTATAATAAACTTACCTCAGATTCATGCTCAATGACCAATTTCTCCCCTCGATCTATCATATGTTGCTGAGGAGCCCTTGGGAACCATGCATTAGTGCATATTTCGGATCTTCATCTGAAGCTTCCTTTCGAAAGTGGTGAACCTAAGTGTACAAAGACATTTTAATTTATCAAGTATCATTTGTCATCCAATACATTCAAGTCACCAAAAAAATATAAAAAAATTAAATGAAATTATTCACTTACCAAGCTCCCACGAATACTATTATACCCACCCGACCCCAATTTATGGGACCCAATACTTGACAACCTAGCTTGGGTAGCCTTTGTTGTATCTCGAAGGCGTCTTTTACCTCCTTCTCGTGCAGATGGCATGTAGTTTGGATTTTTGAAGGACTTTCTCTTGAATTTGGCATCTTTGATAAGCTCATCCCATGTTGTTTGGTTAGTGATCCAAGTTCTGTCGGGATATCTCAAGTCATTTGTTAGCTTTGACCTTATTTTGTCTCTTTTAGAATGAATGAATTTCCGTGCATAATCCATTATGAAATCCTTGTTAAAACCGGGATTTCCAAACTCTTTTATGACATCTTCAAAGAGTTCATCTTTCTTAGAATTGGCTTGCTTTCTCCAATCCACTTGTATGGTATTTCCAAATAGGCATTCTGCGCGATGAAATAGAAATTGGAAAAATTTCGACCCCATTTCATCTTTTAAGACATTTCCATCCGAGGTTAACAAGATTGTAACCTCTTTCTTTCCTTTTGTGTTCACTGTGGAGATTGTTGCAGTCGTAGGGGTCACAGTAGCTTCCCCATTAGGTACATCAGGGGGCATGCCATTTTCTTCCTGTATGTATAGAGCATGAATGTTTGTTAGGACTATTGTAAACCATGCAATATGAAAAATTGCTGTTATGACTGTTTTATAGCACATGAATGATAATTAGGACTGTTAGGAATATTTTATACATAATTAATTATCATAAGCATACCTGTTCAGGTGCAGCAAGACCTGTACTTTCCAGCAATGTAGACTCCAATGCATGAATTTGCTTAATTACTTCCTGTCTAACTTCATAAAATTCAGGAGTATCTGGTAGGAGCGTTAAAATTTTGGCTTGTGATTCTATGATACTTGTCAAGGAAGCATGTTGTGGTGTTGGAGGGTGAATTCGGAGAGAACCCACACATGAAGGGTTACTCCTTAACTCTGGTGCTATATTATGTGTTGGCATGCTTGACGGAATTGGAATACTAAATGTTTCAATGTTGGATGTAGAAAGTATGGTACGGGATTTACTTGTCGGCGGCACTCTCATGTTAGGATTTTCTAGTGCATATGTAGAGGGCCTGCCACGATCCTTCAAAATATCATAAAACAAAATTATTAATAGTAAAAAAAAACTTCAAAGTTGTATGTAACATTGAACAACTTCACTAACAAATGAATAATAACATATGCAATACTAAATTGGTAAGGTATGCTTTGACATTTTGTTGGCCATTGCATGTTGAGAGCAGCAAAACAGAACTGCTTTGACATTTTGTTGGCCATTTCATGTATCCAAAAATATATATATTCAAAAGGACCAAAAGGTGTGCATCTTCATATAATCTTCAATAAGGAAACATTTAATGAAACAAGGAAACATGTGCAATGTATGCATTGACATAGAGAAAAAAACATTAGCAATCCACTCATAAAATATATCAAATTGTGTTATGTCCTTACAATGAATTTAAGGTTTACATTATGATTAAATAAAATCATCTTCATCTGACATTACAATTTCCTCATCTGGAGGCATGAATACACCATAATTAATGGGCCCCAGATCCACAAATAAATTAATACCATGGTTCTCATGATCTTCATCCCCTTCAGCCATAGGTAAATGATGATCAATAAACTCATCATGTTCATGTATTTCATCACCAAAATGTTGTTCTTGTCCTACTAGAACTTCATCTTGTTCATATTCATCATCAATAGTCATGTTATCATCATCCTCCACTTGGTCATCTATGTCTTCAAGTGGATCTTCTACCTCTTCAATTACATCATGGCCTTCTACATCTTCGGAAAAGGTGACTCTTCGCCCTCTTGGATCATAATCTATCACAAAGGACCAGCCAGGGTGTTCTAAATTTGGAACAAGAAATATTTGACTACATTGGTTTGGAAACACATAAGGTTCAGAAGTAGATTCAAACCTCGATGTATTTATCATATTGAATCCATTCTCATGCAACAAAATAGTTTTGTCAAGGCCCACTTCAATGAGCCTATACCATTCAACACGAAAAATAACTTTTTTAAAAGATGTGAAATCAAGCTCTATTATATCCTCCAACACTCCATAATACCGAAGTGTACTCGTGATTGTGTTTGTGTCATATGCATGTGAACGACACTCCACTTCAAATGGTGCTGAAATTCCACTATCATAAGTTTTCCGCTTCTCATCGATCTTCCTGATTCGAAAATGATGACCACTAATCCACATTGCTTTGTAATATGTTACCTAAATGCATATGTACATATTATCCAATTAGATTCAAGGACACAAAGTTAACTAACTAGTTTCAATGATAAAAAAATCTTTAGATTAAACAATTTTCATCATAATACTTTATTTGTATATTACCTCCCCATTTATAGATCCTTTAACGAAATCTACTTGTTTTTTTGTCACTGCTTTCATTCCCTTGGTTGCCTCGTGTTCAACATTTGTCTTTAACCAATGCCATGAGCATCTATCTGGCCATTTTCTTTTATGGCATGCAGGAAGTCCTCTATTAGAGTTTTGACCATGTCTATTATATATATCAGCCCATGCCTTTTCATCTTCTATTTTCTTTTGTTCAGCATACTTCTCCATCCATTGTAACATAAATTTAGAGTTGTATGCAACATACAAATGCAATGACTCCCACTCCTTAGCATCTACAACAAAAAGTATTTAACTAATCATTGATCTAACCATTCTTTAAAGGATGCATCATACAATACTTAGGATTAAAAAACTACTACTAACATTTAAGATTACCTTTTATCCTCTTTGAAGTTCCTTGACCCTCTAGTTTTCTATCTCCAATGGATTGAGGTTGCTGATCACCCCATAATCTTGGAGCCTCCAGATGCAATTGAGGCAAGTACTCAGATAAATGAACCATGGTTTGAAAAACCATGTACCCTTCAACCATAGAACCTTCAGGTCGAGCTCTTTGCCTCACAAAATGTTTTAGGACCTTCATATATCTCTCTACAAGCCACATTGTCCTGAGATGGATGGGCCCACATTGTTCAATCTCTTCTACCAGGTGTATAAGGTAGTGCTCTTGAGAATTGAAGAAACTTGGAGGGAAACACATTTGAATGTCACACATCAAAAGAGCAACATTCCTCTTCCAATAGTTCAGCTCATCTGGATGTATCTCTTTAGAAGATACCCACCTATAAATTTTACTAACAAGCATTAACATATCACCAGTTATAATATTTGCAAAATATATGTTAAAACAATTATAAAGACATTGAAAATGATATTTATAGAAGGAAAAAAATTAATTATTGAATAACAATTGATGGTTTATAATACCTCAAATATTTGGACAATTTGTAAATTGTTTGTGCGATGTCATGGTTGAAAGTGCTTTGTATTGCTGTAGGAAGCACATACTACACCAACATTGAAAAATAGCGTTTAAAATATATATTATCTTCTACATTACTAATATATTGAAAATTTCAATTATACTATCAAGAAATATAAGATATCACGAATTACCTTTATCCAATTATGCCAATCATGTGTTTTCATTCCAGAAAACTCTGAACCATCTCTTGTGAATACGGTTTTTAATGTCGCACCAAAACCAGTTGGAAATCTTATGGCACGCATAGTATCAAACATATATTGTTTCTCCTCTGCTGTAAGAACCCATGGCGCAGGATCATATGTGTTATTTTCATGTAACCACATGTTTGGCATCATATTGACGGTTTTGAGGTCCTTCCTTAATTTTATTTGGTCTTCATTGTTGGTTCCCTTTAGATGTTTCCATAAGCACTCTGCCACATTTTTTCCAATATGCATTGTATCAAATAAATGAGCTATTGGGAGATGCTCGTAATAATCTAACTTATAAAACTTAGATAGTCTTTTCATTCCCAATGGATAAGCTCTCCCTTCCTTTTTGTCATATGCTGATTTCCACCTCAAAGGGTTCATCCTTTTTGGCCGCCTCCTTTCCTCTTCCTTTCCATTGAACTTATTTTTCTCATGCATGCGATAACGATGGTTTTGAGGTAAGAAGTGTCTGTATTCATCGTACACGGTTTTTTTAAGATCCTTTGATTGCCTAGATACAGTGTTTGGCCCACATGATGGACAACCATGTTTCCCTTTAGTTTGTAGGCCTGAAAAATCAGTATGGAAACCATATTTAATTAATGGGCAGCAACATAAATAGAATGATTACAAATGAATATGATAAATAGATTACCACAACACACAGAGAGCCCCGGAGCGTCGTGAATTGTCCACATAAGTATTGCATGAAAAAGGAAGATCCTATCATTGCTAGGTCTTGATACATCATACATGTTGACACCCTTCCATAATTCGCATAACTCATCAATGAGAGGCTCCATGTATGTGTCCATATCTTTCACCTGGTGTTTTCCTATGAAGAAAATGTGAATTAAAATTTAAATATATTCATGTAAATGTACATCATTTTCAAGAGAACATCACACTAAGAAGTTCATATACCTGGTATTATTAGAGTTAGCATTGCATGCTCTTTTTTCATTGCCATCCAAGGGGGAAGATTATTGTTAACAAGGAAAACCGGCCAAACAGAGTATGTTGTTCTAAGATCTCCGAAAGGATTGACACCATCCATTGCCAATGAAAGTCTTGCATTCCTTGGCTCATTTCTTAAATCAGGCCATTTTTCTTCAAGCTCCTTCCATCTTTGCTATCAGCCACCATACGCATGACACCATCTTGGCTCCTTCTTAGTGCATGATAGTCCATAAATTTTGCCAAATCTTTACATTTGAACATCCTCTCAAACCTCGGTGTTATTGGAATGTGGCGTAAAACCTTATAAGGAACTTTCTTGGACACTTGATCTTCACGATATCTATTGGTGAAACATATTGGGCATTGTTGTAAATTTTCATTTTCACCATAGTATAAGATATGGTCATTTGGACATGCATCATATGTTTTGTACTCCATCCCAATGTCTTTCATTGCTGAAGATACTTCCTTTTGTGAACGAGGCATCTTATTTTCCTTTGGAAGTATCTTATCTGCCAAAAGTCTGCATAAAACAACAAAAGATCTTTATATTATTCACTATACACAATATTCAAAACTTGAATGACATGGAGAGATATAGTTTAGAGGAGTTTAAAATATACCTCAAGATATCAGTGAAGCATGTATTCGTCATTCCATGCATAACTTTCAAGTTCAAAAATAACATAAGTGTTGCCAATACAGACAAATTTGCATTTGGGTATAGAGGCGTCCTAGCAAGTTGAGTTAGGGGCGAATCATCAACTTCTTCAGCATATGTGTAGAAGTCTTGTAAAAATTCGTTCACCCCATCTTCATTTAATTGAGAAGTGGTATCACCCATATATGTGTCTTCTTCTTCATTGTGAGTGCCACTATCATCATTGTCATATGCCCTTTCCTCAACATTGTTATGAACTTGGATTGGCTAAACATTACAATATCATTTAAAATAGTCAATGCGATATGAAAAGTTTATATTTTTTAATAACAAGCATTTTTGAAATTTCATTATAGTATACCTCTTCTATATAAACTCCATACTTCAACCTATGGATACCAACGAGTCGACGCTTCTTTAATTTTCTATTTTTGCACTTTTCACAAGTACAATATATCATTTCATTAAAATATTCATTTGTCCCTGGAGTAGGTCTTGGTATATGTTCATCTGAACATTCAGATGAAGATATACTATTTTCCTGCATAAATCATATACTTTAAATAATGAGCATCTACCTCTCAACTTGAGACTTTTATTTTTATAGTTTGGAAATGGGTAATTCTGTTATGATGTTTTCGTAAACTAAAACATCATTAGTTTGAACTATGAGATGCCTAAAACGCTCACTGTGGGTCTGAAACGTGGCTTATTTAACGTGGCTTGTTAAATAAGCCACGTTTCATAATCCATTTTTTGTAAGCTAAAATAGGGTCCATTATGAGTGTTATTTAAGATCTGAGTATTATTAAAAAAACTCATGACTATGATAATATTAATCTTTATTGAGATTAAATTCATTAAAGAAATAATACAAGTGGCAGAAAATGAAAGTACCTGTCTTTCCATTTTTTCCAAGAATAGTGGCTAATTAGGTAATAGTGTCCTACAAAAAAAAGTAACACTCGTCATAATAATAAAGAAAAATATTTTTAAAAAATGAATAAAAGTATCTACACGTTCTAATTATTTACCAATATATCTAGGACTAGAATGTCATCTTATCTTACCTTCTTGCAGTAAAGCCACTCCACACCAACTAGAGCAAGAGAAGACAATGAAACCTAGAAAAAAAGAAAAGACGAAGAACTTAGACAAGGAAAAGCAATCTAATTTATTAAAAATGAAAACAAAATAGCATGAGAAGGTCCACATATTCAAAACCATGCTGCAATAAGACCTATGATAAGTTACAAGGTTAACTTGGAAGCAAACTTGAATCTTGGAACTTATCATAGGTCTTTGTTTTCATTACAAATAAAGTAGATTGCTTTTCATTGTCTAGTATCCAGTATCAATCCAATTTATACTCTACAAGCTCCGTCATTATAATATCTAATGACCAAATATGTGCCTTGATAAGAGGCTTCTCTGCCCAAATGTACAAGTCATGAAATATTTTAATTCCTTTCTCAAATGAAAGGAGGGCAGAAAAGCCTCTTATCAAAGCACGTATCTTGTGATTATATATTATAATGACAAGAGATTATTCTACTTTATTATTGTGTTACTCCACTTAATCTTTTCGAATATAGCTTTTATTTCTGATCTTAGAATTTTCCAAACCCGAGAATAAGTTACAGTGTGCTCAGCTGTAATGTATTATAACATTAAAACTATACTAACAACGAGGAACATTAATCAAGCCTAAAGAGTTAGGCAACATCCAGAATACATCAGCAGTGTTAGGCAACATCCAGAATACATCAGGGCATTGAAAAAGGCTTGGGCAGCATATGCAAGGCTTCGTGGCTTCAACATGCAAGATAGAAGTGTTGCACAACAAGAGACAAGGTCCCAAGGTTTCGTACGACACAAATAGTGATGCACAGCTAAGTATAGGCTTGCGCAACAAGGTTAAGCCTTTGCAGATTGGGTAGGCATCTGTGGCTTCTATAAAAAAGAGTCAAGGCACTAAGGTTTGAGTGGCATGCTCAAACGTGGAGCGGCATTCTACAAGTCTGTATTCAAGTGGATCTAAATGTTTTTGGATGATAAAGAATTGTTTGTGAACCTGGATGTTGTTACATCACATTGACATGCCTCTAGTATGTTCCACATAATTGAGGCAATCTCTAATCCACATTGCATAATCTTATGTGCTATAAACAGAAGTGAAATTTATGTTGTTAGCTATGATCAACCAACAGTCCATAAAGTGAATATGATACATTCACACACACAAAGAATAATGTAACTAATAAAAACTGAAATTTTAATCATACTATAGCTCTATACAGAGTAAATCTTGGAGAAGAGATGTAAAACTATGCAAACTTGTCCCTCCCAATACTGCAGCACATATTTATGTACAAACTTTGCAGACAAAAACATTAAAAGGAAAAGATGATATTAATGGGGTATTACTCTAACACTGTTCATATAGGTACTTG
The DNA here is from genome assembly GCA_018340775.1 of Taxus wallichiana var. yunnanensis. Taxonomy (NCBI): domain Eukaryota; kingdom Viridiplantae; phylum Streptophyta; class Pinopsida; order Cupressales; family Taxaceae; genus Taxus; species Taxus wallichiana. Next base: position 705,284,066 of record CM031235.1, read on the forward strand.
ATATTGTTCCTTCCATGCAAAAACTATGTCAATCTCCTATGTATAAGGGACGCCACTATACTTGCAAAAAAAATTATAGCAACAAGTTTCCTGCAGAATACCATGACCATCAATAATCATGGATCCCTTGGAAATGAATTGAAAATTTTCTGCAGATGATTGGAAATTTCTTAAGAGTCGCTCCGCTAACTGTGTTACATGTAGGGCATCCTGAAATTTGGGTGGCAGTCATTCAATGCCTCCAAAAAGTTCTTCTGCTGCTGGTGGAAATTTCGATTGGGTTGCATTGAATTGAGAAAGGATGATACATTGTTACTATTGTTGTAGTTGTCATTGTTGTATCTCTTTGAGGGGTGGAGTGCCTCATCCCTATAAGCTAAAGAGAGGGTCCTCTTGAGAGAGTTGAACTTGTTTTGTGTCTCCACAGTTCATATTTCTTGATTGGGCACAACATAAAGAGAGATATATACTCAAAAATATTACTGCACTAAGTAACTCTGGCACAAGCGTATTACGAGAACTGGCCAACAATAAATTTCTGCAGGATCAGATTCAATGTCTACCTAAAACATAGCCCCAACCATGGCAATGCTTAATAATCAGTGATTGGAAGATTGGCTGTGTATATGAGGCCATTTTGAGGTTTATACAAAGTCATCTGAGAACAGTGTGTGAAGCTTCTATATTAGTTGTCCTGTTTGATATACACCTGTAGCTGTAGAGATACAAGCCAGGGAAGAAAATGCCATCTTTGTCTTCTACAGTGTTATGCTGCTGGATTAAACACATATTTGTTTGGCTTGGGTGCCGTAGAGAAATTAATGATGAACGCAACCAGAGCCCCAATGTAAACATGAAAAACCAGTTGTCATTTTCTGCAGGAAAAACCAGTTGTCATATTCTGCAGGAAACTTGTTGCTATAATTTTTTTTGCAAGTATAGTGGCGTCTCTTATACATAGGAGATTGACATAGTTTTTGCATGGAAGGAACAATATCAAGTACCTATATGAACAGTGTTAGAGTAATACCCCATTAATACTCCATTAATAATCCATTTGATGGTGGTCAAATTATGAGTGAAGGTGAAGGTGTCAATCTAGAGGAACATCGGTTGATGTGGAAAGCGTGTGAGCTAACTCCTATGAAGAAGGATCTAAATGAATTGAACAACAACTCGAGACACATCCATTTCCCAACATGTGGGGAGCCACTTTTAGTAGCCATCAATCCGAGCAGAAAGGTTATTAAAAGTCGTAGTCCTCAAGTCCGGCGAGTTGATGGTTTTATTCACAACTTCAAAGATTCTTTCCCGTATCTATAGATGTCCCAAGGTCGGCTACATTGAATAACACGAGTTGTCCTATATATACATTTAGGAGGGGTTCGATTTGCATGGCTCTAGATGAATCTACACGCTATATGGCTCTATATGGAAAAGAAAGGAGCAAGATAGTAATATACAAGTTTGATGAATCATTTCGCTCGACTATTGAAATGTTGAGGAATCTTGAATCATATAAGGGGAACAAGATCATTACATGGATGCATTTAATTCCATGGAAAATGGAGCTGCTCTTGGTTGATGTCTTCCAGTGGGCAAGAGTAGTAGAAATCCATGATGAAGGCAAAGCATATTTCTTATCTTCTTTATCAATCATGGCCTCCTTTTAAAGCATGCCCCTATTTAGGATACATATGATGAAGGCTTGTTGAACTGAAAGAGAAGAAATAGGAATTGTTGGTTCCTGCCCCTATTTAGGATACATATACCACATTTTTGACAAATTTAATACAACTCCTGCATTGTTTCCAGATTATAAGAAGTGCATTACGTTCAAAGTGGTATTAGAAAGCAGCAGATCGGCTCCCTGCTATGGAGAGGCATGCATCAAATATTTAGAAGCACTTATTAGACAACTTAAGGCAGGTAAAGATAAAGATTTTACAAATATGAAGATTCAATTCCTAACCGACAATGTAGAGAATTACCTGATATCAGTTCCAGCAGAGGAACAAACCCCTGTGAAAATGGGAATGTGGGTTCGCAAACTTGTATGCCTCGTGCCCGTTCAAATAGCTCGTGCAGAAAACAATGCCATGGTAGCTCTCTAGGATGGACTTCAAATACCCCATGATATTAGCTACGTGGACAGCGTATCGCTTGCTAATTCTATACGCTTTGGCTTCTATGATGCTGTTCTCAACAGCTGGAAGGGTGAAATTAAGGTTATATCCTCCATGGGAAAGCAGAGCAGCGGAAAGTCATATTTGCTGAACCATCTTTCAGAGTCTCTTCTGGATGTTGCAGGGGGCAGGTGCACTGATGGTGTCTGGATGACAATTACAACATGTGAAAATGGAGATGGCCAGGGGGACAGCAGGTACTTGTATGTACTCTTAGACTTTGATGGACTGGGCAGCTTCGAACGAAGCGAACAGGAGGATATGCTCCTCTCTGTTCTCAACGCTGATGTTAGCAATTTTACACTATTTAACAAAAAGGTATGCAATTTGTGGCCTTAAAATTCTGTAATGTTTTTTGTTTTAAATCCTGTTGCTTTGATAAGATGTACTTAGTTGAGATGAGGGGGGAATCCATTTTATGAAAAATAAAATATGAATAACCCATCCATCGTACACTTTCTTTCTTACCTGTTTCCGGTATTTAACAGGATTTTCACTTAGACAAGGACACAGAATCGCATTCATGTTTTTTTATCTCTAGAATGGCATCAATTTGTTGAAGCAGGACAAAAATTTGTTTAAAGGTCTATTTTACATCGCAATCAAGGATGTTGATACATCGCAATCAAGTGTGTGTTGGGTTTATTACAATGGGTGTGGCAACGATTTGATTTCCTGCAAAGAATACAACGTTTGTGATTTTTTTAGTCTGTAATCAGCTACACTGTTATAATGTGTGTAACTGCACTGTGACACAAGGATATGATCTCCTCCGAACGGTTTAGAATGTCATTCTTATATTTCTCATATGGGTTGCTGTTAAGATGATGAAAGAAATATTGTATTCATGCATTAGGGCTTCCTTACTAGAATGATGTACTGGTTCAGATTAGGCTTTTCATATATTACCAGTGCAGGTCAGGTATCTCCGTACATGACTCCCAACATGATTATGGTGATACATAACTTATTGGACTGATTTGACAGAAACATTGTGATACCCAGTAAACTATGGACCCTAACATTAAGGTTGTCATACACGCTTATTTTTGTAGAATGGGCCCTAACATTTGTTTTTTCATGTACAATTTTGTTGCGAGAATGGCATCGAAGAGATTGAGAAATCGAGTCGAAAGTCATGAAATCAAGCAATTATGAATGCGAACAACAATGATCGAAACGCCAAAGTGGAAGATTTCTTGGGAGGAGCATTTGTAGGTGTTCAGTTTTCAGATGATGCAGAAACTCATCACATTCATACATCAGAACTAGATCAAATTTATGGCAAGGCACCTGCACCCGCATTCAAAGCAGAGATTTAGATCACATTTCTCGCAAAGAATGAATACCAGCATTGTGGGAGATCATATGCACGTCAATGGATTCTCAGACTTAACCAGTGATTCATCTAAGCACTCCCAGTATCAGTCTGACCAAGCTCATGCTTCGACTGCAATGCAAGACATATACAACAATAATGGGGATCAGAGCCTACAACATGTTTTCAGACTGCAGCCTCCAGCTTTCTCAGAGCTCATATATGAATTGACACCTGTGTATTGATCGGTCGACAGTTACATCAAAATCTCGATTGTATTGATTACATTGTCTGAGATCTCCATGCATTTCTAAGTTTTTCATTACTGTCATATATATATATATATATATATATATATTTGAATTCGACAAATCAGCTCTTAAGCATGTTGGTTAACTTAGAATAGGCAAGACAAGTGCAAATTGTCTCTCCAACAACTATAAAAGCTGGTTTAGAACTGACAATATGAGCGGCCATAGCCACATAAAAACTTCAAAAATTATCAAAATTATTTACTACCATATAGAAACTACAAAAAAATTTATAGCCCAATATTAATCTTGATCACACAACCATTGAAATATTCAGTTGATTGTGCTGCTCTTTCTATCTTAAAAGCAAAGAATCAGGTCACTTATCTCACATGCAAACAGACCAACTCAACCCGGGATTTTAAAAAAAGATAACACAGTGTATTTTTGACTAAATTTGCAATGTTAGCTAAAAAGATTGTATAATTGCCGATCCTTATAAGAAATAAAGAAAACTCATGAATTAGGTTGGTTATGAAGTTGAATGCATAAGAATTTTCCAAGAAGAGACATTGTTTTCATTCAAACAATGAATCTTAGCCCTTTATATCTGTGGAAGAAAAAAACAGACACCAATTGAGATGTTCAAAGATTTGGAAGCTGGTAAACACAATTTAATTCTTATTCATATCTAAAGATCTAAACAAGCAAAGAAAGGAACGGACTAATCTGAAGACATTTCACCTGTCCTGTACAAAAATGGCAGGCGTGGTTTATAACAATCAAGTTGAACTGAATGATGAGTTCTTTGCACGTATGGCAACTTGAAATAAAAACCTAAAAATTATGTAGGATGCACAAGGTTGTGTATTGTGGAAGGAGAACTTTCATAACTCTCATAATAATGACTGTTATTTTGTTGCTCATGTTGCCGCGCCTCTTGAAAATCCCATATAGAACCTGAGAAAGACTGGTCTAATATAGACTCAGAGAAGAAGTGATCTTCCACTTGCTCTTGGATTTGGCTCTGGTTACTCTGATTTTGCAGGAGGTAACTGTTTTCTATGAAATCCTGCAATGGGACTCCAATGGGATCCCATAATGTTTCATCAAAGGAGGCCAATTTGGAGGAGTGATCTAATTGGCATGAGTGTAAGGGATCAGAAATAGTATCTGAAGCTGATGGGCATAGATGATTTTGCCATTCCTTGTAGTAGAAGGACCTTCAATTACTCCCAGCTGCTCTAGAAACTCTCTTAGGTCGACCTGCTGGGAGCTTTCCACTATCTCAAGAGGATCAGCAGCGTCATCAACACTCATATGACTAGGGGCTGAGCCCTGCTGCAACAATGGCGTAGAAGAATTGCACTTGTTCTGAATATTATTATTATCAAAACTTGGTGGGAATGGGTTTCCAACACCGGGCTTCTCATGATCCTTTACACTGCCATTATTGTTCAGGTATTTCATCTCCTCTAGCTTCTGGCGAATGTGATGGAGATTGGGTAATACATTGGTATTCATACTACTGCATCCTCTCCTATTGGTCGAGTACTGCTCTACTGACCTAAACAACAATAATAATATGCACGAGCTCTCAGATTTCAGTTTAATATGCATGATAAAAATGCATATTAAACTGGAAGCCCTGACATATTAAACAGATTTTTGGCATTTGCTAAGATTTTGGTAAATAAAAAGCAATATTTGGATCAACTAAGTGTGTTGAGATCATGCATCCTGTTGCAAAGAGGTGAATCCAGATATGAAATAATTAGGTACAGTAAGTTATTTCCCAAGGATCACCATCCAGCCAGATAGGCTTGTTGGGGATTAAAGAGATTGAGTTTAACTTTGTCATTGGTTGGGGCAGAGCTAGTAGAATATAGGAACTCTAGTTTAGTGTTATCAATTAGATCTTGTATGATTGTTTGGAGATAATAACAACAGCTTTCCTAGCAGTACTGTTCCAACTGCTACAGAACCCATTGCAAATAAAGACTGTTTTGTTTTGACTATACCATGTCAGATAAAGTGGAGCACAGGCGGCGGCAGTATTGAAATAGAGGGAAAAAGATACAGCCACCGACACACCGGCCCAGCTGAGCACACTATCGACGGCTAAGCAAAGATCTAATACGAATGCTATCTGAAATACGAATGCTAAGCAACCATCTGAAATACGAATGCTAAGCAACCATCTGAAATACGAATGCTAAGCAAAGATCTAATATCAGACAGATCTAAAAAATGGCAGTTGAGAAATGTTCCCAGCTAGAAGCTGCCACAAAATATACCCTCGAATCCTGTAAGGGCCGGACAGGTCGAAAACCAAACCATCGCGGCGGCCATTTCTGTGCATAAATCTTTAAATGCTCACAGCTAAAACAAAACAAAACAGGGCAAAACGGCGGATACCTGCAGCTCGCCCTCCTCCTCTGCGCCTGATCAAATCCGCATGACCATCTAGTGCATGCTTGTTTCCCTCCCGCCCGAGCTTGTTGGCCATTTTCCACGCCTTCGGATTTTTCGCCCAGTTCGCCCGCTTTGCAAGCCGCGCGCCTCAGATTAATACTAGAGAGTTTTTTTAATTAAAAAAATACATTAAGGGTTTTTGAGACAAAAGTAGGAGGGTGCATTAATTAGAGACAAAAATATATTTTTGTCTCTAATTAATGTCTCAAATGACCCCCCCTTGTAGTAGTGTGGGTATTTCCAATATATGGTCCATTTTATCTATTCTTTGAGTCTATTGTAGTTTTTGGTCCTTCTTTGGGTTTCTTTCCCATTATGGGGAGACCGGTGTGCCGATAGGGTCTAAATTTAAATTCAAGAAATCTAGAATTTTTTTTTTTACTGTATTTTATATAGAAGTGAGTGGTACAATATCATTCCTATGGAAAAAATATTTACAATAATTTAGAGCATTTGAAAAAATATGAAGAACATCAAACCTTCTTTTTTCATCGAGTACTCAAATTACAACATTAAAAGTGACAAGGTTTGGTATGTGTGACATTATACTTCTCTCTATAGAACAATGCTCTTATACTTTTTGATTTTGTTTTAAAGATTGTGTAAATTCCTAGGGGATGGATAATAATGGAGGGATATTATATGACCCAAAAAAACTCCCATTTTTATGTCATTCCTATGAGCATTAACATGATTTCTAAGACGGATATTACTATATGAGAGATATGCATATAATTATGGGAAAGTGAGTATGGATTTCAAAGATCTAAAGTTGAAATACTTGATATTCAAAACATTTTTTCTTGTTTTCCTATTTCTATAATCATGCACTAACATTCCATAGAAATTACAATAATAATTATAGGGGAGGTTCTTTTTTCCTATTGATTTTTATACCTATCTTCATTATGTTTCTATCTAGACCATATTTATGTTGTTTATTATTTGTTACTATATTTAAATTTTTGACATAACTTATATTCATCTAGAATTCTCAATTTTTAATTATTACTAGATCAAAAATATTAATGCATGCTTGCGAGCATCGTTGGTACTCGTAATTTAGTTATCTTATGTTTGTCAGTCCAAGGCAGTGTCCATGGCTATCTGCAACAAAGGAAATAGTTGGAACTATGCTCAATATTTATTTAATAACGAGATTAACAAAATACTATACTAATTGCCGAAAGAAATGAAGTTGATTGACAACAAAAGACTATTGAATGCAAAATTAAAAGTACTGAAAATAATGCGATGTTGATAAATCAAATTAATGCAAAATAATAGAGGAAATGAACAAGAAATTATCCCTTCATGTTGGGGAGGAGTGGCCCTTGCTCCTTCCCATCAATCCGGTTACTGATTAAGTCACAAGAGTAGAATTTTCCCTTGAATCAACACTTTATTGAACTAGCAATTGCACCATAAGTGTGCAATGGAAATGCCAATAGGTGGGCATGACGAGGGATGTGAGTTCAATAAATGAGTGTGGTTAGAATCGTGAATACAATTAGAAGTAATAATGCAAGTAATGATATTCCAAGTGTTATTCCTTTAATAATAAGCCATGTGTTTCAAATTCTATTCCTTCAGTAGTAGCTAGGAATATTGCTTAATAAACACTCTTACACTACATATTAAATGTGTGTCCTCTTTTGCCAATCTTCAATCTACTTGTCTTTTACATACATATCATTTTATAGTAAAATATTTATGTATCTACACCTCTTGGTAACTACATATTAAAACACGTCTGAATCTCCCATCCACCTATCAAGCATATATACAAATAGAGCACTCTGTCATTTTCCAATAATAGAAATAAAATTAGCGTATTATCACTGGTAAGTAAGGCAAGTCGCTTGCACACATTGTATTGGTGTTGGGAGCTTTCACAACAATTAAATGTTACCCACACCTTGTATGCCTTTTTATCAATATTTCCTTGATATGACAAGTATAATAGGGTAAGTGCACAAAGAGGGGGAGAGGGGGTGGTTGGGGCAAAAACTAGACACAAATTTGATTTTAAGTGAAACATGATCGCATTTTGGGAAAGCGCAAACGCGTTATGAATTATCAGTTTGGTAATTCCAATCCTAAAATGCTAGCGCGTTATAACGAGCTCACATTCATGATTGCTATGTGGTATATATGCTTATGGGAGGGATATATTTACTAATATTTTACAAATTTTTCTTTTATTAATCTTTATACTTTATTATTTCTTATACTTTAAATTTATTTTAGTAAATATAAGAAGTTAGGGTCACTCTGCACCTTATGGAACTAGTCTCACAACTCCATCTGTCACGGTTTAGAAGATAGTTTTTCAGATTCTAATCTAGTCAGTACATAGGTATTTTTTAGGATTCAACATTCAACCTAAAGCTTTTAGGGTTTAAATTATACAATCGATATCTATTTTGTGAAAGAATATAGTCATTGTTTAGGTTTTGGGGTCTTCTTGATTGGTTATTGACATTTATAGGAGTTTTAGATGTGTCAAAACTATATTTTATAAAGCTCACAACTCCCAAAGGTAGCAATAATTGCTCAATATATGGACTCATGCAATTCCTTATAACACATAATAAATCAAAACACATATGTAAGTTTTTATCGATTCAAATAATCAAGGGAATGGTCATCATGAGGTCTATGAAGGATCTAAAACATCATGAAGACAATGAGTGCAATTAGAAAAATCATGAGGTCTTCCTCAAGGCTTCCTTCATTCTCTCAATGTTATCCCTATCCCAAGAATTTCCTCTAGTGCTATGTTTTGGTCCAACTTTCCCTGACTAGTTCAATTGGGTTTGTTTCCTCAACTAAGAAGCTTCAAATCTAGGCACCTTTGAATCTATTCCTCTCTTCTGAGATAGTATTATCATTCCATCATGTTCTCAGAAAACTAAACCACCTATTTCACTCATCTAGTTGCTCAACATTCATCCAAAGACTCCTCTCACTTTCCTTTACCAAAATTGCCCTTACATTGCACAAGAGCAAGGTTCACTGGTCACTTCTTGGTTTGTCTACTTTGCAAACTCTTCATGCAAGCTAAAATCATCCCTAAACACCCTTCTCAATCTCAAGGAGGTATGAAAAGTTTGGTTAACATAACCTTCCATTAGCTGCTCCATTCACTATCCACTCTCTTAGACTGGCCTTCCCACTTTCTAGCCCTGCCTGGGTGTTATGTTGATTGTATCTTCAGCTTTAAACACATACTCAACAAGTTTGAGGGAATTGTAGAGTACCCATTAAGGGTTTCTAGTTGCATTAAGAGTTTTAGGTTTGAACTCCAAAGATAAATACCACTTCCTTCATTAAATTGAGCTAACAATTAGGTCTAGGTTTGTATTTGTTGTTTCTCCCCTAGACTATCACTCACACCTCAACATGCACCCAATGAACCTTCTAATTTTCCTTTGAATCTCCTAATAGACCTCCTTAGCATCATATCTACCAATTTTCAAGCTTCAACTCATTGATTAGAGCCTTCAAACCATGAGCCCTAGGCTTAACTAATGAGGGGTTACTAAACAACTCGGGAAGGTGAATTTCCTTTACCTTTTGACTTGTACAAACTTTCAAAACTCCAAATAAATTCTAGGTTTATTAACCCATTCCCTTCATGATTATTTTACTAGTGAGAGAGTAATGAACCTTTCAAAGGCTTAGAACAATGGGTCTTTTCTTATCTTCCTGTAGGTGTATAGTAGGGCTAGGGTTACTATGCTTTGAGGGTTTACTCAAACTAATCATAGTTCTAGCTAACATTCCACATTTTTGGAAGTTTATGAGGTGTCATGCACTCTTCCATAATCTTCCAGTCTTCTCCCACTCAACTTGTCTTCATGATACTCTCCCTTGATCCTTTTACACAACCTGTACACTAACATGCCATGTCTCTAGACTGTTAACAACACTATCAACAATAATGATCAAATACAACCTAATATATGTGTAAGATATTGTTATGAGCATGTCTCATTCACAATATAACTCTTCAACTCGTTCCTCTTGTCTTTCTTAACTCTGATTTGTGCTTCACAGTATTCAACCATTAATTATTCAACAAAATCACCATAACTCACAACCACAAGAACAAGCATATACATACATGCAAGGAATGTAATGAAATAATCTATACTTATCTCTCCATCAGTCTACAAACACCATATTGAACAAGCATTTGGATTCACCATTAGCAGTTTCATCATATAATCACCATACATAGATTCCCTATATCACAGTGGTTTGCAAAACTATGTTTTCTTCAAATTCTTGGAGCCTCAGCTCTCCCAAACCTTGGATCATTTGAATGATAGTCTCATCAGTTACAAACATGAGGTTTTGTACTCCTTATAAGATAATTACTATTTGAATTGTGACCCTTTAACTTCCTTTAGTCTTGTGACCTTTCAAGTCCCTCAATACAACATCATAGCTTAAAAATGGTGACTCCAAGACCCATACTTCCTAAATTCACTCACATTGACTCCTAGACCCCACTAGGACTTACATTCATGACTTAAATCCCCTAAAGACCTACATGAAACCTTGAGATTCCTAGTCCATACCCATAATAGCCTTCAAATTCACATTTTTCACTTTTAGAGGGAAAGTATGTAATTTAAATTTTTAAAAGGCCAAGACTCAAACCACCACACCAAACTAACTCACATGGATTCCCTAGACCTATAACACACCTGCACACTAAAAATTGATAACACCATGACATATTTACAAAGATGGAGATTATGCTCCTACATCATTGGTGATGGTAGTCATCTTGAGATAAAAAATGGTGCATATCTCTTGATATATATTTTTTATTATGGGTAAATAGTTTTTGAAATGGACTGCACTTGCTTGAACAATGCTCAAAAGCTAGATTTTATTGTAAATCCCAACAACAAAGAATAATCTGCCAAGATTAAAACCAACAAAAGCAATGTATTTGGTTTGAAAAACAACTAAAAACAACAACTTAATATCAACTTCTGCCTCAACAACTCATGAAATAGGCCATTTGCCTAGATGAAACAATAATAGCACCCAAAAAGACAAGAATCATACCTTGTCCAATATGGTGGGGGATTTAGATTTGGCATTTCCCTTCTTTTTCCTATCCACCACTTTCCATTCTGATTTCCAAATCCACCGCATTGGACGAACAACTACAATGGATTTGATAGGGATGTGACCATAGGAAGGGGGTCGAAGCATCCTTAATCACTGAATCAACACCCTAAAGAGAATAATCTGGAGGTAGCTTCTCTCGTAGAATTGATCTTGAACCATCCATGACGGGTGAGTCAACTTGCAGGTGTGCACTAGATTCCTCATCTTGATCATCAACACATGGTGCATCTCTTGATATTATTTCTATACACTTAATCAATATTTGGTGATGTGCTCACATCTTGCAATTTAAGGAGTGGATTTTAAAGTGATTCAAAGTACTAGAGTTCAAGATGGATCTCACCCTCAAATATTCCTTCAAGTATCATCTAGGATCAATCCTTCCATATAGAGGAGGAAACCTATTTCCATGAGGATAAATCGAGTGAAGATGTGTCCAAATACTATAATCATGTTTCCACTCATGTGACATCTTGGTCAGGAAGTGAATTGTGAAGTTAAAAAGGGTGTCATCATGTTCAAAGGTGAAATGGGAAGCTCATGGAGTGAGTTGAGGATCATCATATCTTTATTTCCATCATGTTAAAACCTCTTTAAGGAACAAGCCAAGATGAGCTATTCAAGCTACCAAGGCATTTAGGACCATCATGTGTGAAGGATCAAGGAATCATCTATCTCCATGAGAGGCATATGAGAAAAGAGGTGTATGAGTATCTTGAAGTTGATTCCATCTGAGGATAATTCTGGAGCCAGGAGGGTTAGAGGATGATCTTCATAGAGAGCACCATGTATGTAAGAATGAGAAATTGTCTGAGTTTCACTTGATGTCACTCACTTGGTAGTGTTATTAAACACTCATTTGAACCTTGTAGTGTGATCACACTTCAAAGGAGGAAGGACATTATAACCACATCATTTCAGTCGAATAGGTGGCCACATGAAAAGAATCTCATTCAAGTGAAAAATACTTCCATCTACATGGTGAATACCTATTTCAGTAAGTGATAGATAATCAAAAAATGGTTTGAGAATCATGGAGTTGATTTGTGATCACTAGGGTTAATTATGGAGGCCTTAAAAAATAAGAGAGTGATCCTCACTCTTTCCTTGTAATTAGAAGAGAGCATCCTATTCCCATCACAATGTAGGTCTCATAATAGTGTTTCTAAACACTTAAGTCATCACTTGAGGTTTTAGAAACATGTTTTCAACTCATGGTAACTCATGTTTTACCACTTTTTCATGTTAGAAGTTTCATCACTCAAAAACACAACCCTAAATCTTGAACCCTAAACCCTAAACCCTAAACCCTAAGCCCTAAAGACTAAACCCTAAAACCTAAACCCTAAAAACCTAAACCCTAAGCCCTAAACCCTAAACCCTAAACCCTAAACCCTAAACCCTAAACCCTAAGACTTAAGCCCTAATCCTAAACCTAAAACCCTAAAGCCCTCCTAAACCCTAAACCTAAAGCCTAAACCCTAAACCCCCTAAACCCTATTTTCACCACCTTGAAACCTAAGTCCTAAACCATAAACCCTAAACCCTAAACCCTAAACCAAACACTAAACCATGAGCCTTAAACTCTAAACCCTAAACCCTAAACCATAAACCCTTAACCCTAAACCTTAAACCCTAAACCCTAAACCATAAACCCTAAGCCCTAAACTATAAACCCTTAAACCCTAAACCCATTAACCCTAAACCCTAAACCTAACCCTAAACCCTAAACCCTTAAGACCTAAGCCCTAAACCCTAAACCCTAAACCCTTAACCTAACCCTTAACCCTAAATCATAAACCATAAAGTAAAACACTAAACCCTATTTTTACTACCTAAACCCTAAACCCTAAACCCTAAACCCTAAATGTTAGACCCCTAAAACCTAAACCATAAACCCTAAACCATGAGCCATAACCCTAAACCCTAAACCCTAAATCCTAAACCCAAAACCCAAAACCCTAAAACCTAAACCATGAGCCCTAAACCCTAAACCCTAAACCATAAGCCCTAAACCCTAAACCCCTAAACCCTAAATCCTAAACTCTAAGCCCTAAACTTTAAACCCTAAACCCTAAACCCTAAACCATGAACCCTAAAACCTAAACCCTAAATCCTAAACCCTATTTTTACCACCTTGAACCATAAACCCTAAATCCTAACCCCTAAATCCTAAACCCTAAACCTCGAGCCCTAAACCCCAAACCCTAACCTAAATCCTAAACCGTGATCCCTAAGCCCCCTAAATCCTAAGCCCTAAACCCTAAACCATAACCCTAAACCCTAAGCCCTAAACCTTAACCCTACACCTTAACCCTAAACCCTAAACCCTAAACCATAAACCCTAAACCTAAACCCTAAACCCTAAACCTAAACCCAAAGCCATTAACCCCGAAACCTTAAACCTAAACCCTAAACCCTAAAAACCTAAACCTAAACCTAAACCCTAAACCTTAAACTTAAACCCTAAGCCATCAACCCTAAACCTTAAGCCCTAAACCCTTAGCCTTAAACCCTAAATCTAAACCCTAAACCCCGACCCCTAAACCTAAACCCTAAACCCTAAACTTAAAAACCTAAACCATGTGCCCTAAACCCTAAACCCTAAACCCCCCTAAACCCTAAACCTTAAACCTAAACCATAAACCTAAACCCTAAACCCTAAACCCTAAACCCTAAACCTAAGCCCTAAAAACCTAAACCCTAAACCTAAACCCTAACCTTAACCCTAAACCCTAAACCTAAACCCTAAACCATAACCCTAAACCCTAAACCTAAAAACTATAAACCCTAAACCCTAAAATCTTAACCTTAAATCCTAAACCCTAAACCCTAAACTCTAAACCTAAACCCTAAAATTTGAACCCTAAGCCCTAAAACTAAACCATAAACCCTAAACCCTTTTACCACCTTGAACCCTAAACCTAAACCCTAACACCGAGACCTAAACCCTAAACCCTAAACCCTAAACCCTAAACCATGATCCCTAAACCCTAAACCCTAAGCCCTAAACAATATTCCTAAATATTCCTAAATTACCTCCAAAACTTCCAAGATTCTTTGACATCACCTCTAGATGCTTAATATATTTCTTGAACTCTCCTAGAGGTGTTTGATTAGCTCAGAATGGCCTTTTTAGGCCTCCAAAGGAAGTTATCTTCCATCAAGTCACACTTGAACTCATCAATCATCATATCCAATCATCCCTACACATTAAAACAAAATTAAAAAAACTTATTAATAATTTCTTTTGATCCAGGTTGAGAGTGGTACTGAGGCAAATCTAGCCAGAGGAAGGACACACCATTGACCAGAAAGTGAAAGATGCATTCCCTAAGCTTGTAAAGTAAGTACTCATCCATAGTATGATTTTACCATATTCTAAGACAAAATTAGGGATTCAACTCCATGCTCATGGGAAAATTCATGAGTCCATATATTCGATCAGTTGTCACTACCTTTGGGAGTTGTGAGGTTTGTAAATTCTAATTTTGACACATTTAACACTCCTACAAATGTCAATAACCAATCCAAAAGGCCCCAAAACCTAAACAATGACTATATTATTTCACAAAAAAATATTGATTGTATAATTTAAACCCTAAAAACTTGAAGGCTGAATGCTAAATCCTAAAAATATCTATGTATTGACTATATTAGAATATGAAAAACTATCTTCTAAACCATGATAGATGGAGTTGTGAGACTAGTTCCATAAGGTGCAAAGTGACCCTAACTTCTTATATTTACTAAAATAAATTTAAATTATAAGTTTTTCTTTTATTAATATTTATATTTAAACTTATAAAACCATTATATAATGGCTTAAGTATAAATTAAAGTATAAAGATTAATAAAAGAAAAAATTATACTTAAACCATTTATTTTAGTAAATATATCCCTCCCATAAACACATATACCACATAACAAACAGGAATGCACCATTATATGTGCTCGTGTTTCATCTTCTATGGGTTTGGGAATCCCAATCCATAGGCTTGGATTTTCCTTGGATATCCCACCCTAAGGCTTGGACTGTGTAATCCATGAATAAATATGTTTTTAACAAAAAACATCAAACTCTCACGTGTACACCTCGATATCTTATGTGTTATAACATAATATTCCAAAAAAATTATACTACGATGTCAAGCTCGGTTTTACCTTGGTGATGATATACTTCTTTCTAAAATCCGATTAGTTTAAGGCTTTCATCCTTAATTTCTTTTACTAGTGCCTCTTTTCTTGTCAAAACGTATGCATACGTTTTTGTACACAACTTATGATTTTTTCATCCAAATTCCAAAAAAAAAAACTCTCTTCTAAACTCCATTCTACATACGCACTAAAAAACATTAAAATGACTTTTTTTTCTCAAAGTTATGGGGGTGTACACACAAATATTTCATTTTCGAGATGTGCACTTTGAAAATTAATAAAAATTATATATTCATCCAAAAATTATGAAAAATTAGTGGGACCTCATACATGGAATTAGCTAACTTTCTACTAAAGGGATTTGAAAAATAATTTATAAAACTCAAAAAAATGGGGGCACACACACA
The DNA here is from genome assembly GCA_018340775.1 of Taxus wallichiana var. yunnanensis. Classification (NCBI taxonomy): domain Eukaryota; kingdom Viridiplantae; phylum Streptophyta; class Pinopsida; order Cupressales; family Taxaceae; genus Taxus; species Taxus wallichiana. Next base: position 705,300,015 of record CM031235.1, read on the forward strand.
ATAGGTTCTTATCTTTTTGACACAAAAATAGACATACTTTGTGTGTGCACCACATTTGACCCTCTTAATCTCCACCATTTCAAAAAAAAATAGTAGTTTAGAAACTAGATTCTGAGCTCTACGGTACTTATTCTTATCACTTTGTAAAATTTTGAGCATATGCATGTTGAATTATTAGATGAAGTGGAAAGTGACACATCCTAAATGCCCTTTCAAACCTACCATTTTCCTTACATAATAATAAAAATAATTTATTTGAGATCCCAAGGCGTTAACCACGCTTTGAAACCCAAGTTAACATTGTAAATTTAGAAGTAATTAGATAGTTGGACAATTAAATCAAATAAGTAAACCAAATGTTACGGGAACAATGCTAAACGAAGCTCTCGCTAATAGTCATCCTAAAATCAACACCATTATGGGTTAAATTAGACCTGCAAATGGAGATAAATATGTAACCCTAATATCTCTTCATTTTACTATATACAAATTGATTGATATGGCTCCATATCTCGTATTTGGAGTGGGTTCAATGAATTCTATGAGAGGAAACTACTGCCTGCCACTGTTTTCTTTTATGTATGTAGAAGAAGAAGAAGATTGATATATTTTCTCTTCCTCCACACTTACCTCAATCTCTTCAATCTAAAGACCTTTTCTTGATGAGTCATTTTAGCATGCAATTTCCTCTGTATAGCAAGGATTCTTCCAAAACCCAGTCCAAAGGCGGTGGCAGAGTTGAATCCATGTCCGATTTATGGCCATTGTAGAAAGTATACCATTTCACGTGTGCCCTAAAATTTTAAAACAAGAATGTATATTTAATTCGTTAAAAATGCATAAACGAATAATAAATATTTGAGACCCTTTGAATAGTGCATGACATGATCAATGACTGACTTTTATTTCATTGTCTTGCATGCTTACAACAAAAACGTGGGCCATGGATTTGTATAGTGCGGGTGACCTCCATGATGGTCCTTAAGCATGAAAATAAAACAGATTGAAAAAAAAACATGAAGGAAAATTACATGTACAAAATTATATTAATTGTTTTTATAAATTACCAAAGCTACCAGAAATTAAAATTTAAACAATTAAGAGAGATCATAGTTTAGGATTTTTATAGTAAACACTTCCACAAAGAGATCACAGTTTCATGTATTTATACGATGGAAAAAATAAAGTAAATCTCATGTGAGCACAACACATTACTTTCATGTCAAAAGACATTTGCTACTAGATTTGGAATTGGGTCATTTTACGGCAGGGAAAACCTTGAATGGAAATACAAGTCTCGCTTTCAAGGTTAGTGAAGGTATCCCTTGAATGGAGGGTGGTGAAGGTATCCAGTTGGGTGAGCATGTTATAAGGATTCTTCTATATGCTGATGACCTTATATTGATTGCTACGTCTATTCAAGGTTTACAAAAACATTTTCTCACTCTTGAAGCCTTTTGCAAAAAAGTAGGTATGCAAGTTAATATAAGCAAGACCAAGATTATGGTCTTTAGTAATAGAAGGAAAAGAAATCAACAACCATTTTTCTTTGAGGGTAGTATTCTAGAAGAAGTAACCGACTACAAATATTTGGGGATTGACTTCAACAACAAGCTTACTTGGGAGACTTGTAGAAAAAAGAGAACGACAGGAGGGTAGAAAGTCCTTTATGCTTTACAAAACAAATGCAGAGAAGCAGAGTCACAGGATTGGAAAACTACCTAAACACTTTTTAAAATATTAGTTATACCTGTTGTTCTTTATGGGTGTGAAATATGGGCCAACAACATACCATTATCAAAATGGAAGCAAATTGAGAGAATTCTAAAGCATATGATTACCACCAAATTTAAGTTGAAAGTCTTGGTCCCTTATGAGATTCTTTTAGCTGAAACAGGTGCAGTTTCAATTGAAGCCATTGCTATGATTCAACTTCTCAGATACCTCAACAAAATTGAATAGATGACAACAAATAGGTGGCCCAAACTTGTCTTCAAAGACCCGCTAGGCAGAGGAAGAGGTCATGGATGAATCAAAACATCAAGTGGATGAAGAAGTGGAATATTGAATGGCATACATGGCCCCAAGGCAATAAAGAAATACACACATTTGTTATTGATAAGGTCCGCAAAACTTTGTGGGACAATAGAGGCAGAAAAAAGAGATTCTATCTCAAAGAATTTAATCCCACTTGCGACCATCAACAAAAGGCATACATCGGGGCCCTCATTCCGTGGAGAGCTAAGATTCTCATAGCTCAACTAAGGACCAACTCCCATCGGCTTAGATGTGAAATAGGTAGATGGAAAAGGCCTAAAGAAAAATGGGAAGAAAGACTTTGTGTCTTTTGTTCAGATGGGGCAGTGGAATCAGAAAAACACTTTATTACAGAATGCAATGCCTATAATGACATTCGTTTCAGATATGTAATCAATTTCAAGACTTTGCCATTACAGGTTCTGTTTGATGAGGAGCGGATAACTGAAATGGGAGACTTCATCATCAGGATTAACAAAAGAAGATCTGAATTGGTGAACTGTAAAGAAAGTGGTTTTACCGTCTCATAGGCTATTTTTAGCCTCGTGGATGCTACAAGTTTCAATTTCTATTTTTACAAGTCTAGGTAGAATTAGATTTCTTTGAGCAAGTGATGAGGAAGCAAACCCCGATCCAAATCGAGCTACAACTTGCGAATGCATGGAATACATAGCCATCCCGAGCGCCTTATAAGCAGGCTCCGGGCTTTTCCGTTAGCACGTTGGCTTCACGAAGTGCTCCCTTTGGTGTTTGAGTGGGACCTTCATATATTAAGCCATCAATCGAACCAGCCATGAGCCCTTCAACTCCCGTGTACTTGACCCCTTTTAAAACCATGTATCTCTATACCTGGGGACTTAGCTTGGTCTGTTGCATGGTGAGGGAGTCGGGAGGAAGGAGCACGTTAATGTCCACGGCGTTGTTGTAGAGGAAGCCGCGATCGGTTCTCATGAATATGTAGTCATGTACCATGGAAAACATAAACCCCCCACCTGTGACCTGATGCATGCCCGCACAACGTAACAATGGTTGGCACATTCAGTTTCATCATTTGGTAAATCAATTTCTTGAATTATGTGAGTAGAAAAGGGAATCTCGAGGCAGAATCTTGTTTCATCCAATCCAGGTCTAATCCGTTTGAGAAAACTTTTCCCTCATTGCGTCTTCCCACTCCTCAACTATTTTAAGATCTGAAAGAATGTAATTGTAGTGATGGGGAGTGAACCTGTGCTCACTTTCCTTTACGAATTTAAGGAGGAAGGTATTTCCTGCCACTCTAGACTGCATATACTGGAATTACTGAATTTTCCACAATTTGTGTGCCATAACTCGCTTATAATTACAGCACTCGAAGTCGATATATGAAAAAACACAACATTTAATAGGTTCCTTAAATGGTTGACAGTTTAATTAATGCGTGAATAGTGCATAAATGAAGAATGAATATTCGAGCCGCTGTGAATAGTGCATGGTATGATCAACAACTGCCATTGATTTCATGGTCTTGCATGCGTACAACAACAACATGGCCCATAGATGTGTACATGTGACCTCCCACTATAGGAAATACCTATCAACATTAATGAAAGAATTTCTTTTACAATGATAAATCAAGCTAACTTTTTAATCCTACTACACTTAATCTTTTATATTCAAAGCAAACCTAGTCTTTCTAAAAAAGGACTAATTATTTGAAATTATTGACAACTACTTAACTGGAAGCTACGTATAACAACAACAAACTATTTAAGGAATTGCAATCATGGAAGGATTAGTCCATTCCGTGTTTGGATCAAATTTATGTCTTATTATCTCGTACATGAGGTTCATAATTGACTCTTAATTGAGATAATTAATGAGCCCTCAAGATATTACAAATCTCGAATTGATTCCCTACAATCATGATGATTATAAGTCTATAAGTGTTTTGATTTTCTCGCTCCATGTCTTCAAGCAATCGGTGTTCGATTAAGATTACATGGTCCTCATAATCCATGAAGGTTGAGATAGAAGTACACGTCTCATCGTATCAACTGGTGTGCTAGCTATATCAACTCGTTGCTTTGCTATCCAAGTCATTTTACTCTTTTGCACGAGTTCCTCATTCCAAGTGAGTTTGCATTAGTGCTCTAAGTGAGTCTTGTGCTCCACAATGAGTCCTACGCTCATGCAAGGGTGAGTCTTACACTATAAAGTGAGTCCTGCGCTCATACATAAGTGAGTCATGCGTTGGTCTATAGTTGAGTCATGTGATGACTTTAAGATATGCTTTTCAATACATTGTTAATACTCATAAAGATTTATTTGAACCATATTTGAAGAAGTAAAAACAAGATGAAAATAACAAGGATATGCACAATATTTCTTTCCAAACATAGTAAAGTATTAATTACAAAATGACAATATTATACATAGTGCAAAATGATGTCATGACAAAACAAGGTTTCACATAGGATAAAACATGACAAAATAGGGGCTCATCACTCCCCCACACTTAAGATCTAACAGTCCTCCTGCTACTTATTCAATTTTTCCACGATTCTTGAATAATTATATTCATTGGCAAAAGTCTCATGCAAGCTTCATCTAGATTTGTGTTACAAAAACCAAAGTACTTGATCCCAATGTCCCTCCATGTTTTATAATTGTCTTGATTGATCCTGTTAGAGTTCCAACATGGTATAGGGGATATCACCAATGGAGGCATGTATCTCATTCCAATCCATTTTTCCTGCATGTTTAGAATAATCTTATAGAGGTCCTTGCCCTCTTCAATGACCAACGGAGGTTAGTTGGGGAAATCACCTCCTTCTTCTTATAGTGCTCTGAAGTAGTTCATATCTCAACTGAAAAGAAATGAAATTAACATTAAATGTTGGGAATACCTACTCCTTGAAATCTGATACACATGTTCTTAGAATCGCCTTACACCTTTCTACCAATTAAAAATAATATACTTGAGATTGAAATCTTCTAAGAAATTAGATAGGGGTAGGGATATCATGCCTCATTAAGAGGCCTATATTAGCTTCTTCTCGGACGTATGTACCCTCTCGCTCTCCCGCACATAGACTGATGCCTTAAGGTAGAGATAAATGCATGTAATTGTACCTCTCCCACATATAGATTGATTGGAATTTCAATTTTCTCGGGAGAAGGAATTTATGAACATAAAATTCACATAGTAGATTCTTAACAACATTATCTCTTGTTGTGTATGCTCCAAAAATTGCTTATCATCATCAAATTATATATCTTGCATAGAACAAACTCTATAAATTTTCCACTTTAAGAATTGTTCCTTTAAAAACAATGCATAGAAATTAGAAGGGGCTTGCATGAGAGGACTTGATCATACAATCGACAAATATTAAGCACATTATCTCGAAGTAGTTTGTTTTATTCCTTTAAAAATTATTTTCCTCGGAAACTCCCCTAAGGATATAACACTCTTGTATCCATTTAGCCATTCCTCTTAATACAATAATATGAGGAAACACAAAGCATGTCTGAGTTATTTGTTCTATAGTAGGCACGGACTCTGTTTCCTCCCTATTTTCTTTCAATGTTGCAAAGAGATGTGTTTAACTCCTCTTTCTTGGTTTGAAGGAATTAAATTTGTTGTTCCTTTTCTTCTAAATCATGTTGAAGTTGAAGAGTTGTCTCTTCTTGCTACTATATGGTTTGATGAAGTTGTTGTATTTTTGCTCTTTTTTCAAACTCCATCTGAGAAAAATTGGATTATTTTTATTGCAGAAGGAGTTGTAGGTGGATAATTATTTCTTGGGCCTATCGAGTTTGCATTCCATTTTTGAAAGCAATAATACTTGTGGCATGATGTGTCAAAACTAGGAGGGAAATAGGTTTTCCTTCGATCATGGGTGCTTTACCTTTGTCCCTGACGGGAGAGTCAACAACATTGTTTGGGGTTTGGTAACCTTCCTTTTCAACAATTGGAATAGAGGGTGATACATAATGAGTGGGAGACACAAGTGGTGTCTGAAGTAAGGTCTTCATGATGACAACTGCCTCCTATTCTTCTTTAGAAGGAACAATTTCCACTTGAGGTTCATTGAGGGTCCGAGTAAGTCCGGATGTCCTGGGGCATTTCCTAGGCCATTCTGAAGTGGAAGGCCCTCTTTCTAGAACCAATGTAGGTTCTAGGGCATACTTTTTCTAGAATTTCATCCACTTCTTAAGGCCATGTCTTTTCTTGATAAAATGATGCTTGCAAATTAAGTGTATTAGGCCTTGGTATTTTAAATAAGAAGTACCCCAACATAATTTTTCAAGCAGAGAAACAAAATCAAATAAGAACTGGGGTAAGTGTACTTTGCTATGTGACTTAGCTTGACCATGGTGAAGGTGGATAATAATTCTTAAAATAGGGCCTAAAATGACTTCATACTGCCCCTCACATGTGAAATATTTAATTATCCACTTAGCTACCTCTGCCTAGGGCTCAGGGAGAGTACCTCTTTTTATACCCTTAGCTTTTCCTTTATTGTCCATAACTAGTTCCAATTTTTCCTTCTTCCCCACAGAAAATATCTTAATAATTTCATAATAGAGGGTCCTAGAGTTAACTAATTTCCCTTATGGTATTCTGAAATATGGCTAATAATAGTAGGATGAACATAATTTTCTTACCTTTCACTATAGCATGTCCTTCTTCAATATTTTTGGAAAATTCCTCTGTCATTCTTGGATTGAACTCTTCGTAAGCTAGCATAAAGTCCAGCCACCCCACCTTTTCAAAAATTTCTATTGACTTTGCATCAGCCAATAATTTGGTTGAATTTGTAGGTTCATGCCTAAGTCTAACTCCCATGTCCGGTTCTTAAAACATAGTAGCTAATTGTACATAGTTGGAAAGTAATGGGGCATGATAATGGATACAAAATGTCACGAAATGGAAATAAGCGTAAGAATAGATCTGGTTGCGGTGCATGAGTGAAATGACAAAAGTGAAAATTTGGAAAAGACAGGGGAGAGAAAATAGTTATATATGGAACATCACGAATTGGAAAAGTTTTATCAAATCCTAACGCGACAACGATAAAGGAGGGAGTAATTCGGTATGCGTGGGAGATTAATATAGAGATAAGTGGAAAATTTATTGGGATATGTGGTATGTGGGAATACATTGGGAGGTAATCAATTTGCACAAGCATAATAATGATCATCTAATAAATTAAACTTTACCATATTTAAGAAGAGATTGATTGTGCATACTTGATTAATTTTCACATCACCAACTATCATTTAAATTTATCTCCTTCCGCAATTTTTTCTTCATTTATTGTCTACATGATTCAAGGGTGGAGACCGCCATTGCTGGTTTTTAGCCACCTATATATTTTTAATTTTTTTCTCTTTTTTATTTATTTTTCCAAGTAGTGACTACCATTATTGGTTTTCAGCCAATACCTCATAGCATAATGGACGCCATTTCTAGTTTTCAACCATCTCTTATTTATTTAAATGATAATTGGCTTAGCTCTGAGTTGAATTGGACAAAGAGACAGTCCAAAAAATTCAAAGATCCATCTTCTTGTAGCATGTTCTGGAATTCTTCCTTAGATGTTGGTTTGTTGTATAGCCTCAATCTATGGCCATTAAACAACATTACATTATTCTCACCATCAATTGGAATTAGCTAAAATGTTCCTTTGTTGAAGAATTTCTCAATTTGATATGGACTCGATCCATCTTTTCTGTAGCTTTCCTTTGAAGTCATTGTACTTTGAATCAAACAATAGGGCCCAATATCCTTTTTGAAATTTCCTTTTCTTAATATGTTTATCATGCCATACTTTCCTTTGATGTTGGATGATTTCTGTCTGATGTAATGCTTGTAATCTCATCTCATCCAACTCATTTAGTTGAAGAATCCTTGCATGTTGTGCTTCTGATAAATCAATTCCCACTTCAACAGTTGTTCTTAAGGTCTGAATTTCAAATTCTATAGGAAGAATAAGATTCTTTCCATAAACCAACTCATAAGGAGTGAATCCTGTGGTTGTTTTCCAAGTAGTATTGTAGGCCCACACTGCTTCAGGTAACTTTTGAACCCAAATTTTCCTTGAGATATCCACTATTTTTGTTAGGATATTTTCTAACTCCTGTTAGTAACTTCTACTTAACCATTGGACTATGGATGGTATGGTGATGACTTCTTGTGCTTAAGTTGGTATGTTTCCAAAAAGGAACTAATTACACCTGACATAAACTGTGGTCCTTGGTCTGAAACAATGGATCTTGGTGCTCCAAACCTTTGGAAGATGTGCTCATATAAAAAGTCTGCAAATTTCTCATCCCTTGCATATTGTAGAGCTTGCACCTTAGCCCATTGTTAGATTTAGCAGGGAAATATAATCAATAGATTACAGATCCACCATTAAAATGCCGAAGACTATAGATTATGATATGCAGTCGATTAGACACATAAATATCTTAAAATAGATAACGAATAACGAGTTGAATGAGCAAGAGATAAAAGAAAATAAAAGAAAGAACAAGAGACAGATAACACTAGATTTAAGTAGAGAAACCCGAAGGAAAAAAATCCACCGGTAAATCACTGTCTTTATTAAGAATTTACACAAGTTTAACCCAACACTTTCACTTCCAATTCACAGTCTTTTACAATGTCTACAGAGTTATTTTTCTTGATCAGATCATAAAATGATCATCGAATGTATCTTATAATAAGATCCCCATCTTTAAGTCAGTTTGTATAACATGTATACGTTGTAGATAGCCAATCCCAAGAGGTATCACCCAAATCAATGTGGGTGGGTGAATCGATCGAGCCGCTTCACTCTTAAATGTGAAATACCTTCACAATAAAGTTTGATGAACAAACTTTTAATTTAATGTTGGGGCATACTGTAGTGGTGGAATCCACTTAACATTATCACCCCAACACTCCCCCTTAATGTTAAGTGGGATGACAAACCAAGACGTGCCAAATTAATCTTTTTATACAAAAGTATTTATAGACCTTGAATCAACAACAGTGATTCAGGCTAGCATGCAAACAAGGGAAATCCACAGATCTTCCCATACCAAAATTCTCAAGACCAGTGCTTTACATATGAAGACTTACATCGACTACTATGGAGCCTTTTATAAACTAAGGCATACCCATAACTGAAGCTTCACTAGGATTTACAAGTAACTTCACATAATGTGACACATTTACTTATTACAAATTGGAGGAAGTATTGGAAGTTTTCAATAGGCCGTTAAGAGGTGGCATTGTCATGCACACTCCCCCTCAAGGGAAACTTTGATAGGCCCAACAAGGCATGAAATTTGCAAAACTTTATAGAACACAATGGTTTTGTGAAGATATCTACAACTTGATCTTCAGTTGAACAAAACTTGAGATCAATATCACCATTCAGACTTTCTCTCTAATGAAGTGCATATGAACTTCAATATGCTTGGTCCTTTGATGTTGAACTGGATTCTTTGTAAGAGAAATGCAGCTCTAACTATCACATAGAAGAGTAGTAATCCCTTTGACACCCATGTGCAACTCATCCAACAATATTTTTAGCCACATAGCTTCTTTTGCAGCTTCCATAACACTTATATACTCTACTTCAGTAGAAGAGATAAACACTATTGGTTGCTTCTTGCTACTCCAAGTGATGACACCTGCACCCAACTTGAAAATATATCTAGAAGTAGACTTCCTATCTGCAGCATCACTAACATGATCAGAATCACAATATCCAAATAATTGTGCATCATTACAAGAATAAAAAAGACCATAATTGATCATTCCTTTAATATATTTCAAAATCCTTTTTGCCATTTATCAATGATCTTCATAAGGTTATTGCATAAATATTGAAACTACTCATACTTTGCATATGAAATATCGTGTCTATTAATAGTGAAATAATTTAGAATACCAACTAGTTTTCTATACAGAGTAGGATCAAATTTAGCACAAGCTGGTTTAGGGTCTAACTTAACACCAAATTCAATAGGAATGGAAATAGGCTTGCAATCTGTTGCTTTAGGTGGTATTTTTCTTCACTTATTTAATGTTATTCCACCTCACCGAGTGATTCATCTCACTTAGGTGGACATGGATCTAGGTGTCATCTTAGTTATGACAGATTCTCTTATAGAATTTGTCATATGTGTAAGTGTGTCATAGGAGTTACATTCCCATTTGGGAAAGTAAATCCTCTTCTCCATTATGGAGGAATATTTTCTTACATGGGAGTTACACATTCACTACCCTATTTGTACTCACCTCCTTTGATCTATGATAAGCCAATCCAAGAGCATTCCATTCCACTCCATTTTTGAATCTTGAGCTCTCATATGCATGCACATTGTTTCTCAAAAGTTTGCTTGCTTTATCTTGCAACTCCTTGGTGAAGTGCAACTGTTTGATGCACGTATATTCCTTCTAGACGGTTGTCTTACACTCCTACATGGTATCATATCTCGAGGGGACCGGAATCATGTTGCTCACCACCGTTGCTCCACCATGTAGTTGCTTGTGCAATCTCTCTCACTTTTGCATGTGCTCTACTTGCATATTTCTAGATTCTAGTGTTTTTGGGTTGTTTTGTGCTCCTTGCTAGTTTTTATGTGTTCGAATAGGGAAAAATTGTAGGTTGAAGGTGTAGAAGTTATGGTGATTGAAAGGTTTGAGGGTTATTTTTCAAAGGACCAAGCTGTCCCACAACTCACCACACACTGCCTTGGTTGAGAACTCACCGACACGGTCATTCGTTGCATTGGACAACTCGCCACTTGCAGTTGTTGGTGACTCATGCCTTTTGGCGTGTGCGGATCTACATCTCTTGCATTTATCTTTGTATCCACGACTGCACTTTGAGCTTTGGGCTCATGCATTACTTGATAGCTTGTTTTTGTAACTCAAAGACCCAACACCTGTTTGTATGCGAACATTTTGGCAAAGCGATGGCTTAGCCTTTTTATTGGGACTTTGTTTTTTAGCTTTTGTTCAAACATACCCACAGTTCGGTGTGATTCCATTATACTCCACCCATTCCCTAGCACGTATCCCCAAGATCTCTTCAACGTGGAATTGAAATCCTTAGACGTTTTTTGCATGTAGCAGCCACTTCAAACTCGTACTCAGGCTCGACGTGTTTTCACCCCAATGTGGATGAATGTGCAACTCGGCTCCATGCTCACAAGCTCTCACATCTACCCCCGACAGATCACGACCCCATCTCACCATCACCTATCGTGGAATCCCCGCACGCCCACAGGTCTTCTCTGTTTGGCGGTTACATTGCATTCAGTTGCAGCCATTCGTTACATAGCTCATATAGCTTCACGATTTGGTGCTCGCTCCGCGTGATTGTGTCATTTCTCCCACTGTTTGCACATTTCGAGCTTCCCCAACTCTCCGGCTCATCGTTTCCATGGTGGATCTGTTGCTTTGTGACTGGTTCATGCTCCCTATGTTTGGTTAAGTGTGACCTAGTTCCTCTCTCTACTCGACGGTTTTAACTTGCTGCACTCACCTCGTGGTCGTTTCGCCACCTCGAACCCCGTCACGAGCTCCCGTGTGTGACTACTCCAACTCCAACCTAACACCGACCATTTCATCTCGTGAATTGGTGGAATGGTCGACATGCCTAGCAATCTTGCCCGCTTGCTCATTTTGCCACTCCAATAGTTACAAACTTGAAACAACCGACACGTGGTCATAACTCTTTTGGCGGTTATTGCAAAATTAGCTCAGCTCAGTCCACCTTTCCCTTTTAGAATTGTTCGGTGGTTGAAACAATCCCGTTTTTTATGTTTTGAGGTTAAAAACATTCACTTTTGGCATTGTAATAATTTTAAGGCTCTAATTATGCTTGTATTAATGCCCTTCCTATGCATGTCGAAGACAGAGGGTGAGGTCCGAGGTTGGCAGGAGGCCAATCCCCCCTCGCAAACAAAACAAACCCTACCTGAAATTTGATGCCATTTCTAACGAGTACCCACACGACACCCTTTACACCCATTTCGGGCACTTTTTTAATCAGTTTGCAAAGTTCATTGGCATTTTCCATCGATTCGGAAATCATTTTCTTGCTTATAACTTTTGACTCATTGCTCGGTTTTGAGTATTTCTTTAGTCAAAGTTGCGATGATTTTTCACACATTACATGATGACATTGTCAATTTTGTAAGTGCAACTACTTTATAAAGTGCCACATTCTAGGGGGGTTCACTAGTACTCTTGGGTTTTTACACGCAGACACATTATCGGCCGAGTTTGACGTCTTTCTTTTGTGCATCTTGCATTCTTGCTTACGCATCATGGAGAGTGATATTTCCAGACTTGAGCATCGTAGGATCACTTTACATCCTCTGCCACTTCTCACCAGGAGAGAGAAACTATTCAACTTGGCGTGCTTCCATGGAACGTTACTTCGATCACGAGGGTCTTTCACCCTTCTTACTTGGGCTAGTTCTTGCACCCACTGATCATTGTCATTTGGAGGAATTTCTTGAGACTTGTGACCATGTTTTTGGTCACATGATGATGCATGTCTCCAAATCTCTCTAGTTTCACGTGGCGACTCGAGATCCACCCTACCGTGTCCTGAGCATTCTTCAGTCCCTCTATGGAGACCCTTCACATATTACCGCCATTGTTGCTGCTGCCGATTCAGTTGTCTCCTCTTCTTTATGTGATGACAGCCCACCGACATAGACTCGCTTAGTTCTACTTTTGATGAAGAGGATTGTACACCCAGGTTCGATATCGAGAGTACGACAGAGGACTCTTCTCCCCTTCTCTCACTATTCCAGAGAGTGTTGACACTTCCCACATCTCATCAGATATTGAGCAGTCTCCTCTACAGTCTCATACAATCATCACACCCACCGCTTTTCCACCTTTAGTGTGTGAGGACCCTTTCACTCCTCTACCTTCATTGGATGATTCATACCTATATGACATCACTCTTCTGTTTGTTAAGCCCCCTCATTGGGACAAGTATATGCCTCGATCTCGGTCATCTTTTCACAGAGTACACTTGTGATGTACTATAGGTTCCTCATCCATCTACAGTATTTCGAGGAGTTCATCATCTCTCATTGTTAGGAGTGCCCCTTCTGGGACTCTTACCACTTCCACTTTTCCAAAGACCTTCATTGATCCAAACTTGCTTGTGGATCCATTTTCTATTGTGGGGTTTTTTTTTTTCTTCACATCGATTGGACATACTTTCTACAGTGTGTTCACCCTTCCTACTCGACAGCTTCGCACTTGTGACATTACCTCCAGTTCCTTTACAATCACTTGCTAGACCTATGTCACACATTTGTGGACCAGACTCATAGTTCTTTGTGTTGGAGCCTTTAGTTTCCTTCACGGAGTGGGCGGACTTCCAGCACGTCATTTCTATCCTTCCTAAGGGCATGCACATAGTTTGGTGTGGATGGCTCTTCTTCAATCTAGAGGCAGAGGATCTCGTGATCGACATTCTTTTGGGAGACCTCCTAGAGCTGTAGAGTTTAGATCTGTCCATGACATCTTCTGCATTCCTCTCGTCTCCCTCTTCTTCTCTCTTCTTCTTCTTTCCAAGAGATTTCCTCTTTGTACATGGGTACCTTTACAGGCTCGTCTGTGGCCGGGACCCATCTTTGGCATCTTTCTTAGATTAGAGAGTGGACTTGTCTCTCTTTTGGGGGAGTTTTTCCCACTGGGTTTCTCCTTTTACTCCACTTTTCGAGAGTTTCTTGTACATGGGTACCTCATCAGGCTTTGTGTTGGGACCCATTTCTCATTTCTGACTTGCCACCTCATCCTAAGTTACGATGAAGGGGGTGTTGGTGTAGGTGGTATTTTTCTTCACTTATTTAGTGTTATTCCACCTCACCGGGTGAGTCATCTCACTTAGGTGGACATGGATCTAGGTGTCATCTTAGTTATGACAGATTCTCTTACGAATGTCATATGTGTAAGTGTGTCATAGGAGTTACATTCCCATTTGGGAAAGTAACTCCTCTTCTCCATTATGGAGGAATATTCTCTTACATGGGAGTTACACATTCACTCCCCTATTTGTACTCACCTCCTTTGATCTATGATAAGCCAATCCAAGAGCATTCCATTCCACTCCATTTTTGAATCTTGAGCTCTCATATGCATGCACATTGTTTCTCAAAAGTTTGCTTGCTTTATCTTGCAACTCCTTTCTTGGTGAAGTGCAACTGTTTGATGCACGTGTATTCCTTCCAGACCCTTGTCTTACACTCCTTCACAATCAATCATGTTAAATCTTCTAAGAAATTTCATAGCATATTGAGATTGAGACACAACAATAGACTTATGATCTTGAAATATAATCATGCCAAGAAAATTATTTAATAAACCTAAATAAGTCACTTCAAAACGTTGTTTTAAATTTTCTTTGATTCTAATAATTAAATTTCTATCACTTTGCTAGTAATCAAACGATCATCAACATACAAGACAATAATGATAATATGATTGTTTTCAACTTTAAAAATATATCATTATCGAACAACAATTAGAAAAACCAAGATTCTTAAAGAAACTGTTAATTTCAGCATACCAAGCTCCATGAGCTTTCTTAAGACCATACAAATAATTTTTAAGCTTACATACATAAAGTTCCTTGCAGTACTTTAAAGCCTTTAGGTGACTCATATAGATTTCTTATTTTAAGTCACCATTAAAAAATTCATTTTTCACATCCATTTGGTGAATCTCCCAACCATATTGGACACCCAATGCAAGAAGAATTCTAACAATGCTCATCTTAGCAACAGGATAAAAAGTCTCAACATATTTAATTCCTAATTTCTGAGTGAAACCATGAGCTACCAACCTTGCCTTGAACTTTTCAATCTCTTCTAGAGAGTTATATTTGATTTCTAACAACCACCTAGATCCTACAATGATTCTCTTATAAGGAGGAGGGAATAGTTCCTAAGTGTCATTTTTTATTAAAGCATTGTATTAATCCTTCATATCCTCAAGCCATCTATCATCTTGAGATGCATCTTTAAAGGCTTGTGGTTCTACCTCATAGAGGGACATCAAGGCATGATAAGTATGTTGATTTCTAGTTAGTTTTGTAAGACTATCAGCCGAGAGTTTTGAACAAGATTTTTAGCCCATTTAGGAATATTTTGTTGCAAGACATTTTAGGATGACTCCCCTCAATATACATCATATTTATACTAGCGTAATCAACCTCTTGAACTTTTGTTTCCATAATGTCAGTAAGAGGATTATCAGGATCTATTTCCAGAGCAGTAGAGGAGGGTTCGTGAGAAACATCAGAGAATGTTTTCTCTAAGACTTGAACATTTCTGTTTTCAACAATGTCATTCTTGAATGGATCATAAACTCTCAATCCTTTAGTTATACAACCATAGCCAAATAAAATACAAGAGAAAGAGGTTGGATCAAGCTTCTTCCTTTTTTCTTTTCGAATGAAGATAAAAGTAGGACTACCAAATATTCTTAAGTGAAAAATATCTGGTTTTTATTTTTCCATACCTCATGAGGAGTGGGTTGACAAAGATCTTTAGTAGGTAATCTATTAATAATATAGACAACAATGTTCATATCTTCAGCCCATAAGAACTTAGGAAAATTACATGCATGAATCATAGGCCTAGCCATTTCTAAGACAATTATATTCTTTCTTTCTGCAATGCCATTTTGCTGAGGGGAATAAGGAGTGGTTAATTCTCTTTGAATCCCACATGACACACAAAACTCATCAAAATTTTTGCTGACATATTCACCTCCATTATCAGTCCTAATTCTCTTAATTTTCAGATTAGAAGCATTTTCAACTAGAGCTTTAAATTCCTGAAATTTAGATAAGACATCAGACTTTTTCTTGATAAAATAAGACCAAGTCATTCTAAAGTAATCATCAATAAAACAAACATAAAAATCACCACTGAGAGAAGGAACCTCAAGTGGACCTCTCACATTACTATGAATCAGTTCTAATAACTGAGAAGAATTTGGATCATGATGTTTGTGAAATGGTTGAGCATGTTACTTACCACGTAGGAAAATTTCACAAGTTTCATGACCTATCTTTATCTTAGGAATACCAACAACAAGATTTAATCTAGACATATCATACAAGCTTTTGAAATTTACATGACCAAGTCTTTCATGCCAAAGCTGACTATCATTCCTAGAAGAGGAAGAAAAAAAGACTCGAGACACAAAACCATCAAAGATATACAAGCCATTTTTCTGAATGCCAGAAGCAATAACATTTTTAAACTTATCTTTTACATACCACTTATCTTGCAGAAAAATAACTTTATAGTTTTCTTTGGTTAGATGAGATCAAGACAAAATATTCTTTTCAATTGAGGAACATACAAGACATTCCTAATTACATCATTTAATATCTTAACATTGCCACAAACTTTAGATCTAATGATAGAGTTATCTCTTAGATAAACATTCTCTTCACATTTAACTACATCTGAGAGGATACCATGAGTACAAGTCATGTTCCTAGAGGCACCACTGTTAAGAATCCATTCACTGTCATTTGAAGCTGAAAGGTAGTATACAAAGCAATATACTTATGAGCCCATTTTATTGATTTTTCTTCTGATTTTTCTTATGAGTATTAGGCTTGTTGTTCTTAGAATTCTTAACTGATTTGTTAATATTTACTCTACAATTAGATTCTTTATGCACAAAATTTCCACACTTTTTACAAGTTCCATTAAATTTGACTTAAAATTTCGATTGTTCTTAGCAACATTTCTGATTGTTCTTTAAATTTGACTTTAAAGTCATTTAAATTTGACTTTAAATTTACGATTGTTCTTAGGATTTGATTTAAATCTAGATTTGATATTAGATTTCTGATTTGGATTGACATTAATCCTATTATGAGAAGACTTATGATTATGAGAGAACAGAGCTTGAGAATCGGGTCTCTTTTGAATCGATTTCTCCATGACTCTCTCTTCTTGAATCAACAAAGAAGACAAAGTGTCGAGATCAGAAAATCATTCTCATTCTGATAATTAGAATTAAGAAGTGACATGTAATGTCTGAATTTTTCATTAATATTAATCGAACTATAAATTAAACAAGCTTATCTTGAAATAATTCACAGTTGCAACCATCTAATTGAGCTTTAATGTTCTTAATTTTAGCTAAATAATTGACAATTTTCTCATCCCCTTTCATGGGTGTTGTAAACAAATCTAAAACTAGTTTAATAATCGTAGAAAACCTCCTTCCTTCATGCATGGTTTCTAATTGCTTCCATGCATCTGTAGGCGAGTCCATATGGCCTATATGCATCAAGAATTCATCTCTAATGCTTTGCAATAGGATGGACAAAGCTTCTTGAGATCTCTGAGAGAAGGAGCTGAGGTTTTCAGGGGTAGCTTGTCTCCACTGTGGGACATTTTTCTATACCAGTCACAAGATCCCATAGCTTTCTAGCCATAAAATAGGATTTTAAACACACTTTCCAAATGCTATAATTTGTTCCATTCAGATGTTGAGACTTATCCATCGAAAAATTAGTAGAACTAGCCATTTTAATGCTCAGATGGAAATGGAGATAAATGTAGCTAAACGTAGATCGAGGAAGCCAAATAGAGACAAAAAAGTAGCTACAGATCTTTTTAATAGTTATACGAATGCAAAAAACTTGAATTTAATAAAAAAATAGTTTAATTTGATTGAATTTAAGATCAATTTGACAAAGCTTGGTCGGGGTTGAGTTACAAGTGAGCTAACCAAGCTCAGATCGAGTCAGGTTAGAGTAGCTTGATGAGTTATTTAAGAACTCGAAGGGGAAAGCTCAAAAATGAGCTACACGAGCTCAAAATGAGCTACTTTAACAAATAAAAAAAGTTTAAAAAAACCAAGGAGGGGGGCGACATGTGGCACAAATCAACAATACCAAGAGGGGCATGTGTTGGCTTTAAAATAGATCCTCAGGTAGATGTAAAATCTTTAAAAATTAAAGTCTTCCTTTTTGGTCCGCGAAAATAAACAAAGTAGGCACACGTCAAAAAAACTATGAAGAGACCGACAACAACGAAAAGTAAAATACACGTGTCTTTAATCAGCTCGCATTTCGTAATGCAACCAATAAGCCAAAAGATAATTAATTAAAAAGGAACTATATACACGTGTCTTTAATTAATTGGTTCACTTTTTTGCACTCTAACACAATGCAAAATCAAATTCTTAGTCAAACGAGGCCACTTTTCAAAAATTTAATGACTAAAGGCTTGACACTTGGTGGCTTTCTGCCAAACTTTAAAAAATTGCCTTAGGCGAACTTAAGGTCCATGGAATAGACCAAACTTAAAATAAATTTTGGGTCCAAAAGAGGTACAAGACATGTGTCACAGTTTAAGTGGATAAGCCAAAGCAAGGAATGACACCCTGACACTTTTGAAGGATGACACAATTAAAATACGTGTCAAAAACAATTGATTCGTGCTTCACAAATCTGACAAAGACTAAGCCAAAAAGAAGATACATGGAGCCTTTTAAATGGCTCACTTTTCAAGACTGACAAAAACACTGACAAATGTGAAAAGGTGGCAAATTCTTATTATATAACTACTACCACAAATGGACGACAAACAAATGCGAAATGTGGAGCAAGTCTTTTGGCTTAGATTTCACAAATATGAAAAATGCAAAATAAAAGACACCTGGAGAAATTTTATTGGCTTACCCTTCGCATATGACAAAAGCAAGCTAAAAGAAAATTGACAATGCAAAACACTTGGCTACTTGGAACAATCCTATTGGCTCAAATTTCATAAATGGAAAATGATAGCTAAGTTAGTTTGACAACACGAAAACATGTGTAAAGCCCTTATTGGCTTGCATTTTTCAATTAAAAATCAGATAAACAATATTACTGACACCACGAAGCAAGATGGAGCCTTCTGATTGGCTTGGGATTCATAAAATTGACAAATGCAAAACTAGCTAGAGCAATATGATTGGCTCAAGCTTTGCAGTCAAAAGAACTTTGCGAGAGACGGAAAAATTCAAATAAGTTTGATAGGGAAAAGCTAAATGTCACTAGAAGATTGGATTGTACTTCACAAAGATAGAAAGGTGTCGATTGAAGCTAGTTGGAACTCTAAGAGTAAGTACGGCTTCACAAACATGAAAAGAACAACAATGAATCTACTTGGAGCAATTTTACTGGTCCAAACTTTGTAAAACCAAAAAGAACAACCGAAAGATAGAAAATGCGAAGCCAGATGACACAAAATGGTTGGCCCAATTTTTGTAAATAAAAAATGAGTGAAAAATAAATATTTTTACCGCTAGAACGGACTTAAAAACCCTAAAAAAACTAGATCTAAATAAAATTTTTGGATCCAAATTCAAAAATGACTCTAACAAATATAAACGACACGAGAAAAAATTAGAATAAGCTCATTGATGATGAATTTAAACCTTAAATTATTGAAACTAGATGCATAAGCAAAGATATAAGAATATAAGAGCTTCAAACATGATCTAAACAACCATTTGGCCCATATTTCACCTATATTTCAAAAAAAATTATTGGGTGGGAATGGGAATTAAACTTGGTTTACTTGAAGATGATTGAGGAATTTTTAAGGTTTTGTAGATCCGTAGATAAACTTCAAGCTTCTTCACTCTAGCAAATTAAAAACTCCAGATCGACCCTACACACGCATAGTCACCAACTCTAATACGATGTTAGATTTAGCAGGGGAAATATAATCTATAGATTACAGATCCACCATTAAAACACCGAAGACTATAGATTATGATATGCAATTGATTAGACACGAAATATCTTAAAATAGATAGAAAATAATAGAGCTTAATGAGCAAGAATTGAAAGCAAATAAAAACAAGAACAAGAGACAAATAACACTAGATTTAAGTGGAGAAACCTAAAGGAAAAAAATCCACTGGTAAAGCACTTTGTCTTTATTAAGAATTCACACAATTTTAACCCAAAACTTCCACTTCTATTTCGCAGAGTATTTTACAATGTCTCAAATCTATTTTTCTTGATCATACCATATAATGATCATTGATTGTATCTTATAATAAGATCCCGGTATGTAAGTCAGTCTGTACAACATGTATACGTTGTAGACAACCAATCTCGAGAGGGATCACCCAAATCAATGTGGGTGGGTGAATCGGTCAAGCCACTTCACTCTTAAATGTGAAAGAACTTCACAATAAAGTTTGATGAAAAAACTTTTAATTTAATGTTGGGGCGTATTGCAGTGGTGGAATCCACTTAACATTATCACCCCAACACCCATTTGGTGACATAATCTGTACAAACTAGAATATACTCCTTCCCTTGAGAAATTGGGTCAATTGGTCCAATGAAATCCAACCCCCACTTCTCAAATGGTTCCAAAACAACTTGAAGTTGGAGTGACATATCAAATGTAAATGCTGGCTTTCCCATCCTTTGACATTGATCACACTGCCACACATAATTTTTGACATATCTAGAACAATGAAGGCCAATAGTAACCAACTCCCAAGACTTTGTGAATGGTTCTTTTAATTGAATAATGTCCTTCTGATGGATCATCATGATATATCCTGAGTATATCAAAGATCTCATCTTCAACTTGCACACTTGCGTAGAACATGTTCAGGTCCACATTTAAAAAGTATTCCATTCAACCATGTATACATCACACTTTGTTTAATCAATTGCTTCCTTTTCTTATATGTGAAAAATTTGGAAACTTCCTTGTGGCCAAGTAGTTATCCATATCTAGCAAACCAAGGAGAGACAGTGGAAATTGCAAACAAATGTTTATCTAGAAAATCATCATTGATCTCCTCCTTTGTTCCTGAAATGGTTAACCTTAATATAAAATCAGCAACAACATTTCATTTTCATGGTCTGTCAATAATTTTAATATTAAACTCCTGCAATAATAACATCCATCTTACAATCCTGCAATGAACTAAAGGTTTATTCATTAGATACTTAATAACAAAGTGGTCAATGTGAACAATCACTTCATATCATGTGATATAATGGTGAAACTTGTTAATTGCATAAAAGATACGACAAATTCCTTCTTTGGTGGTGTAGTTCCTTTCAATGCAGGGGAGAGGTTTTTACTAATATAGTAAATAGCATGCATCAATTTTCCTTCTTCTTATTGTCCAAGTACAACCCCTACTGCTTCATTGGAAGCATTTGTTTGTATATGAAAGGGCTTCCAATTTGGGCCTCTTAATACTGGGGTATTTATCAATTTGTCTTTGATAGTGTCAAAATATTGTTGGCATGCCTCTGTCCATTCAAATTCAAAGTCTTTAGTTAGAAGAGAAAACAATGGAGAAGTTATCTTACTAAAATATGAAATAAATCTTCTATAGTAGCCAACATGCCCGAGAAAACTTCTCACCTCTGTTTGGTTTGTGGGAGATGGGAGTTTTACAATGATACTGACCTTGTCAGGATCTACCTTGATTCCTTCAATTGAAATGTGATGGCCTAAGACTATCCCTTGTTCCATCATAAATAAACATTTTCATGGTTTAAGGATAACTAATATTTTTCACACCTAGAAAGGACTTTGTCTATATTGTCAATTGCCTCTTGGAATGTTTCCCCATAAACAATGAAGTCATCTATGTAAATATCAACATAATCATGGGTGAGATCAAAAATATTGCTAATATGGCTCTTTAAAAGTGGTAGGAGCATTACATAAACCAAAAGGTAACACCCTATAAGAAAATGTTCCCCAAGGGCAGGTAAAAGTGGTTTTATCTTGATCCTCATGTGCTACTATTATTTGATTGTACCCACTTAACCCATCAAGGAATGAAAAATACATTTTCCTAGACAAATTATCTAAGACTTGATCAATGAAAGGAAATGGAAAATAATCTCAATGAGTTGCCTTATTTAACTCCCTATAATCCACACAAACCTCCATTTCCCATTCTTTTTAGGAACTATCACTAATGGATAAACCCATTGGCTATATGAGATTGGATAAATGAATCCTACCTTAAGAAGTTTTTCAATTTTAGTTTTTACAATGTCTCTTAAGGAAGGGTTTATCCTTATTTGAGGTTGTCTGACTGGTTTGGAATTATGTAAATGTGGTGTGTACAAATCTTGGGGTGAATACCCTTCATGTCACTATATTCCCAAGAAAAGGCTTGAGGATGAGAGCATAAGAGTTTAAATAAGGTATTTTCTTCCTGACTAGTCAACCAACTATTTATTGCTAATGTTTTCCCTTGGGAGAATAGGTAATTTCTTGGTGTCTGGATGGAGATAATTTACAACGGGATACTCTCTAAATAATGCATTCAATGGGAAAATGTGGGGAATTAATCCATGAATAGTAGTGATATTTTGAAATATAGACTCAGTCAAGTCTATATTTCGTGAAAAGGGTAGATGATAGGCTGATTGTCATCATTCATCATGTCATCTCTTATTTCCACTAGTTTTAACACATGACTAACAATCAATCCAACACAAGACTTGTGATTAGGTGCAGGACTTATACTTAGTCCAACACATGACTCATGGTCACCATCCTGAATTTTATTTGAATGTTCTTGAATTATGACCATGGCCAAAGATGAAATGATGTCCTCTGATTCATCTGCATTACCCTTCCACCATTTTTTATTTTTGAAGCAAAATTTTTACGGATGGGTAAATGGATAAATTTTGGAATCATGTCTATTTGTAATCACCATATTTCATGTTCTGCAATCAATGAGGGTGAAAAAGTAGCTAACCAAGGGCGTCCTAGGATTAAAGGGTATCCAATCTTCCTATTCTTTGTTTTTATGACCATAAAGTCTACCGAATAATCCCATGACTCAATGGTGATGGTAACATCTTCTATAATCCCTTTTGGCTTGTTTACATTGATAACAACTCTTAAGTCAATTAGGATATTTTGGATCTGCACATCTCCTATGCAAACTGTAATAGTAGGACTTCTAAGGTCTTCATATTTATGAGGGGTCATATTCCCTTCCAAAGATACTAGCAAGTTTCCCATCAACATGAATGGTTTAAGGATGATTATTTGTCTTCCTAGAGTTTTAAAACAAAGATCTTTGATGGTTTTATTAAATTATGAAATTTCCTTCGAGCTTGTAAGAGGGAACCCCAATACTCAATTTCCTCAATCTTTGAATTATCTCTAACTTTGGTTGTTCAGAATTATAGTGTTGTGTTTCTCTAAGAGTTTGGATGGAAAATGAATATCAACATTTGTTTGGGGTGTTCTTCAACAACATGACCAGGTTATGTTTCTTCATCTTTAAGTATTTCTTCTATGACAGAAGATGAAGGTTTTGAGGTAACTTTCCACACGAATGCGGTAAGATGTTTCTATAATCCATAAAGTTTACTTGTGTCATTTTTATCTAATTCCACAGTGTATGTTGGGTTACCCTACCTCACATTTTTGGCGTTCACCACAGTTTGAGCTTGAATCTATGGTTGGGCAGGTTGTTTAGATGAGATAGCATTTGTAGGCTTAGTAAAAATGCATGTTGACCTTGGGGTCTTCTTTGATTATAATATTGCTTCCCGATCCTTTAGGTACATTCCACTATTGTTGGAATTGAGGATTAAATTGTTTAAATGGTGGAATGTTTGGGTTGGAGTTATGGATTGATGATAAATAACTTGGGTGTGCATTCCAGTGAGGAATCCATCCCTGTGGGAATTTTGAGCCCAAGGTTAGGGTTATGGCCATGGTGAATTCCATTAGTTTGGGACCCATTGTGTTTTTGGTGCATAAGACTGATTTTGATTTGATTGAAAATTCCCTCCTTGCCTTTGAACCATATAATTTAACTCAGCTTTGTCTTGTGTGTTTTGTTTTAAATGGTTTTTCAGAAAGGGAAGCAATCCACATTGGTCTATGACATGCTTTAGATCATAGATAAGACACATTTCAGTTTTGTCTATGGGAGAGTCCTTAAGCCCATGCTTGTTACTACATCTCAACAAGTAGATGAAAAAAGGCTCTGTATTCCTAGCTTTCTCCCTATCCATAGTTGTATTGAGTTGAACTAAGAGGTCTATTCTCAAATTTTCAATTTTTTCCCTTAGTTTGGATATATCACCATTGGCCATTTTTCCTTTCTATCTATGAAGGTTGGGGCGAGTTCGGAGTAGTTCCTACAAAGGTCAATGATATCAGTAAATTCTAGTTTGTTCATGTCTCCTTTTCCCATAAGATTTAAGGCTTCCTATGTGTCTTCATCCAATCCCTTGAGGAATAAAGTTTTGAGTAGATTAATATCCAAACCAGTACCACACCTCCTGTGAAGGAAGAGGAATCGATCAAGATAGTCCTCCACACTCTCATCCTCCTTTTGTTGAATCCTAAAGAGTTCTTCCCTCTTGTCCCTCACCCTATAGTAGTCTTGGTATTTATCCAAAAAAATTGTTTCCATCTCCTGCCAACTATGGATGGAGTTAGGGGTTAAGCCCATGAACCATCTCATAGCTATATCCTTTAAGGTTGAGGGAAATAACTTGAGCTTCTAGGTATCTAAGGTATAATCATAGGTTTGGCATAAGAATTTGAACTCAAATAGGAATTGATCAGGATATTCTGAGACTAATCCCCTGAAGGTTGGTAAAATTGAAGGGGATATATTTTTCATGGGGGCTTGATCATTTGGATCTAGTTGTATGGGATAGGTGAACATCCTTCCAAGTGGAGGATTTCCATTATCTACACCATTGGGGTTATCTACTTCATCAACCATCCTTTCTTGATGAACAAGTCATTCCACATGTTGGTTTTGAGGGGGTTTTGTAAATTAATTCTAATAAGTCTACCTCTATGGTATTTAGGTCTAATCATAAAATCCTACTAGATTGAGGAAAATTCCCTAACTACTAGTACTTAATTGAATATTTGTGTTCCACATACTCCAAAGCACAAAAGAATATCACTATCACTACAAGATCTTCTACTTCAAAAGAAAGAGTTATGGAAATGAAATTTATAAATGGAAACTTATTAGGAAATCAAGTAACACTTCAATTTAGTACCTTAATCTTTGATAACACCTTGATATTTTCCCCAAAAACATCGCCAAAAAGTGACGAGTGTCGTTGGTCCTCATGCTTTAGTTATCTAATGTTTTTCAGGTCAAGGTGGTGTCCATAGCTATGTGCAATGAGAGAACATTGGAACTATGCTCAATATTTATTTAATAACGAAATTAACCAAATACTATACTAATTGCCATAAAGAAATGAAATTGATTGACAACGAAAGTATATTGGTGCAGAATTAAAATTACGGAAAATAATATGATGCTTTGATAAATTAAATTAATGGAAAATAACGAGAAGGGAAATGAACAAGAAATTATCCCTTCACGTTGGGGAGGAGTGGCCCTTGCTCCTTCCCGTCGATCCGATTTAAAGTTACAAGTCACAAGAGTAGAATTTTCCCTTGAATCAACACTTTATTGAATGAAAGAATTTCTTTTACAGTGATCAATTGAACTAAATTTTTAATCCTACTACACTTTCTCTTTTATATTCAAAGCATACCTAGTCTCTCTAAAAGAGGACTAGTTATTTGAAATTAATGATAACTACTTAACTAGAAGATACCTATAACAACAACTAATTGTTTAAGGAATTACAATCATGGAAGGATTAATCCATGTCATGTTTGGAAATTCATCTTGTTAATTGCATATGAGTTCCGTCATTAACTCTTAATTTAGATAGTTTATCAATGCCGAAGATATTATAGATCTGAATAGATTCCCTATAATCATGACGATTATAAGTCTATAAGTGTACTAATTGTTTGCTCCATGTCTTCGAGAAATTGGTGTTAAGTTGAGATTGCATGGTCCTCATAATCCACATGAAGGTTGAGATATAAGTACACGTCTCATTGTATCAACTGGTGTGCCACATATATCAACTTGTTGCTTTTTTATCTAAGTCATTTTCCTATTTTGCGCGAGTTCCTCATTCCAAGTGATTCTACATTAGTGCTCTGGGGAGATTCGTGTGCTCCAAAATGAGTCATGTGCTCATGCAAAGGTGAGTCTTATGCTATAAAGTGAGTCATGTGCTCTTACATAAGTGAGTCTATGCTGGTCTATAGTTGAATTCTGTGATTACTTTAATATATACTTTTCAATGCATTGTTAATACTCATAAAGATTCATTTGAACCATATTTGAAGAAGTAAGAACAAGATGAAAATAACAAAGATATGCACAATATTTCCTTCCAAAAGTATTAATTACGAAATGAAAATCTTATACATAGTGCAAAATGATGTCATGACAACATAGAGTTTCACATTGGATAAAACATGACAAAAAGGGTCTCACCATATGCAAGTTTAAGAAAGACTTTGGCTATGTAGTCTTGAGAGAATATGTATCCTCATCTTGTTATTGGTGTGTGTTATGTTCAAACTTTATACTAAGTCTACCTCATATGACATGTATTAAGTGCATAATGTTGTTGACATGCACAATTAATGTGAAAGTTATCCTAACACACACACACACACACACACACACACACACACACACACACACACACACACACACACACACACACACACACACGATATTGGTCCAAAACTGTACATATGGTCTTGACCCTTATGTGTGGTCTTGATCCTTCTTTCTTTTCGGTTCTTTTCTCTTTATGGGCACATTTTCTACTCTTTTATCTTTCAAATTATATCTTTTAGGTCAACCTTTCCCACCACTAAGGCTTGAATTTCAAAGTAAGAACTCATATATATATATATATATATATATATATAAAATCCTAATGTAGGGATTTATCACTTAGAACGAACCTATGTATCTACCATATCTTGAGATAAAGAAGAAATAGATATATTTATGTATTGCATACACAACACATGAGGGCACAAATCATAAATTTTCATCTGCATATAAGGGATTATATTAGGATGAAGTAACATAGCCTGATATTAGTGTTGAGGCACAATGAAAAAACAAGTCCAAAGGATAGTTGCATGCACACCAACACAAAACAATATGAGGACTTGTAACGCTCAAAATTACTAGAACTGGAAAATGGGGATATTTTTTTAAACATACATAAAAATAGATTACGCAGCTACATTCATACAGATTTATTTAATCAAATTCTTTAAATTAAATTTGTTCTTTTGATCTATCTGATAACATCCATGTAAGCCATGTGCGGCTGAGAAGGGTGTATCTAGATCTCCACGATCTCCCTTCGCCACTACTTTGAGTGATAATGCTTACTTAGCATTTCGGCTCAACATTTTTTTAAGGTCATGGGAACTATGTGAAAGTCCTTGGGTCTACCATGAAGCTAGTTTTCCAACTTCGTATTTCGGTATCCGACCATTGCCTACCTCATGTTCAATGTTCAACTTCCCATGATCAGGTTACTGGAAATTTTAGTTTAATTGGAGGACTAGGTGATCAAACAATGCACAACCATCAATGCATTACTTTGGCCAAAGTTTTCCGCCATGCAGGTTATAACAAAACTCAAGACAACACATTAGTCTTATGAGTTTAAGTCTTCCACCACCTCACAACTATCCCTTTCATAGTTATCTAGATCTTATAGTTTGTATTTACTTTATTTCCAATTTAACCTATCTTATAAGAGTTTATATCGAGATATATGCCAAAGGTCAACTAGGATCATCATGAGATAAGTACACTCGTTATGCTGATATGAATCTATTTCAGCATTTCACATGTACTTATCCCTTAATATGCCTAATGGATCTTTTCATCCATATATCTTCCCCTTGAGTTTCTCTTTTCCCGATGCTTGGTTTCTTTAACCTTAAATTACCTTTTATGATGATACTCTTCCACTCTTTATACAATAGGATTTACCATCTTATCATGTTAATACCAAGTTTATTGAAAGATCGAATTAAATATACATTAAGCATGTATATTTAATTATTCCTTCGATTAGCTACACCATGAAATAACTTATTTAATTTAGAAATTAAAGACAATTGATTGTTACAATAATTGCCCAACTATCGAATTCATACATTGACAAATATCAAATAAATAAATATATCAATTTATGATAAGTAAGATTTCTCACTTCTAATATTTATCATTTACTCATATTAAGATATTCTTTCATACAAGGTAATCATCTCTTTATTAAAATCATAAATTACATATGCCGTTAAGGTGAAATATATAACTATTATGGTAACTCTCACATAGTGAGGTTTGAATATTAACAATGGGTCCAAGATCCCAATAAATTTAGTCAAAATTTTGGGATATCATCCCTCTACAAATTGAAATCCAAATATCTCATTTAGATCCTTGTTACGATTAAACTTCACAAGACATAAGTTTCCGCACACCCGAACAAGATGACTAATTGTCCTGCAAGACTAGAGTAGTGGTATGTTGTCAGTTCAAAATGAACTGGCATGAATATTAACTCCAATTTCTGATGCAATTATTTAATAAAATATGAAACGATATACAAGTTATTTTATCAACAAATGCATGGTAATACAACGGAGAATGTATTATTACCTGTTCTACATCAAGATACAACTATGAATGTATACCAATAGAACAACCAATTTCTATTTCAACAATTATGTTTCACTCTAATCACAAGGATCAAGACATAATCAAACCATAATCATTCAACATCCGAATTCTGATTAAACCACAAGCAAATCATGCTTCACATGGTACAGATTCAACTATTATTTTTCTTACCTTCCAATCAACAAACAACTTAACAAAACAGTCTGAAATCATCATTTCCAAATACCAATTAGACATATTCCCTCTAGGTAATGAACAACTCTATAAAACACACAATAACTTTATTTCAAACAATCAAAATACACACACACACACACACACACACACACACACACACACACACACACACACACACACACACATTTATAGGAACAGTCCAACTAAACAGTGTAAAAACACCTCTATTAAATCATTTTAACATGTTCTTTCAGGTAACCGACAGATCAACAAAACAAATTGACCCACATACCACATGATGATAATTTTGAAGTCTATTTGCATAGAATAACAACAATAAGTTTCTAACACTTCTAGTAACGAAATCCTTTGAGAAAAACTAAGTCATCTTACATAGACTGTTAACACTAATTTTTTTTTTTCAATCAGGTAATAAAACTATACCTACAGGAAAATCAACTTATACATATCCAAATCAGTTCATTCCAGCATTAATTTCTTTTCTGTTTAGAAATTATTGAAATCCGGAAGCAAATATATCAGGCAAAATGATGAAATACCTAGTAAAAACATTTTTCACACTACCCGAAATCAATTTGCTCATACAAATAACTTCTTGTCATTGTAATAAAACCAAGAGGCATAAATCGATTTGGGTTTCCAAAATCAAATTTAAATAAAAAATTAAATAAAATAGAAATTGATTAGGAACACCCATCTGCATTTTTTTTTCTAGATTTAGCTAAAACTACACAAAGGAAACTTAGGAGAATACAAAATCCATCATTTTCCTTTTTAGATTTTATTTCCAAGAAATTAAATCAAAAGTTGTCCACAAATTCATTTAATTGCCATTTAAAATGTAGATGTATATTTCCTCATTATAAACAAATAATGCCGCATAGAAAAAAAGATATTCATGCTTGAAGTAAACCTGAATTAGCAACCTCTTACTCTTTCTCGCTCCACCAAGTTGAATCCTTCTTTCCTCCAAAACTCACGCATGTATTCTAGAAGAGAAAAATGAAAGCAAACAAAGGAGAAAAAAAGAAATCATAATGAAGAAACTATACTATAATGGAGAATTTTCGGGCTTCCAAGTGTTGCTTCATGTCAATGCATGCCGTGATGCCACATACTTGGTGTCAGATGAAGGCGTGTCCCTTTTTAAAACTCTCAGATTTTAAATATTAAAATATTATTATTATTATACTTTTTAACTTTTGATTTACATGCCAAATCCTTTTAGGATTTAAATATATAATTTCACAAATTAAAAATGCATTTTTAAATTTTAATTTTAATTGATACCTAACTTTAATGGTAAAATTAATCATCATAATATAAGTCCACATATTGCCAAAAATATGTTATCGTAATAATTATTCAAATTCCCATGTTCCATATAAAATATTCAAACAAATGAAAAAATCACCAAGTCCATAAATAATAATAATTCGAATATTCTCATAAAGCTATGATTAAGGCCTAATCATGTTTTAGGAAGGATCATCAAGGTGGGTGCGGCCCTGCGGGGTTATTTGTTCCACAATGCCATGCCATGCAGCAGAAGCTGATGAGTCAAATGAATTTTATACCTAATGATGATCTCGTCTAATCTTGTTGAGACTTAACCATAGTTAATTTAACTTACAAGAAATTTGGGATGTTACGAGAACTACATAGAGTCAAATATGTAGCGCGGTGCTTCGTGAATTACAAATGGGGTGACCACCGATTTGAATCCAACTCAACCATTTCGCATCTTTATTTTTAGATCTAATGATTGTTTAAGTGTGTTTAAGGATATTTAGGGTTTTTTTATAGGTTCATTTACAAAATCTAGGGTTTCATGTGAAGTTGAAGATATAAAACAACGAAAAATAGTGAAACACAAAGACACTAAAGTTGTAGATCCCCATTCCTACAAGGAAAAACCATATAGTTTGATTAGTATAGTATATATTTTTATGACCATTTGGTATGGTTTTTGAAGCTTCTAGGAAAAACCATACCAAATGGTCATAAAAATATTTTTTTTCTTGTTCTAGATCATGCATCAACACATCATAATAACCTTATGAACTAGTTAAATCCCTCTTTATATTATGATTGTACTTCCAAGTGCATGCATCTAAATGTTAATATGATTTCTGCTATGTTGTATAATCATCTTGTTTGATCCGTAATATAAATATGAATGTATTTACATGTTTAGTTATTAGAGTACCAATTCAAAAACCTAATTAGAATTAAATAGGGTTGATACACATGATAGGTTTCTCATTTTACTTCCCAAGACTATCAATATATAACATAAAAAGTGTGCGAGCTTATGATTGAATCTTATCGATTCCATAACAATTCACATGGTATTCAAGTCGACTACAAGCATTAAGAATCAATTCGTGGTTATAATAATATGTGTACATTAGGAGAAAATAATTTTTCTATTGGAAATATAGTTCTTTCATATTTCTACAATATATAATAAGTTTAGGAGGATTGATTAGCCCAAAATATGTATATAATTAAACTAATTACTCAATTTCCTCAATCATGTATGCGATTGGGGATAAATGAACCTCCTGAAGCTATTAAAAACTAATTACTATGAATTGGGTCTTGTGTATCCCTAATGCATCCTTGGTTGAACTACCAATATCTTAGTTTAATCAAGTGCATATTTTGGGCTAAAAAATCCATGTGATCCTATTTACAACTAATTAGTGTGAAATAAGGCTTGGTTAGCTCCTATTTCATCATAAAACTCACCCAATTGATTAATTGGCTTAATCAATTATATAATTCAAGATAATATTTTACATTATATGAATGGATTAATTGGCTTAAATAATATTTTACATTATATGAATGGATTGTCGATGCAAATACAACATGCTCATGAGCTTTATTACTCATATTGCATGTAATGTCATAAAAACTAAAAAAATGACATTGATACATTGTAATGTCTAAACCTCCACTTTACAGGTGTGGTATGTAATATGTATTTTTGATAGAAATTGTTAAAAATAATAGTGTTGAATTTGTCCAGTGAATATTATTCCCCTTTTTAACATCTATTTGGTATAAGCATAACAATTAGAAAATAGCAATAAAGTTCACACCCAATGTGAATCGAGATGTCAATAGAAAAGAATCATAAAAATGATTACTTATAGAGATCATGTTATCAAATTTTAAAAATTAATTAAATTATTGATAATAATATGTTTTGTTTGTAATATGGTTGATCCTATTTAGTGAAGGTAACTATGATAATGACCAATGATGGAGATCATCTTAAGATGTTGGGTTAATCATACACACGTAAAAAACTAAAAATAATAATATAACTAAATTCATATAGCTAAATGATTAAGTTGTGATTGGGTTAATCCCCATATTGGTAAGAATCTTAAGACAAAAGTGACTAACTCAAAAGAATTTTTCCTAAAAATGTAATACATCATCCCATAAAATGGAATTCAATATATTTATTCATAAAATAGAAAAACTAGAATTTATTGCTTAACCATGTTAGCTTAATAATTTCTAAGAGGAGGTTTGATGGAAATATTTTAGCATAATAACTCCTATTCATAAGAAGATTTGTGATAAAAAGTGTTTGATGAAAATGTAGCCTTTAATGTAGTAAAGTGAAGATATAGATTCAAGTCAAATAAGATGTTATTTTGAGGAGGTAAAATCAATTTTTGAATTAGAGAGGATAAATTGTTGAGGCACATGAAAAAATAAAGTTATAATACCCAAAGATAAAAGGAGGAAACAATGAATTGGATATAAAAATTTTCAAGATGCGCACAAAGGTTACAAAGCCAAGTGGTGGTTTCTACTTATTTTCTTTAGGTGGACTTAGGCTCAAGAGACATCTTATACCACCTTTTAATTAATGAAATAAGTGATATACATAGGTATTTTTTCTTCAAACTTGTGAGACATATATGAATGAAAGACCCATGTTACTCTTTATCTCTGATGTCAATAGTTTTGCATATATCATAAAAGGGGATGAATGGGATGTAAACACTATAATTGACTCTAGGTTTTGTTTTTATTTGAATATT
This sequence comes from Taxus wallichiana var. yunnanensis, assembly GCA_018340775.1. Taxonomy (NCBI): domain Eukaryota; kingdom Viridiplantae; phylum Streptophyta; class Pinopsida; order Cupressales; family Taxaceae; genus Taxus; species Taxus wallichiana. The sequence goes on from CM031235.1 coordinate 705,332,955, forward strand.
AAGGCCCAAAATGTCGAGACAACATGAAAAATACTAACATAAAGCCATTATAATCACTTGTAGGTGTGGCTATGTATATTTTGGAAGACCTTCTCGAGAGAATCATGCAAGAATCCAAGAGTGGCCAATATGGCTAGCATCATTGGGATCTTGGGATCCTCAACACCACCATCATTGACTATTTCAATGTAGTGGCCACCACAGGTAGCACATGGAATTGATGGAAATGTTATTTTCCAATAACGATACGAAAAACAGATGAGTGTTATCCGAAAGACAACTAGAGGGACTCAACCAAATTGATAAGATGTTGTGAAAGGGATCACCAAAATTATCGTTATAAATCATAATCATTTGCACAATAAAAATGCATAGTAGAGGAGGAAACACAATCAAAATTTATTTAATGCTTCCAAATTTGAGATATTTATAGGCTACGAGGGATTGTGATGAATTGTGCCTAAGAGGGAAAGACTTGAGCCATTGACCCTAACATTCACATTCTCTTTGCTCTCGAGGCTTTGCAGTCTTAGTCACCATTTCCTATAGATAGGAAGCTTGCATATATCTCATTCCATCATATTTTTCCCTTTCCCTCCATCTTCACTATCTACCTTATCCTCTCCATTAAAAGAGACAACAAAGAGTCAATAAAATCAATAAACATTTTCATTGAACCAATGGATGGTGAAGCCCTTGATTCGAAACTCATGCATGAAGGAGAGCATCAGGTCGAAATTATCACCCATCTCATTTACTAACATTCCCACTAGAAATAATAACTGAGAACCCAACCACCAAAAACTAGGAGACATAACTAATCATATTGTGAAACAATATTTAATTTAAACTTTCACATGTTAAAGAAAAAACTATCTCTACCCTTTGCCACATTGCACCACTTACCACCCACACTTTTGTCACATGAAAATATGACAAGGATATCTCAATGTGTGTTGATAACTCTTAGGTTCAACCTTGTGAAGATGTTTTATCATTTTGAGCAATGTGTCTACAATATTTAAGTTTCTTTCCAGTAATTTTTCTCGATATACAAAATGTGTAGGTAATTTTGATGTGACCTTTAAAATAAGTGTCAACTTCATTTTAACATACTATATTTTTCATGTGTTCATTTTTTTTTACATTGGAGTTGAGAATGTTAGTTTGGCGTGAAATACTTTGCAATAAGATTAGGACATCATAAACCATCATTTTCTTTCTTGACAAGGAATGCACTAGAGGGCTTGATTGCTGTAAAATTTTCATATTAAAAAAATTGAGAGGAAAGCACACACACACACACACACACACACACACACACACACACACACACACACACACACACACACACACACACACACACGCACGTGCACGTATACACGTTCTACGCACACATGCACATGAATACAAATGGACACACATGATGACATACAAACAAATATAAAGAATTAATATTTGATGAACATAAGTTACATGCCAAAATTGTCAAATATGCTCAGTTTCTTTCATCGTGCTCTCAACGGGTAAAAAAATGTATCATTATTATAACCTTAGCTTCCTTCTTTGTTCTATGAAACTTGGTGAGGGGTCATATATTTAAGAAAACTCTAAAAAATTGGAGCAGAACATGCAAAATTGCAATAAAAGTCCACATGAAGGAGAAAACACATAATAGGCCAAGCTATTTATGTTTGTTTAAACAAATTAAACACTAAGTTCCACATCAAACATATTTTTATTCTTCCGCTCCCTTTATTTGCTCACGGTTTTCATAGGTTTTCAATTAATAATTTGTAAAGAAAATCAAGACTTAAATACCATCTTTCTATCTTTTTTTTGGAATAATGCATCCAAATATGCTAGTACAAACTATTTTGATTGAACGCAAATGTAATTGTTAAATTAACCAATATTGTAAACAATATTAGTTAATTAACTATAAGATCTTATTAATCAAAAAATTATCGTAAACAATAAAAAAATTGAAAAAGGATTGTATGAAAAAACCTTTAGATTGGATATCCATCAATATTTTATTTGTAAAAGCATTATATGAAAAATAGAGATAGAACATTTGCGGAAATTAATATTTTTCATTTTGAATGTATTTGTCACAAGCCAATAAACAACCTAATATAAATACATGGTACAACACCACGTAAAGAAAAAGGAATGGTATCCAAAATAAATGGAAAAAATCTCTTCCATGTGCTTTGAGGCTTTCTAGTGTGGAATTCCATCCGAAGTGTGTCACAAACACGCCCACAAAAGGATGAGAAAGCACTACCATTTGTGGACACCATGACATGACTACTAGCGCTCTCTCTACGCTTTCCTCAAGGAACCCCTCTAGAAATAGAAGGGTATTAAGGCCTAGGAAAACTAGGAAACTACCTAGGGCACTAACATTTGGGGCGCTAATTTATTTTATTTTACTATGGTTTTTATGAAGAGTAGATCAATTTATTAGTTTCATATATGATAGTAGTAGTCAGTATCTAACCTTACATATCAATTCAATTCACTTCATTCAAAACAAAACTAAAAGTACATAATTGTATTAAGAATATGATATTTAGTGTAGACACAAAATCACACATTTGGTTAGATTTCTAGGTCATAATCACATACCACTATTCATATGATTCCTAAGCGAGAAAGCTAGTAATTGACATCTATCTTTGGCCTATTTTCTATATTTTTGGTTTTCTATTTGGTCACCTCACAACCCAGTCTGATATTCATTGTTGTATCTTTCTTGACTCTTGACACCAAAGACCTTGAGGCTAGGACACTAGCGCCTGCGCCCTCGTCCCCTTTGGGCGCCCTGACCTCTTTGTATCTTACTCACCTCTTTTTGGTTTCTTTTATCTTTTGGGCATCTTATTTTCTTATAGGCTGAAATTTTAGTTGTAAATTACGAAATTCAAACAAGGGAATCATATAAATACAAATCTATGTGACCATAATAAGGGAGAAAACGCTAAGCATCTATTATTATCACCTAAGGTTGCATCTAAAGGCATTCTAATAGCATCAAAGGCATTCATCTAACTTAATTCAAGGGACAAGGGACTACATTTTCTACATACACACATAGGAGGGGAAGTTCATTTTTCCATCCACACATCTATTTACATTGGTACATCTATCTATTGCTCACTATCAAGTGCATATTACACAAGAGCTTCCTAGGGCACGATTTCTACACACATGCACAAGAACTACATGGAGTATGAGATGTAGTGCGAACTTGGTCATAAGTTCACTCTATCGGGTGACCACCGGGGTCAGTCCGACTCCCCATTTGCATATTTATATTTTAAGAATTTGATGTGTTATGGAGTTTTACAGATTATCTCTCTCTCTTTGTAGGTTACAAGAGAATTTTAGACATAGTGTGTGACATACAGTGACTAACAACAAAGGTTAACAACCACCTTATGACACAAGAAAATTAGAATCGAAGCTCTTGCATAGTCGAGAGGTCTCTAGTGTCTACACGCCCTCACCCCATTCCAGGTGCCCTAGTCCAGGCTCATATGGAAATCACAAAATTTTCTTCGAGTGTGGTTGCATGACAGAGTCCTCCTCCCGTTCATCAATTCTCTAGTCCAGAACACTTTGGGATTAATTTTGAAATCAGCTAAGTCTTTTGTTCCCTCTCTTGCACTTAGGGTTTTAATTTCCTTTAGCTTATTGCTTGCATCAAATATGTGCTTTATTGATTATTTATTATATGTGACTATGAAATACATTATGGTTTTACAAAATTGTATTTTTGGTAAATCATTTTGTGAACCCGTCTCATTCGAACACTCTTGGATCCTCATTTTTCTTCTTTCATGGCTTCTAAAGCTCCTCAAGTCCCCTTATATCAATTACTTCAAATGCACCCATCTTGTAAAGATGATCTCCAAAAATTCGTACACACTTTATCTTGCCTCCCTCTTGATACACCACCTACTCAAGTCAAGTGTTATCTTCGATTGTCGTTATGATGAATCTCTTGGTCCTAATTTCAATAAATCTATTTGCAAATCCATTCAAGATTTACATTATTTATTTCAAGATAAATTTTAGGCTATGAAATCCACAATTACATCTCTTAAATTTGAAATCCAACATCTTAAGGATATTTTTCAGGCTCATGAGAGTTCTTCTTCTCATCCTCATTCTATGTTTTCTACATGTGCTCATATCAGTGAACCTCAAGTCTTACCATTACCGGCACCTCTCAAGTTTGATCTCAATACTAAGCAACAAGATATTCTTCCACAAATCCTCACGCATCAATTGATCAGATTGCCATCTACTCATTGTTATCCTCCTTATCAGCTTATAAAATATCAAGGTCATCCATATTTCAATTACCATCAAATCAATGGACATAATGACAATGATTTTTATGCTCTACACCGAAAAATTGGCCACCTTAAGCGTTATGGTCTTATCTCATTTGCTACACAAAATAATGCTACATGTTCATCTTCAATTACTACATCTCATTGGGTTCCTAAATCTGATTCATCTATGTCTAATGAGCATCATGCCATCACTTCTAATGTTCCTTCTTCCATCACAAGAGCTACTTATACAACCCAATCTAACTAAGTAATCACCTCTAAAGGTCCGTTCTTCATCACCTCCCCTACCAAGTCTTCTACCACGTCACTAACTCCTAAACAACCTCCTATAAAATTAATACAACACCTCCTCCTCCTAAATCTTCTACATCGCTATTAATCCCACATAAGCTATCACTAATTCATTTTTTCAAACAAACTACTCCTTATACTGATGGCAAAGACACATTTTAAACTTCACCACCATGGCACGGTCTTACCATTGCTTCAACATACCATTGTGTTGACCCTCTCTCTTCTCATGACATAGATAACGCTCTCCCACAATGGCATGATATCTCTCATGTCACCACATAGATCTCCATTATTGGCACACTTGGGGGTCATCACACTTATTCTCCCCCTTCCTAGTAGTATTAGGTGTCTTTCATTTCTACTTTTATGCCTCATGCTTCACATATAGTCTTTCTCACTTATCTTATACAACTTGATACACAGAAATTTTATCGTCATTACCCTATGACACACTCTCATGATAAGGTTCACACTTGACTGTTGAGGGCATACTACGTCCATGAACATCACATCATACACACGATGCATTTCACACTCTACGCATTCACAACACATATCTCATGCATCATATTCTCACACAACACACTAACCTATGACGCAATCTTGGTCCATGGTTCATACTTGACTGCTGAGGGTCTAAATATGAAATGAACCTCACCACATTCACACTCTTTACATTCTATGCTTCATTTATCTATCTATCTAGCACACACATTTCAAACCATTTCCCGATGACGCACTCTTATTCTATGGTTCATTCTTGACCGTCAAGGGGTATTTTATAAATGAAACTCATCTCATACACATTAATCCACATACACTCAAGGGACATGCTCCCCATATCACACTCACTTTGCATATCATTCCATCTCACTCATTCAAAAATATTACATATCTTAGTTGCATCTATTCTTCCTTGTTTATACTAGTTACATGTACACTTTGTTTCACATGCTAGATAGATACTTCGTATGTCATTATCTTTATCATATACACATGCATGTTCTCTATTTCTCTAGTTGTGAATGCAAAATTATTATAGATCCTTACACACAACATGGATGCTTGCCACTCTACCTCTTACCAGTCCCACCGAGGCTCCTAGGGACATCTACTTTCTCACATACTACAAAGTTATATTACTTCATTTTATACTACTTCCTATTCTTACTAGCACACTACTCTATATCAAACCATGCATGCTTTGACATACTCTTTATCTCTTTAACATGCTAATGGGTGCTTCATGTGTAGCATTTTCCTTGTATGAACTATTTACCATCGTGGTTGTCTGCATGTTACACTTTGCTTTCTCTTGTCTTCTATTGTATGCCATTGTTTTTAGGGTATTCCCTATTTATTGTATGTTCTTTTGTAGTGCCCACATTTTTATAGCTTCAGTATTTGTTGTTTTCCTTCCTCATAGACATGTTTGGATAGGGATTTGATATATGTTGGACAATATGTTATGATTTTTGACCTTCTTGGACATGGATGCATATTTGGGTGCATAGCGCCAATTTGAATTTAGTAGCATGTTGATTAGTTTTCATTCGATGTTGTGGACATTAGCTTATGATGATGTTGTTTAGACCTAATTGAGATACGTTAAATGTTTAGTGTAGTTGCATGTTTGGATTCTATGGATATATGTCACTTTATCATTATGTCTAACTTATGGTGAATTGTGTATAATTGTGCATGTTGTCGCATTTTTGATTCCAGAAAGATGATATGCTAGTTTAGAATTCATTGATTTCTTATTAAGTAGTTGATTCACATTTTATCGGACATGTGTGTTTAATGTGTGCAATGAGTGTGCAGGTGACAGGTCACAGGAGAACGTGGGATTCAGGCCAGCTACACAACTTTACACAAGCAGCCCACGTGGCTAAGTCCTAGCCGTGTTTGTTGTATGAGGCCTTAAGTATTAGAGTTTATTGTTTTAGGCACCATGAGTGACCCTCATTTGTAATGTAATATGTCTTGTATTATTAATCTTGCTTAGGGTGTTTAGTTGTGTTGTAAACTTGTTTTAGGGAATTAATGGCCCCACTTACATTAAGTTTTGAATTTGTTTAATGATGTAATTAATCAAAAGGGATTAGGGTCACATGTGAACCCTTGGGTGGGCCCCACACCCTCTACCCTTGTGCCCAAGTGTGCCAAACCTGAAATTGGGCTATTTTAGGAATTTTTAGGGACCCCTTTTTAGTTTGGGAGTTCCCTTAGCATGAAAATGGGCCCTTGGACCCTACCTAATAGGTAGGGGCTTATTTCCAAGGCTTAGAGGGAGTTTTCCTCCCATTTTTCCTTCCTTTGGTCACATCCATGTAAGGTGGATGGGTAAGTGTGCTTTGTTAAAAGTTGCACAAGTTTGTTTTGTTATCATTTTGGGTAATTTGGGAGAAGAGGGTTAAAAGTTATTTTAACCTTTCTCTCTTTTATCTTGGGAATATTTGACCTTGAGGGAAGAGAGGGTGACACATGTCACCCCCTCATTTGTGAGGATTTTTTCTTGCTCCTCTTCAAATTCTCCCTCATGGGAAAGAAGAGAACTTTTTTTGGAGCTTTTGCTTGGAGGCTTGTGGATTTTGGAGCTAGAGCTTGCTTGGACAAAGAAAGGGAAAAGTTAGAAGTTGGAGAGATTTTGGAGGTAGGCTCCTTGAGCTTATTTGTGTGTTTTATATCATGTTAGATATTAGTCTTGTTTATTTAAAATGTGTGTTGTTGCATGTGAATTTTTATTTGTTGTTTACTTTATTTTGCTCCATCCATCATATGGCATGATGGAGTTTTGGAGTTTGTGGGGGAAGAGAGGGATTTTTCCCTCTCAATCCTCATGGCTTGATGGGAAAGCCTTGTAGGATTTATGTTACTCCCCTCAAATGGTTTGAGGTGGGGAAGGTGGTTCATATGGCTTGAACCTCCTTCCCCATTCTTGGTGAGGAAACCCCTTTGGGGTTTGAAAATCCTTCCAAGAAGGATTTGGTGAAAGGGTGGAGAAATAAGGAGGGTTTGAATGACTTTGGAGGAATAAGGAGGGTGTGGAGATCTTGGTTTTGTGTAACCAATGTTGGTTACCACTTTTGGCATTTGGAGAACTCCTTTCTTCTCTTCCCCATTTTAGAGGTAGAACATGGTTTCTCCTCTTTTTCATCTTTGCAAAATTGGTGTTTTGTTTTAATATTTGTCTTGTCTTTATGTGAATGTAATGTTGGTTGTTCTCCCTCACTCTTGTGCAAAGTTGTGGATAGTAGTCCTCTTTCCCATGGGCTTGGGGGAGGTTAGCATGTCTTCCAACCTTGGAAAGGCATGTAATGATGCCTAAAGGTTGGGTGGTTAATCAAGATTTTTCTCCTTGTGTTGGATTCTTGGAAGCTTTTGAAGTTGGAGATCATGTGGTGGAAATTTGGAGTCTCTTATCAACTTGGCCTCTCCTTGTCATCTTCATTCTCTTTGTGGACATTACCTCATTGTATCTCTTTTGGATATGGCTTTGTGGAAACTTCCTTTTATTGTAAATCCTCTTTTTTGTATTTGAAAATTACTTGTAAACTTGAGTAAGGTTTAGTTGAGCAATCTCTTTTATCCTTGTAAAGAAGCTTGGGATGAGATTTATTTTGAGTAGTTGTGTATTTTGGGAATAAATTTTGCTTATGGAGTTTAAGTCTCTTGGAAATGAAATATTGTAACAAAAGGATTCATTTAATAAAAACTTATTGTAACTCATATCTTTTGAATGAAAGTTGATCTATTGGAAAGATTATTATTCTTGTTGTTGATCTCCTTCTTGTCTAATCTTGTAAAATGATTGTATGTTAAATAAAGTATCCTTTTCTTGAAGTGCATCTCTTTTTACAAATTTTGATAATGTAGTAAATGGAATACAACTAGTTTTCTCTCTTTCCTTATTACCAATATGAAATGGATAAATTAGTTAAAGAAAATATGAGCATACCCTCTCCTTCACTAAGTTGTAAACTTAGTTCCAAGTCTCTTTTATCATTTGAAATAGCTTGCTACAATATTCTTATCACATTAAATAATAAATCATCTTAATATAGGCATATTGAAAAAGAATTTTGAAATTTATATTTTCACAACAATGCTTAAACATAATCTATTGATTTTACAACTTGAAATAGTTTAAAGATTGTTTGTATATGTGTGTGTGTGTGTGTGTGTGTGTGTGTGTGTGTGTGTGTGTGTGTGTGTGTGTGTGTGTGTGTGTGTGTGTGTGTGTGTGTGTGTGTGTGTGTGTGTGTGTGTATAAGATAATATAATTAGTTTATTTTCTACAAAATTTCACATTAGGTTATATAGTTAATATGGCTATAATTTATAATATAATCTGTATTAATTTTGTAAACATCCATTTTAAATATTATTTTTATGTCATCAATATCGATTATATTTCAAATAATATAATGAAAATATAATATAAATTCATATTATATATATATATATATAGACAAAATATTATATATAAATAAAAAATGTATTAAATTTTAATTAAAAAAAACAATAAAAAAAAAAAAAAAAAAAACAAGATTCTGGGGAGGCCGAACCCCTCCCCACTCTCCCCCATGGCTACCCACTATCCCTCCACCATCGCCCTCTGCCGCGCATCCACCGTCCCCCTCCATCCCCCTCCTACCACACCACCACCGCCGCGACCCCCACCTTTGCCACACCTCCACGCATCCTCGCTGCCACCGTCTCCCATGCAGCCCCAATACTACCTCCATGCGGCTTCCAATTGACCCCCGTCCCTCCACCACGCACAACCCTCCCTTCCTCTCCAGATCCGCAGCCTCCCTTACACAAAAAAATATATATAAAAAAAAAGAAACATTTTTTTATTGTATGAATCTCTCAAACAAATACAATACGGATTCAATCAAACTCCATAGCTCCTCCTCCACCTGCAAATGACAAAACAAAACAAATGAGAAAAGGAATGGAAAAGAAAAGAAAATAACATAGAGAAATTTAGGGCACTTTTAGGGCAGATTCAAAATCAATGGTCAAGATCAGAATTGATCCTAGGGTCCTCCTTCAATCCTACCTTTCTTTAAGTCATGATATTTTAATGGGAATGTAAATTAACCTATGTGGTGTGTGTGGGTAAATAAATAAACATAGGGGAAAATTAATAAAACTCAAATGGGGGTGTAGAGAATTTGAGATGACCTTAGTAAACTCAAAATTTTTTTTTTTAAATTAGATAACTAGGGGCATATGAGTTATTTAATGTTTGAGAAAATTAACTTAGTTAAAATAAATAATAATGGAGATTGGTTTAGGGTTCGTATTAATTACTTTCAAAAAAAAATTCTACCCAAAATTTTAGTTGCATTTCGGTGTGGTTTCCGGTGTCCCAGGTGGGGCACTACATCTTTGCTTGTATGTTTTTGGCCACTTCAGCTTTGATAGTCTTGTGACATTGCGAGCGATGTCCCATGTTTGAAACCCACTTTTCATGGTCTAATTTGTTTGCACTATTTCTTATTTTCATTGTCTTCTACTAACACATGTATCTAGCCACTTTTTTTTGCATGTGCCTTGGTTTCTACCATGCACATTCCCTCCCCCCTCCAGTGGACAAAGTTTCATATCGTATTCGGTCCTCTCCTTTAGGCCACATCCTCCTAGCGACATCGCATGTACCCCAAATGATGGGGGAATACATTAGGTGAATCACTCACCCCATACAACAACTCACAACTTCAAGACATGCATGAATAGTACATGAACATAACGGTCTACAATTTCACAAATGACCCAGAATTTGACTTGGGTCCTTAATACAATACAAATGCCAATGCCCATATAGAAACACTAACGACCGGGTGCTCCCGACGCTTCCCGAGCACCTATGACCAGGGAGTAGTTATAGTTACTTTATCGATTGGCATAGTTTTCAACATTCATATAGCGTTTTTCTCGACATGCATAGTCCTCTAGCAATTAGAATGCATTTTGTATTTGTTATCTACTTGGATTGAACACGTAACAAAGCAGGATTACACCATCTGCAGTGGTGTATAAATTTGGTAAGTATTTAGGGATAGAGAATAACACTAGACCTTTCTCCCCAACACTCTTCTACCGTGGCATGAGATCACCCAAAAAATTGCTCTTGGCATGATATTTCCCAAAAAATCACTCTTTTACATCAGCTTTAGGGCACTTTCTATCATTTTCACTCATAACAGATCAAGTGCACATGTCCCTTTTACTACCTTTTCTCATTTTTACATACTTTCACATACTTTTACAAAGTTTTCATAACACATGACTTTGACTAATCTTTCTCTCTTCTTTTGAAGGCCTATCCTTAATAAGCAACAAGAAGCATCCCTTCATCAAATGGCAATGAAAAAAGTACAAAATGACACAACACATACGCTTCACCCCTAGGGTGAGTTCCTCTTCTTAAGCTTCCATGCTTCATTTTTTATCACTCCATGTTTTTTCTTGTCTCTTTGGCACGCTTTCACTATCGATCTACATGGTTATCATGTACGCATATCTTATCTACTTTATGTTATCAAGTATTCACTCAACAACATAAAGTGGGGGAAAATGTAGACAAAAAATCACACACTTGGATATATTTCTAGGTCCTAATCACATACCACTATTTATATGATTCATATGTGAGAAAACTAGTAATTGTAGACACAAAATCACGCACTTTGGGTATTTATTTAGTCTTGATTACATACTACTATTCATATCATTCCTAAGTAAGAAAAGTACTAATTAACCCATGTATTTGGCCACCTTTATTTGTTTTCTGTTGCCACTTTTGGCTTTGCAACCTTACTTGCTCGGTCCTTCCTTTTTATACCCCCGCATTTATCATCCTGACACCAAGGTTCCCGGCCAGACGTTAGTGCTAGGCGCCGTCCCTTCTCCGGGTGACCCCGATCTCAGGTATACTTTGTTCACATATTTTGGGTCCTTTCTAACCATTTGAGCATCTTATCTTTTTGGTAGTCGGCCTTTTCGGGTTAATTACGAAATTCAAGCAAGGGAATCATATAAATATAAAGTTATGTGATCATAATAAAGGACCAAACACTAAGCATTAACTATCACCACTTAAGGTTGCATCCATCAAGCATATAAGAGATCTATCAAGCATCCATCTAGCACCATCCAAGGGACACAAGGGATGGTTACAATGCATACACACTTCATAGGAGGGAATTTCATTATATTCCATGCACACATCTATAACATTTCTTTACATCTAGCTTATTTTCATGTTGTCAAGTGCGACACACACAAGAACCACCTATGGCACGATTCCACACACACACACACACACACACACTAACTACATTATATTTGAGATATAGTGCAACGCTCATTCGTAAGATCGCCATTTTGATAGCTGAGGATAGTCTGACCCCTCATTCTGCATCTTTTTTTTTAGGATTTGATGTCTATTTGAGGGTTTTATAGGTCATTGTTTCATTGTAGGTTTCCAAAAATTTGGTGATCATTGTGCGAACTCATAAAGAACCAAAGGAGAATAATAGTGACAACTCGAGGAGGTTTTATGAGCATTTCAGCAGACAAAGGCGCCTGAAACAAGCCTATGGCACCATGAGCGCCCAGCTTCCTCTCCAAGTGCCCCCTGCCTAGAAAGATTTCCAATTCACACACTTTTATGGGGTTCTCAGGCGATGCTCCTCCCTCTCTCGTTCATCCATCAACACTTTGGAACATTCCAAGAAAATTACGAAACAAATAATTCATCTTATCTCTTCTTGCACTTAGGTTTTGTTCTTTCTTGCTTATTGCTTGGTTGGCTTAATTTATGTACTTAATTGTTTATTATTTTACTACTGCAACAACAATCAAATTAGGCATATAAATCCACATTTATCTTAATCATTTTGGTGAACCCGAACGATTGATCAAACAATTTCTTCCGACCATGTCTTCACCTTATCAAGTCATGACTCAATCATTTTATCCTTATTTTACACCCACTAATGTTTCAAGCATGGTTACTACCATTGTTGATTTCATGCAAGTTCATACTCAAAATCCTCCTCACTTTATTACACCTAAGGCTAATCCTTGTATCAATGTAGTAACTACTCGCCACACTTGTCCTTAGTATAACTCCTCCCGCTTTCTATTCCACCAACCATCACTTCTTCGGCTCCTCCTACTGCTTCTAAGGGCTATGATATCATTGAAAAACTTAAGAACATGCTAGCCAAAATATCCCTCTATGACTTATTACACAATGCGCCTGATTATCATCAAACATTAGAGGCCTCCCTTCATTTTATTCATATAAAAAGTGATAATTATTCAATGGCCTTCACACACCTCATTTAGTCTCTCAAAAATTTATCACGTGCTATATCATTTACTAATGAGGACATATCACCATCTTTGCTAATGAAAATCCATGTGCGACATTTCTTATCACCGCTATTATCGGTACCACTTGCATTAAACATGTACTTATTGATAATGGATCGACTATCAACCTATGTGCTCATTCCCTTCTCAAACAATTGGGCATTAACGATAATATAATTTCTAAGAATTCTACTCTTATTCAGGATATGATTCAACTACTCGCACATGCCTAGGAACTATTTCATTACATATTCAAGTTGGGCCTAAGACTATCCTCACAGACTTCTTTGTTATAGATGCTTCATTTCAATTCAATCTATTACTAGGTAGACCTTGGATTCATGCAATGCAAGCAGTTCCATCCATTGTACACCAATGTGTCAAATTATTACATGATGGATACGAACATACTATTACTATAGATCCTAAACCATTCAAATTTTGTCACATAGACCCTATTATTGCTATGCCTATTCCTCCTTCATAACCTATTCCATATAGTAGTATTGATACATATGACATTGGTCAATCTAGCACTTCACAGTCTTCTTCCACCGCTCCAAGTATTCTGACTATTTCTACTCATACTACTACAATCATCTCACCCACAATGTTTGATCTTCATACTACCACAATCATCTCACCCACAATGTCTCCTGCTCGCTTAAACATGATTGCTCCGCCATTGAGGATCCTCTTTCTCCTACATCTAGTGCACCTCCTACCAATATCCTTGACACATCTATACAACATGAAAATGCCAACACAAATGATTCTGAAGATTCTGATGACGAAGTTGATACTATTGAACTTACTGATGAAACATTGGGAAAACTTAATTTCACTCCTATTGATATAGGATTCCTATTTCAATGAAAATTTCGTGGCTGATGGTCTTGGTAAATAAAAATTCAAGACCCCTACTTCTACTAATGCTATGGTACTTTATCAAGGGTCTGTCCATAATTTGGAAATTGTTTCACCCTCCCCGAGAAGTCTCGCATCTACACCACATCCTTTCATATGCATGATCTTACTCAACAAATCTTATTGGCATCACATTCCGGTAGATCGTACTTTTCTCGATACTATTTGCAAATATGATGGCTAAAATTGGCTTGATTGAAACTTATTGACATTCTACCACCACCTCACTCACCTCATCTTTGTCATGGCTATTTTCACATTACGACCACCTATGGTATTTGTGTGTTTCATTTAGCACTCTTCATTGCACGTAGCCCTTGTACCCATCCTCCGACACTCAAGAAATATTGGATTGACTATATTAGGGGAACTTTAGACTCGGTCACACCACTATCACTTTTTTTTATGTAATTCAGAAATATTTCTATTGGCGGTGATTCATCTCCGCCATTCTCAAAATATCACTTGGCTGGTACACACATGGGTGTCTCACAAGATTTTCACTGATGAAGAGTATGCAATGACCGTGTACAACTTACATCGCAAGTTCTCTTTATACGATCCACCTCATACTATTTCCTATCAAGTTTCCAACGCATCATCCATCGGATTCGATTAAGACAATGACGATCTTTTAGAAAATGCCGCTTGATCATTCTTATCATCACACACTTGGGGGCCATCACGCTTATTTCTCTCCTCCCTTTAGCATAATTACACATCTTATTTTCTCATCACATCACTTATAGATATTTACACATAACATACACATCTTGATACATCCATATCATCATTTCCCTATGACACACTCTTGTGCTTCGGTTCACACTTGATTGTTGAGGGCATCCTATACACATGAACCTCACACACAACACACTACCCATCATACTACACACTACATTATGCATCATCCTATTTTTCACACATATTCATCATTATACACTCAACACATTTGCCACATAGTCTTCCTATTACACACATTCCACATCACATACTACATACTTGACACACTGACAATACATACTTCTTGCACTTATTCATCAATACAAACTCAACACAACATACAACACACTCGACATATTTTGCAACCTACTACACACTTAACACTCTCGTGACATACCTTTCTCATATCATATAATCATCCCAAACCTCTTATACACCCTACACATCTACAACACACTACACATTCGACACTCTCACAACATATTTGTCTTGCATGCATCCCTAATACATTCAACACATTCACAAAAATTTCACTCTCACGCGAAACCAAAAAAACACGTAACACATACAACGCTTAAACACCTTGAAAATATACATCACATATGCAACATGTCTACAATCCATCTTTTTCATAAACAACCGACAAACTACAACATATATTTTTCAACACATACAACACGAGACATTACCCTATGACGCACTCTAGTTCCATGGTCCATACTCAACTGTTGAGGGTCTACATCTCAAATGGACCTCATCACACTCACATGTTTAATCAACTCACTCATTCACTCACATGTTTACACTCTACACTTTGCACTTTGACGATCACATCTTTTTAGTACACACATTTTAGACCATTTCCCGATGAGACACTCTTATTTATGGTTCGTTCTTGATGTGAGAGGGGCATATACAAATGAAACTCATTGCATACATACACATCCACTCGGGGAAATGTGGCTCCTATCATTCACTCTGCATTCCATTCCGTCTCATCCACAACATACTGCATATCTTGGTCACATTTAGTCTTGCTTACATTTACTTGTTACATGTACACTCTTATACACATGCTAGATAAATATCTTGTATGTCATTATTTTTATCATACACACATGCATGTTCAATTTATTTCTAGTTCTAATAGAAAATTCTATAGATCTATACACACAACATTGATGCTTAGCGCAATACCTATTATCAATCGCACAACGGCTCTTGGGGCATCCACTTTCGTACACTATAGGTGTTATTATTTCATTTTGTTTCATCACACATTTATTTATCATATTATACACACATTGACATAATTTTTGTCTCTCTAACATGCTAACATTTGTGCTTCATGTGAAACATTTGTTTTAGCATTATTTGTACTGTTGCGGGCTCTTGTGTGCATTTTCCACCATGGTTGTCTCACACATCGCTTTTCATTTCTAGTCATTATTTGCGTACTGTTTTTGCATGGGCTTTTCCTTTATCTTGTGTGCACATTATCTTCTTTTGGATTTGTCGTCCTTAATTGTCGTGTGACATCGTGAGTGGTGTCCCATGTTTGTAACTCACTTTTTTTATAATCGAGGTCTACATCGTCTCTGCTTGTGTATTTGCATTATCTTCTTAACACTTATGCGTCTTAGCTTACACATTGTCTACAAAACTCCACACTTATCTTCTTTTGACATGCGTGTTTCTCTTTTAGCTTATACTAACACTTGTCTCCTCGGCACTTTTCTTTACACTTATTCCATGTGTGTGCCTTGGTTTCTACCAAACATCTTCACATTCCACCCTTTGTATTCTTACGTATTTGCATTATCTTCTTTTGTCTTAGCTTACACACATTGTTTGCACTTATCTTCTACATGCGTGTTTGTATTTGCTTGTACTAAAAATTATCTCCTAGCCACTTTGTTTATGTTTGCCTTGGTTCATACCAAGCACATTCCCTTCTCCGTTGTAGGGCACAATTTTAAGCATCTACTTTATGTCCAAGATCCTCCTTTGGGCTTATACTCTTTCAACGATGTCACATGCACCCAACTATTAGGGTATACGTGAGGGGGCATCATTTGGGTGAATCATAACAATATCACCCTATAATTACATTTAATGTCATATAGTCACATATTCATAATCATAACATAAACACCATTTGCCCCCTAACATAACACCCGGAAACATCAAACCTTGTCGAGTATTCATTGCTAGATAGGGCTTATAATCGAACATCTTCATCGTCCTTAACACAACTTCCACCGAAGTATACTAATGCCTAGACCAGGATAGTGATTTTCCCCTCCGAGTTCCCTTCTTCCACACCATTCCTTAACACTTATGACCAGGAAACTAGTAATTATACAACACATTTCAAATAAAATATCACTTCAATCATAGTCTACAAAACTCCACACAACGGATTTTCCTTCCTCCAGGGCACACAATCCTTAGCATTTTGGCATGCATGCACTACACACTTTCACTTTAGATCAAATTGTTCAAATTTTACACACCATCTCATTACAATAAAAGCATTTTATTTTTCCATGTGGGAACCTTTTTGGTACATTATGGGAAGAAGTTAAAGGTTGGAGGATAACACCAGACTTTTCTCCTTACACTTATTCCATGACTTGGTGTGAGATCGCCCCAAAAACTTGCTCAGAAATCAACTCCTCTATGACTATTATACGTCACAACTGGCGTGAGATCGCCCAAAAACTCATTCATCTACAACATCTTCAAGATACTTTCTACACCCTTTTTCTCATCACAAATTAGGTGCACATGTTTGTTTTTTATTTTTTTATTTTACATACTTTCCTTACATACTTCTTACACATTTAGTTCATATACATACGTATTTGACTACTTGTTCATTTTTCTCTTTTTAAAAATTGGAGAAAACTTTCGTAGAAGAATTGATGTGCTTAATTTGATCCTTCCTTATGGGAAGCATCCGGTAGTCACTTCACAACATCATCAACAACAATCAACATTAAAAGACATGCACATCACGAAATCTACACATGCATTTCCACCCTAGGGTCATTTTCATCATCACTTTTTACACTTTTTCCTCCATTATCATCCATGCTTCACACATTTATCACTTCATTTTTTTTCTTGTCCCCGCCGCACTTTACTCTATATCAATCTACATGGTTATCATTTACACATTACTATCTACTTTTATGTTACCAAGATTTTCGCTCACCATTCCATAAAATGGGGGCAAATGTACACACAAAATCACACACTTTGGGTATGTATTTAGTCATGATTGCATAATGCTATTCATATGATTCCTAAGTAAGAAAAGTAATAATTAAACCATGTATTTTGCCACCTTTCTTTGCTTTATGTTTTCACTTTTGGACTTTCACCCCTACTTTTTCAATCTGCCTTTTTATATCCCGACATTTATCATTCCGGACACCAATTGCCCACCTAGGATGCTTCAAGCGCCTAGGCGCCATCATCCCCTCTAGAGCCCCCGGCCTCAATATACTTTGTTCACATATTTTGGGTCCTTTCTATCCATTTGAGTATCTTATCTATTTGGTAGTTGGCCTTTTTAGGGTTAATTACGAAATTCAAGAAATGGAATCGTATAAATATAAATTTATGTGATCATAATAAAGGACCAAACATTAAACATTAGCTATCACCACCTAAGGTTGCATCCATCAAGCATATAAGAGCTCTATTGCATCCATCTAGCACCATCCAAGGGACACAAGGGATGGTTACTCTGCATACACACTTCATAGGAGGGAAGTTCATTCTATTCTATGCACACATCTATTACATTTCCTTACATCTAGCTTATTTGCTCGTTATCAAGTGCGACATGCATAAGAGCCACCAAGGGAACAATTCCACACACACCACATAGAACTACATTAGGTCTAAGATGTAGTGTAGCACTCAGTCGTAAGATCACCATTGTGACAATGATTGAGGACACAGTTTGACCCCTCATTATGCATCTTTATTTTTAGGATTTGATGTCTATTTGAGGGTTTTACAGTGTCATTTCTTCACCGCAGCTTCTAGCGATATCAAAGCAATCATTGTGCGACCTCATAGCGACTAAAGGTGAAAAAACAAACAACTAGCAAACCACTCCGAGGGGTTTTTCAGAGCATTTTGGTAGACACGGGCACCCCTATCGCTCTCTAAGCGCCCCATTCTGCACAGATCGTCGCCCACACACTTTTCTATGGTCGTGTGTGATGCTCCTCCCTCTCTCGATCATCCGATCAACACTTCGGCATAGTCCATGATAATGGGAAACAACTAAGTCATCCTATCTTTTCTTTACACTTAGGGTTTCATACTATATTGCTTAGCTTGTTTGGCTTAATTTTTATACTTAATTGTTTATTCATTTATTACTCGATGATCAATCAAATTAGGCATATAAATCCATATTTAGCTTAATTAGTGATTGACATATATATTTGGCCTCTTTTCTGTCTTTCTAGTTTCCTCTTTGATCTTACACACCACACAACCCACCCAATCTTCATTGCTTTATCTTTCTTGACTCTTGACACCAACACCTAGCCAGACGTCGCACCCATACGCCCTCATCCCCTCTTGCGCCCGACCTCTTTGTATCTTACTTGACTCTTTTGGGCCTTTTTATCTTTTAGGCATCTTGTTTTCTTATGGATCGGCCTTTTAGTTGTCAATTATGAAATTCAAACAAGGGAATCATTAATACAAAGCTATGTGACCATAATAAGGGACTCGAGCTCTAAGCATCTATTATCATTAACTAGGGATTTTATGCAGAGAGAAGACACAAAAAAATTATTAGGAAGTTTTTCTCGGATGGTAGAGGCATAACATATCAAGTAATAAAATATTTGGTCACTGTTAATTTATTTTATACTATAGATTTTATTTATTTATAGAAGGTGTTAGCTCTAGTATTGCTTAGGGTGGTCACATCCCTTACTTTGGCCCTATCAGAAAATCTTCTATATTGTCATTTCCTTCTTTGTTGTGAAAGGAATGTCCATTGGCCTTGAGATGTTGTTCTATTTCATGGATCTGCTCTTTGGAAGGGACAATGTGGCTGCCAAAGAAAATGTATACACCGAATAAGTCCTCCTTTATAATCAACCAATGTATGTAGTTTATTGTTTTCCACATATGTGCGACCACATATGTGTCATGTGGATTGTCCGAAACACCCAAGGGATTCAAAGGGACCTACAGGGTTGATTGGAACCAGGGAATAAACCATTGCATTCTCACCGGATGAATATGTATATTTGCTCTAATATGAAGGTTTTTCAACCAATTCGCCAAAAGAAGTGAGGGAGTCATGAGTGTTGAGTTGTGGAGCTCAATTACTTCAGTTTAGCATGCAATGTGAAACCTGCTAGAAAATACAGGAACCGTCATCGGTTAAGGAGAACCGGCATCGGTCCGTATGACCGACATCGATCGGACCCGACATCGATCGAAAGGGAGGAACCGACATCGGTTAGGGATAACCAACATCGGTTACCTGTGCGAGGATGTTTTAATTAACTCTCGGGAATTAGATCTATTTTTAGCATTAAAGTATATCTATTGATTTTAATTGCATGGCTAAGTGCCCTAATTCTATAAACGACTATATAAGCATAAGGCTAGGGTTTAAAAGGAGAAGAGGAGGATTAACAAGAATTAGAAAGAACTTGCAAAATTTGGTGAGAGTGAGAATTCTTGGTGATGAAGTAAAAATTGAGGACAGAAAGTACTTGTACATCTAAGAGGTGTAGAAGATTGTAAATCTTCATTGTATATCTTGTCAAAGCTTTGGATAATAGATTGGCTTGTTTCTTGGTGGACGTAGCCCACACTGGGTGAACCACGTTAAATCTAGTGTTGATTTATGTCTCTTGGTTTGTATATTTCTTCTAGTAGAATATCCACTTTTATTTACATGTATGCTTAGATTTGATATATTATATGTACAACCGGTGTGCTAACCCCAACAATTGGTATCAGAGCTTTGTTTGAGGGTTTTGTGTGTTGACATATTTACTCACAGAGGGTTTTCTGATTGAGTGGGAGATACAACAATGGTAGAAGAAAACAAATACAAGGTAGAGAAATTTGACAGCCGAAATTATTAATTATGGAAGATGCAGATTGAGGATTATCTATATCAAAGAGATTTGTATTTACCGTTGGATGAGAAGTCTAGACCTACGAAGATGACTGATGAAGAATGGAAGATTATTGATGAAAGGCTTTGAGATCTATAAGATTGAGCCTGGCAAAGATCCGTGGGCTTCCAATATTACAGGCGACTTCTATGGTAGAGATAATGAAATATCTTGCTAATTTATATGAAAAACCTAGTACTTCAAATAAATTTTTTTTGATGAAGAAACTATTTAGTTCTAAGATGCATGAAGGTGGATCTGCATCTAGTCATTTGAATGATTTCCAATCTATTGTAAATCAAGTTAAAATCAGTTGTAATACCATTTGATGATGAGGTAAAAACAATTTTACTCTTATGTTCTTTTCCTGATAGTTGGGATAACTTGGTAATGGTTGTTAGTAATACAACATCTGCTAATAATATTTTGAAGTTTGATGATGTGGTTAGTATAATATTGAATGAAGAATTTTACAGAAGAGTATAGAGGAATCACCATATGGAAATGCTTTGAATGTAGAAAGCAAGGGTAGGCGAAGAAGAGATCCAAGAGTAAGAGTAATGGGAAATCAAAGTCAAGTGATAGCAGATCTAAATCCGTAAGGGAATTACTCCTTAGAAATGTGGAAAGAAAAGACATGCAAAGAAAGATTGTTGGTCAAAGGATAAAGAGAACCAACAACCAGAAAAAGGTAAAGAATCTAATCTTGCTACATCAGAGGTAATGCAAGATGCTCTTATTCTTTCTTTAGATAATAGAATTGAATCATGGGTTTTAGATTCAAGAGCTTCTTTCCATGCAACCCCTAATAAGGGTTATTTCAGAAATTATGTCCAGGGAAATTTTGGGCATGTTTATTTGGGTGATGATGAACCTCAGCAGATATTCTGCGGTAAAGGGAAGTTCATCTAAAATTGTAGAATGGAAATACTTAGGTATTGAAAGATGTGACGCATGTGCCAAGCCTCGGAGAAATATTATTTCTACAGGGAAACTAGGTGAATCTAGTTATATGATCACTTTTACAAGAGACTCTTGGAAAGTCACTAAGGGTGATTTTGTTGTGGCAAGAGGTAAGAAGGTAGGAACGTTATATTTATCTACCTATATTACTGATTCCTTTTCTGCATTATCTACTTCAGATTCAGATGCATGCATGTGGCATAACCGGTTATGTCATATGAGTCAAAAATGAATGCATATCTTAAAGGCTAAGGGTAAGTTATCGATTTGAAAGATTTAGATCTTGATTTCGTGAGCATTGTATCTTTGGAAAGTAAAAGAGAGTGAGATTTATATAAGTTGGGGTAACTAAGAAGGAGCAAAAATTGAGCTTGTACAGCTTAGATGTGTGTGGGGGACTAGCTCAGTAGCTTCTCATGGAGGATCCCAAGATACTATGTTACTTTCATTGATGATGCTACAAGAAAGGTATGAGTTTATTGTATTAAACATAAATATGAAGTTTTTGAGACTTTTAAAAGATGGAAAGCCCTTGTTGATAATGAATCAAATTCTAAGTTAAAGTGCCTAGATCCGATAATGGTGTTGAATACTATAAAGCAAGGCTTTCAATGATATTGTTTAGTGAATGGGATACGTAGAGAAAGAACTGTTCCAAGAACACCATAGAGAATGGTGTTGTAGAAAGAATGAATAGGAAAATCATGGAACGTGTTAGAAGTATGAGTATACATTTTGGATTACCCTTACGCTTTTAGGCGTAAAGCAGTTGATACAACCGCTTTATTTGATTAACCATGGACCTTCAAGTTCACTAGATTGAGGAATATCGAGAGGAAGCTTGGACCGAAAAGAGGAAGATCTTTCTTTTCTTAAAGTTTTTGTTTCGTAATCTTTTGTGCATGTTGATAAGGAAAATAGAAAAAAGTTGGATGCAAAATCCAAGAGATGCACTTTCATTGGTTATGGATATGGTGATTTTGATTTTTGTTTTTGGGATTTAGAGAATTCTAAAATTATTAGGAGTTGTGATGTTGAATGGAATGAAAAAATAATGTACATGGATCAAATTTTGGTACCCAAGGATGAACCGGTTGAGAAGTTTGTGAATGAAAATGAACTCTCGGATTTAAAAGAATTACCGATAGGGTTACACAAAGAATCAGGTGTCGTCGATTGACCCCCTGCACGACCGACACCACGACAAGTTAGGTATCGATTCTGAAAAGATCCAAACCGGCATTGATTAGAGGTGACCAACGTTCGGTCACTGTCATATTTGGATAGGAATGTCTAGGAGGTCCAGATTGAGCCTCCGGTACCCCAAAATCCTGAGAAGGTCACAAAGGGTAAGTAAACCTCCAAAAAGATTTACACCTTCTCTATTTTATTTATTATTGACTGATAATGGTGAACTAGAGAGCTTTGAAGAAGCAATGCAGAATAAGACCCACGTTCAGTGGGAGCATGGCATGGATGAGGAGATGGACTCCTTGGTACGAAAATGACATGGGATTTGGTTAAATTTCGAGCACGTAAGAGAACATTGTAGAAACAAGTGGGTTTACAGGATCAAGGAAGAAGAGGGTGGACAGAAAACATATAAGGAAAGGATTGTAGTAAAGGGATTTGTACATAAAGTAGGTATTGACTTTGGTGAAATAATTTCTCCTGTTGTTAAGATGACTTCTATTCGTACTATATTGAGTTTAGTTACAGAGAGAGATTTACATTTAGAGAAAGTAGATGTGAAGATGACTTTCCTTCATAGTGATTTGGATGAAGAGATTTATATGTAGCACCACTTGGGTATGGATTCAAGGGTAAGAAGAAATTAGTGTGCAGGTTGAAAAAGAGCCTATATGGGCTCAAACAAGCTCCAAGGCAATGGTACATGAGGTTTGATAGTTTTATGCAAGAACATGGTTACTTGAGATGTGAATCTGACCATTGTGTTTATTTCAAGAGACTTGAAAATGGGAGCTATATTATTTTGATATTGTGTGTGGATGATATGCTTATTGCAGGATCTAGTATGCATGACATTGACAAGTTTAAGAGAAAACTAGCTCACACATTTGCTATGAAGGATTTAGGAGTTACAAAAAGAATCCTTGACATGCAAATACACAGAGACATGAAAAACAAGAAATTGTATTTGTCTTAGGAGGATTATATCTACAAGGTGTTAGAAAGGTTCAATATGTAGAATGCAAAACCTGTTAGCACACCTATGGCTGGACACTTAAAATTGAGAAAAGATCAATGTCCATCATCACATGAGGAGGTCAAATACATGACACAAGTGCCATATGCTTCAGCAATTGGGAGTCTCATGTATGCTATGGTTTGTACCAGACCAGACATTGCACAGGTAGTGGGAGTGGTGAGTAGATATATGGCCAATCTAAGTAAAGAGCATTGGAAATCAATCCAATGGATACTCAGTATTTGAAAGGAACATCTAGCATGTAGTTATGCTATGAGGGTTCAGATATTTCATTATGTGGTTATGTTGATTCAGATATGGGTGGAGATCTGGATGGTAGGAGAAGCACTACTAGATATATTTTCATAGTAGGTGGGATGACAATTAGTTGGATTTCAAGATTGTAGAAGGTTGTGGCTTTGTCTACTACAGAGGCAGAGTATGTTGTCAGCTACAGATGCTAGCAAAGAGATGATATGGATGAGTAGGTTCATGGAAGAGTTGAGAAAGAAGAAAGATGATTGTAAATTGTTCAGTGACAGTTAGAGTGCAATTCATTTGGAAAAGAACTCAATGTTTCATTCGAGAACGAAACACATTCAGTTGAGGTATCACTTCATATGACAAGTATTAGAGGATGGACAATTGAATCTGAAAAGATTCATATGAGCAAGAACCTTGCAGATATGCTAACAAAACCATTAACAAAGGAGAAGTTGGAGCTACACTCCACTTCTGTTGGTCTTCAAGTTTGAGACTTGAAGAGGAAGAAACAAAGCTAAGGAAGGATCCAAGAATGATGTTGTATAAGTATGGTGCAATTAATCTCCAAGTGGGAGATTATTGAGTTGTGGAGCTCAATTACTTCAGTTAAGCATGCAATGTGAAACTTATTGGAAAATATAGTAACCGTCATCGGTTAAGGAGAACCAACATTGGTCGGTATGACCGGCACCATCAGTGCAAGAAAGGAATCGACATTGGTTAGGGCTGACCGACATCGGTTACCTGCGAGGATGTTTTAATTAACTCTCAGGAATTAGATCTATTTTTAGCATTAAAGTATATCTATTGATTGTAATTGCATGGCTAAGTGCCCTAAGTCTATGAATGACTATATAAGGATAAATCTAGGGTTTAGAAGGAGAAGAGGAGGATTAACAAGAGTTAGAAAGAACTTGCAAAAGTTGGTGAGAGTGAGAATTCTTGGTGATGAAGCAAAATCTTGAGGAAAGAAAGTAATGTACATCTGAGAGGTGTGGAAGATTGTAAATCTTCATTGTATATCTTGTCAAAGCTTTAGATAATAGATTGGCTTGTTTCTTGGTGGACGTAGCCCACACTGGGTGAACCACGTTAAATATGGTGTTGATTTATGCCTCTTGGTTTGTATATTTCTTCGTAGAATATCCGCTTTTATTTGCATGTATGATATATTATCTGCATAACCGGTGTGCTTAGAAAGAAAATGTATACACCGACTAAGTCCTCCTTTGTAATCAGCCAATGTATGTAATTTATCGTTTTCACATATGTGCGACCACATATGTGTCACGTGGATTATTTCGTCCTGAACACCGAAGGTATCGGTGTACCTACGCTTGATTGGAACCAGGGAATGACCCATGTCATTCTCACTAGATGAATATGAAAATATGCTCCAATATGAAGGTTTTTCAACCAATTCTCTAGAAGAAGTGAGGGATTCATGAGTTCCATGCATGCCACTACAATCACCTTCACTCCCACAAAAAATGGTTTCCACCAGCATCACATAAAACACTAGGTTATTAATGGTCATGCTTTGCTCCATATTCTAAGCATCTTTGCATCCATGGTAAAAAAATAAAAACATTCTCCATTTTTGAAATCTTGTTTTTATGCGAGATAGAATGAAAGCTTTTATCAACACTTTAAGAACATGTCTTTCTCCTCTCGATCATGTACCTCTAAAAACAATAACATCGACTAAACATAATGAAAGTCAAATAGAGTAGTTTCGGCATGGACGAGATATTCAAATTTGAATTCCATCATAGTAAATATGTTGGTGTGTGTGGCATTTCCTTAACCTCTTATTTATTTATTAGGTGTATTGCCACCTCACTAGGTGAGTCATCTCACTTAGGTGAGATCATAGGTCTTAGGTGTCATATTAGTTATGACAGATTCTCTTATAGAATCTGTCATATGTGTAAGTTACGTCATAGGAGTTACATTCCCATTTGGGAAAGTAACTCCTCTTCTCCATTATGGAGGAATATTTTCTTACATGGGAGTTACACATTTACTCCCCTATATGTACACACCTTTCCTGATCTATGAACAATGGAGTATGGGCCTCTTTTGAGCCATTTTCCCTCAATGCATGCACATTGATTTTTGGGTGAGTTCTTGCTTCGATCTTGAAGCTACACCATTTCCGTGGTTGAGTGCAATGTGTCGATGCTCATGGATTCCCTCCAGATCTTCATCATTCCTCTGACATGGTATCAGAGCTCGGGGATCGGAATCGTGTTGCTCGCAATAGTTGCTTACTACTTTCCGTCTTGTAGTTTCTTGTGCAATCTCTCCTTTGCATGTGCTCTTCTTGCATTGATTTCGGGCATTTATACCTTGTTTGGTTTGCTTGTGGCTTCCGGTTCGTGGGTTCTCAAACCTTCTACGGTTGCATGTAGTCTCTAATTGCAGTTTTCAAGGTTGCAGATCAGTTTTTTGTGCTAGTGTTGAGGCCGGTTAAAAGGTGCAAATCTAGGCATATTATACCTCTGGCTCGCATTGGGTTGTTGTGTTTCTTTTGGACTCTTCGACCCTCGAGGTGTTTCTACTCATGCATTGGCTTTATTGGGCTCTTGTCTAAAGATTTTTTGATCAGTCTTGGCTGCATTTTCACCCCCGAGCTCCGTCTTGTCCTCTGCACTATCTACTGCCTCCTGAACATGGCTCACAACTGTTTAGCTCCTCGGGCTCCTTTGCCACATTTTACATTGCCCACCTACCCCAGCACGGTTCTTGTTTGGTCTACAATTTGGAATCTCCCACTTGGCATTTACCTGGAGCTTGCATCGTTGGATTCAACATTGGGTGCCCTGTTGTGCCTTTCACAACCTTAAAAACTATTGTATTTCCCTCCAACATCATGTGCTTCGAGTTATGGTGTTCGCGATCTGCACCCCCACTCGCCGTTTGAATGTGGTGGTGTTCGCCATTTGAATATGTCCCCTGCCACTTTGCACCCCTATTCGACGTCACACCTGGTTCAAACCGTTTCGCCCTTGACCGGTTCTCCATGCTATCCCCAGTATGTTATGCCTTTTGTGCTCGGTCTTGCCGAGTAAATGAACCCTCCAGGCGTGATTGGTTTCTTTGCATCCTCGAGACAGTTCCTACCACCGGTTCCAATGTGGACTGTTTGCATGCATCTCTGTTTTATCGGTCATTGGTTCACTGTATGTAGTCTCCACTGCACAGATTGACCATTCTGAGCCTCCCAAATGTTACATTTCCACGAGCAGACACTGCTCTCCGCCGGAAGCTAGAGCCGTTCTGATCTGCCCCACCACGTGCATAGCTCGGTCAAACAAACGTCCACGCTCATATTTTCCCTTTTAGAATTGTTTGGTGGTAAAAACAATCCTCCTTTTTAATGTTTTGAGGAAAAACATTTATTTCATGGCATTGTAATTTTTTAGGTTGTTTTTGGTTTGTTTTAATACCTTCATACGCTTGTCGAAGACGGAGGGCGAGGTCCAGGGTTGGCAGGAGGCTAATCCCCCTTGCAAAAAAAAAACTATGCCTATAATTTGATGTCGTTTCCAACGAGTACCCACATGATACCCTTTGCACCCATTTAGGGACTTTTTAATGTGTTTGTAGCATTTATTTGCATTTTCTCATCAGTTGGGAATTGTTTTGTGCTATAACTTTTGACTCGTTGCTTGGATCTGAGCACTTCTTTAGTCAAAGTTACATGTTTTTTCACATTCTACATGATGGAATTATCAATTTTGTAAACACACTACTTTATAAAGTGCCACATTCTGGGGGTTATCTGTACTCTTGGGCCTTCACACGCAGACACATTATCGGCCGAGTCCGACGTCTTGCTTTTTGCATCTTGAATTTTTCATCATGGAGAGTTCTCTTTCTAGAATTGAGTGTTGTAGGATTTCCTTACAGCCTCCGCCACTTCTCACCAAGAGAGGGAACTATTCAGCTTGGCGTGCTTCCATGGAATGTTACTTCACCCACGAGGGTCTTTTACCCTTCTTGCTTGGGCCAGTTCCTACACCCGCTGATCATCGTCATCTAGAGGACTTTCTCGAAACTTGTGACCATGTCTTTGGTCACATGATGATGCATGTCTCTCGATCTCTCTGGTTTCACGTGGCAAACTTAGATCCACCTCACCGTGTTTGGAGCATTCTTCAGTCCCTCTATGGAGACCCTTCACATACTACAGTCATTGTTTTGTTGCTGATTTAGTTGTCTCCTCTTCTTCATGTGATGACAGTTCCACTGACATAGACTTGTTTGGTTCTACTTCTGATGATAAGGATTGTGCACCTGTTCTGATGTCAAGAGTACTACAGAGGACTCTTCTCCTCTTTCTCTCACTATTCCAGACATTGTTGTCACCCCCCACATCTCATCAGATATCGAGCAGTCTTCTACTCAGCCTCATACCGTCATCACACCCACCTCCTTTCCACTTCCAATGTGTGAGGCCCCTTCCACTCCTCTTGCCTTCATTAGATGACTCATAACTATCTAACATCACTCTTCTATTTGTTGAGCCCCCTCATTGGGATGAGTATCTACCTAACCTTAGTCGTCTTTTTGCAGAGTCCACTTGTGATGCTCTAGAGTTCCTCATCCATCTACAAGTATTTCAGAGGAGTTCATCATCTCCGTTGTTGGGAGTGCCCCTTCTGGGATTTTTACCACTTCCAATTTTACGAGACCTTCATTGATCCACCCTTGCTTATGTATCCCTTTTCATTGTGGAGGATGTTTTGTTCCTTTCACATCACTTGGACATCCTTTCTGCGGGTGTTCCTCTTTTTCACTCTGAGTTCTACGCATGTGGCATTACCTTCGGTTCCTTAGCACTCACTCGCTAGACCTATGTCACACTTAAGTGCACCAGACTCAGAGTTCTTCGTGTTGCTGCCTTCAGTTTCCTTTGTGGAGTGGGTGGACTTCCAACACATTATTTCTATCCTTCCTAAGGGCAGGGAACATAGTTTGGTCCAGGTGGCTCTTCTTCATCCGGGGTAGAGGATCTTGTGATCGACATTCTTCTCGGGAGACGTCCTAGAGCTGTAGAGTTCAAATCCATCCATGGAATCTTCTGCATTCCTCTCGTCTCCCTCTTCTTCTCTCTTCTTCTTCTTTCCAAGAGATTGCCTCCTTGTACATGGGTACCCTTTTAGGCTCGTCTATGGTCGGGACCCATCTTTGGCATCTTTCTTAGATTAGAGAGTGTTTTGTTCTCTTGTGGTGGATGTTTTTCCCACTGGGTTTTCCTTCACTGATTGGGACTTCTTCTTGTACATGGGTACCTCAGCAGGCCTTATGTCAGGACCCACTTCTCATCTCTGATTTGCTGCCTCATCCTAAGTTACGATGAAGGGGGTGTTGGTGTGTGTGGCATTTCCTTCACCTCTTATTTATTTATTAGGTGTATTGCCACCTCACCAGGTGAGTCATCTCACTTAGGTGAGATCATAGGTCTTAGGTGTCATATTAGTTATGACATAATCTATCATATGTGTAAGTTGTGTCATAGGAGTTACATTCCCATTTGGGAAAGTAACTCCTCTTCTCCATTATGGAGGAATCTTTTCTTACATGGGAGTTACACATTTACTCCCCTATATGTACACACCTTTCTGATCTATGAACAATGGAGTATGGGCCTCTTTTGAGCCATTTTCCCTCAATGCATGCACATTGCTTTTCGGGTGAGTTCTTGCTTCGATCTTGAAGCTACGCCATTTCCACGGTTGAGTGCAACGTGTCGATGCTCACGGATTCCCTCCAGATCTTCGTCATTCCTCGAAAAAATATGTGTAGAACTAACAACACATAGGCATAACAGAGACAATAGACGGACAACGTGAACAAGCCAACATGGCATGTTGGCATTAAGAGCGAACGCACTGACAAGATACACTCAACGTAGAAAATTCTTGTCAATAATTTGTGTGAAATTTTTAAATCTTAAAAATATTTTTGATGACTTCTACAAACAACAATCACCTCTAACTTTCCAGGATTTGTGCGTGACTCACAGATATGTTAGACAAGACATATTAAATAATTATCAAAATTTTAATATAATAAATATACTACTACTATAATACTATTAAGGTCAAATCCCAAGTTTCTAATAAGTTGGTGATGCCAACTCAATGAATACATGAGCACAAATACCTAAAACCAAATATTTAATATTACCATTTAGGGTTCTAGCCTTTGCTTAGGATTCATTCAAATGTTTTATTTGATACCTTATATTTTTCCCTTTTTTTGTAGGAGCCACCTTGAGAGGTAGAGAACAGAGATAGGATCAAATTTCACACAAATATCTTCCCACTTGGGAGCTTGCACAACATGATTTGGAACAGATCGAGTGTGCAAAGTGGCCACGAGATTGGTATGGGATGAGATGGATATCTCGAGGCCGGGGCATAGCGTGGAGACAAGATTTGAACTGATCTAAAAGGGTGACTTCAATATGTAACTAGAAATGTAGGGTTGTAAGTAGGCTCTACAAGAGCCGTGTTGTTGATACCTCTCCTAGGGTTAAAAAATGTTATTTGGTCGATAATTTCGTGTGTGATTACTTGTACTTGCTCACCCATGGGCATGTTATAGCATTTTTATGTTTTTTTTTTTTAAATTTAAAGAATGAATAATACCTCACCAACCATATCCTAGCATGTCCAAAATTATAAATAGGATGATGGGGACACACTTCATATCATAATCAGTGATAAAGTGATTGCCTTTGATTAACTTCAATCACATTTTAAAACACCACATCATATCTTATTCCCTTTTTTTCCCAACAACATATTTTTATATTTATTCCTTCTTCTAGAACAAGAATTTATCTTTTTTAAAGTGGATTTGATATTGTAAATTGACTTATTAAATATAAATAAATAACACATAAGAAAATAAAGAAAGTGGGATCATTAAATTTAAAAAAGCCAAAATGTATACAACCACTCACTAATGTTGTCGTTGAATAGACTATTTCGTAAAATTAAGAAGATTAAGTTTAAGAGAATGGTAATGCCTCCGCCCATATTGCTTTGTTTGATAAATCCAAGTAAGAGAGTTTAGATGAAATGCAACCAAAGGAGAGAGGCAAAACACCGGTGAGATAATTATGTGACACATGTAAGCGTGGTTGGTGTCCTCTTCTAGAAATAAATTAAGGAATAAAAAATATAAATATTGCAGCCTTGAAATATGCAAAGATAAAATCTTCCCATCTGATGTCAACCATATGAAGAGCCTCATCCCGTGGTTTGAGAATAGATGTTCAATTTTTTTACCTTTTCATTGGAGTACATGTGTCACCATCGGTTATGTTATCATCGCCGTTTGCCCTTTTTGCTAGTGTTCTCTTTTAGCTCTCCTTGGGACTACGTTTAGATCCAACATGCTTGAGGTTTAAAAATTTGAGTTACACACAACTACGATTCTTTTCCTCATGAGCCCCACACCTAGAATTGACAATAAATCACCACCTCAACATTAGATCTTAAACTATGAAAACAAGGAATCTGCTATTTTCCTATAATTACTTGAGCTTAAAACTAAAAAGGGGGCCTCAAAGTGCTACAAAAAGAAAGCATTAAGGTTGGTTTATCCAATTTTTAAGGTGGCCCCTTAATCTTGGATGGGTTTTTAATTAAAAACCCTTTCTATGTATTAGAGAGAAATTTGCACTAAACAAAGTAAGCAATCATATGGAGTAAGAAGTCTAAAACATTCATCCGACAATTAAAATCTACCTTAGACCAAATGTTTCAAGGGCTCAAAAAATGATGTTTGTTGGTGCATCGTCTACTTTCCTCCAATTACTCATGCCTAGAACTAAAAAGGGGAGCTAACTAGTGCTACAAAAATAGGAATTGTGGTTGGGCCTTGAACCTTGTACACATTGGATTTTCTCCTTTGTTTTATGGCCACATTAAGAGAATAATGCACCTACGTGAATAAAGTGAGCGAGATTGAGACGAAAAAAATCAAGCATAGACAACAAATACTATCTGGATATGAACCATTTGAGCCATGTAATAGGTGTGGGGAAGGTAACATGACTACATATGCATGTATTTAATTCCCACCTTTTTCTTTCCAACTTTCCATTCATGTCTATGTTTTGGCTATCTAGCAATCTAAACGTTGACCAATTGAAAACCTTAAATAAACCCATAAAATTAAGAACATTAAAAAATAGAAAATCCCTTTTTCCTATTTTTTTCTTAGAATTTTCCATTTCTTCTAGTTGTGTAAGAGCCAATTGTTTGCGCCATGAAATTGACGAGCAAGTAAATGACACTCGTAGACTTCAAACAAAAAATTGTTCTATAATGTTATTCTTAGACTGATACTATTTCTAATTAAGCAAAGACATGTTACTCATTGTACTTATTCCATCATATCCACTCTTGAAATATTCTCTCCCTATTTTCTCCTCCATATGGAAAATGTTTTAATCAACCATAGGCTATGGAGGACAGACTGCATCTAAGATTGAATTTCATTGCTAGTTAATTACACACATCGAAGAAGATTATCCCATAATGTGTCCTCCATTGGAAATGATTAGATTTAAAGCATGTTGGTGACATGCTATCGGACTAACACCGCCAAGACCAGGTTTACGTGGCACTCAAAATACCACCCAACAATGTAGAAACGACATTCCCATAAAGCTAGGTTAAACACGATAAAACCCA
The DNA here is from genome assembly GCA_018340775.1 of Taxus wallichiana var. yunnanensis. Lineage (NCBI taxonomy): Eukaryota > Viridiplantae > Streptophyta > Pinopsida > Cupressales > Taxaceae > Taxus > Taxus wallichiana. The sequence continues at coordinate 705,365,998 of CM031235.1, forward strand.
TAAAGGATCCAAGCTATGGAACTCCTAAGGCGTATACTCCAAATTTGGCAAGGAGGGTTTCATGAGTGTTTTTAGTATCACCGAGTTTTATCATTCTCTGACACCTTAAAAGCCCTCATGGTATGCAAATAATTTACAGATTAGGCAATGACTACTATATTGGTTGGGTTAGAACCCTCATCACATTATAATGGAATGATGACTTGACTACACAATTTGTTGAGTACGAGGTCTCTCATGGTGGGATTGTTGAAATTTTGGATTCTTATGAGGATGGTAGGAAGCTACTAATTTGTGTTGACATTTAATCCAACTACATATTTTAATTGAGGTAATTTCTTTTTAAGGTTCATATAGTTCTTGTTGTGTTTAGAACACATTCTCATATCATAATGTTCAAAACAAGCATGTTGATATATTTGGCCAAATACATGATCTTTTATGACAAATCTATTGGGCTCGAAATGTTCTCATCAATAAAACTAAGATTATAAGAAATTAAATATAACATTTATTTTTTATTTTTACTATTCCATTACACAAAATAATATGTTTTTTTCATTACATGTTTCATTTTAGAGGAATTATAGCGGTTTGGATATATAAAAATAGAGTGGTGGTATCTTTAAAATCTTTGTGCTCTTGTGCATTCTTGTTTTTCATCAATTAGTCATACACCTTCTACGGCCCATTTGTATGCAAGACTATATATACAATCCACAACATGTTGCATTGACGAGCTTGATGAACAAAGTTGCATAAGGGATTCATAACGACATGGTGTTAACCTAGAGTTGGTTTTTTTTTCCATTTATTAAAATTAATAAAACGCTAAGATCATTTTTGGAAATCGAGTAGGAAAAGTTTCCTTAAATTTTATGATAGAAATGGATTTTGTTAAATAATGAGGGCTTCCAAATTCCATGTCTTAATAGAAAAGAGATCCTTTACGAACCTATTTTTATTGCATCACAATGGTTTTCAATTTCAAATAAAAATAATTCTAGAAAGAAGTGGATGATTTAAGTTATTTATGGGTCTAACGATAGCAATGTCTATTTAATGTTTAGATGTTCCCATAGATCTTTGAAGAATTTTATTCAAAGTGATAATATATGCATTAGGAATATGATTCAATATGAGAAAAATATATATTTTATTTTGCTTATCACTCGTATGTTTTAGCTTAGGCACAAAAGACTCAACTCCACATTATTATATATTATCACTTCAATACTAACAGATTCTCACCTAGAGACATATAGAACACTAACTCAAGCCATATAACACCGCCACCGCCAAGTTCCTTTCAACTCAAAAAGCGTATCATGAGAGTAACTTCTTATACAACTTTGGATTCTCAACTATTGCGAGTTTGGGTTTTCAAGCATTAATGCATCTTTTGGATATGCTACTTCATGACTTTAGTTTATCATCACATTTACTTGGTTGTTGATTTTCTTTTCTTTTTTAATGATGTATTACTTTTTTTCTTGCAAACGTTTTAGGTTTTATAAAATTTAAGCAACTTGAACAACATAAGGGCATCCATCAAAACTACGACAAAATTTAAGTTACTTGAACAACATAAGGGCATCCGTCAAAAAAAATCCATAGTGGATTTTTGTGAGAGGTGGTTACAATGTCGAAGTGTACACACTCAACATGAAATATTTACTCGAAAATGCCTCATTGAGGCGGACTCTTATAATTCGTTGATTTTTGTCCATGCTAAAAATGTTCATGATGATGAGGCTTTAAGTCTTTTTGTCAATTGTTGTTATAACATCAAGGCATACACAATACTACACATTAACCCTCTAGAAAAATGCCTAAATGAGATGTGAGATCTTTGAATGCTATGAGAACTGTTGGTGTAGGTGGTATATTTATTCACTTATTTAGTGTTATTCCACCTCACCAGGTGAGTCATCTCACTTAGGTGGACATGGATCTAGGTGTCATCTTAGTTATGACAGATTCTCTTACAGAATCTGTCATATGTGTAAGTGTGTCATAGGAGTTACATTCCCATTTGGGAAAGTAACTCCTCTTCTCCATTATGGAGGAATCTTCTCTTACATGGGAGTTACACATTCACTCCCCTATATGTACACCATCTCTTTTGATCTATGATAAGCCAATACAAGCTAAGCTAAGGCTTCCATTCCACTCCACTTTTTGAATCTTGAGCTCTCATATGCATGCACATTGCTTTACAAAGCTTGCTTGCTTCAATCTCGCAACTCCTACACTTTGGTGAAGTGCAACTATTCGATGCATGTGAATTCCTTCCAGGTCTTTGTCCTACACTCCTTCATGGTATCAGAGCGTGGGGACCGGAATCACGTTGCTCACCATCGTTGCTCCACCGTGTAGTTGCTTGTGCAAGCTCTCGCTTTTGCATGTGCTCTACTTGCATATTTTGAGATTTTGTGGGTGTATTTTTGAGGCGTTTATACCTTTGTTTGTGGTTCATTTGGTCATGTTGGTGTTTGCGGATTTTCAGGCTTCTCCGAGGTTTACATGCAGCTCTTGTAGCCGTTGTTGCAGTTCAGGGTTCAAATCTGAGTTTATAGTGCATTTTTTAAGGGTTTGTGGAGTTGGTTTTGAGCCCAACTCGGCCTCAGCCCTTCGAGCTGGGAACCGAGATCAACTACCAACTCGTGCATTGACTCCCTCTTCTGCCTGTTACGACTCGGTCTGCATTTGGTATTCGTGTTTGGTCTTTTTGCTTTGGATCTTCGACTCACGGCTCTGCCTGACACGACCCCTCTGCTGCTCGATTTGTGCATTCTTCACCTGGTTGCATTTTCGGGCTCTACCTTGGCTGGTTGGATCTCGTTGACCCTTCCACATTTTATATAACTCGGGCCTTCTCGGTTCGTGATTATTTGCATTGCTATGCTCGTTAATCATTGTTGTGTCTCTGCATCGTTGGAGCTTCCTTCACTCACCTGGTTCGTGAGCTCATTGTTGGAACTATCCTCCTCTGCCGAGTTTTCTGTTGTGCGTCTCTCTGTGGGACGGCCTCTTCCTTGGTTGAAATAACCTGCTCGTGGAACCTGCTCGGTGGAACCTACGTTAAAACCTGCTCATGCACACAACGGCTCGGTCCTCCTCCAACCTCCATGAGCTCCTACATCTCCTCTAGATTGTTGGCACTGTTCAACGGCTGAGTCCTCTGCTACGACCATTTCCGGTCTCCTCGGCATTTGCTTAGTCTTTGTCTAGCACGTTACAACCCTGCACAGCGGCCGTTTCAAGACCTGCCTGCCCTCCTGCACAGTAAACACGTGGACTCCAATAGTTACTAACACCCTGTCCTCCTCTGGTTTGGTTTTTAGCAGTTACTACGGGAGTTTCAACTCTACCCGGCGGTTTCACTCAGCAACATTGGCATGTAGCTCAGCATTCGACCACCCACACCAAACTCTGCCACGTCCCTTTGATTTGTGGCTAATCACGTGGGCCCCTCTTTATTCCACCTTTTTTAATGTTTTAAGGTGTAAAAATAAAAACATTTCTTGGCATTGTAAAAGTTTGGGTTATTTGGCTTGTTTTATCAAAACTCCTACGCGTGACGAAGACGGAGGGCGAGGTCCGGGGTTGGTAGGAGGCTAACCCCCCCTCGCAGTCAAAACAAACCCCTGCTGAAATTTGATGCCATTTCCAACGAGTACCCACACGATACCCTTTGCACCCGTTTCGTGCACTTTTTTAATGCGTTTGCAGTGTCTAGTGCATTTTTCCATCAGTTGCGGGAATCGTTTTAATGCGATAACTTTTGACTCGCTGCTCATTTTTGAGCGCTTCCTTGGTCAAAGTTGCATGATTTTTGCACATTACGTGATGGGATTATTATTTTTGTAAACACACTACTTTTATAAAGTGCCGCATTCTGGGGGGTTGCTTGTACTCTTGGGCCTACACACGCAGACGCATTATCGGCCGAGTCCGACGTCTTGCACCTTGCATCTTGCATTTTTTCATCATGGAGAGTGCTCTTTCCAGACGTGAGTGTCGTAGGATCGCCTTACAGCCTCTCGCCACTTCTCACCGGAGAGAGACCTATTCAGCCTGGCATGCTTCCATGGAACGTTACTTCGCCTATGAGGGTCTTTCAGCCTTCTTACTTGGGCCAGTTCCTGCACCCACTGATCATCGTCATCTAGAGGACTTCCTCGACACTTGCGACCATGTTTTTGGTCACATGATGATGCATGTCTCTCGTTCTCTCTGGTTTCATGTGGCAGACTCAGATCCACCTCATCGTGTCTGGAGCATTCTTCAGTCCTTCTATGGAGACCCTTCACATACTGCCGCTTTGTTGTTGCTGCTGATTCAGTTGTCTCCTCCATTTCTTCGTGTGATGACAGTTCCACTGACACAGGCTCACTTGGTTCTACTTCTGATGATGAGGATTGTGCATCCAGTTTTGATGTTGAGAGTACTACAGAGGACTCTTCTCCTCTTTCTCTCACTATTCCAGAGAGTGTTGACACTTCCCACATCTCATCAGATATCGAGCAGTCCCCTTCTCAGTCTCATATAGTCATCACACCCGCCTCCTTTCCACTTCCAGTGTGCGAGGCCCTTTTCACTCCTCTACCTTCATTGGATGACTCATACCTATCATACATTGCTCTTCTGTTTGTTGAGCCCCCTCATTGGGACGAGTATCTGCCTGACCTTTGTCGTCTTTTCACAGAGTCTACTTGTGATGCTCTATAGGTCCCTCATCCATCTACAGGTATTTCATAGGAGTCATTCATCTCTGTTGTTGGGAGTGCCCCTTCCGGAATCATGTCACTTCCACATTTCCAGAGACCTTCATTGATCCACCCTTGCTTGTGGATCCATTTTCTATTGTGGGGGATGTTTTGTTCCCTTCACATCACTTGGACATCCTTTCTATGGGTGTTCCTCTTCACTCTGACAGTTCTACGCACGTGGCATTACCTTCGGTTCCTTGGCACTCACTCGCTAGACCTATGTCACACTTCCGTGCACCAGACTCAGAGTTCTTCGTGTTGCCTTCAGTTTCCTTTGTGGAGTGGGCGGACTTCCAAAGCACGTCATTTCTGTCCTTCCTAAGGGCAGGCACACAATTCGTTGCGGGTGGCTCTTCTTCAGTCCAGAGGCAGAGGATCTCGTCATCGACATTCTTCTGGGAGACCTCCTAGAGCTGCAGAGTTCAAATCCGTCCATGGCATCTTTTGCATTCCTCTTGTCTCCCTCTTCTTCTCTCTTCTTCTTCTTTCCGAGAGATTGCCTCTTTGTACATGGGTACCCTTTCAGGCTCGTCTATGGCTGGGACCCATATTTGGCATCTTTCTTAGATTAGAGAGTTTTTGTTCTCTTGTGGTGGATGTTTTTCCCACTGGGTTTTCCTTCACTGCTTGGGACTTCTTCTTGTACATGGGTACCTCATCAGGCTTTGTGCTAGGACCCATTTCTCATTTCTGACTTGCCGCCTCATCCTAAGTTACGATGAAGGGGGGGTGTTGGTGTAGGTGGTATATTTATTCACTTATTTAGTGTTATTCCACCTCACCAGGTGAGTCATCTCACTTAGGTGGACATGGATCTAGGTGTCATCTTAGTTATGACAGATTCTCTTACAAAATCTGTCATATGTGTAAGTGTGTCATAGGAGTTACATTCCCATTTGGGAAAGTAACTCCTCTTCTCCATTATGGAGGAATCTTCTCTTACATGGGAGTTACACATTCACTCCCCTATATGTACACCATCTCTTTTGATCTATGATAAGCCAATACAAGCTAAGCTAAGGCTTCCATTCCACTCCACTTTTCGAATCTTGAGCTCTCATATGTATGCACATTGCTTTACAAAGCTTGCTTGCTTCAATCTCGCATCTCCTACACTTTGGTGAAGTGCAAGTATTCGATGCACATGAATTCCTTCTAGGTCTTCGTCCTACACTCCTTCAAGAACTACATGTGCACAAAATGGTGTTCTTGACAAGGCTTTACATATATTCAAATAAATATGATCTTGTAGACTTGGGACATTTGCAGGATATGCACAAATGAGCTTATTGAAAAGGCCTTACCTTTTCCAACATCCTCTAAGCATATTCCAATCTAGAAACTCTAGGAAAAGGAAAAGCCATCTATCAAAGCATAACTGAAAGCATAGGTTTGTAGATGTTGTCACTTTAAGTGCTCTAGTATACATGTATGAAAAATGTGGAAGCATATAGATAACACGTGAATAGCTTAAAGAAATGCCTCAAGATGCTATAAACAATATTAACTCTCCATCAATACTTCACAAATCTTAGGAAGGAGAATAAGATGTTTGTTATTAATGATCACAAAATGCACTCTCGTAATATGCACTCATTTTGTTGAATATAGACTTTCGATACAATCACTTTTATTTTTCAAAACCTTCCCTACAAGTGTCATTGTCATATTATAATATATAAGTCAATTAAGCTGGTAAAAATAATACAAATTTATTCATAATCATTATCAACAATTATGTCATGTTTTGCATATTTTAGTCTTTTTACACCATTAAATTTATGCCTATTATCTTTTCACAAACACCTATGGATATTATTACTAGTAAATTGTAGACACAAAATTATGCACTTATTACTATTACATCATGCCTCTAGTATGTTGTTGTATACATGATTTCTGAGTACAAAGATTAGACACTAGTGACACCTTTTTCCTAGTCCTTCTATTGCTTTGATTGGTTTTGATTGTGATATTGTCTTATACTTCTTGGATTTACATCTTTTTGGTCGAATCACGGGATCGGGATCCATGTCCATGCCTTTGTTTCTGTTTCTTTTTCTTGGTTTTGAGGAAGTACCACCTAGTAAGGACACTAGTCCCCGAACGCTAGTGTCCCTTTTGGGCGCTTTTGTCCATTCTTTTTGTTTTCTAAATTATTGTTTGGTACTTAACTTTGGGTTTTTTCTAATTCTTTGGGTCGGCCTTTAGTGTCACTAAGTGTCAAAATTCAAACAAGGAAATCATATATATACATAACTTACTATTATTAGGGGTTGGACAACTTGGGCTATTACTTACTATTTAGTTCTTTGGAAAGAGCAACATTCAAGGACTGCATTTGTCTTTGCATTATTCTCTACATAACATGGACTATTTTTGAATTCCATCTCACACATTATTCATATTGGGTGTAAAGTAGTTGTAGATCACTATCTTGGTATGATAGGGACAAGGGCAACCTAGCTTCAACGGACACGATTCAATCACACACACTAAAACTATATAGAATGTGAAATGTAGTGCAACGCTCGATGACAATTACATTGCGGTGATTGCTGAGGTCAATCTAGGTAGCTAAGGTTTTGTTTTATAGGTTCATGTGCGACACAAAAACCCTATAACAAAGTGGATGTGTCAAACAGTGAAAGGAGAAAAATAAGTACAGATCCACAACGATTCCCGGGACACTAGTGCTCGATTTAGACACTAGCGCCCAGGCGGTCATGTCCTTCTCTGGGCAGTCATGTCTAAAGGAGTTTCAAATTCTTATTTTCCCAATATAACATACTATTTAGTCTATTCCATTTTATTTTCAACCCGAAGCAACTCTCCGGATACAAACTAATCATTCTCATCTCACCATTACTTACACTTACTTGTCTCTTACATACTTGTTATTGTTATATCCATTAGATCTCAATCCTCTAATTAAGATTTAATTTCTATTAAATCATAAATATATACTGAAAAGAGACTTATTTTAAATATGGAAAGTTGGAAGACACATTATTTCAAAAATTTACAAATATTTTCAAATTAAAAACATGCAAAACATGTAACCGGTCTCACATTTAAACCTCTATTTAAAAAAAAGACTCATTGATGAATCATGGCAAATGATCCTAAAGAGCAATAAAAATACTCGAACACAGTTTTTACCCATGTTTTAATAATTTGAATACCCTTTTTATTGTACTAAAATGTTTCGCCAAAAGGCTGTTGACTGAACGAACATTCGTCCCAAATGTGTGGCGACAGAAAAATCTCTCCAATAGGTGGATTGCATTTTCAGAACGGGAAAAAAAAGAAAACAGAGTAAACACTAATACAAATTAGGAAGTAGAAGGGCAAGAGAGAAGAAGAATTGCAACAGAAATGCAGAAAGAAGAGCAGAATTTGTGATTTCAGATCCACTATTGTTATTATCAATGCCTGGAGGGGCGGTCGCATCCCTCGGAATGTTGGCGGCAGAATCGTCTGCAGGCGCAGGCGACGGCTCCAAATATGGCGGCGGAGGAGGATGCATCAAACTCGAAGGAAGCCCCTGCCCAGCGCCCACGTTCACCTCAAATTTCAATCCATTTACGCACTCGATCCCGTCCATCGCACTGGAAAAGAAATAATTCGCCCCTTTAATGGTCAGAGGAACAGAAACCCTAACCCTAGTGTTCGGTTTCAGGGGATCCACGGCCGACCACACAAATGTATCAGAATCCTCCGCGTCGTCGAAATTATAGTTCTTGTAGGTCGTCATATTATACGTCTGTATAACAGAATGGTTCGCGTTGGTGTTGAAAACTGGAAATGCACAAATCCGCCATTGTTAACTATTTTTAGAAAGTAAAAAAATTAATGGCATGGAAATGGTGTGGAGTGTGTGAGCTTACTCAAATAATCGCCGAGACCGAATGTCTGGCTACTTGCCCATTTGGTATAGTCGGTCACAGACGCATTTTTCTGAGCGTCGAAAAACCATCCGGATGCGCCGCCAACAGTGTAATTCTGATATGCGTGGGCTTCACCTGCATTGTAACACATAACAGCAAGCACTACAGCCGTCCACAACACCTCCATAACTCCAGATCTGAGCGCCTGTGTTTTCTTTCTCACAAGCTCATCAACTGCTATGCTAGGTACCTACTGTTGTTTATTTATGTGGATACGAGTCAACCAGATCGCCACTGCAACGTGTGTTTGGAAAGACGAAATTTATGGAAATAAAAAATTTGGAATTTTTTTGTTGGGGAAAATAAGATTGAGACTTGTCGTTATACCTTATTAAAAAAAATTGCAGCATACTTAAATACCTAACAAAATAAAAATTAAAAATCATTTTTACTCCTGTATTATTCTATCATTTCCAAAGTCAATATGTCATCATGCTGGTCCCCACAACGTTTATACTGCCGGGATGTTCCTTCCACCTGGCTGTTTGAAAAGTTAGCAATTGTGATTAAGCATTTTCAAAAGGACTTTAAAAAGTTTCTAGCTCCTAGCACGTGCTTCTTTAGGGGTGTCACGGGGGTCACATTTTAAATTGTTAATCACAGGTTGGTAAAAGTACGTTGGTCCTTTCTCGATCCCAAGGTGCGGGCACACTTATTAAAAGACATCAATGAACACGTATAAGGTCCTTTCATGGGGTGTCAATCTCATCATGGTCATATGCCGTAGGATGAATGTGCATTTATCTTTCAATAATGAGAAGATCGGGAAGGAGATCTGCTCGTGTTCTTGGAGAGCTCTTATTGCTTCCTTAGGGTCTATAGAAATTTCACTTCTTGGCATGCGAGTAATCTTCTGGTTTTCTAGATTTTGGGTCTTTTTGTGAAGAGGTTTTTGTTGTTTGGCCAAATGGGTGGTGATCTTATCAAATTGAACTGCTTGCGACCTCGAAGGGGTCACGCCGAAGCTATGGCTCTGTTTGATAGCAAGGGTTTTACACCCTTTCTGAAAATTTTCGAAGGGCATTATGAAAATTTGCTAGCCCCAGAAAGCGACCAAAAAGGAGCGGTTGTTGAAATGAAGGGGATCAGTATGGAGATCATTGTGGATTCGGTGGCCAAAGTGATGGGCATCCCTGCTGTGGGGAGGGAGGTCTACAAACCTAAGAAGGAAGCCTCTGAAGAACTGAATCTTTTCCTTAAAGGTAATGAGAATCTCACTTCCCATTTTTTTGGTTACCTTCGAATGTCTTTACCTAATCCTTATGATGAGGTGGCTCTCACCCTTATTCAATTTTTAACTCTGGAGGGTCGTCACAAATGTATTTATGCCTACCACCTCCCTATGCTTAATCATTTTAGGCGTGGCCAGGCTTTTAGTTTTCCCTACTTTCTATTTCGCTCCCTGTGTGCCTCTATTTCATAGTTCAAAATGAGAAGAATCTCTGTCCCTCTCCATCAAGGCTTTATCCTTGCCCTTGTAAAAAGAGCAGCTTTGGACATAGATAAAATTGGCTCCCTTACCACGGCTCTGGAAGCTTATGCGGATGGCACTGGTTCGAATCGAGAGGATGAGGATTCGAGTGACGATACTGACTCTCAGGATGGGGACTCGGATGATGACCAGGATGGGGTGGAGGTGGTGGTGGCCCAAAATCTTAAGGATTTGAAATCAAAGCAGGTCCCTTGTACTTCATCGTACACCAAGGGTGAGTCCAGTAAGAACAGTTATCGTGACCCCTATCAATGCTCAACTGGAACAACACTTTGAGGCTTTGGGTCACGTTGGACTAGTAAAAGGGGAAAACCATTTGGCAAGGATGGCGGATATTGAGGAACTCAAGGGTGATATGCGGCTCACTAAGAGCTCGGTTCAGTTTTTGTTTAATGACTGGCATAAGATGAAAGCGCAGGTGGAGGAAGCGGTCAGCAACAGGCATGGCGAGAGAGATTGAGGTTTTAAAGGCCAACTTTGGTTTCATAACCAAAGAGTTGGATCATGTTCGGGCTATCCTCCATAGCTACATGGAATGGAGCGTAGTCACGGTGAAATCGACTTTGCAACACCTTCAGACTCTGGGGCAGCTCGCCAATGCCTATTGTGCCGTGGATAGTCGATAGGAAGAGAAAGGCGACCCCTGATGGTTTTGACTTGGGTACCTTGGCGGGTAATATTGATGCTTTGGCGAAGGAATGGGCTAAGGTCTGGAGGGGCTTGAAAAAGCCTATAAATGATCTGGGGTGGGATGTTTTGGTTTTTTTACTGTCTTTGATCCTGGTTGTTACTTTCATCACTACTTGTTAGTTTCTTTGTGTTTTTGGTGCTGTTAGTTTCGCTACTTGAGTTCGGAGAGCTCTTATTACTATGAACTTGTTATATTTTTGTTTTTTGATGCTGTAGTTTTGTAATTATCTACTCTCTTGGAGTGGTGTTGGTGTACGGGGTAGGGCCCCCTCAACCCTTTTTTACCTCTTATAAAAAAGTATGTTGATTGTTTTTCATTCGAGTTAAGTTCAATTTTTATTAAGAGTATGTATTGTTATGTGATACCGGTTTATAGCTCTAGTCAAAAATATTTACAAATTAAAAAAAAAAAAAAAAAACGTATAATTTTTCTAAAAGATGATTTATAAAATATTTTAAATATTTTTTTAACTAACAATATAAAATTCTATATGTAAATTCATATTACATAAATAAACAATGATACACATAAGATTAATTTCAAACACAATAAGATATATACATGTAATCGTAAAAGGTAAAGTTATACGTAACCTAAATTGGTTGGTAATAAAAAAGTTTCTTAACACTCAATAAGGAATTGAAACAAAAAAATTAAAATTAATTTTAAATTAAAATATCGAGCTTGAAACACTAAAATGGAGTGAGGTGTTTTTATTAATAAAAACTAAATCACGGACAATAAATTATTTGACTACTCGAAACAATGTCTATAATATATTTTGGGGTCAAAATTAGCCCATAGTACATATTGTCCTTTATTATGTGAAGAGGAGAAGATCGACAACAAGTAAATATATTAGTGATATTTGTGTGAAGGATGGAGCTCCTTGTGTGCATTAGGATTCACTTGCATAGGCACATTGTGAATAATTCTTCGTCATTACCCACCACTAAAAAATTAAGAGTCGGTTTGGGATGTTAGGATAAGAAAGCAACATATAAATATCATTTTTTAAGTGTGCACATATTAGAGCAGAGTATCTCCAATAATTTCCAAACCGATGTATTAATAGTTCACATTGGATTGTCGTTTGCGAGTTGACATGAACAATCTTTTATCAAATTCTATTGGGAATGAGATATTTTGCAAGCTTATATGGTCTTGTAATCCTGTGCTTTTATGTAAAGTTTAGCATTTATTCTATTATCTATAAACAATATGATGTTTTGTGTCTTTTCTTTGTTTGGTGTGGTTAAGATCCGAAGAGCATGAGAGAACTCGGTGTAGCGATTCTCAAAAATCTACAATGACTAATTCTCCATATAAATTGTTGTAATTTCATTTTGAAAGTTTGCAGAGAGAAAGGTTTACGACATATGACAAGTATGGCGACACTTTTTGAGAAGGCATTCCCATAGTAAAATCCTATCAACTAATTAGATCAATAAATTTTGTGGCGAATTCGTTAAATGGTTTGGCATGTAGCCATTATTTTAACAAATGCCACAAAGTGGCTTATTCTGCTAGAAGGTATTATAGCCAAAATTATATAACTTGTTTTGATGCTCAAAAACAATAATAAGAATCTAAAGCAATAAGGAAATGAAAGAGATTTTTTTAAAATTTTCTTTTGGTCTTTGCAAACAAACATACCCATCCCCTAAACAATCATTCATTATGTCACTATATAGAGCCACATTTATTGCGACAATACTTATTGACGTAAAGGTTGTGGTATATTAGAATTAACCTCTAAAAGGTGTTTGCGAATGGCGATACATACTCATTTTTATAGGCATATTGATCTAGACACATGCACACTTATTTGTTATAAGAAAAATAATGTAGGGCCGGCCAAAAGGCCATATAAATCCATGTGTCTATCAAGCATTCGCAGAACCTTTCAATAAATATTATTATATTTAATTACGTTTAATACTTGTTATACTAACAATTACTTTAAGGGTGTAAAGTAGAGAGTAGGGGATGTGAAATATTTTAAAAAAATATGAAGTATTTTCATCTATATTTTTGAATAACAAAGAAAGTGTTTTAATATAGAGTATTAATATAAAAAAGAACTAATTGAATTTTGTTAATCCTTGACATTCTTACTACATAGAAATATCCCAACATTTGTTTGGAAGTATTATTACAAAATAAATATTGTCCAATATTTGTTTAATAATATTAGTATGAGATTAGTTAGTTTTTACGATATTCATATATTTGTGTGTTAATTAAAAATTGATATTATATTAGTTAATTGGTATTGTATTAGCGTAGTCATGTGTGTGTTGATTATTGGGGAAGATTAGTTGTCATAGCATTAATTTATTTATATTTTTATATTTTAAATGTTTAACATGTGATACTTGAAATATTTATAATAAAGATAAAAATATTGGTTGATGTGATGGATCCAACATATAACAAGTTATTATTACTGCCAAAGATATTGTAGTTGAAAGAAATAAAAAAAAGAGTTTTGAAGGTTTTATAAAGCTCAATGCACAATCGCTTCATCAACATTTGTAGACGAATGGAATTCTTTTTAACATTTGATATTAATATGACATTTTTTTCTATATGATCAAGGTTGGTGGTTTTTTTAATAGAATTAGACTAATGTGAATGAGAGAGCTGACATCTATCTTGTTAAATATATTTTAAATGTTTAACATGTGATACTTGAAATATTTATAATAAAGATAAAAAATATTGGTTGATGTGATGGATCCAACATATAACAAGTTATTATTAGTGCGAAAGATATTGTAGTTGAAAGAAATAAAAAAGAGAGTTTTGGAGGTTTTATAAAGCTCAATGCACAATCGCTTCATCAACATTTGTAGACGAATGAAATTCTTTTTAACATTTGATATTAATATGACATTTTTTTCTATATGATCAAGGTTGGTGGTTTTTAATAGAATTAGACTAATGTGAATGAGAGAGTGACATCTATCTTGTTAAATATATTTGTACAAGCTTTAGATTCTCAACCCAAAATATAAGCTTCCGTCCACAACCTAAAAGAACCATATGGACATATTCTAGTATAAGTGCTTAAAACATGCGGATGATAGTGCAACCCAATATAGTCAATATTGGAATCCATTTTTAGGTTTTCGAAATTCACTTTTGAAAAAATTAGACTCCACATTTTGAGATATTGCAATCCAATACAACAAGAGCTATAAAGTGGCACGTTCTTGCCTCTAGAATAGGAAAGGAGTATATCTTTAAAACCACCAAAGTAAAATATCGAACTTCTCTACGGTTTTTGCATAATTGCTTGTGCATATCCCGCAATCATGACATTCCATGAGACCAAATTCCTTTGAGGCATTTTGTCAAACAATCTTTATGTTTTCCATATATATATCTACTAACGAATTCTTAAGCTGAAATGTCTAATAAAAATTCCCTTTCCTTATACTTCGATGGATGTCCATGCATGTTCCAAAGCTCTTACTCGGTGCACGATGGGAACATGCTACAAAAAGTGAGGTAATTTAGTGTGTAAAATATGAGAGGGGGTCAAATGGGTAGAAACTTCACTTGAGGGTAGAGGAAGAATAGAGGAGAGGCACAAAATCCCTAAGTGAATAAAAGTGGAAATACAAACACCTCTTAGTTTGTATAATGGTAGTATGTCCATTTACGAGGTGCTTAGCTCACTACCCCATGAGCAATCGGACAATTTAAAAATAAATGCGATTTTTAGTCTTCTGTTGTAATTTTTTTACAAAAATGATCCACCCTATGTAAGATAGTTCTTGAATTTCTCTGACTTCAAACATATGTCGTAATTAAAAATTAATGACGATGATTGGGCTAGTAGTAGGAACCAATAAAAAATAGTTAATTGATATAATTTCACATATTGAATCCCTAAGACTACTCAAAAAATTATTTTATGCTCTATTCAAGAAGAAAACTAATAATCTAGAAGTATAAGTTAGAACCAACATCCAAGTGACAATGTGAAATTGCAATAATAATCAAGCCATACATTAGTGTCACTTACTTCTTTTCTTAAAATCATTTTCAAGGATGAAAGATTTGCAGCCTCTTTGAAGTAGACCATTGCTTGAGAAATAAAGAATATCACTATGGACAACTTTGAAATTGAAAACAACTAATCTACAAACATTGCGGAAGATAAATTGATTAAAATTTTCAATTGTTAATAAATGACCACTGAATTAAATGTGGTTGCATTGAAGCCAACCGGTTCAATCCCATCACATTAGACATATGGTTAGTCACAAAAATTTAGATGTGAAAAATTCAAAACAACGGTGGTGTGATAAGGCATGAAAATAGTCATTTAGAAACTAAATAACAAATAAAAATTTGAAAGCATCAATTTTAGTAGACATTAATTTTTTTTTTTAAGCATATAACATAGTCTTTTTCCCATTTATTCCAAAAAAACAATTTCCGAATATAGTATACATATTTTTTTATCAAGAAAACTCATTAAGAGAATTATCGCCATTGTAGACCAAAATGAGAGGTACATGGAACTGGCATCCTAAGAAAACTATGTTATAAACCATACAAAATTTAGCACAAGGTGATACAAATTTACCCATTTTTAGGGTCACCGGACACTCCTTTGTCCATAATGTGTACTTCATGTGGCCTCCCACGTAGGCATCAAGTCAATATGTGATCATCCCGGTCCCCACACGTTTATCCCACATATGTTTTCTAAGTTCCGGATGGTTGTTTGAAAAATTAGTAATTGTGATTAAGCATTTTCCTAGATTACAACGTTAAAGACTTAAAATGTTTCTACTTCACTAGTACTTGCATTTTTAGGGGTGTACGGGATTTACAATAAGAAATATAAGAGAAGTTTTCAATTATATATATATGACAATGAGGTGTTGACGGGTTGGTAAAGTAGGCTGATTTTATCCCACTCCAACCAAGTTCAACTATTGCTAGGTGCATGCCTTGTTGGGTAAAAAAATCTAAAATTGAGGCCGATTATGGTCGAATGATGTGAATTTGGGCTATATGTAGGCTGAATGACGTGAATTTGAAGCTGGTAATTGCTGAATGTGATACAAGTTCATAGCTTTAGTCAAAAAACATTTACAAATAAATAAAAATTAGTATATATTTTTTCCAAAAGGAAAAACAATTTAAAATATGCTTCAAATATTTTTAAATTAACCATATAAAATTCTATGTACAAATTCATATTACATACAAAAATGATGATGAGAATGTAAGAACAACTTTAAAAAAATAAGATATGTACATGTGTTCGTAAAAGGTAATAGCTATGCATAATCAAAGTTGGTTGGTGATAAAAAAATGTTTCTTAACATTCAACAACAAAAACAAATTAAAAATTGAAACAAAAATTCTAAAAATAATTTTAAATTCAAAATATTTACCTCTTGTGAAACACTATAATGGACTAAGGCATATTTTAAAATAAAAACTAACCTCACATATCATAAATTATTTTAGTAGCCAAAACAAGGAGTGCCATTCAAAAGGCAATAAATGAGGTCACTTCTTATCCTAAGAAGATGTACCAATCATATTTTTTTATGCTAAGGGTTCAAACAATATAAGCCAAGGCCCAGTTTGGAATGTCTCTGTGCCGGCCTTGCAAAAACAATTCTAACGCGGAAAAATTGCACCATAAAATGCAAAAAGGGTGATTGAAATTCCCATTTTTGAAAGATTTGGGGAAGTTGTAAGTGTAAGGAAACACAAATTTGTTAAATATTTAATAAATTAACAAATCAAAATGCTTAAAACAAAAAACAATTGAAATATGATTATGAAATAACATACCCATAGTTGCATCAATAGATAATTCATAATGAAACTCCAAATAATGTATGCTATAATTTATTAATATGGCCTTTGATGTGACAAGATCCACATCTTTGTGTTGTAGTTTTGTCAAATGCTCAATGTCTTCGGGGGACGTTCTAAAGAATAGTGTGTGGGAGAAGATTTGAATGTGAAAAGTACCCAAGGCACTATTATAATTGGTTAGTAGGTAGTTAATGGTTTTTGTATTTATTTGAAAATGAGGCATATATACCAACCTTGTAAAAATGTGGCTTCAATCCATTGTGAAAAATAATTTGGATCGTATAAAAGCATGTGGAGTTGGGGGAAGACAAGGTTCTTGTATACAAATTTATGTAGTTAAATGGATGAGGTTGGTGGTTTGGATCTCCTTTGATGAGGCATTGTTTTGCATAAAGTAGATGGTCCGATCATTGGGTATTAGGTTTAGGCTAGGATTATTTTTTGAATGAGAATTTGGAAGTGTAAATTTGATTTTGCAGGTGGTATTGTAGTTTTCTCATTGGTTGTGGGCTAAGTGATTGCAAAAAGTGAAAATAACAATGCTATTTGTCTATATAGAGAGATTTGGACACATGGTGATCAATGATAGGTTCTCCATCGTGGGTTTTGGTCAAATCATGCTCTTTGGTCGATAAAGCAATAATTATGTGACTAACTCGGGAACAATAACAATACAACCGGTCGATGGCATGCATAATGGAACTGGCCGACAACATCATGCATTCTTTATGCTATTGACTGAAGGAATCAAGGATACTCTTGGGCAATAACATCCTTGATGATTTTGATCGAAAGAATCACGGATTCTACATGCTAGTAGCATCCTTGATGTTTTTGATCTACAAAACCCTAGATACTACCAATTGACAACATCAAGAATGTTATTGGTTAATAACATCAAGGATTTTGTTGACCACTAGCATCGCTTATGCGTTTGGATAGTAGCATCAAGAATTATTTCGATTGACGCCACATCCCATTTGACATGAGGTCCAAAATATGTCCAAAAGCTAACAATTATATCCCAAATAATAATAATAATAATAATAACGGTAAAAAATTAAGTAGTATAGTTAATACATTTTGATTTGCTAACTCCCATATGTGATTAAGTCATACTTATGATGAAGCGACACCAAACCGCTTGATAGGATAATATAGTTGTTTAAGTTATAGTCAAAATGCACAAGTGCAACCACGTCGTAATTACATCATTATAAGGCATAAAATTGGTGTTAATCCACTTATGCGAGTGTAACCAATTATTGTAATTAACTACGATAAAATAATCGCGACGGAGGCTTTTAAATTGTTTTATTTAATCTTGAGTAATTAATTGATTCGGAAACAATAAAAGTAGCAAAGGGAATCGACTAGTTCTGGCGAGTCATGGGTCCAATTTAGTTCCCTAAATAGACCCATACCTTATAAAAGATTAAATCACCAAAGAATAAGGGTTCATATTAATTATTTAAAAACATAGTTAAAACCAAAATTACTTAAGCTCAATGTTGAAACAAAGGAGAACCCTTAGATTAAAAGGGATCTCCACCATAGGATATTAGGGCACTAAGAAATTCCCTAATTTTCTTTATAGATTTTATAACATTATATTCACAATTTATTCTCTTCTTTTCATTCGGTTGCATTTTGTTGTGTTGTTTGGTTACATGTTTGAGGAAATAAGAACAAGCTATCATGGAGCTCAATATAATGGGAGAAATGATAATATCTCATTATTATTTACTCGATTCATTTAAAACTGTTGGGTTTGGTCTGCAGATTGTTTTTGGATGATAGATCCATTATTTCCCTTTGTTTTATTTTGTTCAAGAAAGTGTTTACGGGTTTGTGATTTCATTTTAATACAAGCTCTTCTTTAGAGTGTGTTTATAAATGAATAATGTGTGTGTGTGTGTACATTTTTATTTAAAAACAAGTTCAAATTATAGAGGAGCCTAAATGGGCAAGCAACAAGAACAAATGCCTTACGGCTAGGCTGACCGACTGACAAAACTATGCTAGGGAGGGGCTATGGCTTCCAAGGCACATCCATGTTAAAGTGTGGGAAGGGCCACAACTCGACCGTGGCTGGGTTAAAGGAAACAAAGAGGCTGAGGGGGCTATGGCATGTGCCACAATCTGGTATGGCATGTGCCACAATCTGCGGCTATGGCATATGCCACAGTTCGGCTACAACAAAAGGGGGCGTGGACGGGTTGGGAGGGCCATCCCACTCGTCCCAACCCAAAAAACCCAAAATGTATACCCTTAACCAATTCATTTTTTAATTATATATTTTTAAAACAAAACAAGTGTAATAAACTATATATAACGAGAATGGTGCGATTTAAAAGTGCAATTTTCCTAATATCAATTTTATTTTAACAACATTTTAGTTCAACAAGTTAGGGGGACTTAATAAATATAAATTCTAATAAAAGGAATTTAACAATGGATTTTTTTAATATGAGAATAAATTATACATACATACATATGATAGTAATTATTTTAACATACAAAGATCAATACATAATAGTTTTCTAATATTAAAAACATTTTATATAAGTAAGGAATGTATAAACATCTATATGTCTATAATACCAATTTAGCAAAATAATCCATTAAGAATCCAAGAATGAAGCCGTAAGACTTATTCGGATCAAAGCAACATTTACACAACTTTCTTTTTTTTGAAATGAAACAATTTATTTTCTCGAGAGAGAGACAAGATGCAAACAAAATAAAAGTGAATCATTTTCTAGAACTTTTCTTAACACAACATCATAATGAGATCATACAACACAAGTATGCAATTTTTCTCAACTCTTTTTGAAAGAATGCTTAAGTAAAATAATTTCTGATTTTGTTAAGAGAAGGAAGGAAACTAATTCATTCCAAAATTACTATAAAACCATACTATATTTCTTTTATTTCCTTAATCTCGACTCTTTCATTTTCATTTTTTATTATGTGACTAATCCTTGAATTATAAGTAGTGAAGGCTTGTTAAATTATTAAAGACAAGTTTGGTTTAAAGAATTAAATATAAAAAGATATTGTAAAGAGCTATCGATGTAATGAATATCACGAGCATTAACTAAAGATGCTTAATTTATTTATGAAAGGGTGTGAAACCATTGTGATGGTTCATAGTTGCGAATGAAGTCTTATAAAGACATGTAAATTATTACGAGAGAGAAGAATTAAATTGTGTTGTTGATTTTGAGAAAGAGAGTATTGACACAAAAGTTTGTAAAGATTTTATAAATTGAGTTTGTGGAAGTAAATTCCAAGGCTGACAAGTTACAGGTAGGTGGTGGGCAAGAGAGAGGGGCACCAACGGTGTCCTAACTAAGGGTACAAAGTACAACCTTGGATGGTCCTGGCTAGGAAAAGGTGAATATACATGAGGTGTATAACATTGTCCTCTCAAAGTGTGGCCAAAGTCTGGTGTCTGTTGCATGTGTCTCTGCATTGGAATTTGGTATTAAATTCATGATTTTGTCTCAGATAAGTTCCCTCTCTATAAAATCTCTATAAACATCTGTACTGTAAAAGCTCTATAAATATTTGTATAATGCTAATAGAAAGAAGTTAAATCTTCTAATTTACTTGATAATTGAAGAAATGGATATATTATGTCAATTTTCTATGTATAACTTGAAAAATACATGTTTATGTTAGGAGAAGAAGCAAGTGAATTGTAGTAATGAGTTAAAGAAATAAGTAAATTTGATATGTATATATTTGTTTTAAAGAAGAATCTATTTAACTTAATATAGAATAATATTATTATGTGTATTTTATCATAATCCTACAATTTTAATGGTGCTTTTGGGTTAACTTATCTATTTTCTATATCTAATAGTCGTGTTCATTGTATTTATTTATGTCATTTATATGCCTTGGACCCAAAAATCCCCTTAACTATGGTTAATTATATGTTTCTAAGTCCATTCGAAAAGTAAATACAATGTATAATATTGAAGGTAAAACCAATTAAAACATTCCATGTGTGCTTCGAGAGGTCATAGTCTTGATACCTTTGCGATGTCTTAGCCAATCAAAAATACCCATGTGTTATTGACTTATCAAACTTACTCGACTATTATATGACAGTTTAACAAATGAGATAATGACAACTAACTTCGCAATGCTAGGCCATTGTCAATCTCTTCTGGGTTTGTGAAGCACGATCCAATTAGATCATTCCACGCCCTTCACGGATTCAGACTTAGTTAACTGGTATTTTCCAAATGCAAACTTGAACCAATGAAACTACGTCCAAGTCTTATTGCTTTTTGTGATGTAGGTCTTTTGTTAGTTATGACATTGTTAACCAACAATATTTAGCTACCGATTCCACAAATGTCGCTTTTATTAGATTTATTAGAATGTGAGCCAATAAAACGTGCCCACATTCCTTCACATGTCATATTCATTTGGAAAAGTCATTCCAGTTTGCGAAATAGTGAACTATTCATTTAATTAAAGCCACGTATGTACGGTTAAACACTATCTTGTTATTAATTGGCCTTTGGTCCATTAAGGTGTGGTGCGAAATGCGATCGAATCATAAAAAAAAGCACATATAATTGTTTTTTTCAGTAGTGTCGAGTCTTTAGTTATCTTAGCTTGAATGAATTATTGACAACTTTCTTTGTCCTTTGCCTTCGCAACTGTTCGGACCCGAATTTATTTAGTCTTTGGTTAATTATGAGACTTTGTGTTCATGAGATGGAATTTTTAATAAAATACATGGAATTAAGTCACGTATCTTCATGTTAATCCCAATTAATTAATCATATTTTAAGCTTAATTAATCATGTTAGTTTAGCCCCACATATTTATAATGTTTTTCTCTATTTTACTAAATAAAATATATGCTTAGTTGATTTGTCTTATTAAATTAAGTATGCAAACATATAGGTTTTACGTAATTTGACATATAATAGTATAATAATGTTAGAAAATGTATCGAGACTTCCTGCAAGATAAGATTTTATCAAGAATTATTGATTTTTGTTGAGGAAAAAGTTGTTGCATTTCATTTAGTATCGAGTTAATTATTCTCATTAAAAGACGTTTTTTGTTGAATTGAATTGATGAAAGGAAAGTAAAATGATGTGAATTAAAAGATTATGGTGATTTTCTCACAAAGGTAAAAATTGTGTATAAACACAGAGAATGGAAGAAAAATCAAATTCGGATGAAATGGATTCATATAAAATGATGGATTACAATGAATTGGAGCACAAAACCAACAATTGGGCAGGAAGTAACTTATTTATTTGAACAATTAGAAACTTTGAAAAATAAATTTGTAGAAGCTATGATTGATAAAAATAAATAGATAAAAGTATAAATTAGAAAAGGAATGTTCTAAATCAGAAAATAAAATAAGAAAGAGAAAGCACTCTTCTTCTGATGATGATTCTAATTATGATAAATCAAATGAATCCTTTGATTCTTCTAGTTCTTCTGATTCTTCTTATAATTAGCAAGAAAGTTCAAATAGAAATTATAAAGACATACAAAGATTTGCTAAGAAAAAAATAAAATTGCTTGAATATGTTGGGGAAGTAGGAACATGGGAACATGCTAAAACTTGGTTATCTAGCTTAGAGAGATATTTTGAATTGCAGAAAAACTAATAAGCTAAGCAAGACACAAATAGCCTCTTATCAATTGAAAAATGTTGCCCTTAATTGGTGGGAAGACACATTAAGATATGAAAAACTTAAAGCTCATAAGGTCTCATGGAGTAAATTTAAGAAGTTTTTAAAAAGAAGTATCTTTCTGAACATTTCTTGCAACAAAGGAAAAATGAATTCTTTGATCTAAAACAATGTTTTAAAATTGTTAATGAGTACAAACAAGCCTTTGAAAACTTGAATAGATTTGTGCCTTTTATTTCTGGAACAAACAGAGTTGTTAGATTTATAAATGGTTTAAGAGAAGAATATAAGGCTAGTGTCAGTGTGGAAAACCTACTTCAGTAGATGAGGCTTCTCAAATTGCGAAAACAATTTGAAAATATAAGACTATTGTGCATCAAAAGAAAGAAGACTATAAGAAAAAGAATTCTAATTTTCATTTTAAGGATAAAAAAGACCATTTAGTGAAAATTGTTAAGTGAAAAAATACTCAGATTAGAAATCAACAAAAGAAACAAGAGTATGTTAAAACTAAACCAAAGGAAGTTAAATGTTGGAATTGTGGAGATAACCACTATGCTAGGGGTTGTCCTAAGAAAAAGAAAAGTTGGGATAAAATAAATATCAGAAATTTGATGATAAACCAAAAGAAGGGAATCAAAATATGAAAGTTTATGTTGTTTTGATACATGTACAATGTATAAGCAAGTGTCTCTGATTGAAGTAAAAGGGTTTATTAAAAATGAAGCCCTTGTTTTCTTGATTGATTCAGGCAGTAGTCATAGTTTTATACCTCCTAACTTAGTTAACAAATTGATTTTTTTTCTAAAAAATTGAATTAGTAGTTAGAAATGGTGGTTAATAAGGAAAACAAGAGCTTTATGAAGATAGATTTTCAAATTGATAATATTGTATCTAGTGAATCTTTTCATGTGCTTAACTTAGGTCAATATGATGCTATTTTAGAATGACTTGGTTAGAAAAGAACCATGCTCTCATTAACTATGAAAATAAACAAGTTTTTATTCAAGATCAATATGCAAATACTCATATTTTGCAAGGAACAAAAAGACAACTAATTTTAAAAACTATTTCTATTGTTCAACTTAAAAGAAGTCTTAAATAAAAATGTAAAATTTTTGTGCTTTGGTTACTCAAAATGATAAGCTTAAAATAGACATAGATGTTCACCCTATAGTCCAAGAGTTTATGGATGTTTTTCCTTCTGATGTTGAAGAATTTCCACCTAGAAGATCTATAGAACATGTTATTGATATTATTCATGGAGTTGAAACAATGTCAAAAGCACCTTATAGATAATCTATACCTGAATTAGTTGAGCTTAAGATACAATTGACTAAATTATTAAAGAAAGGAAAAATTAGACCTAGTGTTTCTCCTTAGGGTGCACCAGTGTTGTTTGTTAAAAAAGAAAGATAGTACTATGAGACTATGTATTGATTATAGACAATTAAATAAGTTAACTATTAAGAATAAATACCCTTTTCCTAGAATTGATGATTTGTTAGATCAATTGAATGGTGCTAGATGTTTTTCTAAGATTGATTTACATTCTGGATACCATCATATTAGAATAAAGGATGCTGATATTGCAAAGACTGATTTTAGACTAGATATGGTCATTATGAGTTTGTTGTTATGCCTTTTGGTTTAACAAATGCTCCAGCCACCTTCATGACCTTGATGCATGATGTTTTTAGACCTTTTCTAGATGTGTTTGTGATTATATTTCTAGATGATATCTTGATCTATTCTAAAAATGAAGAAGAACATGAAAAACATGTTAGGCTAGTACTTGAAAATTTAAGAAAACATCAATTATATGGTAAACTAAGTAAATGTGAGTTCCTTAAAACTAAAGTTTCTATTTAGGACACATTATCTCTAAAAAAGGAATTTCTCCAGATCCTTATAAAGTAAAAGCAAAACAAGATTGGGATATACCCAAAGATGTACAAGAAATTAGGAGTTTTCTTGGTTTATCTGGTTTTTATAGAAGATTTATTAAGAACTATTCTAAAATAGCTATTACTCTCACATACTTAATAAAAAAAAACTCATATCATTATTATTAGAGGAATGTGAAGCTACTTTTAATAAGTTGAAAGAAGCATTAACCTGTGCACCTGTATTATGTATTCTTGATTTTTCTAAGCCTTTTATTGTTGTTATTGATGCTTTTGGTTCTGGTATTGGTTGTGTACTAATGCAAGATAGTAGAGTTGTATGTTTTGGGTCTAGAAAATTGTTGCTTGTTGAAAAGAATTATCCTACTCATGATTTAGAACTATTAGGATAATTCATGCTTTGAAAATTTGGAGACATTATTTGTTAGGTCATAAATTTGTTTTGAAAATTGATCATAGAGGTCTGCAATATATTTTTACTCAACCTTTGTTAAATATGAGACAAAGAAGATGGGTAGAATTCTAAGTCAAGTATGATTTTGAAATACAATATGTTCCTAGTAAAGAAAATTTGGTTGTTGATGCTTTAAGTAGGAAAAGAATGTTTTCAAATGCTTTGTCTTTAGAAAGAAGTCAATTTGATCAAGAAATAAAAGATGCATTGTCTAATGATAGCTATTTTTCTAAATTTTATTCTGGTTTGCAAAATGGAACTTCAAATGTGCATTTAAAAGATAGACTTATTTCTTATTTGCTTGTGTAAATGGATTGTTATACTATAAAGGTAGATTGTGTATTCCTAATCTTCCTAATTTAAGACAACAATTTTTGAGAGATTCTCATGATATTCCCATAGTTGACATCCTGTTTTCAAAAGACTTACTTGTCAGTCAAAAAGAATTATTTTTGGCCTAGGAATGAAGTAAGACATTAGAAGTATGTGCAACAGTGTCTGACTTGTCAAAAGGTTAAAACTAAAAATGTAGTAAACCTGGTCAATTGCAACCTTTTCTATTCCTGATTGGAAATGGGAGTCAATTAGTATGGATTTTATTACAGTTTACCTAAGACCAAGAATGGTCATGATGTTATTCTTGTTGTGGTTGATAGATTGAAAAAATGGATCATTTTCTACCAACCAAAATCAAAACCTCTGCTTCTGATATAGCTCATTTGTTTTCTAAGGAAATATTTTGTTTGCATGGTCTTCCTAAATATTTAGTAATTTGATAGAGATCCTAGATTTACTTATTCTTTCTAGAGATCCTTGTTTGATGAATTGGGTACTAGTTTGAGATTTAGTATTGTTTATCATCCTGAGTCAAATGGTCAAACTGAAAGAATAAATAGAATATTAGAAGATATGCTTAGAATGTATACAAGTGAAAAACCTAGGAATTGGGAACAATATCTACATTTGATTGAGTTTTATTATAATCAAGGTTATCATACTACAACCAAAATGACACATTTTGAAGTTGTGTATGGTAGGAATTGTACTACCCTATTTCATGGTCAAATCCTGAACATAGATCTTGGTATGCCAATGATAATTTAAAATAAATGGAAGAAATCATAAATAAAGAAAAACAAAACATGAAAGCTACCCAAAATAGATATAAACATTGGGATGATTCAAAAAGATCTGTTAGAGAATTTGCAATAGGTGATCAAGTATTTCTTAGAGTTAAACCTAAGAAGAGTTCTTTGAAATTAGGAAAATATGCTAAGTTAGCTCCTCACTATTTTGGACCATTTGAAATTCTAGAAAGAATAGGAAATCTTGCTTATAAACTTGCTTTACCTCCTGAATTGTCTAGAATTCATAATGTGTTTCATGTAAGCTTGTTAAAGAAATATGTGTATGATGTTAATCATGTTATTGATTGGAAAAATATAGTTATTGAGCCTACATGTGAATTCAAAATTGAACTTGAAATGATTTTGGAAAGGAGGACTAAGAACCTTAGGAATATAGACATTAAAGAGGTTAAAGTAAAATGGACTTGTTGTGATATTGAAAGTGCTACATGGGAAAGAGAAGATTTTCTGAAAGAGAAATATCTTGAATTGTTTAACTAATGACTTGTGTTTTGATATGTGATTTTCATAATAGACTTGGCACTACTGAGGACAATAGATGATTCAACAGGGGAAATTTTATGTGACTAAATCCCCAAAGCATTATAAGCAATGAAGACTTGTTAAATTGTTAAAGACAAGTTTGGTTTAAAGAATTAAATATAACAAAGATATTGTAAAGAAATATTGATGTAATGAATATCCCAAGAAATTAACTAAAATACTTAATTTATTTATGAAAGGGTGTGAAACCATTGTGATGGTTCATAACTTCCAATGAAGTCTTATAAAAGGCATGTAAATTATTACGAGGGAGAAGAATTTAATTGTGCTGTTAATTTTGGGAAAGAGAGTATTGATACCAAAGTTTGTAAAGATTTTATAAATTGAGTCTATGGAAGTAAATTCCAAGGCTGACTAGGTACGCACATGTGGTGGGTAAGAGAGAGGGGCATCAATGGTGTCCTAACTAGGGGTACAAAGAATAACCTTGGATGGTCTTGGCCAAGGCAAGGTGAACATACACAGGGTGTATACCAAAATCCTCTCATAGTGTGGCATAGTCTGATGTTTGTTTCCTATGTCTCTGCATTGGAATTTGGTATTAAATTTTTTATTTCTATCTTAGATAAGTTTCCTCTTTGTAAAAGCTCTGTAAACATCTATAAAATCTCTTTAAATATCTGTATAATGCTAATAAAAAGAAGTTAACTCTTCTGTTTTACTTGATAAATGAATAAATGGATATATTATGTTAATTTGTTATGTATAACTTGAAAAATACATGTTTATGTTAGCGGAAGTAGTGAATTATAGTAATAAGTTAGAGAAATGCGTAAATTTAATATGTATATCTATGTTTTGAATAAGAATCTATTTAACTTCATATCGAATAAGATTGTTTTGTGTATTTGATCATAATCCTACATTTTTAATGGTGATTTCAGGATGAAATTATCTATTTTTGTATCTAACAATTGTGTTTTTTATATTTCTATTGTTTATATGCCTTGGACCCAAAAATCCCCTTAAATGTGGTTAATTATATGTTTCTAAGGCTTTCGACAAGTAAATACAATGTATAATATTGAAGTTAAAACCAATTAAAACGTTCCATGTGTGCTTCATGAGTCAAACTCTTGGTACCTTCATGATGTCTTAGCCAGATCAAAAAGACCCATGTGTTATTGACTTGTCAAACTTACTGACTATTGTGAAGGTTTAACCAATGAGATAACGACAACTAGCTTCATAATGTCATGCCCTTGTCGGTCTCTTCCGAGTTTGTGAAGTACGATCCAATCACATCATTCCACGTCTTTCATGTATTTAGACTTAGTTAACTAGTATTCTGCCAAATGCAAAACCTGAACAAATGAAATTATGCCAAGTCTTATCACTTTTTGTGATGTCGGGTTTTTTTAGCTACTGATATTCTTAACCAACAATATTTAGCCACCGATTTCGTAAATGTCATTTTCTGCCAGATTTTCAGAATATGAGCCAATAAAACGTGCCCATATTCCTTCGCATATCGTACTATATGAACTATCTAGGTGGCCATACATGCTAGGATGGGATGGGAATATGTGCCCATGCTGCCCTTCATGAATGGGATAGGGAGTTCGAGGACTCGTGTTTGGGGTATGCCCCTCAGACTCGGAAAGGGAGTTCGGGGACTCATGAATGGGATAGGGGGCATGTCCCTCATGACTTAATAGGGTCATGGGAAATCATGGCCTATATTCGTGCCCCTAAATGCTTGTATTCGGGCATTGGGAATCTCCGAGGATAGGCCTTCCTTTGGAAGAGTTGTGTTAGTTTGTGAAATAGTGAACCATTCAGTTAAAGCCACATATGTACAATTAAACATTGTCTTGTTATTAATTGGTCTTTAGTCTATTAAGATGCGGTGTGAAATGTGATCGAACAATAAAGCAACATGTATAACTATTATTCACAGTGTCAATATTTAGTTATCTTAACCAATGAATTATTTACAACTATCTCTTTCCTTGTCTTCGCCAACTATTCGGACCTAAATTTGTTTAGTCTTTTGTTAATTTTGGGACCTTGTGTCCGTGAGACGGAATTATTAAGAAAATATACGGAATCAAGCCACGTGTCTTTTGGTTAATCCCAATTAATTAATCATGTTTTAAAGCTTAATTAATCATGTTAGCTATAGCCATGGATTAGTAAAGTTCTTCTCTTTTTATTAAATAAAATATGTCTATAGCCAATTTAATTTATTAAATTAAGTGGAAAATGTATAGGTTTTACGTAATTCGACATATAGTAGTATAATAACGTTAGAAAACATATCATACTTCTACAAGATAAGATTTTGTTAAGAATTATTGATTTTTGTTGAGGGAAAAAGTTGTATTTCAATTTTCAAGAAGGAAGAGTTTAGAGATATTTATAAGTTATTACATCAGTTTGTATTATTTAAACAAGATGAAGATTCTCTCATTACACCAAACTATTTTATAGCTGTAAACATCACAATGAAAGTATTTCACAAGGGTTTAAGTTCTCTTTCCAACTTCACAACAATACTAATTTAAAGTTCAGTTTCTTATAATCAATTCTGAAACATAAATAAAAGAAATAATCTTAAAGTGCAAGTTTACAAGCCCTCCACAAAATTGAATACAACATGGAATTTTTTTGTCAAAATATATAACTCCCAACAATAAGAAATACCTGAAAATTTCTCCAAAAGCTATCTTTCTCCATGCTCCAATCAACTCAAAGAAACTCTCAAAACAACCATAAGAATCAGCTTGGTTGACCACCCAACCAAATGGAATCATTACATGCCTGCAAGAGAACATAAAGAGCATGTTATCTTCCCCCAAGCCCATGGGAAAGAGGTAGACATATCTCTAACCAGCATTAAGGTGAAGGAAATCATTTGCATAATCAAGGCTTCAAAAACATACACAAGGCCAAAACACAAAAGCAAAAACAATTTTGAGAAGCTCCAAGCTTCTTTCCATGGGAAGAGGGGATGAAGATATCCCAATATGATAACCAAAAGTTTCCAAAATAGCACCAAAAATCTACTTATCTCTCCATGCATTTCCACCCCTTATCTCTCAATTTTGCAACCCTCATCACTCTATATTTTCAAACATCAAGTTTCCTTGGATGAAGATAGGGGTGATTTCCAAACCAAATGGAAATCAACCCCTACTACAAACCAAATGTAGGGGTTGTAACAAGAACCTTTCAAGCTTGACCAACAAGCATTGAAAGTGAGGATGAAAGGGATTCCTCCCTCTTCCCAAACAAACTCCAAAATCCACTCCCCTCAAGGGTGGATGGAGTAAAAGAAAACACAATTTTAAACACAACAATTTCATTGCTTTCAAACAACATTTACTCCATGAAAGAATTCAATTTCACAAACATTTAAGGATAAAAATAGTAACTAGATCCTAATTTCTAATCTAAAGAAAATTCCAATCCCAATATTTTCCACCAAAGTGTCCTTCTTATTTCCAAGCTCTCCCAAAAACTATAAAAAAGGAGCAAAAGAAACCCTTTCTCTTCACATGAGGGATTAAAAAGAGAAGGAGGCCACAACACAAGCCAATGGGAGGGTGAAATCTGTCACCCTCCACCAAAGATTCATCTAACCACAAACCTCCAAAATTGCACTCCAAAAATCAAAATAATGAAAAGGGAAATTAAAACTAAAGCACTCATTAGAATCTCCCAAATTCCAAAATATAACCCAATTTCAAAACCATCATGAGAAGGTGGGTGAAAGGAGGCAAAATGGGAAAATAGGATTCATTTACCTTGAAAATATCCCACCCACCCATAGGGATAGGGCCTAGGCCTCTTTTCAAGATAAATAAAGTCATTTGCTTGCATTATATTCCTCTAAATGGCACATCTTTCCCAAATCCGAGTTTGGGAAAGATGTGGCATTTAGGAGGGTAATTAGGATAGATGTTCTCCAATCCCTCTTCACCTAAGAAAAACAACCAAAAGCCAAAAGGGTTAGCATTACTAAACTAGATCAACCATTAAAACAAGATGGGTTAAGTTTAAACAATTGGGTAAGTGCATGGAAATGGGGGCCAAAGGGGGTAAAAAAGGGACACATTTTTCCTGAAATCAGCAAAACTTGAACTTTATCGAATAATTCAGCATGCATATGCTCAAAATTTGAAAAATTGATAAGAATAAGTACCGTAGAGCTCAAAATCTAGTTTCTAAACTACTATTTTTTTTAAATGGTTGAGATTAAGAGGGTCAAATGTGGTGCGCACACAAAGTATGTCTATTTTTGTGTCAAAAGATAAGAACCTATTGTGTGTGCAATCCCTCCCCATTTTTGAGTTCTATAAATTATTTTTCAAATCCCTTCAGTAGAAAGTTAGCTAAGATCATGTACAAGGTCCCACTAAATTTTCATAGTTTTTGGATGAATATATAATTTTTTATTAATTTTCAAAGTGCACATTTCCCAAAATGAAATATTTGTGTGTTCACCCCATAACTTTGAGAAAAAAGTCATTTTTTTTTTTTTATGTGTAGAATGGAGTTTAGAAAAAACCACTTTTTAAAAAAATTTAGATGAAAAAATCATAAATTGTGCACCAAAACATATGCATAGGTTTTTGCAAGAAAAGAAGGCACTAGTAAAAGAAATTATGGATGAAAGCCTTAAACTAATAGGATTTTAGAAAGAATTATATCATCATCAAGGTAAAACTGAGCTTGACATTGTAGTATAATTTATTTTTGAATATTATGTTATAATGCATGAGATATTGGGGTGAACGTGAGATTTTGATGTTTTTCTATCAAACATGGTTTCATTCACGGATTACATAGTCCAAACCTTTGGTTTGGATATCCAAGGAAAATCCAAGCCTATGGATTGGGTATTTCAAACCCCAATAAGATTAAATGTGAACGTTACATAGTGCATGCACGTTCTATTGGCTATGTGGTATATGTGGTTGTGGGAGGGATATATGTACTAAAATAAATGGTTTAAGTATAAGAAATAATAAAGTATAAATAATACTTTATTATTTCTTATACTTAAATTTATTTTAGTAAATATAAGAAGTTAGGGTCACTCTGCACCTTATGGAACTAGTCTCATAACTCCATCTGTCATGGTTTAGAAGATAGTTTTTCAGATTCTAATCTGGTCAGTACATAGGTATTTTTCAGGATTTCAACATTCAACATTCATCCTTCAAGATTTTAGGGTTTAAATTATACAATTGATATTTATTTTGTGAAAGAATATAGTCATTGTTTAGGTTTTGGGGCCTTTTGGATTGGTTATTGACATTTGTAGGAGTGTTAAATGTGTCAAAATTAGAATTTACAAACCTCACAACTCTCAAAGGTAGTGAAAACTGATTGAATATATGGACTCATGAATTTTCCCATGAGCATGGAGTTGAATCCCTAATTTTGTCTTATAATATGGTAAAATCATACTATGGATGAGTACCTACTTTACAAGCTTAGGAATGCATCTTTCACTTCCTGTCAATGGTGCATCCTTCCTCTGGCCAACCTGCCTTAGTACCACTCTCAACTTGGATCAAAATAAATTATTAACAAGGTTTTTTAAAGTTTGTTTCAATGTGTAGGGATGATTGGATATGATGATTGATGAGTTTAGTGTGACTTGATGGAAGATAACTTCCTCTGGATTCTTAAAAAGGCCATTATGAGGTAATCAAACACCCTCTGAGAGAGTTCAAGAAATATATTAATTATCTGGAGGTGATGTCAGAGAATCTTGGAAATGTTTGAGGCAATTCAGGAATATTGTTTAGGGCTTAGGGTTTAGGATTTAGGGGTTATGGATTAGGGTTTAGGGTTTATGGTTTATGGTTTAGGGTTTAGGTTTAGGGATCAAGGATTAGGGCTCGATGTTTAGGTTTAACATTGAGGGTGGTAAAAATAGGGTTTAGGTTTAGGTTAAAGATTTAGGGTTTTAGGGTTTAGGGTTTAGGGTTTAGGGTTTAGGATTTAGGGTTTAGGGTTTAGGGTTTATAGTTTAGGGTTTATGGCTTAGGGTTTTAGGGTTGAGGGCTCAGGTTTAAAATCTAGGGTTAGGTTTTAGGGTTTAAGGTTAAGGGTTTATGGTTTATGGTTTAGGGATTAGGGTTTAAGGTTTAAGAGCCAAGGTTTAGGGTTTAGGACACAGGGTTTAGGGTTGATGGCTTAGGGTTTAAGTTTTAAGGTTTAGGGTTTAGGGTTTATGGTTTAGGGCTTAGTGTTTAGGGTTTAAGGTTTACGACTTAGGATTTAGGGTTTAGGGTTTAGGTTTTAAGGCTCACGGTTTAGTGTATGGGCTCGGCTCAAGGTTTAGATTATAGGATTTAGGGTTCATGGTTTAGGTATTAGGGTTTAGGGTTTAGAGTTCGGGGTTGAAGTTTGAGGTTTCATAGTTTAGGGTTTAGGGCTTAGGGATTATAGTTTAGGGCTTGGGGCTTAGGGTTTATGGTTTGGGGTTTATGGTTTATGGTTTATGGTTTATGGTTTAGGGTTTAACACTTAGAGTTTAGGGTTTAGGGTTTAGGCTTTAAGGTTTAGGTTTAAGGATTTAGGGTTTATGGTTTAGGGTTTAGGTATTAGGGTTTAACGTTTAAGGGTCGGGGTTCGGGGTTTAGGGAATAGGGTTTAAGGTTTAGGGTTTAGGGTTTAAGGTTTAAGGGTTAGGGTTTAAGGTTTAGGGTTTAGGGTTTAGGGTTCAAGGTTAACGATTTAGGTTTATGGTTTATGGTTAAGGATTTAGGATTTAGGATTTAGGGTTTAGTGTTTATGTTTAATGATCGGGGATTTTAGGGTTTAGGGTTTAGGGCTCAGGGTTTAAGGTTTAGGGTTTAGGGTTTAGGGTTTAGGGTTTAAGGTTTAAGGTTTAGGGTTTATGGTTTAGGGTTTAGGGCTTAACATTTAAGGGTCGGGTTTTAGGGTTTAGGGCATAGGGTTTAGGGTTTAAGGATTATGGTTTAGGGTTTAGGGTTTAAGGCTCAAATTTTAGGGCTCAGGGTTTAGGCTTACCCATTCACTCATTATAATGTTCTATGTCTTACCCATTCTTATTAGTATTGATAGAGAGTATTCAACTAAAAAGGGTTCATCTACTTTGTAGGCAGAACATTTAAAGAGAGTCATCACAATTTGATTCCTTTTAACTACCGATATTTTGAAGGAGGAAATGCCGATATCCAAAATAAATAGGTACAAAGAAATGTTACCCAATAAAACCATCTTTTTTTTTACCCATCACATATGAACGATTTCACTCACTATAATGTTATGTGTCTTACCCATTCTTATTAGTAATGAAAAAGAGTATTCATAGAAAAGGGTTCATCTATTTTGCAGTCAGAACATTTAAAGAGAGTCATCACAATTTTATGCCTTTCATCTGTTGATATTTTGAAGGAGAGAAATGTCAGATATCCAAGAACAATTCAATACAAAAAATGTTACCCAATACAACTATCTCCTTTTTTTCTATAGCTTATGAAATATTTGGAGCTCCAAGAGTGTTATAAATTGAGAATAATAAGTCCAGTGGTATTTCTGGGTGTGATGGATTAGGATATCAAGCATATTTGATCATTTTTGACACTATTTTGAATAATTCTTTCAATTGCAAGTGTCAAGAATGAAGGTTTCATTCGAAGAATAGAGCTTGATATGTCCATTGATTGTGTAACTGTCAATTTGAGAGGATTTCTGAAGTTCAATTTTATTTTCCAAAATGCATTATTCCAATGTTTGAAAATGTTTCTTCAGATGAAATTCCATTCTGATTCATACACTTGATGATCCTTGAATGTCCAATCCACGCCATAGATCCTAGTAGTCATCGATCCTTGGATACATGGATACATCGTTATCTGGCTTCCATTTATAATGATCATAGCACACCCTTCACTAGGCTTGATGACCACCCCTATCTTTTTTAAGGTTCTTTTGAAAGCATCCATGGGTTTATCATAGAAGGAATTATCAATGAATGAAAGGTCAAGGAATTATCAAAGCTTTAGGGTTTAGGGTTTAAGGTTCAAGGTTTAGGGTTTACGGTTTATGCATCAGGTTTAAGGGTTTAGGGTTTAAGGATTAGGGTTTTGGGTTTAGCATTTATGGTTTAGGGTTTTGGGTTTAGGGCTTAGGGATCATGATTTAGGATTTAGGGGTTGGGGTTTAGGGCTCATGGTTTAGGGTTTAGGGTTAGGGTTTAGGGTTAAGGGTTTAGGGTTTAGGGCTCATTCTTTAGGGTTTAATGTTTAGGGCTCATGATTTAGGGCTTAGGTTTTAGGATTTAGGGTTTAGGGTTTAGGGTTCAAGGTGGTAAAAATAGGGTTTAGGATTTAGGTTTTTGTTCCATGGTTTAGGATTTAGGGTTTGGGGTTTAAGGCTTAGGGCTTAGGGCTTAGGTTTTATGGTTTAGGGCTTAGGGTTTAGGGTTTAGGGTTAAGGGTTTAGGTTTTAGGGTTTAGGGTCATGGATGCCTCGTGCTTTGACTAGATAAATTTTATTTGTTTCTTGAAGAGATTTGGACACAATGGTAGAGTCAAGATATGATGATCATCAATTCACTCCTTGAGCCTCACTTTTTATCTTTGAACATGATGATCTCTTATTCATCTCATAATTCACCTCCCTGCCTAAGATGTCACCTGAGTGGAAGCATGCTTATGATGTCTGGACACCCTCTTTCTCAATTTCTCCTCATGGAGATAGGTTTACTCCTCCTGATAGAAGGATTGAACCCTGAATGAAACTTGGAGGAATGTCCGAGAATGAATTCCATGTTCTTGACCTCTGCAATGTACTGAAACACTGTAAATTCCACCTCCTTGACTTGCAAGATGTGAGTTCATTACCAAACATTGATTAAGTGTTTAGAAACACTCTCATAAAATATGCATTGTTTGTGAGCCTGAGATGATTTCCACCATCACTGAAGACAAGGTACAACTAGGGCTTAGGTTTTTAAAACCCAAATTAGGGAATTTAGACCCCAAATTTGCAAGAATCAATAAAGACAAGGTCCTTGAAAGGAATATGATGGAATTTTAAGTTTTCTTTGGTCAAAATCAAAGATATCATTGACAGTTAGTATGCATAGTTACAATCACAGTTTGAAGATCTAAAGGGAGACTGAGACAGAGGGTTTTGAGGGATGTTTTGTAAAGAAGCACATATTGAAATCTTGCATAGAGGGAGAAGGCATAAATGGGTATCTAGAAAACCCATCAGTATGGTCTGAAACCCCCTAGATTGAAAGGTACACTAGAAAATGCACAAGACCAGAGCTAGAAGAGAGTTAATAGGCTAAAAATTAGAAAAGGTGATAACAAGATAAGTTTAAAGGGTTGAAATTTGAAATTTTTCATGCATTACACTGAGCTCGAAGGGTATCTGAGGATGTGTTTGTTTAGTTTTGGATATCGTATGTAATGGAAAGTTACACAAGCTATGTAATGAGGAAAAAGAACCTCAAAACTTTGCTTTACTCATCCATGCACCATAGGATTAGAGCTAAACAAGAAACTATCTATGCATATATAAATTTGAAACAAATATTCAAACCCTAGCATATATACTACTCTCTACTCCATGAAAGCTTAATAAAAATGAACCTAGTTAGATTCTAAGCAATCAAATTAGATGTGTTTTTTACTTGAATGGAGGTGAAGAGGCCTCTCTAAAATGGCTACAAGACCACGTAAATACCCTCCTACTAACCTACTATGAAGTTATGGATGCAAGATGGAAGAGCTTCTCCAATGGAGGATTGCCAAGATCTAAATGTTCTATAGCTTAAAGCTATCACAAATGATTTCTAATGCCAATATCTCCAAATGTGAGAGAGAAGGACTTGTGAGTGAAGTTGTCTGTAAAGTTGTGTTTTGAATGGGTAGGCTTAGCCTTGTATTTATAGTTTTCAAGTTGGGAGATTTTGGAATTTGGGTGCATGTGGGACTAAAGCTCAAAAAGCACTTTTAGATTAGATTAGGATAAACATGCTTTAGGCTTAGTTAAGCTAGGATTAGGCTAGTTAAACTTGATTAACAAATGATTAGAGACTCATTGAGAGTTTGGAGGGGTCTAGATAACCAATTGTGACTTATAGATAGCCTACACAGCCAATAGAAGTGGTCTAAAGAGAACTAGGGAGGTTCTAAATGGTTGAAAGGAGGAATGTTTAGATAATAAGAGAGATATTAGCCAAATAAGCTGATTATAGGAGGAATACGACCAAAAGAGTGTTGTGAATGGGCATCGAGAGTGGAGCGAAGTATGGGGATTTAACGAAGTGTCATTAATTGATTGGATTGGATGAAATGCTAAGTGTAAGCATATTTTAGGTGTCTACATTTTCCCCTCTTTGGGGTGACGTAAGCGACATCACTTCAAAGAAAGTAGACAAGCATAAACAAGTAGAAAATCTTGAAGGGATAGAAGAAAAATGAGAATAATGAAGGATGCCCCCTCGATTGGCGATGGGGTGATAGAAGAACTCGATCGACTATCAAAAAGATGACAGAAAGATAATAGAAGAAATGATAATGTGAAGAAGAAGAAAAGAAAGGGGATATAGAAGAAAAGGAGTATGAGAAAGGGGGAATGAGATAACATCCATCCAATGCCTTTTAAACAACTTTATTTTTCATCATATTGCTAAAGATCTTCATCATCGGTCCTTATTAAAAAGAATGAACAAAAGTGTAGTATGACATGAAAAGCCATATATGAACAAATGTCCATTGCTAAAAAAAACCAACTCCATGCAACATACAAAATGCAATGCAATACAAGAAAGTAAAATATGTGTAACTCCATTCAACATACATAATGCAATGCAATATGAGAAAGTAAACAAGCTAAACCTAACAAAGAAAAAAGTACCATGTTTTTGTTATCAAGCTTCAGTTCGACCTATTCAAATTAACGACAAGGGTTAATGATGGTGCCCCAAGCAAGGATACATGCAAAGGGAAAATGGAGGACACTTCGGTCAGATGAAAAAGCAATGTGCACTACAAACAATACTAGGAAACTCGTTGTGCCCTAGAGTATAGACGAAGTAAGCAACCTAACTTTTGTTGATGGAGGTAGATCAAGATGATCCACGAGTCGCACGCATGAACAAGTGAGAACCAAAGAGCGACGTTTTGTAGGATGATTTATATTGTTTAGAATTTTTCTGAAACATATTTGAACATTTTGATTTTTCTAACATATTTGAATGTTTTGATTTTTCTAACATATTTGAATGTTTTTGTTATTTTTCTAACATATTTGAATGTTTTTGATGATTCTAACATATTTGAATGTTTTTTATGATTCTAACATATTTGAATGTTTTTGATGATTCTAACATATTTGAATGTTTTTATTTTTTAACATATTTGAATGTTTTTGATGATTTTTCTAACATATTTGAATGTTTTTATTTTTTTGAAAATTTTCTGAAACTATGTATAGGAAGACGAGGAAGCATGGATGCCCCTAGTGATAGATGGGATGTACAAGGGCATAAGGCCACGTGCGTATGAGAAAGGTGAAGATGCAAAAATTCCCCAACGATTAGGTGGGAGTATTCAAAGGAAAACTCTTCACAGGTAGAAGTGGGACCTAAGGCCATTATGGATAGGTTCAACATGATGGTGAACATAAACCAATGAAGTGATGGGAAGAAGCAAGGATGCCCCCAGCGTAAGTTGGCCTAAAATCACATGATAGAAAGGAAGGAGAAGATTATTTTTGTGGAAGGGGACAAAGGTGTCCAAAAACATGGAAAAAAGTAATCTTATACACATGGATGTTCTGAACGAAGTAGAAGAATGATGTGAATGATATGAATGTAGCTTAGAAGCCTCGCGGCAAAGAAGTGATTAGCCAAAGGCACAAATCATGAGATGAGATATGGACTAGAGTAAGAGTCTGAACAAGGTCCAAAAAAAGACACTTGGTAACATACTAATCCTATTTACTCATAGAGATCCAGTGTGTGCACGTGGAATTTATTACCTCTTGAAGGGAAGATTTAATAGACAACAAGTGAAGATACCCTAGCCAATGTGTAGGAATGATTTATTTTGATAGGTGATTTTGTGAATGGAGGGTGAAAGGATAGTCGTACATTGCTTTGCTGCCAGCCAAGCGTCCATAGCCCCGACAGAGATGTATTTGATTCTAATCACAACATTGCTTTACTTCCAGTCACGTGTCCATATCCTGATAGAGATTATTGGAAATACCCCAAGAGAGAGTTATATATCAATTTGCTTTTGCTTTTAGCTTTTAGCTTTTGATTTTTGATTGATTTTGATTCTTTTTCTTTCTGAAAACTTATTTCAGATCTCTTGTTTGACAAGGGGTTTGAGAACCACTGATGGCTTGATGAAAGGAGGTGGAAGTGATTGTGATGATGACATTGGCTAGTGTCAACAAATATGTCCAAAAGTTCTTTGCAACAAGTTTATTAGATGGTGAATGTGATAGGATCTCTAAGAGGTCAGACGTTCTTTAATTTACCAAGGTGATAAAAGACTAGGGTCAAATGGATACCATAGAGATAAATTTCACAAAATGCATGTGAATAAGCTTGCCAAAATATCACCAAAGGGATGAAAATGGTAGGAGACTTGCGAAAAAATAGCAAGGAAGGGAAGAAAGAAACATCCATGTGTACACAATACCTGATTACAATGTTTGATCTTTGTACCTTTGATTTTTGTTGTGTTTTCTCAATGTTTTTGTATTTTTGAATTGTTTTTATTTTTAGATTTTTGATAGTTTTAAGAGGTTGGGACTAACAAAGTCACTCTATGTGGTAAGATCCAACAACAATGTTTATGACTTCCTTAATAAGGGAGACTAGGCACATTTGTTTATCGAGAGTGATATTATCCCCGATCTCGATGATTGAGGTGAGTTCACACTCAATAAATGACTGTGATTTGTTTCTTATGAAACATGGATTTCATATGTGGGATATTTAATTCCCCATCCATAGGTTTACGCACTTTACACCATACTTGATGGTTACGTTGGTGTGCATTCTTGAATCGTGATTGATTTAGAATTTTGAGATTGTTTGATTTGTTGGGAGCTATAGAGCTATTTGTAGTTTTGATCTAAGCTTGATTAAGAAACTGTTTGGGTTTCTTATAAGCTAACATGTGACTTGTTTGATCTGAGAAGGAGAAGAAAGTGAACGTGGATGTTTAGAAAGGATGCAAGAAATGACCATGGGCTTGCCATCGTCTTTGGTAGAAGAATAATGTGATGGATGAAAAGGATACGGTCCAAGGATTGAAGAAGATGGGATACCGAGGAGGATGAGCTACTATGAAGATGATGAAGAAGGGCTTCGGGATGTGGCCCAAGAATAGAAGAAGAAGAGCTACTAGGACGTGACCCACAGATGTAAGATAATGGGCTATGTAGGATGTGGCCCAAGATGTGGCCCAAGAATAGAAGATGATGGACTACCCGGGGGTGATCCATACCTAGAAGACAAGGGGCTAGTTGGGCATGCCCCAAGAATAGAAGATAGTGGACTTCTCAAAAATGTCCCACAAATAGCAAAGGAAGGGCTACTAGAAGGTGACCCACACCTAGACGAAGATGAAGGGCTACTTGGCGTTGACCCCATAAGAGATTGTGATTGAGGAATTATGATAGACAAGGAGTGATTGGGTGATGAGAAGATAGGCCATGGATCAATGTAAGACCTAGGAGTTTCCTCACTTAATGAAGAATGTGAAGATGGAAGAATAAGAGGAGGATCAAGTTACATGATTTGAGGCTCTTCCTCTGTTTCTTGATAAAAGGAATCAACATTTTCTCAAAATATGTGGGCGCATCAAAGTCTAAAGAGAATCCTTTCTTGTAATATTCTAAAGGAATATCTTCATGTGCCCCTATAAATGCCCTGATTGTTTCTTCATTCTCAAAGAGGTCAATTAGTATGAGTTGTTGATCGACCACCAGGGGTTGATTGGAAGAAAGAGGTTCACTTGGTGTGGAAGACTTAGAAGATGTTTGATGATGATTGATAGAAGAAGATGAGATGAGAGACGAAGAAGATGTGTAGCTAGATGTCTCAGGAATAGAAGAAGGTGGTGTAGACCTACCTATACGATGGTATATCATCTGTAAACTAGTAAGATTAAGTCCAAAGTCTATAGATTGCGACGCATGGGTCGATTCAGACTTTTGACCCAAAGGACTTTGAGTCACACGAATCTTAAAAGAAGGAAGAGTTATTGGGGGTGATTGATGAAGAAGGTCCTGCAAAGAAGGGGAGGACCGTGATTCAAGAATCACACTAGATGAATAATAACAAGGGTCCTACAAAGAAAGAGAGGACTGCGATTCAAGAATTGTATTAGATGTTTGATTGGAGGGATTTGGAGTCGCATGTATCTTCAAAGGAAGAATATGTCGTTGAGGTGACTGATAAAAGTATGGGGTCCTGCAAAGAAAGGGAGGACCACGATGTAGGAGTCATATTAGATGACTTAGGAGTCGAATTAGATGAATCTAAATAGTAGTTTGGATCTGAATCATCAGAAGAGTCAGAGGAAATATTTGGATTGGAATCCTCAGAGGAAGAGGAAATGTTTGGATTAGAATTAGAAGAAGAGTGGGGGGAACTCGAATAATAATTTGGATCAGAAGCATCCAAATCATACCACCGACTATGAGATGAAGGTGGGGAATGAGTTACTCAATGGGACTTCTAGCGCGAAGAACCAAATGAGGTTTAGTCATGATGGACATCCTTTGATGTGAACGCCGAAAATTGAATTCCTTATTGTCATAAGAATGAGGAACTACGCGATAATCAGTCATTGTTGGCGTCATTTTAATCTCAAATATCTAGGCCTGGATAGTGTGATAAAACTTCTTCAAAGTGAAGAAGGTGCTATGTCCATCTAGGAAGCATAACAACAACCAACTAGACATTTCGTAAGTACGGAGATGCGTGTGTGATTTTTTGAAGGGGGTCTAAGGAAAATAAACATCGTGATGACGCAATCTCAATGAGATCAAAAGGGATTGCCCTAGAAAATGATTTATCTAGATGAATAATCACAAGGAACAATCACACAAGTGTGAAACACAAAGCCAATCAACAAGGAACTACTCCCTATGTAAAATGTGCATGCAAAACGATAATTCGATGCAAAGATGATCAACACAATGTAAATATTTACGTCAAGCTCAAAATGAACAAGGCATAAATATTAACAAAGGGTAGATGTGACTCCCAATCAAAGGATACCACGACAAGTTCAACAACCAACAAGACCTAAATGTTAAAGATGGGGCTTACAAATGTAAGCTAGGTAACCACACCAATTGGACACGTCTATCAAGCTTCACGGAGAAGTGAGATATTAGTGTCAAAGTGGTATCGAAATGACGCAAAACAAAGTAAGCGACACCCTTCAAGATTTAGGAAAATGTTTAAAATCAAACTAAGTCAAAGTATACTAAGGATGTGTTAAAAATGTGGGCAAAGCGTAATGCCCAATAGGAAACTTAGATCATGTTTACGAGAAACATGACATAAGTATCTTAATTATGTCGAGACAATGCAAACGAGGTAACATGTCAAAGGGAGATAAAA
Source organism: Taxus wallichiana var. yunnanensis (assembly GCA_018340775.1). Lineage (NCBI taxonomy): Eukaryota > Viridiplantae > Streptophyta > Pinopsida > Cupressales > Taxaceae > Taxus > Taxus wallichiana. Next base: position 705,408,096 of record CM031235.1, read on the forward strand.
TGATGAATCAATCCTAACTATGATGATGATCCTAACATGGGTATCAAGATCACAAAGGCTACCAATGATATAAATATGCCTCCGCACACTTTAGACATTTAACTTACCCAGCCGCAAACATGGATGGGCGTAAATGAACAAAAAAGTGGTAGAAGCAATCGATTGGTAACACAAAGGTAGTCACCCTTACTTTGATCAACAAAGTGTCAAAAGAAGGTGAAGGAGGCAAATCAAAATGGGGGTGAAAAATGTTGGCTTTACTTTGGCAGAGTTTCACCTTACCTTAAGGTAAGTGAAGAACTAGGCTAGAGTAACGCGTCACACGTTTTGTGATGAAAATGATGGCTCACAACTCAACATAGTTTTTAGAATGGTCAAAGTGGGCTCCTAGCCAAAGTATATTTTCCTAGGTGGTTCTCTTGTCCTAGGTGCTACAAAGATTATCCACGAGCGGGATGATTTACCCAAAAAGTCACACTGACTAGTTTGGGAGTATCTCGACTTTTCCCCCTTCAAGCACAGTGGGCATCAGATGCATCCAATTGTGTACTTAAAAGGGTCGCGTAGGGACAAATTGTAACTCTATCTCACAAAGGAATTACTAGTCAGATAGGTAGTGTGGAGCACTTCCCGTTTTGTCCACAAGGTTCCCTCTTGCGTGGACTACTTTGGGGTTCCTGGAACCACCCCCATTGTTGTAGCTTAAGGTGTTATGCCAAAGGGGTTATGTTCCAGTTGAGCGGAGAGGGACGTACCCTTTTCTAAAACCTACAATACAATGTTTTGAATATGTTGTTCATTTTATCTTTTTTAATTAGATGTGGTTTGCTCGAACACCGTTTGGCAACCTGTATAACAACTGTATTAGTAGTTTTCTGACTTTTGTTTTGATTCCTCGTTCTTTGGCAAGCAATGGAATTTTTGGTCTGTATGACGATTTTTAGTAGTTTTCCATCAAAAGATAAGGCATCATTTCTGATTCTCTAACTCATCCAAGGATGCAAGAGAAGAGCATACGTGATTGTCTTCAAAAATCCAAAAAGATATCAAAATGGAAAAATACTTTTAATTCAACTATGCCAAGTTTAGCCAATTTCCACTCAAATATTCCTAACAACCTCAAAGCATCAAAAGGACTTAAGAATCATTTCGATTCCCAAAGATCACCTAAAAGGTGTGAGGAAGAGCATACATGACTTTAATCTCATGATTAAACATGCAATGTTTATTAACCTTTTAAACAAGTCAAATCACCTTCAAACATGTAAAAACACCCTACAAAACAAAAGTTAGATTCAAAATAAAACTTACAAGGTGTTAGAATTGAAAGGAATGATGACCAAATCGTACCAAGCCAAGAACACATTTAATCAAACACCATGATCAATAAGATGAAAGTAATTCACGTTTAAAAAAATGAAAACCTAATCATATGTTATTATGGAACTCAATGCAAAATACATTGAGAATGGGCCTTGATTAAATATGCAAGGAATAACAATATAAGAACCAATCAAGGTCATAGATCAAGCCATAAATCAAGGAAATAACTAGTCATCAAAGAACTAGTCAAGACCATAGATTTAGGAGAGAACTAGTCATCAAGGATCTAGTCAATACCATAGATCAAGGAAAGAACTATACATAACAACTAGATAATATCTCCTAATATCTAAATAAGATAAAAGAAATATCCACACACATAAGTGGGTGAGGATAAATACAATAAAGGTAAATAAAGTACCTAGGTGAACATGAGCTAAGGTAAATACCTACTCTAACAAGAACATCAAAGACCAATTTTCCAAAGCATTTAGACATGTTAGAAAGGAGTAGTTTAATAAAAATGAAAACCTTAAATTTTTGGTAACTTAAAACCCCAAATTTATGTTTCCATTGTTTAGTTCACTTCAATACCTTTCCAACACAACAAAAATGGAGTCGTTTTGAGTTCGGGAGCAAAAGTTATGGCCTCCGGAAGATTGCTAATGACGTCTGTGCCACTGTTAGTGTACCTGCGCCCCTTTTTGGTGCCTGCACATGCCTCTATGTAAAAAAACACAGTGAGAGTTGCGCCTACGCGCATAGAATGGTGTGTGCACCCCCTTTCCTGTAGGTGGCTAAAAACATGTGATTTTTCAAAAATATCAAAATTTTATCGATTTGGTTCAATTTTTGGCAGCACTTCACCTCCTTTGATCCTGCAAAGAGCAAAAAAATAAGACAAACCTAGCTAAACTAGTTAAGAAACATGATTTTTTCCATTTAGAACAAAAATATTAGTGAAACTAAAAACTTGAACTAATCTAAAAACTTTGAAACTAATCTAGAAAGCTTTGAAACTATCCTAGAAAGATTAAAACTAACAAATAGTTAGAAACTAAAACAAAAAGCTTCAAAGTGACTCCATTAATGGAGGATGGACATAAGCGTCCCACTAGGCGTGCCAAATGTGTGCAATGGAAAGTTGTAAAAACTATGGAATGAGGAAAAAGAACCTCAAAGCTTTGCTTTACTCATCCATGCACCATAGGATTAGAGCTAAACAAGAAACTATCTATGCATATATAAATTTGAAACAAATATTCAAACCCTAACATATATACTACTCTCTACTCCATGAAAGCTTAATAAAAATGAACCTAGTTAGATTCTAAGCAATCAAATTAGATGTGTTGTTTACTTCAATGGAGGTGAAGAGGTCTCTCTAAAATGGCTACAAGACCAAGTTAGATACCCTCCTACTAACCTACTATGAAGTTATGGATGCAAGATGGAAGAGCTTCACCAATGGAGGATGGCCAAGATCTAAATGTTTTATAGCTTAAAGCTATCACAAATGATTTCTAATGCCAATATCTCCAAATGTGAGAGAGAGAAGGACTTGTGAGTGAAGTTGTATGTAAAGTTGTGGTTTTGAATGGGTAGGCTTAGCCTTGTATTTATAGTTTTCCAGTTGGGAGAATTTGGAATTTGGGTGCATGTGGGACTAAAGCTCAAAAAGCACTTTTAGATTAGATTAGGATAAACATGCTTTAGGCTTAGTTAAGCTAGGATTAGGCTAGTTAAACTTGATTAGCAAGTGATTAGAGACTCATTGAGAGTTGGGAGGAGTGTCCTGATAACCAATTGTGGTGATAGATATTGTATAAAGCCAATAGAAGTGGTCTAGAGAGAACTAGGGAGGTTACGAATGGTCAAAAGGAGGAATGTTTAGATAATAAGAGAGATATTAGCCAAATAAGATGATTATATGAGGAATATGACCGAAAGAGTGTCGTGAATAGGCATCCGAGAGTGGAGTGAAGTATGGGGATTTAACGAAGTTTCGTTAATTGATTGGATTGGATGAAATGGTAAGTGTAAGCATATTTTAGGTGTCTACATATATGACTAGATGTGCACAATCATGGATCTTGGATGGGAATGGCTCTTGATAGCTAAAATATGATAGGATTGATTAAACTTGAGAGGATTAATGATTTCTTTGATTAATTATCACTTTTGTTGAATGGTTTCATGTTAGTCTAAGCATGGTGAAACAATATAAAGAGTTGGAAGGAGAAAATGGAAGCAAAAAATTCCAAATTTTTGTTTGATTTGGAATTAGGACACTTAAAGCTAGTGAGAGGAATAGAGTGGAAGTATGAGGAAATGAGGTATTACAAGAAAATGAGTCATTTTAACAATTGATTGGGCTTGTGTACAAAATGTGAGAGTAGGATATGGGGTTGAAAGGGTTAGTTTTAGGTTGATTGTGCCATTTTTATGTATTTGTGCCTATACTGACTTTTGGAAAGACTATTAAAAACAAGATACTAATGAGAATGATTAAAATTGGTGGTCATGAGTTAATGAACGCATGCAAATGTGTTAGATTTATACTTCACCTTATGATGTTTCCGATCCTTCACAAACCTCATGATGACCATTCCCTTGATTATTTGAATCGATAAAAACTTAAACATATGTGTTTTGATGTATTATGTGTTATTATAATGAATTTCATGAGTCCATATATTTGACTAGTTTTTGCTTAGCTTTGGGAGTTGTGAGGTTTGTGAATACTAATTTCGACATATTTAACACTCCTAAAAATGTCAATAACCAATCAAAAAGGCCCCAAAACCTAAACAACGACTATATTCTTCCACAAAACAAATATTGATTATATAATTTAAACCCTAAAATCTTGAAGGTTGAATGCTGAAATCTTGAAAAATACCTTTATCTTGACCAATTAGAATCTAAAAAACTATCTTGTAAATCATGATAGATGGAACTGTGAGACTAGTTCCATAACATGTAGAGTGACCCTAAATTCTTATATTTACTAAAATAAATTTAAAGTATAATAAATAATAAAGTATAAATATTGATATAATAAAAATCCCTGACATAAGCACATATGCCACATAACAAATAGGAACACGAGGGCATTATAGTGTGCTCACGTTATAAAGCGATCGAGCCATAGTGCGAGTGCTTTATGTCCAAAAATGGATTTGTTTATGCTTTTTAGCCCCCATCTTTGTGCACTTACCCAATTAGAAACTTTAACAAAGGGGTGCACAAAAATCACATGGTTAAGAGATGGACTAATACAAGCACATAGGGGTGAAGTTCCATAAATAATCCAAAGTTTAAAACAATATTAACAAACACCACAATACTCAAGAAAAGGAAATTTTGGCCCTCTTAAGGCTGTTGTGCTAGTTAGAATATGTCTCTTGAGTCCCGAGTTTCTCACATGGCTAAAACAAGTCACTTTCACACTCAAGGAAAATAACATACCTATCAAACACAAATAATAAAAAATACAATAACATATATATGCATCATAACAATGATCCATACAAGATCACAACTAGCTAAAGAAATTACATCATCGTATATACAATCATCCAAAGTAATAAGAAAGATTATGATAATATATCCACGATGAATCCAATAGAAAATAAGAGATCATAATAAAATCTAGTCATGGCATCATCTCAATACATAAATGATCAATAAATATTGGCCTCATATGCCACATTAATAATGTTTCAAAAAGACTTATCGTCCTAGTGCTAGCAAATACCAATACCATATAACAATATCAACATCAAAATGGTAGAAACATAATAACACTATATCTATCAGTATAATATCATGATACGATGAGTTAGTACAACTGAAAATGAGAATGAGGAATACGTGGGCACTACATCCCCTCTCCTAGAAATTAACTTCCTCTTGGAAGTCACTGAAAGAGGTAAGGATATCGAGCCGTCAAAGGTGTCACATCCTCTCATGTAGCTATTGTCTCATCATATATATCCCATTGAACCATAACCTGGTCCAAGTCTCACCTCTAAAGGGCCAGAATCTTGTGCTCAATAATACACATGGGCTTAAAAGTCCACTGTCCTTTGGCATCCACCTACAAGGCCAACCAATCCAAAATATGAGAAGTTTCAAGTACATACTTCCACAACACTAAGATGTGGAACATGTCGTGGGTATGACATAGGCATGGTAGTAGAGACAAGTGATAGAAAAAAGGACTAATAACCTCTAAGATATCAAAATGTCTAACAAAATGAGGGGATAAATTAGATCCCTTTTCCATAAAAAATTGCTCTCTTGTGCGGATGCACTCTCAGAAAGACCTCTTCACCCACAAGGAAGTGACACTCAACCCTCTTCATGTTAGCATACACCTTAAGGTGTGCACAATCTTGTGCCAAAACTTACCTAATGAGGATAACCTCTTTGTTATATGTCCTTAAGATAAGCGGGGACAAAAACAATATTTTCATCCAATTTATCCCATCTCAAAGGTGTCTTAAATGTATACCATATAAGACCCGATCAGGTGTCATGCTAATAGAACAATGGAAATTTTTGTTATAAGAAAACTCAAAAAGGTACAAATAATGTTCCCGCTTGTTATTTTGATCCATCACATACATATGAATCATATCCTCTAGTACATGGTTCACCCTCTATATCTATCTATCTGTTTGAGGGTGATATGTTGAGCTAAAACTTATCTGAGTACCCGAGACTAACTGAAAATACATCCATAAATTAGAATTGTAGATAGTGTCCCGATCACAAATGTTCATCCTCGAAATCCCATGCAATCTCACCACATCATCCATGAAAACCTATGCTATGGAAATTATATTGTAAGTGAACTTTGTCGGAGAAAATAGAGAAACTTTGGTCAACTTTTCCACCATCACCCTAATGGTGTCATGATGATATGATGAAGTGGAAAGAAAAACAATAAAATCCATAGAAACCACGTCACACTTCCACTCTGAAATATCATGTGGGTAAAGAATACCTACGGGGTGATAATGCTCTTCCTTCACCCTCTAACACTCGAGACAACATGCTAAAAATCTACAATATCATGGCACAAGCCAAGCCAAAAGTATAACTTCCGCAAGTCCACACGCATCTTCTTAACCCCATGATGAGCCACATAAGAAGCTCAATGTGCCTTTGAAAGAAATAAACTACAAAAGTATCTTACTTGCAATAGCCATGTAGATGCACATATCGTATCGGAGAAGGCCATCTAAAGTTCAAGCCACATGCTTTCCATCCAAGGACCCCGAGACTCTACTACTCGTCGATACCCTTGTAGAATATTTCACAGTCGATGTTGAAGTATCCTTCCTCAAAGGTTTTATCACAAATTCAAGGAAAAAATATCATGTCATGGTCTTATGAGAGCATCTGCGATGACATTATCCTTCCCCTTGATGTATTGGATGTTCATATATTACTCACAAAGGAAATCCATCCAATGCTATTTTTTTTTCGTTGAGATTGGGTTGCTTAAAGATGTTTTGAATGCTCAAATTATATGTCCTCAAAATATATGACCTGCCTAAAAATAAATGCCTCTAACGAACTATAACATGAACCAATACTGCAAGTTGAAGATCATGGGTATGATAGTTAATTTCATAATCCTTGAACTTGCAGGACTCAAAATGAATGACGTAATGCTCCTACATGAGAACCACTCCAATTCCCTCTATTGAAGTATCCGTGTAAACCAAAAAATATACCAAAGGATTTGGAACTACAAGGATAGGCATAAAGTTCAAATTCTCTTTAAGAAACTAAAATTCTTACTCACAATTCTCTTACCAATAGAACTTCTTCCATTTGTGTTGAAGGGAAGTAATAGGATTAACAATTTTAGGAAATATTGTACAAATCTGCAATAATAACTAGGTAACCCGTGAAACATCTAACCTTTGTCATTATGGTGGGGGTTTTCCAATCAATGATAGATTAAATCTTTGAGGGATCTATAGAGATACCCTTTCCTCTGTAATTATGAGCCCTAAGTACTTAATCTCAATATGAAAGAAGGAACACTTCTCCAAATTTCCAAAAATTTGTTGCTCCCTCAAAACCTGCAATAACTATCTTAAATACTCTTGGTTCTCATCGACTAAGTGTGAATAAATCAAGACATCATCCACAAAAATAATGAAAAATCTATCCAAAAAAAAACCCCATTCATGAGGCTCATAAACATTACATATGCATTAGTCAAACCAAAAGGGACCATTGTGAACTCATAATATCCATACCGAGTTTGAAAAGCCGTCTTATGAATATCTACCCGTGTGATCCAAAGAAGATGATAACTTGAATTAAGACATATATTAGAGAATACTCTAGTTCCTCTCATTTGAACAAACAAGTCATCTAACTTGGGAAGAGGATAACGGTTATTCATTGTTACCTTGTTTAGTTGTCTAAATTTAACTCACAAACGAAGGGATCAATCCTTCTTCTTTACAAAAATCACTAGTGTGCCCCAAGGAGACATACTAGGTCAGACGAGAACATTTTCTAACATATCCTCTAACAAAATATTGAACTCGTAAAGCTTGGGATTAGTCATCTAGTATGATGCACGAGAAACAAGTGCAAATCCTAGAACAAGGTCAATCGAGAAGTCAACCTCTCAACATGGTGACATATCGGGAAATCATTAGGAAAAATGTTTGTAAAATCTCAAAAATTGGGTACTCATCAAGAGGTGAGCTCATTGGAGTCTATTCAGACCTATCACTAATTATGATAGACAACATTTGACACCCCTTGCACATGCTCCGCTTGAGCTACATAGCAGAGATCACACATAAGGAAACAGGTCTCTAAACCCCAGAAATCACTTCAAAACTACCCATGTCATCCAAACACTCTATAATATTATTCCTATAATCAACCTTGCCTTGATGGGAATCAATCCAATCCATACTTAAAATGACCTCATAAGTTACCAAAGGAATAATACGAAGGTCTATGGTAGTGGGGAACACTCCAAGGTCAAGGATACAACTCTCCACATAAGTATCTACAAAGTGAGCTTGGCCTAGTGGCCAAATCTACCTATCATCTATCAATCTTTATAGAGGCCACCAACCCACACCTATCCATTAAACAAGGTGATATGAAGGAGTCATAAACACATGAATTAAATAAAAATTAAATGGTGTACCTTTAATCATACGTGTAGTCTCAATGACCATGGCACAGTGCAGTCGCGACGAGGTTCTCTCCACTTCATCGTAAATGAAATGAGTGCATCCTACGTCGCCTACCGTATTCTAAAAAAAAATCATTTCTCCTTTTGGAAAAGAGGGTCTCTATGGATGGAAATTAGTATAATAATCATGGGATCCACAAATAAAACATCATGGTGCATCCTTGTGTTAGGGAATAAGGGATAAAATATGTAGAATGATCTCACTCGGAATCACCATAATAGAAATTAATATGCAAAAATATTACAGATCCGAAGTAAAAGTGTAGAAAATAAAAAACGCAATATAGAGAAAATATTTAACATGGTTCACCCAATTTGGGCTATGTCCACTAAGAATCACTTACTTAGATTTTATTAATAACCACCTCTCTCTCAATACAATACCTAGATATTTTTGGAGTCGTGCTCAATAAACTCTCATGAATTCACACCCGAATTCACACACATCTACAATGTTACATCAACCCTACCATATGCAAAAAACCACATAAATAGGCAACTACTTAAGCAATTTTTACAATACCATGGGTACCAAAACCATGGCCAAAACTGGCCATAAACCTATGGGTCAAAAATCCCACTCATATGAGAAGAGCACATTTCCCGAAATATTAAACACATTTTTTTAGGCCAATTTTTTTTCTCGGGGGCTATGCCCTTGGACCCCCTCAAGGCCCGACCCGGTCTTGAACCACAGTAGAAAAACTATGGATAGTGTACGCATCTTCAACACTTCCACACATAAAAACAAGCTCCAAAACATAACAATCTCCCATTTGGAGACTAGTTTTCCTTTGAGCAAGCTTCTAAACTCTTCACTTTCATCCATGAAGACCAACCAAAGTGAACACAAATTTCGGTTTCTCCTTGTGACCACCTTGGTCATCATGCCTACTGGGATTCGAGACTAGTATGAATCTTCTCCAACTTCAACTTCTCTTCCTCCAAAGTTATCCTAATTAAATGGTACCTTAACTATATATGTTTCATCATATATAGTAACTTCCCTCTCTCCCCTTTTATGCCCCAACTCCTTAAAAATATTCGTAACCAAATCATCTCCTTGTTTGCCTCTGTGACAACAACATACACGGCCTCTGTGGTTGACAAAGTCATAAGCTTATGTAGTTGTGAAATCCATCTCACTATTGTCCCACCTACAAAGAAAATATAACTTTTCATGCTCCTCCTGTTGTCTACATCTCCAACCATGCCTCGAATCGACATAACCACACAAATGGTGTCTCGATCCACTTTGTAGCAAAAACTGTCCCCATGGTCCCTCTTAACTACCAAAGGATCCACTTTACTGCATTCTAGTGATCTCTTACCTGGATCACTCATAAATCTACTCACTCGCTCGCTCCCATTGTATGGGAAATATCAAGCCTAGTGCACATCATGGGATACATCAAACTCGCAACTACTAATGAGTAAGGTACCTTGGACATCTGGTTTCTCTCCTGCTTTGTCTTGGGACACAACTCCTTTGATAACTTGAAATGGCCTACCAAAGGAGTCTCAACTGGTTTAACATCTTGTATGTTAAAACTCTCCAAGACCTTTTTAATGTACTCTTCCTAAGATAAAGTCATCTTTCGTTCCTTCCTATCCCTAGATATCCTCATACAAAGGATTTGTTTGCTACCCCCAAATCCTTCATAGAAAAGGAGTCACTTAGCTGCTTCTTGAGTACTTTTATTTCTTGCATGTTTTTTCTTGCAACCAACATGTCATCCACACGCAAGCATATGATAATATAACTTCCATGTTTAAATTTCTTTATATATGCGCAATGGTCAGAATGACATCTAATATAAACTTTCTCCATCATGAAGCTATCAAATTTCTTATACCATTGACGTGGAGCTTGTTTTAGGCCATATAAGCTCTTCTTCAGTTTGCACACCATATCCTCTTTACCTTTGACCTCATAGCCCTCTAGCTACTGCATATATAGATCCTCTCCAAATCACCATGGAGAAATGTAGTCTTTACATCTATCTGCTCTAAGTGCAAGTATTCTGTTGCAACTATTCTAAGAATAGTTCTAATAGAAGTCATTTTTACTACAGGAGAAAAAATCTCATCAAAATCTATACCTTTTATGTGCAAACCCCTTAACCACCAACCAAGCCTTGTATCTTTACTTACCTCCTTCTTCCTCTTTAACTTTGTACACCCACTTGTTCTCGAAATGCTCTCTTTAATTCGGGTAGCTTCACCAAATCCCATTTCTGGTTCTCCATGAGATCCCGATGCTCCTCATCCATGGATTTCTCCCACTTCTTCTTGGCATCTACATGCATTGCTTCATCAAATCTCTCTTGCTCTCCACTGTCAGTGAGTAATAAATAATAAAGAGAAGGAGAAAAATGTTCATGTTCTCTTCTTACCCTAGAATACCTCCTCAATATAGGAGTTTGGGGTTCTGAGTAGGTTCTGATTCATGTGTCACTTTCCCATCTGAAGATCCTCTACCACTAAATATTCTTTCCTAGGTTCTTCCTTGTTTTCCTGCAACTATTTCTTATACATAAATTTCTCATTAAAGACCACATCCCTAGATCAAATGATTTTATTGTCCTTAATACTCCAAGATTTATATATAAAGTCATCACCACCATAACCAATGAAAGTGCATTTTTTAGATTTAGCCTCTAGCTTGGTCCTATCATCCTTTTGAATATGGACAAAGACCTCACATCCAAAGAGTCTAAGAAATGAGTAATCAACTTTCTTACCATACCAATCCTCTCGGGTATGCCTCCATCCAAGGAACTTGAGGTTCCTTTTTTATCAAGTACATATTTATGCTCATCGCTTCTCCCCCAAAAAGAAAGAGGCAATCTTGCATCTAACCTCATGCTCCTAGCATGTTCAATTATTGTTTTGTTCATCCTTTCTGACACTCCATTCTACTACGGAGTTCCTAGAACCATATTTTTCCTATGGATTCCATTATTAGAACAATAATAATCAAATTCATTACTACAATACTCCCCTCCATTATCTGACCTACGATATTTTATTTTAAAACCTATTTCATTCTCTACAAGGATTTCCATTTAACAAAAGTGTAAAATACATCATATTTATTTCTAATACAATATACCCAAACTTTCCTTTTTGCATCATCAATAAAAGTAACATAATAATTTGAACCCCCAAGATATGATACCTGAGCCATCCCCCACACATTAGAATGTACCAACTCCAACTTACTCTCTTTCTTCGTAGGTCTAACCTTGAGAAACCTTACTCACTTATGTTTTCCATATACACAGTCCTCATGAAACTCCAAACTTGTTTCTATATATCTGGTAAAATCCTTTTTATGATTTTCATGCCCTTATGGCTCATATGACCGAGCCTATAATGCCACAATGTGTTATCTACTTATGAAGCTACAAGATTACAAATATTAGTGTTATTAGTGGTTAAATATAAGGTTATAACCTTCTTACCTCTTGCCACCACAAGAGCACCCTTGGTAACCTTCCAAGATTCCGTTGTAAATATCGCAATACAACCATCACTTCCCAAATACCTTGTCGATTTAAAATTTCATCTTAATGTAGGCACATGTCTGACATCCTTCAATAGCCATGTATTCCCATTCGACATCTTAACCTAAAAAAAACCTTTTCGAACTATGTTGCAAGGCTCATCATATCTATGAAAAAAATGCCCAAAATCTCCTTGAACATAATCAACAAAATAATGTCTATGTGGAGTAATATAGAAAGAAGCCCCTGAATCTAAAACCCAAGATTCAACAATATTATACAAAGAAAGAATCAAAGCATCCTAAATACATTACTCATCGCCACATTTTCCTCATTATTTTCTTCTTGTTGTTTCTTCTTATCCCAAATATCCCAATAGCCCTTCTTTGCATGCCCATACTTTTCACAATGCCAAAGATACCATATTGCTTTTGGATTTTGACCTTTCCCATGTTTCATTTTTACTGGCTTCCTATATTCTTCCGTCTCCCTCTAGTTTTCACCGTAAAAGCATTCCATGAAGTAGAAGATTCCCATATATTTTTCTTCACATTTCCTTGCTTAGAATAACCCTACAACATCCTCAAACTTCAACTTTGAGTTAGCTGGAACCGAGTTTCTTACCGACATTACTGAGCTATTCTAGCTCTCGTAAAGAGCAAAAATTAATAAAGCCCTAACTTCTTCATCAAATTCTATTGTAATGGAAGCTAGTATATTTACAACCATATTAAAATAATTTAAATGATTTGCTACAGAACCATTCTCATACATCTTCGTATTAAACAAATTTTTTATTAAAAATATCTTGTTAGAGGTAGAGGGTTTTTCATACAACTTCTCTAATGCATCCATAAGTTCTTTTTTAGTATTTTCCTTTGAAACATTAAATAATACCAAAGATGCAAGACATATCCAGATTGTCCCAAGTGCCTTCCTATCTATTAAATCCCATTCTGCATATGTCATGCTCAAGGGTTTGTCCCTTTTCTAGACAACGGAATATAAATATCCTTCTAATAAAGGTAATCTTCCATCTGCATCTTCCAAAGACTAGAATTTTACCCGTTAAATTTATCAACCCTTGATCTTCCATCATCTACCATGGCTCCCACTTAAGCTAAAAATTTCCCTGTGATTCAACACTTCAACAAACCAAACCAGGATTTGACACCAATTGTTAGGAAATAAGGGATAAAATATGTGGAACAATCCCACTTAGAATCGTAATAATAGAAATTAATATGTAGAAAATAAAAGAATACAATATAGAGACAATATTTAACATGGTTCACCAAATTTGGGCTACGACCACCAAGAATCACTTGCTCATATTTTATTACAAGCCACCTCTCTCTCAATACAATACCTAGACTGTTTAGAGATGTTCTCAACAAACTCTCTTGAATTCACACCCGAATTCACACACATCTACAATGTTACATCAACCCTACCATATGCAAAAATCACATAAATAGGAAACTACTTAAGTAGGTTTTACAATACCATGGGTACCAAAACCATGTGCCAAAACTACCCACAAAACCTATCGGTCAAAAATCCCACCCATATGAGAAGAGCACATTTCCCAAAATATTGGGCACATTTTTTTAGGCCAAAAAAATTCTTAGGGGCTACGCCCCTAAACCCTAAGCGAGAAAACTATGGATAGTGTATAGTCTTCAACACTTCCACACATGAAAAGTGTCTCCACAATATAACACCTTGTCGGAAGGATTCCGTCTTGTACTCTTATGTATTTATCTCAGACGTCCTACCCTAGCGGATTACTTTGAGAATGAGATGGAAAAAGTTGTTGACTAATAGGTCTCCTATCTCTTCCCGAGAATATGACCGCCTTGCCCCTTACCTCTCTAATTTTCTTATGTTTTCTTATTCCTCTGTTTTCAAGGAAGGTGATGTTGAGAGGGTTCTTTATGAGTGTGTAGGGGGTCTTAGAGCTGACCGAGATGGTTTGAAACCTCCTCTCGGGTGGGGCAGAGCCATGTGACCTATGATCCTAAAAAGTATGAACCCACTCTTGCAATTTATTCATGTTCCTATCCCGAGACTCCCGTGCCATGATCATATTCTCCTATGTTAAATAAACCTTCTCCAAAGTCAAAGTTGATAATATCCTAAATGCTCTAACCAAATATGCATTCGGGCCCCAGTGAACTTGGTGCCCCGTAACTTCTCTTCTTGGAGGTAATCCACATACTGAAAAGATCCAAAAATTAGCACTTATATTGGGCTACGGTGTCGCACCCTTGTCATAGATCATGGAACTCATCAATTATCTTTTGTATGAATTTATCGGACATATAAAAAGCTTGAAAGTGCTCTTTAAACAACTCCCAAGTGATGACTCTTGTGTCAAATGGAGCTTTCATTCCTCATTCCTCCGTCAAACACCAACTACTTCTCAAAGGAGTTGTATAGAAAGGTAACCCTTGGTGTTACTCTCATATGGATCCCAAGTAAATTTCTAAACTTAAGAGCCATGAATCTCCCCAAAACCATCAATCATGCCTCCATACGTGGGTGGATGGGTTGGAGAATATATCGAGATAGCACCACCTCCCACCTCGCCATGAGGGTGTGTCTTTACGATCTCTAAATCTAAACGGTAATGATACGAGACCTATCTCATTGTGATGAAACCTGAACATGGGTGGTAGAATGTGATCCCTCATCTAGATGTGCCTCACTATCATGCTAAATAACCTCCTCTTTTGGCTCTTGCTATATTGGAAAGTGATCATGTAGGATTATCATCATCTCGCTAAAGTGCATCTAAAATATGTAGTCCAAAATAGGCTCTAGGAATCTCTTGAGATGACTACGCATGACCTCGGGTCGCCACCACACCTCGCCCGGTAATGCGCACCATTATTGTGTATGAGGAAAAATGATAAATTAGACTTTTATGGAAACAATTATTCAAGGCGGTTTTACCTAACTCAAACCACCAAAAGCTAAAGAATAAACCCGAGAGTGTCCAATGTTGAAACTTAGCTATGATACTAGATGATGCTCCTTTTTCTACAGTGCAAGAGCTCCAAAATACATCCAAAAGCTAACAATTATATCCCGAATAATAATGGTAATTTTTAAAAAGTAGTATAGTTAATACATTTCAATTTGTTAACTCTCATTTGCGAATAAGTCACAATAACGATGAAGCGACGCCAAACTACTTGAGTGGATAAAACAAATGTTTAGGTTATAATAAAAATTCACCAAAGCAAACACGTCACAATTATGACATTATAAGGTGGAAAATTGGCATTAAGCCACTAACACGAGTTTAACCAATTATTTTAATTAATGGTGATAAAATAATTGCGATAGAGACTTTTAATTTTTTTACTTAATCTTGAGAAATTAATCTATTAAAAACAATAAAAGTAGCGAAGGGAACTCCAATAGCTACAAGATAGCCATGGGTCCAATTTAGTTCCCTAAATGGACCCATACCTTATAAAAGATTAAAACAACAAAAATTAAGGGTTCATATTAATTATTTAAAAACATGGTCAAAACTTTAATAACTTAAGCTCAATGTTGAAACAAAGGAGAGCCCTTGGATTAAAAGGGCTCTCCACCATAGGATATTAGGGCACCAAGAAATGCCCTAATTTTCCTTATAGATTATAACATTACATTCACATTTAATTCTCTTATTTTCATTCGGTTGAATATTTTGTTGTTGTTTGGTTACGGGTTGGAGGAAAGAAGAAGCTATCATGAAGCTCAATATACTCTGAGCAAGGATAATATCTCATTATTATTTACTCTATTCATTTAAAACCCATTAGGGTTTGGTTGGTAGGTTGTTTTCACATCATAGATCCATTATTTCCATTTGTTTTATTTTGTTCAAGCAAGGGTTTGCAAGGTTCTAATTTCATTTCACTACAAGCTCTTCGTCTCGAGTGATTTTATGGATGATTGATTTGTTTATGTGTAGATACAAATCCACACACACACACACACACACACACACACAAATATACCCTCCCCAACCTAAAACGTATACCCTCAACTAATTCATTTGTTTATTATTTTTTTAAAACAAAACAAGTACGATAAACTAGTGTGTGTGTGTGTGTGCATGCGTGCATGCATGTGCGTGTGTGTGCGTGTATAAAACGCATTACGATTTAAAAGTGTAATTTTCCTTATATCATTTTTATTTTAACAAGAGCTTAGTTCCAAAAGTTGTAGGGACTTAAGAAATATAAATTCTAATACAAGAAATTTAACAAATCGATTGTTTTAATATGAGAATAAAAACTATATATATATACATATTTACATATATATACTTATATATGATAGTGTTTATTTTAACTTACAAAGACTAATATCGAATGTTTTTCTCGATCTACTGGGATGAGTATAGAATTCATATTTCTATTAGGTTAAGTCTTAAAAATATTTGTATATAAGAAATGAATGTATAAACATATATATGGTCTATAATACCAATTTGGAAAAATAATACATTAATGATCCAAGTATGAAACAATAAGACTTATTCAAATCAGAACAACATTTACACAACTTTCCTTTTTTTGAAATGAAACAATTTCTTTTCTGAGAGAATACAAGATGCAAACAAAATAAAAGTGAATCACTTTCCAGAACTTTTATTAACACAACAACATCATTATGAGATCATAAAACACAAGTATTCATATTTTCTCGACTCTTTTTGAAACAATGCTTTGTAGACACAAAACTATGCACTTGGGTACATTTCTAGGTCCATAAACACATACTAGCATTCATATGATTCCTAAGAGAGAAAACTAATAATTGTGAATGTCTTTGGCATTGTCTTTGTTTCTTGTTGTCTTACACACCCTACAACCTAATTGGTATATTAATTTTTTATCTTTTATGTCTCCGCACACTAACACCCAACTTGGACATGAGCACCCAGGGCGCCTGTCCCCTATAGAAGCCCTCAACCCTTTTCCACATTACTCTCTTCTTTTTGGGTATTTTATCTTTTGGGCTTCTTTTCCACTTATGGGTCAGCCTTCTAGTTGTCAATTTTGAAATTCAAACAAAAGAATCATATAAATACATAGCTCATGACCAAAATTAAGGACCAAGCTCTAAGAATTATTACTATCACCTAAGTTTGTACACAAAAGGCACCTAAATCACTTCAAAAGCATCCATTTGGCATTTAATCAAGGGACAAGGGACCACATTTCTTGCATAAACTACATAGGAAGGGGAAGTTTAGTTTTCCATCCACACATTCTATTTATATTGTTACACCTAGCTAGCTTGTTATCAAGTGCACTCGCACAAGGGAATCCTAGGACATGATTTATACACACACTCACCATAAATACATGGATTATGAAATGTAGTGCAATACTTGGTTGTAAGCTCACTCTCGAGGTGACTTTTGGGGTTAGTTTTATTACCCATATTGCATCTTTATTTTTGGATTTGATGTCCGTATGATAGAAAAGTGACATGCGAGCGTGAGAATCAAAAAGTAGCCTTTATCCATACCCGACCTCCCAAGGTCGTGCCAAGACAACCATGGAAATGAAGTATATGCAGATGTGGAAAAACTAGATGGGAAATCTTATATCCTCACAACGCAATAACAGGATCTGCGAGTCTAAGGAAAAGAAATCTCTCCTAACCTGAATTGGTGTAATGGATCGTTCAGATATAATAGCTTCTCGGAGGCTCCAATCAATGTCGAGCTCTACCGAGATCCTCTCTATTGGCTATTGGATGCATGGAAAGTTACTTGTAGGTGCTTCGTGTATATTTCTAGACAAGGTCATGAAAGTGGTAGTGAGAGTTTTAGTGGATTCGCAGGAAACTATGCGTGGTTTTTTGGTCTAACCCAGAAAATATTAGCTTGATTGGCCTCTATGTTTAAAATGGAAAATTGTGTTATAATATCCGGCAGGAGTGGAGAGGATCTAAATACCAGCATACGTAAACTAGTGTCAATGTTTAATTGATTAGTAGGCCCGTTGGGTTGTGGGACCTGGGGATCACAACCATGAGTTCGTGGTTGTTGTGGACCTTTTATGGTCATGTGAAGAATCAATCTCTTCTTCTGACTATCCAATAGTCATAAGATTTTTCAGCTTCTATGTTTAATACCAGGAGTTGTGCGATATTCTCGGAATACCTTATGGGTGTTCTAGCAACTTGTATATGTAAGCATGTGTCTATGTCAATGAGAAGGTCTCCTACATCATTGGTCTGCGAACTAATGAGTCACAACCGAATGTTGTCTCTCTTTCAGATTCTTACATGGTCATATGAATATCCTATCAAGGAAATCTATAGTTGGGTTGATTTGACCAGAATTCATATGCTTTGTCATCTTTGATGTTTAATTCTCTCAATTGCTCACTAACTACTTGTGGGTTTGTTGTTTTTTGGAAGACGTGAATTCTAATACCTTGATCTATATCTACTAATGTTGTGAAGAGATTTGGATGAGGTATTACCGGTTCAAATATGTAATCCCTGGCTCTTTGGGTCTCGTAATTGTCATGCAAGAGATAACCAAACTTAACTGAATGAAGTAAACTAATTATGAAAATAAATCTATGTTATGCTCTTTTTTTAATTTTCAAAGATGTGAATTTGAATGAAGTTAAAGAGTGGATAATCTAATCAATTCAGATAATGAGTGATTAATCTAATAACGGGATTAAAACAAGCAAGGTATCCATGTGTAGTAATTTTCCTGTGCACTTGTGAATTGATCCTGAATATAAATAACTAAATAATTTAATTGAAAGATCTTTAATCTTACCTCGTAAGTGAGGAATAAATCATAGCTTCTCAGAAGCTATTATCCCCATGGCTTCCACGGTAATGTTGAAAGCAAGCTTAACTGAAACAAAATGATTTGCTATTCTATTGGTATATTGTAACTACAACTTTGACAATTCAAACCTGGAGTTTACATAACAAAGAAAAATCCAGTTGTATTGTAGCTTGTCCCCTCAGTGTGATCTCTTCATTCCTATGTATTCTCGTGAATCTAGAAAAGTGGGAATGTGACAGTGGCAACAGAGAAGATGTTCGAACAGTGGTAGCTTGGACGTAAGCTAAACAAAATGCAAGTAGGAGAGAGATAACACAAGAGAACAGAGCTTGGCTATGTGATTCCTAGCAGGATTGTTGCAGGGATACAACACAAACACACCAAAATATATAGGACCTATACTTCCTATGATGAAACAACAACCTATAACTCTAAGTAGAATCAAGATTCAAATGAACTTTAATCTAGAACTAAAATTGTTTTATACTAAGCCAGTTGTTTGGAGAACAATAATGGAACAAGATGAAACTAGAGAGATCCAGTGATCTCTAAACCAAAATTATGGAGCCTTGAACTGAGAGGCTGAGAATTTTACAAAATCTAAACCTGTTGAGACTTATTGAAGAAATTTCAAACACATTGAATAATAAATCATAGAGGGAGAGGGGCCATTTGCTTGTAAACAAGCTTGGTATTTATAGCACTTTGATTTACCAGAAGGTAAGATCAAATTGAACTCTTCTATTATAAAAAGAGGAATTACTATATACCAGTGCAGATAAAACTTTAATGCAAGCAAGAGTGGTTGATAATTACAAGCGCAACTTGATTTTTTACGTTGATGAATGCGTTGGAAAGTTTTATAAAACACACATGACCGCCACCACCTGTGTCAAGGGCGGCGGTTCACAGACCACCGCCTGGCTAGATGGAGGTCTTGTAACTAAAGACCAAAATGTAAGGAAAAGAGAGGAAAGGGGTTAGAACAAAGCATGTGAAGGTTGGATAAGGAATTTTAGGATGCAAATGTATACTCAGCGTGCTTTCTAGATTCCGAACACCTTGTGAAGAGATCTGAATCATCATTGGGGTTTCTGTAACCTCTTTTGGTAAGATAGTACATATAATTTTGGGTACGTACATATTTCCCCCTCAGAGAAGCATTTTAGCCATGAAGGGGCATAAAACGGTGGGTCCAAGTATGGTGGTCCCAAAATGGGGAGTTAGAAGCTATACTTGACACACTTGTGTGTCGTAATGTCACCATCTAGATTCTTGTTATCTGTAAAATGAAAAGAGGACTCAAGTGCAGATAGATAAAAGAAATTGAAAAATAAATACTAAATTAAAATGAAATTCAGACTTACCATTTGCGCGGGGATAAGAACTTACCTTCATCGGTGTTCTAACTCTATGAAATAACATTCAAAACAAGGCTATAATATATATATATATATATAGCTCATTTTCCTATTCATTTGTGCGTATTGATTTGGTAGTTTTTGAGCTCTGGGGCCCACGGTAACCATTTTTGACGAGAGTGTAGTCAAAATGTTCATTGCGAGATCGTGATCATGCCTCCGAGAGCAGGAGATCGACCCATGAAGTCTCAGGTTAGTTTTTCTCAATTTATTATTTTTAAACCTAAAATATAAAAATGTTGAAATCTTTGTCTTGGGGGGTTATTTTCAAAAATATTAGTGTTAAATGAGTCTCTAGGGGGCGCCCATAGGGTAGGCTTTTATTTTGCTCAAAATGGTGCATTTTTACTATTTTTAGGCACTTTTAGTGCTTTAGGGTGTACGATGAATCGGCACAGGGACCGACACCCTACACAGAGTGGCTTTCATGGGACCGCCACCTTGTGATGGAGGCAGTCACAAGACCACCGCCCTTAGAAGGTGGTGGTCACGAACCACCACTCTGCACAGGTAGCGGTTCTGGACAGAAAGCAAAAAAAGATGCCTAAGTTATTTTTTTTGCATTTTTGACATTTTTCTATGTTTTTGATGAGCTTATCTATTGGATTATGTTGCTAACTTGATATTTTTCTTTATTTTGGGTGGATGTAGAAGGATTATATTCGGTGGAGCAAAGAGTAGGAGTGTGATTGGCTCCCACAGTTTTAGATATACTAACCTAGACAGAGAGAGACATTCTTCAGAGGGCCGGTATTTTGAGGATTTCACGGTTCCTCATGTTGCTCCTACCAGTCACATATTATGTGACTTATTCTCATACTGGGATGCGAGAAGAATAATTTCTGGTTACTAGGTGCTAGGGGTGAGTGGACTATCACCCTGGAGGATGTTTACCACATTTTGGGGGTTCTCGATTCTTGGGAGGTGGTTGTCTCTCAAGACAACAGGATCCAGGCCTCAGATGATTCAGTGGGCCACCTACATGGGGGATGTTGTTGTCTCCTTTGGCTCAAAGAAGGGGATGAAGGTCCATCTATCTATTGCTACTACTCCTATCCCCACCCTCTATAAGGCCATCATGGGTATCTTGGCCTCACGGTTGATTGGGGATAAGGGAGGAGACACTCTATTATACTGCTGGGCTCCCATGATTGCATGTATTGAGGCCCATGGCCATATTTATGCTTGGGGAGTAGATATTCTTGGGACCACATACCATGACTTATACAGGGTGGTCAGGTTACAGGGGCAGTCTTTGAGTCACCCTACTCTAGTTATGAGTTGGGTGTATGAGCATATCATCCCCTATGGAAGGGGGTGTTAGTAGAGGACCCAGGGCTGTCAGGCAGCCAGGTGGATAGGGATATCAGTGCTTAGGATGCCACACCAGCCAGTGGCTTCACTGACTACTATAGATATGGAGGCTACTCCTTATCAGGATATGACAGGATTGTGGGGGCAAGAGGTGCTTACATTGGTTGCTTGTTCTACTACAGTCAGTTGGTAGACAAGATAGGGAGGGTGGAGATCCACCCATTTGATCAAGTCCCTCAGCAGTTTGGCCTCCCTATGTTGATATGCTTCCTCCGGCAGGGTTAGTGTATAAGACTGTTCGTGAGGCTCGGGAGGTCCTAGAGGAGATCGAGGTTGGACCACAGTTACTCTTAGAGTACCTATCACAGTTAGGCGAGTGGTTTGTGCCCGACAGTTGGTGCTCCTCGAGTACCCTTACTTCAGATCAGGGCTGCTCTTACTTTTAGTGGGGAGGAGGATGAGCCTATTGATGTGGACTCAGACTCTAAGGAGTTCACAGGAGGGGAGACTGAGGAGGAGACGATGGGAGGGGGTTAGAGGTGAGGTTGGTGGGATGGCCAAGGAGGATGATAGTGATTCTGAGTGGCATGAAACTTAGGATATCTTGAGGGCGAGAGAGGGTAGAGGCGAGTGTGGAGAAGGAGACCTTGGTCTCAGAGGAGTTTCCTTCTTAGACATTGAGGGAGATGATGAGTCCATGGCAGGACGTCATTTCATTCCAAATTTTGGGAGACTCCATAGTTGGTAGCAGCGTCAGTAGTAGGCGCAGATCCTAGAGATCCTACCTGGATGCCTGGAGATCCTAGTGAGTTACCACTCTTCTCTCGACCTTGTTAGCTAGAGATGTTAGTTGATATTTCTTTTTTTGTTTTTTACTTATTTTTGGTGATTTTCTAACTGGTTGTTTTACCTTCTATTTTTATTTGCAGCGACTACTCAGGGATTGCGATATTTGATTCACCAAGTGTGTGCAGACACCATGTTGCTTCCTTTGGGAAGACTCGGGCTCAACTTACTGAGGACGTTAGAGAGCCTTTAGCAGCTGGCAGACACACTGATGTGTTTTCCCCTATCTAGAAGGTGGCAGAGTTAGTGACCTCCCTTCATACTCAGGTAGCTGGATACGAGACTGCTGAGTGCTTGATGAGGCGGAGCTGTTCTCATAGTGAGACCATAGCCAATGGTCGTGATCATGAGCACTCCCATCATTCAGTGCATTTAGAGCGTCGTCAGTAGTAGAGCCCTAGATGCGGTCGTGCACCCTTCGAGGGATCCCACAGGGATTGAGAGGCCATTTGGTCTTTTTGTAGTGATTTTGTCGGATGTTTATATGAGTTGTTTTTGTATTTTTCAGGCTCATTGAGCGTTTTGACCATGCCTAGTGCATGATGGCATTGTATGTAAAACACGATTCCTATATATATATATATATATATTGGATCTAGATCTTCTTTGTATCTAGATTTTTGTGATTCGTTTCTCATGTGTACACTAGATGCTTTTAGAATATTTATTTTTATATGCTTTTTCGAAATGTATGCAATGGATGACAAGTGATAACAAATGTTGAACAAAATGTTTCTCTTTTTTTTTTTTTGTAATGTTGATATGATGATGCAAACATATTGTAGTATTGAAATTTTGGCTTCTTTGGGAAATGTTCATTGCTTCTTCTTGTTTTGGAAAAATGTGATGAATATATAGTGATAATGAGATGAAATTTCCCCATTCCTAACTCCATGCAACTAGTAAGATGTGAGGTCTCAACACCGAGAGTTGGGAAGGGCAAAATTGTATGAGTTTGACTGAATGGAAATGATGAGAGAAAGACAAGGTATTGACAAAACCAAATTTAGACCTACGTACTTACCTTACTCAAAAACTACTACATAGCTCAGAATGCAACTTATTTTCTAGTTTATCTAGACTTAGATCCATAAATGGCAACTTTGTTGATAAAATCTAGTTTTGAGGATTTGATCTCTTTGGAATTTGGATGCTTAATTTCACTTAATACACTTTTCTTTGAATTTTTAAAATACTAAGATTCATTAATTTGTGTAATGGACCCCTACGCCTTGTCTCATTCTACTAGTAAGAAGTATGGGCTTATCACCGAAGGGCGGACATAGGCGAGTAAGGGCACTTCTTTCCTTTCTCAACCTCGCACCACTAGTAAGAGATGCGGGCTCATCACCGAAGGTTGGTAGGGAAAAGAAGTGTGTAAAATAAAATATTCTATTTTGTTTAGTATTTTTGATTCAATTTGGCTTTGACATTTCTGATATGTGATTTTGGAGTATCCTTATTTCAAAGAGACGTAAGAGGGATAGATGTGACACCAAGAATCTTCTAGAATAGACCGTAGGTAAGAACAACTTAACCTAGTAGAAGAAATGAGTATGACCAAGTATGCAGGCCTTGGTATGGTTTTTGTCAAGATTTTGTCTATTGAATTGATGAGATGATTTTGAAACCATTTGATGATATTATGAAAATTGAAGAGATATGATTTGAATGCTTTTGCCAATATTTTCAGAAGCTTGTAATAAATTGCTTAAGAATAAGTTCCTTGACCACAAAATTTATGAAATGAGTGAACAAAATGAAACAATGAGTGGCTAATGTAATGCAGATAGACATAATATACAAATGGTGATGTTGATGACCTATGCGTAAAACCATTTAAGATGCAAGGAATTGATAGTTTCATTGAATTCCTCACCTTCTAGTGTACACAAGAGATACGCACCATTTCCGTAGTCTTTCATGACTCGGTATGGGCCCAACCACTTGGGCTGGAATTTCCTTCCTTCACCGTTTTCTTATCAATCCGGTTGTCTAGTCTCAGAACTAGATCTCCCTCATATATTTCTCGTTCGTAGACCTTTTTGTTATATTTCTGGCACATTCGGTCAACATAGGCTCTATGTCGTTGTTTGGCGTTTAACCTGGCCTCATCAAGGCTTTCTAGTTGAGAGAGGTGTGCCTCTCTATAGGCTTCTTCTCCCAAGATCCCTTGTAATGAGATGCGAGACTGGGTATTTCAACCTCAAGCGGGAGAACTACTTCTGCCCGAATACCAATGAGAAAGGGGTTGTCCCTGTTGGTGTTCTTATTGACGTTTGATAGGCCCACAAGGCTGGGTATAATTTTAAATGCCAATCCCATTTGTTCTCCTTAACTATTTTGAGGAGAATGGATTTTAATGTTTTGTTTGTTTCTTCAACCTATCCATTGGGCTTGGGGTAATAAAGAGAGGCTGTGTGATGGTTTATCTTGAATTTTCTACATAACTCATGACCTCATCGTTCTTGAAGGATGTGCCATTATCTGAGATAATGACTTATGGGACACCATACCTGTAAATGATTTGATTCAAAATGAACTTAGCGATTACAAAACCTAGTACGGTGGTGAGAGGCATGGCCTCTACCCATTTAGTAAAATATTCTATGGCCATGATTATAAAGTTATGGCCATCTGTTGATGAGGGAGAGAATTTCCCTATCAAATCTAGGCCCCACATGGAAAAGGGCCATGGGGTTGCGATTGGTTACAGAGCCTGTGCTGGCATGTGAATCTCGTGGGAGAACTCTTGGCATTTATGACACTTGCGCACAAACTCTACTATGTCATGTTCCAGAGTGGGCCAGAAATAGCCCATCTGATGTATTTTGTGAGTAGTGGCATGGCCACCAAAGTGGCCTCCACATATCCCACTGTGGGATTCATAAAGAATCTTTTTGGATTCTTCTATGTCAACACATCTTAAAAGCATTCCGTCAAAGGCTCTATGATAGAGCACCTATTCTAAAATAACATATTTAGTAGTGATAATGTGTAACCACCTTCTTTGTTGCGATGTGGCCCCTTTTGGGTATGTGTGGTCCATGATGAAATTGACAATGTCGGTGTACCAAGGACATATAGAGATGGGTGGCCTGGTTTTGACAAATATACGCACTCATCAAGAAATTCTAGATCTACCAGATCACCCCCATCCAATGGATTATTAGCCAACCAGTCTGTAATGATTTGTCCCTTAATAGATTTTTTTGGTTTACAAATGTTAGTTCAAACTCACCCATTAAGGTTATGAAATGTCCACCTTTTTAGATAAAGACCCTTGCGTGAGGAATGTCCACAAGTGATTTGTCTTTACAATAACCCTTGTTTCTTGATTTAGCATGTAATGTCTTAAACATTTTGTTGCAAAAGACTATGACAAGGCATTCTCTTTCTACTATGTGTAACATGTTTCATAATCAAGCAACGTCCAACTAATGAAATAAACTACACGTTCTCATTTATCATTATCTTCTTGAGCCAACATGTAGGCTAGCGAGACATCAATAGCCCATGAATACAAGATCAAAGGATGATCTGGTCTAGGAGGCATTAGCGTGGGAGGAGACAACAAGAAGTGTTTAACTACTTCAAAGGCCTCATTACATTCTTCCGTCGTCCAATCAATGCTATAATCCTTCTTTAATAAATTGTTGATTGGATGAACAAAAAAACTTAAGTCAAGGATGAACCTTCGAATTGCACCAAGTTTCCCAAGAAATGATCTAATACTAGACTCATCTGATGGTGGAATCATTTCAAGAACAACCCAGATTTTGGTTGGGTCGACATCAATCCCTCGTGATGATATAATGTAACCTAGAATCTTGCCTCCTATTACACCGAATACACATTTCTTTGGATTCAATGTGACGCCATATTTGATCAATCGTGAGAGAATGATACGAGTACTTTTGGGTGATCACAACGCTTCTTGGCCTTGGCCAATAAGTCATCTACATAGGATTCTATAATCTTATGAATAAGGTCATGGAATATGTATGTCATTTCCCATTGGTATGTAGCGCTAGTGTTCTTAAGACCAAATGGCATGACAACGTAACAATAAGTTCCCCAAGGAGTTATAAATGTAGTCTTGGCTTGATCCTCTTTAGATATTTTGATTTGATTATATCCCGAGAACCCATCCATGAGAGAAAAAATCTCAAATCCAGCTGTTACATCAACAATGACATCGATGGATGGTAATGGGAAGTCATCTTTGGGGAAAGCTTTGTTAATGTCCTAGAAGTCTATGCAAATGTGTATCTTCCCATTCTTTTTTAGAACATGGATGATATTAGATACCCATTGTGAATAGTCGATTGGTTTGATGAATCCCACCTAGAGAAGTTTCATTACTTCTTCTTTCACCATGAGAGCCACTTTTGGCTTCATTGGTCTTGAATTTTTCTTAATTGGCTTTGCATCTGGTTTGGTGACAAGATTGTGTACCATGATATGTGGTGCAATTCCCATCATTTATTTATAATTAAATGCGAAAGCCTTTTGATGTTCCTTGAGGATCTAGGTATGTATTTCTATCTCCTCTGGAGTTAATGAGGATCCCAACTTCAAAATATTTGGTTCTTCCTCCATTCTAATATTTATATCAATCATTCCTTTGATTAAGGAAGTGTTTCCTTCTTCAAATTCAGGCGGGGCCGGAGGTAGTTCCAAACTTTCTTCATTCTCTACCTCGTAGATTTCAAGATTCTTTTGCGGGGAGATTCTATCATGGGATTTCCAAAATAGGAAGAGGAATATGGGATTAGGGAGAAATCTACTATGTGATGAGCGAGATGCAATTTTGCATAGGCATTTAGATATCCAAGAGTGACCCTATCATTTGTCTAGGATGGTAAACTCATTCTCAGCTTCTATATGTGTTAAGATTGGGTTATTGGTATTTTATGCACCAATGGTTCAATACAAAGTGATACCATGAAATTTGTATTTTCCAACTCATTGCTTGGAGTGAAACGGGAAGCCGAGGTTGTTATTGAATCTATGTGATAAGGTTCTATTCTCGTGGGATTGCTTTGATTGATATGAAGTTGAATCCCTTGGTTAGATCTAATACCGTCGTTTTATAGAGTTGTAAGTGCTTAGCTTTGTCTCATATACCTCAGATACTTGGTTTGCAACTAATTGCAAGTCTCCTAGCACTCTAATGTTATCAATGCCCATCCTTTTGGCTATAATGAGGCCAAGGAGGAGGGCTTCATATTCAGCCCCATTGTTTGTACATTCAAAGTTTAACTTAAAGGAAAAAGGTAGGATCTTTCCCTCGAGAAGTAAGGATCACACCTGCCCTAACGTCGAAATGACATCTAGCTCCATCAAGTGGAGAGTCCAATATTTTCTCATAAAAATGGATGTTGGAACATTCTTCGTGTCTTCTTCTTTTGCCTCGGTTACTTCTACCATACAAACTTTGTCCATTGGAAGGGAGCCAATTCCTAGGGTACATCCTATACCCATGGAATCAAATGGTAGGAGAATAGGTAGATCTTTCTCTAGTAACTCAAAATTTTTTTGTAGTAGTTCCTAATGATATTGTCTCTATGATGTTGGTCTCATTTTTGAGTGTCGGAATTCCTTTGACCAAATTCATGACTTCTAATTCTGTTGTAGGTACCAACTTTACTTCTGGCTTTGAATTGACTAGTTTGTTAAGTTGATTCATTGGGAGCTCAAACTCAGAGTGGACGCCTGGTCTCTTTTTCAAATCTGCTAAGTGTATGTCGAAAGGTTTTGGGTCACCTCACACCTACGAAGATTTTCCCAGGTGTAAAAATCTTATTTCCTAGGAATAACGTGGAAGGGATTGCCTTCATGCAATGTATCCATGGTCGATCGAGAATCATATTATAGTTGGTTTCCCGATCTATAATATAAAATTTGGTGAGGATTGTCTTGGGTCCTAAGGTGACTGGTAACACTATAGTCCCAATTGAAGTTGCCTTGAGGCTATCATAACCTCTTAGTGTATTTTGTGTTGAGGAACAATTTGTTTCTCCATATCCTAGCTTTTGAAGAAAAGAGAAGGGGACTATGTTAACTTTACTGCCCCATCATCAATCATTGCACGCTTAACATAATTATTATAAACCCATACCTACAAATGCAAGGTTGGGTCACCTCTATGTAATTTCAGCGTCCGTTGGCATTTTTCTTATATCAAATATAAACTCAGTATCCCTATTTGGCTGCCCTGGAGGGTAGATGTCAAAGTCTACATGGTTTACTTGTGTTTCAGGAGGAGTGATGTTAATCAGATGACCAAGACCCAATGCTTCTAAGAGAGTAGCCCTGTGAGTGGGAGAGTTTTTCAACAAATCCAAGAAGGAAATGTGAGAGAAGGTCTTTGTTAGGTCATTAATTAGATCGTAAGTGCCTATAGGTTTTTCTAGTGTTTGTTGAACGTTGTCTGGTACTGATGGGTAGGTTGGAACTGGTTGAGAAGAATAATCTCACATTCTTGTTATGGTTTCTACTGTAGCTCGGTGTCTAACTCTACTAGACCAACTATCTTGGTTTGTGGTCGAGTTCCTAATTGGGGTGCGACCGTGGATTTGATGAAGTTGAGGCTTCATGATCATTATTTCCTACCATGACACTCTTGTTTGTCCCATTTGGATCTAACATGTTATTGTTAGAATGATTTGGGAGAGGATCATTAAAAATCTTGAGGGGTGCATTTTGAGGGGAAACTGATCCCATATAGGTGTTTGGTGTGGGTAATGCAAAATTTGTTAAAAACATATCTATAAAGAGTTGTCTTTGATCTTCTAGAAAATGTTGCATGAATTTATTGTAGTCATGGAAAGTCCTAGTATCATGGCCTTGAATCTTGTGGAAACCACAATACAAGTTGGGATTATAATTTTGAGGTTGTTGGTTTGAAACTTGTTGTGGTCCAAAATTCTGATTAGGTTGTTGGTTGTTAGAGTTGAAATTTTGAGGTTATTGCCTTTGGCTTTGGTTTTGATATCCAGTTGGGTTTTGGATTGGACCTTGTGTCTGGATTTTCCATTGTTTTTGTTGTTGTTGTTGTGATGGATGATTAAAATCCACCACGTTGATTGTTGGAGTAAAGTTATTATTTCACTAATTGTTAACGGTGCTGAGTGTTTACAACATTTTCCCTTTTAACTTGGTCTGTGACTCCATCTATTGTAACCCCATGGTTTTTGTTAAGGATCTTGGGTCCTTGATTGGTATTCCCGACATTAGGATAAGTCGTAGTGTTTTGATTGGGAGTGATTAATTTCCCATTTGTTCCATATGTCTTACGACCACTATCTATTTTGCTTGATCGATTCGGAGAGCACTCTGAGTACTTCATCATAGGTCCTTAGTGGGAATTTATAGACTTCTTCCTTTATCTCTCTATTGAGAGAATGAAGGAATAAGTCACATAGTTCCATTTGATCCATGTTCGGAGAACTTGCTTGATGAGTAGAGGACTGTATGCCATCTTTGAATGAAATGAGCAGCAAATTCATTGTGCTCTTGTTTAATGTGTAAGAATTCCCTGATCCCCATTCTTAACAATTTGTTCATGTCAAAAGCTTTGATAAATTCTGACACAAGTTGTTTGAATGAGTGTATCGAGGCTTCAAGTATTCTATAATACCAATCAAGGGCAATACCCTCTAAGGTCTTAGGGAATATCTTAGCAACAACCGCATCCCAAGGGAGTAATTCTCGAATGGCCATGGCATAGGCCTTGATATGTGCATTTGGATCTCCCTCCCCTTGAATTTAGGAAAATCGGGAAGAGGTCTTGGAAGCATGATGCTTCATATGGTGAAATCTAGAGGTCTTTTAAATATTCTGAGTAAGTCCCTACTACATAGGTCTCAACCATCGATGGTGCTTTGAGGGGGAGAGGTGGAATGGGTTGTTGATATGGCATAACATATGTATTTGTAGGGGCATAAGGAAACCCCTGTGGTTGAGTGAATGTCCTGAGAGAGAGAACATGTCTCCCTGTGGTGATTTTGAATACATGTTTAGATAGGGAGGAACATTGCTCTGATATGGGTTGTTTGGTATTAAACCAGGAGGTATCATGTTTTCAAATGGAACAATGTTTGAAAATGTAGTTCTAACCGGTGTTTGATGTGGATACCCATACGAATGTTGGGGAGGCATGCCTAATGTGCTTTTCTGTGAGGAGGTCAACTTGACTAGGATAATGCGGAGGGTTGGGAGTTCTTACTTGCCCCGAATATGAAGTTTGATTTGCTTGAGCAAGTTCTAGTCCTCTGACCCTCTCAACCAAAGTTGAGATGACCTCATTGGTGATGGCCTAGTTTTTTTCCTTGATGGCTATTGTGGTATTTTGAGGTTCAAAGGGGGTATGGTATCCTGTTATGAATTGTTCATTACTTTTCCCAAGTTCACCAAGAGTATTTTCCATTGGTGGAGGAATGGGGGTATTTTCTTGAAGCAGGGTGTCGGGTTGTGTTTGTAAAATTCCTAGAGGTGGATACATGTTTTGGAAGTGTTTCTCATTTTTGGTGTGGCATGCTAAGTACTCCTCATCCAAGAATGGGAGTGGATCTGATTGCCTACTGATTTGTGGTCTAAACAAAACTCGAGGAGATGAGCTGGATTCTCTAGTAAACGTCATGCTATTAGAGCTTGATGGCTCAAGTTGTTGTGTTTGTGTGAGTTGGTCTAGTTCCTCAATTTGGAATGAAGTACTAGCATTAGTCCCTTGAGGAGGAGTTTGTGATGAAAGGTAGTTGTTTGAGTAGTTGTCAGCCCATGCAGAAAGTGAGGGTGACTGTGGCCTATTTGATTGGCCATAATATGCTTTGAGACCTGAGAGAGGTCTTCCATATGCATCGTATCCCGACATATTCAAGGGGTATATAAATACCTGCAGAATAATGGGAAGGAGTGAAGATGGATGAAATAAATGGAAATCAGAAGGGAGCAGTTGTTCCTTTCACGTTGGGTTCACCAATTTTGTACGATAGAAAAGTGACATGTGAGCATGAGAATCGACAAGTAGCCTTTCTCCGTACCCGACCTCCCGAGGTCATGCCGAGACAGCCGGTGGAAATGAAATATATGCAGATGTGGAAAACTAGTTGGGCAATCTTATATCCTCAACACGCAATAATGGGATCTACGAGTCCAAGGAAAAGAAATCTCTCCTAACCTAAATTGGTGTAATGGATTGTTCAAATATAATAGCTTCTCGGAGGCTCCAATCAATGTCGAGCTCTACCAAGATCCTATCTATTGGCTATTGGACACGTGGAAAGTGACCTGTAGGTGCTTCATGTATATTTCTAGGACAAGGTCATGAAAGTGGTAGCGAGAGTTTTAGTGGATTTTAGGAAACTATGGGTGGTTTTTTGGTCTAACCCAGAAAATATTAGCTTGATTGGCCTCTATGTTTAACATGGAAAATTGTGTTATAATATCCGGTGGGAGTGGAGAGGATCTAAATACTAGCATATGTAAACTAGTGTCAATGTTTAATTGATTAGTAGGCCCGTTGGGTTGTGGGACCGGGATCACAACCATGAGTTCGTGGTTGTTGTGGACCTTTTATGGTCATGTGAAGAATCAATCTCTTCTTCCGACTATCCAATAGTCATAAATTTTTCAGCTTCTATGTTTAATACCAGGAGTTGTGCGATCTTCTCGGAATACCTTACGGGTGTTCTAGCAACTTGTATACATAAGCTTGTGTCTATGTCAATGAGAAGGTCTCCTATGTCTTGGTTGCGGAACTAATGAATCACAACCAAATGTTTTCTCTCTTTCAAGTTCTTGTATGGTCATGTGGATATCCTATCAAGGTAATCTATAGTTGGGTTGATTTGACCAGAATTCATATGCTTTGTCGTCTTCGATGTTTAATTCTCTCAATTTCTCACTAACTACTTGTGGGTTTGTTGTTGTTTGGAAGACGTGAATTCTAAGACCTTGATCTATATCTACTAATGTTGTGAAGAGATTTGGCTGAGGTATTACTTGGTTTAAATATGTAATCCTGGGCTCTCTGGGTCCCGTAATTGTCATGCAAGAGATAACCAAACTTAACTGAATGAAGTAAACTAATTATGAAAATAAATCTATGTTATGCTTATTTTTTTATTTTCAAAGATGTGAATTTGAATGAAGCTAAAGAGTGACTAATCTAATAAATTCATATAACAAGTGATTAATCTAATAACGGATTAAAACAAGCAAGGTAGCCAGATGTAGCTATTTTCTTGTGCACTTGTGAATTGATCCTGAATATAAATAACTAACTAATTTAATTGAAAGACCTTCAATCTTACCTCAGAAGTGAGGAATAAATCATAGCTTCTCAGAAGCTATTATTCCCACATGCTTCCCCGGTAATGTTGAAAGTAAGCTTAACTGAAATAAAATGATTTACTATTCTATTTGATATATTGTAACTACAACTTTGACAATTCAAACTTGGAGTTTACAAAACAACGGAAAATCCAGTTGTATTGTAGCTTGTCCCCTTAGTGTGATCTCTTTGTTCCTACGTATTCTCGTGAATCCAAAAAAGTGGGAATGTGACAAGTGATAACAGGAGAAGATGTTTGAACAATGGTAGCTTGGACGTAAGTCGAACATAATGCAAGTAGGAGAGGGATAACACAAGAGAACAAAGCTTGGCTATGTGATTCCTAATAGGATTGTTGCAGGGATACAACAAAAACACACTGAAATATCTAGGACCTATACTTCCTATGACAAAACAACAACCTATAACTCTAAGTAGAATCAAGATTCAAATGAACTTTAATCTAGAACTAAAACTATTTTATACTAAAGTCGGTTGTTTGGAGAACAACAATGGAACAAGATGAAACTAGAGAGATCCAGTGATCTCTAAACCAGAATTGTGGAGCCTTGAACTGAGAGGCTAAGAATTTTACAAAATCTAAACTTGTTGAGACTTATTGAAGAACTTTCAAACACACTAAATAATAAATCATAGAGGGAGAGGGGCCATTTGCTTGTAAACAAGCTTGGTATTTATAGCACTTTGATTTACCAAAAGGTAAGATCGAATTGAACTCTTCTATTATAAAAAAGAAATTACTATTTACCAGGTGGCTAAAAATTTAATGCAAGCAAGAGTGGTTGAGAATTACAAGTGCAACTTGATTTTTTACGTTGATGAATGCGTTAGAAAGTTCTGGAAAATGTGCACAAGACCACCGCCCAATGCAGGGTGGTGGTTACAGGACCACCGCCCTATCTCAAGCGGCGGTCCTATAACTAAAGACCAAAATGCAAGGAAAAGAGAGGAAAGGGGTTAGAACAAAGCATGCAAAGGCTGGATAAGGAATTTTAGGATGCAAATGTATACTCAATGTGCTTTTTGGATTCTGAACACCTTACGAAGAGATCTGAATCATCATTGGGGTTTTCGTAACCTCTTTCTCGCAAGACAAGATACAAACAATTTTGGGTATGCTCGAAGAGGTCTCTAGTTCCCAAGAACCCCTATCCTACCATGGGCACTTGTGTCCGACATCATCCGCGAGCTTTGGGATTAATCCTGAGCATTGATGACATAGTTCACCTTTTGTTCAAGTATTTTTACCAATCAAGATAAATTCTAGAGCTAGTATTAATCAGCTATGTCATTCTTTCTACATCTCTAGCTTAGGGTTTTGACTTTCTTTCTTGTTTATTGTTTGTGTCGTATTGAATTTATCAACTAGATATAATATTTTACATTTACTCTACAATTAGGATTTACAAAAGTTTTTTTTTTTTAAATCATTTGGTGAACCCATTGTTTGAACTCAACCTAGCTTCTAGGCACATTATCATCTTCTTAACATGGCTGAAATTTATCCACCCTTTTCTGATGAAGAACTTTGTTATCGCAATGCTCGTATAGCGAGAACATTCATAAGATTTAGATATGATTTTATTTGTTTCTCTTGATTAGGCCACCAATCTCACCAAGCTTAAAACTCCCATTTTTAAAATTGCTTTTATTCCCATTGTAACACAACCTCTTTCTTCTACCATTCCACCTACTTCTACTATTCATGTGTATATTCCTACTCCTACCAACCATTTCACTTCACCTCTTATTTCTCACACTCTATAAGTCTCTTCTTTTGGCACACAAGACCTAGATTCACTTTATCATGACTTACAAGTTCAGATCCATCAACTTCAACAGGATACTTCACGCCTCTCTCCATTTCTTGACTCCTCCTTGCTTCTTCATGCTCATTTCACACCCGCCATTTCTGCTTATGCATTTCCTTTCAAGTTCTTTAACCCTAAGTTTCCTACTTTCAATGGACATGGTGACCTTCAAAAGCATCTTCGAGCTTTTAATTTTGCATGTCTATATTATGCAAATGATCATACATTACTCGCTAAGTTATTTCCCGAAGTCTAGGATTACACCATGTGTTGGTTTTACGATCTACCTATTCATTTGGTAACATCTTTCACGCATCTAGTTGATTATTTTCTTTCTCATTTTTCAATTAATATCGACACTAAGATCTCTTATGCACAATTGGAAAAAATTAAACAAAGATCTAATGAACATCTAGCAGACTATGTTTGTTATAAGAACAATCTAGCTAAGATGAAAAATGTGCTCATTGATTTAGAACTATAAGATCTATTTGTTCAGAGTCTCTTACCACCACTACAGAGAGTGTTATCTTTGAAACCTCTCCTTATTTCAATTAATTATGCCAAATGCTTAAAATGCATGAATTCAAACTTTAATCTATGGGAAATCTCAAATACCAGGACGCTTCTTCATCTTCTTCTAATAGGTTTCAATCTAATCCAACATTCAAACCTTCTCCTAAACCTACTTCAAGCAAAGGTAATTTTAAATGTTGTCTCTCCTCTTGAAATTATTCAATGGAAACCTCCAAGGCATACTTTCACTAAATTTCCATATACAACTCAATTTCTACTTCCTCAACTTCTTGAAAGTGATCTCAAAGACTCTTCTAACTCCTCTCAATATCTATCCATCTAACCCTCATGTCCTAAATTATGATGAAAATGCTAAATGTGATTATCATCAATGCATTAGACATTATACTGATCATTTCTTCAAGCTTCAACATCTCATATAGGATCTTGTTGTCAATAACTCATTGGAGCTTCCCACTCTAACTTTGTCTTCTCAACCATTCAATTATAAAAATAATATCAAAATATTGAATGGACCTTTTCCTAAGCACAATACACAAAGTACTAATGCTTCGGATAATCGTACATATCACATTTTGTCTCCTACTTCATCAGACCCCCTTGATTTTTTTGGTCACTCATATTGATGCATCACCACCATCTATCACATTTTCAAACTACGATTATTATGCCACATTCTCTTATAATTCATTACACATCAATGCTTCTATTGGTTCATACAATGTCAATAATACCATGATCTATCTAGAGGCTCCTATTTGTGTGTGCTCTATTACACTTCTTATGGCTATCAAATGTCCAATTTTTGCTATTTCATATCCAAATTCTAAATCTTTTTGTTACATTAGGTTTCCCATTACTTGTTGGGCCTCTTAATATGATCATTTCATTCACTCTGGAATCTTCAATCAAAGATTGTGATATGTTCTTATGTCTCTAATGGATTTACGCCACTCAATCTATTCCATCCATGAATCATATATGCCTTAAGTTCATTTACAATAAACAATTTGTCACTGTTAAAGGCATTCCACGATTTCCACTGTTGCCTCTACCTCCTCTTGATGACATTCTTCCACCACCTTCAACATCTAGGTATCCTAGGCTTCTTAATTCTAAGGAACATTCAACACCTACTTATCATATTCACACACGTCCTACTCGCGACACTTTCATCCTCATAGGTCCACTATTCCATCTCATCAAAGATAAGTCCCCTACTCAAGAAGCCCCTTCACATAGGTGTTCACCACATTCTTCACCTCATAGGTTTTCTTCACATACATTCTCACCATCTTTTTCACCTCATATGTCTACTTCACATAGGTTTTTACCACCTCCCTCACCATATATGTCTCATTCACATGTACATCTCTACTCTCATACTCCACCCATCTTAGAGCATTTTCACATGCCTTTATCTCCTTGGACATCAGGTGGAGGACCCTTTCCCTTAACTCTCATCAAATAGCTTACTTATCATTCACCCACATGGGGGCATCACACTTTATCCCCCTTTACTCATTTCCAAATCTTTATATTCTCTACACATGCACATTACGCTCTACGCTCTACATCTAATCTCTTTTATACATAATGATACACACACCTTGTATTGTCACTACCCTATGATACACTCTAGTTCCATGGTTCATACTAAACTATTGAGGGTATAAATATGAAATGAAGCTCACCTCACTTACACTCTTTACGCTCTATGCTTTGTTGATATATTTTTCTTGTGCACATTATCAAACCACTTCCCGATGATGTAATCTTGTTTTATGGTTCATTCTTGATTGTTCACGAGTCTTTTATAAATAAAACTCATCTCATACTCATACAAATTTGTTGGTGGGCACACTTTTGCCCCTATCACTTTCATATTTCATACCATTCCATCTCATTTATGCTTCGCACATTTCATATCTTTTTGCACTTACTCTTGCTTCCACATACTTACAAGTACACTTTGTTTCCCATGCTGTCAGACGGATACAAGGTATGTCAATATTTTTCTATATACACATCTCGTGTTCACTTGTTCTTTATTTGTGAATGTATGCTTCTTCCGTGTCCTTACACACTTTCGCAATGATGCTTGGCACTACACCTCTTACCAAATCCACCAAAGCTCATGGGGGAATTTACTTTCTTACACATTACAGGTGTTATTATTTCATTATATACTACTTCTTCTTCTTATTAACACATTAATTTACATGGATACATACATGCTTTAAAATAATTTTTATATTTCTAACATGATAATGGGTGCTTCATGTGCAATATTTTTTTGTAGGAACTATTTTCCACCATGGTTTTCTATTACACTTTGCTTGTCATTGCTTTCTACTTGTATGCCATTGTTTGTGGGCTATGCCTTATGTATTGTTTGATCATTTCTCACATGATTTTGGTTGTTTCGACCCTAATTGTCTTGTGACATTGTGAGTGATGTCCTATGTTTGAAATCCAATTTTTGCGGTTCAACTTGTATGCACATTTTCTTGTTACATTTTTCTATGACATGTTTGTTACTTTTTCTATTAACACATGTATCTAGCCACTTTTTTTACATGTGTCTTGGTTTCTACCATGCAAATTCCCTCCCCCTGGATACGATTCGAATAAGCATCATGTCTTCTCTTTAGGCTGCATACTCTTACATATGTCACATGTACCCCAAATGAGGGGGGAATACATTGGGTGAACAAATTTTCCTATTCAATATTTCAAAGATATAACACAATATAGTACAACACAAATTCGTGATAGGAACACAACTACAAAACAACCCAAAATATGACTTGGGTTCTTAGCACAATATAAATACCAATGTCCATGCATAGATAGGGGCACCCGAGTGTCTATTTCCTCCCCTTGGTTCTAATGTCCGGGGTCACACACAATATATTTCTCGGATCATCATAGTTCACAACAGCTTTACAACTCATTTTGACAAGATCAAGAATAGTCCTCCAAAGTAAGTAGCATGTATGCAATATCCATTTCATTCGGAACAATAATATAATTAGAACAAATTAGGGACAACAAGAACAAAGTAGGAACAAACCATCTATAGTGGTGTTTATTGGGAAGATTCATGGAAGGAAAGTAACATTATAACTTTATCCCCACAACTTGCTCTTTAGCATGAGATCGCCCAAAAACTTGCACTTGGCGTGAGATTTCCCCAAAACATGTTCTTGGCAAGAGATCTCCCAAAAACTCGCTCTTGGCATGAGATCCCCAAAAACTCACTCTTCACAAAAGTGCTAGCTTCAAGACTTTTTCAATCCTTTTACATTATTTTATATCAGTGCATGCTTTCCTTTTAAACACTTTAACATATTTTTATATACTTTTACATACTTGGATCACATTTTTCATCTACAAAAATTTGAATACTCTTTTGCTCTTATTTTTGCAAGTCTGTCTCTATAAGAAGTAGAAATAACAAGCTACAACAACAACATGTACAATATGGTACAACACATATGCTTCATCCCTAGGATCACTTTCCTTTCCTAGTTTCCACACTTCATTTTCACATCATTCCACACTTCACTTGTCCACTCGGCATGCTACTCACCACATGCTCTACATATCAAAGGTACACATGTCTTATATACACTATTTTATCATTATAAAGTATTCACTCAACAACATAAAGTGGGGGCAAATGTAGATTCCAAATTATCCACTTGGGTACATTTCTAGGTCCATAAACACATACTAGGATTCATACATGATTCCTAAGTGAGAAAGCTAATAATTGACGTCTTTATTTGGCCTTTTGTATTTGTTTCTTGTTTTCTATCCAGCTTGTACACCCTACAACCCAATGGTATTTTAGTTGTTTATCATTTATGGCTCAAGACACCAAGGTGCCCACCGGATAAGAGTGCCCAGTGTAGACAAAAAATCATGCACTTTAGACATTATTTAGTCTCAGTCTCATACTACTCTTCATATGTTTTTTGAGTGAAGAAAGTAGTAATTAACTCATGTCCTTTTTCCATTTTACTTTTCTTGTTGTTGTCACTATAGACCTCCGGCATCTACTCACCTAGTCAGGTTTTCCATTTGGTGTCATTTTATCTCGATAGGGTGCCCCATGTGCCCCGGTCCCATTTGGGGCACCACCGAGCCTTTTTTACACTTTCTGCCACTTTTTGGCACTTTCTAGCAATTTGGGCTTTTTATCTTTTTAGTGGTCACCTCTTCGGGGTTAATTATGAAATTAGAACAAGAGAACCATATAAATATAAAGTTATGATACCATAATGAGGGACACTAAGCACTACTATCATAACCTAAGGTTTCATCCATCAAAGGCTCCATTTACATCCATCTAGCTCCATCACAAGGCATAAGGTTAGTTCATTTGCATCACAATGCATAGTAGGGAATTTTAATCTATTCCATCCACCATTTTATTGCATTTCTACACATAGCTATTTTTCTCTAATTTCACAAAGTGTGACATAACAAGAGAACCTAGGGAATTATTACACACACACATAGAACTACATCAAGTCTGAGATGTAGTGCAATGCTCAGTTAGTAAGTCCACCATCATGGATCGGTGAGGACAGTCTAACCCCCTCATATGTATTTTTCTTTTTTAGAGGTGTGATGTTTGTCTTGGGGTTTCTGCAAGTATTTTATCTATCTCTTATTATCAACGACATCCAATGCATTTCAATGACATACATGTGATAGGAAAAAAATTTAGGCAGTCATTCAACACACCTTAGAGGAGGTTTACAAATATTTTTCATGAACCAGGGAACCTATATCTTAGACAAGAGCACCCCAGTGTGCCCCATTCCAACC
Organism: Taxus wallichiana var. yunnanensis; assembly: GCA_018340775.1. Taxonomy (NCBI): domain Eukaryota; kingdom Viridiplantae; phylum Streptophyta; class Pinopsida; order Cupressales; family Taxaceae; genus Taxus; species Taxus wallichiana. The sequence goes on from CM031235.1 coordinate 705,448,140, forward strand.
TATTATTCTAGATCTATACTTTATGTAGCTTTTGTGTGATCATTCATGCATTTGTTTGATCTATTATTATCTACGACACAGTCCCAAATAGTCATCGAATCAACTAAGCTCTTCTTAACCCTTCTTACACTTTAGGGTTTCATATTTCTACTTAGTTGCTTGGGTCCTTTTTTAATTCATTTAGCTTTCATTTACACATGCTCATAATATTATATTAACTTAGAATAATTACACATTTTATTTAATCATTTTGGTGAACCATACATACGACACTACCTTCCACTTAGGGCTCTCATTCTCTTCTTCACTATGGTTCACTCTTCTGATGATTTTTCTGAGGCTCATCTTAAAGCCATCAATGACCATATTGTTGAGCATCTCCAAGATCTAGTATTACATTTACATGTTTCTCATGAGGAAGCTACCAATTTGGCAAAACTTAATGCTTCCATGGCCATCTCTACTTATATGGTTTCCCAACCACTCATTTTTACTCTTTCACCCATTTCGAACATTCTTGTTTGTTGAATGGATTTTATGCATGGTTCGATACACAACCCTAGGCAGCCATGGGATAAATCCCTTTCATTTAACAGTGAATCTCCCATGTGTGCTCTATTTTTTTATTTTATGACCTATTTTAAAATAAGTTTAGGGTATTACTTTAATTGAATAGCTCATGCACCATAGCTAAACAATTTTGCAACAAGTAAGCAATTTTACTATGAAGTGATTACTAGGAAGAGTAAGAATGGAATGTGGAAAATAAGAATAGCTTGTGAAGAAGAAGTGTTCCTAGTAACCAGTAGATAGCAGAGCAAGTTACGGTGACACAAAATAAATGAATATTAAATTATTCTTACAACATTAAGCAAATGAAAAGAAGCATACTCATATGAAAGCTAAAGATAACACAAAGTTTACCATTATCATTCATAACTTGTATAGTAATACTTTAGTAGACACAAAGTTCAACCAAAATCCTCCTTTCTTCTTATTCAACTTTCAACTGTTTACAATATGCACATCTAATTATTTCAATGCAAATTTTGAAACAACCATGTACAATGTAAAACAACAGTTTGCTAAAAATTCATATATACCTTTGACATGTATGTCTCTTCTTATATTTATAGTTATCATAAGTAAATAAAAAGATACAATATCCATCATACTTAAATAAATTAATAACTAAAAAATAGTTAGGAGTTGAGAAATTTTCTCCTCAAAATCTTCATTACATGCCACATAGAAATTTGGAATGTTCTACTATTAAAACTAGAATAACCGACTCATCACTATCACCAAGTAATTGACTTTATCAAAAAACTTAAAGTAACGGTGATTAACCACCAAGTTACTTAAGTCTTACAATGAATATACTTGAAGAGTTAGAGAAGAAGAAGAAAATAAGAAGAAGAAGAAGTAAAAGAAGAAGAAGAAGAATTATTCCAAATGCACAACTTCATTTTTCCTTATTCTTTTCCTCATCTTTTTCTTCAGTTTCATCTTCATCTACATCCCTCTTCTTTTCCCGATACTTGGCATATTGATCTATCATGCATTTGATTACATCATTATCTACCTTCATAGTAGCCTCCATCTTTGTTTCCAATGTGAATGATTCCTTTTCCAAAATATTACAAAGAACCCTAACCTTCCCAAGACATGACCCTAAATAATAAACATCTTCTTGAAGTTTTGACAATTTCTCCAGGGATGTACAACTAAAAGGAGTGATGGCATTATTTATTTTTTCTTTGAAGTAATTGAAGGAATTCTTCAATGTATTTTGGAGGTTTTTCAGTGCCATACTTTGTTAAGTCATAAATTCCATCATCTAGTTCATCCAAGGCTGGCTCAACCTGTTCTTCCAAGAGCTGCATCTTTTGTATTATATGCTTAAGAATTATTATCTAAATGAGAGAAGAAGATGTTGTTGTTTTTCCTTTTTCACTAATCCATCTAGTACCATTTTTTCTTTAATCAACACATTATCAGGAAGTGAGTCTATCTCTTGAAGACTCTGAAGTTACAACTCAATAATTCCACATTCATTGTCATCTCTAACTTTAAATTCTTCAATTTATCCCACTTTTCATGGCACTCTTCTGTTTTCACAAGTATCTCCTTATAATAATTTGGCCACCTTGGTCATGTTAGCCACCCATTCATCCACAACCTTTTCTTTGTCACCATTTTCCCATTATGGTGATCACTTGAGGATTCACCTATTCTCCTGTTAATATTGGTTGTGTTGAAGACCTTGCAACCTTCATGATTATATCACACAACTTGGATGTTTGTTCTTTCAATTTGGTATTATTTTCCTTCTCTTCATCCAACTTAAGAAAAAGGATATTGATTAGAGTTTGTGTGTCTTTCTTTAATCCTTCAATGGTGACTTCTCCTAGGGGTACCCTTGTTATCACCAAATATTCTCTAGTCAATTCTTCTTTATTTACCTTTACCCACAAATGGTGTAGATACTTTAGAAAATTTCTTTCCAAAAGGTTCAATTATCATTTTAGAGGTCACCTTGGCTACTTTGGATCTTCTTCCTTTTTTTCAATACTCTTCAACAATTGAAGATCCATTTCTTCTAAATTAACCACTTCTTAGAACTAGGAAGTGTCTGTGTAGCTAACCAAGTTGCAAAATATTACCTTGAAGAATCTTGGGAACTATAATGAACAACCATTTCCTGACCAATCACTTCTATAGATGGAATTACAATTGTTTATGTTTGTTTCTCGGGATTTTTAGGAAGACCATTGTAGCAAAAATTTATCCAATTTGGACATCTTTTAAATCACCAAATAATCTTCAATTTCCTTCTCTTCTTCATTCCTTGTATCAACATCACTTTCATCTTTTTTTTTCTTTCTTCTCCTTCTACATTGGAGGTAATAATTCTTGATACTTTTTTTCATGAAATGAACATCTCCTCCACTTTCTTTCTCAATTTCTCCCTCTTCAACCTCCACATTTCTCTTAATCATTTTCCATTGGTTGAGATACCTCATGGAAGATGATCCTTCCACAACAATATTTTTATCTCCTTTGGTTGAGAAATTTTTCTTCGAAGATGGAGGAGGAGGAATGTTCGATGGAGAGAAGGAGGGGGAATGAGGAGATGGAGCTTTTAAAACAACTGAAGGAAACAAGAATGTAACTGGCTTGAATGGTGGTAACATAACCTCTCCATGTGTAGGAGGGTCTTGAATGGTAGGAGAATAATAGATGAAGATACCAATAAATGAGAAGTATCACTTGAAGTAGCTTCTAAAACTAGATTTTTCTCTGGAGATGTTTTCTTTGGAGGAACTCATTTGGTTATGGGCTTCTTGATTGGTTTCAATTTTTAGCCCCTCCACTACTCTCTCCTGGTCCTTCCTTTCTCTTCGTTCCCCTTGGTTTATTTATATCATTCATTATAGATTCTTCTTCGAGAAATAACCTTGATCAAGTACCCAGTTAGAAGTATAAATAAACTTTGTTATGTTCTCTCCATAATTTTCTTGGATTTATTTCTTACTGACTAAAAATGGAACATCATCACCTCCTTCTTCATAGTAGGCATCTGAAATTACTTTCCCATCATCTGGAGATTCTTTGGAATTTTTTCCAATCCCAAGCTTAGGATTTTTGCACTTTCATTCTACTATAATCTCTTCTTCTGATTTCATATTCATCTCTATAATCAATCCAAATCTCCAAGTTAGTATAGAAAATGTATCACTCCAATGAAACTATTTTCTAAGCAATATTTATGTAGTAAAAATTTAGTCTAGCCTTATAGTCTGCTTGAGTATAGTTGTGGAACATTTATTTGGAAACATTTTGAGCTTTATGGATGTTGGCAAATTATGATAACTCCCATGAAAAACAAAAAACTAAGGTTTCTCGAAGTCCTTGTTGTAAATCATGAAGTTCCACGAGTGAGAATTTAGTTCAAGTAAAATCCACCTATCACTAGGATACCTTGGGAGTTTTAGTGGTTTTCCTGAGAAACCAAAAACTCTCAAATATGTGAAATGAGAGAACTAAATAAAGATACATCCATATTTTGAATTCACTCAATATTCCATCAAAGAGCGATCAGTTACTCTGTCTTTCGAGTTTCGCATCAAGTAAAAATTTGTAAATGAGCTTCATGAGAATATATCATTAACCTTATTAGACTCTTCAAATCCACATCGAAAATACCTAAATCATCAATTTTAATATTCATGGATAGGGTTCTCATTCACCTTACCTTTCCCTTAATTTAGAAAAATTATTTCCATATTACTCATAAACATACAAGATAGGAAGTCATCTTGAAGTCAAAGTGTTTGGGTACATTTTTACAAAATTAACTCCAATGTTTATTACTAAAATCTCATCTCACCCAAATCAAAGTACTAGGTTTCCATTCTTAATCCAATCTAAAAATAATACATCCATGAAGAAAAGTGTTTGGCATTTTTCTCTCCATTGATTTTACACAACAGTTGAGTGATATCATCTAATGTGTGGACCAAATATCCCACCTCACAATAGTTCTAGGAAATCTTTATGCCTACTTTTTCCTTCAAATAACTCAAGTTCATGATCTAAATGGCATTTGTCCTAATATTCTTTCATTATTCATCATCCTTCTCCATACTAACACCCAGTACTTTAGGTGTAGTAGGAATCTTCAAGAAAAATTAAATAAATGAGCATCAAGTCTCACCACTAGATTACTAAAGCATCCTTCTTGTCCTTTTCTAAGAATCATAATGTTTAGCACATTCAATATCTCTCAATTCAAAATTGAGAAAATCTTAAAAGCCTTTTAAATCAACCTACTCCTAGGCAATTGTGACACATGAGTCTGTTTATTATAGCCTTGATCTCTCAATCAATTCAATGATGGAGACATGCCCCATATCTAGTATCACTAATTTATGTGAGCTTGGACACAATGCAAGACTCCACTGGATAGCCTTTATATTCATACTTCATTTTTCTTTCTTTGGCTTCACCAACTGATTTAGCTTTCCTTTTCCCTTCTTGGCTTTGGAAGTTTCCTCAATAGTAAGATTAGGATCCTCTCTATCACAAAACTTCTTCTTCTCCCCATTTAACTTATCACTTACTTAAATTGATTCTTCTCTTGCCTTAGACATTTTCTCTCCTTCAAGTAACGGTGTGTTCCAATTACTAAATATTAGCAAATGTCCCTTATTTAAATATAGAACTTAAGTCAAGACACATTATTTCAATTGCATGTAGCTATTCAAATTCATTTTGGTCATGAAAGAGCATTAAAATTCTTTTAGAAGTGAAGTTCAAGGTTTGTTAGAAGTGATGAAGTGAAATAGTTCACTTTGTAGTTCATTGTGGATTTTCGGGTGCTACTACTTGAGACTTGGAGTTAACAAGCAGAAGTAATTCAATTTTTGTGCAATATAGGAGAAGTAACAACTTTAAAATATCGTATATATGAGAAGTAATTGGCCTAGGTTTAGTGCAAAACATATGAAGTAGTGACTTTTGGTTTAGCACAAAACATATGAAGTAAAAATTTTGCCAAAAAAACTTGTGAGACAGAAGTAATGAGTAATCAGTTTTGCGTAAAGCATAAGGAAGTAGAAGTAATGCCAAATAGTGCAATGCATAAGAAGTAGTAAGCCATCAATTTAGCACAACTCAAGTAATGAAGTAAAAGTAGTTCTAATCACCAATACATGGGAAGTTTTAAGTAGTCAGTAGCAAGCAAAGTAATGTGTTCTAAAAGCACATTACATAGGAAGAAAAAGACATTAAGATTCTCGTAAAAATGTAGTGTTTGAGTGGATAATTACTTCAAAAACACTACTTCTCCAAATGAAAAGTAGAAGTAAGGTAGAAGTTTGCAATGAAAGATAATGGATTTACGTATATTGTGGTATTTGCACAAATACTTTACTCCTATTTAACCATAAGAAAAATAAGTTAAAATCACTGCATAAAACAATAATAGAAGACATTCAAAACAACACAAACAAAGAGAAAGGTAACACAAGAGTGATTCCACAATGTTTTATGTGGTGATTTGAGACTAATTTGCTTTTTTAAATAGAAATAAGTTTCCTAAACCAAATACATAGAAAGGAATTACTCAAAAATACAAGGAAGAAACAACGATCTTAGGGAAAAATAGGGCTTTTTGAAATGGTGAAAATTTTAAAGGATTCCACTTAAAGGTAAAAATGGGCTACTTTAAATATCAAAACCATAATCCCAATAAACAATAATGCCTAATTTTAAACAACTTTACCAAAACCCACATTCTAGAGAACAAGAAAAATACCCATAAGGGGAAAAAATAAGCAAAAATAAAACAAACTACAAATAAATAAAAAAAAGAAAGAAAAAAAAGTACCAACCTCTCCTACAAATGGGTCAAAGATGGAATTTTGTAAAAATCTTCTCTCAATTGATCACATGAAGTTTTCATGGTTTGGGAGAGAAAATTCTTCTCTCTGAATAAGTAAATGAATGATCTCGATGTGGAATTACTTGAGATTATATATTTTCCATGTCATTAAATGCAGGTCATATAATTACCATGTCATCACTCCTCTTATATGCGGATTTTTTAGACAACTTCACTTCATTATTTTAAAATAGTAAAGCAACTCCCCAAACACCGATAACTTAAATGACTAGTTATACGTGGTCTTTGAGACTTACTTTACTTTTCTTATTTTTAAGAAGTAAAGTTGTTTGGGTTTAGTACAAATAAGACAAGTAATAGGGTGTTGATTTAGTGCAATGAATAGTCTTAGTTTAGTGGTGTTTAGAAAAACTTTTACTTTCTTAATAATAAGAAGTAGAAGCATATCAATTTAGCACAAAGCTAAGAAGTAAAACTTGAGTTTAGCGCTAAACTAGGAAATCTAAGCCATTTATGTGGTTTTTAAGACTACTTGTCTTATTGAATTTTAACAAGAAGAATTACTTCCAATCAACGTAAAGAAGAGAAGTCTATCCAAATCAGGTTTTTGGATATAAACAACTTATTACTTAGAAGTAAAGCACTCTAAGAAACCCGATAACTTAAGAGAGCAAGTAATTGATTTTCCAGGGATTTTAGGCATTTTGAGTATATGGGTATTTCATAAATTAACCCCAAGAAACCTCCTACAACCTCTTGAAGAATTATAAAGCACTCCTTAACCCAAATGAGTTAAGGTAAACAACCTAAACACACTAAAAAACAACCTAAAAGATAGAAACAACATGAACACAACTCATCACAAGACATGAAAACTCAAAATTTTTTAAAGGGGTACCCCAAATTTCTAAGTGAAATCTTGGGGACACCAATTGGCTCCATCTATGGACATATTTGTTTCTTCCCAAAGGGAAGAAATGAAGATGAGATCCCAGCATCTCTGGTTTCAATCCTTGTTCATTGGTTTGAAGTCACGAAAGGGAAACACAAACAAAACATACAAAACTAACCCTAAGAATTTATTTATATACATACAGTTTTACCTTGAATCATCAACTCTTGTAAATATTCAGATGCTTCCCATTGTATGGCAGAAATTTCAACTCCATCCTGGTAGGCAAGGATGAAACTATCAGATCTAGCAACAACAACCGAGAATCATGAATGGCCCTTCCATAATGAATCAAATTTTCCATGCATTCCTTTAGGCTCATTCTTCTTATCCCACAAGAGCACCTAGTCTTCAACATCAAACTTCCTCAACTTTGGATTTCTTTTCAAAAATCATATTGACCTTCTTTTGATGTTCATCCAATCTATCTGCTACCTGAACCCATACTTCTTGTAATTCAACCAAATACATTATTATTTTATCAAGTGCATCTTGATATGTGGTATCCTCTAGGGCCTTGGTGAGCTACAGAGTAGGTAATTCAAGAGTAATAGGTAATTCAACATCCTTCCCATACAAAAATTGGAAAGGAGACATACCTATAGCCTTCTTAGGAGTAATCTATCAACCCAAAGTGCATCAAATAACTTCTTATGCCAAGTCCTCTTGATTTTATCTTGTCAAATTTTGAATGATTTTATCAAATTCTTATTACATTCCACTTCACTTTCTCATTCCCTTGAGGATAGTAATTAGAAGAATGAACTATTTGTATTTTGTATGTGTAACAAAAATCAACCAGCTCTTCAGAGGATAAGTTTGCAACATTATCTTCTACTATCTTATTTGGCACACCAAACCTTATGATGATATTCTCCTTAATAAAGTTACACACTTCCTTAGAAGTAGCACTCTTAATGGGAAAAACTTCTACCCACTTACTAAAATAATCTATAGCAGTGAGAATGTAATGGTGGCCAACACTAGAAGGTGGATTCAATGTACCAATGAAATCAATGCCCCACTACTGAAATGGTTTTCTATCACAACTAGTTTTAGAGGTAGAGCTGGAAGCTTAACACACCCAAAAAACTATTGACATGCTTGACATTTAGAAACCCAATCAGTTGTATCTTGGAAAAGAGTGGGCCAATAATACCTTTCCTAAAGAATCTTATGTGTAGTAACCCTTGCTGAGAAATGACCTCTGCATGCTTTTTCATGAAATTTTTCAAGAAATCTCTCCTGCTTGAGAGTGATCTACACACCTGAGAAAGACACCATCTATCCCTTTTTATACAAGCCATTGTCCCAAAGAAAAAAAATCCTTGATTTGAGCTTGATAGTTCATTTTTCCTTGTGTGTAAGATGATCTGACATTCTCCATATGTGAGGAAATAAACAATCTTACTATACCATTCATCCACAAAATTCACAAAGAGAACCATAGGTAGATCCTCATCATCCTCTAAATCATATTTCCTTTTCTCATTCATAACCTCACAAAGCCCTCTTCCTCACACTAACTTTGTAATCTTAATATCCAAGTCATATTCTTGCACCTTTTACCCAAGTGCCTCTTAGTATCCCAACTCTTGTTGTGTTAAAATGGACTTAATGACATTATCGTGCACATAGAAAAAACAAAAGATGTGAAGAAAGAATGTAGTACCTAAACACTTTCCATGCCTTAACAACCACATACACATACTTCTCCATGGGAGTATACTTCAATTCATATGATTTTAAAGGTGTACTCATGAAATAAATCAATGGGCCTCAATGTCCTCCTCATTCCTCTAGCATCAAAATTGTTGACATTGTGTGTTCGGAGGAGTAACAGTAGAGGATAAACTCCTTACTAAAATCTAGTGATACCAGAACTGGTGCTTATGAAAAATCTGATTTGATTTTCTCAAACACTTTCTTTCCTTCTTCACTCCATTTGAAGTCTTGTGTCTTCTTCATCATGTTCGAGATATGATGGGTTAATTCAAAGAAATCAGGAATAAACCTTCTCAAAAAATTAACCTTACCAAAGAAGGAATGAACTCCTTTCTTAGAAGTTGGTAACGAATTTGAATATCCCACACTCTCTAGATCTATCTTGGTTCCTTCTTTTGAGACAATATGTCCAAGCAACTTTCCTTCAATTATGGAAAAGATTGAATTCTTAGGATTTAGAGATCTCGTGCTTCCTTCATTAGGTGAAGACTTCTTCTAAATCAACAATGTGATTACCTCTTGCCTTAGAAAAGACTATCAAATCATCAGGTAAACCACTATGCTTCTATCTTTGAGATGAGAAAATGCCAAATCCATCCCTTTGAAATTATTTCCAACATTAATTAACCCAAAATGCATCTTTTGATAAGTAAATGTTCCCATGGTGTGATGAAATCATTTCTTATATTGATCTTCTTCAACTACCTGAATCTAATTATAGCCAGAAAAACCATCAAACATAGATAAATCTCTCCGAGTGGTAACCACTTGGAGAGTATGATCCATAATGGGAATAGGATAATTATCCTTCAATGAAGCTTGAATTCAGATTGTGAAATTCCACACACAATTGAATCTCACCATTCTTCTTTCTTATAAGCACTATGTTTTCCAACCATCATAATGATGAATTGGATAAATTATATTTACATCTAGCAAACTTATGAAGTTAAACAAATATGTACCGAGATGATTGGATTATGCCTCAAAGCTTTTCTTGAAATGTTTTTTTTTCTTAATTCAATGGAATGTAATGTTACACTTCTACAGGATAATATGTTTTCAAGTCTTGTAAGACCAGGAAAAAACATCAAATGTAATTTTTTTAAAGCCTTGTGAAATCTTCTTATTCCACATTTCAATAACATTTACCCAAATTCACCAACTTGGGTTCATCTTCAGCTCCTAGATTCAATGGTTACACCTCTAATGAAGAACTTCTCCATATTCTTTATTTTTCTTGAGAAATTGATCATGCTTATCAAACATTTCTTCAAGAGATACCAAACCTTTAGGAATTTTATTTCCTTTAAGTGAATAATCTCTTTACTTCCTTCAAGCTCTGGATCAGTCTCACCAATAGTTGTCTACCTGGAAGTGAATTACTTCCTTCAAAGTATAACTCATCAAAGTTGTCTTATTGATTAAAAACACACAATATCTTTGATCATCATTGAAAACTTGCCACTGATCAACGTTATCTGAACCTTTGGTTGGAATACCTTCTCCACTTTGTAATCACCTTGTCCAAATATAGTAGGTGGCTGATCTGGATTTAGAAGAGTTGTAATGATCTCCAAAGAATATACCTTGGAATTTTATCTCTGGGAATTAAAAGATGGAGAGAAAGCTACAAAATCCATGGTGGCAGAAAATACATGGTCTCTATAGTGTCTCAGTTTGTCCTTTTTTACTTGGTACTGACCTCATATTTGCTTCACAATGAGTTCAACATATCCTCTTTCTTGCAAAAACTTCACTCCTATTCTCTTAGCTTTCTCCATTCCTAATATCAGCACCTCATACTCTATTGTTTTATTAGTGTTATCAAACATAAGTTTAAATGAATGAGAAAATACCTTCCCTTCAGGAGAAATCAACACCCCGCATCCAAGAGAGAACAACATGTCATCAAACTCAAGAGTCTAGATCTTGTCATCTTTTGCATGTGAATTATGAGTTGTGGGTTGGGGTTCTTCATTGTCCAAATCCAAATAATAAACTCCATGATCTGATTCTTGGAAAATAATTTGAGACCTAGGATCTTCTAACTTGGAGACTATGTATTTAGACTTCTTTGGTTCATGTTGTTCACTCAAATCAATTAGATACCAACATTTCCAACCTCTTTCACTTATTTGATTGGAATGTGCACACAAGACCAATCTATTTTCACCTCTCCTTCCAATTATTTGTAGAATTTTCTACTCAACAACATACCATAAGAAACTAAAATATCTTCTACCAAGATTATAATCTTCAATCGTTTGTCTATGAACGTTGATAGGACATTTGAGCATCCTTGATTTTTCCAATGAGAGGAACTTGTCTCTCCATCGAATAACACCTTCCAATTGTTTTGGTTAATGTGAGTCCCAGAGCATCTGCAACTTTAGCTGGAATTACATTGTCATAAGCTCCTGAATCTAAAATACAATTTCTCATCTTAAAACCATTAATAAGTAATGAAACATAAAAGGGTCAATTCTCTCATACGATGTAGGGGCAATAGTTCCAGCATTATTTTTGGGAGGAGTGTTCTTAGGATTAGAAAAAATACCTCTTGAAGTATTGCTAGGAGAATTATTTAGTCCATTGCTCTATACATACCTCACTAATTTTTTTAATTTCTTAGGAAAGGCCCTCAAATACTAAGCCTCGGACATTTGTATCTTTGTCCTCTCTATGTGTTTAATAATATCAAAAGATGGAATGACTTGTAATCTTATTGACTTCAAAAACTTGTCCCACTATTCTCTACAATTGATTAGGAGAAGAATTTATCTACTTATCTCTTGGAGCCAAGGAAGAGGAAGTGGACTACCTCTCTTCAGAATAGTAACATTTGGTCCATGCATCTTTTTCGCTCCCTCCTCTCCACTTAGAAGAAGCCTCACCATCATGCTACATTTGATATCTTATAAACATTACAAATGTGTGGCCATCACTATCTTCGAGAGATTTGTAATAGCCTTCCTCGATTCATAATCTAGGTAGCCAATATTGGAGTCACCAAAGAAGGTCTACAAAATCTTCATCTTCAAGTAATTCATTATTAGCAACAACATGATCTTCTTCATTCATCTTTTACCACCTCTTCAGGAGAGTGTTCTCTTTGAGACCTCTCCTTCATTCGACAAAATTTTTCATACTATTAAGCTCCATGAAACCAAACTTTTATCCATATGCAAGCTTAAATATCAAGAACAAGCCTCATTTTTGCTTGTTTTCCAAATAAGACACCATTCAATCCATCTGCAACTAAACCAACTGACACCAAAATTACTATTAATACAGTCACTACTCCTAAAGAGGTTCATTCACCACCACCTAGGCGTATGTTTACTAACTTTCCTATGGCCCCACATCTCATATTGCAAAAAATTCTTGAGAGTAATCTTATCATGCTTCCTCCACCACTCGAAGTAGACCCATCACGACCAAAATATAGGAATTACAACAAGAACTTATGATGTGACTATCACAAATGTGTAGGACACTTAATGAATTGATGTTTCAAGCTCTGCATAATCATCCAAGATCTTATTGATAACAATAAGCTTAAATTTTTGGAGCCTACTTGAATTTCCACCTAGCACTGACAAAGGTAAACTCAAAATCTTTAATAACCAATCTCAACAACGTGACAAGAAAGTAGTTGAATCTTTAGCTAATCATGCATACCACGCAATGTCTCCTCTTGCTTTAGGGGCCCTTGACTTTTTAGTTACACATATTGATGCTTCACCACCAATCATCTCTTTTTCTAACCATGACTATCATGTAACTTTTACATCTAATCACCTACATATCAAAGCATCTATTGGCTCGATCCCCATCAATAATACTAAGGTTGACCCATCTTGTCCTATTAGCACATGTTCTATTCCATTTCTTCATGTCATCGGTTACCCTCAATCACAAATTGAATACCCTCTAAACAAACCATATGGTGTTGTCAAACTACACGTTACGGTTGGTCCTCTCACTTTGTTTGTCCCTTTCCTTGTTGGGCAAGTAGTCAATGGTTATGACATGCTACTAAGAATCAATTAGATTCGTAATCTTAATCCATTACATCAATGAATTATTTGTGACTCAAATTCATTCATAACAATTAGGTTATCTATATTGATGGTGTACCCCATCTATTCCATGGTCGTCATCTTCTCGAGCGTAAAATCATGCACCTCCTACATCATCTAGCACATCATATTCTATGTTGTTAAAATATCAATCTACTCCTAGTTCACCTACTCGTACATTATCTATGCGATCTCGCCACTCCGGTATTCCTACACATAGGTATCGGCATGTTCCTTAGATAGCGATTCGCACCTCAACGTAGGCTACCACCTCGTTTTATTCCATGTGGGATTCCATCATCTATGCACTTCTTTTCACGTAGATCTACATCACCTACACATTTTGTCACACCACAACATTCATCACATATTCATCCATCGCTTGCACATAGGCTTATATTTACCATACAATGTCTACCTACTATACCGCCCTTACTAGCACATGGTCATATGCTTTCATCACCACATTCATTGGATGAAGGACCTTCATCCTTCACTGTCATTAGATATTTTATTCACTCATGCACACTTGGGGGTATAACATTCACATACCCCCTAACCTAGCATCATCAAACACCACAACATAGTATACTCCTAGCATGCACATATTGCATCCTCTTCACATCGTATGCGTTCATCACACTCATACTAGTATCGACCATTACCTGATGACACACCCTTATGCTTTGGTTCACACTTGAATGTTGAGGGATACAACTACACATGAACCCCACACATTGCACCATAGGCATTACACATATTGCACTACATATTTCATCGTACATTACATAGTTTACGCATCACATGGTTGTCTTTTATCATCACATATACTACATATTCTTCTATGCGCTACACTTACTACCTTATGATGCACTCTAGTTCCTCACCATACTTGATTGTTGAGGGTTTAAAAATAAAATGAACCTTATCATTCTCACATGTTCATCATTCAGCCTTCTATCATGTGGCATTACTACATTAGTGACATATGTTATAGGCTAAATGGTTACCTATTCCTTCATCTTGTAGTGGTATATGCTTTAGGCTACATCACCACTCCCTCTATTCATCTCATCGTGATACATGCTTTAGGATACATCATCACACATTCATCTCTAGGTCACATATCATCACACACATACACACTCATCATAGTGCGTTAGACACAACACACTTCGACCATTTCCCAATGACGCACTCTCTTTTTGGTTCATTCTTGACTTCTGAGGGGCCATACTAAATGAACCTCACTACATACACTTCCATTCACTCGAGGGGTACATGGCTCCTATCATCCATATTTGATTACATTCGATCCATCCACAATATATTGCATATCTTGGTTTATTCTACTCTTGCTTGAATTTATTTGTTCATGATTTTTTTATTACACATGCTAGTTAGAACTCTCGTATTTCATTATCTTTACCATCCACACATGCATGTTCACATGTTTATCTAGTTGTGATCACGAGATATAGGTCTTTTACACGCAACATGGATGCTCACCTCCCACCACTCTTACAATGGTTTTGGGGCATCCACATTTATCTCTTATAGGTTCCATCATTTGATTTTGTACTTAGCACTCTTCCTTTACTTTGTTATACATGATTTTGACATACTGGTTATCTTTTTAATTTGTTGACAAGTGCTTCATGTGCGATATTTGTTATCGTGGATTATTTTCTTTCATGGCTATCCGTTTGGTTGTTTGCTATTTTTTGTCTCTTGTTTGCTATTATATGCGGTCCTTGCCCTTTGTTTGGTCTCGCCTACTTGTTTGATGTATGTGACCATTGCGGTCTTGAGTGTCTTGCGACACCATGAGTAATGTCTCATGTTTACAACCTACTCTAGCAGGTTTATGGTTGTCTTATTGCATGTTTATTTGCCTTTTAGCTTCTACATTATTTTCATAGCATGCATTTGTCTTTCACATACATGCTTGTTCATACTAACACTTGTTTCTAGCCACTTTTTTGTGTGTGCCTTGGTTTCTACCAAGCGTATTCCCTTCCCCCTGTAGGACACAATTTATGCATTTGGTCCTCTTTTGGGGTTGCATCCTCCTATCCGTGATGTCACATGAACCCCTAAAGAGGGGGATCATTTGGAGGTTTTAACATTACACAGTGCTCTCTACCCAGCACAATTCAGTTCATTTTTTCATCCTTGACATTGTGGGTTATACAACGAGTGGGTTCAGACTAGTCTACGAACCCCGTACACATTGTATTTTATAGGACATGTGTCCTTAGCATTCTTGGAAGTAGTTACAAGTTGGAGGATACAAGTGGATTTCCTCTCTACACTACTTTAGCCAGTGGCATTGGATCACCCAAAAAAATAGGTAGTACAAAGATCTCTTCATACATCTTCAGGGAAGTAGTTATAGGTTAGAGAATAATGCAGCTTTCTCCCTACACTTCTTCGGCCAAGGTGGTGTGAGATCACCCAAAAAAATGTAGTACAAGATATCCTCTCTACACCCTTTCTCTTATCATGGATCAGTGCACATGTTCCTTTTACTTTTTTCATACTTCCATTTACAAGTATTTTTACTATATGCATGTGATTTTTACATATACATGCATATTTGAATACTTAATTGTCTTCTCCTTTGCAGGTTCATCTCTATGAGAATCAAGAATTCAAAAACAATTACAACAAAGGCATCAACAAAAATAACAAAAACATTATGTGGCAACACACACCTCATACTAACATGTAGGTACCTCACATACATCGACATCTACACACGTGTTTCGTCCTAGGTTTACCTCACAAATTTTTGCACTTTTTATCTTTCCATGCTCCACTCTTTTCTAATTCCACGCTTTTTCTATTCCACCGATATGCTTTTTACATCACTCTACATGGACATCGTGTACACATATCTATCTATTTTATGTTAATGAGCATTCTGCCGCCAACATAAAGTGCGAGTAAATGTAGATAAAAAATCATGCACTTTAGACATTATTTAGTCCCGAGTCTCATACTACTCTTCATATAGTTTTTGAGTGAAGAAATTACTAATTAACCCATGTCCTTTGGCCGCTTTACTTTGTTTGTTGTTGTCACCACATACCTCATGCATCTACTTACCTAGTCATTTTTTTCCATTTGGTTTCGTTTTATCTCTGATGGGGTTCCCACCAAGATCTTGGGTGTCCTGTGCCCCGATCCTTTTACACTTTCCTACCACTTTTTGGGAACTTTCTAGCCATTTGGGATTTCTATCTTTTTAGTGGTTGGCCTCTTCGCGGTTAATTACTCGTTATCACCCTCAAAATACCCCTCATTTTTTTCAAGTCAAGTTTTCAAAAAAATTGAGTTGGTGCCTTTGAGAGATGTTTGAGCAGAGTGAGAAGTTTGGAGAGATAGAAAATTTTGTTCTTTGAAGTGTTGGTACTTGGTTTTTAATCCCACCAGTTCTATTTAAAATTCCTTAGTCTTTACGTTTTGGAACATTTTTCTATCTCCTTTCATGAAAGCATGGAATTTATCAATCTTTTTCTACGGCTGTGATATGATGCATCTGGTTTTACCTCCAAGCATGGAAACAACCGAGGTGTTAGAGAAGTGTTATCCCAATTTTTCCCCGGGAAAAATTGGTCAAATGCGATCTTACACAGGAAGAATGGAAGGGTCACCAGGTTGTATGGACTCACATTCGACCCCAAAAACTGAGTCCAGAAGTGAGTAGAGCTCAGCAGGAGAAAAATGGAGAAAGGCAGTGTTCAATCGAGGCTGAATCGGCTAAGTATAGAAGGACCGCGGAAGGTGCCACATGTCTCTTCGGTGCACTTTTGGTATGGTGCACAAATGCGGAGACCCCAAACATGTGCAGGCCCTCCACGTGGTCGAGTATGAAAAGAGGACAGAGTCAACCATTGAAAAGTCTAGAGTCTGCGGAAGCCTCCACGCATCCCAACGATGCACCTCTAAAGGCCAAGTTCAAAGTAGGATCCTAAGTGAGCGTAGAATCTCCATGTGCCTCATCGACGTAACTTCAAAGGTGCGGCCCAAAGAGAGACCTTGAACTAGCGCCAGCCCTCCACGTGTCCTGTGTCGAAGGAAGCTTCCACGCATCAGCTCGACACTCTTTCAAAATCAAAGATTGCGGGGGAAGTTGCAAATGTATGCCAGCCCTCCATGTGTCTCGGGTCGTATAACATCTCTGCGCGATGGGAGGGACTTAGGCAAAATATAAAGGAAACGAAGCAATTTTTTATTCGGGCATAAATGGTGGAGTTTCCCCTCTATATTTTTCTATATGTGAATGACAGCGTATCTTCCCTGTCAATTTTTGTTTAAAAATCAATGAGATACATGGGCATCTCTCGATTGGATGTGGTGTGGCAATTTTTATCTTGTGAACTTGTCACTTTGTTACTTTGGCAAAAAGTGTCAAATTGGCCCCGTGGCTTGAAGGCTCTTGATTGGCTAAATCAAGCGGTGGTGGAAAGGTGGGTCCTTTTTTTGTTTTGAGACACTATGGCAAAAGGGGGTAAAATTGTAAAAGTGAAGCACAACCCTACTGGATGCCCAAGTGAAGCCACGTGTTGATGCCCACGTTGAAAATTCAAAATCGGGAAGAGGGGTCGTCGGGGTACTTTGGAATTTTTGGTTTTGTTTTCGAAGGAAAAATTCAAATGTTAAGCCCATGTTGAAAGTCAAAGTGGGAAGGCGAGATCATCGAAGCACTTTTGGAAATTTATCTTTGTTTCCAAAAGAAGTAAAATTATAAAGTGAGCCACGACTCCGTTGCCACTCAGGTAAAGCCATGTGTCAGACCTATATCAAAAGTGACGTTGTGGGCTTGCGGGGCTGCATGAGGTTTTTATAATTTTGCATTTTTCGCAAGAGGTGCAATTTCAATTTTGGGCCCGCGGATCCATTTTGCAAAAATTACATTTTCACCATTTTTGTATGGATTCGATTCAAATATTCAAATGAGCATAACTTTCATTCCAGTGCTTGAAATTCAACAAATTTTATACTGTTGGAAAGATCTTGGTCTCCTCTATGCCATGGAAGCATAAAATATTGTTTTTCAGTAGGATTTGATGGTTGGAAATCTGGAAAATGTATTTCACGCCATTAATACGTGATCTAATTGCTTCAAACAGATCAGATTTGATCCAATCTTCCATCCTTCCTTCTCCAACATGTAGAACAAACATGGAGAACCGACTTGGATGTTTTGATTTGGGTGAAAATTTGGAAAACATCTTTCGTCGTGCGATTAATATGTGATCGATCGCTTCATTAGATCAAATTTGATCGATCTTTTCCATCCTTCCTTCTTCACATGCCAAAGACATGCGAACTAGATTTGACAGATTGTAGGCGGATTTGCAAGGGCATTGATGGTCGGTGGTTGAGCTTCCAAATCATATTTTCTTCCTTCTCTTCTTCTTCTCTTTTCACTTCATCTATAAATGTAAGATCTTGGCTCATTGCAAATGTTGGACTCTGATACTTTTGAAGTGTAATTATAATCAAAAGTAAATCAATACAGAAGGATTTTCCCCTTTTCTCTATCTTCCTCCATTGTCCCTTCTTGCTTACCTAAAATTTGTGGATCATTTATCTTTTGTGATAAGAAACTTTGTGTTCTTATTGATATGATTTCTAGAACTTTGTGTCTATGGAATGATATCTTATGTTGTGAATGTGAATGATTATGTTCTATATCACTCTTTCTCAATACGTATAGGGTTATACTCTACTATCTATATTTCTTAAAAGTACTATTATATTATGCTCTTTCCTTTTTTAGTTCTTCCATTCGTTTGTATTGATAATCTATTTTGGTATAAAATCATTTCAAGATGTCAGAGGTCCAGTCCTAAGATGAAAGTTGTACATTTGTATATATTTTTTGTTGCTTGCTTTCAATAAGGGAACCTCTCCCATAAAGAGGAGGGACTTACTTGTCCCCTAATTGTGGTTTTGTTAAAGTACCATTTTAAAACCCAACAAATATGAAATTAAAACAAAAGAACCATATAAATATAAAGTTATGATACCATAATGAGGGACCAAATGCTAAGCACTACTATCATTACCTAAGGTTGCATCCATTTACCTCCATCACAAGGCACACAATTGGTTCATCTACATCACACTTTGCATAGGTCATAGGAGTGAAGTTTATCCTATTCCATCCACTATTTTATTACATTTCTACACATATTTATTGCTTGCAACTTTCACAAAGTGTGGATGGCACAAAAGAACCTAAGGCATGATTACACACACATAAAGTACTACATCGGTCCGAGATGTAGTGCAACGCTTAGTTAGTAATTCCACCATTGTGGCCATTGAGGACAGTCCGGCCCCTTCATATTCATCTTTCTTTTTTAAGGGTTTGATTCTTGTCTTGGGGTTTTGCAGGTATTTTCTCTATCTCTAATTATTAACGACATATATCGCATTTCATTGATATACACATGACATGAAGCAAAGGTAGCGATCACTCATTGACACCTCAGAGGAGGATTGTAAAGCTTTTTCACAGACTAGGTACCTTAGATCTTAGACTAGAGTGCCCCAAGAGCCCCAATCTAGTCTATTGTTCTAGATATGTAATTTCTAGAATTTTTGTGTGATCTCTCTTGCACTCTATTGATATGTTCTTATCTACAACATAGTCTGAATAGTTGTTGAATCAACTAAGCTCTTCTTAACCCTTCTTGCACTTTAGGGTTTCATATTTCTACTTAGTTTTTTGGGTCATTTTTTTATTTAGCCTTCATTTACTATTGTTCATAATATTATATTAACTTATAATAATTACACATTTTAGTTTATCACGTAGATGCCCATGTCCCCTCTGGGTGCCCCGACCCTTTTCCACCTTACTCACTTCTTTTGGGTCTCTTTTATCTTTTGAGTTTATTTTCCACTTATGGGTCAACCTTCTAGTTGTTAATTACGAAATTTAAACAAGGGAATCATATAAATACATAGCTATGTGACCAAAATCAAGGAACAAGCTCTAAGCATTATTACTATCACCTAAGCTTGCACTCAAAAGGCACCTAAAGCACTTCAAAGCATCCATTTGACATTAAATAAAGGGACAAGGGACTACATACATTGCATAGGAAGTAGAAGTTCATATTTCCATCCACACATTCTATTTACATTGCTACATATAGCTAGCATGTTATCAAGTGCACTCGCATAAGGGCATCCTAGGGCACAATTTCTACACACACTCACTAGAAATACATGGAGTATGAGATGTAGTGTAGCGTTCAGTTTTAAAATCACTCTCGAGGTGATCGTTGGGGTTATTTTGACTCCCCATATTACATATTTCTTTTTGTATTTGATGTGGTTTTGGGGGTTTTACAAGTGAATCATTTTCGGCGATTGCAAATACCTCGAAATCAAAGTTTGACACACAAGTGATCAACATGTACTATTTGTGACACTTGTGTGACACTATAAAAATCAGATCCTGACCATTTTTGCAGTCATAGGCACCCGAGAAGAGGTCTCATGGCCTATCAACCCTTTCCTACCATGGGCACCCATGTCGGCATCATCCGTGAGCTCGAGATTAATCTTGAGCATTGACGACATAGTTCACCTCTTGTTCAGTAGTTTTCCCAATCCATAGCACTTTTAGATCCATCATTAATGAGCTAAGTCATTCTTTATACATATCTTGGTTGAAGTTTTGTACTTTCCTTGTTTATTACTTGTGTCATATTGTATTTATCGAGTTTTATATCAAATTGTATTATCGGTTACTCTGCAAATAGGATTTACAAAATCTTATTTTTATTAAATTATGATTGAGTAAAATAATTTATGATTTTGTTAAAAGAATGAAGGAAACTAATTCATTATTTAATTACTATAAAACCACACTAGATTAGCTTTCTTTCCTTAATTTGAATTTTTTAATTTTCATTTTCAAGAAGGAAGAGTTTAGAGAGATTTAGAAGTTATTACAATAGTTTGCATTATTTGAACAAGATGAAGATTCTCTCATAACACCAAACTATTTTACAACCCCAAACAACACAATGAAATTATTTCACAAGGGTTCAAGTTCTCTTTCCAACTTCACAACAATACAGATTTGAAGTTCCATTTCTTACAATCAATTCTGAAACATAAAGAAAATAAATAATCTTAAAATGTACGTTTACAAGCCCTCCACAAAATTAGAGATAACATGCCAAAAATTTTCCAAACTATCTAACTCCAAAAACACATGAAATACCTTTAAACTACTCCAAAATACATCTCTCTCCATGCTCCTATCAGCTCAAAGACCCTCTCAAAACAGCCATAAGAATCAGCTTGGTTGACCACCCAACCAAATGGCATCATTATATGTCTCAAGAGACATAAAGAGCATTATATCCTCCCCCAGCCCATGGGAAAGAGGTAGACATATCTCTAACCAGCACTAAGGTGAAGGAAATCATTCACACAATCAAGGCTTCAAAAACATACGCAAGGCCAAAACACAAAAGTAAAACAACTTCGAGAATCTCCAAGCTTCTTTCCATGGGAAGAGGGGATGAAGATATCCCAATATGATAACCAAAAGTTTTGAAAATAACAACATAAATATACTTAAATGGTCTTGAATTTTAATCCCTTATGTCTCAATTTTTCACCCCTTATCACTCCATACCCCTCTCCATTAAGGATTTTCAAACATCAAGTTTCTTTGGATGAAGATAGAGGGTGATTTCTAAACAAAATGGAAATCAACCCCTACTACAAACCAAATGTAGGGGGTGTAACAAGAACTTCTCAAGGCTGACCAATAAGCATTGAAAGTGATGATGAAAGGGATTCCTCCCTCTTCCAAAACAAACTTCAAAATCCACCCCCCACAAGGGTCGATGGAGTAAGAGAAAATAAAATTTAAACATAAAAAACTTTATTGTTTTTAAACAACATTTACTCCATGCAATATTTCAATTTCACAAACATATAAGGATAAAAATAGGAACTAGATCCTACCTAACAATCCAAAGCAAAGTCCAATCCCAAGCTTTTCCACCAAACTCTCCTTCTTTCTTTCTAGATCTCCTTAAAACACTATCCCAATAAAAATGAGAAAAAGAACCCCATTCCCTTCCACATGAAGGATTAAAAAGAGAAAGAGGCCACAACACAAGCAAATGGGAGGGTGATAAGTGTCACCCTCCACCAAATATTCATCCAACCACAAACCTCCAAAATTATATTCCAAAAATCAAAAGAACGAAAAGGGAAATTAAAACCAAAACACTCATTAGAATCTCTTGAATTCCAAAATACAACCCAATTTCAAAAACCATCATGCTCAGATGGGTGAAAGGAGGAAAAATAGGAAAACAAGATTCATTTACCTTGAAAAGATCCCACCCACCCATAGGGATAGGGCCTAGGGCCTCTTTTCAAGATAAATAAAGTCATTTGCTTGCATTATACTCCTCCTAAATGGCACATCTTTCCCAAATCTGAGTTTGGGAAAGATGTGGCATTTATGAGGGGTAATTAGGCCCACCTAATCCAATATTAGGTGCCCAATCCCTCCTTATCTTAAGTAAAACAACCCAAAGACAAAATTACCAAAACCAAAAAGGGTTAGCATTACAACTAGATCAACCATTAAAACAAGAGGGGTTAAGTTTAAACAATTATAAACTATAACAAAGGTGTGCACACAATTCACATGGTTAAGAGATGGACTAATACAAGCGCATAGGGGTGAAATTACATATATAATACAAATTTTAAAACAAGATGAACAAAGTACCACAATCCTCAAGGAAGGGAAATTTTTTCCCTTCAAGGGCCTATCATGCTAGTTAGAGTATGTATCTTGAGTCCCAAGTTTCTCACATGGCTAAAACATGTCACCTACACACTCAAGGAAAACATCATACCTGTCCAACACCAATAATAAAAAAATATGATAACATATATATGCATCATAACGATCATCCATACATGATCACAACTAGCTAAATCAAGTACATCATGGTATAAGCAATCATCCAAAGTAACAAGAAAGTTTACGACAATATATCCACAATGAATCTAATAGATAAGAATATATCATAATAAAATATAGTCATGCCATGTTCTCAATACATACATGATAAATAAATATTGGACTCATATGCCCCATTGACAACATGTTAGAAAAGAGTTAGCATCCTAGTGCTAGCAAATAACCATACCATATAACAATATCAACATCAAAATGTTAGAAACATAGTAACACTATATCTGTCACTATAATATCATTATACAATGAGTTGGTAAATCTCAAACTGAGAATGAGGAATAGGTGGAAACTACAACATTAACATCAAAAATTCTATAGGTCAATAATATCAAGGATGTTGTCATCCGACAACATCAAAAGTGCTACTAGTTGAGAGCATTGAGGATCTTGTCTATCGGTAACATCCATAATGCTATTGGCTAGTAACATCCATAATGTTATCAACCACCAAATACCATTTTCATATTCCCTCTTACGTGTGGTGTTGACTCCTTGATGCTACTGAAATTAGCTAACCCCATGAAACAAATTTTCTTAAGATTCGCCATAATTTCAAAAGTGGTTTTTGAATATTATCCAAATTGTTTCTACGTATTTTTATTTATTTTTTTTTTTTTTTTGGGCGGCTTAAAATTTACCTTGATGTGTTTCCCACTCCCTATTCACTCCAAATCTATAAAATCACCCTCACCCCCTCATTTCAACCCCTTGACTCTTAGTACACAAAGATTGTACTTGAGTTTTCTTATTTTCTTTCTCGCATATGTCGGTTTGTAGGTTTCAAAGAATGAAATGAGAGTCACAAAGGATAGATCTAACTTACTATAACACTATTCTAGCAAAATTTCAGCACCAGTGGGAATTACAACCGTGATCTACTTACGATCTCCGTGTGAGTTTCAATGAAACACAACTATGATTTTCTGCGATTTGAGCCGTATAATTTTCATTTTATTTACTATTTTTCATTTTACATCAATAAAATTTCTTTTATATCCTTAAAATGGTTAGTTATTTGACCAAGGTAGGTCCCCTAACCATCAAAAAACAAGTAACATTTTTTAAGTGTGCTTGTTTGCAGTTTAGATTCAAATCGAAGAGTTTTACCCACGTTTTTCAATGAAAGAAACCAT
This sequence comes from Taxus wallichiana var. yunnanensis, assembly GCA_018340775.1. Taxonomy (NCBI): domain Eukaryota; kingdom Viridiplantae; phylum Streptophyta; class Pinopsida; order Cupressales; family Taxaceae; genus Taxus; species Taxus wallichiana. The sequence goes on from CM031235.1 coordinate 705,472,492, forward strand.
AATTTTCTCTCTTCATAATGGAAACACAATCCCATTCTATTTTAGCAGCATTGATTTGGTTATTATTATTTGATTGATCCATCTTATAGATGATCCAAATCTAGACATACATAAATATAATATTTGTTCTTTGTCATTAATTCAATCTCTTAGTATTTCTACTTAGAATCTTACATTTGACTCCAATCAGCTCTATTGTCATAAAACACTACCTATAACTATTTTCCCACATGATTTTCATTATTAGTTGTTAGATCTCTTAGCTCTGGTACATTATGCATCAATATTCCTTAGTTAGATGCTCTTAGGCTATCCATCGCTTGTTCAACAATATCTCAATTTCATTCACAATCAGCATGTTATTCTTGTTTGGTATCCCTTTTGATTCTCCTTCCGTTAACATGCATATTCATTCTCCCACAACCTCTACCCCTACTCCCAAGTCTTATGATAGGTCCTTGGATGCACACATTTATTCACATAGATATAATCCTCCTAGGTATTTTGATAGGTCCTTGGATTCACTCATTTATTCACATATCTCTAGTCATCTTAGGTATCTGTTGGGCCTTTGGTTTCATATGTTGATCACATATCTATAGTTTTTCTTGACCTTTAGCTAACATTTCATCCGCACATATTATATCTAGTGGATTACATTCTCATAAGATCCCTCATATATCCTTTAGTGTCCCACATCTCCTCATCGGTCTTCAAGGCATGTTCATTCTTCTAGTCTAACATATAGATCTCATACACCACATATTGTTCATGATATTGTTATACATTTTCTTCTCCTAAGACCTATTTGGCACATATTACTACCATTATTCCATTGGTAGTTGAGTCACATTCTTTGATACATATGAGGCATGTGCCTCCACCATCTACATGGATTTATTCACCTTCTTTGGAGGTCCTCATCAGGTAGCCTTCATGGCATCCCTCTTTTGTACATAGTTATGCACTAGATAAATCCCAAAACATTGATATAATCACAAAAAGAAAAAACATTCAAATATTTTCAAAAACACAAAACTTGGGACATATTTCTCTAGCATACATTGTTTTCACTTTACATTATACATGTTATTTATCCTTTTAGTTTGATAAATATCATTTTTCTTCTTTACACACATGCATTCACAAGGTATATTAAGCTTGTTGCATGGCATACTGATTGAAACATGCTTATTATATATATCATTGTTCCTAACATTGGGGGCATCCCTCCACATAAACTAGGTGCTATTATTTCATTATAATTCTTTTTCACTTCCTCATTATGATTAATTACATACATAGTGTATTTGATATCTTTTGAATTAACATGACTAACATATGTGTCTTGTGTGGTGTTGACAAATTTGTGTTTCATATACTCCTATATCTCACTTGTTATGTCATTTCATCACATTATGATACTCTAGTTTTATAAACGTGCTTGCTAGTCTTGTGTGTAGTTAAGTGTTTTATACGCTGATTATGTCCCACGAGCCTTATTTTTCTTGTGACACCATGGGTGTCCCATGTTTTGGAATCATACCTTTCTTTTGTGACATTGCATCTCTTATTTACAAGCTCAAGGTCCTCAATTTTCTTTCTACACCTTGATTTCCCATGTTTGATGCATTAAGTCTTTTGTGTGACATTATTTGTATTGTTATCCTTTCACTAACATATGCATTACTATGGTTGACTACTACTAGTTATTTTGTTAAAATTGTTATTATTAGTTTTCTTGTTGATATTGTTGTTCTTGATTGTGTGGCATGGTATCCACCAGTGCATCCTCTTTTCGGGTTCAAGTTCTTCATGGTGGACACCACATCAACCATCCATGTGTCTTCTACACATATTATCATACTTATCATACATGGGTACACATTTATTCCTTTGATCCACACGCTCAAAATCTTTATCACACGTGCCTCAAATTACGGGCGTCAATCCCGTATATTATACACATGCATAGACACATACATGTTTTTATACTCATACATCAACACAAAATAATAAAAATCACTTAGAACGACATCGACACAAAAAAACCAAAAAAGAAAACATAGTGTCAAAACCGTAAAAATATTCCTAACTCGTTCCTATGTTTTTTCCCTAGTGGCGATTCAACAATTTTCTCAACGGGTTCATATTTTCAACTATAAGTACAAGTTTTTACCATAATTTCAAACTTAGATCACTTAGTTTAAATCAGTTTTAGATGACATGAAAGGATTCAATCCTCCTTCTCCATTGCACTCATTTTCAATTACAATTTCGGTGATATTAGGGGTATGGGTCTCCTTTTTCCAAGTTATATTTCAACACATTTCAGTTTTATTGAACTTCTACTTAGTTGTGTGAAACATGGGAGATTATATATGTAATTCATTCTCTTTTGTATTATGTGTCCTAATTTAAAAAATGCACCTATATTCATTTATAATGGTGTGGCTTGTGGGGTTATGGAAGTTATCAAAATAACTAAGTTCTTCATAATTGTTAAATGACTTTAATGTGTGGTTTTCTTCCTTCACAAAGTGCTTCGGATTATCATTCTTATTCTATCTCTTTGACATTCGTGTGTTGGGTTATATAAATCCAATACTCGATATCTCCTCGACACAATTGGGTACTTGATCACCCTTAATCCTTCGAAAAATTTTAGCAATCTAAATATCTAAGCACAATCAAAGAACGAGAAACACTTCCCTTGAAAATGTGTATTCATTCCATGTTTTACATCTCTTTATTTCACTCTTACAGTTTCAAATTTCATTACATCACATATTTACATTTGAGTTAAAGTTTAGTTCTTTATCATGGACATTAAATAGACTCGTGTTATAGGTTTCATCATGAATCGTGCCAATACCAATACAAGATCTAGTAAAAAACCATCAAATAAATTTGGTACTCAAATTTGGTAATTTTACTCTTTGACACTATTATTATTTGCATTTCTCTCTTGCTCACACAAGCGCACTTTATGCATTCTCATTTGATACATCCCTAGGTATCTTGTCTAGCTTGCTTACTCTTACATACTCATATGTAGATAGTTTTTAAGAATAGAATGCATAAAATTCATGTAGAAACTCAATTTTCCAACTTCTAAACCTCATATTGCATATTGCCACTCTTAGGTCAAAATCATACGGTGAGGGCATGGATGTTTGTATGGTCTTGACTTAGTTAATTTTAGTCCCAACATTCTCGTTGCACATTATTATTTGGGTCACTTAATTCCTCTCAATTGGCCTTTCCAACTTAAATCACCTTTGGAAGTATATATAAGCAAGTGAAACTCACCTCATTTGTTACCTAACACTCTCAAGCACTCTTATGGACTCCTATTGTAAAAACTAGCACAAATGCACCAAAAATACCTAAACTTTGAAAATACCTCTACAAATTCATTAGGGAGATATCATCTACAGGTATGAATATTTCCACTAGGTCTAGGGAACTGATTCCCACATTTACAAGTACTCAAATTCACCCACTCAAGTAGATTGCATAAGAGAGAAACTCAAGTCAAACATTTTCAAAGAAAGGATGTCAAATCTAATTACACTATAACTAGATATCACATGCTAAGTGGATAATGATGTGTGGTTTGAGGAATATTCGAATTAGCTCCAATGTCGGTGGCACATAGGGGTTCCCAAAACCCAACTATTTTTTTTTTTTTCATGACTTTATCCATAGTTAGGGTTTAAATGATTTAGCGAGTATTTAGATATCTTCACAAAGTGTGATTAAGAGTGACCGACAGATAGTGAAAAAGTGGATCAAACAAGTGAAAAACCCATAAACACATACCACAGCTTACGAGAAGGTGCAAAACCATATATATTCATCAAGATCATACATTTTTTCCTTCCCCTACTATACAAGATTGTCCCAAGATATCTTCGTCTCACGGTTTGATTACGAAGGTTTCTCAAGTCGATATACCCCTGTTCCAATTAGATTCGATCACCCAAATCATCCCATAATTACCTATAATCAATTAAGTGCACTCAATATTATGTATTTATGAGTGTGTATTGTATTTCATATATTTTTACAAGTATTAGTATGTTATTTTGATGTTAAATGGTTAATGTTAAAAATTACTAGTCAAAATAACCCCTTGTAATATGTATTTCAATCCTTGTTTGACTATAGGTTTAAAACTCTAATCAAACTCAAAAGGGAGAAAATAAAGGGAAAGAGAGACTAGATATAACATGTGAAGTAGAATGCCTATATGGAAACCTAAGGGTATAAGTAGAAAGTATAAAAGTATGATGAGACAACATAGGAAGAGGGGCCTCAAAAGGAATGCCTCAAATTATGACAACTTGTTATTTATGAATAAACTTGACACATTTGTGTATGATAGATTGGAAAAACCTAAGATCATGTAATCAAGGGAGAACTAAATGCATTTCACCTGATTTAAGAGTGGAATCCACAAGAAATAGGATTTACGTAGTAACAAAACAATAATAATGTGTAGAATAATTATAAGCACATGTGATTTTATTCTTAATATAACCAAGGTAATGAATTATCTTAAGAGTACATAGATTATGCTTATTATGTTGATAAACTAGAAAAATGTTGATGGGTACTTCATTAATAGATACACAAATACACAAAGTAGCTAAGACAAAAGTATCATCCATATCAAATTCACCAAAAGTAATAATTAGTGGAGAGGTGGCATAGGAACAACGGTGAAAATCATTGCATCTAATATGTGTTCATAATAAGGTAGAGGAGGTACCGGTGGATGAGTATTATGCATTTCCAAAGTAGATTTGTTAGTGTGATGATTAGGAAGTGGATCGGTGAAGTTTTTAGCTTTACATTATCATTGGTAGGCTTAGAGGATTTAGCAAACTCGTCCCATTCAATTGCATTTATATTGATAAGATCATGTATAACATGTTTAATCTTAATATATCAATTAGTGAGGTGACCAATGTGAGGTCCAATCCATTAATTATTAATTAATTATCAAATATTGTACAATGAACTATAATATAAAACATAAAAATTCAATAAAACACAACACAGATTTAAAGTGTAAAAGCTGCCGAGCGGTAAAAAACCATGAACAAAGGTAAGATTTCCATTAACTTAAGAAACATAATTATAGTCTAGTAAAACCTTTGTTCCCCTCGCTTCTTTCCATGTAAAAATAATTCACCCACATGAATTCCAAATCTCATAATAAAGCACTTGACACTTTGTGGGTCTATTTTAAATAGATTAAATGGGTCTCAATTCTCTCGAAGCACCCCAACTATTTAATTAATTGATTTATAAAAATCAATTTAACCATAAACATGTAGTTTATATTAAATAATTTAAAATATATAATATTCTAAATTATTTAATTATAAACTATGGTTTATTTATAAGAACACTTAATATTAAATGTTCTAACACTCCCCCTTAATATTAAGTGGGGAACATATGCCAAAGTTACCTATTTATACAACATGATTTACAAATCCATAAACCATAGTTAAGATTTAGGCTAGCATATCACTTTTGAAGGATCTATACACCTTCATCATGCTAAACTTACATTTTGATACAAAAGAATTTGGAATCCATAAATCAAAATTTATGATTTAGGCTAAGCATGATGTGTGAGACTACATCTCACAATTTCTCATGAATATTCTATACCAACATCTCTAGGGTCCTTTTATAAAGTAAGGACCTCCTTTACAACATGGTCAACCTTATTGGACTACACAATAAAATTAGATTTATAAGTTTACAAAAATCATAAAAAAATATATTTTATAATGCTTTATATCGGAGAAAACTTATAGAGGAGAAGGAGAAAACACATGGTCGGCCATTAGGAGGTGACATTTCCATGCACACTCCCCCTCAATGGAGACTCTGAAAGGCCAAGCATTGTACAAAACTTGCAGAACTTTACAACACACAATGGCTTCATAAACATATCTATAACTTGATCTTCAATTGGGCGATCTTGAGATCTATATCACTGAAGATATGAATCTCTATATGCTTTGTTCTCTGATGTTGAACTAGATTATTAGTAAGAGAAATGCAACTCTAACTATCACACAGAAGAGGATTACTTCCTTTAACTTCCATCCATGCGAATCTTATCCAATACACGTTTTATCCACATGGCTCCTTTTGTTGTGTCCATCACACTTCTATATTCTACCTCGGTAGAAGAGATGAAGACTATTGGATACTTTTTACTACTCTAAGTAATGGCACCTGTACCAAACTTGAACACATATCCATTTGTATATTTTCTATCTATCACATCACCAACATGGTTAGAATCGAATATCAATATAAACATGTGTTTTCATAATAAACATAATATAAATCATTATTGATTTCACTTTTAACCATCTATAAATTTTGCATTAATAGTTTTAAAAACAAGTTGTATGACAATATGCTTAAAAATATAACCATGTCGTGTTACCAATATATTGAATTTTTGAAACAACAATTTCAGCATTTCAATATTGAAAATATATTAGATGCAATCACTATTGGACATCTCCAATACAACCAAAAAGGTGTCCCCAAATGTCATTTGATATGCATATAATATTATGTGTAGTTATTGCATATTGATTTAGATTTTATAAATGTTTTATCAACATATATATCTTCATGATCTACTCTAAGCCTTTTAAATGTGTGATAATATTGATAGATAACACATCTAGTTTGTTTTTAACAAATAACAACCAAATCATGCAAGAATAATCAATACTGAAAATGACAACATACATTGAACCATTTAGGGATGGAATTTTTAAAGGTCCTTTAACAATACTATGGGAAAGTTCCATTGATTATGTGGAGTTTTCTTCAAGATGATTGAGGAAGGGTTTTGGTGATTTCCTTCCACGTCGAACCCTTCACATGTTTCATGAGAATGAGAAATAGGTGGCAAACCAGAAACTAGGTTAAGTTAGGACATGTCATACATGCTCCTAAAATTGACATGACCTAGTATTTCATGCCACATTGAACATTACTTCTATTTTGAGTAGACAAACAAGAAGCGAAGCAAAACTTTTAAACACATATAATCCATTCTTTTGTATGCCTTCAGAAACTAGTAACATCTAACTCATTTATCTTTTAACAAAATTATACTATAATTATTCTGAGTTAGTTGTGAACAAGAAATAAAATTCATTTTTAATTTAGGAACACATAAAACATCATTAATAAAACCATTAAAAACATTTACTTTTCATTGACCCTGAATATCAAGAATCGAATGATCACCTAGATAGATTTGATCATTTGATATCAGTTAGAAAATTATATTTATATGGCATGTTCCTAGATGCACCATTGTCTTAATATCTATTCTATTTACAAGGTAATTGTTAGAGATAAAAATTTCACCCTACTGCCTAATTCATAAACAACCCATGATCTTAAGGCAACATGGGACTGTCTCCAAGTTGTGGTACTTACACTATGAGACAAACCTCCAAAGAAGGTCATATTCCTCTACATACTCTTATAGCTAAAACTAATCCTAAGAGGAGAAATATAATTATCTAACTCTACTCTATCATTATAAAGGACCATGGAGAGAGGGAAATGCATAAAAAAAATGAAATCCTAAACTAAGGGGAGGTGATAGCACCAAGAACAAGGGGAAAGAAACTCTCAAATGAGGGAAAATGGGAGAAAATGGAGGAGAGGACAGATTTGAGAGCCACAATCCAAAGAAGCATTCAAACTTCCATTTTCACATAATACACAACAGAAATAAACCCTACAAAATGGAGAAACACACACACCATACCTGCAAGTATATGAAGAGGAAAGGAAATGCAATAAAATACCAGCTAGGGTAGAATAATAGCCATAAAACAAGAATTTATTGCCTTAATAAGATGCACAGATCATTACAATGGAGGAAGAAGGCATAAACATATTGCAAAATCAAATTTGAGGCTTGCAACTCAAGAAAACTTGTGCATCACTTTGAAATGATGCCCTTGCATTCTAAGAGTATCCAACCTTTACAAATGAGCATCATTTTACAATATATATAAAATGAAAAAGAGAGAGGAGGGAAAAGAGACAGAAACTTGAATTTCCACCTTCAACCACTCACATCATGCATTGAATGTCTCAAACTAGGCATGGGTAACTTACCAAGGCCATTCCCCTATGATAATTTACTTGTAGGAGAAAAATGGGCACCATACCTCATAAATTTGGTGGTTGAGCTACCCGAATTATTCTTTTTAATTATAGACTGTATTTCCCCTTTTCACTTACCTAACCTCAACAAAATTAACAAATCTAGTTTTTATAGTGTGGTACATGATGAGACATTTCCATTGGTACCAATATTGTGAAATTTGGAGTTACATGGTGAAATTTATTTCCCTCATAGTTCATGCACTCAGGAAGATCAACGGGGTTCCTTGGGCGATGCTACAATATGCTTTAATGCACTTTGTTCTAGGTGCGGATGAACCGGATGACCAGGGAATTGGAGGAAGGTTAGAACAATTCCCAATGTTCCACGTGGGCCTAACTTATTCACTTCACCCGCATCGTTCATTCCTTGCAACACTTATCACTTAGTTCCTTCGCCACTTAATCAGCCTTATCACTATGTGGGGAACTAATGAGCTGATGAAACTATTCCTTTTTTAATACACTCCCAACTCCCTTGTTTGGCCGATGTGGTAAATTAGGGAATGTGAGGCTCGAGGAATTGTTATGTCGTGCCCTTGAAACCCATATTTTCCACAAAGAACTACACCAATTTCTCTTGTGACTATATAATCTCATCAACAAACACAAGGAAAAAAATAATAGTTCCCTTTGTTCAAAAAATCTCCTATTCGTTATATTTCAAGCCCTAAAACCCCTTTACAGACAGAGCAACAATGCGGGAACCGGAGGAACAAAGGAACAATTCCTCTTGTTCCTCCCGAGTCTGATTTAGTCGATCTGCTTGCATTTTGCCCATTGTTTCTAATTTTTAGCTAAGTGTGGGAATAAGGGGCTTGACAAGGAGGAAAGGGATTTCCACATCATTGATTTCTTCTATTTTCATCATTACACCTACCCACATCCAAGTGAAAGTGCAAGTTATCAAAAATGGCCTCGGAGGGATTTTTGGATAACAATAACTACATTATATTTATGATTATTCTCTTCATTCTTGTTTTGATTTTGATTTGATTTATTCCATTTTTAATTTTGAATTTTTTTTTTTAATTTACTCTACAATATTCCTTCTTGTGACCAAATTTCCCACAATTATAACATTTTCCATCAAAATTGACTCTTAAATTTCTGATTTCTTTTCTTTACTAGGTGTTTTAAAGTTTGATTTTTGATTCTTGTTAAATCTATAAGGTTTTTTTAGATTTACGTGCAAGAAGTTCCTAAGTGGCATTCTCCTTTGAATCAAAATTTTATTGTTCTTCCTAGATCAGGAGAGCACTCAGTGTAGACAGGTCAGGGATGTCTTGTTCAATTTGATATTTAGAATTTAGAATTGAAATGAAATTCCTAAACCTTTCATGGATGTTCATTTGAATAATGAAATACAACATTTTATCATGAATTAAGTTACTGTTACATCCATCTAATTGAGATTTAATGTCTTTAATTTTTTCTAGAAAATTAACTACTTTTTCATCTCCTTGATGGGATTGTCAATAACTCAAGAATCAATTTAATAATTTTTGATAAACACATATTGTCATGCATTGATTCTAGTTATGTCCAAGATTCACTCAAACTTTATTGATTCCAATATGAAGTAGGAATTCATCCTGCACACTTTGCAATATGATGGACATTGCCTCATGCACCTTATGTTGATATGCAAATACATTGTATGTTGTTGTGATCCATAAATTGCCTCTTTCCAACCATTCACAAATTGTATTTAGTGATAGATAAATGGAATATGACTAAGTTATTTTTTCCAATATAATGTGCAAGAATTAAACATAACTATACTGAAAATTGAGAGAAAAAAAGAAAATGAGACACAAGAATTTATCCTAGAAAAATCCAAGGTGGGAAAAAATCTAGTGTATAAGCAAAGTGCTTCCTTGCAGTATGTCATTCTCCAAAATACAAATATATTTTCAACAAATGACCTTCAAGAAGGATTCTTCACTACTAATTTTTGTATTTTCTTGCTTACAACTCTCAACAATAGTAAACTCACTCACAATGAAAAAACATTCAAGAACTCCAACTTCTCTTCTTTTCTCACACTATAACTCATTGAAAATCACTTGCTAGAATGAAGAATTGAACTTATATTTATATTTTCTCTTCCCAAGGATGCATGGAAAGATGAACCAAACCATTTTGGAAGCTTAAACGTTTTCAACTATTCAGATCCATAATTATGGAATCATCGTGGATAGAATCGTTGGTAAATATAGACCGACGGTTGTCAGTTGCCTCTTTGTGAAGAGTGGAGGTTATGTAACCTCCATGGTGGTTGCATAACCGCCACCTAAAAAATCCCCTTAGCAAAACAATGATGGCCTGAAATGAAATTCGAAGGTGTCTAGATCACCCCAAGTCTAATTGGGCCATCTTCTAAAGAAAGAATAAGCTGAAAATTTTTCACCGTAAGAATAAAATATGGAGAATACATAGAATTGGGCATTTCTATATCCTTTTTGAATAATACCTCCCCAATTTGAGGCTTTTAAGTCCCAAAAAGCTTCGAGGAATGATGAGGTCAAGAAATTTATTCCCCACATCTTCTCTGGAATACCACTTGGCCTTGGTAGGCAACTAGCCTTTCAACCCAATCAACCACTTGTCCTACACTCCTCTCTCTCTATCATCCTCTCTTTCCGATGAAAACCAAATCTTCCTCCAATTCCAATTGAATTTCTCGAGAAATATCCTCGATAGACGTAAGCAACACCCCCTCTTTCTTCTTCATCCAACATGGAGGGATCAAAGAGATGTAAGTTTTCAACATTCACAACTGAGTAAATCCTCATATAAAGAGGCAAATCCAAGTAAAAAGCATTCTTACCCACTTGTTCCAAAATATCAAATGGGTCATACCAAAGATGCTTGAGTTTCTCATCTTTTCCTTATAGCCTATCCCTACTCAATTACAACCATACTTTTCTTTTGACAAGGAAGGAATGCTCAGCCATGTGCTAATCATGGCATGTATTATACTTGAATTGTGACTATGTCAACCTCTCATGTACCTAAAGGTGTATCTGCTGAATTTTCTCAATGAACTTCTCATCTTTGTGGACCTCCAATTCCACTTTTTTTTGTCTCTACATGGTAATCTCAAAACAACATCAAAAGCACTCTTAGGAAAATAACCAAAACATGTTTCAAAAGGAGTCTTACTAGTCAAAGCATGAACTACCCTGTTATAAGAATGTTGGATATACACCAAGTTCTCATCCCAAGTCCTCGGATGTTTCTTGTTGTACCCTCTCAAGAGTTAGACCAAGGTACAGTTTACCACTTCTATTTTCCCATCTATCGCCAGGATGAAAAGCGGTAGACCTCTTCAACTTTGTATCCATTTTCTCCCACAATGTAGACCAAATATTTCTTATGAACCGTGAGTCCCTTTCTAACACAATAGAATCAAGAAAACCAAAGTGAACCCACACATTAGCAAAAAATAACTCAGTTGCATCATTGGCCTTAATGGTCTTCTTGCAAGGAATTAGAATACACATTTTGTTAAATCGGTCTACTATCACAAAAATATAATCATGACCTCTTGGAAGTAGGAAAACCACCCAAAAAATCCATGGAGATACTTTCCCATGGCCGGAAGGAACTGGAAATGGCATATATAACCCTAACTTCTTGTTATTAGGATTTCTTATACTACACAAAACACAACCCTAATGAATTTAGTAACTTCTTCTTGCATGTTTGGCCAATAAACATACCTCTGTAAGTGTGCTACAATATTTGTCACACCAAAGTGACCAGATACCTTAGAAGTGTGTTCTTCTCTCATCAACTAAACTCTTTCCCCCTTAGGTACACAAATTTTCTCATTCTTGTAGAAAACCATCCTAGAAGTAGTATTCTCCTCTAGGTGAAAATCCCTTTGAGGAGGTTTCTGCTGAAAAATCTCTACAAAATCCTAATCTTTCTCATAACCTTCTGATATGCTTCACATAATAAAGGCTCAAGAAGAGTTAACGTTCTCATAACTTAAATAAAAGGAGGTCTAGGTAACATATCAGCTAACTTGTTAGTCACACCTTTCTTATATTTGATAATCAAATGAAATTGATGTAAAAAACCCATCAATTTATAGTGTCTATCCTGTGAAGTTTGTTTTGAGCCTGCAAATATTGGAGAGGTTGGTGATCTGTGTGAATGATGGTTTCTTTACCCATCAAGTAATGTTTCCATTTCTTAACTCGCTTACACAAGAGCATATAATTCCTTATCATATGTACAATAATTTAGAATTACACCATGAAATAATTCATATTGAAAACATATGGGCCTACCTCCTTAAGAAGGACATCCCCATAGCATAGTCATTGGCATCGGTTTCCACTTCAAACGATAGTTTAAGTAAGGTAATCCCAAAATTGGATCATGACTAATCTTATGTTTAAATGACTCAAATTAAATATGTTTTTTCTTACCCCAATCAAAATCCTTACCCCTTAGTTTCACTTAATGTAGTGGTGGCACTATGGTTGATAATTTCTTAAAAACTTCCTCAAACATTAAACTTCTCTACAAAACTCTTGGTCTCGGTCAAACTCAATGGTGTAGGCCAATTTTGAATGGCCTCTATCTTAGCCGGATCAATCCTCAACTCTCCATATCCAACCACATGTCCCAAAAAGACAAGTAATTTTTGATCAAACTCACATTTATTCTCATTCAACACAAGTCGGTTCTTCTTAAGATATTGCAAAACTTGATGCAAATGGTCAATATACTCTTTAAAATTTCTGCCAAAAACCAAAATATCATCCAAGTACACAATAACAAAGGAATCAATAAATGGCCTCATTACCTCATTCATCAACCTCATGAAGGTAGTTGTTGCACTTCATATCCCAAATGGTAATACATACATTCATATAACCTTTTCATGGTCTTAAACATTATTTTCTAGATGTCGTCTTCCTCGATCCACACTTAATGATACCCACTTTAAATCAAGCTTAGTAAAATGTCTATCATTTGTAACTGATCTAATAAATCATCAATGTGAGGAAGAAGGTACCTATTCTTGATGGTTATTTTATTTAAATCTTTATAATCAACACACATTTTCCATGAAACATCTTTTTTAGATACTAAAATAATATGATAACCACATGGAAAAGTGCTAGGACAAATTATACCCTATTAAATCAAAGACTAAAACTGGTGTTTCTACCTCATTAACATCTTTCAAAGACTCCCTGTATAATCCCAAGTTCTGAAGTAGAATATCGGGTAGAAATTGAATATCATGCTCGATTGGCCTATCCGTAGGAAGCCCCACAGGATCCTAGAAAATTTCTCTGAACTATTGAACCAACTTATTTATCTATGTGTGCTCTTTGTTATAAAACATGGTACAACTGGTTTTAGATCTAACAATCTCATCGTCTGGCATATCCCTCAAAATAAGTAATGTAAATTTACCACTAGCATTCATAAGCTTCTAGGCTTCGGTGGAACTTACAAAGAGATCTTCAAATCTCCTAAAAAGGATGAAATGATGTAGCTCTTACCATCCTTTACCAAGTGGTACTTGGTTGGCTCTCCTCATGAAGATAGCATCCCTAATATATAAATATGGGCTACCAAATACTACACCACACACATCAAGGGGAACAACATCCATAGTGACTTCATCAATAATTTTTTATCAATACCAAAAGTGATCTTACATTTCTTAGTAACCTTGATGTCTACACCTTTATTTACCCAACCCAATGAATATGGACTTGGGTGGTTGTAAGTTTCCAACTTTAGCTTATCCACTAGATATTTACTAACCAAATTAGCTTGAAAACATTTATCAAAAAGAACATCTACGTTAGTTTTCTTCACTTGAATTTTTAAATGAAAAATCTTAGTTAGTTTCTTTTCATGAGCAACATTGTTACTACCCAAACATACCTCTCTATGGACGAAGGTACATCACATAATCTCATCCACCTCTTCACTTCAAAATAATTCCTATCCTCGAAGGGAATCCATGGCCTTATTTTTTTTCTTGATCTTGAAGGGATGTAATTCCAGGTGGAGCTTCCAATATTTTCGCTTGGAATGAGTGTCAACATAACAATGCCCACAATGAACTTTAGTATCCTTTTTAGAAATAGAAGTTTATTACCCTTTCCTTTTCCTTTTTCCTTCTTTCTTGGTGTCACCTTGTTTTCTTGAAGCATGTTGAGAGGTAGATGAACTCTTCTTCTTGTCCATCTCTAAGTAGTGAACTTACATACAAGCCTCGTCTACATTTGTTGGCTTGGCCAAGAGGACTAATCTCCTCAAGTGGCTATGGAGTCCACCAATATACTTCATCAATAGGTCCTAGTCTGCTACATCTTTTCCCATCTAGATAGCTTTCTTTTGGAACTCACTGGTATACTCCTACACATTCTAGCCTTGTTTCTACTTGAGATACTACCAATACATGGACCTCTCTTCCTCATAACAAATAGGATAAAATTTATTTTTGATTATCCTTTTAAAATCATCCCACTTAGTAATCAAAGGAAGCTTCTTAACAACCAATGAATGAACATAAATTTCAAACCAAGTTAAAGCATGATTGGTTAATTTTAACCGAGCAAAGGAAATATGTTGAATCTCATTAATTTGATGCAAACTAAAATATACCTCTAGTTGGGCTATCCAATAGTCTAGATTCTCATCATTCATGTCTCCATCATAAGGTTGAATCTCTATCTTGGCCTCCTACTTTGAATGGAGGAGGTGTGGGAATGGCACAAGGTTGTTCTTGTTCATACTCACGAGCTTATGGTGTCTCATTTAGAACACAAATTTTCTCCATGAGTAACCCCATGATGGACTCCAATTTCCCTATGGACAAGGAAATACTACCCACATCCTTGGACAGACTTGCCACATTTTCCTCCAACTTGTAGAAACGTTCTTCTCTAGTGTCATCTGCATATTCTTTACTAGCCATATATTGGATTCCTTGCTTCCAATTCCTGGTGGAAATATCTAATTCAAAAGGAATAAGGATACCTTCACCGTTTTCTTTTCCCTTTTGGGTAAGGGGAATCTAACTGCAATCTTCACACAAGTTAACCAGATAAAAACTGAAATCTCAACTATTTTGTTATCATTCTAATATGTAAATTACCTCTTTCTAACAATTAACAAATCCTATTTAGTGATAAATGAATGGAATCGACAAAGTTCCTTTTTATCCATATAATGTGCAAGAATTAAACACGCCTATATTGTAAATTGATAGAACAAAATTAAATGATACAAAATAATTTATCCTAGAGAAACCCAAGGTGGGAAAAACTCCAGTGGGTAAGAAAATTACTTCCCTTTCACTATGTAATTCTCCAAAATACAAATCTATTGTCAAAAATATTGTCAAGAAGGATTCTTCATTCCTCCTTTTTATATTTTCTTACTTACAACTTTCAACAATAGTAAACTTACTCACAATGAATAAAAAAGAAAGAGCTCGAACTTCTCTTCTTTACTCACACTAGAATTCACAAAAAAACACTTGCTACAATGAAGAATTGAACTTGTATTTATAGTTACTCTACCTAAGGATGTATGGAAAGATGAACCGAACCGTTTTGGAAGCTCAAAAATTTACAACTATTGAGATCCTGAATTTTAGAACCATTATGGACAGCTCCACTAGAAAAAGTGGCCCAACGATTACATAAACGTTGTAGCGGTTGCACAACCACCACTCTATGAAGAGTGGTGGTTACGTAACTATCAGGGTGGTTAAATAGTCATCACCTGAAAAGAAAACGATGACCAAAACATCATTTGAAGGAGTCCGAATCACCCTCATACTGACTAGTCCATCTTTCAAAGAAAGAATAATATGAGAATTTGCACTACAAGAATTAAATATTGAGAATACATAGAATTGGGCATTTCCAAATCCATTTTTGGATCGGGTTTCCTATCTTCTAGTCAGATCCTTATTTGTACCATTTACAATAGTCCAGAGATTGTGTGCCATGAATTCTGCCTTCATTATGATCTTCCAGATGTTGTAATTTGATCCATTCAACATTTGTGATTTTTCAATAGTAAAATGATTAGACCCAATTTTACATTTTCAAACAATTCAAATGAGGAGAAAAAATAGGTTCTTGTAAAGGATTTTTAGAAAGTCCCCCTGTCATTTTTCAAGTGAATATGCAGGTCGTATTTCAATGTTTTTTCCCTTTTTCATGTCGAAATTGACCTATCAAAAAATTACTTCCACAACATATATTAATTTGATTATAAAATTCACATATTCAATTGAAATGTAAACGAATTTTTTTTAGTTTTTGAAAAAAATTGACCTAGTTGTAAAAAAATAAGTGCAATATTTCTTATTTTCAAAAAAATAATGAATCATTGATTATGAAAAAAATCTTACTATTTAAATATATTTAAAAACTAATTTTTCTAAAATATATTTTCTTTTGATAAAAATACAATGAATATAAAAACATTTTTTGAGACAATATCCTAATAAGGTTAGGCAATGATCACATATCAACTCAATATTGCAACTAACTTGGTCAATCCAACAACCAACTCGCCAACGCGGATGAGATATTAACCAAATCAACTTGTCATAGCAATCTAACTCGGCCAAGGCTGATTCAAAAAAACCAACTCACCAAACACTATGGCCGATCTCTCTCGAGGGGACTAAGTCCCAAATGGGACAAATAGTGAGCTATGTGACTAAATCCACATCTTACCCTACTAAAATTTTTCTTTATAAATATTTAGAACTATCTTGGCACCTCACATGTGGGATAAAAGATCACATTCACATTAAAATATGCATGGCCAAAGTATGAGAAAGTATACACGGCCACATGGGTGATAGTCAAAAGTTCAAAGTAAGAGTAACTAAGTGCAAACCTCCATGTGGATAGCATATGGTGCTCTTAAATGTAGTTTTGGCTGCAAAAAAATGACTAAGTCTTGGGACATGAAGATACACACACATGCACAACGTGATAGAGGTAGTGCACATGAGAATGAACAAGATGAACACGCAGATGTGCATAGGAAGACGTAAAGTCGGGCTAAGTCAATTTTCCAAGAACGAGTTAAGAATAGACTTGGAGTATACAACACGTAAGAAAATTTTTGCATCTAAGAAGAGTCTATTTTTGGGATAAAGCACATGCACGAGATCGAATAACAATATGATTGAAGTGAATTATAATATTAGAATAATATATTATTAGTGATATTTTAGAAGTGTGCATGTTGATTATTATTGGCATGCATCCTATTTTGAGAATGCATAGATGGTGAAGGAAAACACATAGATGGTGAAGGGAAAAACCCCACCCCTATATATATATAAGTTTTTCTTCATGGTTTTGGACACCGTGTATTAACCTGTGATTTAATAGAGCTATGTTGCTCTGATGTTCTAGCGTGCATGACTCTCTAGTGAATATTGTTATGATCCAACTTCTATTATGTAATCCATTTAGTTCTTTATTGGATAATTATGGATGGATTCTGGTAATTGATGTATCAATATGGCGCTCACATGGTGCAATTGATCTTAGTATTAATTTGATCTGTCATGTTTCCGTATTATGTGTGCTACTAATTGAATGTATGCAATGAAGTATCATGGGTGATTATGGATTTGTCCAGCTTAACTTTCTAGTTAAACATGTTAACATCTTGTAAATCCAATACAAAGGAGGGATCTGGTAGCTTCACGAACTTTGGGTGATCATTTAGATATGTCTGAATGAAGTGTCAGCACACCTAGGAAATTGAGTGGAAATAAAAAGACTACATTTTGGTTCCATTGTTGGGACCTCTTTTCAAATTGTTTTCCGTGATGTTTCATGCGAGATGGCATGCCATTGACTCTGGAGAGCATTGAAATTTTAGTGGAAGACAGAAAAGATCAGTTTACATGGATATATGGTTTTGAACGTGATTTTAATACACGTAAGTGGGTAGAAGATCATCTCTATTGTGAGGTCTATGAGAAATTTTTCATCCTTTTTCCAATATATTGTACGAGTGGTTGTTAGCATACACATCAAAGAAAAGTTGGGGATATGGACCAAGGGTTTAGATGCGGGATATTATCAAACTTTTTTGATGCGGATGAAGTTTGGACTCATTTTGTAGATCGTTGGTGGAATGGTGTAGTGCGTAGTTACACTTTGGAGTACATTATCTCTACATATTCATGTTTGGAAGTTACTAATTTTGAATTATTGCATGATCCCAGAGAGTCTTCTTTGCATGTTGTTCCTTTGGAAATTAAGATCTTGATAGTGATACTAAGTTTGGAGCAACTACCTATGGTTAGATAAACCCTCTACCACGTGCGGGGTGACCGGTGTGGTGAAGATGGCGGACCTAGTGGCATAAAGGAAAAGAGGGGAAAGGCGGCTCAAGTATAATGATGTGTGAGAAAGGGAATTGGAAAGGAAACATGATGTTGAGGTTTCTATGGAGTTATGGAGGTAGATGGATCATGAAGGATTTAAAGCTCATGTGGAAGATGTGGACCCAAAGCATCAAGCACTCCCACACTTAAAACAAGCGCATATAGAATCCCCTTCATCTTCGGATAAGAACACGTTAGAAGAAGAAATATTGAGGACCGTAGGCATGCATCCGATCCCACATGGTGTTCCGGTCCCAGAGGTAATCATTGATAAGTATGTTAGTACGAGTAATCTAGTATCTATGGGTAGATATAATTTTCTTTTCAATAAAAAAGTACATCGATAATATATACACATATGGCAGCATAGATGACATCATTTTTGGAGGTCCGATAAGAGGAATATTTTCAGTGCATCATCAATATAGAGTGTGGATGCATAGTATGTTTGTAATACATCCGTAAGTTATACAACTTCACAGCATCGTGGGAGTTCAACTTAGCATTACGGTTGGGATGCAAAGAATTACATCCACTAGTCCAAGTGTACACTATAGGAGGTTTAGGTGGATCAAGAGGATCGGGATCAAGTGGATCAGGTGGTTCTATAGGTGGAGGAAATACTGGTGGGAGCTCTGGTTTTGGATTTTTCAAGCGGGGTCTACACCCCCATCAGCCACATCAAGTTTACTAAAAGATTTCCCTTCATTTACCTGAGTATAGGGGAATTGAAGATGCAATAGAGCATGTGCACAAGTGTGAGATATTATGGTGCACTAAAGGAACCACTACCTCAGATAAAAAACCAAGTCAGTTTTCCACTACTCTTTAAGGGCACGCGCATAGCTAGTACAGAAAGTATGACCCACATCGACTACGGTAGAATATGATGATTTGTGCTTTGTGTTTCTAGTCAAGTTCCATATTCTAGAGTTTGAGTAGAATATTATCAGTGTGCTTAAGGACATCAAGTAGGGCTTATCTGAGAGCGTACGGGAGTATGACACACATTTTAAAAAATTATTATCAAAATTGTCTTATGATATACATCCCAAACATCATGCATAGTGGTTTTTTGGTGGATTGATGACTCTTTTTCATATGGGTGCTATCTAATAATAATTTTTGGATCCATGTGAGGCCTTGGAAGCAACTCTACACATTAAGGTAGTGGGAAGTGTGGATACTAGGGTTAGTTCATTCTTAGAATCACGAGATCACAACCATGGTGAAGAAATTGGAAAAGCTCTCTACTAATTCAGCTCATGAGACGTATAATTTGATGTGCACCATGTTACTAGATTGTGATATTTTTCATTTAGACCATGATGTGAGTAGATGCCCTCTCTTATAGCGCGTGATCTAGAAGAATGTGTCTATGTATTATAAGATTTGTAAAACCCATACTCATGACACCGTTGAATGTAGATTAATTGATCATATTCATGAATCCATTGAGACTGGTGTGCACTAGACTAGTGTGGCAAGTGGTTCTAAGGATCACGGAGAATAGCATAATTACGGGTGCACTAATGGGGATAATAGGAATAGAGGCTTTCATGGGGGATATAGAGGTCGAGGTCATGGTGGTGGAAAAGGAGGGTTTGATAGAGGAACTTGTTATACTTGTGGATCTCTTGATCATTATCAGTGTGAGTGCCCTCAGAATGTGATTTTATCATGGTGTGGAAAGTAGCACAAGTTTGAAGAATGTTCTAGCTTATATGATCACATGAGCAAGCATCAAAAGCAAGATAATGGTGCGAGAAATGATTAAGGTATAATGCGCAGCTTGAAGATCAATGCCGAAGGTAGCACCTAAACCTAAATTACAACTCATTTTAGTTACTACACATTTTGAGGTTGTGCATGCACTTGAACCTTCAAAGTATAAGCCGAGATATAACAAATAAATAAGTGAAAAATGCCAAGTATCTAGATGTTTTACATTAGAAAGAGGTTTACTTGGAGATTATGGATTTCATTAGGGATCTACATGGAGAGATTTAGTGTTTGAAGGAGCAGGAACACATTATGGAATGAGAAAAGAAGGTGGAATTCCCACATAAGGATGTAGATGACCTAAAGGAGTTTTTTCAAATGTTGCGCCATGAGAACATAATCCCTTTGTTAGGAGAATGGTTGTGAGAAAAGGTACCACACTCTAGTTCTAAGTGTGAAAGGAAGATACTCCACATAAATCTACCCCGACATAATCGTGAAGTGACAAGGAAATTACACTCAATACAATAATAGATGGGTGGCTTCTAAGAAAAATTTATGATAAATACGAGTGCGAGAGGTTAATGTACTCGACCTTTGGATACATGCAATCATATGGTAACACCACCATTACATCCTTCTTTGAATGTGTTGTATATGGAAAATAGAACTAGGGCCATGCTTATTGGATTAATCAAGGATGCAAATATTACTATTTAGGGATCCAATTTTACTTTGGGAACTTTGAGGTATTAGACCTTGCTTTGAAGCAAATAACTTCCTAACACTACTTGGGTGACCATATGTTATGTCAATAATGCATATTTGGACTTTAATAAGGGATACAATAGCTTTTAGAATAAGTACGAGCATGACATTCTACCTTTGATCGATGCAAAGGTTTTCCCTTATATTGAGCCCTTGAGTGAAGAGGACTTGAATATGATATATGGATGCATAATTAGATACCCTAAGGTAATCCGAGCCATCTAAGGAATGAGAGATACAATGGGATGATACTCGCTTAATTAGTGACACCACAAGTATACCTTGTGATAATTGGATGCATGGCACATATGAATTCGTTTGGCAAGAGATAAATAACATAGTTACTCACATGATCGGGATGCACATAGTTAGGTGTTTAGAAAGCAACTGAGTACCAAGGTACACTTTGGTGGGGAAATCTTAACACATTTCTGCATCATGGAGACTCAAAGTGGTAGAATTAAGGGGATATGAGAAATATGTTGGTCTATATACTTTATGGGACAATGATGCATTGGTGGGAAACACATAGAAATGACCTCCTAGAATGGTGAGAAGTGAGAATAGACTTCTCCACCAGGTTTACTCAGAGCAATGTACCTACACAAACATGTAAATTTTATGGGAAGTCTCATGCCTCTCATCACATCCAGGAGTGTGAGAGATCTTGGTCGTAGGGCAAGGAGGCTTTACCATCATCACTTTGGGTGTATATGTTCTATTCCACATTACGTGGGTGTGGGCACACACGGTATGTCCACGCAGAACTAAAAATGGAAACAAAAAATTGGCAAGAGACGACCTCGGGTGTGATCTAAACCATTGATTATTTTTCTACTAAGCCTCCAGTCCATGAAGCATTGCATATGATGAAGCGCCTTACTTTGGGAGATATTACAAAGGCTTAAGAGCTTATGTTAGAATTGTTTAGGGAACTTGATCTTGAGGTGCACGTTGATCTTGAAGAAACAAACAAATAAGAAATGGTCTATGCCTGGAAAGAAAAAGAAAAGGGAAAAATGGTGTACATGATAGATGATGAGGAAGTGGATATCATGTATGTTGACCACGCAAAAGGTACGTGTGAGGTGATAGAAACAATAGATGAGAAGGCGCGCGTGTATCATGTCCCTATGAAAACAAAGAGGGTTAACATTGGTTTAGAGGAAAATTCTAAGGAGGCCATTATTGGGGATTTCTTGTATGAGCAAGAAATGGATAAGATTATTAAACTGTTGAGTGAATTTCAAGACTTATTTCTGAAGGGCTATCATGAGTTAAAGGGATTACACCCTTCTTTAGGTGAGATGAAAATCAAGTTGAAAGAGGGCGCGTGCCCATTTAGGAAGATGCATTATCATATGAATCACAATTTACACGTGAAGGTGAAAGAATAAATTGATAAGATGCTAAAATATGGAATAATTAATCCTATTGAAGAATCTGAATGGGTTATCCCCATGGTTATAAGTATTAAGAAAGATGGGAGGATAAGGATTTGTGTGGATTAAAGGGAATTGAATTCTTCATGTGTTATTGATCCTTTTCCTACCCCATTCACAGAGGAGATTCTTGAAGGAGGTATTGGGTACAAGATATATTCTTGTACAGCAGGTATTTTCAGTTACCACCAGTGTGCATCACGAAGGAATATAGGTAAAATATAACTTTCACCACTAAGTGGGGAAGTTTTGCTTAAATAGTCATGCCCTTTGATCAAGAATGCACTAGAAGTGTTCTTGCGCATTGTGGTGTAGGTCTTTCAATATTTTATTCATAAGTTCTTATAGGTATATATGGATTATTGATGAGTCTTTTGCTTAGACAAATACCATTATGACAATTTAAGGACCATGTTTGAGAGGTTCATGAAGTTTATCATCTCTCTCAACATTAAGAAGTGCATATTTGCAACA
This sequence comes from Taxus wallichiana var. yunnanensis, assembly GCA_018340775.1. NCBI lineage: Eukaryota > Viridiplantae > Streptophyta > Pinopsida > Cupressales > Taxaceae > Taxus > Taxus wallichiana. The sequence goes on from CM031235.1 coordinate 705,495,562, forward strand.
CCTTTTGGAACTTTACTTGAACATATCATTTGCAAAGAAGGATTGTTGGTAGACCCAACCAAGATAGTTGTGATCTTGGGTTTAGAAGATCCTACCAACCAGAGTGAAGTTCATGGATTTATGGGACATATAGGTCATTACATGAAATTTATTAAAGGGTATGAAAAGATTGTTGCACCCTTGTAGGAATTATTGAAGGCTAAAGGAAATTTCTATTGGGGTGACATGCAACAACAAGAATTTGAAACCACGAAGAAAAGGTTGATCACTGCACCTATTTTATGCTTTCCTTCATGGGAGAAACCCTTTCATGTTCATGTTGATGCTTCTAGCATGGAAATAGGCATTGTGTTGGCATAACCAGGACAAGTAATTTTGCATCATCCCATTTTCATTCCAATCGTGAAGTTGACACCCACGAACAAAATTATACAACTATGAAGCACGAAGCTTCATCTATGATCTATGTGTTGCATAAATTCATACAATACTTATTGGTGACACTATTTATCTTTTATACAAATTATATGGCACTCAAGTATTTGGTCAACAATCTTGTTTTGCAAGGGCACATTTGCAGATGGATACTTATATTTCAAGAATTTGATTTCATCATTTTTGTGAAACCTAGAAAGAGAAATTTAGGGCCTGATCATCTATTAAGGATCAATTCTATTGAGGATGAATAGAGCATTAAGGACACAGATGTTAGGTTTATAGCTATCCAGATTAAATCATGTACCTCACAGACTGGAGGACATTGCGGTATTTTTGCACATAGGGCAAGCACCTAAATGAATGAAGACATTGGAGAAGAAGTAGCTTGAAATACACATGGTGCCTTATCATTTGATTGGTGGAGACTTGTACAATTTGGGTCATGATGAAGTTATGCATAATTCTATATTGGAGCATGAGCGCAAGGGAATTATGGAGGAAGTTCATGGTGGGATAACAGGAGGTCATTATGCGGTGATGATACCACGTACAAGGCTCGATGGCTGGAATTTGGTTGGAGACTTTGTATAAGGATACTAAAGAATATGTTAAGGCATGTGATTACTATCAACACCTTGGAAATATTGATAATAGAGATGAAATGACGTTGCGGCCTATTACAAGTGTTGAACCTTTTAAAAAGTGGGTTATTGATTTTGTAGGACCTATTTCACCACTGCATGTAGGACTAGAGTGTACTATATTATTTCTTGCATAAATTATCTAACACTGTGGGAAGAGGTAGTACCCACAAAGGATTGTACAGAGCCACGAAAATAATATTTTTATGGGATAACATTATTAGCATGCATGGTTGTCCATTAAGCTTGACAAGTGATAAAGGAACTCATTTCTTGAATGAGACAATAAGAATAATTTTGGTAGATTTTATGGTGGCACATCATAAGACTACTTCTGATCACCCACAAGCTAATGGTACTATTGAAGCTTTTAACAAGATTTTGGGATAGACATTGAAAAAAAGATCTGTGATGTTGGGAGAAAATATTGGGATGATAAAGTGGTAGTTGTACTTTGGGCATATAGAACCACTTATAAGAGGTTGAATAAGGCCACACATTTTCAATTGGTGTTTGCACAGAGGTTGTATTTCATGTTGAATTTTTGTTACCATCCATGTGTATTACACATGCATGTGGACTTGATGATGAACAATTTTTGAGGATCACATTGACACACGATGTAGTTAGATGAGTGGTGAACCATTGTGAATTAGAGTTAGAAAATCGAGAAGGTGAGACAGAAAGATGGCATGATAGGCATATAAAGAACAAAAAAATTGAATTTGGCAAGATGGTTCTTATGTATGACTCCAAGTTTACGCGCCACCTAGGGAAATTGAAATTGCATTGGTTGGGACCTTTTGTAGTAATGAAGATACTTAAATTAGGCACTTTTCAATTGCAGGTGTTAGATGGCACCGTGTTTCCCGATTACTTCAATGGCGAGTAGGCTGAAGCCCTACTATAAATAATTCTTCTTGGTGTTTGTAATAAGGTAGTATTTTCATTTAGATTATATTTCCTGTTATGTGTTTCCTTTCATCATTTCAATGCTTTGTCACTTTAAGTTTAGTTTCCTATTTTTTGTAATCAGCACAACATGTGCATAGGAAGATGATTACTATCTATTGATTTTATGCGTAGAGGACAACACATACTTTCAATGTGAGGTGAATTGTAAGTGCACGCAGAAGAGAAAAAAATTGGTGTTGAAGTTTGACTAAGAACTGAAAAGTGCACACATTGATGATGATGTTGGTTGTTGGGCTAAAGTAAAAGAAAGAGAGAAAGGTGTTACAAATAATAAGAAGGATGATGATAATAAGGATTTGAAGAGTATTTCTTAGGATGAAGACCACACATAAGAAAAGGGTTGCGCGTGTGTAAGGTGAGGAAGGAAATGACATGGTGAACTACTTACTTGAGAGGCACAAAGGATTATGTACTTCAATGCAGGGAAGCACGCGTAAGGAGGGTTTTGGTCTCAGAAGTTGTAAATCATGTCGAAGGTTACGACTATAGCATGCGGAGGAAGACATCGGAAAAGGCACGAGAAAATAAGGAAAATCATATTTAAATTTATTGTACAGTGGTATGTGGTGAACATTTAATGAGTTAAAATTTTGAAAATCTATAAAAATATGTTAGGGTATATTCATTTTTACCTTATCTTGTGTGAAACTTGTGCATTTTCTTGTGCAATTTTGAGCAAGTTTGAGCGGTTTATAAGGAATTATTGAGAATTTACGTGAAGAGTTGGAGAATCAATAACCAGGTTGTAATAAAGACATGGTGAAGGAAAATAAATTTTGTTGGAGGGGATTTTTCAGTTGAGACGACATGAAGTGCGTTATAAGGAGTTTATAATTTTTCTAGTTAGGGTTTGAGGAGTTAGGGCATGGATTGGAGAATGTGGACCAGAAGTGCATAATCATTGTGCAAACGGTTCAAAGCAAGAAGCTCAGGGAACTAAAGACAAATCGAGGTAAGGTATAATTTTTAATTTACACACTAGGATGGCACCAAGGAAATCGAAACCACATCATCAAAGAAGCGAGAGGAAAGAACAATGGCAAGGAAAATCTCATAGTAGAAGACATGTAGGAAGAGTGGTACTTAATTATGCGGTACCTTAATGGAGTATTGATTTGGAAGGAATGGGTATCCCATATATGAAAAATTGATGTAAGTGATTACAACCATGACACAGATGCCAATACACACTAGATTGAAAGATAGTTGGTCTAGAATATTGAAGAAAGGGCTCTGAGGGAAAGCCTGTTTATGATGATGAAGGAGAGAAAAATTTGTAGAATGTAGGGTTTCTCTAGCTATATGAGCTCTCGTACTTTGGAAATCCTGAGTGACTATACCAATGGTTAATGTCACATGTTCACGAAGACTTATTCTATTTTCCTAGAAGGAGGATGCACTTAATTGCAACACTAATTTACAAGTATACTAGACTTTAGAGCATATGTGTAGAACTCCTTTAGACTTGGATGATGTTGATGAAGTAAAGAATAATGCCAAGGATTTAAACTATCAGAGAGGGAGTTGTGTAATGGAAATTCCAAAACTAGATGACCCTATTATCAGAATAGCAACACACTTGCTTACTAAGTTGAATGGACAAGAACGATGGGGAAAGTGAACAAATGATGGTTATACATTTCTAGGAAGATTTCGTAGGGAACAATCTAAAATCTTACGGAATTTTTATCTAAAGAGATTATTGAAGAGGCTCGCACAGGTGAAAAAATCACTTTTGGGAATATTTTGCTATTGATAGTATTTTCTAAGATTGGGGTGTCGATGGACCCAATGATAAGATATGGGAGTACCCTGAGGAATCTAAGTCCCTACAAAAAGATTTTCCAAGTACACCTATGAAAATATAACTCCTGCATACAAGGTTCAAGGAGATAGGTGGTACAAGAGGATGCGCGATGCATTTGGGGTGGAGTGGCACATTCCCAATGAATTACCTATGCAATCGGGGAGGGAAAGGTGGAATGTTTTTATATCAACACTTTTACATTGGTTGTTTTGAGTTGAAGGATGGAACGAAGAGCCCTTGGTGTAAGCTACCATTTTATTTCACAGCCAAATATTTCCAAACTATTGTGAATAGGTTTAAAGAAGCATGCAAAATAAAACTTGACGTGAGAAAAGGTAGACTATGAGCGCCATACTTTGCACCGATGCTTGTTTACCCAAAGGGAGCACATATGAAGAAAGAATGATATTAGATGATATCAACATGACAAGGTCGGTTACTTTTCCAATAGTAGGAGTGGAGGTAAAAAATTTATATCTATCTAAAGCCAAGTGTGGTCAACGGAAAGTACGTGGAAGATGATTTGATTATCCCCGAGGATCCGAAAGGGAAGAATATGGTCGACAGAAGAGAATGTGTTAGGTTACCCCTCCTATCAGTGAGGAGGAATAAGGAAGTGATAATGAACCCCTAACAAAAATTACAATCGTAAAGAATACCCCTGTGTGAAAGGAATCGATCCGTGCATAATTTTGAGGAGGCGCTCGTAAGGAAGAAGTCTCTAATCACAAAGAAACAAAAGATAGTGTCTAGTGAAGATGTAGATAATACTGAAGAGGAATATAGGGATGAAGAATAATTTGTGCAGCATAGCCCTTGGGTATATGATGTTGAGGATTTTAACGCAGAGGAGCATAGTGCGCACCATAAAGAGATCCTAGTGATGGAGCTGGATATGAAAGGGATAGATGCTTTCATCACCCACATTTTGGAGGAAAAATAGGGGCCTACCGAGGAGCCTAGGGTGGAGCGCACTTGTTGAAACTGAAGTTGAGCGCTAGATCGAGCACAAAGTAGAGTGCATAGTAGAATAGGAAGTAGAGCGTGTTGGAGAAATGAGTGAAGAAAATACAAAAACTAGACCAGATAGTACTCTTGCGCTAAGTTTTCTGAAGGGTTCTCGTGGAAGAATATAAGACCAAGGTATACACCCCAGGGACCTATGATGCAATATGATGTTGATCCTAACAAGGTGTTGCGTGCAAGATACCAAAATATGATGGTCATAGAGGACTTGTTTTGTTGGTCATTTTTCAGGAGAGAGGAAGCTTTTTCGCGTACTCAAGAAGATGCTCTCCTAGGAATTCCAATCACATATGGAGGAGCCAAAGTTTGAAGTTAGTGCACAATCACTAATAGAGACCCGACTGAAGTCCACACTAGGGGAGGTATATCCGATAGTTGACTCCCAAATGTTAACAAATGAGCAAGTGTGTAATGCGCTAAAAAAACTATTGGTGAACATCGGAGTAAGAGTTTTTGACAAGGACTTCAGATATTAGAAATTTGTGCAAAGAGCTATAAGAGAAGAATAAAGAGATAGAGATGAAGAACAAGGAGATAAGGGAGATAGACAAGGAGATAAAATAAAAATAAATGATCATTGCACAGCTGAAAAGGGAGGTAAGAGAAGAGAGGGGAGATGTGTGTCACATACAAAAAGGGAGAGTGCATCGCAGATGCAATTACACTCGTGCACCTAGACTTAGTACCTCAAGGTCAAACTACCTATGAGTCAGCCCTCCATTTCCTAGAAGATCTAGCATGAATGATTACAAGTGAAATGATAACTCTTGCCTTGGAATCTGCAGAAGATGTGTTAGCATGGAAAAAACATCATGAAAGAGAATAGATAGAAGCATTCCTTGCATAGTATGGTGAGTTTGTTTGAGCAAGCATCAAAGTAGTTGCGCATTTAGAAGAATTCATATATGACAACTACAAATATTTTAACCATATTGTGGGTTTGCTTTGGTGGTGAAGGAAAAGCATAGTTGAAGGAGTTCTAGGTCAAAAACAAGAGTAATAGGGAGGAACGAGAAAGGATTTTGGATGAGGTCGAACAAAAGAGGGAGGCAATCAATTTGTTAAGAGCCTCGATCAAAATAAACTTGAAGGAACTCTTCCCCGATAACATGCAAGATGGAAACATTGAATGATGCAAGTAAATTGTTGGAGAATATGATTAAGCATCCGGCTTAAGGGGTGAGTATTTAACTCCTACAAAGGTCCTTGATATTTTTGGTGATGCGCCAATACATAGGAGTAGGGAGTTAGAAGGGTGGAAGGAGTTAGAGAAAATAGTGATTCAAGAATTTCCACTCCTTCTCACTCAATGAACAACTTGATTATTTTATTCTTTTGCAAACACCATACATTCAAATTCTTTATTCTTTTATTCTTGGTGGGGTACTATACTATTATTTTGCACAATATAATATAGTTTTGTCGAAGACAGACAACATACCTAGTGTGGGGTAATGTTGGCTATAGAAAAATGACTAAGTGTTGGGACAAGAAAAGACATGTGTGCGCGCACACGATGACAAAGGTAGTGCATGGGAAAATGAATGTGGATGAGCGCGTGGATGTGCACAAGAAGACGAGATACGGGACAATTTTCTAGGGATGAGCTAAGAATAGACTTGGATTATGCAACACGTAAGGAGAATTTGGTGGCTAAGAAGAGTCTATTTTTGGGATAAAAGAACATGCACGAGTTTGGATAATAATAGGATTGAAGTGAAGTATAAGATTATAATAATCTATTGTTAGTGATATTGTAGAAGCATGCATGTTGATTATTATTGGCATGTGTCCTGCTTTTGAGAATGCATAGGCGTTGAAGGGTGAGACCCCACCCCTATATATAGTAGTGTTTCTTCATGGTTTTGGACACCATATACGAACCCATGATGTAATAGAGTTATGATACTCTGATGTTCTAGCGTGCATGACTCTTTGGTGACTATTGTTATGTATTCAAATTTCTTTTATGTAATCCTTTTGGTTATTTAATGGATAATTGTGGATGGATTCTGGTAATTGATGTATCTAAATATGGCATTCACATGGTGTAATTGATCTTAGTATTGATTTGATCTATTATGTTTCCTTATTATGTGTGTTTCCAATTGAATGTATGTAATGAATTATCATGGGTGATTATGGATCTGTCTAGTTATCTTTCTAGTTAAGCATGCTAACATCTTGTCAAGCCAATACAAAGGAGGGACTTGTAGCTTTAGGCGCTTGTGAGTGTTCGGATCTTTCTAAATGAAGTTATAGTGTGCCAAGGAAATTGAGTGGAAATAAAATACTACATGTAGCCAACATATATTACATAGGTCAAGCAATAAACAATCTGTTAAAAGGGGGACGGTGATATAAAATCTTGGCTAGGTTATTAAGTTTTATATTTATTTTTTTATACCCCCTTAGGCCACTTAGGTTTAGATAATTTTATAAGGTAATAGACTTTAATTAAAACATTATGATATGCCTTTAGATAAAATTAGTTAGGTTGACCACTCCACATGGGGCACTAGAGTGGTTAGGGGAGATAATGTTTAGATTTAAATTTTCAAAACACATGTGGGCTGTATTTTTAGTAAATAGGTTAGAGTATGTAAAAAAATGTCATAGAATTTTAGTATATGTCCATGCGAATAGGGGACCCATTTTAGACGTAATTTTAGCATAGGTTTATGATATCATTGAATTAAATACTTTATTATGGTCTTGTTCCAAAGGGTTTTCAACTAGACCAATCAAAAAAATGCAGAGTGTTATTATTGAGGAAGGTTGTCTCCATCATGGGAGACCTTGAATTTACCTTAGAAAATAAATTAAATCTTTCAAATTTATTCAACCTTAACCATGTTTGAGAGTGGTCCCAGAGACTGAATTTTCACCAAAAATCAACCTTTTCACATCAATTTTCATGATATAAAATATGAAAAAGTATGAGAGGGTCTATTCAAAATAAAGGGGGCGTACGGGGTGTACGGGACATATTTATTTCCCACAGTTGTAACCACGCATCAACGGTTGGAACCCTTAGGTTTAGATTAGTTAAACTAACATATTTAAAAGCACGCTCGTACCATGTGAGGTTTGAGTCATTGATTATTAATTAATTATTACATATTGCACAATGTGCTATAATATAAAACATGACAATTAAATAAAACACAACACAAAGATTGAACATGGAAAAACCCCATGGGGTAAAAACCATGAACAAAGGTAAGATTTCCATTAACTTGAGAAACATAATTACAAATCCAAAGAAAACCTATGTTCCCCTCACTTCTCTCCATGTAAAACAATTCACCCACATGAATTCCAAATTTCATAATAAATCACTTGACCCAATGGGTCTATTTAAATAGATTAAATGGGTATGACTTCTAGAAGCGCCTAACTATTTAATTGATAAATTTATAAAATAAATTTAACCATAAACACATAGTTTATATTAAATAATTTAAAATATATATTATTATAAATTATTTAATTATAAACTATGGTTTATTTATAAGAACACTTAATATTAAATGTTCTAACAACCAACGTACCTATGTTATTCGCAATAGGAATTAACATCAAAACTCTAACCATGAGGCTTTCTCGCATCAACCTCAAGTAGTGGAGGGAGATACGTGATATTTTACTCAAATAATTGTTTGAGGATAATGTGTGGAGCATGAAGTAAATGTGTGCATTGTCATCGTGTAGGTTATAATTGTAGTTTTGTAGGTTGGGATATAGAATTAGCAAAGTGTCCTTAGTAGTAAGCTTCTTAACATTATTATTTCCCTTTAATATAGCTTTACTTGGAATTTTGGCACTAGATTTAGTAGAAGAGATAACAACATACTTAAGCTTATTCATATGTACTAACTTAGTCTCACGTTCTTTGAGTGTATCACATAGATGATCGAATGTCGCCAATATTGATGGAAAACTATGCGAAGCTGATTGGCCAAACTAGTGAAAAATTGAATAGAATGTGTGGGAGATCATAAAACCACCGTAAAGAAAATTCCTTCAAGATTCTAGGGAAAATATTTGTAAGTAAAACATCGTTAGATGTATAGTAAAAAAATAAACATGAAATTATCAAAGGTATTTAGCGTGGTCACACTTGCCATCGTAGATAGGAATCTTATCAAAAAAAATAAGAAGAAAATGATAAGAAACCACCTCATATGCAAGTGGATTATGAATCAGTTGAGTAGAATCCATAGTATGATAAGCAATTGATGAACCTCATTACAATTGTGAAATTTGATCTTGTAAATAATGAACAAGGGTTTTAAGAGCTTGTGTGCTAGAAGAAACATGAGACCCACTATGATTATATGTAGGGACAACGAAGATGTAGGAGTGGACATAGAGACATTATGTATTGAGATATGATGTGCCCCACGTATGTGGTCATTATATAGATCGGAATAATAGATGTGTTGATAGGAGAAGAAAGAAGAGACTCTTGACTATGAGCGAGTTTGGAAGTGAGAAGAATCTTAATAATAGGATCAATATGATGGGGATTTTCACGTCAGTTGTGCATAAAGTGATATACGAGTTCAATTTTTTCTTGGTCCATAATATTTTCATCTTTATGGTTATAATCATAAGAATTTTCACTATTTGTTTCCATATCATGCAATGGTACCTCATTAGCAGGATCAAGTATAGATGGAATACTAGGTAGGAAATAAAGAAGAAAACATGAGGATATGATGCTTGTGAGTAGGCGGAAAAATTTCAATATGCTTAGTGGATTGATTTTAAAATCAATGATGATACATAAAGTGCATAGGAAGTAAGCATGTACAAATTGAGATATGCAAATAATCGTACACCAAGAGAGTAGAAGAAACCCTAGGGAAACTAGGGTTTGAGCCAAAATGTTTGATCCAAGTGTCAATTTAACAAAATGTTCTTACTAAGGCATTGAGTTCAGCCCTTTGAGTTTTACAAATGAGGGAATTTTAACTTCTTGACCTAATTGAGTTCTTCATAAATGTATTAGTGGCAGCCCAAATGGATGTGTATCAGCTTTTAGGAAGATTTAGGGATCCTTGGGTGCCTTTTGTGTTAATGTTTACAATTAGAGCTCATGAGAGTGCCAAGTGATTATTAGGTTAGTGAATGAGGTGATATAAACTTTCTTATATATGGATTTGAATGTAATTTTTCATGTAAAGGTTTACTTAGGAGGATAAGAAGACCCAATAAACATAATGCAATCACAAGAAATTTTGGAAGGTGTGTTGGTCCAAAACCATGTAGGTCACTAGTATAAATCATATATTGACCCCGCTATATGGTTTTAGACACATCAATATATAGGATTAAGCTAGTTACAAAAGAGATAATAATATGTATTGAGGATAGAATGTGGGTGTTTTTCACACCCACAAATTAAGGACATAAATACAAGGATAAAAATACCAGAATATTTTTTTTGTTTTTTATTACTTGATACACGACACCACATGGGATCACTTAGCATAACTTATCTCACATAAAATTTACACTAACATGGACCCACATATATAACATAATGAGGAATGGATAAAACCAAAAATAAAGATGACACACATACACATTTCCAAGCCTACCTAAGAGGCTTACAATGGGGAGAAAACATAACCACGTGAAAGCACATGATGCACATCAACCACATCTTCCAAAATGACAAAGTATTATGAGAAAATTTGATAATGAGGATCAAGTTTGATGACGAGCACATCAACTAAGTTACACTCGAATGGAAACTTGATGGAATTCCATGTTAAGAAAACATTCAACCATGAAAATGTGCATGCAAGAGAAAAGGGTATCCTCATTCTCATAGATCATAAAAAGGTACAAATAGGAGTGTTGTGTAACCCCCAATGCAAGGACCATCATACCTCCATGATGGAGAATAAGAATTACATTTTAAAAATGGAAAGTAACACTTGTATGAAGCACGGATGCACACCGATGCGTACGATGGAATCTATGATGGAATATTTCACCCTAAGAAACCTAATACCTATGACCTCATCTAAGTGAGATGACTCACCACATGATGTGGAAAATGTCGTGAGACAAAAACAAGTATACACACCAACAAATACAACACAACGACCCATCTACAATATAAATTCATGGATAGAAAATTAACACGAAAAAACAATTTGATGGCTACATATTTATTACAATCATATTTCATTATTTGACCTTAACTATTTGAAGAACACTTAACATGTAAGCCTTCATTCCTCTTAAAACTAGACTACATTTTCTTTATTTCTTTTAACATTTTACCTATAATTGTTCCGTTTGCTTTTTCTTGTTTCTTTTATCACAATTAATTTATGTAACCTGATTATAAATGGGAATGAGCTTAGTCACACACGAGTCTATTAGTAATTTTCCTAAGGATTCGTGTCTACATGGAACATGTTTACTTAGTTTAGCATTATACTTTCATTATGTAATAGGAACTAGTAGGAGGAGATTAAGAGGGAATATGTCTATAGTATAAATGGTTGAGGTTCAAGATTCTTTTTATACTTTAATACTTAGATGGGTTCAAAATAACATTTACACGTCATGAATTTCTTTTCATCAAATAAAATTTTATGTTTTCACAAATGCTCAATTTCACATGGAGCAGCTTAGATTCTTTTCACAACATATGAAGAATTAAACAAGTTATAAGAAAACTCTAAATTTCACTTTTCTCTTGGAATAAAACCTCATGATTACACTTTCAAGGACTAAGTGTTAATTATAATTTTTTTATTATCAATAATTAACTCTTGATATCGTATTATAACAAATGAAATTAATATTTGAAATTAGGTATGTAATTCATCCAAGACCCAAACCCTCTAAGATGTCTTTCAAAATAAACTCCTAACTTTGACACCTAAAACCCTTCAATCTACTCATGTGTTGGCTTAAAAAGGTTACATTAGATTCAAAACTATATTCTCTTGAGGTACTCGACTTAAACGGCCTATTCAATTTATGTTTCGCCCAAGTTTGTATGATCACCCATCGGTGTTACAAATTTATATTTTGTATTTTCCCATATGCTACCTAGTACATTCATTACTTAGCCCTCCATGCCTAGCCTCAACACAACCAAACAATTATGTTTCTTAGACTTTACGTCATATATGACCCAAAGTGACTCTATACCTTAAACTAAAGTATCCCAAACATCTTCCACACGTAAAAATATAATTTCTAGGAGGAAACCCACATGCTCTAGACAATTTTTATCCATTACCTTGTTCCTACAAGGTGTTTTCGCGACAATGTCGATAAGTATACATGAATCGCGAAGCAAGGTGGTCAATATCCATCACTAAGATATCCAAATGAAGAAAATCATGAAACGCGAAACGCGTAGCAAAGTGGATGATATCCTTAACTCACAAGACCTTTATAGGAGCCCAAGGTATTCCGTTACTACCAACCAAGGGAACATTTGTTTTAACCTTAAAACTTAAGAATGTCACAATAGGGTTATTTCACGATGTGAGTTGTCTCCCTTAACAAGTCTCTAGTTTGATAATTTTGAAAGAAAAATTTGGCCCACGAGGGTAGAGAAGGATCATTCTAATGTACCATGCATGAAGGGTGGATGAGGTACAAAGTTGACCTACCTCAATATGATCAAGCAGCACAATCGAGACCCATTTTCTTGACATACGATAGGATCTAAAATTGATATAGAAATGAAATGACAGGGCTATAATTTTACCATGTTTAGTTCCACTATGAAAGAAGGCACGATGTAAACTCAAGGATATCATTACATATAGAAAGGGTTATTAATTTGTACTAAAAGTTTTTTGTCATTTTCACCCAAAAGGAAAACACGCAAATATAAGTTTTTATGTCTCTTGAAGACTACATGGTTTTCTAGATCCAACACATCACTAGAAAGTGGATAAGACATGACATTCTGAAATTATTACCATTAATTTTACCTGGTATAAAAACATTCAAACTACGAAGGTTCCAATAGTTTCATAAATCAAGCTTCCGAATTTATCTACCTACATTGATTTTAGATACTATCATTAGGAATTATTTTGACATCAATTTCCATAAAAATTTGTTGCAATTAGCTTATTTTACCTAATCAACGAATATAATAGTACGACCAAGTAGGAATTTAGTCAACATATAAAAGAGAAACTAAGTACAAAATAACACACTTTCCCAATATGCTAGCAATGTCATATTCTTCACGGAAAATAAATAAATGACAATTCTATTTATAATAATAGCACTGATATATCATATGCAAATACAATATTTTTGAGATCACATGTTATTATGTGAACACCAGTAATGCTTCGCTTTGTCCTTATCTTTGTACTTGCATCCATCACATGGTCAACACAAATTGTCAGCATGGAATCTACCCAAAATGTAGCATAATTTGTGTTTTCATAGTTTTCCAATCACATTATTATAATACTTGGAATACAAAAATAGAAAGTTAGAGATACATTCCTTTCATTTCATTACATTTCCTAACGAGGGGGAAAGAGAGAGAGAGAGAGAGAGAGAGAGAAGAGTGAAGAGAGAGAAACATCATTTTCCCGATAATCAAATTTCTCAAAACAAGCCACCAAAGAGAATTCCATACAGTCATTTATAAGTATCTCGCTTTCGCTTATTTTACTTGGAGAGGGATCCCACGACACCCTTTCACATTTTCTTACAAATTTCGTAAAACGTCCAAATTTGACTCTAAGGCTATGAAACCACATTCAAAAACTTATTTACGATGGTGAACTCTCTATGGGGAAAACCCTACACGCTCTCCTATATACATGAAATTCACTATAGATGATGAAACTCAAAATGGTGAACCAAGTACAAGTGACGATTACTTTTCCGGATGCATCGATCGTAATTGGACCATTTTAACCTAGTCAACCAATGACCGGAGGCCTATAAAACCCCTTACAAAACTAACCAAAGGAGGTTTTTTCATAAATAATGGTTGCAAGCAATTTTCATAGATAAATCCTAGAGGCTTATAAGTTGATATCCATTTCTTCAATCAGGGTCAAACGGCAAGCCAAAACCAAACCCAACTTTTGATTTTCAGCAGCTTCCCAAAGCCGCAAAAGGGTTAAGGCCCCAGAGAGCTGAAAAAAATTACACAAACTGTCATTCAAGGGCATTCTAAGGTTTGATACAACACCCTACATTACAAGGAATAAAGACACAACTTGACTTTCCCATTACAGAGTTTAGAGAGGTGTTTTCATGAGTCACCGAATTCACATTTTATTAACTTTATAAGTTAAACAAAAAGGTTAGTTTAGTTGATTACTCATATAAATCATGCCAATTCAAGTGGGCACGGACATCTAGTTTGATACCTTTTTTCACAATGTGTTAGGTTTTGGTTTACGAGTACGAGTGATTGTTAAAACACTCAATTAGGTTGCGTGGGAAAATCCCCCTTTTTTTTGTAGACTACGTTTTATTTAATTTCATCGTAAGCTTGTTCTTAATTTCATTTGAAAAAAAAAAATCATAGAAAACAGAAAAACTATCAATATTAAATTTACTCAATTTAAGGTGAGAAGACCATACCTTATAACCGAATCAAGCGAGTACACACCGATCAAACATAGTCCATCCCACTGCCACCCACAATTTCAAACATTTTTCAATAATTCATGACTTTTGTCTAATGTCTCGTATATACATTTTCTGGGGAACTTACAACCATGTTTCTAAAACCATTAAGCTTGATGAATTCCCATGCACATTCTACTTTCTACACTCAACTCAGTTAAGGATTACTCAACATATCTCTAATTATTGCAGATATGTATTCTTAAGAACATGGTCTCACAAGGAAAGAATGCCCACTTTTCCATCACTCATATTATGATCAAATGGCCTTTCCTACCCCCAAATTTTCCTTATATTTTAAATGAACTTGTTTAAGTTCATGTCCAAAGGCAAGCTTTGGTTGAAACTCGTAAAGTGTTTGACCAAAGTAAAGAATGAGATATTTTCTCATGGAATACTATTATTACAACATAAAAAGATGAAGTTAGAAATTCCTTGAGATCTCTCACGTAACATTAGCCAGATATCCCTCCTTCCTTAGTTTTGCATAGCAACAACATGTTGAAAACAAGAAAATTAAAACAAAATGAAGCTTACGTGGAAAGGCATATCCCTAGAGACAAAGATCTCTTGAAGGCGTTCTAATAAATAGTTTCTTATACCCAGCGTATGCACCCTTTTAGGGTTAAAAACTAAAAAAATTATACTATGCCAATGGTATATGTTGCCAAAATCAAAAGCAAAACAAAATCTAACAAAGATAATGAAGGGATGGTGAGTTGTAGGAGGTGCTACGTAATCCTTTTTGCTTCAAATAAGATCATACAATGCCAATGCCACCCACAACAAACCACATGATCATGGAAAAGGAAGTGTGGCCAGAGGAGGAAGATTTTGTTGATGTTGTGGAGTCAAGCTTCACACATGTTAATTTCATTGGTTGGACGTTTGTTCCTTGTTTCCATCTCTACTCATAGGTTGGGAGGATATTAATTAAAGTGAATCGGATCATATCCAAGCAGTGTTGTTGCATTTGGTGGATAGAATAAATGTTTTGTGATGGTTCACATGCCATGCCACACTCCACCACCATGCCCGTGTGCCTTCACATGGAGCAATTACTCCATTCAAGTACTCGCTTGATCACTTCCTCCACCATAGCAATCTTCCCTTTTATTATATTTTAAATGGATTTTATTATATTTATAATGATTTATTTTATCTTTATTCATCAACATATCTTCATTTTTTACTTTATTTTATTTTATAAGTTATAGTTTTAAAATTACGCTTTAATATCGAAATGTTTGAAATTGTATATTATTAGGATCATTATGTTGTTACTATTATTATTATATTTATTTGGTTTATAAGTTAAATTTTTAATTATTTCATTATTATTATGACATTTTCCTCAATTACGGCTTGAGCGATACTTAGGTCGAGAATCGAAATTACAGTAAATGTCATTCACAACAGAAAATGGGGGTTGAAACTAAAGGGAAAAGGTGCGAACAATTATGACAATGGATTGACTTTACACAAAGTTCATGTTAGAACCCAATGGAGGGTGCTAGATGCAACATTAGCAAATACTATTAACATGGATCTCCGATCAAGAAGTGATTAATGTTTTCCTCCTCGTAATAAGGCCTTTGTCACTTTCTAGATGAAAATTGAACATTGACGAAAGTCTTATAATCGTCGTTATTACTATTATTATTATCTCATGAAATGATTAACAAGTGGTCTTGAGTTCCAAAACTTAAATCTTTTATATGATACTACAAAACCTTATACCGTGAAGCACTACATTTCCCTCCTTATAATAAAGCATCATCCTCGATGCAACATAACACTGAGGCTACAAAGATAATTAAGCTAGGAAGTCAACAACGATATATCTTCTTTAGGGAAAAGAACTTTGTCGCTAAAACATGACCGTAAGATAGAAGGAAATATTTGACAATTTATTAATGTTTTGTGAAGATTGGTAGTTATATTTTACTTTATTACTCAGTTAGTCTTTTCCTTTACACCATTTCTTAATCTCAAGCTCTTAATATTTCATTGTTTAGGATTTCAATTGATTTATTTTTGTGGGTTCCCAACAGAACATGACATCACAATGTCACACAAGGTTCAAGCACAACACTAAAAATCCATAAGACATCTTGTTAATACATTTTCATGACTTTAAATGAGCACAATACTGCACCCCAACCATGGGAAGAAAAACATACAAACCCAAAAACATAGTACTCAAGACACACACATGCCCCCAACACAAATAGTACTCGTAACACTAGCTTAATATAACAATAATAAATCCCCAACGATACACATAGACAAAGTTTCACATAACTCAAACCCACAATGGTAACTACACACCGACAAGATGGAATCAAACATCATATCATTAGTGAGGAGCATAAAGCCTCAACATCATAAAACATAACAAGACTCACGTGAGTAATCATGAATCATAATACCAACTCAATATATCTCTCAATCTCCATAAGGGTAAGTGCACCATGTTGGGGGCCAAAATGGGGTCTTAAGTGGATGGATTTTTCTAAAAATAAAAAATAACTTGTACAAATTTTTTGAAATAGTTACACTCAAAATTGTAAGATGTTGTATAAACATGAATTGTAGCATTTTGAATCTACTTTCTAAGGTACTAAATTTTATTGAAAATGGATAAGCTTAAGTGGGCCAAAAACTAAAATACCAACCGGTACTCCTATTTTTGTTAAAAACATAATAGAGTGGCTTTCGTGCCCCCACCATTTTTTGAGCATCATTTAGTATTTTTGAAAAGCCTTTAGTACAAAGATTGCTAGAGCATCTAGTTTGTGCTACAATTTTTTAATATTTTTATAGCGAGTATTTTTTATGATTTTTCTAGTACAAAATTTTAAGTTTTGAAAATAGCAGAGCTCCGACCGTGCCCTCCTAACTACCTCAAAAATATCAAAAATTAGTTTTTTTAATATGTATAGAATTATTCCTAGTTTGTTCCTTAAAAAATCTATTCAATTTCGATGAGTCGAAAAAAAGATACACAACAAAAGATAGAAATGTTTGAACTTCAAAAATATCTATACAAAGGCATAGATAGAAAATAAATAATATGGAAACCTTATATTTGTTATAAAAATTGAAAAATTATATTTATCCAAAGAAGAAACTCGTTCTACGTCAGGGTATAATTTTTTTAAACGAATAGATCGCTTTATGTTGATGTGGGTGTTTTTCACACCCACAAACTAAGCACACAAATACAAAGATAAAAATACCATAATATTTTTTTTGTTTTTTATTACTTGATACACGACACCACATGGGATCACTTAGCATAACTTACCTCACATAAAATTTACACTAACATGGACCCACATATATAACATAATGAGGAACGGATAAAAACAACAAATAAAGATTACACCAATACACTTTTCCAAGCCTACCTAAGAGGCTAACAAAGTGGGGAGAAAACATAACCACGTGAAAACAAATGATGCACATCAACCACATCTTCCAAAATGACAAAGTATTTTGAGAAAATTGATAATGAGGATCAAGTTTGATGACAAGCACATCAACTAAGTTACACTCGAATGGAAACTTGACGAATTCCATGTTAAGAAAATATTCAACCATGAAAATGTGCATGCAAGAGAAAAGGGTCTCCTCATTCTCATAGATCATAAAAAGATACAAATAGGAGTGTTGTGTAACTCCCAATGCAAGGACCATCATACCTCTATGGTGGAGAATAGGAATTACATTTTAAAAATGGAAAGTAACACTTGTATGAAGCACGGATGCACACCGATGCGTACGATGGAATCTATGATGGAATATTTCACCCTAAGAAACCTAATACCTATGACCTCATCTAAGCGAGATGACTCGCCACATGATGTGGAAAACATCGCGAGACAAAAAGACAAGTATACACACCAACAAATACAACACAACGACTCCATCTACAATATAAATTCATGGATAGAAACTTTACACAAAAACGCTTTGATGGCTACATATTTATTACAATCATATTTCATTATTTGACCTTAACTATTTGAAGAACACTTAACACATGTAAGCCTTCATTCCTCTTAAAACTAGACTACATTTTCTTTATTTCTTTTAACATTTTACCTATAATAGTTCCGTTTTCTTTTTCTTGTTTCTTTTATCACAATTAATTTATGTAACCCGATTGTAAATGGGAAGATTTAGTCACACACGAGTCTATTAGTACTTTTCCTAAGGATTTGTTTCTATGGCACATGTTTACTTAGTTTAGCATTATACTTTCATTACGTAATAGGAACTAGTAGAAGATTAAGAGGGAATATGTCTATAGTATAAATGGTTGAGGTTAAAGATTCTTTTTATACTTCAATAATTGGATGGGTTCAAAATAACATTTACACTTCATGACTTTCATTTTATCAAATAAAATTCTATGTTTTCTCGAATGCTCGATTTCACATGGAGCAGCTTAGATTCTTTTCCCACAACATATGAAGACTTAAACAAGTTATAAGAAAGCTCTAAATTTAACTTTTCTCCTGGAATAACACATCATGATTACACTTTCAAGGACTAAGTGTTAATTATAATCTTGTTATTATCAACAATTAACTCTTGATATCGTATTATAACAAACGAAATTAATATTTGAAATTAGGTATGTAATTCATCCAAGACCGAAATTCTCTAAGATGTCTTTCAAAATAAACTCCTAAATTTGACACCTAAACCCTTCAATTTACTCATGTGCTGGCTTAAAAAGGTTACATTAGATTTAAAACCATATTCTCTTGAGGTACTTGACTTAAGAGGCCTATTCAATTTATGTTTTGCCAAAGTTTGTATGATCACCCATCAGTGTTACAAATTTATATTTTGTATTTTCCCATATGCTACCTAGTACAATCATTACTTAGCCCTCCATGCCTAGCCTCAACACAAAAAAAACAATTATGTTTCTTAGACTTTACGTCATATATGACCAAAAGTGACTCTATACCTTAAACTAAAGTATCCCACACACCTTACACATGTACAAATATAATTTCTAGGAGGAAAACCACATGCTCTAGACAATGTTTATCCATTACTCGTTCCTTACAAGGTTTTTTCACGACAATGTCAATAAGTATACATGAATCGCGAAGCAAGGTGGTCAATATCCATCAATAAGATAGCCAAATGAAGAAAATCATGAAACTCGTAGAAAAGTGGATGATATTCTTAACTCACAAGACCTTTATAGGAGCCCAAGGTATTCCATTACTACCCACCAAGGGAACATTTGTTTTAACCTTAAAACTTAATAATGTCACAACAGGTTATTTCACGATGCAAGTTGTCTCCTTAACAAGTCTCTAGTTTAATAATTTTGAAAGAAAAATTTTACCCACGAGGGTAGAGAAGGATCGCTTCTAATGTACCATGCATGAAGGGTGGATGAGGTACAAAGTTGACCTACCTCAATACGATCAAGCGTGCACAATCGAAACCCATTTTCTCGGCATACGATAGGATCTAAAATTCATATGGAAATGAAAATACACATGTTATAAGTTTACCATGTTTAGTTCCACTATGAAAGAAGGCACATGATGTAAACTCAAGGAAACCATCACATATAGAAAGGGTTATTAATTTGTAATAAATATTTTTGTCATTTTCACCCAAAAGGAAAACACGCAAATATAAGTTTTTATGTCTCTTGAAGACTACATGGTTTCCTAGATCCAACACATCACTATAAAGTGGATGAGACACGCCATTCTGAAATTATTACCATTAATTTTACCGTATAAGCAACATTTAAACTATGAAGGTTCCAACAGCTTTATAAATCAAGCTTCCGAATTTATCTACCTATATTTATTTCGTATACTATCATTAGGAATTCTTTTGACATCAATTTCCATAAAAATTTGTTGCAATTAGCTTATTTTTCCTAATCAACGAATATAATAGTACAACCAAGTAGGAATTTACTCAACATATAAAAGGGAGAATAAGTACAAAATAACACACTTTCCCAATATGCTAGCAATGTCATATTCTTCACGGAAAATAAATAAATGACAATTCTATTTATAACAATAGCATTGATATATCATATGCAAATACAATATTTTGAGATCACATATTATTATGTGAACACCAAGAACGCTTCGCTTTGTCCTTATCTTTGTACTGCATCCATCACATGGTCAACACAAATTGTTGACATGGCATCTACCCAAAATGTAGCATAATTTATGTTTTCATAGTTTTCCAATTACATGATTATAATACTTGGAATACAAAGAGAGAGAGTTAGAGATACATTCCTTTCATTTCATTACATTTCCTAACGAGGGTGAAAAGAGAGAGAGAGAGAGAGAGAGAAGAGTGAAGAGAGAGAAACATCATTTTCCCGATAATCAAATTTCTCAAAACAAGACACCAAAGAGAATTCCATACAGTCATTTATAAGTATATGCTCGGCTTATTTTACTTGGAGAAGATCCCACGACACCCTTTCACATTTTCTTACAAATTTGCGAAAACGTCCAAATTTGACTCCAAGGATATGAAACCGCATTCAAAAACTTATTTACGATGGAGAACTCTCTACGGGAAAACCCTACACCCTCTCCTATATACATGAAATTCACTATAGATGATGAAACTCAAAATGGTGAACCAAGTACAAGTGATGATTACTTTTCGTGATCCACCGATCGTATTTAGACCATTTTAACCTAGTCAACCAATGACCGGAGACCTATAAAACCCCTTACAAAACTAACCAAAGGAGGTTTTTCTCATAAATAATGGTTGCAAAGCAATTTTCATAGATGAATACTAGAGGTTTATAGGTTGATATCCATTTCTTCAATCGTGGTTAAACGGCAAGCCAAAACCAAACCCAACTTTTGATTTTTCAAGAGCTTCCCAAAGCCGCAAAAGGGTTAAGTCCCCTAGAGAGGTGACAAAATTACACAAACTTTCATTCAAGGGCATTCTAAGGTTTGATACAACACCCTACATTACAAGGAACAAAGATACAACCCGAATTTCCCATTACAGAGTTTAGAGAGGTGTTTTCATGAGTCACCGAATTCACGTTTTATTAACTTTATAAGTTAAACTAAAAGGTTAGTTTAGTTGATGACTCATCTAAATCATGCCAATTCAAGTGGGCACGGACATCTAGTTTGATACCTTTTTCACAACGTGTTAGGTTTTGGTTTATGAGTGCAATTGATAGTTAAAACACTCAATTAGGTCAGCATAGGAAAAATCCCCCCTTTTTTGTAGACTACGTTTTATT
This sequence comes from Taxus wallichiana var. yunnanensis, assembly GCA_018340775.1. NCBI lineage: Eukaryota > Viridiplantae > Streptophyta > Pinopsida > Cupressales > Taxaceae > Taxus > Taxus wallichiana. Next base: position 705,517,400 of record CM031235.1, read on the forward strand.
TAATTTCATTGTAAGCTTGTTCTTAATTTCAATTGAAAAAAATCGTAGAAAATAAGAAAAACTATCAATATTAAATTTTCTCAAGTTAAGGTGAGAAGACCATGCCTAATAACTGAATCCGGCGAGTACACACCGATCAAACATAGTCCATCCCACGACCACCCACAATTTCAAACATTTTTCAATAATTCACGATTTTTGTCCAATGTCCGTATATAAATTTTGTGGGGAACTTACAACCGTGTTTCTAAAACCATTAAGCTTGATGAATTCCCATGCACATTCTACTTTCTACACTCAACTCGCTTAAGGATTACTCTACATATCTCCAATCATTGCAGATATGTATTCTTAAGAACGTGGTCTCACAAGGAAAGAATACCCACTTTTCCATCACTCATATTATGATCAAATGGCCTTTTCTACCCCCAAATTTTCCTTATATTTTAAATAAACTTATTTAAGTTCATGTCTAATGCGTGAAGCTTGGATGAAACCCGTAAAGTGTTTGACCAAAGTAAAGAACGAGATATTTTCTCATGGAATACTATTATTACAACATAAAAAGATGAAGTTAGAAATTCCTTGAGATATCTCGCGTAACCTTAGCCACATATCCCTCCTCCCTTAGTTTTGCATAGCAACAACATGTTCAAAACAAGAATAACAAAACAAAATGAAGCTTACGTGGAAAGGCATATCCCTAGAGACAAAGATCTCTTGAAGGCGTTCTAATAAATAGTTTCTTATACCCAGTACATGCACCCTTTTAGGGTTAAAAACTAAAAAAATCATACTATGCCAATGGTATATGTTGCCAAAATCAAAAGCAAAACAAAATATAACAAAGATAATGAAGGGATGGTGAGTTGTAGGAGGTGCTACGTAATCTTGTTTTCTTCAAATAAGATCATACAATGCCAATGCCACCCACAACAAACCACATACTCATGGAAAAAGGAAGTGTGGCCAGTAGGAGGAAGATTTTGTTGATGTTATGTTGTCAAGCTTCACACATGTTAATTTCATTGATTGGACATTTATGCCTTGTTTCCATCTCTACTCATAGGTTGGGAGGATATTGATTAAAGTGAACTGGATCATATCCAAGGGTTGTTGCATTTGGTGGATAGAATAAATGTTTTGTGATGGTGCACATGCCCCGCCACACTCCACCACCATGCCCGTGTGCCTTCACATGCAGCAATTATTCCATTCACCCACTCGCTTGATCACTTCCTCCACCGTAGCAATCTTCCCTTTTATTATATTTTAAATGGATTTTATTATATTTATAATGATTTATTTTATCTTTATCCATCAACATATCTTCATTTTTTACTTTATTTTATTTTATAAGTTATAGTTTTAAAATTATACTTTAATATCGGAATTGTTTGAAATCGTATATTATTAGGATCATTATGTTGTTACTATTATTATTTTATTTATTTAGTTTATAAGTTAAATTTTTAATTATTTCATTATTATTATAACATTTTCCTCAATTACGGCTTGAGCGATACTTAGGTCGAGAATCGAAATTACAGAAATGTCATTCACAACGGAAAATGGGGGTCGAAACTAAAGGGAAAAGGTGCAAACAATTATGACAATGGATTGACTTTACACAAAGTTCATGTTAGAACCTCGATGGAGGGTGCTAGATGCAACATTGGCAAATACTATTAACATGGATCTCCGATCAAGAAGTGATTAATGTTTTCCTCCTCGTAATAAGGCCTTTGTCACTTTCTAGATGAAACTTGAACATTGACGAAAGTCTTATAATCAGCATTATTACTATTATTATTATCTCATGAAACCATTAACAAGCGGTCTTGAGTCCAAAACTTAAATCTTTTATATGATACTACAAAACCTTATACTGGTGAAGCACTACATTTTCCTCCCCTTATAATAGCATCGTCCTCGATGCAACAGAACACTGAGGCTACAAGGTTATATCTTCTTTAGGGAAAAGAACTTTGTCGCTAAAACATGACCGTAAGATAGAAGGAAATATTTGACAATTTCTTAATGTTTTGTGAAGATTGGTAGTTATTTTTTACTTTATTACTCGCTTAGTCTTTTCCTTCACACCATTTCTTAATATCAAACTCTTAACATTTCATTGTTTAGGATTTAAATTGATTTATTTTTGTGGGTTCCCAACATAAGATGACATCCCGATGTCACACAAGGTTCAAACACAACACTAAAAACCCACAAGACATCTTGTTAACACATTTTCATGACTTTAAATGAGCACGAGACGCAACCCAACCACGGAAGAAAAACATACAGTCTGCACAACATAGTACTTAGCACACACGCACATGCCCCAACACAAATACTAATTGTAAGATTATCTTAATATAACAATAAGTAATCTCCAATGATACACATACACAAGTTTCACATAACTCAAACCCACAATGGTAACTACACACCGACAAGATGGAATCAAACATCATATCATTAATGAGGAGCATCGAGCCTCAACATCATAAAACACAACAAGACTCACATGAGTAATCATGAATCATAATACCAACTCAATATATCTCTCAATCTCCATGAGGGTAAGTTCACCAAGTTCGTGGGGGGCCAAAGGGGGTCTTAAGTGGACGGATTTTTCTGAAAAATAAAAAAATAACTTGTACGAATTTTTTTGAAATAGTTACACTCAAAATTGTAAGATGTTGTGTAAACATGAATCGTAGCATTTTGAATCTAGTTTATAAGGTACTAAATTTTATTGAAAATGGATAAGTTTAAGTGGGCCAAATAACTAAAATACCAACCAAGATTCTATTTTTGTTAAAAAAACATAATAGAGTGGCTTTCGTGCCCCCACCATTTTTTTAGCATCATTTAGTATTTTTGAAAAGCCTTTCGTAGAAAGATAGTTAGGAGCATCTAGTTTGTGCTAGAATTTTTAAAAGATTTTTATAGCAAGTATTTTTAAGATTTTTATAGCGAGTGTGTTTTTTTATGATTTTTTTATGCTCCGACCGTGCCCCCTAACTACCTCAAAAAATATCGAAAATTAGTTTTTTTAATATGTATAGAATTAGTCCTATTTTGTGCCTTAAAAAATTATTCAATTTCAATGAGTCGAAAAAAATATACCCAACAAAAGATATACATGTTTAAACTACAAAAAATATCTATAAAAAGGCATAGTTAGAAAATAAATAATATGGAAACCTTATATTTGTCGGAAAAATTATATTTATCCAAAGAAGAAAATCTTCTCTACGTCATGGTATAATTTTTTTAAACGAGTAGATCGTTTTATGTTGATGTCGGTGTTATTCACACCCACAAATTAAGCACACAAATACAAGGATAAAAATACCAGAATATTTTTTTTGTTTTTTATTACTTGATACACGACACCACATGGGATCACTTAGCATAACTTACCTCACATAAAATTTACAATAACATGGACCCACATATATAACATAATGAGGAAAGTATAAAAACCACAAATAAAGATGACAGATACACACTTTTCCAAGCTTATCTAAGAGGCTTACAATGGGGAGAAAACATAACCACATGAAAACACATGATGCACATCAACCACATCTTCCAAAATGACAAAGTATTATGAGAAAATTTGATAATGAGGATCAAGTTTGATGACGAGCACATCAACTAAGTTACATACGAATGGAAACTTAACGGAATTCCATGCTAAGAAAACATTCGACCATGAAAATGTGCATGCAAGAGAAAATGATCTCCTCATTCTCATAGATCATACAAAGGTACAAATAGGAGTGTTGTGTAACTCCCAATGCAAGACCATCATACCTCCATACAGATAATAGGAATTACATTTAAAAATTTAAAGTAACACTTGTATGAAGTAAAAATGCACACCGATGCGTACGATGGAATCTATGACGAAATATCTCACCCTAAGACACCTAATACCTATGACCTCATCTAAGTGAGATGACTCACCAAATGATGTGGAAAATGACGTGAGACAAAAAGACAAGTATACACACCAACAAATACAACACAACGACCCATCTACAATATAAATTCATGGATAGAAACTTTAAACAAAAAAACACTTTCATGGCTACATATTTATTACAATCATATTTCATTATTTGACCTTAATTATTTGAAGAACACTTAACATGTAAACCTTCATTCCTCTTTAAACTAGACTACATTTTCTTTATTTCATTTAACATTTTACCTATAATGGTTCCATTTGATTTTTCTTGTTTCCTTGGTTTAGCATTATACTTTCATTACATAATAGGAACTAGTAGGAGAAGATTAAGAGGGAATAGGTCTATGGTATGAATGGTTGAGGTTCAAGATTCTTTTTATACTTTAATACTTGGATGGGTTCAAAATAACATTTACATGTCATGACTTTCTTTTATCAAATAAAATTCTATGTTTTCACAAATGCTAGATTTCACATGGTGCAACTTAGATTCTTTTCCCACAACATATTAAAACTTAAAAAGTTATAATAAAGCTCTATATTTCACTTTTATCCTGAATAACACCTCATGATTACACTTTCAAAGACTAAGTGTTAATTATAATTTTTATTATCAAAAATTAACTCTTGATATCGTATTATAACAAATGAAATTAATATTTGAAATTAGGTATGTAATTCATCTAAGACCCAAATCCTCTAAGATTTCTTTCAAAATAAACTCCTATCTTTGTCACCTAAAACCCTTCATTCTACTCATGTGTTGGCTTAAAAGGTTGCATTAGATTTAAAACCAAATTCTCTTGAGGTACTAACTTAAGAGCCCATTCAATTTATGGTTCGCCAATGTTTGTATGATCACCCATCAATGTTACAAATTTATATTTCCTATTTTCCCATATGCTACCTAGTACATTCATTGCTTAGCCCTCCATGCCTAGCCTCAACACAACCAAACAATTATGTTTCTTAGACTTTACGACATATATGACCCAAAGTGACTCTATACCTTAAACTAAAGTATCCCACACACCTTACACACGTAAAAATATAATTTTTAGGAGGAAACCCACATGCTCTAGACAATGTTTATCCATTATTGTTCCTACAAGGTGTTTTCGACAATTTCGATAAGTATACATGAATTGTGAAGCAAGGTGGTCAATATCCATCACTAAGATAGCCAAATGAAGAAAATCATGAAACCTCGTAGAAAAGTGGATGATATCCTTAACTCATAACACCTTTATAGGAGCCCAAGGTATTCCATTACTACCCACCAAGGGAACATTTGTTTTAACCTTAAAACTTAAGAATGTCACAACAGGTTATTTTGCAATGTGAGTTGTCTCCCTTAACAAGCCTCTAGTTTGATAATTTGGAAAGAAAAATTTGGCCCACGAGGGTAGAGAAGGATCGCTCTCATGTACCATGTATCAAGGGTGGATGAGGTACAAATTTGACCTACCTCAATACGATCAAGGCATAATCGAAACCCATTTTCTCGGCATACGATAGGATCTAAAATTTATATAGAAATGACATGACACAATATAAGTTTACCATGTTTAGTTCCACTATGAAAGAAGGCATAGATGTAAACTCAAGGATACCATTACATATAGAAAGGGTTATTAATTTGTACTAAAAGTTTTTGTCATTTTCACCCAAAAGGAAAACACGCAAATATAAGTTTTTATGTCTCTCAAGACTACATGGTTTCCTAGATCCAACACATCACTAGAAAGTGGATAAGACACGCCATTCTCGAAATTATTACCATTAATTTTACTCGGTATAAGCAACATTTAAACTACGAATGTTCCAATAGTTTCATAAATCAAGCTTCAAATTTATCTACCTACATTGATTTCGATGCTATCATTAGGAATTCTTTTGACATCCATTTCCATAAAAATGTGTTACAATTAGCTTATTTTACCTAATCAACGAATATATTAGTACGACCAAGTAGGAATTTACTCAACATATAAAAGGGAAAATAAGTACAAAATAACACACTTTCCAAATATGCTAGCAATGTCATATTCTTCACGGAAAATAAATAAATGACAATTCTATTTATAACAATAGCACTGATATATCATATGCAAATACAATATTTATGAGATCACATGTTATCATCTCGAACACCAAGAACGCTTCGCTTTGTCCTTAGCTTGGTACCTACATCCATCACATGGTCAACACAAACTATCAAAGCATGGCATCTACCCAAAATGTAGCATAATTTGTGTTTTCAAAGTTTTCCAATCACATAGTTATAATACTTGGAATAAAAAAGAGAGAGTTAGAGATACATTCCTTTCATTTCATTACATTTCCTAATGAGGGTGAAAAGAGAGAGAGAGAGAGAAGAGTGAGGAGAGAGAAACATAATTTTCCTGATAATCAAATTTCTCAAAACAAGCCACCAAAGAGAATTCCATATAGTAATTTATAAGTATTTGCTCGGTTATTTTACTTAGAGAGGATCCCACGACACCCTTTCACATTTTCTTACAAATTTGTGAAAACGTCCGAATTTGACTCAAGGCTATGAAACTACATTCAAAAACTTATTTACGATGGTGAACTCTCTACGGGAAAACCCTACACACTCTCCTATATACATGAAATTTACTATAGATGATGAAACTCAAAACTAGTGAACCAAGTACAAGCAAAGATTACTTTTCCGGATCCACCGATCGTAATTGGACCATTTTAACCTAGTCAACCAATGACTGGAGGCCTATAAAACCCCCTTACAAAACTAACCAAAGTGAGGTTTTTTCTCATAAATAATGGTTGCAAGCAATTTTCATAGATAAATACTAGAGGTTTATAGGTTGATATCCATTTCTTCAATCAGTGGTTAAAACGGCAAGCCAAAACCAAACCCAACTTTTGATTTTTCAAGAAATTCCCAAAGCCGCAAAAAGGGTTAAGGCCCCTAGAGAGGTGACAAAAAGTACACAAACTCTCATTCAATTGCATTTTAAGGTTTCATACAACACCCTACATTACAAGGCACAAAGACACAACTCGACTTTCCCATTACAAAGTTTAGGGAGGTGTTTTCATGAGTCACCGAATTCACGTTTTATTAACTTTATAAGTTAAAATAAACAAGGTTAGTTTAGTTGATGACTCATCTAAATCATGCCAATTCAAGCAGTACGGACATCTAGTTTGATACCTTTTTTCACAATGTGTTAGGTTTTGGTTTATGAGTACGATTGATGGTTAAAACACTCAATTAGGTTACGTAGGAAAAATCCCCCTTTTTCGTAGACTACGTTTTATTTAATTTCATCGTAAGCTTGTTCTTAATTTCATTTGAAAGAAATAAAATTTCGTAGAAAATAGGAAAACTATCAATATTAAATTTACTTAAGTTAAGGTTTGAAGACCATGCCCGATAACCGAACCGCGAGTACACACCGATCAATCATAGTCCATCCTACGACCACCCACAATTTCAAACATTTTTCAATAATTCACGATTTTTTCCCAATGTCTCGTATATACATTTTCTGGGGAACTTACAACCGTGTTTCTAACACCATTAAGTTTGATGAATTCCCATGCACATTCTACTTTCTACACTCAAATTAGTTAAGGATTACTCAATATAACTCCAATCATTACGTATATGTATTCTTAAGAACGTGGTCTCACAAGGAAAGAATACCCACTTTTCCATCTATCATATTATGATCAAATGGCCTTTTCTACCCCCAAATTTTCCTTATATTTTAAAAAAACCTTATTTAAGTTCATGTCCAAAGGTCTGAAGCTTGGTTAAAACACATAAAGTGTTTGACCAAAGTAAAGAACAAGATATTTTCTCATGGAATACTATTATTACAACATAAAAAGATGAAGTTAGAAATTCCTAAGATCTCTCGTAACCTTAGCTGATATCCCTCCTCCCGTAGTTTTGCATAGCAACAACATGTTGAAAACAAGAATAACAAAACAAAATGAAGCTTACGTGGAAAGGCATATCCCTGAGACCGCATCTCTCAAGGCGTTCTAATAAATGCTTTCTTATACCTAGCGCTTGCACCCTTTTAGGTTAAAAACTATAAAAAAATATTATACTATGTCAATGGTATCATTGCCAAAATAAAAAGCAAAACAAAATCTAACAAAGATAATGAAGGGATGGTGAGTTACAGGAGGTGCTACGTAATCATGTTTTCTTCAAATAAGATCATACAATGCCAATGCCACTCACAACAAACCACATACTCATGGAAAAGGAAGTGTGGCCAAGAGGAAAAAGATTTTGTTATGTTGTGGAGTCAAGCTTCACACATGTTAATTTCATTGATTAGAAGTTTGTGCCTTGTTTCCATCTCTACTCATAGGTTGGGAGGATATTGATTAAAGTGAGCTAGATCATATCCAAGCAGGTTGTTGCATTTGGTGGATAGAATAAATGTTCTTGTGATGGTGCACATGCCCTACCACACTCCACCACCATGCCCGTGTGCCTTCACATGGAGCAATTACTCCATTCACCTACTCGCTTGATCACTTCCTCCACCGTAGCACTCTTCCCTTTTATTATTTTTTAAATGGATTTTATTATATTTATAATGATTTATTTTATCTTTATTCATCAACATATCTTCATTTTTTACTTTATTTTATTTTATAAGTTATAGTTTTAAAATTACGCTTTAATATCGGAATTGTTTGAAATCGTATATTATTAGGATCATTATGTTGTTACTATTATTATTATATTTATTTGGTTTATAAGTTAAATTTTTAATTATTTCATTATTATTATGACATTTTCTCAATTACGGCTTGAGCGATACTTAGGTCGAGAATCGAAATTACAAAGAAATGTCATTCACAACAAAATGGGGGTTGAAACTAAAGGGAAAAGGTGCGAACAATTATGAAAATGGATTGACTTTACACAAAGTTCATGTTAGAACCCGATGGAGGGTGCTAGATGCAACATTAGCAAATACTATTAACATGGATCTCCGATCAAGAAGTGATTAATGTTTTCCTCCTCGTAATAAGGCCTTTGTCACTTTCTAGATGAAAATTGAACATTGACGAAAGTCTTATAATCGTCGTTATTACTATTATTATTATCTCATGAAATGAATAACAAGTGGTCTTGAGTCCAACACTTAAATATTTTATATGATACTACAAAACCTTATACTAGCGAGGCACTACATTTCCCCTTATAATAAGATCATCCTCGATGCAACATAACACCGAGGCTACAAGGTTATATCTTCTTTAGGGAAAAGAACTTTGTCGTTAAAACATGACCGTAAGATGGAAGGAAATATTTGCCAATTTCTTAATGTTTTGTGAAGATTGGTAGTTATTTTTTACTTTATTACTCGCTTAGACTTTTCCTTCGCACCATTTCTTAATCTCAAACTCTTAACATTTCATTGTTTAGGATTTAAATTGATTTATTTTTGTGGGTTCCCAACATAACATGACATCACGATGTCACACAAGGTTCAAACACAACACTAACAACCCACAAGACATCTTGTTAACACATTTTCATGACTTTAAATGAGCACGAGACAGCAACCCAACCATGGGAAGAAAAACATATAGTTTGCACAACATAGTACTCAGCACACATGCACATGCCCCCAACACAAATACTACTCGTAACACTAGCTTAATATAACAATAAGTAATCCCCAACAATACACATACACAAGTTTCACATAACTCAAAACCACAATTGTAACTACACAGTGTCAAGATGGAATCAAACATCATATCATCAATGAGGAGCATCAAGCCTCAACATCATAAAACATAACAAGACTCACATGAGTACTCATGAATCATAATACCAACTCAATATATCTCTCAATCTCCATAAGGGTAAGTGCACAAAGTTGGGGGCCAAAAGGGGGTCTTAAGTGGACAGATTTTTCTCGAAAAATAAAAAAATAAGTTGTACGAATTTTTTTGAAATAGTTACACTCAAAATTGTAAGATGTTGTATAAACATGAATCGTAGCATTTTGAATCTAGTTTCTAAGGTACTAAATTTTATTGAAAATGCATAAGGTTAAGTGGGCCAAATAACTAAAATACCAACCGGTACTCTGTTTTTGTTAAAAACATAATAGAGTGGCTTTCGTGCCTCCCACCATTTTTTTAGCATCATTTAGTATTTTTCAAAAGCCTTTTATAGAAAGATAGCTAGGATCATCTAGTTTGTGCTAGAATTTTTAAAAGATTTTTGTAGCGAGTATTTTTATGAATTTTCTAGTACATAAATTTTAAGTTTTGAAAAATAACGAAGCTCCAACCGTGCCCCCCTAACTACCTCAAAAATATCGAAAATTTGTTTTTTTCATATGTATAGAATTAGTCCTAGTTTATTCCTTTAAAAAAATTATTCAATTTCAATGAGTCGAAAAAAATATACACGACAAAAAGATAGACATGTTTAAACTTCAAAAATATATATTAAAAGGCATAGTTAGAAAATAAATAATATGTAAACCTTATATTTGTCGGAAAAATTGAAAAATTATATTTATCCAAAGAAGAAACTCTGCTCTACGTCATGGCATAATTTTTTTAAACGAATAGATCGTTTTATGTTTATGTGGTTGTTTTTCACACCCTCAAATTAAGCACACAAATACAAGGATAAAATACCATAATATTTTTTTGTTTTTTATTACTTGATACACAACACCACATGGGATCACTTAGCATTACTTACTTCACATAAAATTTACATTAAAATGGACCCACATATATAACATAATGAGGAACGGATAAAAACCACAAATAAAGATGACACGCACACACTTTTCCAAGCCTATCTAAGAGGCTTACAATGGGGAGAAAACATAACCACGTGAAAACACATGATGCACATCAACCACATCTTCCAAAATGAAAAAGTATTATGAGAAAATTTGATAATGAGGATCAAGTTTGATGACAAGCACATCAACTAAGTTACACTCGAATGGCAACTTGACGAAATTCCATGTTAAGAAAACATTCAACGATTAAAATGTGCATGCAAGAGACAAGGGTCTCCTCATTCTCATAGATTGTAAAAAGGTACAAATGGGAGTGTTGTGTAACTCCCAATGCAAGACCATCATACCTCCATAATGGAGAATAGGAATTAAATTTTAAAAATGGAAAGTAACACTTGTATGAAGAACAGATGCACATTGATGCGTATGGGAATCAATTACTAATATCTCACCCTAAGACACCTAAGACCTATGACCTCACCTAAGTGAGATGACTCACCACATGATGTGGAAAATGTCGCGAGACAAAAAGACAAGTATACACACCAACAAATACAACACAATGACCCATCTACAATATAAATTCACTTTGATGGCTACATATTTATTACAATCATACTTCATTATTTGACCTTAACTATTTGAAGGACACTTAACATGTAAGCCTTCATTCCTCTTAAAACTAGACTACATTTTCTTTATTTCTTTTAACATTTTATCTATAATAGTTCCATTTGATTTTTCTTGTTTCTTTTATCACAATTAATTTATGTAACCCGATTATAAATGGGAACATTTAGTCACACACGAGTCTATTAGTACTTTTCCTAAGGATTCGCTTTCTATAGAACATGTTTACATAGTTTAGCATTATACTTTCATTACGTAATAGGAACTAGTAGGAGGAGATTAAGAGGAATAGTTCTATAGTATAAATGGTTGAGGTTCAAGATTCTTTTTATACTTTAATAATTGGATGGGTTCATAATAACATTTACACATCATGACTTTTTTTTATCAAATAAAATTCTACGTTTTCACGAATGCTCGATTTCACATGGAGCAACTTAGATTCTTTTCCCACAACATATGAAGACTTAAGAAAGTTATAAAAAGCTCTAAATTTCACTTTTCTTCTGAATAAGACCTCATGATTACACTTTCAAGGACTAAGTGTTAACTATAATTTTTTATTATCAACAATTAACTCTTGATATCGTATTATAACAAACGAAATTAATATTTGAAATTAGGTATGTAATTCATCCGAGACCCAAATCCTCTAAGATGTATTTAAAAAGAAACTCCTAACTTTGCCACCTAAAACCCTTCATTCTACTCATGTGTTTTCTTAAAAAGGTTGCATTAGATTTAAAACCAGATTCTCTTGAGGTACTAACTTAAGAGGCCTATTCAATTTATGTTTTTCCCAAGTTTGTATGATCACCCATCGTTGTTACAAATTTATATTTCATATTTTCCCATATGCTACCTAGTACATTCATTACTTAGCCCTCCATGCCTAGCCTTAACACAAAAAAACAATTATGTTCTTAGACTTTACATCATATATGACCCAAAGTGACTCTATACCTTAAACTAAAGTATCCCACACAACTTCCACACGCACAAATATAATTCCTAGGAGGAAACACACATGCTCTAGACAATGTTTAACCATTACTTTTCCTACAAGGTGTTTTCACGACAATGTCGATAAGTATACATGAATCACGAAGCAAGGTGGTCAATATCCATCAATAAGATAGCCAAATGAAGAAAATCATGAAACGCGTAGCAAAGTGGATGATATCCTTAACTCACAAGACCTTTATAGTAGCCCAAGGTATTCCATTACTACCCACCAAGGGAACATTTGTTTTAACCTTAAAACTTAAGAATGTCACAACAGGGTTATTTTACAATGTGAGTTGTCTCCCTTAACAAGTCTCTAGTTTGATAATTTGGAAAGAAAAAATTTGACCCAAGAGGGTAGAGAAGGATCGTTCTCATGTACCATGCATGAAGGATGGATGAGGTACAAAGTTGACCTACCTCAATACGATCAAGCACAATCGAGACCCATTTTCTCGGCATACGATAGGATCTAAAATTGATATAGAAATTAAATGACATAGTTATAAGTTTACCATGTTTAGTTCCACTACGAAAGAAGGCACGAGATGTAAACTCAAGGATACCATTACATATAGAAAGGGTTATTAATTTGTACTAAATTTTTTTGTCATTTTCACCCAAAAGGAAAACACGCAAATATAAGTTTTTATGTCTCTTGAAGACTACATGGTTTCCTAGATCCAACACATCACTAGAAAGTGGATAAGACACGCCATTCTGAAATTATTACCATTAATTTTACTGGTATAAGCAACTTTAAAACTACGAAGGTTCCAATAGTTTCATAAATCAAGCTTTCAATTCATCTACCTACATTGATTTCGATACTATCATTAGGAATTCTTTTCGACATCAATTTCCATTAAAATTTGTCATGCAATTAGCTTATTTTACCTAATCAAGGAATATAATAGTATGACCAAGTAGGAATTTACTCAACATATGAAAGGGAAAATAAGTAAAAATAACACACTTTCCAAATATGCTAGCAATGTCATATTCTTCACAGAAAATAAATAAATGACAATTCTATTTATAACAATAGCACTGATATAAATACAATATTTTCAAGATCACGTGTTATTATGTGAACACCAAGAACGCTTCGCTTTGTCCTTATCTTGGTACTGCATCCATCACATGGTCAACACAAACTGTCAAAGATGGCATCTACCCAAATTGTAGCATAAGTTGTGTTTTCATAGTTTTCCAATCACATGATTATAATACTTGGAAAACAAACAAAGAGAGTTAGAGATACATTCCTTTCATTTCATTACATTTCCTAATGAGGGGGAAAGAGTGAGAGAGAGAGAGAGAGAGAGAGAGAGAGAATGAGGAGAGTGAAACATCATTTTCCCAATAGTCAAATTTCTCAAAACAAGCCACCAAAGAGAATTCTATACAGTCATTTATAAGTATCTGCGAGTTTCTTGTCGGTTATTTTACTTTGAGAGGATCCCACGACACCCTTTCACATTTTCTTACAAATTTGTGAAAACGTCCAAATTTGACTCTAAGGCTATGAAACCGCATTCAAAAACTTATTTACGATGGCGAACTCTCTACGGGGAAAACCCTACACGCTCTCCTATATACTTTAAATTCACTTGTAGATGATGAAACTCAAAACCGGTGAACCAGGTACAAGCAACGATTACTTTTCTCGGATCCACCAATCGTAATTGACCATTTTAACCTAGTCAACCAATGACTGGAGGCGTATAAAACCCCCTTACAAAACTAACCAGTGAGGTTTTATTCTCATAAATAATGGTTGCAAGAAATTTTCATAGATAAATACTAAAGGTTTATAGGTTGATATCGATTTCTTCAATCAGGGTCGAAACGGCAAGCCAAAACCAAACCCAACTTTTGATTTTCAACAACTTCCCAAAGCCACAAAAAGGGTTAATGCCCCCAGAGAGGTGACAAAAAGTACACAAATTGTCATTCAAGGGCGTTCTAAGGTTTGACACAACACCCTACATTACAAGGAACAAATACACAACCCGACTTTCCCATTACGAGTTTAGTGAGGTGTGTTTTCATGAGTCACCAAATTCACGTTTTATTAACTTTATAAGTTAAACAAAAATTTAGTTTAGTTGATGACTTGTCTTAATCATGACAATTCAAGCAGACACGGACATCTAGTTTGATACCTTTTTTCACAACGTGTTAGGTTTTGGTTTACGAGTATGATTGATGGTTAAAACACTCAATTAGGTTGCGTTGGAAAAACCCCTTTTTTAGACTACGTTTTATTGAATTTCATCGTAAGCTTGTTCTTAATTTCATTTTAAAAATAAAATTTCATAGAAAACAGGAAAAACTATCAATATTAAATTTACTCAAGTTAAGGTGAGAAGACCATGTGTGATAACCGAACCTGCGAGTACACACCGATCAAACATAGTCCATCCCACGGCCACCCATAATTTCAAACATCTACTAACTTTTGAATTATTAAGCTAGTAGTAAGTTAGTAGTATACTACCCGACGAATCACCTAGGTTTATATAGGAGATGTTTTCAAGGGGTTGGCGAAGCCGACCCCTAAAAATATATATATATAGTAAATTTTAGGTGAACAAGACACTGACCTGCTCCGAAAAAATTGCCTTTTCAAATTTTCCTAAAATAGAATATTCACCAAATTATGAATATTCGCCACTAAAAATCTTTAACACAAGGGTGTCACCAAATAGAAGACATACAAGAAAAAGAAGAATACGTTCTCGTAATCATGAATCGCTTGTAAAATATTTCTTAGATATGACTCAAACATAATTGTTCTCTAAGTTTAAGAATGAAAATCCATAAATTAACATTAGCCAAAGATTCTTTGAAATGAACATACCCTTTTATGTGAAAATCAATCACTCACGTACCACTTGTTGTTCATTGCAGGCATCAAGTTGAATTTTCAATGCAATATGATGTTTTTTTCAAATACGCCATGTTTTGCATACTTGACATCATGTTGCAAGAGTGTGGATTAAATGTCCGACCAAAGTATTCAAAGGAATTTATTCCGACAATATTTTGTGAAAAATGAACTTGACAATTTTTTTATAAGAAAGCATGTTTGGATGGAACGAGCAACGTATGTGGTGGTTTGTCAAATCTAAAAAGTTTTATCCATGAGGAGAGTATAGATTCAATACGAAAAAAATTAGTTGGTTTCAGCAAAATACAAATCGGTGGCATATCAATTAAAATATGGAAAAGAATCTAAGAGGTGTGAGCTTGTTACAGAATAATTACCTATATCATAATATTTGGTCAAATTCAGAGAGGAAATTTTTATGAGTATGCAAGGCACACACATAGAGCTCGATGGTTGGATGAACAATTCAAGTTAAGCAATGACACATTCCCACTTGGTATTATTGTTTCAGTAGTTGACTTTGCAGAGAATTACACATCAGTAGCCATAAATGGAGGTTAAGTCTCAATATAATAACTCAAGTACAAGTTGTCATTTTCGTGCATATAGCATTCATGCACTCTCTGAAATCATTGAGAAAGATTGAAAAATATTAAGAGAGTATCGCTCTACATCGTTGATGATCGACACATTCTACAGAATATGTGCAAGTGTTTTTCCAGGTGTTTTATGTGAACTTGAATAAGAGGAACATTAGTTTCAATCAACATTATATTTGGTTGGACAACTGTACATCATAATTCAAGAATGCACGGATGTTTTATTGGCTAAGTAGGATGCATAAAGAAATAGGTGTACAACATATTTGGAGTTTTATTGAGACAAAGTGCATGGAAAAGGAGAGCATGATGATGCAGGAGCATGTATGAAAAGAGTACTTGCAAGAGAAGAGTTAAAGTTCAAGGATGATGCTAAATTTACAGATGCAAAAATCATTGTTGATTGGTGTGTCAATAACATGGGCCATGAATCTCAAGAGAGATCAATAGTTCGTAGATATTTCGGTTGATAGAGGAACAAAATGTGGCAAGCTTTGAAAATTGTATGACAAATTCTGCAAGATCAAGTGATATGCACTCATTTTGTAGTTCAGATGCAAATGCTTGGAATATTTATACTAGGTGCATGGTATGTTTTTGTATATCATGCATTGATTTTGCATGGAATGAATGTGAGTCACAATAGTTGGTGCACGAATGGACTTGTAGACCTCTAATTCCACTTCGACACACATACAATTCCATGAGCATTACAACTTGTAGTGTCTTCGATCATATGACAACATCGCTTGACTTTGACCAAGTCTCGATTTAGTACACCAGGTACATATATATATGTCATGTTTTAGATTTATAAATTATTAAATAATTAATTCTTAATTATTTTAAATTTGACTTGAGTTTTACTTTGTGATGTAGGGAACGTTTTGAGGTTATTACGACGAAATTTAACGAAGAGGGAACATACTACTTTTTATCTCGTTGTGTAGAGGGGAAAATTGACTTCCACACTCATTGATGGTGAAGACCTTGAGTATCCCTCTGGGTCAATGGTAGTCACTGGAACTTGGCTTCAATGATATCCTATCAAAAAATCAAACCTTGGTTATTTGAAGACTATGAAGTACATCGAAAAATACTTCATTATTCACATTTGGTTCTTGCAACAAATATTAAATTGATCAAATATCAAGATAGGCCATTAAACAGAATCATGGAAGGTTCATGAATTAGACCATGAAACAATTCTTGCTACTGTCAAGATTAGAGTTGATCCTTGTGGTTCATTGGATTGCATTTGTAAAGGTATGTTCTTCATGAATTTAATTTGAATATTTACTTTAATGATTTTGTTTAAATTCTCGTAGGATTTAAAATTCTATTTGATTATATACTAACGTGTTTATGTAGATTAGTGGTACCAAATAAGCTTCCACCTTCACGTGGTTGACACTGTTAGTAGAGAATTTATTATTCTCAAAGCCAAGAGAAGCTAAGGGAAATTAGATTTTAGAAAGAAACAATAAACATAAATTCTCATTTCACCACCTATATTGTAAAAATATTTTATGAAAATTCTCATTTCGCCACCTATATTGTATGAACCACCTATATTATTCACGTGGTTGCTAATAGAAAGCCTTACACCGACTTGATCGCACTATTCGGGGATTTTACAAATAATAGGACATCGAGAGGACCAAATCGAGATGGAAAACACTAAGACGGGCTTTCGTAGAGGGTACCAACACGAAGGTGTAGGATTTGACGGGACCTCTTTAGGTGCCACGGAGTCCACGATATCACCTAAAAATGTTGTAGCCTTTTTTGTTCTCAGGGCTCTTAAGGGACTATGCCCATAAAAGTATCCCAGAGGAAATGACACCGTCTAGCACCAAAATGATGCCTCCAGAGGCGTTTACAGCCATCCCGACGTGTTGGCGTAGTCGGTTTGGTCCCATGGTCTTCCATTCTTTCTTGTTTAGTTCTGAATGGGATTCATCTAGCCTACAGCTTAGTGACCTTCCATTCATTGATAATTCCTTCTATGATAAACACATAGATGCTTTCAAAAGCACCTTCAAAAATATAAGGGAGTGAAGGGCGTGATGTGATTTCTAAACAACTTGAAATGCATACAGATTAAGATGTCATACCATGAATTTATAAATATATCTATCATTATAAATGGAATCATCGAGTCTCTCGAATTAGAATTTTGTTGCATCGGGAGAAACATTCTCAAACATTGAGTACTTGCATCTTGGAAAAAAATTAAACCTCATAAATCCTCCTAAATTGTCACCTAGGTCCTAGTCTCGGTCGTGTTTCTACTTCTATTTATGGTTTTGTTCGTGGTCATCGAATATGGAAGTTTTAAGAAAGAAATCCAAACTTGAAGTTTCAAGACTAGTTTCATAGTTTTCCCATGAATTCCTATTTATTCACTATTGTCCATTTATCCTTTAATAATCACAATTGGATAGTATGAAATTAAAGTACTAGTTGTGTCTCTCTATTCTTGGCATGACCTTACCTGATTCAAGTTGGGAAGAGATGATCCTTCAACTCTAGTTCCACCTTATCTACTTAATGTCCTTATAGCTCTATTGCCTTCTTGAACATTGTTCTAGCATGGATTTTATACCCAACTTGGAATGAAGGGAGAAATATCATGCCTTCTACTTGTAGATGGTGGGTTCATCATGTTCAAACACTGAGAGAACCATCTTCTTACCTTTTTCATTAGATCCTTCTCCTCTTTCCAAACTCTTTTTTAGAGATTCTTCTCTAGTCAACATGTCTCAGATTTAACCCTTTTATACTCTTGCCTTCCTTAGTAATGTGATCATAGGGATATGGTCACCATTTAAACAATTCTTGTAGGGACTTGAGAGTGGTATAACCCTTTCTAGAGTCCTTTAGCCATAGTTTGGAGAAACAAGGTCTGACAGTCATCCTTTAGGCCTGATCCAAGACTATGATATGACAATTGGTTGAAATAGAATTCTTAAACCTTAGAAGACATCATGAGTACATTACAAACACCTTCAATATGCCTTAATACTTCATTCAAATCATTATTAAGCTCCAACACTTGAAGAATTATCAAAATTTGACCATTTGCCTTCCATCTCGGATCACCACACAACTTCCTATTTTCTCGAAATTTCATCAAGTAGATCTCCTTCCACACGTGATTACTTTATCTACAAATTGAGGAACCTCTTCTTCCTATCGAGGCAAATATTTTTACAAATTTGTAGCAATTTTCATCGGTTGAAATGAAAGTATTCAATTGCCCTAGTTCGGGGCAGCGTGGAGAAAACTTGATCTAAAACCCTTAAGAAAGACTGTCAAGGCTTCTAATAAATTGCATTGAGTTTCCAAAGTATTCCTTCATCTATTGAAAGTTGCAGTCAAGATAATTGGTGAGGTTTCATTGTGGAGAGAGGTTTTGAGCTCACTGCCCAGTATAAACCTTTGTATATAGTGCCTGCAAGCATGTAAATCACTGAAACAGAGTTGTTGGTTCATAACTAAGAATCATCACATTATAAATCAATCAAATACACACAAATGAAGAATAATTCAGAGGCCCAAGAGGATTAGAAAGTTCAAATTCACTTTATTCATATCCCCAAACCTGTCATACAACAAAGTCTTCATACAAACTTTGCATTTTTCCCTCAAAAATCTACTTCCTTATGCAAATTACTTACTTCTCTATCCTTCTATTGATGGAACTCGACCTTCTCTTCTTGAATATGAGCTTGTCTTAGCTGTAGTACTCCTTATCTTGCCTAATAATCCTAAATTAGTTGAGATTTCATCTCAACCATTCATGCTTGAAACTAGGAATCAGTTTATCCATCTTAAGGACAATCATGACTAGATGAAATTGACTTCCCTATATTGTGGAATCTCTTACCAATGTAGCACACTCACAAGAAATTTGCATGCACACCTATTTTCACTCTTTCACTCTTATAGTAAAGAGTTTTTTACATCATAATTCAAACTTCTCAAAGTTGAGACTTGGAGGGAAACTTGACAACACCTAATACATGTTAAGGATGCCTTGAGAAGGCTTATTCACACTTGTTCATGCTTTCCAAGCATCTATATGATGCTCCTACATCAGTAGGGAACCGAAAAAATCCTCCACTAGTATTCACTGTGCCATCCAAACATGTTGGGGCAGTTGATTCGGTCCCACGAGCTTTCTTTTACAAAATATTGTGTCTAGGAGCCTTACACTGACTCAAACTACAATATTTGGTGCGTTTGCAAACAATAGGACAGCAAGAGCACTAAAATGATATGGAAAAAAACTGAGATAGGATTTTGTAGAGGGTCCCTACATGGAGGTGTAGGATCTGACATGACTTCTCTAGGTATCATGGAGTCTGAGTAATCACCCGTCGAAGTTATATGGTTTTTTGTCTCGGGCTCTCGGGGACTATGTCAAGATGAAGTAGCCCGTAAGCATCGGGAACATAGGGACCCGAAACAAAGCATCCTCTAGCATTCACCAAGCCATGTGGGTGTGTTTTAGTAGTAGGTTTGGTCCCATGAGATTTTTTTACAAAATATTGCGTTTGGAAGCCTTACACTTACTCAAACTACAAGATTCAGCGCATTCAAAGGTGAGAGCACCGAAACAAGATGGAAAAAACTAAGATAGGATTTTGTATTGGCTCCCATGCGGAGGTGTAGGATCTAACAAGATGTGTCTAGGTGTCATAGAGTCCAAGTAATCACCCACCGAACTTATACGGTTTTATGGTCAATATATTGGATTGACAACCTCTCACGTTTATTTCTTTCTCTCTCTTTGTCTCTCAATCTCAATCTCACTCTCACTCTCTTTATACACATTGAATGAATAAATTGAACGAATATTTAATCATATTAGGTAACTCTTTATATACATACATTATATACATATTGATTTCCAAATTTTGATGCATATTATACATAGAAAACGCTCGTACATACATCACCAATAAATGACAAAATAATTCATAATGTCTTCAATATTGTTAAGTGCACATCATATTAGTATCATACAAAAATAATATCAAAAATGTAAGGTCTCATACAAAAATATCGAGTTCCAAATACTATTAACGTGCACAATAAATATAAAAATGATCAAATAGGTCATATAATATCAAGTTCAAAATATATCCCTCTCTTGGCCTTGCTGAAGAAGGCCCTCCCTTAGATGAATATGGAGATCTATGAGATGACTTCGATCCTCCGTGCCCATTCTACGAGTGCTCTTTCGTTGAAGACTCGCCTGTAGTTGGACCTGTAAATGCAAACAATTTTTTTGTCAAAACTTAATTTATATATGTTTTCAACATGTATTTAAGACCATGCTAATGAAAGTATTTACATAAATACACACACTTACCGCAAGCTCTCAGTCACGCTGAATTTGTATCTCATGCTCAGATGAGTCATCGGGAGCTCCTAGAGCACGAATGGGGGTAGCAAAATGATGAGATCGAGGAGTCTGTGCCCTTGAAGTCAAAATGGAAGGGGTAGAAGTTCCCTACATACACATAAGATCACAAAATCAAACATCAAAATTAGCCAAAATAGAACTATGTTAACATGATAATATTTTAACTAATTTTATCAATATACAACAAATGTTTTTACTCACGCCATGCATGTGAATCAAATGAATAGGGCTCTACACTGTCATGGTAACTCCTACATATACACAATGAAGGAGATTATTAACATAATTTGATAGTGGTACAATGAAGGACACTATTAATATGTAATTTAACATAATATGAATTACACGAGCAATTTAACAAAAATACATGTTGTTTGAATACATCAGTGAGTTGGCGCGTAGATGAAATCGCAGCAGCAACACCTTTCTCTACTCATCACAGAGATGGTGGGGTGTCTAGTGAAGTCAACATCGTTATCAAACATATCATGTCAAGTTAGTTGAACATACAAGAACATACATATATTTGAGTTCAAAATATATATATATATAGATATATTCATAAAGTGAAAATTTTACACAATTAACATTCTAAATTACCTTTTTGAATGTATGTGTAGGCATGGCACTTGCATCATGTGGTCAGGATGATGACGCCCCTCCTGCGCCCTGTAATATTAATGCATACATGTACAAATATAATTATTTCAAAAATTTAACATATATAAGTAAATCAAGTACTTCGATCTATTTGTAACACACATAATAAAACATAACAAATACATGTGAAGGTGATGTCAATGACTATAATCAAAATGCCTCGCTCAAAAAGGAATTTGATATTGTGGCATTATCATGTGCACCATCAAGCCAACTCCACCAAAACATGTATGCATGAAACTATCGTCCTCCTCGGGCCCCAAACATATGCTACCACATGATGAGAAAAGATGTGGCCTCATGTTAGTACTCCCTAAGGGAATACTTTGGTACCTCCATGAGCATCTAGATCAAAAATATTCCTCGTATGTCAAACAAGGGTATCAGATATCCCCTGAAGCTCATGGAGTGTATCAATCTCTACTTTCTCCTTCACTATTGGAGGGAGAGTCTCAGGTGATGGGGCTTATGTGGGGACTCTACCTGCTAAATAGGTGTATGTTGTGTACCTAATCGATCATGTGTAGAGCCTTTTCCTCGGCCTTGGAAATCCCAAAAATCAAAATAGTTCGGGATCTCGTTGAGGATAAACTCGCAATACAGTTTCCTCAAAAAGTATAGTGGCACCTAATTATTGCAAGGTGGAAAATCAAACACCATCCACCATTGGTCACAAAAATTATTTTTAATCAAAGCATTATTGCACCAGTGGATGGGAAACCATTTGCATGTCAACAAAATAGGAAAATTGGTCAGGGTCTCTGTGGGGTCCGTGAATAAGGCACATATGAGGTCTTTTGTAATTTATTTTTTCTTTACATCCACATATGACAATTTGTTGGAATAATAAACCCTACAACGCTCTCTATAAGATGTCCAACGATCAATTTTCCATGTTACATGTCAACTTGAGCCACTAATGCCTCCAATGTGTTTACAAGAGAGGCGTGGTGGGGGTTTATAGAATGTGAATCCCTCATTGTTTTGATTAAATCCTCAATTTCAATCTTGTTTTCAACTATATGGGATGCTAAATCTTCTTGACTTCCCGGGGATGTTGAGAAATTATAGGAGGGCTAGGAGGGATGACAAGAATATCGGGTTTGGTTGTGGTTGATTGCGTTGACCTCGAACTGTAACAATAAAAAAATGTATTCAATTCAAATTCTACTCTATAATTACCAAATTTCAATGCAATTTCAAGAAAATAATTGTGCCTACCTCTTCTCTATGGCGTCATTGTCAATTCGATCTTTGCGGTGATTCTAAGATGATCGTTTGAGCAAGATACAACCGAAAAATGAAATGCAAGGGCATGAAATTAATGTAAAACTCACGTTTTGGGGAGATAAAATGAAATGGGATTGGGTTATTTTTTTATAACTTGACATAATGCATACGCATTATAGTTTCATGAATTACCAAACCAATAAAATAGAATGCAATCACGTTATTATAGAACGCGATCGTGTTCCATTCATTTTTAGTTTTTGGCCACTTTTTGGCCACCTAAATTGGTAAACTTACCCATAAGCCTCTCAAAACAAATCCATAAACCTCCCAAACAAATCCAAATAATATCTCCCAAGTATCAAGCATCGGCTACCACCTCCACCAAAACAAAATGAAGACAATTTTTCCTTTTCTCTCCACCAAAGAGGTTGGTCACCCTATGACCCTAGGCATATAGAGTCCAGAACCTCTAACCCAAGTGACATAATAACCCATAGTTTGACAACCACACCAATTATTTGTAACTCCTTAGGGTGTACCCCCATACAACGAAGCAAGCCCATAGGTACCACCAATCCATGGTGAACCCATGTCCCTATTACAACACATAACAACATTAGAACCAGCATGCCAATCAACTAGAAAAATTGCCAAGTGGCATCAAATTCAATCACCTTGGGCCAAACAAGAAGATAAATTTGAAACTCAAGAAAGAATTTCAACTCAAATTCAACTTTCAATCTAAGCAAAGTAAATGGCTAATTAGCCACAATTAGTGTGAAAATCATTATGTTAGTGCAACAATCAAATTAAATACCCAAAATTGCAAGCAGTAACTCAACCAAAATTTATATGGTAGAACATTCTGGTTCCATAAAATGAAGAGAAAATAAAAGTCAAATTTATGAATAAAATACGTATAGATAAATATCACATCATGATCACTATGTGGCCTTATACGGCCACCAAAGGGGTACTCATCGAGTTTTTGGAACTCGAATATTGAGCCTCAACTTGTAAAATATATAATAACATATGCAACATCATAAGTACATTAGATCTTGTTTGGAATCAAGTGAACATCTTGGCATCTGATAAGGGCATTGGACCTTTTCCGACATCGAGCGTGACTCGAAAATAAATAATAACTGATCAAATAATATAATTTTCATAATCTCTATTTAAATCATCCCTCCAAACTCCCACAAGGCTCAACATAGTTGGTATCATCTAAGATTTTTTGATGTATAATCCATATAGGAGAGAGAAGGGACTTGGGTTTAGACAAGTTGGTCATAAGGTGGTGTGCATCTATAATATAGTGAGCAAGATCGAAGTATACCAAACAGATAGAAGTGGGTTTTCAGTCTACATAAGACTCCACTTCCAAACTTGTACTTGGCTCAAGGTTATGGGCACCTGGACTCACTCCTCTCTCCACACATACACTTTTTTATTACTTTCCTCGGGGTTCGATGAGTGTATCGTACACAACATAACACATAACTACATTACTAGCACAAAGTGGTGATTTGCACACAACTATAGCATCTTGCGCATGGCATATTTATGAGGTATTAAAAACATTATTTCCACAACTTATAACACATCACATTTCCACATAACACACCCAAAATTGTAAGTACGGTACAATAGGGGTCATAAGATCACCATATGCCCCTAATTCATGACATGAATCCATCACATAATGCATAAAACATATATACGATGAACATAGTGACTAACATCACAACATACAAATAATTACAATACAACATGGTGACACAACACGATACATCACAACACAATGGTAACATCATAATATGATACAATTCACTATGAAACAATTTTTTCATACAACACATTATCACACATACAATATCATAGAATAATGAAGCACTACAACACTTTTGTAGTCCACAATAAATTTTATTTCACACAACAAGGTGGCACATCAAACATGAAATTCTCATTGAATTCATGAGGAAGAGAGTGAATAATCTCATCATGAAACACAAAAGCATCATAAAAAGTCCACAATTAGTGGTATGTACAACAGTGCATTCATAATATCACAAGTACAATGTTGGTCACATCACAACATAATATCACATTACTCTTCTAACTTCTCCACCATCATGCATAATCATCACAACACCAATCGTCCCAAAGGTTCATGAGTATGAACCTCTCTCTCTAATACCAAATGTCACACCCACAAATTAAACACACAAATACAATGATAAAAATATTGGAATGATTTTTTGTTTCTTTTATTACTTGATGCATAACACTAATGGGGATCACTTAGGATAACTCACCTCACATAAGACATTTATAATAAATTGGACCCACATATATAACATTACAAGGAATGAATAAACACCACAAATAAAAATTACGCGCATACACTGTTACAATTCTGATCCTACCTAAAAAGGCTTACAATGGGGAGAAAACATAAACATGAAAACACATGATGCACATCGACCACATCTTCCTAAATGAAAAAGTACAACAGTGACCCATCTATAATATAAATTCACATATGCGCACTTTCCATAACACAAGACTTTCATGGCTACATATTTATTACAATCCTATTTTATTATTTTTTTAATATTGGTAAATAGTTTTTGAAAGGGACTATACCCTTGTGTACAAAAAGAGGCCTAAAAGCCGAATAAGAGAGAGGAGCAGAGAAGTCATATCAAAGCACAAAAGTTACAAGAAAGAACACCGAAGCCTAGAAACAATCACAAACGAGACTTAACAAAGAAAACAACGGCAACAAAACAGCAAAGCCTACGGTTAAGAAGCGAGGTAAAACAGGGACTACTTCTTGGCCGCTTGATCAATACTCATCTTTACTTTTTTCCAAGCATGGTACATACCTTGGTCATATGAGCAAACATCCGTCTTATCGAGCTCCTCTCTGGTTCTTTTACTCTCTTTCTCATTGCCCCAAAGAGTCATCGACACCGCCGAGTTGCGAAACACTTCTTGCATGTCCTTCATATGAATTCCTCTATGGCCCCGAATGCTGCAATATTATACTCATGCCTAGTCTTCGTTTTCCCAAGGCGGGAGTCAAGGGAGGTCAGTTTTTGTATATTTCATCAAGTCTGCTATCGCCAATGCTCCCTTCTCCCTCAATGCTTTTTTGCCTTTTTGCTTAGCAAGATTTTTTTACCTCATCCTTCAAAATTTAAGCTCACCTTCTTCTAGAAGGGTTATCCGTTGGTGCCGCTGGGACCGGCACTACTAATGTTCGGCAGATCACGAGCAATGTCATCCAAAGGTTCATCCCCTCAGCAGTAGACTCAAGGTTGAGTCTCCTAGAAGCCCCAGTGACACGTTTAGAAGTAGAGACAGTGTGGGTGGCGTGGCACAGCAGGGAGGAAAAGAAGGAGAAGCATGAGCAGCTGCGTATGGGGGCATCGGCACCGAGGCAGGCGCAAAGGCGCAGGGGCAGTAGGGGAGACAGGGATCATGGCAGCAACAGAGCCCAAAGCCGGGCCGGAGAGGAAGGGAGACCGGGGAATTTAATAAGGCAGTGCTTGTGAATAAGCAGAATAAGCCCTTGGTGAAGGGGAACCGCCCGGGTATGCTTCTGGAACTCCAAAATGGAGCGCTCAAGAGAGTTTAACAGATAGTGGGGAAAGCAAACCAACCTACTCCTACGAAAGTGATTCAAAAAGACAAGGTGCTTGGCAGGGACAGTAACAAACCTGCCTTCCAAGGATATGTAGCGAATCATCATGCGGGTGACTTCATCATACGGAGAAGGAATTGAATTAACAAGCAGACCCGCGGTGTTGAATATAAGCTTCTCCTCCTCCTCCACAAATCTTCTCTCTTCAGCCTCTTTGATAACCCTCTTGTTGAAGAAGCGGTATCCTTCCAAGCTGAGGCCAGTCGCCATGCCATGAGTTCGTCATTAATAAGAATCTTCGCCTCCATATGACCATCCTCTCATTCCAATCCTTGGCAAAGCGAATGAGATGTTTTGATCATGCCCTTGCACTCTCTCCACAAAGTTGGTGAATCCGCCAATACTAAGAATGTTCCAGAGCTCAGTGTTATCTTTCCAGTCAGGGTCTGCACACGGCTCAATCTGGCAGGGAGGCCCTCCCATCTTCACAAGGATGTGCTGGTTACAACAATTTTCAAAATACCTTTGGGCGTTGAGAGTGATTCGTTTCTCATCACAAGGGTCGCATAAAAATGGGAATCAGAGCCGTTGGTCCTCCCACGAACGGCAGAAATTACCGATCCGTGAAGTCGCGCGTGGAAACCTTTATCCTGTCGTCAATTTCACCTTGTAGAATCTTCGGTTTTCGCGGAGCTTGGCAACCGAATATCAACATATTGTACTTCCAGCGTCATACTGTTTTTTAAATTTAGACGGCTCCACTTGAAGTTCCTAAACAAAATCTTGCCATCATTTGGAGTAGATATCATATGCCACGCCAAATAAACTAAAACAAGACTCATGGAAGAATTTATGGATTTCTCCAAAGATTAAAGCATATCTTTAGAGATTGTTTGCACCACATGTATGTTGTGAAGCTGATTAGGGATACTATCATTATCCCAAATAGTGAAATTTATATTAATGCCATAATTGGCCATTGCATCGGCCAGCTTGTTACCTTCCCTGTAAGTATGTATGATTCTGATGCTGTTGAAGGTATGACTGATGCTTATGGACTCAGAGATAAAATCTTTGATATTCCAGCTAGGAGAAGAGGACTGATTAAGCAGATTAATAATATTAAGGGAGTCCCCTTCAACAATGAGGTTCTGGATATTTTGGGTCCGAGCAACTCTCAAACCCCAGAGAACAGATAAAGCTTCTGCAAAATGATTGGTTTGGATTCCCATTTTTCCAAAGATATGCAACAATCAAATTACCTTTATGGTCCCGTGTTGCTCCTCCTCCAAGCATTTCCCAGGGGTTCCCCTAGAGGCACCATCAAAGTTCAGCTTGAACCAATTGGATTCAGGGGGATGCCATTTGACCAAAGATCTATCCACACTATTCCCGGGGTTGCTCCAATATCCGATCTCGCCATTTGATAAGATGTGCTTTTCATTTTCGTGGGTAACAATTGTTCTTTTTAAATCTGTCCTCTTTGATGCCTTGGGAGATCTTGCCATTAGTGAATTTAAAATTCTGCTTCTTATTTCTAAAAACTATATTATTTCTATCCTTCCGATCCTCCAAATTAAATGCGGGATGGCTAATTTCATTCTTCTCGATAGCACAATGTCCGAATGGTGGGTTCCATTGGTTCCATAAGTAAGATCCTCCGGCATCACCCAGAGCTTCAAATTTGGAAAGGACAAAGTTCCAAACTCTAAAGGCATAATCACAAAGTGTATGAACATTTAACATGTAAGCCTTCATTCCTCTTAAAACTAGATTGAATTTTTCTTTATTTCTTTTAACATTTTACCTATAATGGTTCCATTGATTTTGCTTGTTTCTTTTATCATAATTAATTTATATAACATGATTGTTAATGGGAACATTTAGTCACACACTCTATTAGTACTTGTCCTAAGGATTCGTTTCTAAGGAACATGTTTACTATGTTTACTATGTTTAGCATTATACTTTCATTACGCAATAGGAACTAGTATGAGATCAAGAGGGAAGAGGTCTATAGTTTAAAGGATTAAGGTTCAAGATTCCTTTTTATACTTTAATAATTGGATGGGTTCATATTAACATTTACACATCATGAGTTTCTTTTTCTCAAATAAAATTCTATGTTTTCTCGAATGCTCGATTTCACATGGAGCAACTTATATTATTTTCCCACAACATAAGAAGGCTTAAACAAGTTATAAGAAATATCTGAATTTCACTTTTCTCCTAGAACAACATCTCATGAATACACTTTCAAGGACTAAGCATTAATTACAATTTTACTATTATCCACAATTAAATCTTGATATCGTATTATAGAAAAACCAAATTGATAGTTGAAATTAGGTATGGAATTCATTCACAACCCAAATCCTCTAAGATGTCTTTCAAAAGCAACTCATAAATTTTCCACATAAAACCCTTCATTCTACTCATGTGTCGGATTAAAAAGGTTGCATTATATTTAAAAACGGGTTCTCTTGAGGTACTAGCTTAAGAGGCCCATTTAATCTATGTTTCACCAAAGTTTTTATGATCACCCATCAGTGTTGCAAATTTATATTTCCTATTTTCCCATATGCTACCTAGTACGTTCATTGTTTAGGCCTCCATGCCTAGCCTCAATACAACTAAACAATTGCGTTTCTTAGAATTTACATCCTAGATGACCCAAAGTGACTTTATACCTTAAAGTATCCACAATTTCTAGGAGGAAATCCACATGCTCTAGACAATGTTTATACATTATTGTTCCTACATGGTGGTTTCATGTCAATACCGATAAGCATACATGAAACTTGAAGCAAAGTGGTCAATATCCATCACTAAGATAGCCAAATTAAGAGCATCATGAAAATCTCACCAAAGTGGTCAATATCCTCAACTCATAGGACCTTTGTAGGAGCCCAAGGTATTCCATTACTACCTACCAAAGCAACATTTGTTTCAACCTTAGGAATTAAGAATGTCGCAATGAGGTTCTTTCACGATGTGAGTTGGCTCCCTTAACAAGTCTCTAGTTTGATACTTTTGAAAGCGATAATTCGGCACATGAGCGTAGAGAAGGATCATTCTCATGGACCGTGCACAAAGGGTGGATGAGGTACAAAATTGACCTAACCTAATACGTTCAAGTAGGCACAAGAGAGACCCATTTTATTTGCATACGGTAGGATCTAAAATTGATATAGCAATGAAATGACACGAGTTATTATTTGACCAAGTTCATTTCAACTATAGAATAAGGCACGAGAGGTAAACTCAAGGAAATCATTACATATAGCGAGGGTTATTAATTTGTACTATAAGTTTGTTTGGCATTTCCACCCAAAAGGAAAACAAGCAATACAAGTTGTTATGTCTCTTGAAGACTACATAGTTTTATAGGTCCATCACATCAATATCAAGTGGATAAGACACGCCATTCTCAAATTATTACCATTAATTTCTTGGTATAAACAACATTTAAACTATGACGGGTCTAACAGTTTTGAAATCAAGCTTCCAAATTTATCTACCTACATTGATTTCAAATACTATCATTAAGACCTCTTTTGACATCAATGTCCATGCAACACATGTTATCATCTTATTTTACCTAATCAACGAATATAAAAGTACAACCAAGTAGGAATTTAGTCAACATATAAAAGGGTGACTAAGTGCAAAATAGCACACTTTCCCAATATGCAAGCAATCTCGTATTCTTCACGGAAAATCAATAAATGACAATTCTATTTATAACAATAGCATTGATATATCATATACAAATACAATATTTTCAAGATCACATGTTATTATGCAAACACCAACAACACTTCACTTTGTCTTTATCCTGGTACATGCATCCATCACATGGTCGAACAAATTATCGGCACATGACATCTAACTAAATTCTAACATAATTCATGTTTTCATATTTTTCCATTCACGTGATTATAATACTTGACACACAACAAGAGATAGTTAGAAATACATTTGTGTCATTTCATTTCATTTCCTAACTAGATGAGTAGAGAGAGAAGAGTGAGAAGAGAGAAACACCATTTTCCCGACAATTAAATTTCTCAAAATAAGCCACAAAAGAGAGTTCCATACAGTCATTTATAAGTGTCTACAAGTTTCTCATCGGTTATTTGACTTGGAGAAGGTCCTCGACACTCTTTCACATTTTCCTACAAATTTGCAAAAGCAACCAAATTTGACCCAAAGGCTATGAACCTACGTTTAAAAATGAATTTATGATGGTGAACGCATTACATGGAAAACCCTACACGCTCTCCTATATATAGGAAATTCACTGGAGTTGACAGAACTCAAAAGTGGTGAACCGTACAAGCGGTGACTACTTTTCCAAAGCCACCAGTCATAATTGGACCGGTTTGACTGGTCAACTAGTGACCGAGAGGCCTCTGACAAAACTAATTGACGAGGTTATTCTTATAACTAAGGGTTGCAAGCAATTTTCATGGAAAAATACTAAAGATTTATAGAGGCTAGTGTCCATTTCTTCAATCAGGGCCAAAACGGCAATCCAAAACCAAATCCAACTTTTGATTTTCAGTAGCTTCCCAAAGCCACAAAAAGGGTTAACATGACCCCTAGAGAGGTGACGAAAAAGTACACAAATAGTCATTCGAGGGAGTTCTAAGGTTTGATACAACACTCCACATGACAAGGAACATAGTCACAACTCGAATTTCCCATTATGGGGTTCAAAGGGGTGTTTTGTGAGTCACTGAATTCATGTTTTATTAACTTTGGAAGGTAAACAAAAAGGGTATTTTAGTTGATGAATCATCTCAATCTTGTCAATTCAAGTGGGCATGGACATCTAGTTGATACATTGGTATTACTGATGTGTTAGGTATTGGTTTACGAGTATGGTTGATGGTTAAAATACTCAATTATATTGTGTAGGAAAAATCCCCTTTTTGTTGCTGACTACATTTGATTTTATTTTATTGTAAGCTTGTCCTTAGTTGAAAAAAAAAAAACCAATTTCATAGCAAACGAGGAAAACTATCAATACGTAAATTATGTAAGTTAAGGTGAGAAGACCATTCCTAATAACTAAACCGGCGAGTGCACACGGATCAAACTAAGTCCAGCCCACGGCTGCCCATAACTTCAAGCATTTGTCAATAGTTCATGAATTGTGTCCTAATGTATGCATATGCATTTTCCGGGGCACTTGTAGCCATGTTTCTAAAACCATTAAGCTTGATGAATGCCCATGTACATTCTACTTTCTACATTCAACTCGGTAAGTATTACCCAACATATCTCCAATCATTGCGGACTGTATTCTTAAGCAACGTGGTCTCACACAGGAAAGACAACCCACTTTAAAATGCCTTTGCTACCCCCAAATTTTCCTTATATTTTGAAAAAAACTTATTTAAATGCATGTCAAGTGCGAAGCTTAGTTGAAGCCTATAAAGTGTTTGATCAAAAGAAAGAAAAAGATAATTTCTCGTGGACTACTATTATTGCAGCATACAAAAGATGAAGTTATAAATTCCTTGAGATCTCTCACACAACCTAACCCAAATCCCTCCTCCCTTTCTTATACGCAGCAGAGCAACATGCTGAAAACAAGAATTACAAAACAAAATGGAGCTTACGTGGCGAAGGTGTATCCCTAGAGACCACATCTCTTGAAGGAATTCGATAAAAGCAGTTTCTTATACCCGGTGCATGCACCCCTTTTAGTCGAGAAACCAAAAAAACAAAATTCATAGTATGTCAATAGTATTTATTGCCAAACTCAAATGCAAAACTCAATCTAACAAGATAATGAAGAGACGGTGAGTTGTATGAGGCACTACACATTCTGTTTGCTTCAAATAAGATCATACATGCCAATCTGGTGGTGACATAGATTCTATGTGCCTTGTAGGACATATTCATCCCCTCACTTCTATTCTCACTATCATAACAAGTGACTAGTGTACCCACACATGAAGCATGTTACATTGAACAATATCCCTCTTCCACTTATGTCTACTTCTTCACATTCTCGAAGTAGATTATCATCTAGCTTTTATTGTTAGCGTCAATCTCGATTGACCATTGACTTTCCTCGTGGGATGGTTTATCTTTACCATCACTAAGCCTATCTTTTCCTCTCAATGCATCTTCTTGTCATTCAAAAAAATTCTCCTGCCCTTAAAGCATATTGGTATGCTTCCTTCACTTATGAAACTTCACCAGGTGATCTTGTCTTGGATGTTTAATTGCATTCCATGTGTGTACCATGCCACTTTCCCTTGATCCATCTTATAATGACCAACTGAGATTGTGAGTTTAGAGAACTACTTGTATTCCTTAGCACTTAGTATATTTTGTCTCAATTTGTGTAACATGTTCAACAAATCTAACTAGTTATTTATGTGTACAATTTTTCCTTTCAGCTTTGCAACCACTCTTTCCCAACTAGTAATATTATATTTACCACGTATGCTCTTCTCGAGATGGAAAAATTCCATCATAGGATTATATGCTCTTTAAGATATATTTTTTTCTAACTTTACCTTTCATAGATCGGTTACCTCGGCGAACTCAAAATACTCTTCCCTCTCATTGAACCAATAAATTAGCTCATTCGAATTCAACATTTATAAGGTCCTCAAAACCTTCATGTTGGGCCCTTTTCCAATCTTTGAGATGGCTCTAACAATCCTATCTACTCCTCTATCTAACTACTCAAGCATTCATCCCGCATCCTCTACTCTCAACTCTTTGTTTTTATGTCACTCACATTATCCCTTGGGATAAATCCCCTTCTTTTATCATCTTCAACATAAACTAATCTTGTCTGCATAACCCTCACTATTCCACGACTCTTCTTGTAGGAATCTAAATTGAACCTAATACTACAAAATTTTAGTTGCAATCTAACATAGGTCTAAATTTTCTCAAAAGCACAAGACTATCCTCCACAAAGTCTCACTTTCCACTACCCAACCTTCTACTCGGCTCTCTCCTAACCAAAGATGCATTCACTATTTTCTATTCACTTGTCAATGTATAAAATAGGATATCTTCACTCACTCATATGATACAATTCACTCTTATACCAATTGATGTAATCACAAATAAAGGGTACAATGGAGGACATCCTTAGACCATGCAACGCATGAATTTACGCATGCATATTCAATGTATGTGTGGTGTGTTATTGTAGTTGAATTTTTTTCTCCATCCACATCTTTTGGGGGTGGATTTTGGATGTTAGGGAAGAGGGAAGAATCCTCTTGTTCCCACATGGCTTGATGGGCAAGTCATGTTAGGAAATAAGAGATAAAATATGCGGAATAATCCCTTACAGAATCATAACAGTAGAAACTAATATGTAGAAAATATTACAGATCTCAAATAAAAGTGTAGAATAAATAACACAACATAGAGAGACAAGATTTAACGTGGTTCACCCAATTTGGGTTATGTCCACCAAGAATCACTTGCTCAGATTTTATTACAAGCCTCCACTCTCTCAATATAATACCCAGATCCATTTGGAGCTATGCTCAACAAACTCTACAGAATTCACACTCGAATTCAAAGCACATCTGCAATACATTTGTTTGTCTATCTATCATATGCATAAGACCATATAAATAGACAATTGCTTAAGCAGTTTAATACAAAACTGTGGGTATCAAAACCATGGGCAAAAAACCGTGGGTATCAAAACAATGGGTAACGAAAAACCATGGGCCCAAAAACAGCCCATAACGGTTACCCATTATCCATGGGTTAATAAACCACCCATGAAAATTTGTTTCGGGGGCTTCACCTCCAAACCCCCTTGACCCGCTCACTGGTGAGCAGGACCATCGTAAAAATACCCGAGTGTAAAACATAGAAGGTGTACCACACTCTAACATGAAAACAGGCTCCACAAACATAACAATCTCCCAATTGGAGACTGATTTCCACTGAGCAAGCTTCTCAACCCTTCACTATCATCCACGAAAGCCAACCAAAGCTGAACATAGCTTTAGTTTATCCCTTGTGACAACCTTGGTCATCATGTCTGCAGGATTCTGACGGGTATGAATCTTCTCCAACTTCAACGTATCTTCTTCCAAATTTGTCTCGATGAAGTGATATCTCAACTGTATATGCTTCGTCCTAAAGTGGAAATCGAGTTCTTAGCTAGGTGTATAGCACTCGACTATCACTATGCAGCTTACATTCCTTTTGCTTATGCCCCAAATACTCAAGAAATTGTTGTAACCAAATCATCTCTTTACTTACATCTATGGCAGAGACATACTCAACCTCCGTGTTTGATAAAGCCACCACTTCTATAGTCATGAAATCTAGCTCACTTTGTTGTCCCACCTACGGTGTAAATATAACATGTCGTGCTCCTCTTGTTGTCAACATCTCCATAATGTCGAATTTAAATAACCACGTAAAGTGGTGTCCGATTCAACTGTAGCACAAAACTATCCCCATGCTCCCTCTCAAATCTTGAAGGATCCACTTTACTACTTGCCAATGCTCTTTACTGGATCACTCATAAATCTACTCACATCTCCCATTTGTATGGGAAATATCGGGCCTAGTGCACACCATAGCATATATCAAACTACCAACCGTTGATGAGTAAGGTACCTTGGACATTTGGTTTCTTTCCTGCTCTTCTGTCTTGGGACACTACTCCTTTGATAAATTAAAATGGCCTCGCCAAAGGAGTCCTAACCGGTTTAGCATCCTGCATGTTAAACCTATCCAATACCTTCTTAATGTACTCTTCCTGAGATAAATTCAGCTTCCGTTCCTTCCTATCCCGAGTTATCCTCATACCAAGGATTTGTCTAGCTACCCCCAAATCCTTCATATCAAAGGATTCACTTAAGCTTGTTTCTTGAGTACTTTTATTTCCTGCATGTTTTTACCTACAACCAACATGTCATCAACATACAAACACAGGATAATATAACTTCCATCCTCAAATTTCTTTGTATACACACAATGGTCAAAATGACATCTAATATAACCTTGCTCCATCATGAAGCTATCAAACTTCTTATACCATTGATGTGGAGCTTGTTTCAGGCCATACAAGTTCTTCTTCAGTTTGTACACCATCTCCTCTTTACCTCGACTTCATATCCTTCCTCGCTGCTACATATATAGCTCCTCCTCCAAATCACCATGGAGAAATGCAATCTTTATATCTAACTATTCTAAGTGCAAGTATTATGTTGCCACTATTCCAAGAATGAGTTCGATAGAAGTCATTTTTACTACGGAGAGAAAAATCTCATCAAAATTTATACCTTGTTTCGTACAAACCCCTTGACCACTAACTGGGTCTTATATGTTTTCTTTCCTCCTTCTTCATCTTTAACTCTGTACACCCACTTGTTCTGCAATGCTCTTTTGCCTTCCGGTAGCTTCACCAAATCCCAAGTCTGGTTCTCCATGAGAGACTTATGCTCCTCATCCATGGCTTACTCCCACTTCTTACTGGCATCTACTTGCATTGCTTCATCAAAGCTCTCTGGCTCTCCACTATCAGTGAGTAATAAATAATAAAGAGAAGGAGAAAAAATTTCTGGTTCTTTTCTTACCCTAGAAGACCTCCTCACTGTAGGAGTTTGGGGTTCCTGTTGAGTAGGTTCCTGAACTAATTCATGGGTCACTGTCCCATCTGGAAGATCCTCTACCACCGCATATTCTTTCTTGGATTCTTCCTATTTTCCCGCAATTTATTGCTTATACATGACTTTCTCATTAAAGACCACATCCCTAGACCGAATGATTTTCTTGTCCTTAATACTCCAACATTTAAATCCAAATTCATCACCACCAT
This sequence comes from Taxus wallichiana var. yunnanensis, assembly GCA_018340775.1. Classification (NCBI taxonomy): domain Eukaryota; kingdom Viridiplantae; phylum Streptophyta; class Pinopsida; order Cupressales; family Taxaceae; genus Taxus; species Taxus wallichiana. The sequence continues at coordinate 705,554,135 of CM031235.1, forward strand.
AACCAATAAAAGTGCATTTTTCTGATTTAGCCTCTATCTTGGTCCTATCATCCTTGTCAATATGAACAAACACCTCACATCTAAAGACTCTAAGAAATGAGTAATCGAATTTCTTACCGTACTAAGCCTCCTTAGGTATGCCTCCATCCAAGGCACTTGAGGGTCCTCTGTTTATCAAGTACACAGTTGTGTTCATCGCTTCTACCCAAAAATAAAGAGGCATTCCTACATGTATCCTCATGCTCCTAGCATGTTCCATTATTGTTCTGTTCATCCTTTCTGACACCCCATTCTGCTGTGGGGTTTCTAGAACTGTCTTTTACCTACTGATTCCATTCTTAGAACAATAATCATCAAATTCATTGCTGCAATACTCCCCTCCATTATCTAATCTGAGACATTTTAACTTAAGACATGTTTCATTCTCTACCAAGGCTTTCCATTTAACAAAAGTATCAAATACATCAGATTTGTTTCTAATACAATAAACCTAAACTTTCCTTATTGCATCATCAATAAAATTAACATAATAACTTGAGCCCCCAAGAGATGATACATGAGTCGGCCCCCACACATCAAAATGTACCAGCTCTAACTTACTCTCTTTCTTCGTAGGTCCAACCTTGAGAAACCTTACTTGCTTTTGTTTCCCATATATGTAGTTCTCACAGAAATCCAAACATGTTTCTGTATATCCAGGAAAATTCTTCTTTATGATGTTCATGCCCTTATGGCTCATATGATCGAGCCTATAGTGCCATAATGTTGTATCTGCATCTAAATCCACTAGATTACAATCATTAGTACTATCAGTGGTTAAATACAAGGTTCCAACCTTCTTACCTCTTGCCACCACAAGAGCACCCTTGGTAACCTTCCAAGATTCAACTGTAAATATCACAGTACAACCATCACTTCCCAATTTCCCCACCGATATCAAATTTCTCTTTAATGTAGGCACATGTCTGACATCCTTCAATAGCCATGTATTCTCATTCTACATCTTAACCTGAACATAACCTTTTCCAACTATACTGCAAGGCTCATCATCACCAAGAAAAACATGCCCAAAATCCCCTTGAACATAATCAACAAAATAATGCCTATGTGGAGTAGCATGAAAAGAAGCCCCTGAATCTAAAACCCAAGATTCAATAATATTATGCAAAGAAAGAATCAAAGCATCCTGGCATACATTACCCGATGCCACATTTGCCTCCTTATTTTCTTCCTGTTGTTTCTTCTTGTCCCGAAGCTCCCAACAGTCCTTCTTTGCATGCCCAGACTTTCCACAGTGCCAACATACTATCTTGCTTTTAGATTTTGACCTTGCCCGATCCTTTGATTTTCCACGGTTTCCTCTATTCTTCTGTCTCCCTCTAGTTTCCACTGTCAAAGCATTCCCTGAAGTAGAAGATTCACCAGAGATTTTTCTTCACATTTCCTCACTTAGAATCACCCCTACAACATCCTCAAACTTCAACTTTGAGTTAGCAGGAACCGAGTTGCTTACCACCATTACCAGGCTATTCCAACTCTCAGGTAAAGAGCACAAAACTAATAAAGCCCTAACTTCTTCATCAAATTCTATTGTAACCGAAGCTAGCATATTTACAACCATATTAAAATCATTTAGATGATCTGCTACTAAACCATTCTCAGACATCTTCATATTAAACAACTTTTTCATTAAAAATATCTTATTAAAGGCAGAGGGTTTTTCATACAACTTCCCTAATGCATCCATCAGTTCTTTTGTAGTCTTTTCCTTTGAAACATTAAATAATACCAAAGATGCAAGACACAGCCAGATTGTCCCAAGTGCCTTCCGATCTAACAAATCCCATTCCGCATCTGTCATACTCGAGGGTTTGTTCACCTTCTTAGACAATGGAGTATAAAGATCCTTTTGATAAAGGTAATCTTCCATCTGCATCTTCCAAAGACTGAAATTCTACCCGTTGAATTTATCAACCCTAGATATTCCATCATCTGCCATAGCTCCCACTCAATCTAAAACTTTCCATGTGATTCAACACTTCAGCAAACCAAACCAGGCTCTGATACCAATTGTTAGGAAATAAGAGATAAAATATGCGAGAATAATCCCTTACAGAATCGCAACAATAGAAACTAATATGCATAAAATATTACAGATCTCAAATAAAAGTGCAAAATAAATAACACAACACAAAGAGACAAGATTTAACGTGGTTCACCCAATTTGGGCTACGTCCACCAAGAATCACTTGCTCGATTTTATTACAAGCCTCCACTCTCTCAATACAATACCCAGATCCGTTTGGAGCTATGCTCAACAAACTCTCTGAAATTCACACCCGAATTCAAAGCACATCTGTAATACATTTGTTTGTCTATCTATCATATGCATAAGACCATATAAATAGACAATTGCTTAAGCGATTTGATCTGAAAAACCACAGGTATCAAAACCATGGGCAAAAGACCGTGGGTATCAAAACAATGGGTACCGAAAAACCATGGGCCCAAAAACAGCCCATAACTATTACCCATTACCCATGGGTTACTAAACCACCCGTGAAAATTTGGTTGGGGGCTTTGCCCTCGAACCCCCTTGACCCACTCACCGACGAGCGGGACCGCCATAAAAATATCCGAGTGTAACACATAGAAGATGTACCACAATCTAATATGAAAACAGGCTCCACAAACATAACAAGTCATATTGGGATTTCTTAAATGCCCTTTCATATCGTTGATGTGGTAGATGGCGTCATATGGCTTGGAACCCATCTCCCTTTCTTACGAGGAGGAGGTATGGAGTGATATGGACTATGGGAGAAATAAGGATTTTGGGAGGCTTGTGATCTATTGACAATGTTGTAATTTTTTTGTATATGAAAATGAGATTTGAAATAGGTTTTTTTCCCTCTCTTCCCCCTCTTGAGAAGCATGGAGCTTCTTATAAGTGGTTTGGTCTTTGATTTATTGTTGTATGGTTTTTGTGGTGATGTGTTTTTCCTATTGAGAATCATGGAGCTTTTTATGCAAGACATTGGTTTAAAATGTGTTGCTTATGTGAATGTTTTGTGTGTCTTCCTTCTCTTTTCCCTTGTGCATCTTGGAGGCATGCATTCTCTCTCTCTCTCCCATGGGCTTGGAGGGAGGCTAGCATGTCCTCCACATTTGGATATGACATGTAATGATGCCATTTGGTTGGGTGGACAACCAAACCACTTCTCTTGCATTTTGGAGTGTTCATACTTGAAGGTGGAGTATGACTTCTTTGGAGCTTGTTTAGAGTTAGCCTCACTTGAAACTTGGAACATTTCAATCAAAATTTGGGCATGTTGTTCCCACTTAGTGGGAGGCTTGTCCACTTGTATTTTAAGAGTATTATTTATTCTTGTGTTATCTTTCATGCTTGTTAGTAAATATTGTAATCACCTTTGTTAATCTTGTTGTGAAAGTAGTGGAATAATTTGGCTTATGGAACTTATAGTGGCTTGTAATATTGCATTTTCGTGTTAAGAAAAAAATTGATGTTATTATTGGAAATCTATAGGTAAATCAGTTATAAAGGTGCAAAAGGAAAGATTATATTTCATTATGCTTATGAAGAAAACATGTGTGTGTGTGTGCGCGTGCATGCGTGCTTTTGTGTGTGTCTTGTGCACTTGTTGTGCAGTGTGTGTGTCACATGTGAAAAAACTCATAGATATTTGTTTAAAGATTTATATTGGTACTTTTTGTGAGTTAATATTATATGGAAATATTTTCAAAACAATTTATGTTTTATATTTATATTTATGTTTTATGTTTTATATGTTTTATATTCATGTTTCATATCTCTACGTGTTAACCCAATACATGTATGTGCTAATAATTTTGGATATCATATAATTGTAGAAGCAATGTGTTTTAGAACACAAACACACACACACACACACACACACACACACACACACACACACACACACACACACACATAATGATAAAATCTTGGAAAGGGCTACGGCATGGCCATGTGCCCTTCCCTAAATCTAGCCTCCCTTAATACACTAATGTGCATCCATTGGGGCATGACCTCCATTTTTTCCCTACCCCATTTATTGCAAGCCATATTATCAAACATATGTGTGTGTGTGTATCACTCCATGTGCATCCTTATGCACTCACCCTTTCTAGGTCTCCAATTAAAATATATATACACAAAATAATATACAAATGTGTGTGTGTAGAAAACATATATGTGCATACCCTCATTGTAACCCTAATGAAGGATTTGAAAATTCAATACAAATAATTGGATATTGAAGACATGAACTAGCTTGAGCCTCCATGGATTCCTTCTCCACAACCTACAAAAGGAAATCAAGAAGATGAGATACACAAAAATATTGCATCCATGAAAATATCCTTCTAAACCTACAACAAAATAAGAGTCCAAAAATGAAAGAGAAGAAATGAAGAGGAGGAATGGAATGGAAAAATAATAAGGAAGTAAAAGGAAGAGACTAATGTTTCTAAAAGATCAATGGTATAGATGTTTTTGATTCAATGGATCATATTTGAGCCTAGGAAATGTCATGTGCTCAATTAGGGCATATGGGTTTACCTTTTAAAGTCAGGCAAGTGGGGGTTGGGGGAATAAAATGGAATAATAATAAACTTAAAATGGGTATGGGTGCAAGGGCATGATATTAAACCTTATCTAATCCTAAACATAACTAGCCCCTTGGTAGGGAAAATGCAATGATCTTATAACATCTAGATAAACCTTGTGAGCATATTAGATGGTGGTGATTTCAATAGCAACTTGTTTTAGCGTGAATGAAATTGGGATTGATCTTACTTCATGCTAATTGTGTAAAGAATGACATGGTTTATACCTCTTATTCTTTGGTGAAGTTATCAACGAGGGTTAATATTCTATCTTTTTCCCCACCTTGGAACAATTATATACTAGCCTTAGTGCTTCTAGTTAAGTCTAGAAAACACTCGTGGTGTAATTTTAACCGAGATGTTTTGCCTATGTCCGTAAATGGCATTATAAAACCCTCGATATTTTGCGTCCATGCTCAACAAATTACCCATACGAAGTTTATGGAGTTGTCTTAGGGAGCATTAGTAAGATGGGATAACTTATGATTGTGCAATACAACTCGTCATGCTTTGTTTATCCGCTTGGTAGCTAAGGTTGTAATAAGCCAAGTGATTCTTAATCGTGTGAACAATGGTAGCTAGATGCAAATATTACTATAGTCGGCTTGAATGCATACTTAATAAGTGAATTGGTTCCAAATATGATTGGTTTAAGCTTTCTTAAATCTTAACTAATGTTTTTTTAAATTGTCCTAATTTTTACTAGTCATTTGGATAGTTGTTTTTGGGTCGTGAAATCATGGGCACGACAAGTATGCAAAGATAGTTATTAAATGGTTGAGGAGAGTACAACCAAACTATAGTTAATAAGAACTAATATTGACATAATAATAAAATGTAAGCCTTATATTCTAATGCCCCCTCATAAGGCTTAGGCTTATTGTACTAAAATAAAAACATGCTAACACACCTTGACTAAAAATTTAAAATATTAGAACCAAATAGATCCATATATTCTTCAAAAGCATTTTCTTTGAAAACAGTTTTTGGACCAAGTAGAACTCCATAAAGTTGTCTCGTAACCTTTACAAGGTGTAGCTTCTAAACTGAATTCCCAAGTTCCCAAATTCCACCTCCCCAAACTACTTTGAATTATTAGACAACCATTCATATTGAGCTACATCCATAGTGCTCCATCAAGTTGTCTTATGACCCTTGTAAAGGTGTAATTCCCAAGATCCATAAACCACAAACTAATTGGGCAACTATTCATGTTGAGCTTCATTTACACTAGATCTCTTTGTGTCTTAAAAGTAGGAGCTTCTTAACATATGCGGTCTTCATCGGTGAACCCTTCACCACTTTCAAGATCCAAAGTGGATCTTCAACAATAGATCGTATTCTACGGTTCGACTCAAACACCATCCATCTATATGTTTTTGTTTATATTGTCATTGTTTCATCACTTGAGACAAAAAAACAAGTAACTTCATAATCTACAACTTTGCCAACATAGTTCTTATCCGTCAACTTTGGATAGCTACTTTTAGATTTATGTGGATGATCTTTGTTTTGTCCTTAAAATGTCGATTGTAATGGTGAATGTCAAAATCAATGTAAGTAAACCACTAACTTGAAACACACACTTTCATTCCTTTCAACTAAGTTTTAGAAGCCAACAATGGCAACTAACGTGTTCCACACTATATCTACTTTGTGCCCTAATAAAAGGACTTTTGACTATATTTTCACATTTTTAGTAGATTCGTTTGTGTTTTCAATTGTGGAAATACCGACTATATTTGTGAGTCATCCACATTGCTCCACGTGAATCCTAGTGAACATGATGTGCCCTAATCATGTTTTTGCACAATGCTTCTCCCATAGGTTGTCTTTGGTAGTCTCGTGGACGTTAAAATTTCTTCTTCTTCTTCTTCTTCTAAAAAGGAATCTTATAAATGAGTAGCTGTAAACAAGTCACATTTTTGTCAATAGTGCTCTAAGCGGGTGCTCTAAATGGGGTTTAATTTGACGGTGGTTTAGATGTTTTCTTGTGGTTTTAGTCGTAAAATACTTACAAATTTTTTGAAATAAGCTGTCGGATATGGCTTGCATATTTAAAATATGACCATCATTATTATATAGAGTTATATGGAAATTGTATTAGTATATACTCGATATAGTTAAATAAATACATAATAATCTTATAAATATTTATTAATAAAGTATAAAAACATTTGTTTTATAATTTTGAAGGGAAAAATTGAAAAATTGTCATCACTCGAAAATTTTTGACAAGCAAGCATAGGTGACCATCAAATTTAACCTTTGGCTCTGAATGAATAAATTCCCAATTTTCTACATGTTATACCCTAAGCAAATGCTTGAAATGAACAAATTCACAAACATAATTTATTTTGTTCATTTTATCTTCCAAAAATCACAATTGTATTCATGATTGAATTCATTTATGCCCTTGATTTTACTCTTTGCATATGGTAATGGCTTCTCACAAAGATCGAGACAAAGCGGTCTCAAAAATAGACCCAAGATCTCTGTTAAATTCATGTGTCATTGTTACTTGTTTACCTCACAATTTTGTCTAAAAATCACAAACTAAAAGTCATTTTTAGCTTTGTTAGGAATTTACATGCCTTGCGGCCTCACAACCTCCTTTGGCAGTCCCGAACTTCATATTTTTGAAATCCAAATGTTTTTAAAGTAACCCAACCGGTTGGTTTACTTTTGTACATCTACATTTGCTCTTCTTTTCTTTTTTGGAGACATAACAATGGGGTGGTGAAGTAAGCCAACCAAAGAGGCATTTGTTCTTCTCCAATCGTCCATCAGTCAATAGGGAATATAAAGTCATTCACCTATAACTTATACTTTATAAAGAGATATTATGAATGATAGGTTGCCCCATCGGTGAAGATTGGAGATTGGATGGAGTTGGGAAGTGTTGAGTGCCTAAATGACCTTAACCCTCCCTCACCACCCAACGACCCCCTCGATCCCCTATTTAGATATTCTATGGGGTGGGCGGGCGGGCGGTCTCTTATGCATAAATTCTCTCTCATTGGTCAAGAGCTTTACTCTATAGGGACTATGATATCATTCCTCGTGGCAACCACTATCCTTGTCAATTGATGCAAGAAAAGAAACCTTGGATTGAGGCGCTTTAGATAGTGGTAAACAAGAGTACTAAGGAGTGTGGAGCCAATTTATCAATTGAGTACCCATATCTATAACTACAAGATAAGAGGAAAATAAGATAGCTCAAGGTCGGGGTGGGGGCTCAAATCATACATAAATAGAGGGGCTCATCCCTACCCTCTCTCTATATAGAGAGTGGAGGGCATCTCTCGTCCTCTACCCCATATATGGATAGTCTAGTATAGTGGAGGGGGATAGGCTCTCGGCAAACTTGCTCCCCGATAAGTCATTTTGTTAGTAAGGTTTTCCATTGATCCCTAGGGTGTGTGTGAGTGCAGAAGATCATAGCCCTCACCCTTCAAATAGAGAGAGGGTGGGTGAGTGCGGATAGAGTTGATTGGGGATCTCATTTTTGTAAGTAGAAATTGAGTGGTTCACTGCAATCACCCCTCACTCAAGGTAGGTGAGTCCCCTCCCCGTCCCTCCCCATCGTATCAAGGTGGGGGCTAAATTGAGCGGTTCGCTATGCTCACTCCTCACCCAGGCAAGGGAGTGCCCCTATCAAGGGACACCATTACCTATACATCTTCTTCAACTTAAGTTCATTCTCAATTTATGCCCTCTTATCTTGTGTGCCAATGGCTCTAATATCAATATTAGAAGATGTGAAGAGAAATAATGAAGAATCGGAATGCATGCATCATAGACTCTATCCATAATTTTATTATGCAAGAGATAGTTACAAATGGTTGAGGAAATTACAACCAAGCATTAGATTTTTTTATTAGTAGGTTAAAAGGGTTGATAGGACCCTACTCCATTACAACAATAAGAAGCTAACATGATAGAATCAAAAGGAGATGAATCATGCTCATAAGCATCTCGATCGCAACATTGAAACTAACAAGAAACAAGTAGCAATAAAGTTTGCTTACAAGAAAAAGGGCAAAACAAACCAAAGGCACACCATAGAACCCAACAAACATTAATTCATAGTTTTTAAAACCTCCTTGCATTCAAAAACCAACTCAATGATTGAGTTGCTCAATTTTTCATAAGGAGAGTCATTGTCATCCCTCTTACATTTATTGCCTTTAGGTTTTGCCTCCTCTTCATGCTTTATATTAAATTAAGCGCTTCAAAGCCTTCAAGTGTTCAATTATACTCTTAATATTATGAGTACTCCAAGTTGTAATCTGTTTAACTTTGGCTTTTAAGATTTCATTCTCCTTCTCCATCTCGAGAAATTTTTTTCTCACGCCTATCAACCTTTTCCCCCGAGCCATTAGCCATGTTTGCCTTGTCTTTAACCACATTCCAGTCTTTTAGAAGAATATTCAACATGTTCTTGTTAAGATCAATATCATGCTTCGTTTTCTTAAAGTCCCCAATACTAATCACATAATTGGCATTCTCTCTCCTTAACATCGTGACAACCTTCCATATTCACCTCATTATCCCTTTCACCAATCTCACGACCCTTCAAATCCATCATGATTTCCACCTCGTTTAGAGGCATCGTATTATCGGTCGAGGTTGTGTTATTGGAATGAGTCTCCAAGGACGTTGAATCCTTTGTCTCGGTCTCATGTCGATCCTCGAAGAAGAGGACACCTCCACTTTAGAAAAAGTAGCCTTCTCGCTAAGAAGATCCCTATATTTATCAAACTTTGCTATATCCATCGTACTCACCTTAACTAACATAAGGATTAACCCCTTATGTATAGGGGCCACCAAGTTATCCTTCTTAACTCTTGCGAAGAAACTTGGAGAGTGAACAAAATAGAAAATGTGAGAAACAAGATTGAATGTCATGTTGAAAGAAGCTCAACATAGGAAAGTGATAGCCATACATAACCTTATATCAACCTTCGAAAGAGATAAATTTCATGATATGTTGAGCAATTTATCAATTTCTTATCCTTATCCCCTAGAAATTTATCAATTTCCATATTTTCCCTAGTCTTGGGCTTAAAAATATGATGCCTTGTATTCGACAAAGACAGTGACCACGAAATAAAATCAACCAAAGACAGTGAATGACACCCCACGATACTAATCTTCTCATTGCTTCATGCAACAACGAAGTCCGCAAACACAAAGCAGGTCATGGCCAAAGAAATTATGGAAAAAAATTGTCATACCTCTCTCTGCAAAGCAATCCAAAGCCTACTTATTGATGCCTTAAATAGATGATGGCTCAATTAGCAAAAGATCACCTACCATGATAAAGGTAAAGGAAGTACATCTCCCAATGCAAAGTAATTCCCGAGACAAATTTGAAAATCCTCTTATAAATCCCCGTCCCTCACTAAAATGAGTGTTTTACCTATTAATAAATTCACCACGAGCGAGTACGTGCCAAGCAAACTCATTACTTCTACCGCCTTCCACAATAACTCTCTTATCATGCAAATTGCTAACATAGCAATGATGTAAGGTTAAATACCTCATTTTAATCTAAACCTTCCAAACAACATACACATACATAATAACCATATTATCTAGGCTTCTCATTATTAATAATAATATTGAATCTATCTTCCATCTTTTGGTTTTCTTCAACCACAACAAAGGAATGACTAGAAACCCCTTTATTAGCAAAAAAATATGTCGCCTTATTTCCTTCTCTGAAAGCCAACACTATTCTCCCTCTTGAATTTCAAAAATACCCCACCTTCCCGGGATTACCTTTAGCAACCCCATCAAAGTTCAACTTAATCCAATCCTCCATTGAAGGATCCCACTTGATCCTAGATCTTGGGAATCACCCAATTTTTATGTTGCTTCAAAAAAAAATAGGATGTTGCTTATGTTTTATTATGGCAAAATTGTCCTTTATAGATTGACAAAAGCCTTTAGCCACTTGCATAGAACTACTCTTTTTATCTTTAAAGATTCTCATATTTCTTTCCTTCCATAAACTCCAACAAAAGTGAAACAAAAACTACATCCATAAGGACTTAATCCTCGGGCTTTTAAAGCGATATATCCATTGGGTCCACCATTCATGAATAGTTTTGGGAAAACCCAATTCAAACCGAAAAAGGACAAAATGTGATTTCTAATATTGCAGGGAAAGGACAATGAAGAAAAAGATGAGGAATATTTTCAACATCCTTCTCACACAAAACACATATATTAGCCAAAGAATTTTGTTATGTAAAGCAATCCACCAAAAGATATTTATCTTTGCGATGATCTCCTTGTTCCGGACTCCATTCCAATTAAATTCTTGTATCTCTTCAAAGAAATGTCCATAAGAAGACTTAACACTATAATCCCCATTATTCTCGAGAGAACGAAAAAGAATTTTAACAACACCCCCTTATCCTTCACAAAGTTACCATCAAAGAGCTCATTCAAATTTGAACCTTATCCGAAAAAGTAGGGTCCTCAAGAATTATTTGCTTCCACCTATTATAATAGTCATCATGATTCAAGTAATTTTTCACTCTCATCCCTTATTTGGATTCAACAGCCTCTCTAATGTCATTTAAAAGAATAACATCCTTAGGGAGAGTATTAAGAATCTATTTATCATCCCAAAAACCAACTTTACTACCATCACCTATTTTCCATTTACTTCTTTTGATGAGAATGTCATTTGCCCAATTCGAGCTTTCCAAAAGTGGGAGCCCTCGAAATAGGAGAAGAAAACAGCCACTCATCCCCTTTTAAACCTTTCCAAGATTTAGATCGAAGAATATTAGCCAACGCCCTTTTTCGTTTACCAACTTCGACCCATCTTAGCAAGCAAAGCCTTATTCATACAATCCCATCTTCTCAAACCCAACCCAATTCAAATCTTTCCAAAAGGGGGAGCCCTTAAAAATAGGAGAAGAAAACAACCACTCATCCCCTTTTAAACCTTTCCAAGATTTAGATCGGAGAATATTAGCCCACACCCCTTTTCGTTCACCAACTTCCAGTCCATCTTAACAAGCAAAGCCTTATTCATACAGTCCCATCTTCTCAAGCTCGACCCATCACTCCACCCCGCACCCCCGCCCAAAGATTTGGATTTACAATTTTTTTCCCAAGCAATGAAAGGGATCTTGTTTTTGCTTTCAACTTATGTCCAAAGAAATCATTTTCGGATTCTCTCAATACTATCACCCACTTTAACCGACAAATGGAAAAGAGACGTGATATATATAGGAAGACTTTGTAATGAACTTTTCAATAAGGAGAGAGTAAGGCACCTTTCCACCAAGCTAATTTTTATTAAATATGTCAATTAAAAATTTTCATTCAACAACTTTAGGCTTTTTTAATATCAAGAGGCATACATAAATAAGAAAAAGACGGACTTTTAAAATCACATTCCAAAATCTTTGCAATTTTCATGCTCCTCTAAAATATAAGTATTTATATAAAAACATAACTTCTCCTATAATTTATGGTTTGTCCTAACACCACTTCATAATCTTTCAAAATTCTTTTTAAAATGTGTGCCTCAAGAACATACGCTTCCTCAATAAGGATGGTATCATCAACAAAATGTTGAACTATATTTTCGCAGCCCATCACTAGAGAGATATCCATTATAATTTGGTTTTGAGCAACCATATTTAAAGTGTTACTTACGGATTCAAGAAAAAGGATCTCCTTGTCTAAGACACCTAGTACTTGGGAAAAATCAATAAGGGAACCATTAATTAACACTAAAAAGTGAGTTGTATAGTACAAGTCTTAACCGTCTGTCTGGAAGAGTCGTCAAAACCAAATCTCTACAACACTTTGTCAAGAAAATTCCAAGAGACCCAATCATAAACTTTAGCCATATCCAACTTGATAACCATAGCCTTTTTCTTCCTTTGCTTAATGGAATGAATGGTTTCTTGAATAGTGACAATATCATCATGAATTTGTCTTCCCTTGATCTGAAATCAAAGAAGAAATGAGCAATGGTAACCTTAAGAGTCAAATTTTTTTGTTAAAAAATTGTAAATAGTAGTACGAAGGCTTATAGGCCGAAAAGTCAAATTCATGCCCTTCAACATGGTTTTCTTAGAGAAGAATTGCTTAATCACTTTAAAAAAATCTTCCTTATAAATATCCCAAAAATAATGGAAAAAGGCAACAAGAAAACCATCAAGACTAGGAGACTTGTCTGGATTCATGGACTTCACAGCAAAATCAATCTCTTCCTTAGAAGGAATTTTGGAAGGCAAAAGGTTATGTTCTCCAGAAACTATATTCGAGATACAATCCAAAAAACATACATTTGTTGCCTTGATGTCGAGGGTTCAAGGGGCAGCAAATCCTTAAAAAAGGAAACAGCCTCTTCATGAATTTCATCATGCTTGTCTCTCAACGAACCATTTTCCTTCTTAATAATTCTGAATCTATTAGTGCTCCTCCTTTTTAAAACATTAGATATACATAACTTATAGCGACTTAATAATAAAAAGTATGCCTTATATTCTAATACGCAAGAGTCCTTGCAACATTGTTGCGCACAAGGCGCAAGACCTCATAAGGTGCACAGTGGTGTGCTAAACAATTCCTCCTGCACAGGCCATTTAGTTGCTCAACACATCATAACATCAGCCATCATCCCAGCCATTAATTTCATAAGTTTAGACACATATTGATTACAATGTTGGATCAGCCATTCACTTAGAGTTTGATAATTTATCTCTGGTGATTAAAATTTGCAGAAGATCCTCAGAATGAAATGATTCATTCAAATTTGAATCGCTCACAAGCAAGATTTTCTTATCACAGAAGTACGCATTAAGCATGCATAAGTTGCCTCTACTCAAATTTTACAAGCATGTGAAATTTTTTCCCAGCATTTTCCCAAACACTAAACAATCAAGAAATCAAGTGTTATCTTAGCATCTAAAATATTATCACCAATGTACTTAATCCACACAGCAAAATATATTCACATACGTTTTAGTTTTACAAGAAACAAGGTTGAATGAACCAAACAGGTGATCTGAGTAGAATGCACACCAATACAATTTTGAAACTTCAAATCAAGATATTTTGTTATGCATTGTGCAAACGAATAACTGAGTGGCTCAACTATAAACTGCCATAAACAACTACGGCACCCATTTTATTTCAGGTATCATGATTAGCTTTTCCCTCTCTGGGAGCAATGAATTTTTCTTTAGTGATGTGGCAATGAAATGTACATTGTTGAAGTACATTTTGAAGCCTCACAACCATACATATAATTGACAATCCCAAGAAAATCATTCCACTTGAAGCAGAGTCTAATAATTTATGTTCCACTACAATGCACACCAGATAAGATGTAAGACTTTACATCAATATAGCTTATCATGCATTGTGCAAACAAATATTTAATGGCTAAACCATAAACTACCATAAATAATGATGGCAACTATTTTATTTCAGGTGTCATGGGATTTGCTTGTCCCTCTTAGGGAAGCAATGAACTTATTTCTTTCGTGATTGGAACAAAAATGTACATTATTAAAGTACATTTGAAGCCTGAGATGCATACATACAATTGACAACCCCAGGAAAATTGTGCTACTTGAAGCACAGACTAATGATATGCTCGTCTGTATACCGATTCCTCAAAAAAATGGTGTTAGTTCAGAATCCCTTGAACATGGGATTACAAAAAAATGATATTTTACAATTTTGGCTAAAAGTACACAAAGTAAATTAGTTGAGATCATCAGCCAAAAGCAAGAAGTGAAAAACAAAATCTGTCCCAAAATTAATTTTCAATGTACATGATAGAAAATTAAACATATACGCCAATGAAAAGGGCGTCCATGCTAAGATCTAGTAGATTACAACATATTTATGTGTGTGAAGAGCAAAAAGTTGCTGCCTTCCACAAAAACATTCATCTCTGTTAACTTCTGCAAAAAGAAGAAACCAATCATCGACAACTGAACCTCACATTCTAAGGATGTCTGTTTGTAGGATAAGTGTTTATTATCTGTTGAGCACCATAGTATGCATTGCTTGCCATCATGGGATTTTGATTGTGGTACCAATTTGCCAAGTAGTTCGCATATCTGCAGAAAGTGATAAGACGCAACATAATGATCAATTTTATCAAGGGATCCTATTTGAGTAACCATGTTCCAAACCCAACGAATAACAACACTCACTGATCAGCTGGGAAGTGAATCTCTGCACCATTTGCAATCCACCCTCCAGGAGTCTGTAGGACAAAAATGGTCATATAGTCAACAATGATGAATGTAGGCGATTTGAACGAATCAGAAAAGTTTAATATTTCTGTACCTGTTGGCAACCGCTGTATTCAATCATTTTCCCGTGTACTTGAAGGTATTCTTCATATGTCTGAAACATGACAGAAAATGTGAATAGCGGATTAGTGAGCCAAATGAAGTGCACGATGAGCAGTTTGCTAATATTTTGAAATCCCTAATCATAACCAAGAAATACTTCATGATCAACAAAATATACGAAATACTACTAAATAGTCAAATTCATCTACTTTGGGCAAGAAATCTAGCACAGTAATTTTCATAGCCGATATACAGCATTAAAGATTAGATAACAAATTACTAATTAAAATTTGAACACCGCTACATATGCATTATTGAACTTGAACATATTCAAAGTCAAAACTCTTGGGAACAGCAGAAATGCAAAGAAGAAAGGCAAATTAAATAGATTGGGAGAACACATGTCAACAAACAAACAACCTGCTAATAATTGTCAAAGAGTAAGTGATATTTATATTTTCATTATTTTAGACAGAAAATTAAAACATAATCAAATAAATATAAAACAGATAAGTAGCATGCACAAAAGAAAAGCAGGGCTCTGATATGAATCACCCATACCCTCTGTTGCACTGAAACACACCCACCCAGCTGTGAAATGTTTTGGAAATGTTTTGGAAACGAAATGCCACTAGAAATGTGCTGGAAACATCCCCAAAATGCCCCTGCACATGCCGGAATGTACCATACGTTTCCAGGGTGTTCCAAAGGCATTTCCGGCAGCACAAGTCTTTTAAAAAGGATTTTAAAATGAAGAATGGCTAAAACATTAACCCTGAACCAGCCAGTAAATACATAAAATACAAATTTAAGTATTGACATTTACTTTCTTATATTTTAAGTTATATTTTATGTATATACTTCCAGGATGTTTGAGAGTGGTTTCAGACATCTAGGAACTATAATGCAAAATCTAGATTTTGGAGGGTCCAATCATATTTCAGACTTAAAAAGATTTCAGGGTTTCAGACTTAGCCATCTTGCAAGGTTCCAAGATTTCAGGATTTCGGGAGACATCGTAGTAGGTAGGTATGAAGGTAGTATGAAGGAATAGATAGGTATAATAGAAAATCATATGGAAATCTCTCCTAAAATACCATGAGCCGACCACACCCCTTTCCTAGTACACTCATTAGAACGTGCTAAGGAGTGTGCACTCAAGGAGATTGTCACACCGATGAGATCTACAAGATAGATCACCATTAATTGAAAAATATAGGTGTAAGCCTATATAAACACACTTCATGCAAATGCCAAAACACGCTCTCATATATGTCACATGATTGTTGAACCTGTGAAGTTTTTAGCATGTTGAATATTTTGAACTTTCAAGAATACTATATTTTTTGTATTGTAAACAAATATAAACACACTACATGTAATTGCCATAACAAACTTTCATTTATGTCATGAAATTTATGAATGTGTGAAATTTTAAGCATGTTGAATGTTTTGAACTTTCATAAAAAACTATATTTTTAAAGTGCTTTATCTTTTATGGACTCCAATTGAGTATTATGCAAATATATATATATATATATTATTGTACGGAAGTTTCCGAGTCAGTTCAGTAAGAACTGTTTTTGAAAATCAATGTTTCCGCATTCGGACCTGTATCCATTTCTATTCCCTAGCAACATAGCCCATACCTTATCCCAAAAATGTACTAAAATAACATGGTGTACGATATTTCCCAATATCTTTAAAGAAGCATCATGGTAGAATACTTCCCATCTCAAGCCAAGTACATGTTATACATTGAACTCCGTTATTTCAAGTCTGAATTGTTTCTATTGTGCTTGGGATGGTGTTTTTGGCTCTCTAAGTCGAAGATCCACTCTTAGTCATGGATTCGCTCCTCAGCGTCGTGGTTCTGCTTCTTCATGACCACTTCTTGGGTTGTAGAGGCAAGCACACATTACGAGCTTCTACTTTGGCTTTGGATGTTAGGAGGGGTTCTAGGGAAAGTGCTTTGCTTCCTCCTAGAATAACTCAACCTAGTCCCTCAGCCCTAGATATTCCCTGTAGAGCGTTTTTTTAAAAAATCAGATCCTGCATTGGCCTTTCACGTTGTTATGGATCAGGGTATTTGTATTTACCCCAACCACATGCATTGAGAAGTTTACTATGTTGGGTTCGCCCCACATTTGCATTCAAGGCATTTGGTCTTCTTTTATTTTGTTGGTTGTTATTCCTAGGGTTCTTTTAACCTAGCACTTTTTATTGTAATTGGACATATTCTCAAGTCCCATTGACCTACTTTTGGTCATTCGTGGACATTAATATAATATTTTTCCCTTCTTTTTTTTCCGCAAGATTAGCAACAGCAATCCGTCTCTATCAGTATCAAAGCTATGATTTTTCACGACACTATTCTTTATCCACTGCTATATTTTTCTTTATCTTGCTTTTCTCAGGTCCGGAAAATTCAGTCCATCCAATAATATTTTCCACGTCGCTGTTTTCCCTTGATAATTTTAATTTGATAAAGTTATCTCTACTATCAAAAGTTGGTTTCGAACAGTAAAAAGATAAAGGAGTGAGGAAAATATGGTCTTGGGGGAAATAATAAACTTCTAAACACATTTCAACATAAAATAAACACGTTTAGCAAAACTTATGAAAAATGAGTTAAGTAGTTAGACAGTGTCCCTGCTGAAATATGGAATAAATGCTGAGGACAATATGCTCAAATATGAATCGTTTCCCAAGGGGCATCCCAGAAACACCAAATAAGAAGTAAATTGTAATCAAATCAAAGTCTATTTATCAATGTAGATAATTAAAAAAACTCTTTTAATTTGGTCTTTGTGCTAGTCCTTCTAGTAAAAATAAGAATGATGGATTCTTCTTTGTGTTACCAGAAACCCCACCCCCACCCCCAAACCCTGCCAGAAACATTTCTGAAATGGAAACTGGTACGAAACATTCCGAAACGCGTCCTTGACATTTCCGGCACGTTTCCGGCGGTTTTTCAATTTTAAAAGCTAAAAACATAAAAAAACAAAAAAGTAATTTGTAACATTTATTGTTCCTAAATCTAATCTACCCAATCAAACTTCCTAAAAGCTATATGATGACATATTTGGTCCATGGTGGAGCTAGTGTGAGTGGAGTTGTCAATGGTATTCATGGATATGATTTTGAGCAAAATCTAGATGATATATTCTAGAATCTAGATTATAATCATGTATATATGAAACATTAATATTGTAACCATGTTGAATGATAAATCTTTAGAACCTCAATGAATACAAAATATTTTCAATGCTTTATAAGTTATCTCGTATGGTCCATGGACAAAAATTTTGAAAATGAGTATTATATATATATGCCGATGGGGTCTAGGTGGAGTGGTTAAGACGGATGGTTGTATCCGGCTCCACCGAGATCAAATCCTGTAATGTCCCCTTTTTCGGGACATTATTAATATTTATTTTCAGATTGCATTGTAACCCCTTGGCATGCCTAACACTACAAGTGGGAGTCTCTTTTGTTAGTTTAATGTGCACATAGATTAAATACTTTTATTTATTTAATTAAAAAATAAATAAAGTGCGCATAGTCTTAGTATTAAATATTTTAATGAGAGCTTATGTTTTCCCTCCAAAAGGGAAAAGTCGGTCTTTATTGGATATTGCACCCCTTAGTTCTATAAAAGGGAGGTCACATTTCCTTAGAGGGTTATGTTGGATGAATTATTGATTTCACTCCATGCTTGGAGTAATTGGGATGCATGCCCATTGATGTTTTCCTTCTCTCTCTTGCGTGGGAGTTTATTGAGTTGGTTATGAATTGAAGTATTTTCATGAGATTTGCAAATCTACTTGTTGGTGATTCCCTTTCTAGCTTTGGCGACTTGGTCTTGGGTATGGGCATATTTGTTTGAAGCATAAATCTGCATTTTTGTGAAGGGTTTGATGTACTTTGGTGATTATTATTGCTGCTGCAATTTATTTAGCAAATCGACTTGGTTTGGGGTTTGATCTATCATATTTTGAGGTTGTTTATGCTAGATCTATTTGCTGTTGTGTTTAATTAATTATTTCAGAGCAAGGGCTGATTATTTGAATATTTTGGAAGGGGTGTATGAGCTGGAATTAATTTATATGATTTACTCTAACCCTAGCGACTTGAAAGCAGATTTCTGAGGTTGTTTTGGCAAGGTTTTAATGCTCAGAAAATTCAGAATCATAGTGCATTGGAAAGACATTGGTTTCTAGTTTGTTTTGCATTTTATTTCATGGAAAAACACTGAGTATTGGATGAGTTATGAATTTTTGAATATTTCAGTGTCGGCAAGCTATCTGGACATTATTAATTAATATTTATTTCAGATCTGCAGTTTTGGGGTCAAGTTAATATTGGATTTGGTTGTAGAAATTAGGAGGAATAAGGAGGAAGTGATTTCATAATTTTTGGAGTGAATTTGATGCCCTAAATGTGTTGGGCGACCTAATTTTTAGGGCAAAATTAGGGTTTTATGTTGGCTGTGCAAAAACTGATTTTGGGACATTGTTCTTCATATTTTTGTGGCCCAAAATCCAAAGTTTGAGAATTTTTTCTTGGATGGTTAAGCAGGAAATAATTTTGGAAGATTGCAGCAGTTTGGGTATTTATTTAATTAATTAACTGTTGTTAAAAATCAGATCTGGGTGATATTAGCATTCTAATTAGTTTTCCCATCTAACCCACTACTTTGGCATACTCCAACCCCATTTTGGGTTGTATTATTGCCGACATTGGGTTATTTGAGGTCAAACTAAGAAGATCTAATCTTCCTAGGGTGATCAGGATAATTAATTTTTGCAGATTTAAATAATATCCTAAAAGGGGATATTACACTTGGGCACGATCTCCATTCGGAGTGGTAATGTCCAAGGCAGCCATTGTGGCGTGCAGATTTAACAAAGGTGGATTCTCGTTCGAAAGTGCCTGCACTAGAAGTGTGTTCAAGTGTGGTGGTTGTGGTTCGCTAATTGTTGATCTTAAATGCTATATCTTGGCTGATTGTACTTCGGTTCATAGCTCCAGTCAAAAGCGTTTATCTATCTAAAAAAAATTATAATATATTGTACGAACGTTTCCATAATGTTTCGTACCCAAGGTTTTTTTGAAAATCGGTGTTTCTACATTTCAAACCCGTACTGCAACCCGTTTCTTGGCAACATAGTTTCTTCTAAATAAAAGTTGAAAAAATGTTCAGTGTATACCAAAAGATGTGTGACACATACCTAAAGACAATGGTGTTTGATTGGATGCCTATCACTAATCAATGTTGATTGTATTATAAAGATTGGGTGAAAGGTATCATGGAGGAATTGAAGAATGGTTCCACGAGATCTGCATCAAATCTCTTAAATTTATAGGTATGTTTAACACATGTTTTTGACCATCAAAATTACAACTTCCCAGGTGGATTAGGCATTATAATGATACAATATCTTCTGCTAATAAATCAAAGAACAATGAGCAATTTCCATTGATAGTTGACCCTGCATTTACCTTGGCAAAAATAAATTTAAAAATGACAAAGAACAATGTAAGTCAGAAAGTTCCATTGACCATCAAATTACAACTTCCCGGTGGATTAGGCATTATAATGATACAATATCTTCTGCTAATAAATCAAAGAACAATGAGCAATTTCCATTGGTAGTTGACCCTGCATTTACCTTGGCAAAAATAAATTTAAAAATGACAAAGAACAATGTAAGTCAGAAAGTTCCATTGTTTTGAGCACAAACTAGATTTTACCATCCTAAACACTAGTTGCAGACCAACCATTTTCTAAGGGGTCAAATGATAAAAATTCCTTTACTGTGTAGGAGTACTTTGATGCCTTCCAATGTTAAAGATGTACAACACCATTAAAATAAACTATAAGAAATTTATTTATGAAATAATGTGCCTTGAAACAAGCACATAAAATATCACACCTACACATGAGGAAGTGGCAAGTGGGGAGAACATGGGATCGTGAAAAGGGGATACCTAGAAGTACTCCCAATATCCTAGAAACAATATTTGAATAGGAGATAGCATGGGGACAGATAAGGAGGATCGAGGGTGGGTTACATATATAACATCTTTTATAGTTTCCTAGGGCCCTGGAAAATTATCGAGACAAACTTGTATCTCTATGTCATGTTCACTTAACCTTTAATTCAAAGAGTGTTGGGAATTTAAAATTCAGACAGGATAATAGATGTTAGGATATTTTACAAGGTTTTCTTTTTGGAAAGGGTGCGGGAAGATACAGCAACAAAAAATTGCATGTGCCATAACTTTCATTCTGTGGCTCCGTTTCAGGTGTCGTTTTCTCTAAAAGTGCATATTTTCTCGAGCTCTACGCATTGATGGCAATATTTTTCTTATTTTCATAAAATCCATTTTTGCACCTTTTTGGACCAAGTAACTTCTTGCAATCTTCTGAAAAAATCATGAGCTTTGATCGCCTGTAGACAGAATAGTAATTAAAAATACTAGATAGCTTTCCAAAACTCGGTGAGTACTCGCCAAAACTCGGCAAGTATTCTCTCGTGCTCGGACTAATCGTCCCACCTACCAACTTGGTCGCAACTGCTTATTCAAATATTGACTTCACATATCAACAAATGCGTAGGTTTTTTTTTTTTTGCTATTTTAAGAGTTTTTTTTGTGTTTACACTCTAATTTGCGCATCCTCAAACACAAGACTGAAGGCTATCGTAAAGGTCCAAACAAAAAGAAAGCATTAATAGCAATGAAAGAAAACGCTGCAAATACACGGTTTTGGCTGCAAATTTATGTTTTTTAAAGAAATTTGAGTATTTTTTAAGTTGTCGAGTATTGGCCGAATATTGCCGAGTTTTTTGGGGGGGGTCCACCGAGTATTTGCCGAGTGCAAGTATTCTAACTATGGTACGAACGTATCAAGGCGTATCGTACCAAGGGTTTTTTTAAATTGATGTATCTGCGTATGGAACATGTACCCATATCCTGGCAACATAGGTACAAGGACATCTATGCCAGTTAGGAAATGAATAAACAAAAGATTTCCCCATATGTTATTAGGACATCGATGATGCCTAGTCAACTATACAAACTGTTTTCCATGTTTTGTTTCAAATATTGTATATCTTTGAGAATTAGCATATCCCTCTTACATTATGGAGATTTCACATAGATAGATACATGAGATGATCAATGCTCATGTCATCTCTACTTCTCCCTTCCCATATTTGATTTTTGCAATGGATGTATTCTGAGTCTACATAAAAGAGAATATTTAAGTAATTAATCATAACAAACAAACAGGCACAATAAACGAAAATTATTTAAAAACCCTTGGGTAAGACAGCATGGAAACATCCGTACAAAAAAACATAAATGTATATAAAAATGTATAATACGCATTATTAGTCCATAAAAGATAAAACTTCAAATACTTATATTTGGCAAATGATTCCATCATATAAGGGTTCTAGAGTTTATTAAATGTTATTGTACATCTCAACATCAAATGAGTAAAATTGTTTGAAAACTTTAACAGAGGGAGTGCCAATGCCAATCTTAGTAATGATCAGAATATTTTAGTTGTTTCAAACCAAACTATTTGGTAAATGTGTGTCTGAAATTCCCATGGATGCCAGAACCGAGTATATTTGAAAACAATGAAAGGTAAAACTATGAATGCTTTAAAATATAGTGGAACTATAAAGTGGTTTAGGAAGTTTACACCAAGATACAGATATTGAAAAATGGTTTGTTAGGTACATATTTATAATAAATAGATTCAGCATCTCTTGTGAATCTTAGAAGTAGTTACTGTTAAAGAGCACAGAATTGTCATCATGTGAACATTATTAATTAGCAAACATAAATGCAAGCTTAACGTACGTTAAAGAACCTAGACTGCCGGGAAACGCCAAGGACCCCACCGTACCAGGCCTGATATGTACCTGCTACAGGTACAGGTATGCGGTACAGTTAAATCTGGTGCGCTGTGAGTATGTACCCGCATGCCCCAGGACGTACCCAGGGCCTGTGGGTACATACCCACAGCATACCACCACAGTTTTTTTTTTTTTTTCAAGTGCAAAAAAATAAATAAAACTTGAGGGATTTGACTGGAATTGAACCTTGGAAAGTTCGTGTGAGATTTAATATTGCCAATAGGCTCCCAAGGGTCAAAAGAGATGAAAAGGACTTCATTTGGTTGACTTACTATTTGGGGTTTTCTTGTTGTTCCTCATGGGTCCTTTATTCTTCAGTCAATTTGGAAGGCATGGGAACAAGTGAAGCACTTGGTGGTTGGGCAACCTATCTTTTCTTCCTTTGACACTAGGTGCCAAGCCTACAAATCAATTTCGTCAAATATGAAATATAATGAGAAGATCCTTGCCTTGACAAGAGGTTGCTCTGCCCTCCTTTGGTTTGAGAAAGGAATTAAAATATTTAATGACTTGTACAGATTTGGGAAGTGGATGGAATGGACAGACCTTAAATCTTTCTATAAGCTTCCTCAATCTCATTTCAAAATGTATACAATGCTCAGAAATGCTTTCACAGCTCCCTCTACTGGACTAATTATGGAGGATGAGAATGACTTTTGGGATACTGTGAGGTGGCTCAAAGGGTCCCCTCTCCAAGAGGCTACCTCCAAACAACTCTATGAAAAGATTGCATTCTCCCCAAACCTTTCCCTGGGCCTTAACAATACCTGGAATGTTTGTGAGCCCATTAGTAGATGGACTCGTAGATTTAATGTTTTGTGGTCTTCTTGTATTCAGTCAAAGAAATCTTGCTTTAAAAGAACTGTTATATCTCTCTTCAGGAAGCACAGCTCCCTTGGGAGAATATAATATTCGGCAGGTGTTTCTGCCATATAAGGTCCTACAATTTCTTAAATGTCGATGTACATCTCAACATCAAATGATTAAAATTGGAGAATATTATTTTGTTGTTTCAAAAAAAATTATTTGGGAAAATGTGTCTGACATTCCCTGAATATCAGAGACAATTCTCTACAGATTCAACTCGATGTGGGCATAATTGTGTTTTATCGATGATTGAATATGATAATGCTGAAACACTACAGGTACGGCAGAGCTGTACCTGGGAGTGCATGCCGTTTCAGAGGCATTTCGGGCACGTTCCAGGACCTGTACCCGATATGTCCCTACACGAGTACACCACCCCCTGTTTGACGTTTCTGGCTATCACAGAGCTACAACTAGCCTCTACTCTCTCTTATAGGTATGTTTCTTCCCCCTGATATTTGGATGAAGCTGTAGGCAGACTAATTCCTCTCATCCAAAGAGGAGTCGCGAGTTTCAACCTCCAATCTGAACTGAGGCCAAGTTTTGAGGTTAGGTTGGCCTCACAGGGGCATGAATATCCATTGAATAGATTATGACAGCTTCATCTCAATGCATTTTGCATCACCAGATTGTGTCGTATTGTACCATATAATGTGTATTCTTGCTTGTATTAGGTTTGTTGAAAGGGCCTGTAAGAGGTTCATAATGAAAAAACTCATGCCCAATGATCATAGCATGCCCCACACCATACAACTATTTTAGTACATGGGTTGTCTACTTTGTCCAACCATCAAAAGTAAGAGTCGCTTCCCGAGCCTCTCAACATATATCAAGTGCATAGTTTGCCTTGTGAAAAGGTGTGCTCATGCGGCCTCGCCTAATGCACTGTGACTAAAGGAGAAATGTGGGATCTCTCTCCCAAATGGCATTCAAACCTTGGTTCTCCACATAACATGCTATCAAGAGTCTCAAACATCTCCAAGAGCAGAAAAAAATTGTATCTGTGCAACAAATTACATTTACCATAGGAGATGCAAAGGGTATCATGTCTACAATCTAGCCACCAATCATCATTCAGCATCTAAAGCTTCGTTCGCTTCCTTCCCCCTCAGTCTTGGGTTCTTCCTAATAATACAACTCGCTAAACACAACCATAATTTGCAATGGTTGGTGCATCTCACCACCCTATCGAACAAGAGGAAGTCGCTGGCATATCTGGTTGCCTTCCTTTCTCATGTAATCCATGTAAATGGCAAAGGATGTATGGCAGTTACAAACATCTATGCATCCCCAGCTGCCTTAACCAGCTATGAAATTCAATCAATCATTTTGATGTCATTTAAAGCATTGTTTAGTACACAACCACAACTCGGGGTACAACACATGCATCTGTACCTTTTTATGCCAAGAATCCTGCGATCTACGAACTACTAATGCATTAGTCACCATCTGCACCAAATGAATGGAAAAACCTCAACAGAAGCAGCATACATAACAGTTTTTAGGATGTTTCTGCTGCTCCCATTCATCAAAAATTGAATGTAGCATTGGGCTTTTATCCTATTTGAGGGTTTGGAGCCTAGGGAAAGCTTATACAGTAAGTGTGTTCAGCAGAACATGCCAACTGTTTACCACTTTTGCGTGTGGTGGATGTAAACTACTGTTTACCTAAAAACCCTTGGGGCTTAGTACAATAGATTACAAATAATGAAATATTTTTATTTTTCTAAATTTGGGGGATGTTAGTATGTCTCTTTGACAGGACACCTCTCCCTTTCTTGGTGACATTTTCAGACATCCCTGGACATCATGGGGGATTCTTAACCGTCCTTGTGATGTCCCCACCTGCTCGAACTACAAGAGACGCATTCCTATGTTACTCTTGAAAAATATGAAGTTGAAACACTCTTTCCCAAACACATGAAGAAGATAATGCAGTAGTCAATGATTAGATAATGAATGAAGCAATTGATCTAAAGAATTGTTTGGAGCACATGAGATTCAGCATTCAAGCTGGTAGTGCTGATGATGATATTGAACCATATGTGATAGAAGCTCTACACCAACAAATGACCAAACTAATGGAGAAGGAAGCGAAAGCAATGCAGATCAAAGAGAGATAGGTGTTGTTATTCTATAAAAAGAGTTCCAAAACAATGTAGGTCAGACCATGGACACAAGTTTTGTCACAGGAATGCCAGGAATTTTTATTAGGACACCTTTGAGTGTTCCTACAATGCCAGTAATAACAGTAGCTCAAAAAAGTGACTTTTGCCAATGAGGCTGTTTCTAAGTCCTAACAACTTAAGAAAGGTCAACCAAATAGGAATCAAACTTCCAAAGTAGTAGAACTGTGGAACACAAAAGCAGAGACAATCAATGTGACGTGCTACACAGTGTGAAAACATATGCCATTATTACAGAGACCGTCAGGAACATGGAAATAGGAAATATATTAAAATTGGTGGATATTCTCCAGAATCTTTGTAAACAATCATAAGACATACACCCACATACATGCAATATTGTAAATCAATGAAAGCTTAAAATAAAAACATTACACAGATTTAGATCACAAGCTATGTCACCACATTCGAATTCGTGTTCAAATTCATGGAGGATAAAATTCGTAAAATATTTGTTACTAAAAAAACCAGAGATAAAATTCGTGAATAAATTCAACTAACAAAAATATATAAATATATATTGAAATTATCATCTATAAAACGTAAATTTAATAAAAACATAAAAAATAAAACCTAAACTACAAAGCTAATAAAAACATCAAAAACTTGTAAATATATAATAAAAATGTAAACTATAAATATATAATAAAAATGTAAAATATAAATATATACTAAAATTATCATCTATAAAACGTAAATATAATAAAAACATAAAAATAAAACCTAAACTAAAAAGTAATGATAAAAAACAAATCATATTTTTTCTTAGATCACGCAAGAGTTCTAAAACTATACGTGTTAAATATTATAATATGTTATAAAACATCATTAAAACATATCTGCAGCTGCACAACATATGGCAATGGAAGCCCACGACAGAGATCATGTCTAGAACTTCTGCAAAAGCGTGCATCCGCGTAGTCTAAAACTTGGCATAATCTGTCTTGCAAGAAATGTGGCATGGCTTTCAAACGTGTTAGGGCACGTTAGCTCCCAGTCACGCTATAACTCTTTCCTCCAACTCCAAACGCAGCGGCTAGGGCAAAACAACCTTATTGTCAACATATTTTCGAGTTTTTAACACGGTTTTGGTAGAGGGAATTAAAATCGCAAATTTTGACAAATTTCTGTGATGGCTTGAGATTTGACGGCTTTCAATTTTTTGCCTTTAAAATCAGCGAATGCGGTGACTAAGATCACAGGTATTATAACTACCTCTTTAAATTAAAAGCTTTGGCATAAATTCACCAATATAACAAATAACTCTCTTTCAAAATGATATCTTAAAACACTAGCTCTCTATGCTCTTACATCGATAAGGCAAAGGCTAGGGTTAAGGTTTGAGAGTAGTTAACTTGTGGAACAAGTAAAATTATACTATTCATAACGGAAGTCAATCAAGTCAATAACTTGATTGATACTCCTCTCTATAAATAGCATGCGGATAAGTGTGCACCAATTAATGCATTATCCACATTATATCACAAAAATATTACAAGTGCATCTTAAACACATACAATAGTGTATGAGTGATTAAATACACTAACATCCCCACTTAAGACATACTTCGATAAAGTGAAAGATGGAGGAATCAATAACCTATCTCCTCTTAACAACACCTTCCTTCACTCCCAAAAGTTGCATGCGCTAAACAAATTAGGCATCAAACAAGGGCTTTGTAAAGATGTCTACAACCTTATCATTTGTTCAACAAAACTTAAGATCAACGACCTTGTCTCGTATCAGTTGCCGAATATAATGCATATGAATCTCAATGTGGTTTGTATGTTGGTGTTCCACTACGATGCAAGAAATGTGGATGGCAATTGTATTATCGCACCAAAGCGCAGATGCATTGGGTCTACAAAAATCTAGATCCACACTGACTCATAGCCGGCAGCCACAACTCCACTATACACCTTTTGTAATAGACAAAGCAATCGTAGTATGATTTTTACAAGACCAAGCCACGGAACATGCCCCAAGATGATAAGGTATCCTACACTAGACTTACGATCATTCTAATTTCCTACCAAATCACTATCTAAAAGCCTATAACCATAATTTGCCCACTAGGAGCAAGATTATTTGCTATTTCCCTCCGGGTGTAACTAGAAATTGAGGCTTTGTCGCTTGGCTTGTACTCAATCCCATAATTAGTAGTATAAGGAAGATATCGTAGAATGCATTTATCATCCAGCCAATAGCTTTTGTGGGGTTATGATTCACGGCAAAAGAGAGACTAGGACATGTATGACCCAAGTATAGTGGACTTCCCACCAATTACCTATAGAGTGTACCTTCAACCGAAGGAGAAGAAGACTTAATGAAAAACTTGACTCCATATTGAAAAGGAATCGATATAGACTTGCAGTCTTCCATGTTGAAACATCATAGAATGTCTTGAGTATATTTGGATTGATGGTCAAAAATGTCTTTCCAAATTGTGAAATATAAAGACCAAGGAAAAAAATGTAACAAACCCATGTCAGTCATCTCAAAAGAATTCATTATAAGTGCTTTCAAATCACGAACTTACTTTGTGGAAGTTCCTAGGATAATCAAGTCGCCGACATAGAAAACTCGATTCAAGAGTTTCCGTCTTCTTTTTGAGTGTAGATTGTAGGTTTTGAGGGACTCCGCATAAAACCATAATTAATTAGAAAAATGTCGATCTTTTCATACCAAACTCAAGGAGACTATTTCAAGCCGTCAAGGACTTTCTCAATCTGCATGTGTAGTTAGAGTTCTCGCTGTTGAGGGACCTTTGGGACATGTAAATTTCTTCCTACAAGTATCCATGCAAAAGGGCACTTTTGACATCCATTTGTTGGACTTCCCATCCTTGTGATGCAGCCATGGAGAGCACTACCCAAGTGGAATTCATCTTGGTTATTGAAGCAAAGGTTAAGTGGTATTCAACACCTTCAACTCGTGAAAATTATTTTGCTATAAGTCGCGCTTTTTACCTATCAATGGACCCAATTGTTGTATATTTAGTTTAGTACACCCACTTACACTTGACTATATTTCTTCCTTTCGGAAATGGAATGAAGTCTTGAGTGTTGTTCTTCAAAAACAAGTTCTTCTACCATAGTTGTTTGCCATTCGGGATGTTTAGAAGTTTGATTATAAGTATCTAGATCATGTCTCACTACCAACCGTGTCAAATGTGTAACACCATACATGTGATCTCGTCCTACTTGGATCTCTTAGATCCCCTTTCAATGCCCCATCCTTCATGCAAATTGGGGGTACCCATTGTGGAAGAGGCTATGTTGGTTGTCTAAGTGTATTTTAAATGTCTCCTAGCACTAGCGATGGAGGTGTTAGGTGTCCCCCTTGCAGCTCATCATCTAAACCGTAGTGATTCTAAGAATGGGAGTCATCCAAGTAGTCTTGTTATTCATTAGAAACATCAAAAGTTAGTGTCTAGCTTGACAAATATCTTAATGGTTCTGGAATAAGAAGACAATATACCTTCACATCTTCACTGTGGCCAACAAAGATAAAAGGGTGGACCTTCATTTCCATTGCTTTACACTTATCATTTGAGATATGTGCCCGTGCATTACACATCCAAAAACACAGAAATCCAATACACCAGTGTTTAACATTAGACCATTTGTCTTCAAGAGTCACATCTTACACAAGTGAGTCGCAAGTGTGATTTTGAAAATAGTGTGCACACTCAATGCCCTCTCCCAAAATTGAGGTGGCAAATCTTTGGAATGTACCATGCAATTGGCCATTTCCTTTAGTGAGCGATGTTTGCACTCATGTACACTATTTTACCGAGAGGTGTAAGACATGGTGTGTTGAAGTTGAATTCAAGTCTATTCACAAAATGTAATCATCTAGTTGTTGACAAACTCTCCTCCATTATTTGTTCTAAAATGTTGTATTTTTCTCTCGGATAGGTTTTCAATAAGAGTCTTGAAAAGTTTGGAGAGCTAAAGAACTTTACTTCTATTTTAGAAAGTACACCCGAGTTATGCGAGAGAAATCATCAATGAATGTAACACATTTATAATTCTAAAAAGAAACGTGGAAATAACAAGGGATCATTGAGAACCAATTGCAACTTGTCACTTGCGCACTAAGATTTTTCTTTGGGAAATGGATCACTATGTTGTTTTGCAAGTGCACATCTTGAACAAACTCCATATGTTAAGGAAACCTTCGGTAACCCAAGAACAGTGTTGTGTTTATTGAGATTTTGCAATGAGTGATAGTTCAGGTGACCAAAATGCTCATACTAAAGTTTTCATGAGTCATTTGAAGGTTGATCGAACCAAAAGTTGTCAAACTTGTACAATTTGGCTTTGATAATCAACTTTGCCAATGGCTATTATAGCAAACTAGGCTTTTGCATGTTTGATAACATCATTGGAGGTAAACTCAACAATTTTTCCTTCACCAGATTGAGTGATATGACATGATGGATTATAAGTTTGTAGAAAAAATGGAACAAGGAGAACTTTATTAAAAATGTCAATCTCCATCTCGAAGACCTTTCACCTTCAACAATGAGAGGAGTATTGTTTCCCACAACAATTCGAGTTGCATGGTTGTCCCCGAGAGTTTAAAACAACAAACCTTGATTTTCCATATGTTAGGAGCATGAATCCAAAATCCGTTCTTTTCTTTGGTGATTTGAGTATTGTTGCAAAAAGAGCAACTCCTGTCTTAGAGGGATGAAACTGCATTTTTTTCATCTATTAATCCATGTATGTCATTTTCTTGAAACATCGGCGTTCAGCGTGGCTTGATTTACCACAAAATTTACAACATTCTTTGTCACCTTTTGCATTCATTTTCCCTTTGCCTTTGTCCTGACAAGGGGAAGAGTCATGCAAAGCTGATTTATTGCTCTTCGACTTAGGCTTTGTTTTACCTTGTTGCTTGGCAGGGCACTTACCTTTGCCAAAGTTATTTTTAGGCGTAGCATTAGAATCATCGACTACTAATGTTTGTTACTTTGTACCTCCGGTCGGATGTCACCAATAAAAATCAATTTTCCTATTGTTTCTAAAGATGTTCACAAAACTCACAAAAGTTGATGCCGCATATGTAGCGCCCAAAAATCTAGTTGTGTGTAGTAGTTTGAGACAAAAATTGACTAAGAATGACCTAGTTTAGACAAAATCAAAATATTTTGTCATCACAAGACTTTGTTTCACCAATCTCAACGAGAAGCCTCAAACACTTGACTTGAGTGATGAAATCTTCAATCTAAGGATAGTTGTCTAGAATAAGAGCATAAAGCTTGTTTTCTAGTTGGCATGTTTGCATCTTCTTGTGTTTTCCAAAAAGGTTCTTCAAGGTATATTCCAAACTAAATAAGACTTCAAGTCGCCCTAAAAATGAACTTCAATTCAGGGGATACTTGACTAACCTAAAATACCTCTAGCTTCATCACAATGGTTTTACCATTATTGTTGTTTAATAAGGTCAAGAGGTATAAATTCTTCATTCATTGCAATGTGATAGACCCTCCAAAGTAATCCAAAATGAACAAGGTTCCAAGTTACCCTAAAAATGAAACTACAATTCAATGGATATTGACTGACCTATAATACCTCTAGCTTCATCACAATGGTTTTGCCATTTTTGTCATTTAATAAGGTCAAGAGGCACAAATATTTCATTTATTACAATGTGATAAATACAAAGGTGTACGATGGACATGTCCCTTATGTTTTTCGGGTTATCCCCTATAGAAAACATCCCCTCGACGGCCACCAAAAGATGTATAATGATAAGGAGTCTTTTGTACATCAAGCACAGTGGCTAGCCTTTGTCAATCTTCGTGGGCCAACATTTAGCAAACCAGAGACGAGGAAGGATAGAGCCACATTAGCTCAAACCAATACTATTGGATGGCGGAGAGGACATGGCTAAGATACACTAGATTTGAGGATTCTTGCCACTTGCCTCCTTTCACATATTGACAATTCCTTTGTTGCAGAGAGGAATTGGTCCACATACAGCTTCATCCAATCAATTAAGAGGAATAGGCTTACCTCTCAACGAAAGGAGAAGTTAGTGGTCGTGCATAGTGCCTTCGAACTTCGTGGATCCACAAACAATTGAGTATTGTCGGACTCAATCGACGTTGGGATGTTGATCCCAAAGATGCCACACAAGTTGATGAGAAGGAAGCACGGGAGGGATTGGTTGGGTTTCCATTGGATGAGCGGAGTCCTCATGGCTTCAATGGCTCGTAATCAAACTCGATTTTGATGCAATTTTAGCAGATTTTGATTAGGGGCAACAATAGATGTTCTATGTTTTTGTCATTTTGTAGTTGAAACTTGCAACCCTTGGGCATTTCGTAATATATATATATATATATATATCCACATTGAATACTATGTTAAATCTCAATTCAGCTCTAATGTTATGTATTAAGTTTAACTTTTAGTCTTTTAAGGTTCTATAATGTATATGATGAATGCCTTATCAATGTTATCATATGAATATTTGAAAGTTCCTAATATTTTAAAAGTTTCCCTTATTTTTTAATAGTCGTCCCATGTGATCCCCTAAAGAAGGCCTCCAAAAAATCCATCCCGAAATGTGTCCCCCGTCCCATGTTGTCCTTGTCCTGAAACTTGGGGAACATGGGATAAATACCCTTGCCAAGGAGCACATCAGTATTGCATTCCTTCCACTTGAAATAATTAGAACTTGTGAGAATTACCCTTTTCCAGCCTAGTAAAGTACAAAAACTTGTTGTAGGTCAAGAAAGAACTTTTAAAATTGCATGCTAAAAATTTCAGAAATACACATCAAAATACGTTATTTCGTTGACTTCTTGGATCAAATTTCAGTCATAATTGCAAAATTCCACACATCACAAAGATAATTCCATTTTTTCTTCACGCCAAATATGCCCTTGGCACTGCTTTTTCACTGTTATGTTCTGGGACTGAATCAAAGAAAGCAAGGTTTCTGAAATTGCAACTTGAAACAACGTTCTAAACCAAAAGTGAAATAGAAAAATTGTATTGTAGCTAAACAGGGTTTCTCAACTAAAATTGCAACAAGAAATATGTACTTTATCTAAACAGGTTTCCTAAATTGAAAATGCAGCAAAAAAATTGTATTGCATCTTAACATGGTTTTTGAACCAAAACTGCTACTTGAATTCCAAATCTGAATAGAGATATGGGTGTGCTTGATGGGTCGCAAATTTCCTCTTCCAATGAGTTATGATATGGGTTGTTAAATAAGGAAAAACAACATTCTCCACATATACCCAAGATGTTTCATGATTAACTTGGCTAAGATAGAATTTTGGAATTGTTCCAAGATCAATGTGTTAACCTTAAGACAAACACCCACATGATTGCATATACCCTTGAAACATTAAAACAATATAAACACAATGTGATCCAAGTAGAATTACCACCAATACTACACTCACAAGTGAGGGAGGGAAATGGTCCTTCTCATAGGGGTATTACAATGAACCTCTTTCCCACAATGAATTACCCCTAATACTAGCTCTCTATCATTTTATAAAAAGCGGAGAGGCTATTATTAGATTTGGAGAGTAGATTACTTGTAGAGCACATTTACATAATCTATTAATAGTCATTTTAATTTCTTAATAGTGAAAATAAATCAAGTTAATAACTCGATTCCTACCCTTCTCTATAAATAGAATAAACATCATATTACGCTTAAATATTACAAATGTATATTAATCACATACAATAGTGTATAGCTAATGAAATTGAAATATCCCTTATGGGATACTACTTAAAAATGCACAAAATATGGGAAAATTGCAGCAGAGTAAAATTTCTGATTTTTACTGAAAATGTCCAGCTAGGACAACGAATGGTATTAAATTGATATCACACAAAATATTTGCCCACAATGCATGAAATTTGAGGGAAGCTTGCAACAGTAATAATAAACACTATGAAAACATTTTTGGAATAATATATTGCTGCCAGAAAAATTACAGAATGCCCTAGGCAGTTGGAAAACTTCAGAGGTTCATAACCCTCTAAATACAAGAGCAATAATAAGGGTCTTTGGAAATAACATTAACAGATATAGGCAGTAATAGTTCCACCTTCAAATCTGAAAACGGCCGACTGGAAAACCCCAAATAAAGGTTGCAAGTCACCTTGCTTGGAATGGGGTCGGAAAATGATGGAGGTGCCTTCAACGTGCTGCCACGCCCAGCCCAAATGGTTGCCATGAATCTGATCTGGAGCCCTCTGATTGACTTCCCCAAATGCCCCCAAAATCCTCAAACCCTTCCTCTGAACCCTCTGGTAATATCTCTGTAGCACAACCCTGAAAGCGGCTCCAAAATGATAGACTAGGGTAGATCTCTCACTACCGAAGAATGCCCTGCTAGCTAGGGATGGGTCTCTCACCACCGAAGCTAAGGTCCTTGTGGGATTTGACTCCACAAGTCAGTATATGCGCAACAAAGCAAAGAATCGCACGTGAAGGAGGCTAAAATGTATGCGACAAAAGTGCCTTTTCTTCCTCCCCACTCCTTATATACTTCTCCTCGGCAAACGAGCCCCCATAACCCTAGGCGCATTTCATTCCATGGAGGGGCCAATAAAATAAGAGTAACTATAGTTACTTTTTTCCTTTTTGAGTCGCCATGTCCAAAAGTGACCCCCAAACGCAAAACTGGGATATTAAAACCATAGGCCCTTCCTAATGACTTCCAAGCATCTACAAATTCTCGGGTCCGACCACGATTTGGACTCAACTTGGCCCTCGGGCCATTTGGCGAGGAAAAGGGGACATTACGTAAATATAATAACAAGTTAGGGAGTGTCTAATTTGTAGGCTCTCTAATATACTTATCCCATTCATAAATAATGAATCGATGAATGTTACAAGCCACTCGACATCAAAGGATTCCACCATCCCCATAACCACACCATCATGTCTTTTAAGTACATGAGAGAGTAACTTCCCGAGGCTAGCTACCTAGCGGTGCATCACAAAATCAAACCGTTAGGTCTTCTTATTAGCGAAAAAAATCTAGGCGCTTCCTATATACATGTGAGTAACATAAAAGTTAAGATTCGTATACATCACTATCTAATGGCTTGAGTGTTGGGACATTACACCTAACACTACGAGATCAAGTAAAACTAATAATTGTGTTGCCTAGAATGACAACTTTTAAAAGTTCTACAACTGTCAAAACACATTTCTAACCTAGGAAATTTCTATGAAATAAATAAATTCAACCCTTAGTACCCCACTACATTCACCAATTTATGATCAACCAAGATCCCATGAAGGGCAATGTGAGAAAATAAAATTAGTTATTTGCAGAAAACCACTAAATTTAGATTGAAACTTGCCAAAAAAATGAATCGCAATAGATTTGGATATGCAAAAAAAAAAAACTGAAAAGTGCAAATTTGATCTTCATGCCTATATGTTGCGAGAAGGAAAAGCTTTTATCGCTCATTACTATATTCAAGTTGATAGATACTTGCCATAATCGTTGTAAACAATCATAAGACATACGCCCACATACATGCAATAAAATCAATGAAAGCTTAAAATATAGATACTACACATATTTAGATCATTTTAAATTAAAAACATTGACATAAATTTGACAAGATAACAATAACTCTCTTCCACAATGATACCTCAAAACATTATCTTTATGCTCTTATACTATTAATAGCGGAAGTCAATCAAATTGATAACTTGATTGATACTCTTCTCTATAAATAGTGTGTGGATAAGTGCACCACTTAGTGTATTATCCAAGGATTATATTACAATGAATATTAAACGTGCCTCTCGAAATCGGACAATAGTAATTTGGTGATCACAAAGATGACAATTTCCTAGAAAATATGCAAAAACAAGAACATTGTGTACCGTTTACTACTAAGAAGAGCAAATGAGGCAAACGCAAGATGCCATCAATGCTTAACAAGTGAAGGAACAAACGGGTTGCAACAAAGTCTAAAGAGAGATAAGTCAACTGCACAACTTTACCTATGTCAGGGGTGAACAATGTTGTATTAATAAAGGACTCTTTTAAACAAGTTGTTACAAAGAAAACATGACCAACGATGGTCACACAAATTTCCAGAATTCTAAAGATGGCATTATGTTTGGTCAAGCCACCTTATACATTTTTGGAAGTAGGAAATCACAACTATTTTAAGCCTAGAACTAACATTGTGGCTGGATGTTCATAAAGAGAATTGGTACATAACAGTGTAATTATGGACAACATGTCGATCCATATATTGATAACCTCCTTCCCGATAGACTCAAGTCATGATACACTTACAATAAATAAACCCCAACTAAAAGGCCAACACTTGAGGACGAAATTCAAAAACAGTGTGTTTGGATAAACTTGTTACCATAAAAGGTGTGGTTGAAGATAGGAAATAAGCCTTATAGCCAACTCATTCCCAAGTTTTTCATAGCAAATCAAAGTAAGGTGGAAGTGGAAATCAACGGGGTTTCTAACACATAATAGACTGATTCAAAACCAAAAATTCTTGTTCAGTTTTGAGTGCTTTTACAATATAAAAATTAAAAAAGCTCACAATGGATCTAGGAACATAGGGACTGAGACTTGGCTTCAACCATTTTAGAGGAGATCTATCCATACATTAAGTAGAATGAGCAGCTCAATATTATCATGTATGTTTGCCTTATATATACATATGGTTTAAACATATTGATAGGTGTAATAAGAGTGCAGAGTACATGTACAACTAAGAAAATAAAAGGATGTGAACGGCTCCAATAAGTCACACCACCACCACCTACACACTCCACATGTCACTTAGACACTAGCTAAATCCTTTGGACCTTGGAATTGTTTAAACACCTTGTGCACCCTAGCAACCCCACATTGAAACTCATTAAGATGTTGAACTTGTCTTAACATCTTAGAAGCTTAGGCTTAAAGTGGTCATGTGAACCCGTGTGCTAGAAGAAAAAATATTAGAACCATGCTAGTAGATAAGAATGAGAACTAATGCTTTACTTATATAGTAAGTAAACTCGGATTAAAGAGATAAGCACAAAATTGAAAAGTGTAAAAAGAAGTTTTCCTTTCTTTGTACATGATTTATGGGTGGAACACAATAAGTTATGTTGCAAGTGTTGAGAAGGCCTAGATGCACACTAATATTCCTAAAACCTTCTAGAAGATGTTGGGAAAATGCTTGAGAAAAAAGAAGAGGAAAGGAAATCTAAATAAGAGGGCAAATGTCCCTCTATCATTGTGCAAAAATCATTCTTGGAGAGAGGAGCATAAGAGTAAGAGGTGCAAGCTAGAGCAAGTGGACATAAAGTTGATCTTTGATCCATGACAATATTTGTATGGAACGCTGCATTTTACTTTATTTAAAACGGGTTTTCCTTCTTGGTTATGTTGATGGTTTTCACCTTTGTTGAGGCCTATTTGGCATTTTATTTGTTGGGTTTTAATTTGTTTTCATCCCAAGTT
The DNA here is from genome assembly GCA_018340775.1 of Taxus wallichiana var. yunnanensis. NCBI lineage: Eukaryota > Viridiplantae > Streptophyta > Pinopsida > Cupressales > Taxaceae > Taxus > Taxus wallichiana. Next base: position 705,591,615 of record CM031235.1, read on the forward strand.
TGGCAATGTCGTTTGCTGGTGTTTATGTAGCTTGTGAAGCTTCGGTTTGGGTTATTTTCATTGTTGCGGGAAACACCTACCCCGTCCAAACGTTTCGATGCGAAAATGCACCAAAAGTGTCACTCTTATCTGGTCCACACCGAAACCGTTTAGAAATGGCTATGTCGCATTCTTGGTACATACCCAAGATGTTTGTCTTGTTTCCTACAAAGACACACGCATAAAAGTGTAAAAAGACACTCAAACCCCGATAAGCATACCCCGAATTTCCAACACACACTTCCCAAAAGCTATATAAGCACACTTGTGGTCCATTACAAAACAAGAGCAAGGAGCGAGATGCTAGAGGAATTTAGTAGTAGTTACAATGAGCAAGGACGAATTACGGAGGAACTTCAAAGAGGAATTTAGAAATAAGACGCAGATTCAAGGAGAAAAAATTAGGATTTTCACATTTCATTCAACCTCTTATTTCCATTTTTTCACAAATTGTTAATATGATCAATGATTATGAATGATGTGTGTATAATGCGCGCATCAATCATGATTATTGATCATGATATTTATTTTTAGATTTTTATTTTATGTAAAAGATATTTTATTTCACTTTGTACAAACTCAAAAATAATGAAGTAAAAAAACTTTCAAAAGATTCAAACTTTTTGTTGTTAGATATAAAGTTTCTTTTGTTGTTCTTTAAACATCCTAACTTTATGTATGCTCTCACCTCACACCTTTATAACAATCTTGGTGATTAATGATATTAAGGGTTTTGCTTTTTAATTTTTATGCAAGTCTCATTCTAGCTTCATGATTTTTTTATGTTTTTTAAAATGTATTTTGTTGTTTTAAATTTATTATGATCAGAGGTGTCTCGCTCTCTACTTACAGGAAGCTCTTAAGCTCCGTGACGGGGTCCTCCATCCCCCTTCCAGGGAGACTACTACTCAACGGATCACATCTTTCTTTGTTGTGCTCCCGGGTGACAGGGCACCAAGCGGGGACCTAATTCTAGTGGTGTTCTTCAAGTTAGATCATCACATACTTGAGGAGCTTCTTCCCGACTGAGAGCATCCGGACTCAGACAAGGCCAAGGGCCCCTTTTCATAGGCAGCAGACCACTAGTTCCACTCAAAGAGCTCGACTTTCCATGGATCATAGGCATCCCAAACATCTCCCAATTCCTGACACTAGACACTAGCACATCACCAAATTCTTTCCAGGTTGGCCTTGGGCGACAGTCTTGAGGGTTGGTGTCAAGGCTTCTTCCTCCACCTCCTCTCCTTCTTTGTACTCTCTTTCTTCTTCTTTTGTTGTTCTCAGGACCCTTTTGGGTTTCCCCACTGCTTCTGTTTTGCTTTGTATGGTGCAGTCCCATTGACCTATTTTGTGGTCACTTGTTGGACATTTAATACAATTATCTTATCTTATCTTATCGTATACTCTCACCTCGCACTTTTATGGCAATCTTGGTGATTATAAGCACAACGGGATTTTGTATAGTTGTTTTTAAGTTTTACATTACCATTGTAGGTTTAAGATATAAAATTATACATAGCATCAACTTCAACTTCACAAGGAGGGCAAAGGGAAGCAAAGCAAAAGAAAGCCCACATGAAAACATTTTGGTTTCATGAAATATGATCTTGTTTCTCCTCTTTAGGGACATGTACATGTGTTGGAGAGCATTCTTGTTGGTGGATCTCAAGCTTGGGTATGCAGCCATTGCAATGTAACATTTAAGTCTTCATATACGACTCAAAGCTCGTTTAATCGAGGTTGGAGGGACGGAGATCAAAAAGTGTCCCAAGTTTGAAATGTCGCAAATCTAGGGGTACATGAAAGAACAAGCGGAAGTTGATGCACAACTTGCAAGAGTGCACGCTAGAACAATTCCTTTGCAAAGGAGGCCTTTAGAAAAACCACTTAAAACCCCCTTGGATGAAGAGGCCACCTCATGAAAGAGAGCAAAAGACCATTGGAAGAAGTATTTAACATTGAAAAGGGGGATATTATTGACGGGTTGGTTACTTAATGCGTTTATACATGTGGTTGGCCCATCAATTTATTGAAGTCATCGTATTGACACAAATGTTAAAATTCATTAAAGCTCCACAAGAGTACAAATGCCCTAATTATGAAAAGGTTTGACCCACATTTTTGACAAAGAATGCAAATCATATACAAACTTTTTTGCAGCCAATTAGTGATTCATTAAAAATATTTTGAGGTTTCTATCATTTCAAATGAATGGAATAATGCTCAATACAAACTCTTGATAAATGTTGTTGCAATATTCTTAAAAATTGTTGATTGTGAAGGCCGAAAAACAATGTTCAGCTTATTGCCAATATTTTGATGGAGGTTATTGAGTCAATGGGCTCCCAAAATGTTGTAGAGGGGAGATACAAGCACAAATTTTGGATGCCTTATGCAGTATACTCCCCGCTTTGATGGTGTAAAAGATTAGAAAAAAATCGTGGATAAAAAAATTATATAGAAGCAAATAACATTCAGATGTTTATCACAAATTAGCACTTGTCCCGTGCCATCTTTAGAAGATTGTTGAGGTTAAAGTTGGTGAAGGCAAGAGAATAAATTATCAATTTTTGAATTCAAATATTTTATAATTTGATTTTCTTTTTAATTTGTACTTCATTAAATTGTTTGAAAACTCTTAATATAATAGATAGTATATAAATTTATTTTTATAGATTGTTGAGACAATATTTTCCTTGAGATGACTTGTAAAGGTAAAAGAGGCTTTAAGCAATGTGGTCATTAACAATAGTTGGACTCTATGGAGTCAAGAAAACATAAAAAGAACTCATAAGATAAAATCATTAATCATTTATGATTATTGGTGGGTCAAAGTTGAGTACTTGCTCAGTTTTACATAACCTATTCTATCCATGATCAGATATCCATATACAAATAATGTTGCCATAGAAGAAACTATGATGAAATCAACTCCATGCTTGAAAAGATTATAAAGATCATACCAAAAAACTTAAAAGCAATATCCCGGAAACTTCTATAATGAAGTTAAATTATGGCCATCAAGAGGTGAAATAAAATGACCACCCTCTCACATCTCCTTGCATATTGTATAAATTCAAAATATTATAGCAATGAAATATTTGGGTAACATAATATTACAATTCTCTCACAAGTACAGAATTACATCAAAAGAAAATTGTTTATCAATTAAAATTTAATTAATATATGATATTTTATATTTTTCTATTAAGTTATTAACCTATAGTTTTGTACATTATTACTGATTTGAAATTTCCAACAACCCTTTTTGTAACAGGTGAATAGTAATTCTTCAGCAAAGCAGAATTGGAGTATATGTATTATATGTGTCTTCATCCACTCAGCAAAGCCATACTAGTTGGCATCCATAAAGGTTGGAATTTGGTATTTGTGAATTCCAATTTGTGCCTCTTGTTGTATGCGAAATTGAAGACTATATTACATAGCCTAACAAACTTTGGGATATTCATTCAAAGACTAACTTGGATGCTTCAGCAACTACTCTCACCCAATTTCCATTACTTGGTGTTGTTAATGACAATCAAAAGAGTTTACAAAAGGGGTTGAGAGTGGAGCTAATGGGAGTGAAGCTACCGGGAGTGGCATTCATGGAGTTGTTGATTTTGAGGAGAATCTTTGATGATTTATAATCATGTACATGTGAAATTTTAAGCATGTTGAATGTTTTGAATTTTCATAAATATTATATTTTTAAGTGTTTTATCTTTTACGGATAAATTAAACATATCACACACACACAGCACGGATGTTTACTTATCATTTCATATCCAAGAGTTTTTTTAAAATCGGTGTTTCCACATTTCAGATCCATTCTTGTTTCGATTTCCTAGCCACTTAAGATTATTTTGTTTGTTGTCTATTGCTATTTTATTTTGTGAAAATTGTTCATTGTTATCTTGGCTAAATTTGGTTAGCCATGTGTGGTGGTTCGTGGTGGGGGTGTAGGGTGTGGATGTCTGCTGAGTTTAAGGCTTGTGCAGAAATCTGCCATCTAACCCCTGTTATTTGATTTTGCTGAAATTTAGGGCTTGTGGGACAAGTTGTGAGTTGACTCCCTCCATTTGTGGTGTATAAAGTGATTTTGTAGATTGTAATAAGATACTTGAAGAAATAATTTAGACGATGTGGTGAGGCATTTTGAAGCATATCTTGTTGATAAGCATTTGTCCCCCATGAAGATAACCTTTGGGGTTACCCTACTAATTTGTTGGGCTTAGGTCATTGTTGGTTTGATTTAGCTTGTGGCACGTGAACGACTTCTCCCTCCTTGTAGCATGCAATTCCAAATCAAGATGTAATTATGTTTAATGGGATCCCCTAGTTTACCTCTGGTCGAATCCATTTTGTCAAAGCTTATAGAGTCCATCTTGTCAAAAAGATTGCATGGTGGTTGTGTGTTTATTTGACCCCTTGGTTTAGGAGTTCACTACCTAATGATGTCACATGGTTTGGTGGTATGCACCCTTGACTCTTGGCCAGCTAAAAGTAAATTTTTGTATCCTCCAAACTTGTCGATGCTCCAGATATGGTGGATGTTGCTATGACTTTTGATCAGAATTGTCGAATATTATCGCATCATTGTACATTGTGTTGAGAAGCATTGTTTAGTGTTGCACTTGTTAATGTGGCTCAAGGCCAGTTGTATTTTAATTATCACATGGACTTATGTTAGCATGGCATGTTTGATTCAACTATTGACATGAGTTTTTAATAATATGGGATGCTTATGTGGATTATGGATTATCAATTTTAGTATGTTGGTAATGTTATCCCTTCCAGTTATGTTTAAGTACAAAAAGGTATAAGGTGTCCCTAGATTGAATTACTGACTCCCTAGTTGTAAGAATGCTTAATTGTAAGAATTGTACTTGAATGTGAATTAAATGGGTTAATACAACTCTGCACCTTAGTTGTTAAAATGATCAAAGTTGTTATATGTGTTTATGGGTTAAATTGGTTAATTATGCAACATTCATAAAGACCACTCATCTAATTCTGTGATAAATCTTCACGTAACCTAAGCTCAATCCTCGTCAGCAGCATTGACTAAATTTTTGTGTGACAACCACTTTCATATCCAACATATCAAGGGGAAGAGAATATGGTTGAAATGCTCAGTAGAAGGCATCATCTATTGGCATCGATGATGGTCTTGACCAATATGAGGGTCTGTGATCTGCAGTGACTCCCTGAGGACAATGTTTAGTGCAAGGTACGACAGAGTATGGAGCCACAAAGGGCCCTCGAGACAACGAAGGTATTTTGCAACATTAAGAATGCATTTATGGGTCTAACGCAAAATATCTACACGATTTGGTGTTGTCGGGGGCTATTGAGCCCTTATTCAACACCCTGGGATTAAGAAGATACATGTTGTGTTGAAACAATTGTATCATTGGGCCAGTTTCTGGGGGACATTGCAAATTTTGTGGTTTGTTGCCTTGAATGTTAGAGTGGAGACTTAGCACCACCATGAGATTTCAAAGTGGAAGTGGAATTTGATTTCTATGGAATTTATCGTCGTTTGTCCCCCTTCATTTTATCGGCATGATGAGATTATAATGATAGTCGATAAATTGACAAACGTCACCCAGTTTTCACATACTAAGACAGTTTATAAAATCCACTACAGTGGCAAAGGTGTTCTTGGATGATATTGTTGTTGTGTCATGCTCACACTTGATGTGAAGTCCACACTGCGTGATTTTGTCATCTAAGTGAGATGTATTAGTGCACGATGTTGTTGATATACACAAATTAATGTGGTAGTTATCCTCACACGTGTTATAGGTAGTATAGTGAGTCTATCTAAATCTAGCTTTGTTAGTAGCAATGTAGTCATAAAGGAGAACCAAGTATCACTCCATCAGTGTTATTATGCAATAGTTTACTGGTTGCACATCTCCTCATTGTACATTTCTTTCTTGCTTTAATACATTCATGTTATTGGTGAAATCTCTCTTCAGAGTACATGTTGTGAATGGTGGGTTTTCATTGTGAATTTTCCTTGGGTCCTCCTTGTTTCTCAGATGGTACTGACACCAGTTTTTCACATGGTATCACATCTTTCTCTACAATCTCCATCTCTTATTTTCTCTGTTTCATTTTCTTTCAGTTGGATTTACATTCTTTCGGCAGAACCCTGTGAAATAGAGCTATTTAAGAGAGCCAAAGCCATTTTTGTTTGAGCAATTTTGGTTTGAATCTAACGTCACCATTGCGATTTTCATTTTTATTTTTACTTGTATGCAACACACATTTTATACACATGAAAACACCTTCTCTTTTACAATACAAGGTAAAACTTGGGACAAAACATTACCAGGATTACTAACAGACCATTTCACTTCATATCGCATTAGTGTATGTTTAGGTAATTCGTTGAATAACAAGATCGGGCGAGGTTTACTTTAGCTATCAGTCTTTACATGAGGATGCTCATTTTATAAATTTATTACAATTGTCGTATTGTTTAACCTTCAAAGTTCATCCAATTACACATTCTCATCGAATTTAACACATTTATAACATAAACACGAGATAAGAAATCAATGTACAGTAACAACTAGAAGGAAAAAGAAAAAAATCCATGCCTAAGAATGGTTATCCACTTTTGCTCTAGATTTCTATTTTGGCATAATTTTCATGTAGGTTTTGCAACCAATTCTGACAAAATCCACTTTAAGATATTGTTGATTGTCCATTCCCTAGTCCCACGCTCCTATTTTGGCACAAGGTGTGAGTATGTTGGCAAGGTTATATAGATCAGCTTTACACCTATAGATGGCATCCGAACTCTAATTTGGGACAAGTTGGGAGCATGCTAACAAGTATGATGAAGGATAGCTTGAATCTGCCTCAGCCATGCCGATCAAAAGCCTCCCGGGCACCATACACATGTAGCTCCAAACATAAGACATGAATCCCCTTTCCAAAAGCTTTGACACGTGCCCATAACCTATTTTAAAGCTCTCATGGCATCAGACCCTGGGAGGCGCAGCATAAAGAAGATGTGAGTATCCTCCAAGAGTGGCGTTGTTGCTCCCAAGGCATTACTACAACCCATTTGCTAAATACACAACAATAAGGCACCAGCACCAAAAGGAAAAAAACAAAATTGTTTTCAAAGGTCATATTCTAGCGTCGTTGGAAGAGAACAACAAAGGGGGTGGCGTTTGGCTTTACACATGTCATTGGCATTTGCTTGAATATTCCGAAGGCCTTTTAAACAAACTTGTGTTACACATTTCCTACAATCCTCGCTTCCATGGGACCCATTTCTTCTAGGCATTTAGCCAAACAATTCAAATGCCCTGCACCTGCTTCACATTTTGTAGAAATGTGTCCTTCGATTATTGTGGCCACCACCGGTGTAGCTCGCCTCCTCGACGCCAAAACTCCAACAAAAATAAAGAATAAAATTACCACCAAAACAGTAATCGCCCCTCCATCTTTTCACTCAAACAATTTATTTATTTTATTTATTTGTTATTATTATTCTCTACCAAAATCTGTATTTTGTTATTTTAATTTTGACCACAACAAAATATTAAACTATCTTTCATGCACAAAGATGTTTTCATCCTGAATGTTATTATGATTACTATTTTTGTATTATTATCACAAAAATTATATCTATATAAATTAAACGTGATCCTGGTCCCTATGAACCGTAAAATAGGTCCACATCAAAACACTAAACCAAGTGAGACATGTTCACTTCAAACACTAAGTTGGAGCAGCACTCACCAGGCACTTACCATCTTTTGACTTTTTGAAGACTCTCCCAAGTGGAGGTTCAAGCTCATGTGGCCTAGTTGTGGTTATCTCAAAAGGGTAGTTGTCACACCTAATAACTTTTTAAACAAGCTGACACCCCAATGCTAGTGCAGGCTCCAGGTCAAGTGTTCTTCGATTGACTGGTCCTGACTACCTCCTTCAAGAGATGACTACCACTTGAACCTCATTAAAATTGGTGACCTTAACATATGCCCATTGCTCAAACCCTTCATGGTAGAAGCCACTATGGACGTAAACCTACAACGCCACTTAGACAACTCCTTACTCCATCGTGTGGCCAAGATATCATGGTCTTCCAATTTACCCCTTGAACATAAGTTCGCCTAAAACACCAACAAAGTTGGTTACTAAGGAACATACTATTTGACTCCATAACACCTCTTTAGCAAAGGTTTAAGCTTGCTTGACTTAGAAATGCCTTCTTTGATGCGGACACAGAATCAGACCAGACAACTCATGAAAATAAGCCCACCTCAACCACTGTCCAAGTTGAAATGGCTTATAGGGCACTACAGTCGAGGTTATATCAGACTATCAATTATGCAATATGTATTCCCTAGTTAATCAGTGTATTCCTTTAGATTTTGAACATCGAAAATTGCAAGAAGAGGACCAAGGAACAATGAAAAGATACAACCCTAACACACTAGCTCCATTGTCGGTGCGCTATTCTTGATTTTGCTGAGAGAGCACAAAAAAGAATAAAATCGATTTTTTCCATTTTAGATTTTTATCCTTCCACTAGCCATTTTTGGCGATTTTTCTGAGTAATCGCCAATATTACTCGAAAAAACTTGACTATTAATCGTCATTCCTCTCATCGTGATTTTTCAATTACAATTTTTCAGTTACATGACTCATAACATCAAAAATCACCAAAAATGATTCCTCTCATCATGATTTTTCAATTACAATTTTTCAGTTACATGACTCATAACATCAAAAATCACCAAAAAAATGGCGATCAATTGCATTAAATCGCAAGTCAACTACCAAACAATTAGCGAATGGAAAATCATGATAAGAGGAACGGCGAGTTATTGCCAATATTACTTAAATATTGGCAATTACTTGCAATTCCTCTTATTGCAATATTCCATTTGATTAATCATTTTGCAGTTGACTCGCGATTGATTACTTGTTTTTAGCAATTTTTGATACTATGACTCTTATGTTCGTTCTTATATTCTTGTAGTACTTCATGTTAGTCGTGACACCAATGTTGTAACCCATATCATTGACAACTTAGAAATGAAAAAATTTACCTTTACGTCCGCATTTGTTGTGCTAATAATATGGTCATTACGCATTGTTCTTAAGATGATGTGAATTTGTATAGTAACCTCTCCCATTTGGAAATTGAGTATGAGGTGTTCAAACATGCCTATATGCAAGTGACACAAAGGAGATGGAAGTGTGCATGCATGAAGCAAACAATGTCAATGAGGTGAATTTAGAAGGTACTTAGGAGGGAAGGGTGCAAATCAAAGATGCAGACAACAGTTTCTTAAACAGTTCTCTGAGATGCACAAAGCAAATACAAATCTTATAGAGGAGCCAACTCTTGCCTTTTCCCAAGGCTGAAAGTCATTTGTTAGAAAGTTCCTACAATGATGCGAGTAAATTGGGAATTAAGCTTAGAATTAAGAAATGTTATCATCAGATATTGGCAATTATTCGCCATTCCTCTTATCATGATATTCCATTTGATTAATCATTTTGTAGTTGACTCACGATTGATCGCTGGTTTTTAGCAATTTTGATACTCTGACACTTGCATTTGTTCTTATATTATTGTGGTACTTCATGTCGGTCATGATCCATATCATTGACAACTTAGAAATGAAAAAACTATCTTTTCAAACCAAGTTTTTGTGCTAATAATATGGGCATTACACATTGTTCTTATGATGATGTGAATTTCAATAGTAGCCTCTTCCATTTGGAAATGCAGTATGAGACGTTCGAACTTGCATCTATGCAAGTAGCAACAGAGGAGATGGAAGGAAGTGTGCAGGCATGAAGCAAACAACTTTAATGAGGTAAATTTACAAAGTACTTAGGAGGGAAGGGTGGAAATCAAAGATGCGGACAATAGTTTCCTAACAATTCTCTGAGATGCACAAAGCAAATATAAATCTTATAGAGGAGCCAACTCATGCCTTTTCCCGAGGCTGAAAGACATTTGTTAGAAAGCTCCTACAATGATGTATGTAAATTGGGAACAAAGCTTAGAATTAGGAAATGATACCATGGGATGGGTTAGAGCTTGCACTCGAAACAAGCATCTGACAAGATTTTGCACAGTGAAAGTAGGTTCTTTCCAAGTATCATAATCATAAGTAAATCTCTCAGAAAATAACAAATTCGAGTAGGCACCAAAACCAAGACTACTACAGTGCAACCATACATGATCAACCCCAAATTGCTGAGGAATCCCAAAGAGATTATGCCAGATGAAAGGATAATATTTCAGGTGGAAACATCAATGAGTCTCACCAAAGGTAGAAATCTCAAAGGACCAAACCCCTCTCCATTCATATTCATACATGCTTGTGGAAATTGAATGCAATCATAAAGGATACCTTCCTAGATCCATTCACAATTTATGTTCTAGAATAAGTAGCAAGCCACAAATTTCCTCCTCCCTATGCATGTTTTACACTAACAGCCAAGACACATACAAAAAGTTAATGCCCACTCTTGTGATGTTATTACAACATGTATGCATTCAAGAAGAAGTAATATAGACTCAAGAGATGCCTTCTCAAGATCACCATTGACCTATCTGAAATATTTTCCACGGGACAGCTCCTAATCTTTCAGATGATTGATTGATGCATGGTACCAAGTCCATGCATTTTGAGATTGTTTGTGAATGTATAGAGATAAACAAGTGATGTTGCTTGTCAATAAATTTACATTGTGTTCTTTTGAAATAGAAACTACTTGGCCATTTGCGAGTAACAATGTTTGGCTCAAAGCATCAAGAAAATTACAATCATAATGAAGCTTAGTCCACAAAGGAATGTAGATGAAACCTAAGTTGCTTATTTCATATTCAGCGTTTGGCCACAATTAAAACCATTAAAACAATCGTCACTACGAAAATTGTTCATAAATGTACTATTACAAAAATTGTTCATAAATTTAATATTAATAAGTGTTCCACGCACGCATCCCCTAGATTTTGGTGATGCTCCAAATGGTTTCATGGCTTGGAGGGCACGCCTAATTTTTGTTTTTTTAAGTTTTTAATGCTTTTAAAAGATATTTTTACCAAAAACATTGAGTCCTAATCTTGAAAGTAATCTAAAAACATTAAATAAAGTTTAAACCCCTAAATTTCATTGAATAAAGTTTTTTAAAAATATTTATAAACTATTTCAATAGCCATCTCCTCAACATCCCCAAAATATGGGAGATTTTTGTCATCTTGGAAACCCTATCCCCTCGTCTCTCCGCCCCATCCCGGAGACTGGGTAAACATTTCATTAAGTTAGAATAAATGAGATGGATTTTATTAATATTTCAAACTTCTTGAATATGTAAATATATATATAATAACTTTGCATTTTTATATTGAAAATGTGTCAAAACAAATGTAGATGTCTAGATGACATTAAAATTCATACAAACATGTTGATCATGGTTTGACTCATAGTTTCTGCGAGGGACGCGCCCCCCCAAATCCCAGGGGTCCCGGACGTTCCGGGGATCTGAAACGTGGAGGAAACGTTTCCTCCATGTTTCCAAACTTCCAAGTTGCAAGGGAAACATCCCGGGGACGTTTGACAAGTGCAAGAAATGTGTTGGGGACGTTTGGGGCGGGAGGGGGACATCAAGAACGTCTGACGGCGTCCCGGGACAGTTGAGAAACATCTCGGGGACATCCACACGTCCCCGACGTCAACAACACTTTTTAAACACTTTTTTCTTTTAAAAAATAACTATTTTCACTTTTTTTTAAATTTAATTAATTTCTTTGTTGTTTTCTATTTAAAAACATTACTCGGTGGACTGTGATATATGAATACAGAAATTTTCGAGCACAAATGCACATGGTGGACTGTCACAACATACTATGAAAACCAACAACATACATATTAATATTAAAAATTATATGAACACATATCTTTGTAACTGTATCTTTGTAACACATATCTTTATATGGATGTCTCGACGTGGACTGTATGCACATGGTGGACTGATATATAAAAAATGAACTGTTATTCATAAAATTTCTAAAATTATCTATATATTTTTAATATTTATAATTTTATATATTATTTTAATAGCCCTCCCCCCGCCGTCCCAAAATTTTCAAAAATTTTGGCCGTCCCCATGTCCTGTTGTCCCAAAGTCTTAGGTAACTATGGTTTGACTAGATTAAAAACAAAAGTTATAACAATAGCCTAAAATCTTAAGTGGTAAACCTATGAATTAATAATAATAATATAAATAAATGTATTTTTGGTTTTGAGATTTGTATTTTCGGTGTAATAATGAGTATGATTTTTTTGGAATCGACTATGTAAAAAAATTGTTTTCCGACATCTTGAATCTCACTACCAAGTCTATCTTCATCGAGAAGAGGGGTGAAGCCAATGCTTGAACAGGAGGAAGACCTATCGAGCTTAACCAAGTAGTATTGTGATATGAACAAGAGCAAAAGGGGGATTGGAGGGGAAGGCCAGCTAGAGAAAGGCAAGAAAAGGAGTATTGAAAAGAAACAAAGAATATTAGAATTGACAAATGCAACATCGAAAAATTAAAGTCAAGAAGAAAAATAATTATTAAAATTAAAAACGGAAAGACATAAGGCAAAACCTAACTTCGACGGGAAACAAAAGTAAAATGATAAGTTGATAAAGAAGAAATATTATTATTAAATAAAATTCAATTGAATAAAACCAAGAGCTATCCGGGAGGAAATAAAGTGGATAACAAGAAATGAAAAAGATTAAGTTATCGTTTTAGGATTAAATTAAAAATTAAATTGAAATTTGATAGAAATCAAATTAAATAACAAGAAGAAAAATGATTTAAAAAGAGAGAATGAGAGCACCTAAGTGGGGGAGTGCGGCGAAAGAAATCCAAAGGGGGACAAGATTTAGGACTAAGGGATACAATGATTAGTAAGATAATAAGAAAAGTAAGATATATAAACTAGAGAGTATTAAATAAAGTAAAATTAGATTTAATTTAATTTAATTTACTTAAGTAAAATCAATAAAATTGAAAAAATATTTTAATTTATTAAAAGTAAAGTAAATTAAATTTCAATAGTTGAAGTAAAATTAATAAAATTAAAATCAATTGAAGAGGAAAGAAAGGAAAATTTTTATAAGATGGAAGAGGGAAAGAGTAAAGGGGGACCGAGAGAAATTGGGAAAACCCGAAGATTCTCAAGAAAAGGCAAGCTTCGGATTAGGGGTTTCCAAGAATGGCTCACTTTGAAGTTGTCATCTTTGTTAAGGTTATAAATCCGCTTTTCAATCTCAATAGATTCTTTGTTTCTCCTATCTTTCCAACTTCCGCGACTATTAATTTTCATTGCTATGTTTTTAAATTTTAATTTCCATTGTTTCTTTTCATTATTAGTTTTCTTGCCTTTATCTAGCCGACCTTCTCCTCCAACCCCCTTTTGCTCTTGTTTGTATCACAATACTACTCTTTAAACTTCGGTAGATCTTCCTCCTATTTAAGCATTGGCTTCACTCTTATTCTCCCTTTAAGATGAATCTGGTAGTGAGATCCAAAACATCGGAAAACAATTTCTTTACATAATTGATTCAAAAAAATCATACTAGATGTATTCTTTATTTCTTATAATAAAGTTTTAACATTTTTGATTTCATATTTCTATGGAAAGCAAAAACTAATAAATAAATAATTGAAAATTTTAAATATCTAAAATAATAATTAAAAAGCAAGGTTTGGGGGCCAAACTCAAGCCATTCAACAGGGATTTTTATGGCAGGGATGGAAGAAGACAAAGACCCAACCTGTAGCCTCGACGAAAGTTTCCAATCCGAAAGGGCTTGTTGCGGCAGGAATAACAGACATTGATAACACGATCAAAGCCTTATGAGCTAAGATAACTTGGTGACTGTTCAAAGGAAAGGATAGAATTTGGAGCCAGGTTCTTAGACATAAATATCTTGACTCCCAGATCCCTCAAGGATCTCCATGATTCAAGACAGAAACAATGGCTTGGCCCTTTGAATTTTCTTTTCTTGCAGAGGTAACATTAGCAGGCTTCTCAGATGTGATGTTTGGGAAAGAAACAGACAGTTTTTGGGATAATCCTTGGATCCTTTCAATGCACCTCTCTAAGAAGGAATCTTTAGCTGACATTAACCAAGACCTTACTTGCCAATGGGGCAACAGGATGGCTGATAACTGGCACTACAATGAGCAGGAATATGGAATAAAGGGATCATGGAAAATTCCCCAATTTCCCATTGCAATGCTTCAGATAAAATGGGATGACCTTCTAGCAACTTTAAATAAACACAAAGCAATGAACAAAAGTGTTGAGGATGAGCTCATATGGAATGGGAGTGAGTGGTAGATATCCTGTGAAAGCTGTATACAAAAGAGAATTGAGGAGAACACAACTGCTGGGCATTGGAATAAACCAGGGAGGGTCAATAGCTGGCCAAAAGCCAGTGTTTTCTCATTGTTGGCCTGTCACAATTGAATCCTAACCAATGAGAACATCGAAAGCTGAGGCTTCCAAGGACAGTCAATATGCTCTCTCAGTAAGGATCAAAAGGAAGATGCAGATCATTTGTTAATTAAAAGTAATTTCTCATCAAAATTCTGGTTTCAGCTTATGGTCTTTGCTGGAAGTAACTGGTCCTACCCCAGACACGCTTATTACCTGCATTACCAATGATGATGCGACCACTGTTGGTAAGCATCAGCAAGCTTGAAATATAAGAAAAATTCTTCTCCCTTCTCCTGTGCTTGATTTGGTTAGAAAGGAACAGGAGAATATTCCACGACAAATAAATTTAAAGGATATATAACTTAAGCATTGAGACAGTAATGTAATGCACTTACAAATTTCAACAGTGTATAGCTCATCCCAAACACAGGAACTCTGAAAGGAGAACAAAACAAGCAAGAAGGAACCTTTGCTAGTTCCCACCACCACAAGGCTGAATCAAAAATTAACGTCGATGGGGCATCAAAGGGGAACACTGGCAAAGCAATAGGTGGAATTGCGGGTGCAGCTAAAATGGGAGAGCTGACTAAAACTGAAGCTGATTTTGGAGCCTATCTTAGAGGCATTGATATTACCAAACGAGAGGGATGACAAGATATCACTCTGGAAAGCAATACTCAAATTGCTGTGAATGCAATTCTCGAGAGGAACTCTCAGTCTTGGTGTGTAAGAGCCAGCTTGGAAGAGATATTAATGACTATTGACAGGATTACCAAATGTTAAACAAGTACCTATTGGGAAGGGAACAAAGTTGCTGACTGAATGACAAACATGGGTGTTGAACTCGGACAGAAAGTGGGAGAGAACTTTAAAGTATAGTCCAGAATGAGCAAAGTGACAGGAACGGATCTAGAACCAAGTCAATAGGGGATGATAAGAAGAGTAGAGCTGTCGAACGTATAGTGTGCACAGCATTCAAATTACGGAGGATTTAATGCTCATGTGATCCAGCCCTTTTTTCCCACACTTGTGCATGTGAGTAAATCCATGGAGGTGTTCAGTAGAATACCATGGAGAATGACTGAGCCAAAGGGTTTTGCCCTTCATTATGGTGACTAAAAGCATTTTGCTTATGAGAGATGTGAAGAGAATGTTGCTTCACAACTCTGCTGAATTGTTGTGTGTCCTGAGGGTGCCTTTAAGGAGTGGTGGGAGTGTTCTGAGGAGCTCAGGGTCGAGAGCACTACAAAATGGCATTTGTTTCGAGTGCAAGTTTGAACAATATGTTTCAAACCATTTGCAACATGTATGCCCCAGTTAGATAGGGTGTGTGGTGCTCTGTGTCTATATTGTTGGGGCTGGTATGCTCGATTGTATAGTGTTATGTATTTTTGCAGTTAATAAATAATATTATTATCACTTTACCAAAGAATAATAGTAAAACTTAAAATAAATATGATATCTGATAAACCTATATCCAAATTAAAAGCTTAAATAAAACTAATATGACAATATCTTTTTGACAATAATAAATATTAAATCATCTAAGTTGTGATACAGCATTCCTCTGTGTCATGGCTGCCGTATATCTGCTTCTTGAAAACACAAAACAACTAGGAACAGGCCCACGGCAGCAGATCAGTGCACACCCACCATGGCTTAGACTGATAGATCTGCAAACTAAAACAACATGCCAGCCCCTGACTAGGAATCATCCACAAATAGGTTAGAGATATAGACAAGCAGGGCAGGGCACAGAAATATACAACAGGGCCTAGACATGGTATAAATGGGGTTCCAGGAAAAGTTAAACGAGTTAAATATTTGGATAATGAAAACAGCAATGACAAATGAGAGCAAACACCATTAAGGGTGACAACACAGTAAATTTCATGTTATTTTATCGGGGATTGTTGGATGGAATTCATGATTTGAATTGTGGAAAATATAGTTGCGAATCTCCACTTAACTTTTGAGTTGCATGATTGAAAATTGCTAGGAAGCCGGTTCTCCCCCTCCAGCCTCGTACCGAGCCTGGGTGCGTACCTAGGATGTGATATGGGTACGGTACCCCTTGGGTACATCCTCAGCATACAGGTACTTCTGGGTAAGTCTGCAGATGTACCCGGAAGTACCCATACGCCCAGATCATACCCAGGAGGTACCCAAGGAGTACCCACAACAAATATCACTTTTTCAATAAAAAACAACATAAAACACAAAAAAATACTATAAATCTATGTTTAGCATCCTATGATCAGCACATGACATTTAAAACATTTGATTATTATGACATTTGGCATTCAGATAATATTTTCATTTTTGTGGTTATTGTTGTTTTTATATGCATACTATATGGTTAATGACAAATGTCTCTAATTTCTGATTTATTAGGCTAGAGAAATAGGTTAATGACAAATGTCTCTAATTTCTGATTTATTAGGCTATAATTTCTATATATTTTTTATTTTTATAATATTTTTGTATGGATGTATTCAAGGCAAAAAAAAATTGTCGTACCCGTGCCCCCATACCGCACCCGAATCAGTTACTTCGGCAAATTGTTCTAGTTCACCAGATGCAGCAACTTAAGATTAGACGAGCATTTGTCAACCATGTAAGAATCCAGATATTACCTACTGCTCAAGAATTTTGTAAAGATTAGCTCCCGTGATATGAATTAGAGAAGGGAAGTACCTTAAATTAAAGCAAGGAGCACCAAGAGGATTTCAAACACATCAACTTTGGTTGACAATTGCTCTAACCTTTTTCTCATTCTTTGGAGAAAAGATGATCTAGTTGAGAAGCTGCGAATTGGAATAAAAGATGTTTCAAATTCATGTCAGAGTCTCATTGTTCACAATTTGATGTTAAACATCCAATATGTTGTGCAACATGGAGGTTGCACATCCAATTACCTCTTAAAACATCAACATATGGTACATAGCATGGAGTTTCTTGTGGTAATAGGGGCGAACCTAAAGTTTGATTGTAGTCTTCAAAATGATTTCCACAAAAGTCTAGATCGAGAAAACAAAACTCAATACCACAAAAATAGCTCATAAGCAAAGCCAAAATCATTGCTCGCAAATCCATGTAAAGCATTTGTCAAAACTTGTACCTTTAAAACTTCCTTGCCAGATAAAAGAAGCGTACCATATGTAATAAATCATCCTCGACAAGATTATCCCCCATGCTTTGAATTTCCCCCAGACCGAGATCGCTCTTTCTTTCCATCTGTTCCTGCAGATCTTTCTTTATCTCTGCGCCTATCATTACTCTTCTCAGATGCATGCGGTGACCTTGATGTGGAATTTTTGGTTCTTCCAAATGGCTGGGAACAATATTGGAAACCGTGCCGCCAGGAAGATTGTATTGCTCAAGTGGAATGACAGGTGGATACTGTGGACACGGATATAGCATAGGCGTTAATGGCCAGTTGACCTGAGATGGAATCCCTGACACACATTGTCCATCTGCCATAGCATTGGGATAGTCCCTATGAATTCTTTTTGTAGGAGGACCATCACGGACAGCCATCCTGCTGTAACAATTATTCCTTTTCTAATCAGTAACTGTCGAACAACCTGCCATCAAAATCAAACAAAATAGGTGATATCTTACCGCTTTTGTTTTCCATCTAACTCAGCCCCATCATCTATAAGACTGCAGAGTGCTTCCCCAATTTCTTGAGTCAGCTCCTGAAATTATATCAATAGAACAAAAATAAGTTACCTGGTAGAAGATACCATAAACAGACTGACATCTAAAAGACTCCCAGTTATAACTATATTGTACCCAATAAAAGAAGATACAGCCAAAGCGGATAAACCATTACAGTAACTATGTAATTTTTATGCAAACATAAGAAGCGGTGTTTGAATAAAACGAGATCACCTGGCAGTCTCTACTAATTTTAACTGGCTTGTATTCATTCAAGGGATTCTTCAGATGGACTGTCTTCTGGAATGGTAAATTATAAAGACGAAGCCACTTGACCTTGAAAGTGCGTCCCCATGGATTTGTCCCACTATTAGATTCGCTCCAAACATTCGTCCTCTTACATCCAACAGGAGACATCATTTGGGCATATCCTTGGAAGTACCCACTCATATTGACACTAAAGATTAAGATAACTCTATCTGATTTCTGCATGAAACCACAACAGTAAACGTGTTATAGCAAGATTATGCCACTGGGTACCAATAGGAAGAAACCATTTTCAAGAGGCCATTACTCACATGGAAAGCTTCCTCCAAAATAGGTTCATTCATCACTTGAGTTGCCCAGATTCCCTTCTCAATTGACATCTCTAAATTACGATGGTTCAGACTTTTAATTATGAAGAATCTAGTTGAATGCAGTTTTTCCTCTTCCAAAGAAGTACCATTCCCCAGTACATTAGACAGATGCTTGAGTTTTCCTTGACTGCTTTTGTGATGCTGTATTTCATTTCCTCTATGGCTTGAACTTCCTGTTAAAAGAAATATAATAGCATACTTCAGCAAAATAAAATTCTAGACAGCTTATACACTGTCAACCTAAATGTGTACGGCATTGCAAAATGTTTGAGTCTACAGAATGTGAATTTGGGTTCTTTAAATTATGAACAAAATGTCAAAATCTATTATTAGTGTCCCGGTAATTGAAGAATCAAAAGGTACAAACAAAACATATAATTATGAACAAAATGTCAAAGAATACTAGAAGTGACACTTCTATATAAGTATTGTAATCTATGCCTAAAGCAATTCATTCAAGAAATCTGAATGATACTTATGAACCTGTCAATACAAGTTATAATGGGGAGTGGATTTATTAATTACTCATACCCAACCTACAATCAATATACTTCAGGCCGGAAGCTGAGAATACGGGTGATTTTATTGCAGAAATAAAGAGTGATGCACTGATGGCCATTGCCATGCCAATCAAGACTGGAGTATGAGATACCCTGTGAATATGTAAATGAATGTCAACAATAGCTCTTCTCTGTCTGTTTTGAATGTTCTATATAATAATATCAAGCTGAAAAATTAATATCAGCATGAAGCTCGTCAAGATAGGCAAGATGTGCCTTGCACTCTTATGTCTGAGTAAATCGTTGGGTGGCTTTAATAAATTTGTACATTAGAGAGAAATAAAAACTGTGAAAAATGAAAAATGCAAGGAAAAGAAAGATATTCAAGAAAGATGAATGCACTTCTAAAGATGTCGGTTAATGGGAAAGCATAAGAAAGAAGTTTCTGCGACTCCTGAATTGCCATCTACCATTGGACTAAAGATTGGAAGGATTTCATTCAACTTCCACTGACTTGCTTATTTAGAACAAAGAAATGCATGCCATATAACTAGGCTTTACATGAGACTCGCCAAACCAGTTGGTACTCCCTACATACTTATATTCAAGAAAATGGTGATAATGACCACAACACAGATTACCAGCCAAATTTTGCATATAAGATATAATCGGTGGAGTTACTACATTTTATGTGATCTATAAGATCGGCCTGTAAGTTTTTAGAGATTTAAAATGCATTAGCATTTATACAGATTAGGGTGACACCTTAGAACTGGCTTGCTTAACAAGCAAACAGTTTTACTCACAAATCATATATAAATCAACTGCAAGAAATTTTACGAACAAACTTCAGAAGTTTTAGATATGGTATGTTTCGTGTGTGCATGCAATTAGGTCAATAATGGACTCTCTGCAACACTTTAGTAATTTTTATACATGTGAAGTACCATATTCCAGTCCAATACTTGAAGTCTTCTTTATTTACCTCTTCAGTAGATTATGCTGAAAAACTACTCAGGCCTAAGTGAAAGTTTGCCTGCAATAAATTCCTTGCCAAATAACCTCTTCAGTAGATTATAGAGAAAAATACTCTGGCCTAAGTGAAAATCTGCCTGCCATAATGGACCATGCAGAACTTAAGCTGGACAAGTATTTTTATCACTTGCACTTCTTTAAAACATAGCTCTCAGTCAGCTATCCCCTACTGCAACGTCATATTCTATTTTATTATATGTTTTATATCATTTTAAATTCAGAATGGAAATGCATTACGTAATCCCTTTATGTAATTGCCAGTCCCCTTTGCCAATTTTTCTCAATCACAGATTTTGATCTAAGTTCTTTTTCTTTCGACATATCCCATCAATTTATAAGCTAGCTACAGATTTGCAATGCTTTGATTGCGAGATTATAATGAATATTATAAGTAGCATCTAGTGGCATCATTTGTCTTCACCTTGCAGCAGCTAGCTTTAAATACACAACCAAGAATCAACAGACTTCCATGAAAAAAAAGGTATCACTAGTTACTGTACAAATAATCGGTGAAATCTTGATTTGGGAAATCCTTAGCATCTCAAATAAGCTCCAACAGAACCTCAGACAATCATATAAACATTAATGCAAAGGCATGGTATAAGCCATCCACATCTGATATAAACCCCAGGAACCAGCAGTGTTCTGTCAACAATGTGCATGTAGGTTTTAGAGGCACAGCCTAAAGTATGTAGGTACTTATCCAATGTTGCATTTTGTTGTTTGCCAAATCCAAATATACCAAGGTGTAGGGCATCCAGAATTTACCTAAAAAAGATTATAGTATTTTTAAATATTTATTTACTAGTAATATATTAAAATATTTTTGGCCACCAAGTGGGACACAATTATAAGCTTTGACCCTAGCCCCTTGGCATGGAAGACAAGCCCCAATATCTAGGTAATAGCCGTAGTACTCATTAAGTCATGACAAAGACTACTCAATAGCTTCAACTTTTGAGATGCTTGAGAATCTTTGAACACAATTTCATTGCAACATACACATGCTCATCGTCTCTTCAATGGCTGTGTGGATTCTCATTAGGAGAGAGATTATGCGTAGCTTTTTCATCCATATGCATGGTGTCTACTTAAAAATACTTACAAGTATATCCTTGCATAAACTCTTACTAATTTTAAGCAAATCTAACATATTGAGACTTATCAAATACATGAAATTGAGCTCAAGTAGCCCACCCCTCCAATAATTTCTAAATTTAATATGCTTATTGCAATATCTTTAAACATCATCACTTTATTACATGCCAAACTTATCCAATGTTTAGCTGTAAAAGATATCAGTTGAACATTGGTGAAGGTAACTTTAGTGCATATGAAGTCAAGGAATATCAGTTGTATAATCAACGGATTGCAATATCTATCACTGTGAAAGTAGTCAAATCTCGTAATACAATACTTGCAGGAATAGATGATATTTTTCTTGAGAATATACTTCCACAACAGAAACAAGGTAAATCACAATATAATCTAAAATTTGCATACTAGGTTTGATGGATGTTAACACCTTTACTTAGAATCTTCAATAGAAAAGATAACCTAAGGAGCGTTTACATTTAAAGTTTTAGCATAATTTCTAAAGTTTATCACAGAAAATTAACAGCGAAAATTCCATAATGAAAGCATTCAGTAGGTGATTGAAAGTTCAAATGATGTCACATTTTTAAGAAAATTACTCAAGTTATCAAGTGTTCTAAGCCCCTTATATCGAGCAAAGCTCGAGGAAGAACACCTCCAATAATCTAAGTTACCGAAACGTTTTGGATACGGGAGCGGGAGCGGGGTATCCGATACGCGGAAACGGCAAATTTTTTTTTGACCCCGGATACGGCGTAGGATACGGCAGTACAAAAACTATATAAAAATTAAAAAATATATAAATCTCAACCTTCTAAATAGGAATTTAATTATAAACCACATATTATGTATATGAAAAACAAGATAAAAGACAAGTTATACTATTAACTATAAATTTATAATAATGTACAGTATATACAAAACGAATAAAATTAAATTCAGAAGATTCTTTCTGAAGATTGCAAGAAGTTGCTTGGTACAAAAAGGTGCAAAAATGGATTTTATGAAAATAAGAAAAATATCGCCATCAATGCATAGAGCTCGAGAAAATATACACTTTTAGAGAAAACGACACCTGCAACGGAGCCACAGAATGAAAGTTATGGCTCATCCAAGTTTTTGCTGCTACATCTTCCCGGACCCTTTCCAAAAATGGCAAATTTTTTTCCATACTTGCGTTTTTTCAACCGAAAATCCAAAAACGGAAAAAATTGCCAAAATAGGAAAAAAACTAAATCGCGCCAAAAAAGGAAAAAAACGAAATCGCGCCAAAAAATTACACGCGGGAGCGGCTAGGGAGCGGGCCAGCGCTGTGGAAACGCCCGGAAATCGCGCCAAAAATTACACGCGGGAGCGGCCGGGAGCGGGCGGTTGGCTGTGAAACGCCGGGTGCGGCTGCGCCTGCACTACACGGCGTTTCACACAAGCCGCCCGCTCCCGCCGCTCCCGCTCCCGGCCTCCCTCCGCTCCCGCTCCCGGACGCTCCCGCTCCCGCTCCGGCCGCCTAAACCGGCGTTTCCGGTAACCTAGCCAATAATTGAAATCTATGAGTCCGTAGATCAAAGGTCTCATGAGCTGTAGGAACTACCCTACCACAGTCAATAATTTTATTCAAAATAATTTTAACCCTTCAAGAAAGTCCAAGTAAAAATAGGAAATGGCATGAGATGACCTCTTTCTACCAAAGGTTGTCCATTGCCACGATATTGATACCATGATAGGAAGAATCTAAATGAGAGATTATCATAGAAAATTGGAAAATCAACCATCTATATGGAAAGATTTCAAGTCACTTATTTTCTCTTTGACGCATGGCATGCCTATCTCAGAATATACTCAGTTCACCACCTCAAAATTTAGCGAAAAAAAAAAATTAGAGGTATGGAAGGACTTGGGAAAAATTGTCATTCACAATGCCCTTTATCGTACAATGCCCATGTTTGTCTGATTTACATTCCATATTTTTGGGATACATATCAAGACGATCTCTCTATTTAAGGATTCAACTTCGTGATTCGCATTTATAGAAAATCATACCTCAATGTTAACACTCAGGTTGTGACATCTTCGATGTCTATTATCATCTGCATTGATAGTAATTCATAGTCTTCTACAACAGGGAATTCCATTGAGTAAGCATCTTAAGTAGAGATTATCGTAACAAGTTGGAATAGTAACTCTTGGATATGGAAAGATGCCAGCACACTTTCAAATGTCATTAATAGTTATCTTAAAAGCACACGGCCGGCCAATCTATGAATATACTTGTGCTCTTAATCTTAGATTTTAGGGGGAGAAAAAGATAAAACTTCTATAGCCAGAGGACACGAAAGCATACATTTTCATTCACAATCACCTTCATCCTACAATATCCCTGGCTGTGCTTTGATTTACAATCCATATTCTTTGGATCAAGTTGAGGTCTTCATTTACAAACATGTACAAGGTGGCTTACATTGTCACCTACTATTTTCCCAAAGTTTCAATTTTGTGATTCGCATTGAAGGTGTGAATCATACCTCAATTATTTCAAGGTTCCAAGGAGATTCATTTTCAGTGACCACCTGGTGTAAAAATTCGTAAAAAGAGGAGATGTCCCTAAATGTCGGATTTGTTGTATAAGGCATCAAGGATGCCATGGCATCCCCTAGATGGTTGAGGGATGTCACGGCCATGTCACAAAGATCCCCGACATCTTTTTGAAAAAACAACGGTTATTTTTAAAGAATATAGTAAAAAACATAAAAGTTAAAACCCTAACCCTAACAATTGTAAAATAAACCCCTAAATTACATTTGTCGATCATATTCAAAAAACTTGCAAAGAGAAGAAGAAAATAATAGGACATGAGCAAGAGTGTTTCCAGATTTCAGCTTGCATTGACATGAACCAGGTGTTGATCCCAATTTCCAATCTTTCCTTTGTGTTTTGGTTACATTTCAAGGTTGTAATTTTGTTTCTTATTCTTTTTTTTTCAAAACGTGTTATGGCATATGCCTATGGATTCATGGAGTCATGGATTCAACACATTCAGCTAATTGGTTCAATGTGGATCAATGAAATCCCATTTAATTTATTTGGTTTAGATTTTAATTTTAAATGTAAAAGAAAATTAGCTTAACCATTACATTCAATGTTTTGTTTATTTGCCCTAATTCATTTGCTGTTTCTTTTTTAATTTTGCATTTGCAATAGGTTTACAACCGTCATCTTTATTTTTGTACATTTGTAACATGTCAAAAAGGCTTACTTTTTAAGGTTTCTTGCTCTAAGATTTCAAAGTGCTGTTTTTCCCGCCCTAAAATAGTTATTTTTAGTTAATATGTTTGTTTATTAAAATATTTCTTGTTTTCCTTTTTTGAAGTGCCAAGGTGAGTTTTGAAAGTGATCATGAAACGGATTTTTATATATTTGATGAGATGGATACGAGGGGACCAAAGGAGAAAGGGAAGGTGCAACACAGACTGGAAATTTGATTGTGATTACCCCTAAGTTGGATGGTGATATACTATTAAGGAAATCACAAGGATGTAGTCCCGATTTCAGATATATAGAGGTTGGCCATCCAAAAGGTTGGTCCTTCCAAGATGGTATAAGTAGTCATGGATCAACTTAAGGGTGCAAGTTAACAAGTATTCATCAACGAAGGGACATCAGAATAATGGATTTGGTCAAAGAGGTAGTCATCAATGTCAGGGAGTTGCAAATGATCATTTGCAACGACCACACATCACTTGCTTTTTTCCAAACCTTTTTAGGATGTAATTCCTCAAGCCACTAGACACCCACTTTGCATCCTACTACATTTTATTTGAGAGGATGCCTGCGTTGCAAAGAGCCCCTAGAACTTATGATCAGACTTGGTAAGACAAGTCTAAGACAAAGCAAGGGAAATGGAAGGAGGTGGTGATGAGAGACATATTGGGCAGATGTGAGATACATGACATCTATCATATCTTCAATTTTCAATGTCATAAAATATGGGAATTCTAACAACCCCAAACTAGGGCAAATATATGAGTGCATTAATAGCATGCTTGGCTAGATGAAGCCTAATATTCAATAGAGGAAGCCAGCCCTAGAGTTCTACCCTCAACATGTTCAGCACATGATTCAAAGTGGAGGCAAAGATGTTTAACACCCCCTTACACATGATTGCGTATGCAGTTAATCTGAAATGGTATGTGAAGAGGCCTAGTAGAGTTGTCTTCTTTGATGAT
The DNA here is from genome assembly GCA_018340775.1 of Taxus wallichiana var. yunnanensis. Taxonomy (NCBI): domain Eukaryota; kingdom Viridiplantae; phylum Streptophyta; class Pinopsida; order Cupressales; family Taxaceae; genus Taxus; species Taxus wallichiana. The sequence goes on from CM031235.1 coordinate 705,617,302, forward strand.
GAGGTGAGAAATCGATGAAGGCCCTAAGAAAAATGTATAGTCCAAAGGAAGCTTCAAAAGTCACAATTGAGTCTGAACTTGATGGCTACAAGACTTCAACTAGGATAAATAGGTTCACATAAGCATGGGACAAGTAAATGAGTTGGTGGCCACTATGTGTGCCTCCACAATTTTTGCACACACTTTTCATTCGCCTATCTTTCCCAAGTGTCCAGCTTACTCCCTTGTTCATTGGATCTAGTTTTTAAAAGGAACAAACTTGTCTCAAAGAGATCAAAGACACTTCTTGCTGAACCTAATGTCTTGCGTCTCATGGATTGCAAGACACTTAAGGATAAGGAGAGCCCATATTACGGTGGGAGGTAGAGCTTGAGGGGTCAAGTCACGTTGATAAGGACTAGGAAGTGCAATCAATATTCGTTAGGGTAAACTTACAGGAGGGAGATGTGTCCAAGATGATTAATGGTTCCCAAGATTTCCGAGACATGGTGACCCTGATTTCTAAGTTGTTGATTATGTTTTTTTGTTTTGGGCCTTAGCATGTTGACTCTTCTCACCTACGGTTTTGACAATGTGCTTTATAATTTTATGTAATGAAAATCATAATTCAATTCAAGAGTGATTATTGTAGCATGGTTTTCTTTAGTAATTTATTGTTTTAAATTTTAGTTTGTTTTAAGTTTTTTTTTCAAGTTTTTAGTTTATTAAATTAATTGACATCCTCAAGACATGTGGAACATTACTTATTTCTTAAAACTCTTAATGTGTACTCGCTACAACACAACTTTAGAGTTCGCCATCAACAATAATTGTGAATCATGGTATTCTATGACAAGGAAAATTATACTACAATTGTTATTTAATGCCACATAACTTTGACAATATCCTCACATAACCTTGCAAAAATTGTGATATGTTGTTTAAATCATAATAAATAGAAAAAAAGTCCCAAGAAAATTTAATCGACTACAAGAAATACTCAAAAGGGTGAGAAGCATAGTTCCCAACTAGGCTAAATCCAATTCGATGAAATAATTAGCAACTACCAAATTAATCCAGTCCAATTCCAGTTTTTTAATATTAAAAAATTTAAAAGATAAAAAAATTTAAAAACGGTCATGAACCTTAAACAATATTATATATATGATATGACGAGCACAAACGAAGAGCTGCGAGTTCAATCTTTACAAGGTTCAAATTGAACCCACCATCTTAGTTCTGCTCAGTGCAGTGTCTTCATGTTTGTGGTTGCACATTTTAAAAAAACATGAGATTGACTAATTGGGGTTCATTTTTTTATGCAAACGACATCCCCTTCAATGTTGTTTGAAATCTGCATACAAAAGCTATTGTAGATGGAATTGCAAATTTTGGAAAAGGTTGCACCATAGTTTAAAAAATCATTATCGGCAATTACTCGGCAGGGCAAATTTTGAGACGAAAATCGGCAATCGGCAATTTCCCGATAATTTATTGGCATTAATCGTCAACTTTATCACTACTTTAAAAAACTTTTAAATTCATAAAATAAACTTAAATTAAATGCAAAACATGATTTTCAAAACCCTACTTGGGGGCAAAAATCGAAGTCAAATCGTAAAGGAGAAATTGCTGAAAATGCTTTGAAATGAGGTCCTTTCTTTTCAGTTTTTATTTTTATACCTTGAATAGCAATTTTCAAGGTGGTTTTTGGCGATTTTTAACAAGTTTTATTGCCATAAATGGCTGATTAATCGATAGAAAGAAATCGTGATTTTTCAAAAGATTTATCGTTTTGCTATGTCTCGCGCGATTAATCACAATTTATCGCCGATTAATCACGAATTATCGCCGATAAATCGCAATTTTTAAAACAAAGAGTCGCACAATGTTTTCTTTTCAAAACCTAAGAACTAGCTTGCTAGAAGAGGAAGGAGATATCCATAACTAACGAACGAGATAAAATAAAAAAGAATAAGAGAAAATTAGGTTGCACTATAGTAAGTGATGGTTGGTCCGATACAAAGTAAAAGCCCTCCTAATCATTTTGGCACTATGCCCAAAAGGTGTTATGTTTATCAAATCAATAGATACGAGCAAAGAGATGAAAATTGGAAAAAAAAAAAAATCAAATGCATTCAATCCACCATTCTCGTAAACGAGAGAACATGTTGTCCGTGTTATTACGTATAATACAACGAATTGTAAAGTAGCAGAAGTGATATTCTTATGGATAAGTTTCCTCGCTTATTTTGGACCCCATGTGCAACTCGTGTTTTGGATCTTTTGCTTGAAGATCTAGCAAATATGGAGTGGATAAATAGTGTTATCAAAGAAGGGAAACAAATTTCAAAGTTTATACTTAATTTCCACTTGACTTTGAGCTTATATCGCTTATTTGCAATATGTGAACTTCTTTCCATTGTTGGAATAAGGTTTGCATCTAATTTTATCGCTTTGTAAAGGGAGGTAAAGAAGAGGTTAACTCGAAAAAAGTTGTGGTTGGTTAAGAATGGGCACAATTTAAGTTTTCTCGAGAAAATTCTTGCAAAGATATTGAGAGAATTATCCTAGGAAGTTCATTTTGGAAAGGTGTTGAGAGAAGGCCCTAAAGGTGTTTGAGTCGAGTTGTCTAGTTGTTGAGATTGGTTGATGGTATGAAATCTTGCATTAGCTTTGTTTATGAAGGCGTGTATCAAGTAAAAGAACAAATTAAAACATTACAAACAGATAATGTCTAAGAAGTTCAACATGTATGGGTCTTTGTGGACATCCGATGAAATATGAGATAATGTCTAAGAAGTTCAACATGTATGGGTCATTGTGGACATCCGATGAAATATGTTACATTGTTCTATAGATGCAACAAGCTGCTATCTAAATCCTAAGCTTATAGAAGTGGATCATGATGCGAGATGAGGAGGTAGAGAATGGTATGTTGGAAACAATATATACGTTGCTCTATGACTATGATCCTTAATTATGGTGGCAAACTTATGGGTTTTCTACTTGAGCTAAAAAACTTTTCATGTGTGTCCACAAATATCGGTGTGTCAAGATTTCCGCATTCAAAAGAAATTGGAGTCGCATGATTTGATACACACTAGCAAGAGGAATCAACTAGGGGCAAAAAAACTCTTAGATCTTATGTTTGCCCACAACAATTTACGTTTCCTTGAGAACAAAATTGCAAAAGATGGCAATTCTTACCTTGGAGAACCATCCTTCAAGGAGTTGTAAAAAAATCTTAACAATGTTGATGAGCATGATAGAGGATTAGATGATGGAGTCGATGCTAGTTTTGATTTTGGAGCAGGTTTTGAAAGATCCCCAATGGGTCTCCCTTATACTCCAATGAATTTTAAATCAAATAAAAACAGCAAATACAGATTTATGGATGTTATGGCAATTACCCTAATGCAGATCTGGATTTATTTGAGAAAATGCGACTAGGGTTTAAGATAGATCTTAATGCAAATGACACCCAAAAGTTATATTTTCGATTTCAAATGATTACCCAAATATTTAGAAACTGAATCATGAAAAAAACTGAATTTATTGCAGCCAAACAACCCAGAAATCAGATCTGAAGTCTGCTTAATATTCTGCCTGAAAACCTTCAAAATATACTTCAGAAAATGATGAAAATACAGCGATTTGGTTTACCATATTATGGAGAATATTTGACAAATATTTTTGAGGGAAATACCTCTGAAATTGCTGCCACAACTACCCACAACAGATCGATCCAACTGCTGCTCAAAAACCACTGAAAATACCTTCAAAAACTCTTCACAAACACTGCTGAAATGAACCTGGAAATCTGATTAACAACGCTGGAAATTTCTGAGTGAAATCCCCTCTCAATCCCTTGGGGTTTTCGTCCACAAGAGGTAGAATTCACAAGGGTTTTCGTCCCTGGAATTTCTGATAAAAGCAAGAGCTCTTAACAATGCAAAATCTGATAATAAAAATCTGGATTGATAAAATGATCATATGATGTCCCTCCTCTAAGTCGACCCTTCCTTTTAAAGGGAAAATTGGCCCAAAGGGACCTCCAACTCAACCAATCACAACAAGTGATTTCTTCTAGACATGTGCCCCAAATTTTCCTTAGACTAGGTCGCATTTTCTTGGGAGGAGTAATAATTTTTATTCTTTCAAAACTCCATTCTTCCTCCTTTGTCCAAGTCACATTTTTCTAAGGAAGCTAATGTCACATTTCCCTATTTTCCCATTACATGGACAAGTCGTACCTCCCTATGGTAAATACAATTAAAAATAATTGTATTTTTACATTTGACTCTTTTATTTTATTAATAAGCTTATTATTTATTATATGTGCAACTTATAATATTTTATTTTAATATTTGCACAATATAATAAAATAATAAAACTTAGTCACCCTTGACACATCCTTTGGCCGTCGGGTAGACAAAAAGGACCAAAGGTCTTCAATGAGATCTATTCGAAAAGAGGGACATTACATTTTGATGTTGAAGCGGGTTTTGATGTTGTAGGATGTTTGAAACTTTTAAATTTCATTTTAATGTTGAGCTTGAGCTCTAAAATATAAATATTTCACTCTAGTTTATTATTATTCGAATTTCAAACTCTTACGGGTTTTTCAATCATACAAGCTTTGATTTTATAATCACTATATACCTAACCTGATTTTCCCAAACTCTTTTGGGCATTCCAGATTTTTTTGCCCTTCCAAACGGATCCAAATTTTCCAACTTCATAACTATGGTGAGAAGCCCAAAGTGGTGGAATAACTTTGAGATTAAAAAATTCATAAAGATTCGGAGAACTACGTGGAGGAAACTGATACCAATCAAATAATATTTTGGGAGAAAGTCCTTGGGACAAACTTGATGTTTCCTCTAACTAATGTATAATCAAATCCTGGGTTATGATTCAAACCTGATTACAAGTAATGAAAAATGATTTCTTGTACAATCTATCATTTTTCAAGAATAGAAAAATTAAAGATTAAAAATCACTTTAGTACTTAAAAGAAAGATTTTAAGGCATTTTTTAATATTAAAATGCAAAGGAATCCACAAAAGAGGAGGAAAGTTCCTCTAGAGTCACAGAGGAACCCTTGAAGTAGTCATCATCTGATTGTGGGATAAAGGAAAAGCTATACAGACTGAGGAAAATTAATGGATAAAACTCCAGCATTGATGATTGAGAACCATGCCCCTTCCTCTTCCAAGGAACAGTTAGGAGTCAAAAGTTCCCTGGTTCTGAAACTATACCTGCAGAAAGGAGAGTAAACAAAAATGTGACCAAGAATCTGGTATATTTTGGCAGTAAGCCCACTAACAGAAAGATGCAAACAAATATCATAATATTCTTCTTGGGTTAATTTTTCTTCAGGCCTTTCCCTTGAATTTGCATGTTTGCAGCCTTCAGTCTAGTATGATGTGCAGATTATTTTTCTGTTAAAATAATGCAGGATTTTTGGAAATAAAAAAATGCCATCTCCAGAATGATATTTTATCTCTTAAAACTATGTCAGTGGATAGAATGTGACTCGATAGTAGATAGCTCTTGATACTAAACCCCATAATCCAATTAAATTTCTCGCGGAGGCACATATGTTGCTTATGAAAAAGCGAAGCCTTAAAACATCAAGTCATACAAACATAAGCTCGCTAAGCTAGGGACTGAATATGCAACCTTCACTGCCCAAAATTGTGTTCAACCCATCTACGACTTAAAAAGGTTGGCAAAGACGTTTGATAAATGGACAAAGCATTGGGACCTCTACAAAAATTTGACATAAAACATATTTTAACAACTTAAAATAAAACAACCTAACTAAAATCACTAAAAAAATTGGAACAACATAAAAATGTGATATAACAAGAATATTTTAAACCCCGAACTAGAGCCTCCCTACCTACACACATCAAATAATCAACCTCAGAGTAAATCATGATTGCAAACCAACTCACATGAACTACACGGTGAAATTGGTAGATTGACCCACCTACAAACACTTTGGGAACAAGGAGTCTGTAAGATTTGTAACTACAATATAATATTAGGTGATCATAACCTAGTACATGAAATCTTAAATCAATACAATTAAACAAAGTTTTTGGTGAACTTATTTTGAAACTAAAAACCCATAGAAACATTCTTCTCAACAGGTAAACACTCGCTCAACTTGTACGCCATTTTTGTCTAAAGGAATTATAGTTTAGAGGCTTCTTCAATTCCAAGTTCTTTAGTGAGTTAACACAGCACATTCCAAGATGGTATGAGAAACAATTTTCTAAATATTCATCCTGTTTCATGGAACTATGTCCACAAAGACAAGGTTGTATCTTTCCGAGATAATATCAAAGTTCCACATTATTTTGTAAGATTATATTCTTGTTTGGCATTAGTTTGTTGAAATAAGAGAAGTATAGTACGTTAGAAATAGGTCAGCAATTGATCAAAGGGACAGTACTGTTCATTTCTAGAATAGCTTAAATTTGTTTAAATTCTGAAAGCCACTGATAAATGTTGAGAATTCATCTTCAAGGCATTCTAACAATAAGGCTAAGCCAATTGAAGAATAATTGAAAGAATTTTTACTTGATGGAAAATTTTAATGTCTTCTATTTTGTAACATACATTTAATGCAGGAGCATGACATATGCTACAATAAGCAAAGGACAAATACCTACACTGAGAAAATGCAAACCCCCATTCTCCTAATATCTATTACCAACCATAAATCTAGATTTGGTGCAGTCGAGACCAAAGCTACCAAAATTAATGCATAAGCGCAAGAACAATTAAGGCATTGAATGATGATATACTGACAAACATACAACAATAGAGCACATTTTAAAGTATAACCATGAATCAATAAGCTGCTTGAAATGCATCTAGGGAAATTCCTAGTTTTAGAACCCTGTTTGATCAAGTCGATTGGAAAATGTTTTCTACCACTTATATTTTCAGTCCTAAATAACCTTATCATTCAAAAGCTGTTCTATTTCATTTTTTTAATGTTTGACTTTTCTACTCCCTAAAACCGAACCCTAAACACTAAATGAATAAAATAATACACCCTCTCCCCCACAAAAAGTTATAAAAAGCACCCACCCCTCTCATTTGAAATCACACAAACAATTTCATTGTCTTTTTGCAAGTGAATGAGCAAAGAGCCAAAGAAGAGTTGTGAAGAGCTTAGTGGAGGCAAAGATTGGAAGGAGGTTTTGCAAAGAGCTTAGAGGAGGCAAAGATTTGAAGGAGGGGCAGCGATTGCTTCTATTGTTTGGAGTCCATCATTGCAAGGAGGAGAACTTAGAAGGAGAAGAAGCCATTGTTGAGACTTGAGAGGAAGAGATTGTTTTAAAATTTTAGAGGCAACCAGGATCTACGATTCTACACTACACTCTACAGGTATACCGTATTTTAATTTTATTTTTATTTTTAATTCATCCTTTCGTTTTATTTTTTTACGGTTATTTATTTATTTATTATGTTGCATTTTTTTAAAATTTTATAATTTAAACACATCCTAAATCTGTGTATGCTCTCACCTCGCGCCTTTATGGCGATCTTGGTGATCAAAAACAGATTAGGATGGCATAGTTTAGGGTTATTTAATTTATTAATTGGTAAAAAATCATTTTTTTATTTTAAATGCATTGTTCAATGTTAATGTATTTGTTTTTTTTTTTTAGCTTCCTAAATCTGTGTATGCTCTCACCTCGCGCCTTTATGGCGATCTTGGTGATCAAAAACAGATTAGGATGGCATAGTTTAGGTTATTTAATTTATTAATTGGTAAAAAATCATTTTTTAATTTTAAATGCATTGTTCAATGTTAATGTATTTGTTTTTTTTTTTTTTTTTAGCTTCCTAAATTTGTGTATGCTCTCACCTCGCGCCTTTATGGCGATCTTGGTGATCAAAAATAGATTAGGATGACATAACTAATTAGTAATTTATTTATGTTAAGGCAAATTGTGTTTTAATTTTTTAAACATCCTAAACCTGTGTATGCTCTCACCTCGCGCCTTTATGGCGATCTTGGTGATCAAAAACAGATTAGGATGACATAACTAATTTATTTATGTTAAGGCAAAATGTTTTTTAAACATCCTAAACTTGTGTATGCTCTCACCTCGCGCCTTTATGGCGATCTTGGTGATCAAAAATGTTAAGGCAAAATGTTTTTAATTTTTTAAACATCCTAACTCTGTGTATGCTCTCACCTCGCGCCGTTATGGTGATCTTGGTGATCAAAAACAGATTAGGATGGCATCAAGTTCTGCTTCGGGTGGAGTGCAAGGCCAAGCTGAAAACACATCAGTTCCTATGAGACATGATCCTAATTCCCCTCTTTGGAGACATGTGACAATGGTAGACAACATTGTTGGTGGTGGGTGTCGGGTATGGATATGTCATGGTTGCCAAGCTCAATATGATCCTCATATAGTCGAGTGAAAATCCATTTGACTCGTGTTGAGGTGTGGGGATAAAGAGGTGCCCAAAAATATCAAATGAAAAAATGGCAGAGTACCTAAGAGAGCAAGAGGAGGCTGATAAACAAGCTGAAAGAAATAGAACTAGAACAATTCCTTCGCAAAGAAGGCCTTCATCACTACCACCCACACCTAGACCTACTTCTCATCCTTTCATTCAAACTCAAAGTCAACCATTTGATGAAGAGAGTCCAGAGAGCTCACGAAAAAGGCCAAAAGGAGCATTGGAGAAAGCATTTAATATTGAAAAGAGGGAGGTTGTTGATGAGGTTGTTGCTCGATGCATTTATGCATGTGGGCTGCCCTTTAATGTATTGAGATCTCCATATTGGCATCAAATGGTGAAGGGTATCAATGAAGCTCCACAAGGGTACAAATCCCCAAGTTACGAAAAAGTTCGAACCACACTCTTGGGAAAGGAAGTGGAACACATTCACAAGACTTTGCAGCCAATCAGAGACTCATGGAAGGAAATAGGGTTTCCATCATTTCAGATGGATGGAAAGATGCTAGAAATAGACCCCTCATAAATGTTGTTGCAGTATGCCCTAAAGGGGCAATGTTCCTTAAAGCCATTGACTGTGAAGGGCAAGTCAAGGATGCACAATTTATTGCTGACATTTTAATAGAGGCAATTGAGTCTGCGGGCCCCATAATGTTGTCCAAGTCATCACGACAACGCTAAAAATTGTAAAGCAAAGCAGAATGATCATGAGGGTAGATATGAGCACATTTTTCGACCCTCAGGTGCTGTCCACTCCTTAACTTGATGCTCCAAAAGATTGGGAAAATCCCATGGATTGAGCAAATTTATTCTGAGGCAAATGACATTCAAATGTTTATCACAAACCATCATATGTCACAAGCCATTTTTAGGAAATTCTCAAGGTTAGAGTTGTGAAGGTTGCAGAAACTAGATTTGCCTCTCACACGCTTGTTTTGAGACGGCTTGTGAAGGTGAGAGAGGCTTTAAGCAGTATGGTGATCAGCAGTGTTTGGTCAAGTGTGGAGGCAACAAATACAGAGAAAGCTACAAGGGTAAAATCATGGGTCCTCGATGAGGATCAGTGGGCCAAGGTTGAGTACTTGTTGAGTTTTACAGTAACCCATTCTCTCCATGATCCGATATGTAGATACCGATGAAGCATGCTTGGGAGAGATATATGATGGCATAGATTCCATGCTTGAGCGTATCGTAGATATAATACAAAAAAAAAAAGGTCTAGATCCGTAAGAGACCTTCTACGGTGAGGTGAGGTCAAGATCTGGGTCATGAAGAGGTGGAATAAAATGACCACCCCATTACATCTCCTTGCTTATGCACTGACCCCAAAGTACTATAGCTCTGATGTACTTGGGCTACCAAACAGGCAAGCACCATTTTCTGACTCCGAAGTTGGAAATGGAACCAGGGCAACATTCAGAAGAATTTTTCCTGATCCATCTATAGCCAGTGTGGTCAGAAGTGAAATGGGCATGTTTACTGGTTCAGAAGGCAACATGGGATCGATTGAGGCTCTTTTCGACAAGAGTAGCTTGACTCCAACCACATGGTGGCGTGTACATGGCCATGATGCCAAGTACTTACGTCCTATTGCTATAAAAGTTCTTTCACAGGTATAACATTTATAAATTTTAAAATTTAGAATCATTTCGAATATTTTAAATTTTATTAAGTTAGAACTTAGGATACTAACTTGTCTTTGAATTTCAATTTTCTAACTTTGTTGTAATAGGTGGCTAGTAATTCTTCCGCAGAGCGGAATTGGAGTACTTATAGCTTTATCCACTCAGCTAAAAGAAACAAGTTGGCATCTAAAAAGTTGAGGATTTGGTATATGTGCACTCCAATTTGCGCCTCTTGTCACACAAGTCTGAGGAGTATGCTAAAGGGCCTCACAAACTTTGGGATCTTATTCCAGAGACCACAGACTTGGATGCCTCCGTAGCCACGCTTGCCCAACTTTCATTATTTGATGGCGAAGATGACGCTCAAGGGAGTTCGCAAGGAGCGGAGAGTGGAGTTAATGAGAGTGGAGCTAGCGCAAGTGGCACACATGAACTTGATTTTGAGGAAAATCTAGATGATATATTCTAGATTTGTTTGTATTCCTATATCATATGTATGGCAGCCACATGAACAATGAAATCATAAATGTAAAATCTTAAGTATATTGTTTGTTTTGAAAATTTGAACATGGATCTAGTTACTAGTATATTTTTCAAATTTCAAGTTTTGTTCGTATTCATGTTAACATGATATTCGTATATCATATGTATGGCAGCCACATGATCAATAAAAATGCAAAGTCTTAAGTATATTGAATGTTTTGAACATTGATTCAAGTTTTGTATTACTATTTCAGTTTAGGCAAGTATCCTCGAGACAGTAAAATCTTTATCATACTGTACGAGTTAGCAAAATAATTATGATGGCACATTGTCCCAATTATTGATTTGAAACCTGCCACAAGATCTAATGGCAATGCATCCTGCCCAAGGAATCACATCAAAGCAGTTCCGATATGACAAAGAAGCATGACAAACAAGAATGAGTTCTCTTATAGAATGATTTTCACTATTACGAATGACCATAATGCAGTTTACCGTAATTTCCATGCAAGTTGTAACAAAGAAGGCATGATAGAACAACAATTCTTTTTACCGACAATAACCATGATGCAGTTTTTACATGTCCCATGTGACGAATAAGGGTGATAGAACAACAATGGTTTCTACGACAGAATGATTTTCACTGATAAAGATGATCATAAAACAGTTTTCCATTGTTTCCATGCAACAAAGGAGCGTGATTTAACAACAAAGAATTTTACTAACGATGACCATAACACAATTTATCACATATCCCATGCAACAAAGAAGTATGATAGAACAACGATTTCTGCTGTACAATCATTTTTACCACTAGGATGATTTTTCCACAGTTTCCATAATACAAAGTGAAAGAAGTATGATAGAACAGTGATTTTTACTACTGATACTGATCATACTGCAATTTTCCACACTTTCCATGCAACAAAGAAGCATCATAGAAGAACAATGATTTTTGCTATAGAGGATGATCTCATAATGAAATTTTCCAAAGTGGTGTGGAAGTCATAACATCGTCTTCTACAATGCGGGAGTCAAAAAATATTTAGTACATGCAGACTATCGCCATATATGACTTATATTAAGGATGCTAACATTCCAAGTTGTCTAAGTGTCATATTCAAGCTCATGCTTTAGTTTTAAGGACAATTCACAAGAAGAATGACTATTGACAGGAAGAAATTATCTAAGATTTTAATGACTACACTTTTCTATTTGTGTTTGTTCCACTTATATTATTGTCCATCACTAGAGATATCTACCACCTCAAGACTAACCCACACAATATGCCATGATAGATATAAGAAAACCAACAAATAATGTTCTACCTATCTGATCACATTCACCAATTTTCATTGATAGCAATCAAAAGTTGGTGATTTTATAATCTTAATGAAAATTCTGGAACATTCGAAAATTAAACATAGTTACCTAAGACTCCGGATGGCGCGACGGGTTTCGGGATGGCAATTTTTAAAAAAATTGGGGATGGCAGGGGACAGCAAGGGGACGGTTCATAAAAAATATATAAAAATATATATAATTTTAATTTTACAAATATAACATGAATAATTCAATAAACTAAGACTTAAAATTGAAAGTTTGAAGATTGAAACCATTAATGGTTAGGGAAGCCTAAAACTAATTTAAACAAGGCCAACAAACAATATTAATTATCATTTATCAACAACAGTAGTTCAGTGCTTTTTAAGGATCCACCCAAGTTTTGATTTAGAGCTAAAAATTAAAACAAGAATTAAATAAGATTAGTTTGTTAAGTGAATTGTTTAGCTGATTATTCAGAACATTGGGACCCTGTGTTTGTAAGCAGATGATGGAGCCTAGCTGATTGATTTGGGAAGCCTACAACTAGTTTAAACAAGGCCAACAAACAGTATGAATGGACCATTTACAAACTGAATTGTCTTCTCACGGTTTGTCTTCCTTTTCCTTGGTAAGTGAAGCCTGTGGTGTGGCTGATTAATTGGGGGAAATGCAACTGATTTCCATGACAGCATTCAGAATTGAGAGTTGAAACAACTTCAAAACTTTCGCTGAGCTAAAAAATAGTTAAATATTATTCTCCAATCACTCTAAAACCGAAATTCGACATGTTTTAGTGTTAAAAACGCAGATTTCGTTGGGGACGTCCCCAACGAAGTCCCCAAAGTCCCTTTGCACCTGGGACGTCCCGGGTGCATTCCTGGTTTGTGGGGGACGCCCCCTTTTTTTCTGGAAATTAGGGATGGCGGGGAAACGTCCCGTCCCCGTCCCCAAGTCCTCGGAATGTCCTGGACATCCGGGACGTGAGGAAAAGGGCCGGGACACATCCCCGCGTAACACTGAAATTAAATCAATTTATAAAACACTTTTTATAGCAAGATAAAAATAGCCCAATATCAGATAAGCCAATACCTTGATTCACAGCCATAGTGCCTTGAGAACTAAATGCCCTTGCATGGACATTAAGTTACAAGATGTAAGAACGGTGTGTTTAGGTTCAGCATCAAATCCCTTCTTAACCTCCCAGGACACATTCCACCACCAGAAATACAAACCCAATAAAACCCCCAAAACACAAGAATATTGAAGTTTTTAGAGGAAATTATTGCCATTTCATTTGGCCTGCAAATCTGAATTGCAAGCCATAGTCTAATCCATTGCTATTCCGAGTTCCCAAGTTATTGGGAATAAAAGATATTCTTCTCTAATGTAAAAGGCACTCACCAAATCAGGCATAGCTTTTACATATTTTAATAAAATGCTTAATCATAAATGTTTATATGGGAGTCTGCTATTTTTTATGATAGGTGGTGCTTCCAACACTTCTACTCCAATAACAATAACCTTTGACGGGCCCTCTAAGTTCCTCATTCAGCTCAATACCATTGATGAGTCAAAAGACCACTTCCTCCCCAAACTATCATTTCACCTACATGTGAAAATATATAGTCAAAAATAAAATAACTAATCGTGCCTCCAATTTTATACTTTGTACCTGCCTCAAGAACTTTTTGAAGTCCGGTGTTATGCAGGAACACGTCTCTAAGATTGTTGTGGCATCTTGAACATTTCAAGGACATTGGGACTTGGAAGGGATATCCCCAACAAAAAATTTAAAAATTGAAATTTATTTGACACTTTTACCATAAAAAAGCTGTTATTTTTACAAAAACATTGAACCCTAATCCCAAAAGTACCCTTACAACCACGGTTACAGGATATGGTACCCCTAGAGCTAGAGTGCATGTATCTGCAAGCCAGATACGGGTATGGTGCAGCTTGGATACAGTTCGGATATTGTACCCAGCCATATCCAAGTACAAACCTGTAAGTGGATTGTATCGAGATACACCCGAATACCATATGCAGGCCAATTATAATCGCTTTACGATTTAGAAGTTTAAAAAATTAACCAAAAAAACCTTTCAAAAGCATATTTACCATGTTCTTATGAAGATGATGAAATTTGGGTCTGAACTGTACTTCTCGGCATGACCGAACAAGTTCAGTCGAACATTACCTTTTATTTTGTTAATTAAAATGTATTAAATTAAAAAAATTCAACCTAAAACAAAAACAAACAAGAAACACTAATACCTAAAGATGAAAACCAAAAACTGTGTAAATACTATATTCATTTTTTTATGTGTAATTGGTTTTTCTTTACAAATGTCATATACGTATTATATATATATATATATATATATATCTGTAAATTTTCATAACTGAACCGAACTTTTTGCAAAATTCTGAAATTCCAACCTTTTTCCCCTTCAACTACCCAAACTTTTCGATCATGGTAACCATGTTCAAAAGGCTAAAACAGTGCTTAAAAACTGCATATGACCTTTTTGCCTTTTATAATGCATTTTAGCAGCAACACTTGGGGACGTGGAGACAAGAGTATTGATTCGCTCTTTTACTTCAAACTTTCACATTGGTTGTGCTCAAACTGCAATTCTTTTGATATGTTTTCTTTGGCCTACTCTATGTCTTTTCTTTCATTTCCTCTATTTTATGTTGGCCTACACAACCCACAAATTTTATGTTATTTTATCCGTTGATTACTAAACTTCCTACCTTTCCCGTGGGCTGGGAATCTGAAAATTGCATGCAATTTTAATCTAATATATAAATGAAATTAAAATATGTATAGAAACTGCCCAACCGACCCAACTACCCAGCCCTACCCCCGAGGCTCTTTGCTCGCCCCTAAGGAATGTAGCATGTGTTCTAGTTAGGAATAGTTGAGATGAGAATGTGGAACTGGGAATCAGTTGGTGCTTGTTCAAAGGGTTGGGAAGTCAAAGTCTTACTCAAGCTATGCCGGATACCATTGCAAAGAATTGATCTGATGAACACTCAATCAGGTGACGACAGCCAAATAGTTCAAGATGGGCCCATCAATCAAATAAAGCATCATTCTATGTAAAACACATAAAACTTCAATCAATCTATCAAATGATCAATCAATAATACTATATTATATGTGTGTGTGTTGTGTCCATATCGGGGGCCTTAAACATTAGCCATATCCGTATCTACAACCACATCCATGCAATTCTTCTTAAAACGTTAAATAAACTTTTAAGCCCCTACATTTCATTGAATGAAATTAAAATATTTTAATTTTAATTTTTATATATTATTTAATGCTTTTGTAATGTCCCCTCTTTCCGAATGAGCTAGGGGCGAAGACCTTTGGCCCTTTTGTCTACCCGACGGCCAAGGAGGTTTCTAGGGTGACTAAGCTTTCTTATTTTATTATATTGTGCTATTGTTTTTAATATATATATATATATATATATATATATATATATTATGAATGCACATATAATAAATAATAAAGTTTATTAATAAAGTAAAAGGTCAATGTCAAAATACAATTAAAAATTAATTGTATAAAAAAGGAAAAAGTGCGACTAGCTTTTGGGACCCTAAATAGGGAAATGTGTCATTAGGCCCATGAGGGAAAAGTGCGACCAGCCTAGGGGAAAGAAAGAACATGATTGGCTGGGTGTGGAGGTGTTTATGGGCTGTTTTCCCTTTATAAGAGCAAGTCGACTTGCTTAGGAGGCATTCCAGATTTATATTATCAGCTTTTTGCATTGTTAAGAGCTCTTGCTTTTATCAGAGATTCCAAGGACGAAAACCCTTGTGGATTTCATCTCTTGTGGACAAAAACCCCAAGGGATTGAGAGGGGATTTCACTCAGAAATTTCCAGTGTGGTTAATCAGATTTCCGGGTTCATTTCAGCAGTGTAGGTGAAAAGTTTTGAAGGTATTTTCAGTGGTTTTTGATCAGCAGTTGGGTCGATCTATTGTGGACAGTTTGGCAGCGATTTCAGAGGTATTTTTCCTCAAAAATATTTGTCAAATATTCTCCGTAATACTGTAAAACAAATCGTTGTATTTGCATCATTTTCTGAAGTGTATTTTGAGGGTTTTCAGGCAGAATATTAGCAGACTTCAGATCTGATTTTCTGGGTTGTTTTGGCTGCAATAAATTCAGTTTTTGGCATGATTCAGTCTCTAAATATTTGGTTAATCATTTGAAATCAAAACTCTACTTTTGGGTGTCATTTGCATTAAGATCTATCCTAAACCCTAGTCGCATTTTTCAGATCTGCATTAGGGAATTTGTCATAACATCCATAAATCTGCATTTACTGTTTTTATTTAATTTAAAATTTCATTGGAGTATAAGGGAGACCCATTGGGGATCTTTCGGCCTTCAGCCCACTATCCCCAAAATCAAGGAGAGTTTTTGATATCTATGCAACCTTGTCCCTCAATCCGTCCCCCCATCCCTAAGACTTAGGTAACTATGTCTTTTTCTAACTATTTAGATACTAAATTTGTAATAAAACAAATACGCCTTACATATTTCTGATTCGGCATGCATAGACAACCTAACAATTGGCTTTAATCAAATGTGAACATTGATAGATTTCATTTTCATTTCACATCTCCAATGAAAAGAAGATATAAGGATACAATATTAGCAACATAGCAGTTAAATTTCAGTATTCTTGTTGTTCAAATCTGTTTCATGAAATCTATGTAACTGTTGTGTTTATTACTTCTAAGTTTTAACATGTGCTTCAACAATCTAAAGACGGTCTATTTTCTCAATAAACTATTTATAATACTTCCTCATATAGAATCCTCAAGGTCATGGCTGTAGAGTAGAACAAGGGTAGTATTATGACAACCCTCATCCCTTTTTTAAAGTTTGAGACATAGAAAATAGTTTAATTCAGTTCTTTACAATGTAGTTGTAATAACAATATTGATAGTATCATGACAACCCTCATTCATTTCTCTAAGTATGTGAGATGGAAAATTGTTTAGATTCAATTCTCTGCAATTTAGTGGCTTCTAAATGTAGTGATTCCAAAACGCATTTGACGAAATGCTTGGTCAATATAAAAACACAAAATATATATAAAACTAAATTCTAATCTATCAAAAATACTAAACTGCTTTATGTACATAAGTATCTCTAGCAAATCTTTAATCTCAGAAATTCTGAATTCTTAAGCAAAATTTTCTAATACTTCTAAACACAAGTGTGAGAACTTGAGCTAAAATTATAATTTATCCAAAAGCATTAACATTATGAATTGTACAATAAGGAAATCAATTTTACAATATGTTTTTCCAAGTTTCACATTTATTTATTGCCATAAGCCTGCAAAGACTGGTGAATTTTTTTAGGTTCTCGCTGGTTATAAAAAAAACAACATATTGAGACAATATTTAGAATTTCTCCAACCCAAATATAGTTCAATCCCAAACAATGCCATCTCATGCTTTGTTTATCACAACAAGATAATGTATGTCTCATAACTTCAAAATCAATGTTGACGAGTGCTAATAAATTATGCAATAGAAGTTTTCATACCTAGAGCAACTCCTACTCATAAAGGGTCTTCTTGGATTATCAATACAATGAAATACCTACTAAACCATTAGAACCCTAATACTGCATGGTTTAATAAACATCAATAAAAAGCTACATGAAATCCACATTATACGAAAAGCACAACAATTTAATGGCATATGGAAAGCACCTAAAAAGGCATAATATAACACAAATATTTATAATAGTCTCAAAAAAGGAATCATAAAATGAAATCTAAATTGCAAAATAACAAGATTATTAAAACCTTAATAAAATTCATTTTTGTATATAGGCAGAGAGCCATAAGCATTCCTCCTTGCAAGCAATGCTTTGAATCAAACTATATTTATTCATAAACAACATTTGGCACATCCGTCACTGAAACAGTGTTATCAATTTAGAAATTTAAATGCCATTCATGGAAAAGAAACACTATTAAATTTGCATTGAAGAAGCAGACAGACAAAATACAGGAAAAAAACAAATGTACCTTGATATCTATACAGTCTGATGGAGGCACTACAGCTAATGCATCTGGCTCTTCCTCCACACTGCCCACAAGTTAAACTCAGTCACATAGGAATTTGAGGTATTGTACTCCAAATGCTATAAAATACCATCATTGTCTTTACCAATTACCGCGTGTTAATAAAAAGGAAAATCTGAATTCAGAGGATATATGTAATCCCATGCATTCTATAATAAAGTGATGCTGATAAAGAAGGAAAAGTCCGCCAATGCATTATCATTGTAATACAAAAAAAAACTAAAAAAACATTAAAACATCAATCGAATTAAACAAAAATGAGGGGAAAATACTAAATTAGTCTACATTGAATTAAAATATAATAGCATAAGCAAATAATAATCTAATTTAAAGCTGTCTCGGCTTCATGTTATTGTTAAGAATGATCTGATAGGGCATTTTAGTTATTACATAAATGATATTGTTTTGATGTATGCAAATTTCGCCACATGGAACACCATTGGTATCTTACTATTTTTTACCATATTTATTTGTTTACACTGCCATAATACACACTTTTGAAATACCATGAAAGGGCATCCAGATCTAAGCTATCGAGTATGAAATAACTTGTACCCTACACTCTATCAGATCACTTGACCTAAAGCATACACTAAAAACAATCAAATCAAATGTGTACCAACAATTTCACGTGCTAGAAATTATCAATCACGTAATTGAACAACTGTTTTCCCTAAACCCCAGCAGTCAGTTCTAACCTTTTCGACATCAAATAAGTTTATTTCTTTTCATTCTGTTGCAAGTTTTCATTACATTCCCTTCTTTTCTTTCTTGATTGATTGCAAATGTTTAGCACTTATAGGTTCCTGACTCAGATGATTTCTAGGTCTATGTCAAATGCATCTTATGGATGATAAAGATAAACTGAAGCTGTCAGCACAAAGGAAGAAACATCAAGGAAATTAATAGTTTCAGAAAACCCCAGAATCCCAAAATACAAGCAGCTACTTGGAAGAAAAATATACTGCACTTTGGGATTTAAACATTCTTGAAATGCCAAAAATACTCGTCTTGGAAAAACCTGCATGACTATTTGCTCGGTGGATAAAACTTGTGATAGTCTACAGCAATATTGCATTAATGTTTCCAAAAATGCTTTTGTGAAAGCCATAGAAATTAGGTATGAGTACAAAAATTGAACTAGTGAGAACAAACATTAACAACAAAATTATCCAGATTCTTTCTATCACCTTCAGGAATTACTGTGATGTGCAGGCATTTTTAATTAAGATGAACTTTCAAATTACAGTAACTATCAGCAGTTCATTTTTATAGATGGGGTCTACCATGCCAGCCTAACACAATACAACACATTTCAAAACCAGTGATCAGAAAGATAGAAAAAGGGGAACAAATGAAGAATCTGTGCTCCAAACTATTTTCAAATATTCGCTAATAAACAAAATTAACCAAAAACACTGTGGCTGTTCTGGAAAAATAGACCACTATTGCACCAAGCTTGTTGAAGTAACTGAACAATAGGATATATAAAAATTCGGACAAGAAATTATTAAAGATTCTCTTTTTTTATTAATATTAAATCCTGGAAATTGTAAGTGGTTAGGCTCTGTGATTGTGGTCTCGGCCTTAGGTCCATGGCACTCTCCCCTTGGCCCTGTTATCACAAGGTTCTGCATCTTCAAGGAGCTGTTTACAAGGCTTCCATTAGCACAAATGGTGTGATTTGCTGCAAATCCCTAAGAGTTGTTGCCCTGGACATTAGCCTGCAAGACTGCAGGTATTAGCAACCTCATTGCTTCCTCTCTCAAGTACTAAAAGAGAATGTTTCACGCATAGATTTCTCTAGCACCTCTTGAATCTTGTTAAGCTCCAAATATCCATAATATAGACATAATGTAGAACATAACATAAATCAAATGTAAAGAGATGCTCCGTTGTCCAATTTAGCCTAATATTCAATATATTCAAAAATAGAAATACGCTTAAGATAGGCCAACGCCATACAATATTCCTTGAGGAAAATCTACACAAAATCTCCAAGTATGAGAACTCCACTTTGAAGGGGATAACATCTAATATTGTCCAACCCCAAAATGATCCTTGGTGCTTACTTCCAAATAATTATTATGACTCCCTATTTATAATATTTAATCTAATAACACTTGGATAGGGTGAATCATTAGCGCACACATTATCCAATACAAGTGACCATTTGTCCCATACAATGAACCATTAGCTATGTGTGCCACCTGTCAGTATGTACATAACCTACATGCATCTCACAATACCATGGGCTTAGGTGGATAATATTCTCCCTCCCCCATATTACATAATATTCCACCCCTTTGAGATGTTTCACCCACAAAACATAAGAAGAAACCAAGTAATGAGTGTTCCTCAACTCATTGCAAGCTTGTCACCATGCTCGATCATCCAACCACTCGTGTGATCTTGGTGGGAGATAGCTCTCCAAACCTAGTTCAAAATTTTACAACAATATTGCGACTCTATTCATGACCATAGATATGCCTCCTTGTATAGCATGCATATTCATAGTGATTGCTATTGTGATTCCATGTTTCGTATTCCACTACACTACTCTGATATTTTGTTCTATATTGTTGATGCACTACTCCGATTACATTCATGACAGAGGATAAGCTTAGAAGCAGTATAGTTGTGACTATACTTGTTCAAGATCTCTTTATAACCTTCATATCTTTCGCCATAAGGGAAACATGAAGTTGGGTGATTGCCCTTCCCAACTGGTATTTCTCCACAGTGTGGTTCTAGAGGATAAACATTACGTGTCCTTGTTATTTCCTTTCTATGCTTGATGTGTATTCTATATTTACATCCATTTCTACACTACTCCAACAGCTACAATACACTAGTTCACTAAGACATTTTTGTCATTTGAAGCATCAAATTGAAGTAGGAACAAACTCTGTGATCTTGTAGATAGACAGTTTAAGTATCATTTTGGTATCAAAGTAGATTAATAGCTTTGAAGAATTGGGGAAGTTTTTCACTAAATTGTGTGACAAGATCACAGGGAGAAGAATTGATATCTTGCAATCCAGAGATATCTATAAGAGAGTGGAATAAAAGGACAAGAAAAATGGCTAAAGCAAAGGAAGACTTGTCCAAAGAGTTCCAATACTAGAAACAAACATTTACCGTGTTGAAGTCTCAATACACCATCACCAAATAACATGAGTTTGCTCACAACTAGGAACTAAGAATCCATGGATATGGTGGTTCAAGACCTAGACAAGAATATTGGCATATGAGAAGAAGAAAAGCCCCATAAAGAAGATGAATTCATAAATAAGCATAGTGAATTGAGACTTTGTGAGTCTCTATGAGGACTCGTAGATACAGGTCTGAGTCCCCAAGGCAATTTTTGAATAGAAAGGAGCGTGATTGAATTAAAAGAAGAGGGAAAACAAGAGAAAGAAAGATAGAAATGTTGATGTTTTGATTTATTTAACTCTCTTAGATGCTTGAAAAATGATTACAAAAAAACCAATCCCGCCTAGCATCTCCAATGCACAAAATCATCCCTAATCACTTCTTATCCACTCCTTGCACACAAACAATCAACTCTTTCCAAAGAAAACCAATTTTTGAATAGAAAGAATGTGCATGATTGAATGAAAAAGAAGGTAAACAAGAGAGAAAGAAAGATAGAAATGATAATGTTTTGATTTATTTAACTCTCATAGATGCTTGAAAAATGATTACAAAAAAACAATCCTGCCTAGCATCTCCAATGCACAAAATTGTCCCTAATCACTTCTTATCCACTCCTTGCCCCACTTCAAATACTTGGAAGGATCCAAAGAATAATTGTAACCATTGTGATATCAATGGACATATTGATGATACGTGTTGGAGATAACATCCAATGAGGCATCTCAAGGAGGACTCAAGGAAGTCCATAGCATCTTTGAAGTCAAACGTAAAGATAGAGGGCAACTCCAATGTAGATGACAAGCTAGATTGCACAGCTACCAGCATAAACAACAAAGAACAAAAAGAGAAGAGATGAGCAAGCTATTTCAAATTAAGATTTAGATCAAGAAAACCAAGGCATAAGAACTTGTTCATATCGGTGTTTTAAAAATTGTTTCGGTTCCAATTCAGTTCGACAGTTTTGACTGTTCATTAATTTTTTTCGCAAACTGTTAAAAAACCGAACCAATGACCGGTTTTGTACCGAACCAGCCAATTGATCTGAACCGTCCGGTTCCATATCTTGAACCGGTCGGTTCCTGTCTCGGACCGGTTTGAACTAATTGAGGGGCAGGTTTTGCATTAAAACATTTTTTTCCAATTCTAGCTATTAAGTTACTTTTTTTCCAACCCTAACACTAAAATGATGTTAAATAGACTCGTGTGGAACAACAAAGTGATTAAATGATCTCATTTTTGTGCAATACAACCTCCGGCTAAGGTGCAACCAATTATTGAATAGGATACCTAATACAGATCCCATTGTATTGGATGATATTGATCCAACTTTTGAATGGGTAGAGGAGAGTCATCTGGCAGAGTTTGATTCTGATGACTTGGGGTGGATGGCTATGGATGATGAAGTTATGAACCACTAATAGCACCGACATGGCCAAACACTAGTTGTGCTACTACAACTATTACAAATGTCCTTGAGGAGTCCGATGTGTCCAAGCCAAAAGAACATAATGACATTAATGAGGATGAGGATCCCATTCTTAGCAATGGTGTTGAGTTTGATGATTGATATCAAACATGTAGTAGCTTGTAGCATATTGTTTTTGGACTCTATAGGCCATTTAGAGCCTCATTGTTTATGTATTTTGTTTCGGATATGTAGTGCACTTAGTGCCATTTTGCTATATTTACCCTTACATGGTATATACATGAGCAAACTTTGCATATTTTGTCTCTAATTGTTTTTAATCGTGGTTTGGAATCTTTAAAATTTCTTGTTTTCATTAAAATTGTAAAATTTTATATATTTTTTAGTAAACCAGTTCACAAGTTTTAAACCGGTCATGTTCTCACCCAATTCCATTCGGTTTCGATCCAACCATTGGCCAATTTCGAGTCCGCTTCTGATTTGTAAAACAGTTCATATTGGGTCTCAATCCAATTTTATTTCTGATGAAGTTGTTACAAAGCTTGTTTTACAAATGTGTGATCGTTCTCATCCATATCCATTAAATTGGGTGAAGAAGGGTGTTGAAATTCAAGAAACAAAGAAATGAAATTTAAGTTTGGGATTAACCCACAATACATTGAGGAGGTAGAGACAGATGCAATTCCTCTTAATGCATTTGATGTGGTGTTTGGAAGTCTTTACTTAGTCTTGGGGATGCAATCATCAAGAGGACTAACAAATAAAGATGGGTTAAGGATGGAATCAGCTACAACATCAAGGAACATCGAGCGAAAAGACACATTCATGCTAATAATCAGTTTTATTTACTTTTTTTTAGGATAAACAAGAAAAAGGGTTAGAACTTTCCAAGATTCCTAACCATGGTTGCAATATATGGATAATGTACTACAATATTTTTAATAAGTGTTCCAAACTGCTAAGGGTTTGTCTCCAAAAGCAGTAGAGCATGAGAATCAATTGATTCTGGATCTCCTTTACCTAACATTGGTTTATGCAAGCAATCACTCTCGGAGAGTAATGGAATTAAGAAACAAATTCAAGATTTGTTGGAACAAGGAATTGTTTGCCCAAATACTTGAGCATGTGGGTCAACCGTTGTGATGGTACAAGCAAATATGGCTCTTGGAGAATGTGCATAAATTATTGAACCTTGAACAAGATCGCCATAAAGAACTGATATCCACTTTCGCCAATTGATGACTTGTTGGACCAACTTCAGCATGCCAAGTGTTCCACAAAGTTGGGACACAAATCATGACATCGTCAAGTTCGCATGACAGAAGAGGATATGTGGAAGAGAGTCTTCAAGATAAAATAAGGTGTGTAAATGGTTAATGCTTCATTTTCGTTTATGTAATGCACTCACTACATTATTGAGATTGATGAATGATCTATTGTTGCCTTTCATAGATACAAGTGCCATAATGCATCTAGAGGATATCACTAATGTAAAAGTGGACTTGCAAAGATTGAGGACATCATGAATTGGCCGAAGTCAATGAGTGCCACCGAGATTATAAGTTTTGTTGGAGCAATATAATACATGAAAAAGTTCATTCCAGATTTTCCCACTATTACAGCACCTCAACATACAGTTGCAAGAAGTAGTAAGAGTTTCCATTGGGGTAACAAACGTGATAATTCTTTTGAGTCTTGAAATATAAATTCAGCCATGCTCCAATGCATTCTCTCCTGTTTTGGAATAGGCATTCGAAATGGAAACAAATGCTAGTGAGTATGCTATGGGGGCAATTTTGTTGCAAAGAGGTAAAACAATTTGTTATCATTCAAAGAAATTTAATTCAGTGTATATGATAGTTATGATTGAAAAATGTATGCAATAGTTCATGCAATAAAGAAATAGAAGCATTATCTATTGGGTACAGGGGCTATTGTGCATACAGACCACAAACCTTTTCAATATTTGCAAGCAAAAATTAAATTGCAGCAATCAAACTAACTAGCAATGGATGGGGTTTCTTCAACAGTTCCATTTGGAGATCAACTACACGAAAGGAAGCACGACTGTTGTGGCCGATATGTTATCCAGGCCACCAATAACAAAGCAAGTTTCAGCTTTGGCTACAATCTCACAGCTTAAGTCCTTCACTAAGGGAGCTTATGGAGGAGCATGTATTGGAAAAGTGAAAGGTTCTCAATCACCAGGATCAACTCCAGCAAGTGGCATTACCACAGCTTCCTAAGCGCATGCACAATACACAGCATACATTTGTACAGCAAAATGATCAAACATGTCTCCTCATGTTATTGACTGCTCACAAATAATTGCAATCCGCCATATTCATTATTACTATACATGAGGGAATCTGCAAGTAGAGATAACCTGTAAGGATTTGTTACCTTCAACAAAAAATTGTTGCATGAAACAAATATTTGTTGGAATCAAATGTTTGCACTTCTCAATTAGTACGTGTGAATATTAATCAACTAATTAACAAACATCCCCATTTAAAGCTTAACCCTTTAGGAGTGTGAACTCAAACAATGCTAAGTGGTTCGGGAAGGTCCTAAACCACACCGACAAGTGTGAACACTCCAACACCCTCCTTTACGCGCGAAATTGGGGAGTTAGAAAAGAGATAGGCTAGGAGATAGATTCAAATATGGGTCCTAGCAATGAGACCTAACAAGGATCCCATTTAAACAACTAGATAAATAAGTTACCATGGATGAAATGAGTCGCCACAAAGTACTCAAAAAACCAGTACCAACAACAGCTAAAGTGGAGAGAGTTATCTTATGCTACAAGGTATCCCAAGAAGCACATCTCAAAAACTAACCACAATGCTGAAGATGATGGACTCGAAAGTTTAAAAGATCTAGTGAGAACACATGGTCGAAGAGTTGACAAGTGTTGAAGATGCCATTCTTCCAAACACCGCCAAGTTCGAATTCACCTCTTTACGAGAGCTAAAGTTTTGTTAACTACAAAAAATGTTTGGTAGACATGCATTCACTTGAACTCATTTTGTACTTGTGGTCGGGATCCACTACTCCATCGCACAAACAAAAATAGTTGACATTGCTATTCACAAGAATAGCTTCAAGTAAGAGACTGTCGGCAGGTGTGTCATAGTGCAAGTGTTCACCAAACTTAATTCAATCTACTACCGACGATGTGGTGCATCAAATACCAAAAACAATCACCAACGCAATGGATACGACACCCGGCGTGGGATCAACATCATACCCCCATACTACCGAATGAGTGGAGAGATGGTACAAATTTATATGAGTGGACAAAACCAACTACATGAACACCGACAAGCGACACTGGGCTTCACCAAATTAGCTACGCTTCAAAAAGAGTACTAGCTCGACTACAAAATTGAAAGAGACTATCGACATGCTTGAAAAGTACCGAAGATACAAATGAAATATAACTCTCAAGAAAATGGCCCCGTGGCGATGAGAGAGTCATGCTTCTTGAAATAGAGAAAAGTGCCTAAAACCAACCACATGAAGAAAACTCGTGGCTTTTAGACTAAGAGCAACTACAAAAATGTCCCATACAAAAATTATTTCACCAAGTGACGCATATAAACTCCAAAATGTTGTCAATCTCTAAAGGACGCCATTTGAAACACGAGCGGTGCTTTACAATCTCAAAGAATAAATCTCAAACAAATAAGCATCAAAAGTCAAGAGGAGTAAAGAGTGGACTAAGAAGTTGAATAGTGGAGGAGTCACGCCCGTGGTGCCCTCTCGATGAATGATTACGTTACCGCCACATGTGATCGAGAGATCCATCCCATATGAACACAGGATGGCTAAGAAGGATGCATGCATACGATTCGTTGCAAAATGAACTATTAGTGCATGAGAGGAAACATTTAAAGGTGTGTCGGGTTGGCGTGTCAGACAACTAAAAAACCTCGGGGTTCTCGGGCCCGAGTGAGGGTAAGCAGAACTCATGTGTAGCTCATGATCCTCACGAAGAGTGGAGGAAACAAAATTGTATGTCATTAAGTGATCCCATAGAAGATTTTTTACCTACTTTTTAACCTATGGAGTGGCAAGAATTCTACTTAATAGGTTGGACTAGAGCAACAATGCCTTGAAGATGTCTACCAACAACTCCGCCAAAGTATCCCATGGAGCGAATAAGGTGCGAGAACCAAAAGTAGTAGTGTGCTTCTCAAAGGAACCAAACAAGTATGTTGGCAAAGTTGAAGTAGGATACATAGAATGTACAACTACGGTGGGCACAAACTCAAAATCGAAGGTGCAGCAACAAAAGTAACAAGCTGACGAAGAAAAAGTTATAATAGAGCACGTCTCGACAAATCAAGGTCTTTGTCAATATGTATGGGAGCAATGATTGAATGTGGACTAGGAGCAATGATTGAATGTGGACTAGGAGCAATGTTTGATTGAGAGTGAATGAGAGTATCCATACCATGAATGAGTGAATGCAAAAAGAGGTTATTTTTTTAGTTTTTTGTTCTCTTCCACAAATTTGATCATGTCCTCTTGAAGTGCACAAACTTAGGAAAAAAACATCTAATTCTTAGATAGAAGGGCACGGAGATGAAGACAGGAAGCCATAATGAACAGCAAGAGAGGCGGGCAAGCAAGGATCAAATACGGGGAGAAAGGAGCAAGCAAGAAAAGAAAGTGTTTTCCAATGAGGGGGTTTGACCACCTGCCGAGGACTAGACCCCACCATCTAGTATTCGACACACGAGAGTGGTGAATGATGCCACAAAAAATTACAAGTAACAAGATTCAAAACAATTTCACAAATTTCAAAAATAGCCCCCTCTTACAAAAATGTTGCTTCAAATAATGCCCTCCCTTTATAAAAATCGTGCTCCCCTTAACAAAATTTTCCACAAATTAAAAGTTGTTCCCCTTATACAATATAAGCCTCATAACAAAATTGCCCCCAACAAAACATTTTAAAAAAATCTCTTTCAAAAATTCCTCTCGAGAAAACAATTCTTGTTGAAAGAATTGTAAATAAAAGGTAAACTTATGGGGTATCGTCTAACCTTCTAAGAGTAGAGAGCTTCATAAAAAAAGCCTTGTCAATCCCTATACAAATTGCCTTGAACATAAATATGAGCAATTTGTTATTTAGCTTTAAACCAACTCGCAAATGTTTCTAAAAAACAAGGCTTGCTTTTAGGGTTCAAATTTTATCGTGAGGCTTCTTGTTTTGATTCGCTATGTTGTTTGTGGATAAGCGTCATCGACTGCCCACGCCTTTGGGAGATGGATCCAGCCGAGTGAAGACACTTGATCCTTGAGAAAGAGTTGTTTTGTTTTTGATAATTCTTCAAGCGTCACCAAACCTTGAGAGGAATCATTCGTGAAGAACCACTTGGAGCACTATTGTAAGGAAAAAAAATATTGGAGATCGTAAGTTGGTTGAGACAGGTCTTTGTCCGCTTCCGTAGTCACGAGATCGCCTTGAGGATGTCTTTGATTGCCATCGTTGTTGAGGGTTTGAAGGCAACAAGGAGGTTTACAACAAGCCTGGGCTAGAGGAGAAGCTTCAATGTGGATTGGTTGTGAGGATGAATATTCAGATCAAGCAGTGTGCAAGTCGCCACAAGCCATTTAGACAAGCATCTAGAGATCTGCGAGAGGAGATTCAGAGTGCTTAAGTCAACAGAGCAAGGCCAAGCTCATGGAAGAAGAGGCTTGGAAGATCTCACTAAGTCAAGGTGCCCGAGTGAAATCTGCATCAGGGATGAGAACAACGTTGCAGCAAAATATGATCGATTCACAACGAAGAGAAAGAAAATCAGGGTGAGGAGACATGAAAGCCCGAGTCAAAGCTTGGATTTGTTGAGTTGTTCATACAGAGCCCGAGTCATTGTTTGGGGAAGATTGCCCAAATCTAAATTGGGTGCTTGTCCTGCACCAAGCCATCGAGTCATGAAAGCTCGATCTCACCAAGTTGTAAGGTGCCTTACAAGGTGCGGATCTCCCTGAATCTGAGTCACCAAAGGCAAACTCGAATTATCTAATCTCACCAAGGTTTTGCAAAAACAGTGTTATAGCCTTGCCAATGTGTTTCAAAAGCTCATGAAGCGTAGGGTAACTTGGGATTCAAGCACACAGAGGAGCTCATTGAGCTAGCAGTGAGTTAGGATGAGCTTGTGATTAGCATCTCCATTGGAAGTTTTACAAACTCACCTAAAAAATTCTATAGTTTTTGTCAAATCTGCAACTCGTGCAACTTGAATAAAGAGCATTTTTTCTGCAATCCAAATTATTTTTTGTAACTCAATACAATAAAAAAAAATCAAAAATTTGAATTGTAAATTTTTGTAACTTTCCTCCACTCAAGTTTTGTGTTTATGAGGCTGAGTAATGGTTGTTGAAGATGCTCTAATACCATATCGGAGAAGTGAAAGCTTATCAATCAAGGCTTCTTGATCATCAGGATCAACTCCAACAAGTGTCATTACCACAGCCTAAGCTCATGCACAACACACAACATACATTTGTAAAGCAAAATGATCAACCATGTCTCCTCATGTTATTGACTACTCACAAATAATTACAATCCACCATATCCATTATTACTATACATGAGGGAATATGCAGGTAAAAACAACATGTAACAATTTATATTGTGCGACAAGAATTTGATGCATGAAACAAATATTAGTTGGAATCGAATATTTGCACTTACCAATTACTAAGTGCAAATATTAATCAACTAGCTAGCAAACATCCCAATTCAAAGCTTAACCCTTTAGGAGTGTGAACACAAACAATGCTAAGTGAGTTGGAAAGGTCCTAAACCACACCAACAAGTGTGAACACTCCAACAGCATATGTACGAGATGCAAACTTTGGGGAGACATTTCGGCAATTACAGTCCAAGAAGACTGAAAAATATATTGCCAATTGCAAAGATGTGTGGTGGTCCAATATGCAATAAGCATCTAGATTCATAAGAGGATGTAAACTTTGGTGTACAAGAAAGCCTAAGATAAGGAAAGAAGGATTGTACATGCCTCAATTAGTACCTACTAGTGTAGGAATATAAGCCTTATAATTTATTAACTAATAAACAGTTGTAACCACATCGACCAATTTGTAACCATCTCTTACATGGTAAAATGACACACACACACACACAATGAATAATGTGTGCATTCTGATTCCTCTTCATTATTTCTTTGTTCACATCTTCTAACATTGGTATCGAGACATTGGTGCTCGATAGGGTTTGTAATTCGAATAGAAGATTGCAAATTGTGAACAAAAGGTTGTGCAAACATCATTTCAAGACTGAATCACAAAATATCATTGCACGCACGTCACCATATACGCTAGAACATTTGTGGCAGTCACCTATAAGCAAAAATCAAGGGTATTTGCAGTCATTTTGAGCTTAAAAGAGGCCATTAGGGCACATTTTTTCGAATAGAACACAATGGGCACACTTTTAGTACAAGAACATAGTCAAAACACCAATTTAGTACCCATTATAGCCACCGCAATCACCGCCAAATTAGTTGCCATTATTGCAGCCATTGCATATGAAAATGGAGTCATGAGTCCTGCCATTAATAATAATCATGAAAGGGCATAAAGCCTATCTCGGAAGTTGCAAATCGCAAAAAAAAGAAGACAATAGGGAAATATTGTGTGCGGGACAAGAAATATAGTCGCCAATCGCAAATTCTACCCAAATAGTTTGGGCATTTGGAAATCTCAGAATTTACCCTTACGAGGATTATGAGACAACTTTGATGGAGCACCATGCAAGTATGTCAAAGCATAGAGGTTGTCCAACAATTCGAAAGATTCTATAATTCGGGAGTTACGGGAGGTGGAATCGGAGAATTTATAAATTTTGTTTGGGAACTACACATTTGCGAGGATTTGGGAGGCAGCTTGATGAAGTTCTACGTAGTTCAATAACTATTGATCAAAACAAAAGCTTCGAAGAGTGCATGATTTTGTTTAGCTCTATTATTTTAATCTTTGTCAATATGGTTGTTTTTGTTTTATGTGGTGTAAGCCTTATGAGGGGGTGTAGAAATATAAGGCTTATAGTTTAGTATTAAGGTAATATTAGTTAAATATTAACTAATAAACGGCTGTAACCACTTCAACCATTTTGTAACCATCTTTTACATAATAAAATGATGGACACACAATGATAATGTGTGCATTCTGATTCCTCTTCATTATTTCTCTGTTCACATCTTCTAACAACTAGAGCATGGGAGAGCAATCTATGGATTTCGTAAGAGGATAACCTATGTCTAAGCATGGCCATGACTATCTATACCAAAGTTGGCGAGTACTCGCCAAGTTTTCGAGTACTCGCCTCTCATTTGGCTAAACGAATAACCGCCATAAAAACTCGCCAGGAGACTTGCCGAGTTGTGGCGAGTACTATACACAAGGTGAGTTTGAGCATATAACTTGCCTTAAGCAATTTAAACACAGAGCACGGTATTTCTTGTCAAAAACACGGAAAAACACGGTTTTGGCTCTTTTTAAGGCCCTACACTTGATCATTTTCACTCACACAACCATTTGAGCTTGCATTGCTTGTGTTGAGCGGATTTTGGAGCGAATTCGAAGAGAGAATTTGGAGAATTGCATTTGGAGGTAGGTTTTTTTAATTCTTTCAAGTTTTTTCAAATTTTGTATATATTATTTATGTTTTATAGATTCATATTGTAATTCTAAATACATGTAATGTAAAATCGAATGCTTGTAATTTTTTTATACTCATTTAGAGCAGAGGTATTTTTTTTTACGCAAATTCATTCTAAACTAGTTAAATTTTATGAATGTGTATTGCAATCGATCTGTTTTGTAATTTTAAATACATGTAATGTAAAATCAAATGCTTGTAATTTTTTTATGGTCATTTGCAGCCAAAGGTATGTATTTTTTTAACACAAATTTGTTATTCAAGCACGTTTTTTTTAATTTAATTAAGCTTACATTTTTCTAATTTTATGTTCATAGGAGGAAGCCGTTTCTATACTCCAATTATGGCAGGGCCAAAACCATACTTGTAAATTCTAGTCAAGGTAGTTGCATAGTGTTGTTATTTATGGGTTTGTTTTGCCTTGTGATCTGGACGTGTCTCTTGTTATCCGATTCTAGATACCATCCCCGGTTCAACAAGAAATCAAGAGTTATCCTTAAAACCCTAATTCTCCAATGCTTTCAAGCACTTCAAATATTTCTAGATATGTCTTATGTTGTCTATGCTCCTAGAGCCTACAAATTATTTACGTAATTAGGCATGATTTATTGCCATATATTACATAGGCCTAATTACACCCTAGATTGTGGTTAGTCTAAAGCATTTATCAGTGTGAGCCACTTTCTACATCTACATGCTTGTGAACCCAACACCCAACCTAGGGTTTCATACTTGTTAGAATCAGCATTGCTTGTAACATTATATGGATTAGCTCTTGACTTTTGTTGATAGAATTGATCATCCTAGTGTTTGCTTTATTTGTTTCAAATATTTTAGCCCTAGCTATTATGTGTGATATTAGTTCTGATTGCACTTTGAAATGTTATATTTGTTATGTCATCCAAATTGATTAGATCCAAGATTCCCACCACAAGAAGTGCTACGTTCAATTCCAATCTAGTTGATCTTGTTGAAATTCCCTCGAAAAATCCTAGACCTTGTGCGAAAAAATGAATCAATGAGACCCATGTCGACCTTGAAATTATAGCAGACTCTTATTGAGACTCATATGAGTGGCAAATCTTTGAATGGTTCCCTAGTTCCCATTGAAGGTCAAGGGAGTATAGCGAAAAGGTTTTCTAGATGATCGAGCTAGAATCCAAGACTTAGCTAACATCAAGAACGTCTTTTAAAAGATCTTAGTATAGTAACTAACATGTGGAGTGTGCTACTAGAAGTCCAATCTCAAATTCAAGCTCAAGGAAATACCAATGGGGTTTTTATTCAAGATAAGACATATTAGGTGAACCATAGATACTTGAATGCTAGTAATGATCAAGAACATAAGAAATTATCTTCTTTACCTTCTTATGTAGTTATTTCTTAAACTTCTTCTAACATTATTCCCCCTCTTATTTCTCTTATTTTTCATGTTTCTTTTCCTTCCTCACCTTCCATGGTTGATTCTCAATTTGCTTCTCATTGTTTTTCAACTATTCTACTTGCTTCTCATTCCCTCTATTGCTCCCAATGCTTCTTTGCCTATTGTTTCCATTCCAATATATTCTACTACCACTTCCATTATTTTTGAGATGACTACAATGATGAACAATGTGTGCAAAATGCAAAAATCGCATTAAGGTGATATCCAAGGTTCTCAAAATCCATGTATAATAGGGACACCTCCATTGCAATACTACTTAACTCTTTGGCTTATGATTTGTTTTCCTAACCCTTCCCAAAGAGGTTTCATTGCTCTAAAGTTTGAATTATATAATGGGAAAAGAAATTCATTTCATCATTATAGATCATTTTATGTCTCTTGTTAATAGTAATATTTAGCACATGATAATCAATTATTGACCAACGATTTCATGAGGGCCTAATGGACCATGCTCTAGATTGGTTTTATGCTTTATCAAGAGGATCTATACACACTTTTACCACATTGGTTGATGATTTTCTCACACATATTTCAATCAACATTAGCATGAAGGTCGCCTTTACAAAAAAATCTCAATTGAGACAAGGTGTTAGTTTATACTATTATAAATTATAATGAGTTTAGATTCAAGAATATGGTCATCAAAATGAACTACAATTTCCACGAGAATGAGCTCATAAGCCTATTTTCTCAAATCTTACTTGTGCCTATCAAGGACAAACTAGTAATCAACACCTTTTAAGTTTTCGATTGATTTTTGACATGATTAAAAAATTGCAGAGGTCGGGCTTTTAAAGGCCTAATGCTCAAATATGGGAGCTCAACGCCCTACCTCTAATGGAGCGAAATTTCAAGCAAAGATAAACTCCAGCGACAAAACTAGTGATAATACTTTCCAACCTAAACATGAGACCAAGAGCATGGTAAACGCATTAGAATAACTATGTAACAACATGATAGTCTTGCCACAACAATGAGTGCGTAGACATTTTACAAGGTTAAGCGAGAGTCCACAAAAGGTCTACAACTCTTTCTCAAGAGTAGAATGCCCCAAATTGGCCATATGTAATCAAGTTGGCCAAATCTAATCTATGTATTCTCTTTCTTCCTTGGTTTTTTTCTCCTCCTTTGTTTTCCTAGTGTTCTGAGTTTTTCTAGATACGCTTCTAACTCCTACCTTTTCGGCCCTTTTATCACTTGTTTCCAAATTGCCTAGGGTTTTGTATAACTTTTGTTGGCTTTTCCCACCCCTTGTGTCGGCTTGCGAACTAAGGGGGTCCTCATCCGAATTCAAGAAGTTTATAAATACATGAGTGCATTAGTGTCAAACAAGTATTCATTTTGCATGCAAGAACTATATTGAAATTGTAAGACCGGATTTGTTTTTTCAAGAGCATCCCCTTGCCAAAGAGAGCATTCACGCATTTAGAGAGCATTCTAGCATTTACTACTTCTTACATCCATTTGAAAAGATCGGCATTCTGGACACTTGCATGCACCAAATAGCTTGCTGACTTGTATCGAGTGATAATTGCTAGATGTTCAAAAGGTGACTAGTCTAATAATAAATGGAGGGTAACACATACCCCCTTTAACACCCTCCATTTTTATGTGTCATGCAAGGTGTTAAGGTCGGATTTAGGGTTGTGAGCAAGGAGAATATTTCCCAATGACATGGAGAAAACAAGAAAAGTGAGCGTGTTTTGCGTATCCCAAATGCTGATGAGCAGATTTTACAGATCAATTTAGTGTTCACAAGAGGGAGCCATTCTCGTACTCCAAGGCTTTTAGTAGGACCAAGGTTTTGAGACTAGACTTAGGGTTGTGAGCAAGGAGAACTATTTCCCGGTGATTCGGAGCAAAAATAGAAAAATGAACAAGGTTTGCAGAGTACAAACACTAAAGAACATATTTGCTAGATCAATATAGTCCTCGCAGGAGGGAACAATTTACGTACGCATGTATTTCTGGCAAGGCCAAAACCATACTTGTCCAGCTCTTGTCAAGGTGGATGCACAATGTTGTTATTTATGGGTCTATTTTGCCTTGTGATTAAGACTTGTTTGTCACTTTGTCTAATTTTGACAATTGTCTCATGATCAACAACAAATTGAGTATTTCCAATATTTGCAGATATATCCTTTATTGTCTATGCTCCTAAAATCTACAAATTCTTTCTGTAATTAGGTTTGCTTTATTGTGCTAAATTAGTTAGGCCCAATTACACCTTAGATTGTGGTTAGTAGAGCATTTATTAGTGCAAGCCATTTCCACGTCTACAATTATAAGGTTTCATGAGTAGTTTTACCAACTCATAGGAAGGCACTACATTGTTTCTTTGGCAAGATCAATTTTGTTATGAAGTTTATTCCTAACTTTGCGGGATTAGTCAAGAACATCACATTGATGTTCAAGAAGGATGCGGTTTTCAAATGGACCAAGGAAAGGATAATTTGTCAAGATCAAGGAAGCAATTTCTCAAGCACACACTCTCATTAACCCAGATTATACAAAAAACTTCATTCTTTATGCCTATGGAGCTGAAGCTAGTATTGCTCTCGTGATAGCTCGGCAAAATGATGAAGGTCTAGAACAACTGGTAGCTTTCTTCAGTCAAACATTGAAAGACTATGAATTGAGATATAATTACTTGGAGAAGCAAGCTTTTCCATCTTGAGAGCCCTCAAAAATTTCAACTGTATGCTCGCGACCAACCACATCAAAGTATTAGTCTCCCACCCTTGTGTGAGAGAAATCATAAGGGGAGCTGAAATCAACAAAAAGAGAGTTGGATGAGTGACAACAATTATGGGCTATGATATAACTATTAAAGCTACAAAGCTTGTTAGAAGTAGGGGATTGTGTGAACAGTTGGTCATTGATGTTGGCAATGATCGGAAGCCTCTTATGTCTTGGAGGAAAGGCAGGAACAATCAGCAGCAAATCCACCTAACATAAATAATTGGATAAACAACATGGCCAGATTCTTGTCCACCAACGAATATCCTTTTGGTTTAAATAAAGCTTAAAGGTGGGCACTTCAGGCTCAGAGTTCTCTTTAGAAAGAATCTGGATAGAGTGCTATTAATATGCATTGAAGAGAAATAAATAAATAGGGTTCTTGAGGAATTCTATAATGGCTTCTCCAGCGGTCATTTTTCCCTAAGAGCCACAACAATCAAACACTTGAGAGCAGGATACTTTTGGCCCACATTGTTCACGGATTCACATCAATTGGTCCAAAAATGCAAGAAATGTGCTCTTTTTACTAGCAAGAAGAAGATAAATCCAGTGTCTAGTGCTGGCCACAAATGGGTTTTGACAGCAACTAATTACTTCACCAGGTGGACGGAGGCTGTGGCACTCAATGATGTAACTGAATCAGCCATCTTAAACTTCTTAGAGGATATTGTGATGAGGTTTGAGGTCCCCCAAACTATAAATGCTCAGATCAAAAATGTTCATTTTTTTGTTGATGCCAAGAGTCTCTTGTTTTCAAAGTAGTCCCCCTGAAGAATGTAGATGTACGAATAAACCATAGCCTTGTTATTGTTTTTATCAGCAGCCCAGAAAAGATATCATTTTTGAACCCACTTTGTTTATGACCTTAAATCCTAAAATAGGCTATGACATATTACAAAAGCATTCAATAGAATCAGTACTTATTTGATCTCAGAAATATCGTGATTCAGATCGCGGTAGGACCACGAGACAACACTCTAAATGAGGACTTAGATATGTTATATGCATAAGCAGAAGCAATATAAATAAGATTGAGTGTAATATCCCTGAAAACACTTTAGATAAACTTGAATATTTTTGTCAAACCCTAGGGCAGCAGTGTAAAAAATTAACTTTTATGACAGCAGCGACAGTCTGATTTTAAATTAAAAACAGCAAACCCAATGTGCCAAAAAACAGATTTTTATTTATTGATTTCCAATCAGCTACAATACCAAAGTATGAATATAGTTATTTTCTCACAATTGCTGATCGAAATGGAAAAACAGATGAAAGATAAGAGCATGCAAACTGATTTGACTGAACTCTGCCCCCAGATACTGAGGCCCTAGCTGTATTTGCTGTTTTGGATGCTAAAACAGCCCTGAATATGATGCCCTAGCTGAATTGGATGAACACGTCCCTTGAACTAATAGGTTAATAAGCTATTAGTTCAAGGGATCTGAAAAAATATGCAACAATATTCTGGGCCAAGTATAAATTCATATGGTATTATTTTAGCAAATGTTTAGTGTATGTTTATTCACAAGTACATCGCCTGTTGTTTATACTTGTGAATTAACCCTTCGCCAAGTTTATTGGTGTATGATTGTATTAGCAATCATAATATCACCAGAATTCACTTCCTACAAAGGCTAGGCCCAGTCAATCTTAAAAGGGATGAGACGAATGGCAAGTTACCGATGCATTTTAGTAAAATAGTTGCCTCTCAAGCCTCGACAACTGAAACCAAAAGAAACTATTTAAACAAGCAGCCCCTTGGGGTTTTATTTCAAAAAGCTTCCCATCAAATGCAATGAAGATATTCCGATTTCCAGTAAATTTGAAGCTAGTGTTTCAGGATCTTAGGCAGTATTCCCGTGGATGAGGGCTTACTCGGCAAATATTCTAGAGGAAAATTCAAAGTTATTTGTGCAATATAACTGTCTCATGGCAGATGAAGCATTCAGTCTACTACCACCTTTTAAGGGATCTGTATTCAGAGTACCAGTTAATATTTCAGAGGGAAATTATCCAAAAATATTCACCACAAATAAATCATCATTTGAGATAAACCATTCCTGATATATTTGAGCAGAAGGAAAAAGCTTCCTGTACCTCCTCCAATGGCCACTTGAAGTTTAAGTTTGTTGACTTGGGAAAATTTCCCCTTTGTGCAGCTAAGGATCCTAACCACATAAGTGAGAAGAGTGTGATCACATGCAACTTGACCGTGTGCAAGGAAGTTGGAGGAAGACTGCGCAGGAATAT
The DNA here is from genome assembly GCA_018340775.1 of Taxus wallichiana var. yunnanensis. Classification (NCBI taxonomy): domain Eukaryota; kingdom Viridiplantae; phylum Streptophyta; class Pinopsida; order Cupressales; family Taxaceae; genus Taxus; species Taxus wallichiana. Next base: position 705,655,073 of record CM031235.1, read on the forward strand.
ACCCCGCACATGGAAGGAAGGAGTTAACACACAAGATGACATGTGGGGCGCAGAAGAATACCAAGCTTGGGGATGATTCAGGATCAAGTGGATCAAAACGAGAGCAAGGGAAAGGTTTTGGAGACTAAGGAGTGTGTGCTAAGTAACCAGTGACGGCGCACTCTGAAGAAGCTAGAATGAAATCTAGAGTATATTCACGCAACAACTGACTGAGCCTTGTCCACAAATCCTATAAATATGCTTCTTGTTCCGCATGGCGATATTATTAGCAGGTGTGAGACTTTTAAATGCTTTGTACGATTAACTATAGAGAGATTGTGGAGAAAGAGCTAGGTATCTCTTAGGGTTTCATTGAGTTTTTGTATTGCGACAATCTCACATTTATTATGCACAGATGTTGTATGCATTATAATATTGAGATAAGTGTAGCGCAAGATGCACAAACTGTTGTAATTGTAACATCTTTGCAATGGTTAATGAAAGACATGTTCCGAGTAGATCTAGTGTTCATGAGGAGTAGGAAGAGAGAGATCCTTTGCAATGGTTAATGAAAGACATGTTCTGTGTAGATCTAGTGGTCATGAGGAGTAGAAAGAGAGAGATCTGTGTTTTATTTTGTGTATGATGGTATAGTCATGTATGTTCTATGTGTTTGATAGTAAGGGTTTCATGTGTTAAATTCATGATTTCATGTGTATATGCTTGGTCAATCTTTATGATACTCTCCTATAATGAGCATCGCAGCTTGCTCTACCCCATTTTGGGTGAAACTCTCAGGCACAAGCTTGAATGAAAAAGTCAGCACAGACAGGGTTATGTGATGTGTTTTTGCTGTTCTAGGGTTTGTTCTGTGTCGGAAAGTACACTAGACTTTTGCGACAACACTTTCAAAACAACGTTGCTTTACCTTCCCACACAAAAAGTCATTTATTTTCCGATTTCATAACTTTTGGGTTTAATGGGACCACATGGGAAATAAAATTAAGAACAGGAGACCCCTCCTTTTCGGAAATCATTCCCAGTGCTGATCTAATTTCCAGTTACTCTATTTGAAAAACCATAAATGTCATTAAGTTTGGAGCAACTTTCGAAACAGGCTAGCAGGACCGGTTGGCACAAACAATTCTTGCTGCCAACAAGAAATAAAGCCATGTGAAAAAAAAATCCCAAGGCTATGTCTTCTAAATTTGTACACTCGTTAGTAAAAAGCTATTTTTGGTTATGTATGCATGAAACACTAACTGTCCAACAAGCATAAGCTATAAAGTTCAGTATATTACAAATGGAGGGCATTGCGCAAAAACAAATTGCTTTAATAATATTTTTTGAAATCGGCAAAGCTCCTCATTTCTAATGCAAGGGCATCCTAAGCACGATCTACAGTAAAAGCTAGGGGACTTGATCATCTACGGGATTAGGAGTTGGGAAAATTTAAATGAAATCCAGGTCTTTATGATTGATGTTTCAAAAATCTGACTTGTGTAAGGAAAAATACTGTAGAAATTTAATGTGTATGTTTGTTTGCTTTTAGACGTGGGTAAAATATTAGGCAAAAAGCAACAGCAGTCTGTAAGGAAGGGCAGAATGTGAAACCTGAGAGATCCAGCACAAGAAGAGGTTGAAAAACATGCAAGAAAAAAAAAAAAGAATAGAACAGCTGAATATGCAGCAGGTTCTGAAGCTGCTAGTAGGATTGTATTTGATGTACTAATCTATGTTTTATGATAAGAACATGTTTGGAGTGAAATGTTCATCTATTTGTTGTTCCAAATTGCATGTAACATTTTGGGAACTTAATTGTGTTGTTTCTTATGAATTTTTGGTTCATATACCCTGACTTCTCCTGATTTAGTAAAATCTGCAGCATACAGAATAGTGTTTTATTGCAGGTTTTAAGGTGTGAATAGGTCACCTGCTCCATCATTTTGGTATCAGAGCAGGTTAAATCCTGTAGAAAATTTGTGTTGTAGTAGAGAAAGTGACAACATGCCTCCAAGAAGGGGATCCATGGCAAATCTTGTGAGAGAGATGCAAACCTTAAGACAAAGGTTGGAGGAAGTTGCAGCAGAGAGGCCTGGCAGAAGGATTGAGTCTGATGAAGAGCCTGAAGAAGAAGAGGAAGAGCAGGGGGAAGGAGAAGATCCTCAGTGGGCATTAATAAATTGTTTGAAATCTTTTAAAGAAGCAGATAGTTCAGTAAAAATGGAGGTTCCTTACTACAATGGTAGTTTGAAGGCTGAAGAGTTGATGGATTGGATCTATGAAGTGGAGAGATACTTTGAATGGAAGTAAATGGTTGATCCAAAAAGAGTAAAATTTGCAGCCACCAAGTTGAAAGGAAATGCTGCTATGTGGTGGGATCACTTGCAAAAGGATAGGGTTAGGAAAGGGAAGGAAGCCATAAGAACTTGGAATAAAATGGTATCCAAGTTAAGAGGAAAGTTTCTACCTATAGATTACAAACAAGAGCTTTTAAGTAATTTCATGACTTAAACAAAGGGAAAAATCAGTCCAAGAGTATTCAGAAGAATTTTATAAGCTTTCTATTAGAGCTGGGATTAATGAAGATGAAGAGCAACAAGTTGCCAGGTATGTTGGAGGTTTGAGGATCTCCATTCAAGATGAAATCAGTATGCATAAATTAGGTTCTGTAGAAGAAGCTTTTCAATTAGCACTTAAGGGTGAGGAGAAATTAGCTAGAAATCAGACCAAAAGACCCTTTGAAAGAAGAGGAACACACACACCAAATAGGGGTAGAGGAGCATTCTCTTTTCCAAGTGGTGAAGTTCAAAGAGGAGAGGGATTTAGCTACTCTAGAACCAATGAATCCCCAAGAGGAAGAGGTAGGGGAAACTACCAGCAAGCAAGACCAAATTTTCAGCAACCAAGAGGTGGATATCATCAACAAAGAGGAAGGAGTTTTGGTGAAAAGGGGGCTTATGATATCCCAAGGAAGCCAATTATTTGTTTCAGATGTGGAGAAGAGGGGCATAGGGCATTTGAATGCCATCACTGAGACCAAAGACAAAGGGAGTTGAACCAAGGGCTATTATGGTTGACAGAGACATTGTTTCAGAAGTTGGGACATCCTCATCCACTGCAGCGACCGGAGGAAATTTGATGATGAAGATGATTTTGAATACCCCCATCAATGAAGGACAACAAAACATACAAGGACAGCAACAAATAACTTCATCCCGGCAACCAAAAGCTGAAGATGATCATTGGTTGCAAAGGAATATCTTCCAAACAAAGTGCAACACTAAACATTAAGTGCTGTGATTTAATTATAGACAGCGGGAGTACTGAAAATATGGTTTTTGAAGAAATGGTTCAAAAGTTGAATTTAGTTTGTAACGAGCATTAGAGTTGTACAATTTATCTTGGTTCCAAAAGGGTCATGAAAATGAGGAATTAAATAGACAGGTTTCAGATTTGCTACAAAGGGGATGGATCAGGGAAAGTTTAAGTCCATGTGTTGTGCCAGCTCTTATCACTCCAAAGAAGGATGGATCTTGGAGAATGCGTGTGGATTCAAGAGCCTTGAACAAAATTACTATAAACTATAAAGTATTGATTTCCCTTACCCCGGATGGATGATATGCTTGATAGTTTAAGTGTAGCAAGTTATTTTTCTAAAGTTTATTTCAAAAGCAGACATCACAAGATTATAATACGAAAAGGAAATGAATAGAAAACCACATTCAAGACTAAAGAGGATTATATGATTGGCTAGTTATGCCATTTGGGCTGAGTAATGCTCCAAGCACTTTTATGAGGTTAATGACTGAGGTCATGAGGCCATATCTCAATAAGTTTGTCATTGTTTATTTTGAAAATGTTCTAATCTTTAGCCGGTCTAAAGAAGAACATTTGAGGCATCTACAGGTGGTGATGGAGGTGTTGAGAAAAGAAAAGTTGTTTATAAATCTGAAAAAGTGTTCTTTCTTAAAAGACAAGCTTGTATATTTGGGGTTTCTCATTTCCAAAAATGGAGTAGAGATGGATGCTGAGAAAGTTAAAGCCATCCTTGATCGGCTTGTGCTTAAGAATGTTGATGAGGTGAGGAGTTTCTATGGTCTGGTGAATTTCTACAAAAAAATTATTAGAAATTTGAGTGGGATAAGTGCAGGCATGATATAGATTGTTTGAAGGGAAAAGAGTTCAAATGGACACATGCAGCCCAAAAAAGCTTCGAGTTGCTAAAGAAAAGGGTTATAGAGGCACCTGTATTAGTGTTGTTTGGTTTTAACAAAGTGTTTCAACTTTCAAGTGGAGTGTGATGCTAGCAGGGTTGCTATTAGAGCCGTCTTGGGCCAAGAGGGAAGAACGGTGCATATTTCAGCGAAGCTCAATGAGGTAAGAAAGAAATATTCAATTTATGACCAGGAATTCTATGCTATTATTCAAGCTTTGAACTTTTGAAGCATTAGAGACATTACCTACTTCCCAAGGAATTTGTCTTGTATACGGATCACCAAGCTTTGAAGTTCATAAACACACAACCAAAGCTGAATCAAGGCATGTTAAGTGGGTGGAGTATCTTCAAGGGTATACATTTGTGCTCAAACACAAATCTGGAAAAACAAATCAAGTAGTTGATGCCTTGAGCAGGAGGAGAGCTTTGCTCATCATTATGGCCAATGAGGTAATCAAAGTTTGAGTTATATGAAGAAGACAAAGATTTTGCAGCAGCATTTCAGGTTTGCAAGAATCCTCTCATTTATGATAAAACTCCATATCTTGATTACTTCTTGCAAGAGGGTTATTTATTCAAAGGAAGGCAGCTTTGTATTCCTAAAAGTTCATTAAGGGACAACTTGATAAAAGAGTTACATGGTGGAGGTTTAGGAGGTCATTTTGGCCAAGATAAAACTCAAGCTATAGTGGAAGAAAGATATTATTGGCCTTCATTGAAGAAGGATGTCCATCTATTTGTACAAAGGTGCAAAATTTGTCAAGTGGTGCTGGCTTAAACACAGGTTTGTATACTCCTTTGCCTACTCCAAATAGACCATGGGAAGACATAACAATGGACTTTGTATTGGGATTGCCTCGTACTCAAAGATTTCAACTCTATTTTCATGGTTGTTGACCGCTTTTCTAAGATGGCCCATTTTATGCCTTGCATAAAAACTAGTAATGCAAGTAAGGTGGCTGAACTATTCTTCAAAGATATAGTGAGGTTGCATGGATTACCCAGGACAATTACTTCAGACAGAGATACAAAATTTCTAAGTTATTTTTGGAAGACTTTGTGGAAGATGTTAGGCACAAAATTGCAGTTTAGCTCAGCTTATCACCCTCAAACTGATGGGCAAACTGAAGTTGTGAACAGGTCATTGGGGAATTTACTAAGGTGTCTAGCAGGTGATAAGCCAAAGCAGTGGGATCTCGTGTTACCGCATGCTGAATTTTGCCTACAATAATTATGTGAACAGAAGTACAGGTTATACTCCATTTCGTATTGTGTATGGAAAAAGTCCTAGGGGATTACAGATCTTGTTTCTTTGCCAATTGAGGAAAAACACAGTGATGATGCAGAGGCCTTTGCTGAACAGATGCAACAACTTCATCAGGAGGTTAGAGAGCAGCTGGAAATAAATAGCCAGAAATATAAGAGGGATGCAGATGCTACTAGGAGGTTCAAGACCTTCAAAGAAGGGGATTGGATTATGGTGCATTTGAGAAAAGACCAATTTCCAAAGGGGGAATATAATAAGTTAAAATACAAAAAGATTGGACCTTGCAGGATTTTGAAGAAAATCAATGACAATGCCTACAAAATTGACTTACCAGATGGACTAGACATTTCTCCAATCTTTAATATTTCTGATTTGTATTCCTATTATGAAGGTGACAATGCAAATGAGCAAGAAGATGGAGTAGTTGAGTGGCAGCAATTGCCAAAGAGCAAACCACTGGAGATTGAGGAGGTCTTAAATGTGAAAGTGCTTCGCCTTGGAAAGCATCGCCTAAGACAGTATTTGATCAAATGGAAAGGAAAATCTGAAGAGGACAATACATGGATTTCTGAACACGAGTACCAAAGGTTGGTAGGCTTGAGCAAGGGCACTCAACTTTTACAACCCAAGGAGGATGATGCAGGGGCATCCTAAGGACAATCTACAGTAAAAGGACTCAATCATCTACAGGATTAGGGAGTTGGAAAGGTCTTTACAATTGATGTTCAAAAAATCTGACTTGTGTAAGGAAAAATACTGTAGAAATTTAATGTGTATGTTTGTTTGCTTTTAGATGTAGGTATGATATTAGGAACAATGTAGCAGTAGTAGGTGAGGAAGGGCAGAATGAGAGAGTTAGGTGAATGAGCACAACAAGAGGTTAAAAAATAGGTAGGGGAAAAAAGAGTAGAACAGCTGAATATGGAGCAGGGTCTGAAGAGGACTGTATTTGATGTACTAGTCTATGTTTAATGATAAGAACAAGTTTGGAGTGAAATGTTCATCTATTTGCTATTCTAAATTGCATGTAACATTTTAGAGATTTCAATTGTGTTGTTTCTTATGAAATTTTGGCTCATATACCCTGACTTATCCTGATTAAGTGAAATCTGCAACATACAGAAAAGTGTTTTATTGCAGGTTTTAAGGTGTGAATACGTCAACTGCTCCATCAATTTCACTTAGTTATTTAACTATCAATCATTGAGTTGCTTACTCTCCTATGACATTATCACATAGAACCAATTACAAATACTGAAAGGATTTAAGCCGAAAATAAACACGACAGAACCAATGAGCATATTCCATTTGCTGCGATGACAATATCAGAAAACACAAACTTGCACTTACGCCATTTTAAAAGTGTCTTCCCATCGACCGCCGTCGCTCTCGGATCCCGCGTCCAAGTCCCCGAGGTCGCCAAAATCATCAGGATCGCCCATAATGTCATCCAGCACACTCTTCTCCGTGCCCTTGACCCGCCGATTTTTGTCAACTATTCTGTTCGTAGAAGCTCCAGAGTTCTGAACGGACTGAAGATCGTGATCGGGATTCGAACCCTTACCCCCTCAGGATTCCCCCATTCAAACGCAGAGCAACCTTGACCCCCATGTTATCAATAGCTACTTCTAGCCTGCACATTAAACAAAACATGCATAAACAAAACAAAATCTCTTTCCCCGCCATTCACAAATTAAAGATAACCTACCAGCTTCACAAACCCTAGAAGAAGAACAGGCTAAATACTCTCACTAATCTCACCGAAATGTCCAGGGTTCGAATCCCTGAGCAACATTACTGCTAAGATAAGCCCGCAAACTGGAAATGCATTCGAATTATAATTTCGCGAAAAATCCAAAGCAGAGCAGAGCAAATTTTAAAACATAATTAATGTTGTGTGGATTATTAAAAAAATACCTGGAAGGATGAATGCTATCCCGCTTTTTCACCATGCCCTGCTGCTGCTTTAGATTTCAGTGGCGAATTTGTATGTGAGGCCTGCGGCCGATGGATCGCACATCAAAGAAGACGACGGTAAATGTGGAATTTATTGAATTAAATGGTATGCTATGTGCTCTATCTATGGTTGGATGAGATATTTTGGTATTTTTAAAATAATTGCCAAATGGAATATTGAAGCGGCTTATTTACCGCGTATGATGGGATGATGTGACGATCTGAACGCCCCCAAAACTCAGATGTCTCTCCAACGAATGATTGATTTTCAATTCTTTATTTATTTTTCATTTTTGTTATTTGTTGCAGTTATTCTTTACCTTTGTTATGGGTTTGGTGTTTTGGTGTCGAATTACATTTACAAGCGAGTGGTTGCATTCATTTATTATTTTTGTCAATTCGCCCGAGGTTGTTGATCTTTTCTCTTACCGTGGTTGCATTCATCTGTTATTTTGTCGGTCACCATGTTGATCCTTTTTCTTACCGACATGATAAAAAGTAAAGTGAAAATTTGAGCTCTGTTGTTTCTCGTTTCAATTATATATATTTCCTATCTCTCATCCGTTTGGCGGTATTTATTTATTTTATTTTTTAAGTTGGGTTTGACATAATAAGAAAGCACCTAAATTTTGTAAGGATTGTCGTGGGAAGCAAGCTTTAAATTTGACGTCCACATATGTCTCTCAAACATTGTTTATTAGTAATGTTACCCTTCATGATATATAAAGGAATTTGAAAGAGTTATGATCTAACTAGTGAGGATGATGGTGTAAAAGGTGTTGCCTAGCCATCTATCAAGGTACAAATCCTCTGATACATGACAACGGATGTCAGCGGATGGGTTGGGGATCATTCTCTGAGTGATTTTGACAAATTGGTTTCCCCAATCGTAGCTACTTAGCTAAAGGAAGGCCGCGATATAAGTATATGTTACACATCACGTTGTAATCAACTATATGTTCTCTCAGTAACATGGGTAGAGATGCCAATATTTATGTAACTAGTGGTGTCTTGACCATATATTTACGTTAACCTTCAATTATTTTAACACTTTTCAATGTGTTTATGTATATTAGTATGATTTATACATAAAATTATATAAAAATCACCGCCATACTTTAAATATGCAAGTTAGAAGCGACGATGATTTCAAAAATTTGCAAGTATTTTATAGCTAAAAATGTTTTTAAAAACGCCTAAACAATTGTCAAATTTAAAGCCTAGTGAGGAGGCGAAACATCGAATGTCAATGATTTTTCAAGAAGTCTCCTTCAAACCATTCTTCACTTCCTTGATGTCATACTTATACTATGATGATTATTTTATTCTTTCTCAATTTAATTTTCTACATTTGTATAATAGATTTTTTTCGAAGTTGTAAGTATCTAATGAATAGTTTATATGAATGCATCTACAATACTAGACTATAACGCACAACGGTGATAGAACCTTGAAGATTTTATTGCAAAATGTGTTAGGATGTAAATGAAACCAAACCATAAAATGGCAAATCCTACCAAGCTCGAGTATGTAGGAGTAAGTGGGTCAAAAAAGAAATGAAAATGAGTGGAATAATCCATGTTTTATAAAACAAACTTTTTGCCACATAAAAAGAATATTGTTAATATGGATTCTTACGAAATTAAGATGTAAATAGAAGCGATACGTATTAGAGAAAAAAGGATTCAAGGAAGTAGAATAAGCAATGTTGAATGTGCAAGTTTTAAGAAATAAACAAAGTTATACTAGTGTGAAATGAAACATTACGCTGTAAAACATCACTTTTGCGAGTAAAAATTGCCAGAAGTAACAAGAGCTAAAGAAAAAACTAAACTTCTTTTAACTCATTAATTCTCTGACAAAAAAATGTAAGTGAATGCCAAGTGAAGCAAGACACTATTTATATATTGAGCAATTTGTTATTTAAGTTCAATGTTAGCGATTGGAGTTGTCATCATGTTCTCCGATAAAAAAAACTATATTTTAGAGTTGTGATTTGAAAACTTTATCAAAATAGCTTCTGAAACTAAAAACAAACCATCACTTACAATTTATAAATAACTACCCCAATATTTATACAAATGTTGCACATGGAGCATTTCGCATAATGTCATGAATTGCATCAACACTTAACATCTAAAGATACAACCTTCTAATTCCAAGTCAAGCATATTTATTGTGACTTAACTTGAAGTCATATGTTGAAACATAATCTCAATGAAATATGTCAAAATGAAAAAGTATTTATGCCACCATCTCAAACACAAATCCTTTTATTGCAATTTGAGCATTTTATTTTATCTATACTCAAAGACACTTGAAAACATATTCTAGGTGATTTTGTTGGTTTAGGGGTTTGCCTCAATCAAATCCCCTGGCCCTTTTAAGGTAGGTAGAAATTGATATGAGAGTAAATTGAAAGAGAATGTAAAGCCCAACTCCATCATACCTAATCGGTGAGGGTGAAGACCCTTTCCGAGAAACAAGTGTGTCTTGTCAAACACCATGGTTGGTGTTTTAGTGTGGACTTACATTTACAAGTTAATTGACTTGAAATCAAACTCATTGGGAAAATGGCTTGTCTCAGACCGGGAAATTCTAAATATTTGGTTAAGTAAGCCTTCTTTAATTCAAATTGTAAGATCCTTTTTCCTCAAAAAAATTTCGCTTAGAGTTGGGGTGTTGTATAGTGTATTTGGGTTATTGATCATGATCGCAGCTTAAACCTGCATATGAAAATGTATCCTTGAGAATGTTATCGTTGTACAGCTTAATGTTATTATTATTATATAAGTGTGTCCCACTTGGTGGCCAAAAATATTTTAAAATCTAATTAGTAAATAAATATTTAAAAATACTATAAAAACTTTTAAAAATCAAGTAAATTTTGGATGCCCTACACCTTGGTATATTTAAGCTCTTAAAAATACATGTTTGGTCATTTTATATGTGTTTGGTCATGTTTTGGTTGTGGGACATATTTTGCTAAAGGTACAAAAAGTGCAAAAAGTGGGACACAATTATATGCTTTGACCAAATTTAAATATATGTGTGTGTAACATTAAACAAAAATAATTTTTAAAAATGGAATTTCAAAATAATAAAATAAAATAAAACAATAAACATGAGGGTAGGTGGGCATAATTATGTTGTCTACCATTTTTTTCCAATAGGCCATGTGGGAGGACGTAGATTGAATGATGAGGCCATGTGAAAGCCATGTGAGGCGTGTCGACTCCTGCAGAGAATAATGTTGATGTGCCCATCCTAATCAATCCACCTTCACTAACATACTCACGAGTTGTGTTGTAATTTTGAGCTTTGAATATGGGTATCGACATCCCTTAAAGCAATGAAAAGTGAAATTTTGTCTTATTTCGGTTGTTGTTTCCTATAGGTGGGTGCATAAACAAGGCCCGGGGTTGTTGGAAAAATACACGAAAAAATGTGGTCTTGCGACCTATGATGAAAACTAGATATGTATAAAATGAGTTGTTGAAAAGGCCTTAGAAGTCGTAAGCAAATTCAAATGGTGGATATGAAGCCAAAACTCCACAACCTTTGTTTTTTTCCTCCCATCCATTCCAAATCATATCCTTAGACAAGTATGGACATATATCAAGGCATAATGATGAGGGGGATTTTGCTCAAGCTTTGTATTTCGTATGGCATGATCTATGTATCACAAATACTTCAAAGAAATGTGGCCTTATGCCATGTAATAAAAGAAAGGAATGAGTGTTTTCGAAAAATTTAGAGGCATTTCTCTGTGTCATTCTACTCGCAAGATCAATTTCCTTACATCTTGTTAGGAAGCCAAACTAAATAGGGACCGCATTATGGCACTTTTGAGGAGAAAGATTGTTATTTAGAGCAAAGTCACAAAATTTGAGAGGTGGGGTGACTCAACGTCTTCGAGCAAGGAACCTCTGGTTATAGGGGTCTTGTGGCCAAGATATTTTGTTGAGATAAAGACATACCTCGTTAGTTTACTTACACCTATCCATTTAGGCATGTTGGTTATGGACATGCTCAAAATGATCTTATGAATGTTTGTTGGAGTTGTTTGAGTGAATACATGGGCAAGATTAAATCTAACATTATAATTTTCTCCAACAACCTTTCCACTCCTTATCAAATGAGAGCTCTTATAAAAAAAATATGCATTTAGGAAACATGGAGGCATGTTAATTCAATAATTTTTCCCCTCTAAACGCCTCAAAGAATGACATCTCAGGTTTTGTAATGATCGTTGGAGATGCACATAATGGTCTCTGAAACATTATTAGAAACTACCTTCTATGCAATATCTTAGCTTGCGTTAAAACTAGGGCTTTGAGAGTGATTATTTTGTCATATTTCACGATTACAAATGCCCTCATAGATATGTATACAAAACTTGGAAGAATATAAAAGGCACACAATTTGTTTGACAAAATACCAAGTGCATATGTGGGCTCATGGACAACTATGATTCAAAATATGTGTAAAATGGTGTCCTTTATAAGGCTTTAAGAACATTTACGTAAATGCCTCAATGTGGCGTGATCTTGTGAGATGCATTTATTGCTAGATGTGCTTGAAATGGGCTTCTTGAAAGGACCTCGAAACCTTTTCGTACCAATGTGGGAGCTTGTAGTTGCTTGCCAAATATTTGAAAAAATGCATTTAACTATGGTTGGTCATGAACCTGTCACCCAACACCTCTCTTGCATTACCTTATCGACGTTTATCACGGGCATGAATTTATTTCCTCTTAACATGCTTTTGTAATTTGTATTTCTGATTTAACTAGATAAAAACACTAAATCTACTTTGAAACATACAATCATTGTATTGTATTAAACTAGATTTGTAAACCTCTTTAAAACAATGTTTGTATCGAGATAGACCGAGGTGCAAGTTATAGCCCATCATGGGCGGTGTGACAAATTGTTTGATCATGAACTTACTTATGACAAACAAAAATGTGTTTCCCTATGATTTAATTTAATTTGAATTAAATCTATATTTTAGAGTAACTTATTATAATAATTGATGTACAAATGCTAAATTACAAGAATGGCACAAACAAACTAACATGTGATGTGAAAACCCTAAGAAAGAGAAGGAGATAGTAAGACTTAGTTGATTTTTGAGTGAACATGAAGTGAAATGGGCAGATGAAAGTGTTGAATAGATCAGAGAGAGGGTCGTTACTACTCACCGTAAAATATGGAGCTCAAGAACATAGCCAATAGGGGCGCCCAATGTAGAGTGAGAGGCGTCTGGGTGCCGGTGACGAGGTTTGGGCACCGGTGGCCGTGCAAGATCTCGGGATTTTCTTTCTTTTGTGTCATAAGGGTTTCATTATTGATTCATGTTGATCACCTAATATTCACTCCTTGATCATCAAGATACGTATAACATACAAGAAAAAAGTTTACTCGCACATACCCAAAAACCGCATCAAACCTAAAAGGAAAATGCGTAATGGGGAGTCGATATTGACTCGGATAGTCACCTCAGAGTGAACTTATAACTAAGCACTACACTACATCTCAAACTCCATGTAGTTCTAGTGTGTGTGTGTGTGTAGAAATTATGCCCTAGGATGCCCTTGTGCAAGTTGCACTTGATAGTGGGTTATAGCTAGAATGTATCAATGTAATAGTATGTGTGGATGGTATAGAATAGACTTCCCTTTGATGTAGTTGCATCAATATGTTGTCATTGAGTATGGTCATGTTTGGTTTGGAGTCTAGGTTGTCTTAGGGTGTATGTCATCATTTCCCTCCAATATGTTGTATTTAAATATTCAAATTTGGAAATGTTGTGTGTAAAAGCCTAAATAAGACCTATTAGTGCATATAAGGGCCAAAAATGTGTAAATAAGGGTTGGTGAGCTTATCTTCATGTTAATCTAAGTTTATTAAGTGAGATTTGGAGTTGTTAAGGTATTTACTTAGTCAAGAAGTTGTTAACCTATATAGGGAAGTAGTTGAGTAAAGCTAGGAATAGCTTGTTTTTGTGTCTCTAAGATAGATTTTTATCTCAATATGTAATCTCTTGAAAAGAATGGTTGCATTAGGTGAAAATAGACATGAATAAAGGAATTTGGGAGTTTTCACCAGTCCTCATGTATCATTTTTGTGTTTATCCATTATTTTCCCATGCATTTTAGCAGGGTTCTCAGCATTGCACTAAAAAGATGAGGTTAACAATAGGAAAAAGAGAGTTTAGAAATATGTGAGTGGTGGAAAAGGAATTGAGAGACCTAAGGAGTACTTATTGAATTTTTGTAGTTCATGAAACTCATCATAGTTACTTGTAGACTGAAATTTTGCCTCTCGGGCCCAAACTAGGGCAAGATTTGTCTAAAGTTCTCGCCATCAAAAATTGATGAAAATTTAGGAGCACCTATGTCTAAACGGAAGCTAGAAGTCTACCAAGTTTCACTTTATAACTCACACATGTGAATGATATATGCCATTAGTTGTAGATGGACTATACATAGAGGTTGATATTAAGGGTTTTTGTCACATGGAGTGATGAGGCCATAAATTGGCCATAAATTACCATTATTTTGTCCTTCCAAGTTACCTTTGAAAGTGGATTTAAATGTAATCTAGGAACTTATAGTTTTCTTAAGATAGAATATAGGATATATATCTTATTCATTCTTTAGAAATCTTTTGTTTTGTTGATTGATCCTATTGATTATTTGGGAAAAGATGCAAAGTCTTGTGTATGCAGGCTATAAAGGAAAGATAATGCTAGTATTGGGAAAAGTGGAATTGATCATGGATGGTATATCTAAACTCAAAACTGATTTCATATTCATATTCCTCTCAAAAAATTATGCAAGTTCAAAAAGAATCATCTCAATCCGAGATCGTATGCAAAAGTTATAAATGTTTTAAGTTAGCTCTGGAACTCGCATATTTAGTTTTGGAACTCGCAGAGTTAGTTCCTAACTCACAGTTTAGTTCCGAACTCGCAACGTTAGTTCCGAACTCACAGTTTTAGTTCAAACTCATAGAGTTAGTTCTGAACTCGCATGTTTAGTTCTGGAACTCGCAGATTTAGTTTTGGAACTTGCATCAAATGGGGACTATGAATAATCAGAGAGTCAAATGGAAAATATGAGAGAGTTTTTTGTTCATAAAAATGTGTTTAACATAAACCTCATTCAAATTTGCTATAGGTTTTACCAATGAAGAGAAATCTAACTTTTAGTGAGTCTGTAGTTTGAGGAAAAAATGTATCAGACGAGCACTAAAAGGTCCATAAACAGAAACAAAAAAGTCAAATGGAAAATCGGAGAGAGGTTTTTGTTCATAGAATTGTGTTTAACAAAAACCTCATTTATATTTGCTACAAGTTTCACCAATGAAGAGATATCTAACTTTTAGTGAGTTGTAGCTTGAAGAAAAGTGTATTAGATGAGCGCTAAAGTTCCATAAATAGAAACAAAAAAGTCAAACGGAAAATCTAAGAGAGGTTTTTGTTCATAGAAATGTTTTTAACAAAAATTCATTCATATTTGCAACAAGTTTTACCAATGAAGATAAATCTAACTTTTAGTGAACTGCATCAAGAAAAAGCATATCAGACAAGCGTCAAAAGTTCCACAATAAAAACAACAAAGTCAAATGGAAAATCCGGGAAAGGTATTTGGTCAAAATCATCTTTTGAGGAAAAACCTCCTTCCAATAATGTAGGAGAATAAAATCATTATGATTCTTGTTACCGAAAAGCAAGGAGAAGATTTGGGAGCAAATCTTCCTAAAATAAGTGAGATAAGACTTTGACTCCAATAATATATCTCTCTCCATATTTTGTGGAGATGGAGATCTTAGTTGTTATGATTAGAATAAAGATAAGATCATATTGTATCTCCTAAAATAAGGAGTTGGTTGGACACATAAATTATAAATGCAACCTTCCACACTCAGATATGTAATGTTTTACCACCAAGAAATGAATTTGTTCTTTTCTCTCTAATATTCTATAGTTTTGAGTTAAGATCTCGAAGCATGGTTTAAATCCTCTTCCAAGGAATGAGTTGGCCACTCATTCTAAGGAAGATGGATCTGTATATTTGTGATTTTATTTTGTAATAATTTGTGTTTATTTCTTTTCTATAATTATCATCTTGTTGTGTTGTTCTTCTCTTTGTATTGTAACATTCATCATTGTTGTAAACCTACAGTGTTTCATTTAATTTTACTTATTTCCAATTCAACAATTTCAATTTATGCAAGTGTGTTTACATTTCTGCAAGTGTGCATTTAAATTTCTACATGTGTGCTTTCAATTTATGCAAGTTTGGATTGTGTTTAAGGGAGTTGTTTTCCAAGATCTTCTTCTCTTAATGCATACAACCTTCGAACACCAACCCGATTGACATTATTAATAGCGAGGATTGATGACCCTCATCATGAAGGCTTAAATCTTGAAATCAAGTTATGAAATTAGGTATGCATCATGTCATGTAACCTCTCGGAGGTAAATAAAACAAGTTTCATTGAGATCTAATGGATAAGTGCCTACTGTCATAGCTATAGGCTAAAATAGGCCTAATTTGCTAGGAGAAGTGGTCTAGAGGTACCAAACCGTACAAAGGAACAGGTATGGACACTTTGGCACAAGCAAGGACTCCATAAAGGGTCATCAAATCCATCTAGAGTAGGTGACATTGTTATAGAGAAAATTGAGTTTTGACAGGGTTGTATGTTAGGAGACCTAGTAGGTCTTAAGAGCTAATTTGAGAAGTATTCAAGCATGCAATGGTTTGACTGAACCAAAGGTCTAGACACCCCATAACAAGCTAGAAGAAGTGATTTGAGGGTGTAGGAGTGCTTCAAACCCCTGGCTACATCATTTGAGTACTTTGATCTATGAAGCCATATAAGCTATAGTTGGAAAGTAAGAGCCAAGTACCCATGAACAAGGTTAGGGACTTATGGTTGCAGGAGTTTGGAGGTCTAGTCACCTCATAGAAGGATATGCTAAGTATTTAGCATGATAATGATCAATGGGGTAGTGGTTTGGCATGAAAAGTTATATATGATATGAAGATGAAGCATATGCATGGAGAAGTAGAGTATGAAGATGAAGTGTCCGAGGGTCTAATGAAGTAAGAAGAGGTACAATAGATAGAATTCATGGTGAGGACAAGTGTAAAACATAGGGCAGGTGAGAGATGTAATGATCTCATATTGAACTCATAAGTACATCGAGTTGCTTAGTGGAGAACATTGAGAGAAGCATAGTTTTGAGTGGAATGGATTAGAGGGTAAGATAAAGACAAGGTGTAGTGTCCATAAGAAGAGAGTGAGCTCAAAGGCATATGTTGACTATGTCAAAGCAAGGGAATGTTACCAAATTAGGTTAAGGTATGAATTTCAAGTTTTCTTTACATATGCATACTTACAAATACATAGGTGAAATGTGCCTATAATATATCTTATGTGAATACCATGATCTATGCCAACAAGATCATTTAGCTAGATCCTCGTAACAAGGGGTGATTGGGTTAAATCATGCATGCTCAAGGTAATGGTGACCTACACAATGAAATAAGGTTAAACTAAGAAGTCCCTTGCACCATTTTGGTATCAAATCCCGATTAAAAGGCATCTTGTACAAGAACAACAAAATGATGATGGCACAAAGATATACAAGGTTTCATTGTGGCAAAATCATAAAGCACTCGTGATTTCTCACAAGTGAATGGTTGAGGCAACAAGGTGTGATTCATAAAACATGGAGTTATCCCAAAGTGTGGGACTTTGCAAAATGAGATAGCTCTCCAGAGAAGGTCGGTTCCTACTCCTAACTTACCTACCACTAACTACTCCTAATGCAGTAAAACTACTGACTAATCCTAATCTAATGCTTCCAAGAGGACAGGAGAAAGATACATGGAATGAAAACCTACACTAAGAGCGGTGATACACCAAGAAAGGAGTGTTAATCACTCTTCCCAACCCTGCAAAATGGAGAAAGGGTGAATCTTGGGGAGGTTGGACAAATGCAACACAAACCCAAGTTCCACCAATGCATTAAGGGAAGGTTGGACAACTACAACACAAACCCGAAATGCAAACAATCTTCATTTCATGGTAAACATAAAACACCCATATCCTGCAATAACTATGAAATATGCACAGAACACCTGTTGCAATGAGAGGTAAGAGAGACACAAAAATCATGCAAAGGTTAAAATAACTAACACAAAACATAATTTTTATTGCTCATGAAGTATACACAATACATTGCATGTGGGAGAAAGGCATGAAGCCATTATAGTGTTTGGAGGAAGGCTTAGAGCCCCAAGAAGAAATGGGGTGCATGGGAGAAGAAAGATGATCAACCTTTTTCACATACAAACCTTTTACATTTTATAGAGGAAAAATTGAGGAGAGAGGGGGACAAAAATTTGAAAATACACTCCAATCTCCTAGAAAATCCATCATTGTCCTTATAGGAGTCATGGGCAAGCCTGCAAATCTCATACTCCATTGTACCTTTCTTGTTGAAGAAGAAAAGAATCCCATACCTCATCATTTTGGTAGGTGAGAAATTTGAAACATTCCTCTAAAATGGCGGACTGTATTTCCACATTTTGAAATACTTAACACCGAGAGCTTTCTAAAAAGTCTGATTTTATACAAATCCAAGCTCCAGTCAAAATTTATGGCCATCTGAAGATGAGGGTGCCATACTACAATAAATGCGTATGGTTAGCTCTGTCTTTTCGGACTCCAAATTGCATCGCACCCTCCGAAATCTAAAATTTTAGACTTTCAAGATTTAGAACTTCGGGCCTTTCCACTTCGGAGATTGTTGTATTGTTCATCACTCAAATTGGCTTGAGTTCTAAAATGTTGAACCTTCAAAGTCTAAAATTTAGACTTCGGTGTTCGGACTTTGAAATCATGTCGTGTGACATTGTTCATCCTTCAAACCAAAAGTTCCAAAATTCCAAAACCTCAAAGTCTGAAATTTTGACTTGAGTTTTTAGACCTTTGTCTTTTCGAGGGTTTGGGACTTCGGGTTTCAGTGATTCAAGACTCCAGTGTTTAGGGATCCGGGAATTTGGGTTTTAAGTATTTGGGACTTTGGGTTTTGGGGATTCGAGACTTCAAGTTTTAGGGATTTAGAACTTTGGGTAATGTTCATTTGCTTGACACATGAAACCTCCGAAATCCCAAAAGCCTGAAGTCCAAATATTAGACTTTGGGTTTCAGGATTTTCTTCTCCCCGCGTGGCACTATTTACTACAAGCTCGTGAAACTCTCAAATTATAAAATCCTGAACTCCAAAATTTTAGAGTTTGGGTTTTGGACTTTTTCTCCTTTTTCGCACTTTTTTTTTCCTGAGTCCCCAAATTTCGCTTCGGCTACCTCTCGAATGACCACACCTCTCAAGTCCTAATTTTGGACTTCATAATTCCTTCATTCCCTTAACCAACTCAAACTCCCAAGTTCCTTTGCAATGCACTCAACCCGATTCACTAACTTTCTTGCTCAAAACGTGATCTCCCATGGCCAAATCGACCCTCTTATTTTCTCTCGTGCAAGGTCATGTTTGGCCAATTTTGCTTTAGGAGAAAAATTGGATAATAGTTACATAATAGTCAAGAAAGTATTCTCGAGAGAGATGATGGGGCAGTTTCAGCAGATGAAGATACAAATGGAGGAGAGAATGGATGTTTTGGAGCATCTTGTTAGAGAGAGAATGTCATTTTTCTAGTGTAGCGGTAAAGGAGAATCTATGAGCCATTCAAGGGAAGGATTCAAGTCTCTTGGACTAATTCAAAAAGGTATGCTTATGTTTGGTGATATGAATGTAAATAGTGATAGCTATGTAAATGCTAGAGGTGTGAATGCTAGTTGTCATAACCATGTAAGTTGTAATGATGTACAATGCCCTAAAAGAATTGAAAAGGGGCAGGTATTCGATCGATCACCATGTAAGAGGAATGAGATAATGAAGGGTGAATCTCTCTTGATGAAGAGAGTCTTGGAGCAGCCAAGAGGCAAAAATACAGGTCTAAGAAGTCAAGACATAGATATGAGTCAGAGAAGGAACTTGTTTAGAACTAGATGTAAGTCTGGAGGCAAAGTATGTGATGTCATCATAGATGGAGGAAGCACTGAAAATGTTGTGTCAGAGTACATGGTGAAGAAGCTGGGATTGAGAAGACTTCCACATCCAAGGCCTTATTACATTTCATGGGTGCAACAAAACCATCAAATTCTGGTAAGTGAGCAAAGTATTGTTGATTTTCAAATTGGAACATATAAGGATACAATGTTGTGTGATGTTCTACCTATAGATGTTTGTCATTTGCTCTTAGGTAGACCTTGACAATTTGACAGGTAGGCCAAACATGATGGAAAGACTAATGTTTATAAGTTTTGTAGGGATGGAGTTAAGCATAGTATCATACCCTTGAAGGGTGAAAGAGGTTATGAAAAAGGAAGTGTCATGTTAATGACCATGAGGAAGTATTTGCATGAAACAATGCATCAGGTTAAGGAGATAAAGACAATAAAGGAAGTGTCTCCTTGTGATGAGTTGTGGATGAGAAGATAAACACCAAGAAGGGTGTTTGGTGACCAAGGATTTGGTCACATGAAGAATATGACAATAGAGAGAGGTTATGGGAAAGGCAAAGAGATGGTGGATCAAAAATACCACCTTGGAAAAGCACTTAGTTTCTTAAAAGGAGATATAACAGATTAAAGAGGCCATAGGAGAAGCAAGCATGAAGGTCAAGAGACCATTGAAATTTCTAACTAACTCTATGTGGACATGTTTGTATGTAGGTACAACTCATAAAATGTTGATTTTGGTGAAAATGCAGTAGAACAAGTGATGAAAGTGATGTTATTGCAAGGTAAGAAGACCAACTTGGTCCTAGGTATGATGAAGAGGAAGGAGTGGACACTCTCACCTTAAAATAAGAGTTGCAGAGACTAGAAAAGTTGTTTGACTTAAAAAACTAGTATGCAGGTGAAGGGCAATCTAATGAACATGAAGAAATCATGAAGTAGGTCCATAAGGAATACCCAACCAAAAATATGATGACTACTATACAAGCCAAGGAGTTTAGGCAAGATTGTGATCAAGGAAGACATAAAATTGAGCAAGAGAGTAAAGAGATGCCTTTGAAGGCATATAAATGTAAAGAAGCACCTCCACAACAGGACAAACAAGCAGGAAAGAAAGAAAAGTACATTAATCCTAGTATTAAGCAAGAGAAGGAGAAAACCATGAATTTGTGTAAAAGGCAAGACAAAGAATGCATAATGAAGAAAAGAAGTCAAGAACAAACAAAATTTGAAGTAGCTCAAGAAGAAACAATGGAGCATGAAGAAAAAGCAAGAATTACAAATGAAAAAGAAAGCGGAGGAGCCATAAATAAACAAGAATTAACATGTTGGACAACAAACAATACCTTTGAAATATTAGTAATTCTTTTGTTATGGGTGGAGATTAATGTATATGATAGACCAGGGAAACATGTGTATAAGTATGTAAAGAGTGTAAAAGTGTGTAAAAAGGAAAGTGTGCACCTGATGTATAAGAGAGTAAAAGATAGAAAAGTGTCATGTTGTTTGAAGTTGTTGATTTAAATGTTGAAGGTGAGGTTTTTGGGTGATCTCACGCCAAGAGCAAGTTTTTAGGTGATCTCATGTTGAGAGTGGGTTTTTTTGGGCGATCTCATGCCAAGTATGAGTTTTTGGGTGATCTCACATTAAATGCCGCTTTTGGGTGATCTCACGCTAAGGGGAAATGTTGGGGAGAGAGTACTAGCTTTACTCTCCTTCCATGACTCGCCTGAATAAGCACCACTGTAGATGGTATGTCTCAATTTGTTTTATTTGTCCCTATTTTTTCCAAATTGTTTCGATTTTACTAATTGTAGGAGATAGAATACATTTTGTGTCTAGAGGCAAAGGCTCGATATTATAGAGCTAATCAAGAATTTTGTAAACTCATGTTGATATAAGAATATGATTATTTGTGCCCCTAGGACATTAGTGCCTAGGGGAGGACACAGGCACCTAGCGCCACTGTGTCGATACTAGGCACCAGTGTTTGCTCTGTGTTTTAGACCCAAGTCAAATTTTGGGTCATTATGTGATTGTGTTCCTATGTTGATTTTGTACTTTACAAATTTGAACTATAGCTTTGAATTGTTATAGGGGTGTTCACCCAATGTATGCCCCCCTCATTTGGGGGCGCATGTAACGATAAAAGGAGATCATGCGGCCCAAAGAAGAGGACCAATTGTTGTTCGAAATGGATACCCGCAGGGTAGGGGATGTGCATGGTAGAAACCAAGGCACATGCAAAAAAAGTAGGCTAGAAATATGTGTTAGTAGTAAAAGTAGCTAGCATGCAAAAGAAGACAATGTAACAAGAAAGTGTGCAAACAAAATAGACCACGAAAAGAGGGTTTCAAACATGGGACATCGCTCACAATGTCATAAGACAATTAGGGCCGAAGCGGCCAAAAGCATACAATGATCATACAAGACATAGGGCATAGCCTACAAACAATAACAAATAATAGCAAGCAAAATGTGACAAATAGCCATGGTTGTACTTAGTCTTGCAAGGAAAATGCTACACATGAAACACCCATTAACATGTTAGAAAGATAAATAGTATGTTAAGGCATGTGTATATCAGTGAAAAAGTAGAGTAACTTGTAATGAGAAATAGTGAATAATGTAGTAATATAACCTGAAGTGTGTAGAATGTGATAATAGTAAAAGTAGATGCCCCTAGGAGCCTCATGGGATTAGTAAAGGGTACAATGCCGAGCAACATGCATCATGTAAGGAGTTGTAAGAGATTTGCATTCACCTCAAATAACAAGTGAACGTGTATGTGTATATATAGAAAGATGATGACATACTAAGAATCTGTCTAACATGGAAAACAAAGTGTAACATGTAAATAGAATAAGCTAGCAAGAGTAAATGCAACCAAGATATGCAAATGTTGTGCATGAGTGTGATGGTGCGGTATGCAAAATGTGAATATGATAGGAGCAAAATGCCCCCCAACAAATCTGTATGACACGAGGTTCATATATAAGAACCCTCAACAATCAAGTATGAACCATAGAACAAGAGTTTGTCATCGGATAATGAGTGTGTTGTGTGATTAGATGCTAGAAATATGTATCGTGAAGCATAGAACGTGAAGTGTAGTGGATGTGAGGTTCATTTCGAACTAGACCCTCAGTAGTTGAGTATGAACTGTGGAACTAGAGTGCGTCGAGAGGGTAATGGCGATACAAGGTGTGTATCAAAGGGTATGAGAGTGTGTGAAAGTTATGATACACGAGGCAAAAGTGTGGTAGTAGATAAGAGGGACAATTAATAGTGCTAGAAAGGGGGAAAAGTGCAATGCCCCCCAAGTGTGCCGAGTGATGGAGATTTATGTGATAACGCAAGAGATACCATACCAAAGGTGTGGGAGAGTGTTAGCTATGTCATGAGAATAGAAAGAGTCATCACAATGGTAGGTAAAAGCAACAATAGGACCAGGGTTGGATGTTGGGTGGATAGGAGGAAGTGGAAAGAGGTTAATTATGATAGGGTGAATTGGTTGGACTTTCTTGGTTGGTGGTTGCTGATTTGGAATTGGTAATGTCGTAGAAAAATTGATAGGAGGAGAGAATGGAGGACAAATTTTGAGAGGTGGTTACTTAGTTGGAATGGTTAATGATGTAGAAGACCCGATAGGAAGATATGATGGAGGATGGATTTTGAGATGTGGTTTCTTAGTTGGAATGGGTTGGATAGGCGACGCTTGACTCACCAGAGAAGGAACATTAGTAATTATGGAATGATGCTCATGAGACGTGGAAGGATCGGATGAGATTTAAAAATTAGAGATGTAGCATAATGTTGTGAAGCAAATAAAATAAAACCATGATGCTCAAGGTGCTTAATTTGTCATTTTAAACCATAACAATCATTGTCATTATGTCCATTTATTCTTTGATAATTGCAAAATGAGAGACCTTGGTATTTGGAAACCAGACAAGGAGGATAACAATGAGTATTTGGCAAGTTGTTCAACCGGTGAGTGAGGAGTTGAGGAAGAACATCATGTTGCTTAGCATTGAGATCAAACTTGAGACGCTTGGCTAAGAGCAGATAAGACTTGGGGTTCACTTATATAAGCACATGTAGAGGACATAGTATTGGGATGGGTTATAGAAGAAGAAATAACATGGGCCTTAAGGTGTTTGATCTCAAATTTAAGAGATGTAATCGTGGTTTCCATAACGTGAAATTTGTCCCGAAATAAATAATGTAAAGCTTGAATTGACTTGCAGATAGATTTATTGGTGGCATCATGATTAATAGGGTTGGTGGAGAGATGATCAAAGATGACACTTACCCGTGTAGGAGACATATTGCAGGGAGATACATAGTGTTTTGAGCTTTTTCGAGAACATATTTGTAAGGTGGGTGCATTTGAAGTAAGTCATGCAAAGAGATATGAGGAATTTTAGGAGCCATGAAAGAGAAACCGATAGAATAAGGATCTGAATTAGCGATCACAAGTGGGGTTCACCAAATGATTTAATTAAATTTGAATTAAATCTATATTTTAGATTAATTTATTATAATAATCAAATGTGTAAATGCTAAAATACAAGAAATGACACAAGAAAAATAACATGTAATGTGAAAACCTTAAGCAAGAGAAGGAGATAGTAAGACTTAGTTGATTTCGAGAGTGAACAAAAAGTGATATGGGAAAGTGAAAGTGTTGAGCAATGACCAGAGACAGGTCGTTATTACTCACTTGTAAAATCTAGAACTCGGGGACAAAGCCGGACATGAGTGCCTAGTGTAGAGCATAGGCATCTAGGCAATCGATGACTAGGTCTAGGTGTCAGGTGGGCACACAAGAGCTCGGGATTTGCTTTCTTTTTTGTCACAAGGGTTTTGCTATTGATTCTTGTTGATCACGATATTCACTCCTTGATCACTGAAGGTACATATAACCTATTAGAAAGAAGTTCACATACATATACCCACAAACCACATCAAACCTAAAAGGACAATACAAAATGGGGAGTCGAACTACCCCGTCGATTACCCAAGAGTGAACTTACTTGTGGTGTATATGATTTGTTTCATCGTCATTTGACGACTTGTCCACCATAGATGATTAGTCATCTCACTTAGTGAGAATATGTCATAGTTGGATAGGTCAATAGGGTTGTATACATGTGTCATGCACATGAGTTACACAACACTCCTATATGTACCTCTTATTTCTAATCTATGAGAATTTCAGACACATCACTATCTTTTTGTACTTGATTCTCATTTTGATTCAATCTATTGCTTACTATGTGAAGTGTTCACAACTCCATTGAAGTGCAACTTTGCTCGATGTGTGCGCGGGGTCCGAGTTGATCCTCGTAGAATAATCTAACATGTAAAGTGGAGAATAAATATTCTCGATTCTCTCTAAGTTAGGTCCTGAATACTCCGTCTTCGTGTCAACTTTTCATGCTATGAAAACGACACTCAGAAGTACTTGGAATATTCCCTCGTTTGTGATTTTTGTCGCTTACTCATTCAAGAACAAGAAAAACTCATTCAAATGGGGTCTCTCAATTCCAAGTCACATGCCCTTGTAGCAAGTACCAGTAAGGGAAAGAAGACTGAAAAGAAGAAAGAGACAAAGGAAAAACCTAAAAAAGAAACCAAGACCAACTAAGCCAAAACCAAACCTAACACGAACGCTTCAACTTCTAAGCCTAAAAAGAAGAAATAAAAGTGTAAGTGTTCCTATTGTAAGAAGATTGGTCATGAAGAGCATCAATGTATGAGAAAATAAATTGATCACCTTATTCATTTACTTGAGAAAAGGTGCTCCTGAGTCTATCAAACAAAATGCTCTGAAATCCAAATCTTCCACTGCAAGAGAGTCTAAATCTGATAAGAAGAAAGGAAAGGCCCTTGTAGTTTGAGTTGTTCCTTCATTGACATGGATTATATGTGAGCAGAGCACCGATTCAACACAACAAAATATATTCTATTCAACATAATATGAAAACATTACATAAGCTATTATATAGCCATATAGATAGGAAAACAACCTCCGATTATTTAGGGAGGTGTTTTAACAAATATCATGGAATAATATTCATGGGTATAACAAAACTATATATGCAACTCTAATATATGAGTTATTTATAACAACTCATTTACATCCTCATAGTAATGTAATATTATAAATAGTACATTTACATATAATAATTCATTACTAACAATGTGAAATACTATTAATCCTAACATTCACCCCCTTAGTGTGAACATTATTAATCACTAATCTTCACCCCCTTAATGTGAACACGGAAAAAATGCACCATAGAACTGGAACTAGAATCATATGCCTCCGCATACTTTTAGGTCTGCATACTGCTGGCTTGGATCTTGTTGCACATGACCAATCCACTTCACCATAGTGAACCCCATACCGGATGATCACACTTCCACCGATTCACCTACATATGCGAACTCAACAGTTCCCACTTTCACTTCTAGTGAACGATAGATTTCACTAGTCGATCGATGTTAGAAGTATGACAGTCGAAGGATCTCTGCAGTTAGAGGATCACTCTAGTTCAACTTCCCTCCTATACAACTGTTCTCAAGCATCCAAAATGCACTTCTCCTCGTTTGAATCAAAATAGGGAAGGAAACCACACACCATTTTATTTTGCACACACCACACAACTGAAATAATATAAAATACTGCCACCAAATTTGAATGCGACCCTGTCGTTGGTGACTGACGAGAGGCGTTGATCACCCTCCATCCTCTGTTGCCTCGACCTCCGAGTGTATGAGCTGCTAACTCAACCGGATGTGATCATGAAGCACAATTACAACTCGGACGTCGGATTCCACTAAAAATGCATCCGTGAGGCAATTTTTTTATTTTTTTATTTTACAATTTTTGACAATTTGACTATACACAAATTTTCACTGTTAACACTTGATTGGATAATGATAACAATCCTAAAATCACCTATTTTGACATTGAAAATATGGCTTTACTTGGAATCAATGATATATTGACACAAAATGAAAACTTAGATTCTTGACTCCAATACTATAAACTATTTTTAACTTTTGACTTGATTTTGATAAAAACAATAATTGACTCAACAATACTTGAGTCTTACAAATGACATCAACATTGACTCCTTTATCGACGATAATTTTGATGACATACAATATACTAAATGACACCTAAAGAATATTTTATTAGACAATTATATGATGGACATGATCGACTCCACAATTCTAAAACCCTTAATAATAAACCAAAACATACATAATACAAAGACTTAATGACGCTACTTTTTGTTGATGAAGACGAATAATAACAAACTTGTAAACCACAAATTGGAAAATAAACATAATACAAAAACTAAACTATAAAACTAGACAAAAATATCATGACACTTAAGCTAAGACCATGGGTTTAACCCTAAAACCACCAACCTCACCTAAAACTGCTTGAACCAAAAACATATTTGCATTGAAACATACAGCTTGGACCTTGTTCACGAGTAGATGCCAATGCATGCATTACATTGTTACAGTTGCGACCACATCAAATGGAAGATAAATATGATAACATGTAAGAGTGACATGATCCAATTAGAGGGCACGAGTGATAGATTTGCAGGTTTCAATACTCAAGTTGTCGTCGATCGTCTTCAATGTTGAGTTATGAGGATTCTATGCAATGTTTGAAACTCCCAATGTTACGCCTACAGGTGTAAAATGTTTACACATCCCTTTCTTTAATATTGTTGTCTAGTCAAATATGTAGATGGAAAGGTACACGATCCCCACATATTTTGATCAAGCTTCCACATGCAGATACATGGCCATCGTGAGGAATGTAGACTGCATCGCCAAGGTAGAAAATAACTCTACACGTTGCTCGGTATCGTTGGAATATTACATGAAAAATTTGGATATTGATTGAGAAATCGGCTGAGAGAAGAATGTGCATTAATATTCATGTATAAGATCATCGACCAATCGCTTCTTAGATGATAACAATGGCCCTTGGATCCACCATCGATATGCCAGTGATTTGACTTTAGAAAATGGCAGAATACACCTTGACTGATGCACCATGAACAAATGGTTTATTGATAATCCTCTTCCACCTCACAATCGGTTTAGTCTTGCAAGACCAATGCAAAAACAAGACATGCAGGAGCCACCGCCTTCATTGAGGCAACTCGATACAGATTTGTGAGCGCGCAATTTCCAAGGATCATTGAACAATGTAACTTCTCCAAAGTAATGCACACAGGTGTATCACAGCTAAACGAATGACATTGATAAAAAAACTGAATAAGAATTCACGCTCTGATACCAAATGTGAGCAGAGCACCAAATTTAACACAACAAAATATATTCTATTCAGCATAATATGAAAACATTACACAGGCTATTATATAGCCATACAAATAGGAAAACAACCTCTAATTATTTAGGGAGGTGTTATAACAAATATCCTGAATAATATTCACGGGTATAACAAAACTATATGCGAACTCTAATATATGAGTTGTTTATAACAACTCATTTACATCCTCATATTAATGTAATATTATAAATATTACATTTACATATAATAATTTATGATTAATAATGTGAAACACTATTAATCCTAACATTATAGATTTCGGTGCCTCGCACCACATGGCTTCTTCACATGTTGAGTTCTCCAACATCAAACCATGTGGCATGTCCCAAATCACGTTGGGTGATGACACTACAGTGTCATTGCAGGTAGTTTAACCAAGTGTTGAGTGCTCCCCCGATCTCTCTACCAATCTCCTATCATTTTACCAAATCAATCACCTTGGTGAAGGAATGTGAGTGGAATTTGATCCTACTTGGTGATTATTCGTGAGATTCACAATGGAACTACAATGGTTGAGAGAAAAGTGATTCACCATTCATGGTTGTATCGTTTCCCCACTTTACTTCGATTTGATGCCCACTTCCTTGCTCACTCATGCGAGACGAGGTTAGTAAGTTATGGTATGAGCATTTCGCATTTGAATTTGTGTTACCTTGAACAATTAAGCCAAAACGAAATGGTCAACGGTTACCCATCATATTTTCTAAGGTTCTTTGTGAGGGTGCCTCGTGAAACACTATGTAAAGGGTTTTAACAAAGGAAAAACCGAAGAGCTACTCATAATTTAGATCTTGTTCGTAGTGATATCTCCGCACGTTTTCGTCTCCTTCGTGTAATAAAGCTCTTTATATACTTACCTTCATTGATGAATTTTAGTGATATACTTGGGTCTATTTTATTAAGCTTGAGTCCGAAGTCTTAAAACATTTTCAAGACTTTAAGGCTCTTATTGAAAACAAGTGGAACAATCTATCAAGGTTCTTCGAATTGACAATGGAGGTGAGTATGTGAGCAATAAGTTTGAGGATTTCTATACTTCGAAGGGTGATTAACTAATATTGGGGAATATGTGTACTTAATCTAATCTAAAACGACATGTAAATACAATAAATAAATGTAGTAGATGACGATGAAGAATGACCCAAACAACTATAAAAATGGAAATGCTAAACCCTAAAGTGTAAGGGGAGTTAGAATGAACTTAGCTGATTAAAGGAGCTCGTTGGACTATGTCACAGAAGTGGCTGGAGAAACAGAAAAGCAAGAACGTGTGTAAAGGCCCCGAAAAGGATGGATCCGAGCTATCTAGCTAGAATGGAGCACCTGGAGAGGTACTAGGGCACTTACATGCACTTTGGTCTGCGTAAATGGGAGCCCTAATCTATGTAACATGTCCGGCCCGAGTTTCATAGGTCGACAGTTGGTCTTAAACCCTCACCGTGTGTCGCATTAGATACACTACACTATGTCGAGATGTCACTAATAATCCAAGATGTATAGAAGACCTGCAAAGAACCATAACAAGCATCAAAACCCTAAAAAAAAGAATAAAAATGAAAGGGTCGATCGACCTCACTTACATCCTGACAGTGGGCTTACTAATTGAGCGTTGCACTACATTTCGGACCCAAATGTAGTTTTAGTGTGTGTGTGCATCATGTGCCCTAGGTGTTCTTGTGTTAGTCACACTTTGTGAAGTAGTGAGCAATAACTAGATGTAGAAAATGTAATAGATGGGTGAATGAAATAAAATAGAATCCCTCCCCCTATGCTTGTGTGATGCAAATGAACCATCCTTGTCCTTGTGATGGAGCTAATAGATGCAAATGATCTCCAAATGGATGTAACTCTAGGTGGATGATAGTAGTGATTAGTGCTTGGTCCCTCATTATGGTCTAATAACTTTATATTTATAAGGTTCTCTTGATCTAATTTTGTAGTTAACCCCAAATGGTTGACCACAAAAAAGATAAGAAGATAAAACGGCTAGAAAGTGCCCAAAAGGTCGCGGAAATTTCAAAAAGGATCGGGGCACCGTGGTGGGACAAGGCGCCCATGAGCACCCCAATATTAGCATGGGTGCCTCGTCAAGGCTAAAATAATACTAAATGACATAAGTTGATTGGGCATGCAGTGCGAAGAGGTCAAGAATGACAAAATAAAACAAAGTAAGATTGCCAAAAGATGAGGGTTAATTAGTACTTTCTTCACTCAAGAACCTTCTAAATAGTAGTATGAGACCGAGACTAAATAATGTCTAAAATGCATGATTTTGTGACTACATTTTACCCCACTTTATGTTGGTGAGCAAAAATCTCGGTAACATAAAGTAGATAGAGATGCGTACCTCATATCCATGAAGTTTATAGTAGAAAATGCGCAAAAGGACTAGAAAAAGCGTGAAATGTTAAAAATATGATGGAGTGTGGAAACTAAAGGTCAAAAAGCACAAAAAATGACGAGAGTGAACCTAGGGTGGAAACATGCGTGTAATTGTTGATGTGTGTAGTGTACCTATATGGTTAGTATGGTGTGTGCTACCGCGAAGTGTTGTTGTTGATGTTGCCCTCATTTGAATGCTTGTTTCTCATACTAGCAGATCTGCAAGGAGAAAATGATCAAGTAGTCAAATATGTATGTATGTGTGTGTAAAAACACAATGCAAAAGACACATGTAAAGTACAAAAAGGAAAATTTTAAATGGAACATGTTCACCCGATCCATGTTGAGAAAGAGAGTGTAGAAGGATATCCTTTACTACCGGGGTTTTTTGGGCGATCCGACGTCATAGGCCAAAGAAGTATAGGGAGGAATTTTGTTGTATCCTCCAACCTTTAACTACTTCCCTGAATGTGTGCAAAGATATCTCTGTATGTCCTAGTTTTTGGGCGATTCGACGCCATTGACCGAGTAGTAGTGGAGGCACACCCATTGTAATCTCTAAGCCCGTAATCGCTTCATAGAATGCCAAAGACACCACGTCCTATAAAATCCACATGCATGGGGTTCGTAGACTCGGTCTGAACCCACTTGTTGTATGTAACCCACAATGTCAAGGGTGAAAAGTTCAATGAAATTAACTGGTGCAAATGCGTTGTGTTAGTATGTAAAACGCTAAATGATGCCCCCCTCTTTAAGGGCGTGTGACGTCACTGATAGGAGAATGTAACCCCAAAAGAGGACCAACCGCATGAACTCTAAAATTCTACCCTTCGGGGGAAAGAGATGTGCTTGGTAGAGACCAAGGCATGCAAAAACAAGAGGCTAGCCAAAGACAAGCGTTAGTATAGACAAGCATGCATGTAAAAATAATGTGTAATCTACGTAAACAATGTATAAGCTATGAAGCAAATTAGTAATATAAACATGTAAGAAAAAAGTAAGCCACACAAAGCGGGTTGCAAACATGGGACATCACTCACAATGTTGCAAGACATGCAAGGCCATCATGGCTACAAACAACAAACAAGTGTGCACACCAAACATAGGGCAAGACCCACAAACAAGAGAAAATAATAGACAAGTAATGTAACAAACAAGTATGGAAGCAAATATCCCTGCATAACAAATGTTGCACATGAAGCACCCGTTAGCATGTTATTAAGAAAACCAACACATCAAAAGCATATATAACCAAGTAATGTAAAGTGCTAAGTACAAAATGAAACAATAACACCTATGAGAGACGAATGTGGATGCCCCCAACGACTAGTGTAGGAAGGGTAGAAGGTGAGCATCCATGTTGCGTAAGAGGCATGTATCTCGCGATCACAACTAGAAAAAGATGTGAACGCGCATGTGTGGATGATATAGATAAATGACATACAAGTAATCTAACTAGCATGTGTAATAAAATGACCATGAACAAGCAAAAGTAAGCAAGAGTAAAAACAACCATAATATGCAGTATGTTGTGGATGGATAGAATGGAATGCAAAATGGAGTGATAGGAGCCATGTTCCCCCTGAGTAAATGAAAATGTATGCAGTGAGGTTCATTTGGTTTTCCCCTCAACAATCAAGAATGAACCGTAAATGAGAGTGTGTCATTGGGAAATGGTCAAATAGTGTGTATTGTGTCTAGCATGTTGTGATGAGTATGTATGTGTAGTGATGATGATATGTGACATGTAGAAGAGATGTGCATGAACCCTATAGCCGAAGTTTATATCACGACAAAATGAATGTATGAGTGATGATTTATCTCTAAGAATATATCACTACATGATGAATAACAAGGAGTTATGATGTAGCCTAAAGCGTATACCACTATAAGATGATAGAGTAAGTGACAATTTATCCTATAACGTATGTCACTATCCTATTAATGTTGCATGATAAAAGGGTGAATGATGAACGTGTAATGAAGTTAGGTTCCATTTTATTTGTAAACCCTCAAGTGAGTAGGGACCGAGGAACTAAAGTGTTTCATAAGGTAGTGAGTGTAGCGCGTAGAAGACAAAGTGGTATATGTAATGATGAAAGATGACCATGTGAGGAGTAGAAGTGTGTACTATACGATGTAGAATGACAAGTGTAAAATGTGCGATGTAGTATGAATTATATGTAATGCTAGATGAAAATGATGAAGACTAGTATGATGTATGATACAAAGATTGAAAAGATATGGAGTAAATGTAGAATGTATGAAACATAATGTATGGTGTCTATAGTGCAAAGGTGTGGGGATCATGTGTAGTATGCCCTTAATATTCAAGTGTGAATCAAAGCACAAAAGTGTTTCATTGGGTAATGATGACGCTAAAGGATGAATGAATATGTGTATGTTAAGAGATCAATGTATGAGAATGAAAAGGTGATAGATGCGTAGATGCGATGATGAGTGTGGGGTGTTTTGGATGTTATGCCCCCAAGTTTACGAGTGATGGAATACTGATAAAAAAACTAAGTGAATCAATGTAAGGAGTAGTTTCCTTAACAAAAGTGATGGGACGTGGAGGTGATAGAGGAGTGTGACCATCATATGGTTTATCATCATAGTAAGCTTCATTTGGGTCCCAATCATCAACATATGTAGGGTCTATAACAGATGTTGGAATACCAATCTTAACTTTAGGAGGTGGTTTCCCTTGGTGTGCCCTTTTGTTTGATAGTATATTCACCAAAAGTGCTTCCCTTCTTCCTTGGTGTATTTCTTCTATATTTGATCATTTGGAGCTAAGTCTCGAATTCATCGAATTTTGGCCTAAAATTCAAAATTCATCAAATTTCAGCCTAAAAATTCAAAATCCGTGAAATTTTGGCCTAAAAATTTAAAATTTGAAGAATTCAATAAAAACCACAAAAAAATCCAAAATAGTTCAAAAATGCGAAAAAATGAAGATTCGATTTTAAAGGAAAACCCTAAAAAATCATAAGACTTGGAAAATAAAATTCCTTTATGCGCAATTAGGGTTAGGGTTTTTGTTTTATTTATAAATAGGGTTTGGGTTTACTAAATTGCAAAGAGAATCTGTTTGTATTTATGAAGCCATGAAAAGTGAATCATGAATTTAAGAGTGCGGCTAACATCTCAGAAGTACATTTGAATGTTTGAGAAAGTGTTGCCAAGGTCTATTTTTCCTTGATTGCTAGTGACATTGAAATTTTGGTCATTAAATCTTCTTGCTTCATCTATTCTTGTTTGGCTTTTCCTGTCATCGCGATTACTTTTCCCTATTCATCGACCGGAGTGACTGGGTATCGAGAGTGAGGTGTTTGAATTGCTTTAACTCGATGTGTCCCTATTTGTGTCCATTATGCATTAAGTTAAGTGTTTGCATTAATCGGTGTGGAAAAAGCGTTCATGTGAGTGAACCCAATCCTACTAGCCTACTTTATTGATAGTCCACCGTTCCACTTCCAATAGGCTTCAAGTCTTCCTTTCATCCGGGATTATTAATGACACACGGCGTAGTGCAATTTTGATTCGACACACAACAAGGGTTTTAGACCACCTTTTGAACATGTAAAATTCAATTCTGAACCTTTTGCATAGACCAAGGCACCCATTTTATAGACCAAAGTGCTCGCAGTGCCTCAACGCTTGCAGTGCCCCAAATCCCAAATAGACAATTCAAATCTTTCCTTTTGAGACCTCTACATAATCGTTCATGCTTCCAGATTGTTCCGTTTACCTTGCGAAACATTTTAGATCTTCCTCTAAATTAAATAAGTCACTTCCATACTTCTCTTACATATTAGGGTTTCTATTTTCATTAGATTAGTTGCTTGGGTCATTTTCCATAGTCTTTTACCACTTTTATTTACTGCATTTACATGTCGTTCTAGATTAGATTAACTATACACATATTTCCCAATTTTTAGTTAATCATTTTGGTGAACCTAACTCGATCATTCATGCTTCTAGGTTCTTCATTCATTACTTGTCATCCTAGGGTTTGGTCATCATGAGTATCTCAATCAATGATTATTTGCTTGCAAATCTTGATTTACTACATAGAGTCCAACATTTTCTTACTACTACTCACATTCGTGACTGACATGCATCCAAGACTCGGTTTATCAAGCATTTGCCGATGCATTCTCTTCACACATAGTATTCAAGTCTAACCTTCCCGCTGATGTTCATACTTTTGATAATGACCCACCTCTGCATATCATATGTCGTATTCATAATGTAGTTGTTAAGCACACTTTGATTGATAATGGATATGAACTTAACTTGTGTCATATGTCATTGCTTTGGAAGCGTTAGGTTTTTCTGTTCATGACGTTAGTTCATCTAGTTTTCATTATGTGCTTATGATGGTTTTGTCCGTTCATGTCTCAGTCACATTACATTACCTATCATTATTGGTCCCAAGACTGTCCATAATGTCTTTTTCGTTGTTGATTTCCCAGTCTCCTATAGCTTTCTACTTGGTAGGCCATGAATTCATGACATGTAAGCTATCGCCTCTCTTGTACATCACCATGTCAAATTCTTACACAAGAGCATTGAGTACACCATTTTTTGTGACCGTGACCCATTCCAAGATTGCGGCGAGCTCTAATATTAGTCTTCCTATTCCACACATAGATATTACAGACGAGCCCCAACCTATCGAAGAACCACCTCACTTACCACCGCTGGACGGGTACCATTTTGCGTGATAGATGTAGTTTCTTATATGCCACCTGCTACTACTACTACTACTATGATTCCATAATAGGTGCTGCTTCTAGTCCTTGACGTTGCTCTATCACCTACACCTTCACATGTAAAGCACCTACACTAGCATGCCCACCATTCACTTACACACTCTTCATAAATGAGTCATATTTGGAACATATTCCATTTAATCCTACATGTAATGTCACTATATGTTCACTTGATGGTCTCACTGGACTTGGTTTTTCTTTTGAGGACCTTCATCCTCCTACTCACGACCCTCATCTTTACCATGGCTTTATCAATATTACCGTTGCTTATGGTTTGCATGTCTTTCATCTTAAGGTCTACTTATCGAGATACCCATCGCTCTTTTCGACTCACATTAGGAGAATCTTGGCTTACCTATATTGGGGCACACATTAGATCCTAGTCATACAGACATTTCATTTCCTATGCCTTTTAGACGCATTTTCATCTGCAATAGCTCTTTCTTAGGATACACACAAAATCTCACCCGTTGGTATGCACAAGGTTGTCCAATTCCTCTATTCACCGATGGGGAGTATGTTATGGTCATGTACGACTTACGATTTCATGGCTCATTACATCATCAACCGACACCATCACATACCAAGTTACTAATGCTTATCCATTCAATTATGACTCTAGAGAATGACAATATTCTCGATGAATTTACATGATCTTCTTACACATGCTTAGGGAGGCATGGTGCTTATACATTCCCTCCCCCATCTTCATATTAACATAAGTATATCTCTCATCTTTACCTTATTGTTCATTCATATCCTTACATAATACTACACCACACTCCTAGCATTTACACATACCACATCTTGACATCGGTCTACATATATACGATTTCATCACCGCATACATCGAATGACAGACCTCTGTCTTTGCCTCTAATTGATTAGTTCATTTCATTCATGATGTGGGAGGCATAACATCTAATACACCCCCCCACTCATCATCGCATCTATCATTTTTTCATTCTCATACATCGATCTCCTAACATACACATATTCATTCATATTTTAACATTGTCATTACCCAATGACACACTCTTGTGCTTCAGTTCACACTTGATTGTTGAGGGATTACTACACATGAACCCCACACACTACACTATAGACACCACACATCATGTTTCACACATTCTACATTTAGTCCATATCATTTCAAATATTTGCATATCTATACATCATACATCATACTAGTCTTCATCATACTCATCTAACATTGCATCCTACATACTATACGCTCTTAGGAACACTACACATATTGCATTCAATACTATACACTACATACACATCACATGGTCGTTTATCATCTTCATTACATATACTACATCATCTTCTATGCACTGCACTCACTACCCTATGACACACTTTAGTTCCTCAGTCCATACTCGACTATCGAGGGTTTACAAATCAAATGGACCTTACATTCATCACACGTTTATCATTCGACCTTTCATCATGTGACATTTCTAGGATAGTTGCACACGCTATAAGCTAAATTGTTCACCAAAATGATTAACTAATATTGGGGATTATGTGTAGTTAATCTAATCTAGAACGACATGTAAATATAGTAAATAAATGTAGTAAATGACTATGGAGAATGACCCAAACAACTATAAAACTGAAAATGCTAAACCCTAAAGTACAAGAGGAATTAGAAAGACTCAACCGATTAAAGGAGCTCATCGGACTATGTTGCGAAGTGGTGGAGAAACTAAAAGTAGGAACGACTATGTAAATGACCCAAAAATGATGGATTTGAGCTATCTAGATGGACTGGAGCACCTAGGAGGGACTGGGGTGCCTGTGGGTGCTCAGTCTCTGCAAATGGGTGCCCTTGTCTATACAACAGTCCAAAATTGCATTTCACAGTGTCCGTAGGTGGTTTAAAACCCTCGTTGTGTGTCACATCAGATTCACTACACACTGCACTGAGATGTCACTGATAATCCAAGATGTATAGAAGACCTGCAAGGAACCACAAGAAGTATCAAAACCCTAAAAATAAGAATGTAAATGAATGGGTCGAATGACCTCATCTACCACAACAATGGGCTTACTAACTAAGCGTTGCACTACATTTCGGACCCAAATGTAGTTTTAGTGTGTGTATGCATCATGTGCCCTAGGTGCTCTTTTTTTAGTCACACTTTGTGAAGTAGTGAGCAATAACTAGATGTAGAAAATGTAATAGAATGGTACATGAAATAGAATAAAATCCCTCCCCTATGCTTGTGTGATGCAAATGAACCAACCTTGTCTTTGTGATGGAGCTAATGGATGCAAATGATCTCCAAATGGATGCAACTTTAGGTGGATGATAGTAGTGACTAGTGCTTGGTCCCTCATTATGGTCTCATAACTTTATATTTAT
The DNA here is from genome assembly GCA_018340775.1 of Taxus wallichiana var. yunnanensis. Taxonomy (NCBI): domain Eukaryota; kingdom Viridiplantae; phylum Streptophyta; class Pinopsida; order Cupressales; family Taxaceae; genus Taxus; species Taxus wallichiana. The sequence goes on from CM031235.1 coordinate 705,692,530, forward strand.
AGGGTTCTCTTGATCTAATTTTGTAATTAACCCTGAAATGGCCGACCACTAAAAAGATAAGAAGATAAAATGGCTAGAAAGTGCCCAAAAGGTGGCAAAAAAGTTCAAAAGGATCGGGCGCCTAGTGGGACTAGGGCGCCCATGGGTGCCCTAAGATCGGCTCGGTGCCCCACCAATGATAAAATAATGCTAAATGATTGAGAAGTTGATTGGGCATGTGGGTCCAAGAGGTCGAGAATGACGAAATAAAACAAAGTAAGATGGTCAAAAGATAGGGGTTAATTAATACTTTCTTCATAATCAAGAACCTTCTAAATAGTAGCATGAGACCGGAACTAAATAATGTCTAAAGTGCATGATTTTATGACTATAAAGGGATTACTCTGCAGTGTATAGTTGCTTATAACCCTTCACAAAATGGAGTTTTGGAAAGAAAGAACCAAACACTTAAAGAGATGGCCACATGTATGGTTCACTTGAATTCACTTCCTTCACAAGATAGGGCCTAAGCAATGAATTGTTCTTGTTACATTCAAAATTGTGTTACACACAAGGCGGTAAGAGGGATGACACCCTTTAAATCCTAGTTTATACGCAAGCATGATGCCGAGAACTTTCAAGTATTCAAATCCAAGGCTATGGCCCGATTCCCAAGAAGAAATGCAAGGCTTTGGAATTGTTAACTTTTTAAGTTCTTGTTATCCAATTTTGCCCCTCAGGCAAAATTGATCAAACACGACCTTGCACAGGAGAAAATTGAAGGGTCGATTCAGTCATGTGAGCCCACATTTCAAATTTAACAATCAAGTTATAGGCATGCTCGATAATGAAGAAGCAATGTCGGAAAATGAGTGGCCAAACAATGTTAAAGGAGATCGAAGCTCAAGTAGAAAAATGGAGAAAGGCTCAAAGATTTTGGACTTTACATTTCTCGGGGATCTCGAGGAAGCGGACAATTGAAAAAATGAAGAAAGCTAACTTGGTAAGTCAAAATCGAGCCCAGAATGATTCAACTCAAAGCAAAGCAATAGACTCGTGGAAGGCACCACGTGTCACCTTGACGCAATTCCAAAAAGTGAAAGGGAAAGAAAAATAATTGTGGAAGGTGCCATGCGTCAGCTCAACGCACCATCAAAAGGTGCAAAAAAAGCGGAGACCTTAGGGATGTGCTTGACCTCCACGTGGATTTCAGTGCATATAATTTGTTCACTTGAGGCCCAAATTAGCTAAGTATAAAAAAGGCTAGCGGAAGCCTCCACGTGTCTCTTCGATGCACTTTTGGTATGATGCTCAAAAGTGGGTTCCCAAACGAGCATAGGATCTCCACATGTCTAAGACTTGAGAAAGTTGTACCGGCCATTGAAAAGTCTAAGAGCTAGTGGAAGCCTCCACATGCCTTATCAGCACAACTTCAAAGGTGCGACAAAAAGCGGGGTCCCCAGTGAGCACGGGCTCTCCATGTGTGTAGGGCTCGAGAAAGTTGCACCGACCGTTGAAAATTCTAAGAGCTAGCGGAAGCCTCCACATTCTTCAACACCACAACTTCAAAGGTGTGAAAAAAGTGGGGTCCCTAAGTGACCTAAGCTCTCCATGTGTAGGGCCCAAGAAAGTTACATCGGAGTTGAAAAGTCTAAGAGCCAGTGAAAGCCTCCACGTGCCTCATCGACGCAACTTCAAAGGTAAATCCAAAGGCAGGTTCCCAAACGTGCGCTATCCCTCCATGTGTCTAGGGTCCAACATAGTTGCTCCTAAATAGAAGGATCTTAGCCAAAACACAAAGAAAGTAGAGCATGTTCATGGATGGTGCTTAGTGTCGGCACATCGCATTCCTAGGACCCTAAAAGGCAACAAAATCTAAGAATGCATAGGGCTTCCACGTGGATCTTGCAAAGATAGACTCCAAACCCAAAATAGTTTGGAAAAGATTGGCGGAAGGTCAAGTTCTTAAAAATGAAAATAACAGTCCACCATTTTTTAAGGTTGTTAGGCTTCTCACCTACCACCATAATGAGGTATGGGCTTCCTTTCTTGCCTAACAAGGAACATTAATGGAGGCATGGGTTTTGCAACAGAACCCATCATTGTTGCAAGTGAATTCAATGCGTTTCTTGGGTAGTTGAGGGAGGATTTCAAAATTCTCTTCCCCCTTCTCTTCCATTCTTCCTATATATTATAAGGAGGGGCATTTTTCTAAGTTGGGTCATTTTTTTTCTCCTACCCCCTCCCTCTTTCTTCTCTAGGGTCAAATGTGGAGTTTAAGCCTCCTCCCTTTGCTTTGTAATGGCATTTTCTTACCTCTTGCCCACTGATGATGTACTGTGTGAATTCATGGAGCAATAAAATATGTTTTGTGATGCATTTTGTCCATCCTTTGCTTATTTTATTGTCTCTTCTTGCCTCTCATCATCACAAGGTATACTATGCATATCTCGATGTCTATTGTAGGTTTTGGGAGTTGTGCTTAATGGGTTGAAGTGGTGTTTTGTGTGAAATTTATCTTTGGTCGTCCAGCGCATTTTATTCATCCTCTCCATTGCTCACCTCTCTCCATTTCGAGATAGTTGTATTTGTGACCAAAGAACCTCCTTTTCGGTGTATCACCGCTTTAGTGTAGGCTTTGTTTTTATGCATTTCTCTCTCTCTCGATCGCTTGGAAGGTTCGATTAGGATTATATAGTTTGCCTGCATTAGAGTAGCTTGTGATAGGTAGTTTAGGAAGAAAAAGTTGACTATCTCTCGGAGGACCATCTCAAGCCTGCAAGTCCCATAGCTTGAGAGATGGTCCCATGTTATGCAGATTACACCGAATGCCCCACTCACATCTAAGGCCATTCGAGAGGGTGCTGTAATTTTGCATCAACAGCTTACAAACACCCGGTGGGACAATGGAGTTAGATTTTTCTCATCTTTCCAAGGTGTATCATTATCAAACAACAAATTTTAAGCCACCATGTGACCACATCACTTGATTCTCGCATGCACAGTGGGAGAGGTTTGAAGCACCTTACCACTTCATTTTAGCAGGTTAGTGTGTTCTTGTTAAAATTTCAGCCTTTGGAGGCACTTTCAAGCACATCTGGTGACTCCATCTAGTCAACAACCCATTCTTTGAGTTGCAGACGTTCCTTCCATCCATTTCCATCCATTTTTATTTTCATATCTTCCATTTTCTTCCATTCCATGAAGTTGTGCAATCATGAATTCATTCCCATCTTGGAATTCACACTTGCAGAAGAGTAGCGGTTCAATCCACCTCAAATGTATTTATCTACTCCTCCAGATTAGCGTTATGAGAAAATTCGAACCATTATGCCCACCCATATGACCAATGCCAAAATCGGTTTGGCATGGAGCTTATAAGGAAAAAGGGTATGCATACAATGATAGCGATAGTTAAATGGAGAACACGATATGCTAGAGAAGATTCAAAGGATGGAGGCTGGCATGGTTCAATCAAGGGTCATTGCTTAGATGAAAGCATTCTTAAATTGGCTATAGGGCACCTTGTCCATGGGTCACCCTATGCCAAGAAATTACAAATCCGTAGGAGAAGCTTGACTTTGTGGTTGAAATGCTACCTTAACTCGCACGGTGGGTGAGGAAATAGAGGCCTACGATCTTGGTGCCAAACAACCTTGTCAATGGGTAAGTCCACCACCTCATAGCTTTTCTTTTCCTCTTTCTCAATTAGTATAATCATAGTAGTGTCATGAGTCTAGTTTCTCACTTGCTTGCCCCAAGTGTTGATTTCCCTTCTCCATCTTCTAATCTTCCATCTCATCTCAATTCCTCTTCCCTTTTCCCTTCCAAATCCAAGTCCCCTCCACAAGATCCAAAAGCAATACCTTCCCCTCCACCACAAATAAAGAAAAAACTAGTGGAGACCCCACCCACCACTCCTCCTACTTTCCCAAGTCCATGACGGAAGAAACTCAAGAATCTAGTCAAGGGGAGTAATAAGAAGAAGAGCCAAGAAAATAAGAAATGATTAGAAGCTTGGTGAGCTTGGCTCTTAGATTCGAATTGAAAAGATTCCCTTGTTGGTTAAGCCTACAGAGGAGGTCAAAGTTGAAGAGCCAGTGGTGGCTAAGGCTGATTTTGTAGTAGCAGTGGAACAAGAAGATCAACAGTCCATATGCTCTAAATGTAGTGTCCATGATGGCATTTTATTTGAGGAGAATGTTGATCCAATTCAAGCTACACAATTAGTCCAAGCGAGGGAAGAAGGAGCTACTCCAAATCCAAAAGAGGAGGAGTGCATTCTAGTTGTGGAGGAGAACCATACAGTTCCAGAGGTTTCAAGTATAGAGCAGGCCACAGAAGAACCTTTAGTTCTTCCTCCCACTTCATCCCCTTCAAACTCTAATGTCGAAGAAGAGTTTGAGCTTTCAGACTTCATGTTTGAAGATGAGGGGAACCATGGTGAGAAATTTGCAGATCAGGAGGACACCATGGAGGAGGTCGAACACATGCAACAGGACAACGAGGAGGCAGATTATCTGTTTGACTTGGAGGATTGCTTTGATGGAGAGGATCCCGAGGAGATCACATCATTCACTTCTATGTCATTTTCCTTCCAAGAACATGAGTCCACTACCATGGAGGAGAGCATTCAAGGACAACAACCTACACTTCATAACAGCCCTTTGGAACCAAGGTTGGAGGACCATAATCTTCCATGTTCTTCTTAGGAGGAGGAAGGGAACAAAGATGACACACATTGCATACCAGTCATCAAGGTAGAGGATCAACTTCTTGCAGAAGCACTGCAAAGAAAAAATCAACATGCAAGTAGCCTCTTTTTTCGGAAGGTCCGTAGGAAGACTCCATTCTTGGAGTTGAATTTCAAAACAATGGGCACATCCATCGAGATCAAACCTTGCCCAATCAGTACTTGGCTTCATTGGAGCTAAGGGAGAAGCCAAAACTGGTCATGTCCATTTCGGGCATGAGGATGATATAAAAAGCACCAAGGGTCACCATCAACACCTCTAGGAGTCCAATGCCAATCAGCTTGAGGAGGTATTTTCGATTGATGTTGATACTTTGGTTATTTGGGTGGAGGATCGGCCTTTTGTCTATTTTTTACTCATAATAAAATCCATGTTCAACACCAAATCATATACATGGCTGCCTATTTTGAGAAAGGAAGCTACTTCTCCCTGCCAGTTGCAGGATTTGTTTGAGTTCCCTTTACTTTCGGTTAGCATAGAGTAGGTAGGTTTTCTTTCAGCAGAATAAGTGCTCGTGCACACCCTGCATGTCTTACTTAAGGCATGTATGTTTTCATCTTTTGTACATAGCTTTTTTTCGTATTGCTTCAGTCAGTGCAGTGCATCATACCCTTCAGTTGTTGCAACAAGAACCTCATATTTACATGTGATCAGTTGCTAATTTCAAAAGAAGGCAAATGCAGAGCAACTAAAATTTAGTTTCAAGACAATCCATTTCAAGAACAGGTGAAGTCCCACATCATGACAATTTTCTACTCTCAGAAATCTCATCTTCAATATTTTCTTATGAAAATTGAGAGTGCGGACAGCGGGGCAGGTTTAGGATCACCAAGTGCAAGCAGTTAGGTTCAAGTTTCAAGAACAAGATCAGTATCAGGCTATCATTCATGACTCCATGCCCAATGGATGCTTCAAGGCAACTGATCTTTCCACTTAGCAGGTAGGTGATCCCGCAAGTCACCAAATTGTTATCCAATTTTTCCCCGTGCAAAATTGATCAAACACAACCTTGCACAGGAGAAAATTGAAGGGTCGGTTCAGTCATGCAAGCCCACATTTCAAATTTAACAACTCAATTTACAGGATGGTTCAACAATGGAGAAGCAAGGTCGGTAAATGAGCAACCAAACAATGTTAAAGGAGACTAAAGCTCAAGTGGAAAGATGGAGAAAGGCTCAAAGTTTTCAAACTTCACATTTTCAGGGATCTTGGGGAAGTGGACAGTTGAAAAAATGAAGAAAGCTAACTCGGTAAGTCAAAATCGAGCCCAAAACGATTCAACTCGAAGTAAAGCAATGGCCTCGCAGAAGGTGCCATGTGTCAAAGACAACGTAATTCCAACAAGTGAAAGGGAAATAAAAAAGAACCGTAGAAGGTGCCACGTGTCAGTTCAACGCACCTTCAAAAGGTGCGACAAAAGCAGAGACCCTAGGGATGCGCTTGACCCCCACGTGGATTTCAACACATATAATTTGTTCACTCAAAGCATGAATCGGCTAAGCATAAAAAGACTAGTGGAAGCCTCCACATGTCTCTTCAGCACACTTTTGGTATGATTCTCAAAAGCGGGGTCCCCAAACGAGCATAGGATCTCCACGTGTCTAAGACCTGAGAAAGTCGTACTGGCCGTTGAAAAGTCTAAGAGCCAGTGGAAGCCTCCACGTGCCTCATCAATGTAACTTCAAAGGTGTGACAAAAGCGGGTCCTTAACGAGCGCAAGCTCTCCACAAGTCTAGGGCCCGAGAAAGTTGCACCGGTCATTGAAAAGTCTAAGAGCCAGCGAAGCCTCCACGTGCCTCATTAGCGCAACTTCAAAGGTGTGACAAAAGTGGGGTCCCCAAATGAGCGCAAGCTCTCCACGTGTCTAGGGCCCGAGAAAGTTGCACCTGGTTGTTGAAAAGTCTAAGAGCTAGTGGAAGCCTCCACATGCCTCATCGACATAACTTCAAAGGTAAATCCAAAGGCAGGTTCCCAAATGTGCACTATCCCTCCACGTGTCTAGGTTCCAACATAGTTACTCCTAAACAGAAGGGACTTAGCTAAAACAAAAAGAAAGTAGAGCATGTTCGCGGATGGTGCCAAGTGTCAACACGTTGCATTCCTAGGACCCTAAAAGGTAGCAAAATCTTAAGAATGCGCGGGGCTTCCACGTGGATCTAGCACGGATAGAATCCAAACCCAAAGTAGTCTAGAAAAGATTGCGAGAAGGTCAAGTTCTTAAAAATGAAAAATACAGTCCACCATTTTTTGAGGCTATCAGGCTTCTCACTTACCACCATAATGAGGTATGGGCTTCCTTTCTTGCCTAACAAGGAACATTAATGGAGGCATGGGTTTTGCAGTAGAACCCATCATTGTTGCATAGTGAATTCAATGTGTTTCTTGGGTAGTTGAGGGAGGATTTCAAAATTCTCTTCCCCCTTCTCTTTCATTCTTCATATATATTGTAAGGAGGGGCATTTTTCTAAGTTGGGTCATTTTTTCTCTCTCCCCGCTCCCCTCCCTCTTTCTTCTCTAAGGTTGAATGTGGAGTTTAAGCCTCCTCTCTTTGCTTTGTAATGGAATTTTCTTACCTCTTGCCCACTGATGATGTACTGTGTGAATTCATGGAGCAATAAAATATGTTTTGTGATGCATTTTTTCCATCATTTTCTTATTTCATTGTCTCTTCTTGCCTCTCATCATTGTGGGGTAAACCGTGCATATATCGATGTCTATTGCAGGTTTTGGGAGTTGTGCTTAATGTGTTGAAGTGGTGTTCTGTGTGAAATTTATCTTTGGTCCGTGACGCATCTTGTCTGTCCTCTACATTGCTCATCTCTCTCCATTTCAGTGAGTTAGATTTGTGACCAAACCTCCTTTTTCTCGGTTTATCACCGCTTTAGTGTAGGCTTTGTTTTTATGCATTTGTCTCTCTCCCTGATCCTTTGGAAGGTTCAATTAGGATTAGATAGTTTGCCTACATTAGAGTAGCTTGTGGCGGGTAGTTTAGGAAGAAGAAGCCAACTTTCTTCGAGAGGACCATCTCAAGCCCGTAAGTCCCACGGCTTGAGAGATGGCCCAATGTTATGCGAGATTACATCGGATGCCCCACTCAAAATCAAGCCATTCGAGGGTGCTGTAATTTTGCATCAACAATTACCTTTAATGAGAGGGTAGTTTTTAAAATTTTCTACCATTCTATGAAATTTCTTTCCTAAGTTTTTGGGGAGTCGGGAGTTTTCCAAAGTCCAAAATTTTAGACTTCGGAATGCGGAGGTTCTCTTACTTCGAGTTTTGTGTTATTTGCAAGTAAATTTTTTTCTTAGAGTACCAAGTCTTATATCAATTTCAAAACTTTGGGATTTCGGGTTTCACAATTCTCGTTGACATTTTCAATTGTTTTAGTGTTCTAGTTTTGAACTTTGAAAGTCCAAAGTTCCAAAATGTTAGAACTTCGTGTTTTAAAGTCTCACTTTACACTGGCTATTTTTCATTCCCGGTTTCAAAGTTTGAAATCCTGAAGTTTTGAAAATTTGAAACTTCGGTCTTTTAGATTTTGGACTTCGGGTTTCACATTAGAATGGTCATGCTTGCATTTCAGATTTTAGACTTTCTCGCATAACATTTAATTCCCAACCACCCCACATGTGTCAGCTTTTAGACATTAATTTCAGGTTTACCTATATAAACTTGGATTTTCACCCGTCATTTTCACTCTGACACCTCATTTTTACCACACCATATCGTACTTTTAGGCATCGATTTCAAGGTAATTTTTGGGTTTTCTTTAATCTTTTTGGTTTAGATTGCCATGGTTTTGTTTGTTGTTTCTTTCCATTTTCTTCTTGCTTAAAACATGGAAGCCACTGTCGATTCATTGTTTGTTTTTGTTCATTTTAAACATGTTGTTTGGTCTTTCGTTCAATCTTACGAGCTTCGAATCATGTAGGCATCAAGTCTCATCGAACCCAAGGATTTCTAAAAACCTCATTTCAAATCTTCAAAACCTTTAGCTTTTGGAGTTGGTGTGCTTTCATTGGTGTGCCTTTTTAGAGGTTTGCATTTTTAAAGGTTTGCTTTTGGATTTTCGGAACTTTGCTTTTCGAGTTCAATTTTGGAGCTCATTTTTAGAGTTTGCACCTTTCTAAAACTTTGGGACTTGTTACCTTTTCAAACATTTAAAGGTATGCTTTTTCGGGTTTTGGAACTAAGTAGAGTTCAAGTTTTGGGCTTGATCTTTACAAAATTAGATTCTTTTCAGAGGTTTTGTTTTTAGACTTTTGGACTTTTGTGTTTTAGAGTTTTCAAAATTGTTTCTATAAAATTTTCAAGGCTCGATCGGGATCTAAACCCCAAACTGATGTCTTCTTCTTCTTCAAAAGGAAAGGAAAAGATGAAGTATACCTTCTTAGGATTTTCCCCTCATACATGTTTGTCCTCGATTTGGGAAACATTGGAGACATAAACTTGGGATAGGTGGATATGCCGATTCTAGGAAAGACTAAGAGCCCCTAATAAAAAATCTTGGATGTAAGCCATTTTTGACAGTGGGCTTGCTCTCGTTGTTGGTTTTCCTTCATCCATGCATTGCCCTGAGTTTGTCTTGGCTGCAACAAATCACTTCGATAAGGCCTCTAAATCAATAAAGGATGATGATGGCAAAGTTGTGATTAGGCTGACACCGATTTTTTTGAAGATTTATTCAAACTTCTAGATGTCGAGGGATATGTAACAATCTCCCCAGAGGCTGCAATTGAATACTGGGATAAGGAATTTGAACTATGTACAAAGATCATGATGAAGAATTATTTGGCTAAGAATGTTACCAAGCTCCCTAAAACATTGTTCCACTCAGACTTCATCCAGAAGTCAATGACCTTATTGTGCTTTTGAGTAGAGTTTCGGGTCTTGCTTCAACAAGAGAATTTCAAGAGTGGATGTTTCTTTACATTGCTACCATTAAGAAACATAAGGAATTTATAAAGATGGGGAGAACATATTAGTAGTTCAATTTGTTTTCAATTGGGCAATTTCTTGACTTCAAAAACTTCTTCATGACTTCTTTCCTCGTCTATGTGGCAGCAATTTCAATGGGAGAATTTAACAAATTGAATACAAAGGGTGTTAGAAGCATTTCACATATTTATGATTTTTATCCTCAACTCATGATGGAAGAAGGGAGTAAAAATTTCCACAGAGTTAATGATGCTTTTTTGTTGTCTTCCTTTATTGTTTTGATAATAATTTGTACAATCGTAGAATTTCTGATGAAGCTTTCAAGGAGGTAAGGGAATGGGGAGCCATATACCTCCAATTCCCAACATTTACATACATCAAGGTTCCAAGTTTCCTAGGTGATCCTAATAAATTACCAAGATGCCTGACTGATAAATGGGTCTTGTTAGAACTGGTTCATCAATTGTTGGATTATCATAAGATTCAAAATAAATGACATAAGGCAGGAGTCTAGTTTCCCATTTCAATTGGAAGATACACTTGTGCTAGCATTTACAAGGCAAAGAATGTTGATGGAGAAATGTCTGAAGTTACCTTGCATGAAATTTCCACCCTAGAAATAACTTTGATTATTAGGGAAAATTTGGTGAAACAGGGTTGGCTAGTTCCCATGTTCCTCAGTTAGAAGATATTTGGATCCACTTTGTCAAGATGAGGTCATCATTAGACAATAAGAATTTGAAAGGTTAATTCTTGATGAAGTTAAACAATATGGTATTGCAGATATCCTTGATGGAATTGAAGATGATGATGATGTGCTAGACCCAGTTTATAGGAGTGATAACATTGCTAATCAACCATTACCATGGATTGATTGGTATCAAGAAGAATGTTCTAATACAAAGGAAAGGGCGGGGCCCATCTTGCAAAGAACATATGATTGGTTAGCTACTTTGGGAATCTCACCCAAAGGGTTAGACCAACCTATAAGAATGGAATCCCAACCAACCCTAAGTTTTCCTACACCTAAAAAGGTAAGAGGTCTACTTAGAAGGCCACTACAGCTCCAAGAAAGATCTCATTTGTTGTTGGTAGTTCTTCTTCCGTAAAAATCCCTCTTTGCCGCCAAATTTGTGTCTTCCATGACAAGACAAGTATATGAAGTTATTGATGTTAGTGCTTCTCCGGTTGTATCACAAGGTTTGCCACTTTCTCTTTCACTACCATTATCACCATCCTTAGCTCCACCACCTCCATCATTATCTACCACTCCTTTGATCATCTCTTGCTTTTCCATCTCCATCTATGGCCCAAGTTTTCTCATCCCTTCCTATTCTCTCAGTTGGAGAGATGATTGGGTCTCCACTTTCCACTCCATCTTCTCAGCATCTTCCATTTCCTTCCATTTCCATTTCCAGTCCTAGTTTCATCTTCTCCCAAAGCTATTCTAACTCCCACACCATCTATCATTACCACTTCCATTTCAACTATTGTACCCGGTGTTATTATTTTACCTAGTGCTCCAAGTTTAGCTATGACCATGCCACTCACATCTACGTCTGCTATACCTAAATGGCTATATCACCAGACCCCCAAGCAAAAGAAGAAGGTGCCCCTCGTAGATGTGATTGATCTGAGCATGCTGGAACCCACTCCAAAAGGCAGGCCAAACGGCCAAGGATTGTTTCTAACCTATCAATAAGCCAGTTAGGAGAAAGGTTCATAGAGATAACCACCCCCACTAAAGGAAAAACCAAAGAAACCATTACTGCAACAAATTATCAAATCTCTTAGTTTTTTTAGGAAAGGCAACACATGAGGGTGCAAAATAGGATGTTCAAATGGCCCTTGGGAATTTGTTAGAAAAGTATGAAAAGATAAGGCTTCTAAAGATGAATTGAAAGCAAAGGTTGAACAACTCACTACTCTTTTGAAGAAAGTCACACAACCTACTCCAACCATGGATCCTTCAACTATGACTGCTTTGACTATCTCTTCCCGTCTTGATGATATCTCATATCATGAAATTGAGAAGATAGGTCAGAAGGGACGATCGGTTGACGGGTGGATTGAGTGTATGCTCTAGGAGACCAACCCTTTAATCAAAATAACTAGTGGAATTATACAATGATTTACAAATGGAGAAAGTTTCTATTCAAAAGCTAGATGAAATCCTCTCTGAGGATATTAATAATTTGAACCTAAATTTGACTACTTGGGAGGAAATTAGAGAAATGAATCTAGATCTACTTCTCCAAGAGGGTGTAATTGATAATGTCTCTAAGTTGTTTGAGTATCAAAAGGCCATGGAATTCAGATCCGTGTTGTAGGATTTAATCAAGAAACTGGAGGATAAACGTGTTGAAATAGTGGATGGACTAAGTGACATTTCAAAATAATTTGATAACATCAACTATAAATTCTTCAACGAAAATATTGATGCTCTTTTGATTGATTATATTAAAGCAAGTTTCAAAGGTTTAGTTAAGGAGGATGATGAGGTAACTAAAAATTTCAATATTAATTCAATTCATAGATTAGTTTCATGTCATAATTTCATAAGCCAACTAAAGAAGGTGGTGAAAAATTGAAGAGACTTCCAATCAAGGTTGCGAGAGAGGTTGATACAACAGATGTCATAAATCATTATGCATGTGGGCTAGAGGAAGAAGAGATACAAGGAATTATCAAATGTTTCATTGATTACAAGCACCGTTTGGCTATGTGGGAAAAGGATTAAGAGAAACTTGAACAAGAAACAAATCTGCCGCAGTCCCAGGCTAATCCTGGTAGCCATTGTCGGAAACGACTCTAAAGCTTTGAGTTAGTCATAGTTACAGGATGACTTGGTCAATCCCCAGTAAAAAATTTGCTATATTTATGGGAGCTTGTTCCCTTGAACTTAATTGCACTCTATTTTTAGTAACTAGTTAGTTAAAGGTTTAGCTGTAATGGCTCAACCTCTTGAACTTATAAATAGTTAGATGCATTAAGTTAAAAGGAGACTTTTTAGATCATTTGGGAAGTTACTCTTCAAGCTTGGAAGAGTGCTTCATATACTTTGAGCCTTTCAGTTATATTCAGAACAATATTTTGTCATGAAATATCTAGTTTATTATGTTAATCATTGATCAATTTATAACTTGTGAATGTTTAATTCCTTGATGTGATTGGTTAATCTACCTTTATCTCAGTTATCTTATTTCAATCTATGTGAAAAGTGATATAGTTACTTTGAATATCAGTTGTGGAAAAGTTATTTCCTTTCTGTTACAAAGTTGCATTATTATTTATAGTCATGGATGGAGGAAGATTGCAAGACATGTGCATATCATATATTGTTGTGAGGAGTTGATTGTGCATTTAAGTAGGTCTATCTATTCAATATACTTGGTGCATCACCTTATTTTTATTTTGTTTATCTCTGACTTTAAGCCCATAAATTGAGTAGATTAGAGTTATTTTCAAATGTTTTAGCCTTGCATATTGATCTTAAATCAAGTGCTCCAAGTCTCAAAGGAAGTCGACCTTCTCCAAAGGTTCATCCCAAGGCAAAAAGGTCCCACACCTTGGGGATGTTCCAACATTGCATGGGATCACTTAGAGATTCAACGGGTGCATGATCTACATGACAACGGAACCGTTATCCAAACCTTGTATCTTTAAGGGTATCCTGATGGCGTGAAGGGATATCAATTGTTGAATCCTACTACTCATGAGATTTATATTGAGAGAAGTGTGAAATTCAATGAGTCTTCTTTGACTTCTACTTCTCTACCTTATGAGGTTCTTATGATTTTTGATTTTGAATTTGACTCTTTGGATGATGATGTTGTTGAGCATGCTCCTCCTCCTCTTGATCCTCCTATACCTCCCGACCCTCATACTTTAGAGTCTTTTGATTCTAATGATAGTGTTGAGTAGAACCTTGTTCCTTCTCACTCGAGTGAAGAATCTTATGACTCTGAGCATGATCCTCCTGGTCCTTGTTGGGATAGGAAAAATTTGCAAAGTGCTAGAGAATGGATGGGAGATCCTTCAAATAGGAGGTGGACTCACTCATAGTTTGTTGGACCTCACTCCTTTTCCTTCGCTTCTGACCCTCGGTCTTTTCGGGAGGCTTCTAGTATTCTTGAGTGGGATTCTGCCATAGATGAGGAGTATTCCTCACTCATGAAGAACAAAATTTGTGTTATCACCCCTCTTTGAAAAGGAAGAAAAATCGTTTGGTGTAAGTGGGTGTTCTGAAAAAAATATGGTGCAAATGGTAACGTTGTAAATTTTAAAGCACGACTAGTAGCTAAGGGTTTCTCCTAGGTAGTTGGGGTTAATTACTCATAAATCTTTACTCCAATTGCGAAGATGAATTATATTCAATCGACCCTCACCATTGTTGTGGTGAACAAATGGAAATTCCATCGATGGACGTAAAGAGTGCCTTCCTTCATGAAGACCTAGAGGAAGAGATCCATATGGAAAAACTCAAGTTATGTCTATGATCCCTCCTTCATTTGTAAGTGAAAGAAGTCTCTCTGACAGCCTTAAACAAGCCCCTCGTGCCTTATGTGCCAAGATGGAATCCTTTTTACTTACATTAGGGTTCACTCGGTGTCACTCTGACCCAAATGTTTACATTCTGCAATAAGATGACTCCATACTCATCCTTGTTTTGTATGTTGATGACTTGTTGATCATGGGCAATTCTTCCTCTATCATCAATTATGTGAAGATTTCCTTATCCAACAAGTTTTCTATGTCTGACTTAGGATTGCTTCATTACTTTCTTAGGATTCAGATTTCACAATTTAACTCGGAATTATAATTTTGCAGCCTAAGTACTCCCTTGATTTACTTGCTCGGTTTCATATGTTTGATTGTAAGCCTTCTCCTACTCCTTTCCTTTCTCGGGGTTAAGTTGGTTTTGATTGCTCTACTCCCTTAGTTGATGGTACCCTTTATCAAAAATTGGTGGGGAGCTTGATTTACCTTACTCAAATGCCTCTCGAATCTATCATATGTTGTTGGGATTGTGTCCAAATTCATGCAGGATCCACATGAGTTGTATTGGAAAGTAGTGAAGTGGATCCTTCATTATGTTCATGGCACTTATACAGATGACATCCACTATCTAGGAGGAGTAGATATTGAATTAGTTGGATATACTAACTTTGATTGGGCCGGTGATCTTGATCATCGGAAATCTACCTCAAGATACAATTTTTCTCTTGGTTTGGGTCCTGTTAGTTAGTCTAGCAAGAAGTAGAACAAAATTGAGATATCTTCTACAGAGGCGGTGTACGTAAGAACAATTAGCACTACCACATAATTTTTTTTTGGTTACAAGTTATCTTGATAGAGTTTAGTATCCACTATCGGTGGCCTACTATCATCTACTGTAATAACATGAGCACCATCTTGATTTGCAGAAATCCAGTTCAACATCAACGAATGAAGCACATTGAGATACATATGCATTTCATTCAGGATTTGATCTACGATGACATCATCAACTTGCGATCTTGATCAGGACATCGATATGGTTTCAAACATTATTACTAAGCGCTTCACTAAGAAAAGTATCTTCACTTGCAGTCTCTTCTTAGGGTGAGGTCTCCTAACCGCCCATTTTCATCGGGCTTTCTAGTTCTCTTCTCTTCTTCTAAAAAGGTTGCAGTTTGTATATAAGTACCTTATTAGGCCTTTAGTTGTTGGGACTCATTTGACACATATTTATTAGGTTGTTTAGGGAGTATTTTATCTCTTGTAAGTGGATGTTTTCCCTTAGGGGTTTTTCCTCCATTACTTGAGATCCTTATTGTACATGGGTACCTCATCGAGACATAATTGTCGGACCTATTTTTCTCCTCTTCTTTTTCCAAAAAGATTGTTGTTTGTACATGGTTACCTTATCGTGCTTAGTAGGCGAGGCCCCATTGATGCATATTTGATAGTTGTCTAGGGGATTTCTCCTTCAGTTCTAACTTTCTATGACCTTTACCTTAACTTCAATGAAGGGGGTGTTGGTGTATATGACTTGTTTCATTTTCATTCGACGACTTAGTGAGAATAGGTCAATAGGGTTGTGTACATGTGTCATGTACAATATTTACACAACACTCCTATATGTACCTCTTATTTTTTATCTATGAGCATGTCGGACACACCATTCTCTTTACTCGTACTTAGTTCTCATTCGACTCAATCTCTTTCTTACTACATGAAGCATTCATGACTCCATTGAAGTGCAACCTTACTCGATGTGCATGGGGTTCCGAGTTGATCCTCGTAGAACAATCGACACTTACAACCGAGTGTTGTACTACATCTCGAGACTCCATGTAGTTCTCGGTGTGTGTGTATAAATGATGTATTAGGATGCCCTTGTGCAAGTTGCACTTGATAACAAGTTATAACTAGAATTTAACAATGTAATAATATGTGTGGATGGAATAGAATAGACTTCCCCTTCCTATGTTGTGTATGCAAAAGTATGTAACCCTTGTCCCTTGAATGGATTCCTTTGGAGTGCTTTAGTTCCTTTGGAATACAAGCTTAGGTGATGGTAGTAATGCTTAGTGCTTGGTCCCTCATTTTGAAAACATAAATATGTATTTATATGATTCCTTTGTTTGAATTTCGTAATTGACAACTAAAAGGCCAACCCATAAGTGAAAAAGATTCCCAAAAGATAAAAGAGACCCAAAAGGAGTGAGTAAGGTAAGAAAGGGTCAGGGGCACCCAAGAGGGACAGGAGTGCACAGGCGTTCTTGTCTGGCTAGGCGTTGGTGTCTCAAGACATAAAAGATAAATCGATTAAGTTTCGATCAGCTACAGGGTATGGAAGATCAAAGATAAAGCAAGAGATAAAGAAAAGAGACCAAAGATAGTTGTCAACCACTAGTTTTCTTGCTTAGGAATCATGTAAATGATAACATGCTTTAAGACCTAGAAATGTACCCAAGTGTGTGATGTTGTGTCTACACCCCAAGAATTTATGTTTTGGGTATCCAACTAGTAAAGATAAACATTAGAAACAAAAGTAATTCTATAATGTAAAAACAACATCCTTAAAAACATTACAAAACCTCTCCAAGAGCGATGCACAAGAAGCGTTTCCCAACCTCCTCCGTGATTTCTAATTGTTGGAGCTTGTTCCCTATTATATGAAGAATTCTTTGAAATCCTTAGAATACTCTTGTTCTCCAAATAACTCCCCTAGTTATTTAGCAAACTTGTATTCACATTCTAGCTCTATGGTTCTACATTGCAGATTATGCGCACTTTAGTTATCTCTTTGGCACATTCACTTGTTTGTAGTTTCCTCGTGCACCCTTACACATTTTCCCTTTCCTCCATCCTTTCATTTTCCTTTTCCTCTTTGTTCCATTTTACCTTCGCACGCACCTTCTCGTGCACTGCCTTCTTCTTCTAGCAGCTTCATGCATCTTACACACGCACCTTAACTTGCTTCAAAATCAGCTAAGTTCTTGGCCCTCTCATGCACCCACATGTTACTTTGTAATAGTTGCACCTTGACCATACATTTCTTCCTTGGGAATTTCTCCCATTTATCTCGTGCACATCATCTTTACGTGCCCTTCCTCTCGCTTTTCCTCCTGCGCTTCATTCTTCCACGTGTATTTCTTTGTTCCTTCTTTTGTGCCATTCCGTGCCATGTCATCCTTTGAAAATATTGAGTGTGTTACATGTAACCAACCAGAGCGCACTAGCCTAGGCACCGAATCCTCAGAACTAACCCGTGTGTGACACATGACAAAAGTGAAAAAGTATTTGCATAGTTGGCCGTCCTTTCAACCAATCTGCATCGTCACATGTCTTACATGCAAAAATGGCTTTGAAAATATTCTCGACAACCATATATTTTGAGTACAGAGCTCTAATTGACGTGAGCCTAGTCTCAATCGATAGTTGTTGATGTAGGCTATAGTGTTTGACATTTAATTCAAATTTTGGCAAATCATTAGGTGAGAAATGGGAAAATGTCTTTCTTGGAATTTATAAGCAAATTTGATTGCCCCAACCACTTGATTTGACATGGATTTTGTTTCCTTCCTTCTCCTACATACCAAACAGTCTTAGGGAAGCACATTTGATAGATTTATAGGCAGATTTGTAGGTGTTGAATGCTTGTTGTTGGTGGTTGTATTTTAAAATTAGGTTTTCCCTCCTCTTCTTCTTCCATCGATCCATCTATAAATGTAAGAGCTGGGCTCATTGTGAATGTTGGACATTTTTACTCCTCTAACATTTGCTAAGGATTCCATATCTTTGTATTCTAAGTTGCAGACCTCTAGATCTTGATCGTGCATGTGGATATCGACCTCTTGTGCCATCAGAATGGACTATACATCCTTGAATTAATAAGCAACATTTTTGCGGCTATTCTCTGCCTTAACATGTTTATATTCTTATTTCTTGCCTCCCTCTTGCATTACATGCTTGTTATGTCACTTTAAATTCCTTGCATCACCATTTTTGGTTGTGTTTCATGAAATCGATGGTGTAAATGCTTGTTGGTTTGTGTTATGTGTGCCTAGCCTTTCCTCATGCTTTCTCTTTCGTTTTCACTCAAAACAGATAGTGTTCATCCCTCTTTTTTGGTGTTATCGCCTCCCTTAGTTTAGTTTTCATTATGTTATCCTTCTATCCCTGGTCCCTTGGCATTTTTAGCTTAGTGTTTCCCTTCCAAAGATTAGGAGTAGCAAGTAGCAAAGACAAATAGATAGAGAAACCAGTCTTCTCCAGAGATCCATCTCAAGCATGCAAGGTCCCATAACTTGGAGATGGTTCCATTGTTGTCTCAAACAACTCAGCTCTCCCATCCGAGACACGGGTGCATGTTTAAATGACCAAAAACGCTAAAGAAATCATTTAACATGTTTACAAAGTAATTTTCATGAGCGCTTTCGTGAGATGGTTGGTGGTGGCGATCACCCAACACTACACCCAACACTATGATACCCCTTCAAAATCACATTATTTAAGTGCCTCTCGATTTTTAAAAATATAATATAAAGACTATAAACTTCCTTTTGTATTATATATAATGGTTCAACACTTTTGGTTTGGCATAATCCAATCAACAAACATATTTTTGCACTTATTCTAGAGCCACATTGGCTTAGAATATCAAGTGTAACCATAGTTTTTCACCAACTAGCTCCAAAGAGATGCTTCTAGTTTGAGCTTCATTATCGATATCTTTGGATTTTATGTATATTAGAGAATAACTTAGAACTAAGTAACTTTCCATCTGGATGTTTGGTGACCTTTTTCATGGCCATTTCAGAACCGCTTGGGCTAGTTTGCACAATAACACAACCGAGCCCCCCTGTGGACCCATGTTGACCCTCTGAGTCATGTCCAATGGATAAAAAAATGCAATGTTTGGAAATGTAAATGTTAGCCATGAATAATTTGATTGTAATACTTAAAAAATGGTAATGAGAAACCTCATTTTGCGTGAAATGTCATGCTTCATGTTTGAACCTCCTTAACAACAATGAAAATGAGCATTGTGTGTGTTGAAATCAAACAACTTCCCTAAACCATAAAATATGTGTAAACTTCATAATTTGTATGAAAAAAACTTGATTGATATCTCCTCCATCTTGTTTTGGTTTTATGAACAAATTGGTTGTTTGTAAGAAGAAAATGAATGATCTTCTCTCCTTACCTTTCTCTCTCTAAAGCTTCAATATGTGGTTATGAATTGATATGTCGAAATTGTAATTCGGCTCTCTCTCTAAATTGTTGTAAGTTTGTTAGCATTATTAGATGGGAGAGGTGGGACCCATACCAACATTTTTTGTTGACCCATGATTACATCATTTTACGGGTTGCACGAAATGTGGCGAAATTATGAATGAATAAATGATGATTATTGGTTCTATATTTGTGTTTAAATTGTAAAAAAATTATGTTCGGAATAAGGAAAGGTAGTGTTAATTTGAATAATTGTACTTACGTTCTAATTTGAGAAGAGGGATTGATATTAATGTTTGAAATAACTTGTATGGTTGTCTTATGAATAGTAAATGTGTCAATCAAGAGATGACAATTGAAAATATCAACATGGATTATTAAGATCTTGTATTTGAAATAGTAAGATGTTTTAAAGAAAAGCTTAAAATTTTAGAAACTAGATTTCAACGTGTAATATTAACCTAGAAGTAAATGAATTAACCTAGAAAAGAAAAGAAATGAATTGACACCCAAATTTCTAATGTAATAACTTCCCTCAACTTACTCTTTATGTATTCCTCCCTAGTGAGACCAAGTGAATTAGTACAATCCTTTAATAATGTGATGTGTACCTATGTTTTTAAGAGCTATCATACACACACACTATATTAAAAGGTTAGCATTATGCAACCCTTTTGGGAGCATAAGATGAAGAAACTTTGACCTTGTTTTCTTGGATAGAAAACCTTTTATAACTAGGATTCAATGTACATGACTCTCCTACTTACTAAGCCTATGTGGATGACCACATTATGCCGTCATGGGAAAGAGTGTCTTCTTAAAAAGTAGCTAAGCGGAAGGAGCCAACTTAAATTAAGTAAACCGATCAAATCATGATACTTTGTGACAATCTTGGCATTTTTCGTTCCTTCAATAAATAATGGTAATAAGTTTATTGTACTCAAGATTTTGTGAGATAAGCAAGTTTTAAATATCCTAACGTTGAACTACGATGGGTAGTAAACATTGTGAAATGAGAACAAATTAATCCTAAGACCTCGTAAGAGGTTAATTGTGGACGAACACTTGTAATTAACTATAACTATATAAATTGTGCTAAATAAGATGTGGTGGAAGGAGTAAAGAGACAACTTGAATTTTCTCCCCCTTAAATAAATGGTAAGTCCATTCAACATTAATACAAGTTAATGATTTGTTTCTTGTGCGAAAACACGTCTCTTAATAAAATGAACTACTCTCTTAGGACAAGTGTTAAGTGTCTCATTTGTACCTTATACTTGATGCCAACAAATGAACAAAATGTAAAAAATCAATTATAACGAGTGTGAAAGTAAACGAGGTGTCTTTCTCTTGCGAATGAAACCTTATAAGGAAAATGGAAACTTGTTATTTTGATACAAGAACATGTATTTTATGTATGGTTAATTGTCATACAAACAATTTTTCAAGTCAAGGAATTTAAATAGTAACAAAGATGTAAACTAAAAAAATATGTATAATGAGGCCAAAGCCATTTCTTTTATCCATCCTTTGTGTTTATAACTATTGATGTGTTTTTTTATCTTTTGAGAAAAAATGTGGAATTTACCTATTGTTGTTATGATTGCATGTTGTGTGCATGTGTGGGGGCGATTTCATCATTGTGGTGGAGGGAAAAGGTGGTGTTAGTGAAAGGAGGAATAAAAAGTTGTATGTTTTATCTGGAGGAACCAAGAGTATTTGTTGATAGTCTTAGTGGAGCCATAAGTGTTGTTTTAAGTGGAGGGATAAGTGTATATTTGTTATATTATATTTCTTGTTTGTATTGGAGGAACTAAAGGCTAGCCAAAATTTCCTAGTGGAGTGATAAGTGGTAGTTGCAGTAATGATAATATCTTCCCTTGTAATTCTCGTGCGCAGACTTGGTAGTGTAAATCATTATTTTGGTGAAATAATCTTCTCACCCTCTCTTTAACTTAATGATATTTTGTTACACTTTGGTTGCTCATTGGAGCATGTTTCATCCATTTGATGGCTTATGTTATTGCATACATCGATATGATTGTGTATGTATGGTTGTTGGGGATTTGCATTGCCATAATGGAGGGATAAGTGTTATTATGGTGTATGGGTTTGCTTATTTTTGGGAGGAAAAAAATGTTAGAGAGACTAGCCTTAGTGGAGGGATAAGTGTGGAGGGATAAGGGTGTTTTCATGCATGGTTGCATGACTGTCTTGGAGGAACCAAAGGCTAGTCTTCCTTCCTTAGTAGAGGGATAAGTGGAAGTAATGACATCATCTTCCCCTTGACAAACCATTGGATGGTTTGGCTATGTTTTTCATAATGTATATTTTATTATGCTAGCATCACCCTCTTATTTGTCCCTATTGTATAATAAGATGATGCATGCTACTCTTGAATCAAGAATTATCATGTTGTTATGAGGGACCTGTACGTACCCAAAATTGTAGGGTACTGCACCGCCAAAACAACGTAACACGTGCCCCAATGATGATACAGGTCTCCTCGCAAGGTGTTCGAGATCCGAAAATCTCCCCAAGTATGCGTTAACATCCCACATGCCCCGCTTAGCCCCTGCGTGCTTTGTTGTTCTCTTTTCCCCTCTTTTCTTTGCATTTTGTTCTTTAGTTACGAAACCACCGCCCTACCTGGGTGGCGGTCTCGTAATTGTAGGGTACCGCATCGCCGAACAATGTAACACGTGCCCCAATGATGATACAGTCTCCTCACAAGGTGTTCGAGATCCGTAAAATCTCCCAAGTATGAGTTAACATCCCGCATGCCCAGCTTAGCCCCCTGCGTGCTTTGTTGTTCTCTTTTCCCCTCTTTTCTTTGCATTTTGTTCTTTAGTTACAAACCCCGCCCTGCTCAGGCGGCGCCTCATGACCACCGCCCGGGAAGGGTGGCGATCCTTTAACCGCCGCCACCCGTCAGGGGTGGCGGTCCTTCACGTGTTTTCCAAAATGCTCTTTTAATGCGACTCGCATAAAATTTCAACGTTTACCAGCTTTTTTCACCGCCTTTGGCTTGCATTGATGATTCTAGTTCCTTGGAATAGTGTTTTGGCATTGTTTATAGTTTAAGAGATCAATTTGGTTTTTACCTTTGGGTGAATGTAAATGCTATAAATAGTTGGCTTGTGCTCAAGCAAATGGCCCCTCAAATTTGCATCTCAATTTCTCATTTCAATAGCTTAGTCTTTCATTTTTGCTTAGGATTCATATGTTTCATTCATTACATGCCTAATTAGTATTGTTTTGCTATTAGGAAGCCACATATCCATCTTGTGCAAGTGCTATTATTACTCCATGCTATTCATTGAAGTAGAACAGTTTAATTTTCAGTAGGAAGCCATTAAAGTTGCAGGTTTTGCTCGTCAAACAAGATAGTTTTAGGTTCTAGACATTTTATGTTGCATGACTCGCAATAAATCCCGCTAGGAATTACATAAGCCAAACTATGTACTCTTGCGCTATCCCTCTCCTACTCGTATTATATTCAATCTGCATCCCGAGCTGCCTTTATTCCAATATCTACTTTTGTTGATGCTAGCATTACACACTTTTCTGGATCCACGTGAGCACAAAGGAACGAGGAGATCACACCGAGGGGACAAAACCACATACCATCGGATTCACCACTATTATGAAAAATTCAGGTTCAAGCTTTCAAAGTTCTAGTTAAAGCATATCAAATAGAGTAGTCAATCATTTCTTTTTAGTTAAATCTCATTTTTGATATTACCGGGGAAGCTGTGGGGATTGATAGTTTCTGAGAAACTATGATTCACTCCTCACTTTTGAGGTAGGATCGAGAGTCTTTCAAATATATTAGATCGGCTTATTTCATTATTTAGAATATATTCACAATCGCAGAGGCAAGTAGCTATACTCTACGCTTTGTTTGTTTTAAATTAGTTATTAGTTTAGTCACAATTTCTAGATATATTAAATAAGTTGTTCTTTCAATTTCGTTCAATAGTTCATCGAAAAATAAAAAAATAGAGAAGTTATATATGCCGTAGATATACTTCACATAGTTAATTTTACTTTCTTTGCAATTAGATTTACATTGTTGCTTTTGTATGACAATCACGGGACCTAGAGAGCCCAGAGAATATGTATTTGAGCCAATCGTCCCACAACCCATAGATCGGATCATGCCGAGCTCGATATTGATTGGAGCCTTTGAGCGGTCATCCTGGCACGACCGATCTATCATGCCAGATTCGAGTTAGGAGGGCCTTCTTTGCCTTAGATTCATAGATTCCCTTAATGCGTGTGGAATATATAAGATTACCTAACTAGTTTGCATGTACCTCGCATATTTTTCCATCCTCATCGGCCGCCTCAACACAACCTCGGGAGGTCGTGTGTGAGGAAGAGTTACTTGTAGATTCCCATGCTCGCCAGAACTTTTCCATCTTACAAAATTGGTGAACCCGACGTGAATCCACGTGCTTTTCCTTATTACATCTTTCTTCCACCTTCACTCTTTCCCATTATTCTACGGGTATTCATATACCCCGAATATGTCAGGATTCGATGCATATGGCAGACCTCTCCTAGGTCTTGAAGCATACTACGATCAAATGAATAGACAATCGTCACCCTCGCTCTTAGTATGGGGTGACAACTACTCAAGTAACCGCCAATGCAAACTCCACCTCAAAGGACTAGATACAATTCTTCTTTCCAAATAGAGGAGTTGGATCAGCTCGCTCAAACACAACAAACAGAGCCTTTGGGCTTGAACAATATGACGTTCACGGGAGAATCTGGTTCGTCTCCTCGTGTACGCTTAGACCACAAATTAGTAGACAATCGATCCATACCTAGTTTTAGATGATGAACATTCGGTGCGTTATGCCGTGAATGAACAACACTCTCGAGCATGTACCCACCCATAGGGAGTTTACAAACACAACCCGAGGTCTCTTTTCAAGAAAATACCTCCATGTCACCTCATATAGAAATGCCCTTGGGGAAACTTTGCAGGCAATGATTAGTTCATAGCAGGATATCACATGCCTATACAACCTCAGAATATACAACAAACGCCGCTAAGGCAAAATACCGTAACTTCACCGAATGAAGTCATTTCGACTTTAGTAGAAAAGGTTAGGGGATTAGAACTTGCTCAAGCAAGTCGAAATTCTCAATTCATGCAGCGAAAGTTCCAATCCTCCACACCATCCTAGCCAAGTAGACCTCCTCACAGAATAGGCACGTTGGGCATGCCTCCTCGGTATTCACAACAAGCGCTAACTAGAACCGCCATTTCTAACACTATTTCGGTACCTCCCGGTCTAGTACAAAATAATCCATTCTTGGACAATACCCCTTCATACTTAAACATGTACTCCAAATCACTACAAGGGGATATGTTCTCCTCTCCTGGCATGTTTGCTCAAACACGGGGTTTCCTTATGCCTCGCCAATGCATACGCTACGCCATGTCAACAACCCATTCCACCGCTGCTCCCTTAGCGAGACACCATCAATGGTCGAAACCTATGCGATATGGACTTATTCGAGAATACTTGAAAGAGCCCTTAGATTTCACTATACGAAGTGTCATGCTTCCAAGACCTCTTCCCGATTTTCCCAAATACAAAGGTGAGGGAGATCTCGAATGCACATATCAAGGCTTACGCCATAGCCATTCAAGAACTACTACTCCTTGGGATGGGGTTGTTCTAAAATATTCCCTAAAACCTTGGAAGGCATCGCTCTCGATTGGTATTATAGAATACATGAGGCTTCCATCCACTCATTCAAGCAACTTGTTTTAGAGTTCATTAAGGAATTTGACATGAACAAACTATTAAGAACAGAATCGGGAATTCTTACACATTAAGCAGAACACAACGAATGCCGCCCATTTCATCCAGAGGTGGCATACAGTTCTTTATTCTTCAATTAGTGCTCCAAACATGGACCAAATAGAACTATGCGATTTATTCCTTCACTCTCTCAAGAGAGAGGTAAAGGAAGAAGTCGAGAAATTCCCGTTAAGAACTTACGATGAAGTACTTGAGAGCGCTCTCCGAATAGATCAAGCAAAGAAGATAGTAGTCATGCAAGCCATATGGAGAAAACGGGAAGTTAATCACCTCCAACCAGAATACTACAACTTATCCTACTATGACAAATGTCAATCAAGGACCTAAAATCCTTAATAAAAATCACGGAGTGACAACAGATGGAGTAATCGATCGGTTAAAAGAGTAAATGTTGTGAATACTCCACTTTGGTAATGAACAACCAACGAAACAACAACTTTACCCCAACGATTAATGCAAAGGATTTTAATCATCCACAACAACAACAACAACAGCGAAGCCCTACATAAGGTCCAAGCCAAAACTCAACTAGATATCAAAACCGAACCAAAACCAAAAACAACAAATGCAAAACCTGTAATCCTAATAGGCAATGGTTTGATCGAGTTTTGGGCCACAATATGCACCAAACCAACAAACTAGAATTACAATCCTAACTCGTATTGTGGTTTCCACAAAATTCGAGGCCATGACACTAGAACGTCTTTGTGACTACAATAAATTCATGCAACGTTTGCCGAGAGGAACAAAGACAACTCTTTATAGATATGTTCTGGTAGATTCTCGTCACCGCACCAATTACTTTTACAGGCGTTTCCCCTCAAAATGCTCCCCTCAAGATCTTTAATGACCCCCTCCCAAATCACAATAACAATAGGTTAAATCCAAATGGGACAAATAAGGGCATAATGACAGGAAACAATGATCATGAAGCCTCAACTTCACTAAATCCATTAGTTGTGCCACAATTAGGAAGTCAGCCGCGACCCAAGATAGTCGGTTTAGTGGAGTTAGACGCCGAACTACCTGTCACAAAGCTATAACGAGGACACGAGAGTATTCCTCTCACCCAGTCCAAGTTACCCGCCGAGACGATAACATCCAACAAATATTAGTAAAACCCGTAGGTGCCTATGATTTAATTAGTGATCTAACAAAAACCTTCTCGCACATTTCATTTTTGGACTTACTGAAGAACTCTCCCACCCACAAGGTTGCTCTTTTAGAGGCATTAGGTTTGAGTCATTTAATTAACATCACTCCACCTCCCAAAGCACATGTAAACCATATAGACTTCGATATCCACCCTCCGGGGCAGCCGGATAGGGACACCGAGTTTATATTTGAAATAAACAAAATGCCAACAGATGCTGAGATTGCACACCAAGGTGATCCAACCTTACATTTGCAAGTATGGGTTTATAACAATTATGTGAAACACGTGATGGTCGACGATGGGGTGGCAGTTAACATAGTCCCCTTCTCTTTCCTTCAAAAGCTAGGGTATGGAGAAACGAATTGTTCCACGACTCAAAATACAATAAGAGGCTATGATAGCCTTAAAGCCACGTCAATTGGAACTATGATAAGATTCGGTCACCTTAGGACCCAAAACAATCCTGATCGAGATTTATATTATAGATCGGAAACCAACTATAATATGATCGTTGGCCAATGGATACACCGTATGAAGGCAATTCCTTCTATGTTATTTCAAGAAGTAAGATTCTTGCACTTAGGAAAGATATTTATAGCCAAAGGTGATCCAAAACCATTCGATATACACCTGGCTGACTTAAAGAAAAGACCAGGTGTTCACTCGGAGTTTGAACTCCCGACAAACCAACTTAATAAACCCACCAACACAAAACCAGAAGAAAAGTTGTACCTACAACAGATCTTGAGACTATGAGCCTAGTCAAGACAATCCCAGCCCTCAAGGATGAGGCTAACATTGTAGAAACAATATCGTTAGGAACTACCACAAAAATTGTTGAATTACTAGAACAGGATCTACCAATGTTCCTACCATTTGATTCTGTAGGCATGGGATATACCCTAGGTGTTGGTTCTCTTCCAGTAGAGGATCTCTACATGGTGGAAGTAGAAGATGTTGACACAACAAATATCCCCACATCCATATTCCTAGCTAAATATTGGACTCTCCATTTCGATGGAGCTAGATGTCATTACGGAGTCAAAGGTGTGTAATTATTACTTCTCCCAAGGGAAAAATCCTACCATTTGCCTTTAAACTAAATTTCGAATGTAGAAACAACAACGCTGAGTATGAAGCCCTCCTCCTCGGCCTCATCTTAGCTAAGAGGATTGGTGTTAATAACATCGGGTGTTAGGAGACTCATAATTGGTAAAGAAACCAAGTCTCCGAGATGTATGAAATCGAGCCGAGCACTTATAGCTCTACAAAATAGTGTATTGAATTTAAGCAAAGAATTTGACTTCATATCAATTGAAGCAATCCCGCGAGAACGAAATCTTCTCACCGATTCGATAAGCAACCTCGGCGTCATGCTTCACTCCAAACAAAGAGTTGGAAGATACTTGTTTCATGGTATCCCTTCGTGTTTGAACCATTGGTGAAAAGATGTCAAACCCTCTTTTAACAAATAGAGATGAGAACAAATCTACTATCCTATACCACATTGATAGTGATAGAACCACTCTTGATTACTTAAACACCTATGCAACATTACATCTCACCCATCATGTGATAGATTTGTCTTTAATCCCACATTCATCTTCCTACTTTGGGAATCCCATGATAGAGCTTCCCCACGAAAGGAACTCAACATATACACAAAAAATGGAGATGATATGGAATTACCTCCAGCCCCTTTGAGTTTGAAGAAGGTAACGCTTCTTTAATTGAAGAAACAATTAATATTAACATCGAACGGAAGATGAACCAAGGATATTAAAGTTAGGATCCTCGTTAACTCCATCAAGTAGAAATACACACTCGAATCCTCAAGGAACATCGAAGGTTTTTACATTTAATTATAGAGAAATGACGGGGGTTGCACCACACCTTACGGTACATAACCTCGTCACTAAATCAAATGCAAAGCCGATTAAACAAAAATCGAGACCAATGAAACCCAAGGTAGCTCTCATGGTGAAAGTGGAGGTAATAAAACTCCTCCAAGTAGGATTCATCAAACCAGCTTCATTACTCTCGGTGGGTATCTAATATCGTTCCCGTTATAAAAAGAATGGGAAGATACGCATCTGCATAGACTTCGAGACATTAACAAGGCGTGTCCTAAGGACGACTTCCCATTACCATCTATAGATGTCATTGTTGACGTAACAGCTGGATTTAAGCTTTTGTCTCTCATGGATGGATTCTCAGGATACAATCAAATCAAAATATCCAAACAAGACCAAGCAAAAACCACGTTTATAACTCCTTGGGGAACCTATTGCTACACTGTTATGCCATTCGGTCTTAAGAACGCTGGCACTACATACCAACGGGCTATGACATATATATTTCATGATCTTATTCATAAAATTGTGGAATCCTACGTAGATGACTTGTTGGCCAAGGCCAAGAAGCGTTGTGATCACCCGGAAGTACTCCGCGTCATTCTTTCACGTCTAATAGAATACGAGTCACGTTAAATCTAGAAAAATGTGTCTTTGGTGTGACATGAGGGAAGCTCCTAGGTTACATTATATCGTCACGAGGGATCAATGTTGACCCAACCAAAATTCGGGCTATTCTCGAAATGGTCCCACCTTCGGATGAATCTGGAATCAGGGCATTTCTCGAAAAACTCGGTGCAATCCAAAGATTCATCCCAGATTTAAGTTTTGCCATTCATCCAATCAATAATCTACTCAAGAAAGATTATAGTATTGATTGGATCGAAGACTGCAATGAAGCTTTCGATGCAGTTAAGCGTTTCTTGTTATCACCACCTACGCTAATGCCACCTAAGCCAAACCACCCGTTAATCTTATATTCGCGAGCTACTAATGTCTTGCTAGCTTGTAACCGCTCAAGAAGATGATGACAAGAGAGAACGCATGATCTATTTCATTAGCCAAACGTTGCTCGACTATGAAACACATTATACACAGGCAGAATGAGAATGCCTT
The DNA here is from genome assembly GCA_018340775.1 of Taxus wallichiana var. yunnanensis. NCBI lineage: Eukaryota > Viridiplantae > Streptophyta > Pinopsida > Cupressales > Taxaceae > Taxus > Taxus wallichiana. The sequence continues at coordinate 705,721,898 of CM031235.1, forward strand.
GCCATAATCTTCACAACCAAACGCTTAAGACATTATATGCTAAATCAAGAAACAAGGGTCATTGTAAAAATAGACCATTTACGAACTTTCCTCACACAAGGGTCCTTGTCTAAGAAGGCTGGACGTTTTATAACCTTAATGGGGGAATTCGAATTAACATTTGTAAATCATAAATCCGTCGAGGACAAATCATTGCGGATTGGTTAGCCGATAACCCACTGTAGACGGAGGCAATCTAGTAGATTTGGACTTTCCTGACGAATGCATATACTACATCAAAACTAGACCTCTTATCTTTGAGTGTCATTGGTATGCTGATATTATTAATTATATCATGGACCATACGTATCCAGAAGGTGCTACACCACAACAAAGAAGGTGGTTACACATTATTGTAGCTAAATACGTCGTTATAGAGCAAGTGCTCTATCGTAAAGTGTTTGATGGAATGCTTCTAAGATGTGTCGACACGAAGAATCCAAGAAGATTCTCCACTAATCTCACAAAGGAATATGTGGAGGCCACTTGGTGGTCATGCCACCACTCGTAAAATACATTGGATGGGCTATTTCTGGCCTACTCTAGAACACGACGCAAAGAGAGTTTGCACGAAGGTGTCATAAGTGCCAAGAATTCTCCCACGAGATTCACATGCCGACACAAACTCTACAACCAATTACTACTCCATGGCCCTTCTCTATGTGGGGCCTAGATTTGATAGGGAAATTATCTCCCTCATCTACGCACAACCATAACTTGATAATCACGGCCACCGAGTATTTTACCAAATGGGTAGAGCAATGCCTCTTACTATTATCTTGGGTTACTGTAATCACCAACTTCATTTTGAACCAAATCATTTGAACCGGGTTCTGTAATGACGAAGTTCGTGAATTGTGCAATAAATTTAAAATAAGCCATCATACGGCCTCCTGTATTATCCTCAAGCCAACGGATAGGTGAAGCGACAAACAAAATGTTAAAAGTCATTCTCCTTAAAACCGTGAAAGAAAACAAGCGAGATTGACATTTAAAGTTATATCCGGCCTTATGGGCCCACCGAACCTCAATAAGAACACCAATAGGAGCGACTCCTTTCTCGCCATTTGGTATTTGGGCGAGGCGATTCTCCCGCTTGAGGTTGAAATACCCAGTCTCCGCATCTGATTACAAGGGATTTTGGATGAAGAGGCTTATAGAGAAGCACGCCTCTCCCAGCTAGAAAGCCTAGATGAGGCCAGGTTAGATGCTGAACAGGTGGCATAGAGTCTATGCTGACCGGATGTGCAGGCGGTATAACAAGAAGGTCTATGAACGAGACATATATGAAGGTGATCTAGTTCTAAGACTAGACAACTGGATCGATAAAAGGACAGGCGAAGGAAGGAAGTTTCGGCCCAAATGGTTGGGCCCATACCAAGTCACGAAAGACTATGGAAATGGTGCATACCTCTTGCATACATTAGGAGGTGAGGAATTTGGCGAAACAGTCAATTCCCTACACCTTAAACGATTCTATGCATAAGAAACCAACACTATCTCAGTATAATTATCTCTACATTGCATCTTCATATAGTTAGGATCATTTTGTCCGCTTGTTTCGTCACAATCTTGTGATCAAGGAACTCATTTTCAAAGTAATTCATTACAAACTTCGATGGTATTGACATAAACACTCTAATCATACTTCTTCATTTTATAACGTCATCACTGTTTGGAATCATTTTATCAAATAAGGCTAGATATGAGAAAGTCTTAATGGTAACCATACCAAGGTCTACATGCTTGTTCTCACTTTTGGTTTCTTCCTAGGATAGGTGTCTTGCCTATGGTTTGTTCTAGAAGCTTCATCATGTCACATCTATCTCGTATGTATATCTCTTTGGAAGTAAGAACATACTGACATTTTGCTCAAATAAACAAGTCAAAATGGATCAAACAGAAAATTTTAATTTTACACATTTCCTTGCCCTACCAACCTTTGGTGATGAGCTTGCATCTCTTACTAGTGATGTAGGGTTGGGAAAGGATGGGAATGCCCTTACTCGCCTATACCTTGTCCATGGTGATAAGCCCACGCTTCTTACTAGTAGCATGGGGCAAGGTGTAGGGGGTCCTCTTGACAAATAAACGTTAAAGATCATAAACAAACAATTCAAAATCTTGAGTCAAAAACAAATGAATAAGATGTCCAAAATTCCAAGAGAGTTCAAAACCTTGAAACCCAGGCTTTTGTCTACCATGTGGCCATCTATGGATCTAAGTCTAGATAAACCACAAAGCAAGTTGCATCCCAAACTATGGAGTCACTTGAGTAGAGTAGGCTTTGTAGCATCCTAATTTGGTTCCATCAAAGCTTTGTTTATCTCTCATCACTACCATTTCAACACATTTCATAACTTGTGCCCTTTCTAGCTCTCGGTGTGAGCCCTTGCATCTTACTAGTTGCGTGGAGTTAGGAATAGGGCAAGTTTATCTGCTCATCATACCGGTCTATCATCACGCTTTGTCAAAACAAATATGAAGTACCAACAAAATTACTTACGAAACTCGAGTTTCAATTCACATTATGTTTGCATTATCATATATCAAAGCATCAATGATACAAAAAGAAAGTCAACATTTGTATCATTTGTTCTCCATTGCATACATTCCGAGAAGCATATAAAAACAACATTATAAGTTACATACGAAGGCAAATCACAAGAACATTAATACCAAGTTTCGATCCGAAAAGAATATATATATATATATATATATATATATATATAAAATGGTCAAAATTCTGTCAATGCCATCATGCGCTCAAAAACACTCAAAGAGCAGGAGACATAAAATACATCATAAAAAATAGTCCAAGAGAGCCAAGTGGCTTCTCAACCCCTATGAGATCCCTTTGAGGGTGCACGCCCGTCTAGGACTCCGGCTATCTTTGGCGCTCTAAGTGCACGGAGGGCTCACAATCCCGAGGGGCAACGGTCTCGCTGCGGGAATGACTCCTCATCGGGTGCTCCGCTATCCTATACCCAAATAGCTCGGTGCGAAGGGTAGATACCATCCTCGGCCACATGCCGGACGGGGAAAAAAACGTCGGTATGCCTAAGGCTGCTTTGAAGGCTCCCCTGCATCCACGGATAGCTCTGCACGGGTCTTCTCCATGGGGATCATCGGGGTATCGGTGCATACCCTGCGAATCGAGTCTCGCCACTCGTCGGCGGTCTCTGCAAGCAAAGGAGAAAGACAATTAGAAATAATCAAAAGACAAAAGCAAATGTAAACAAAAGGAGAGGTAGCAATTAAGGGAATCCTAACTCGAAGCAAAACATTAAAAGGGAAGGATGAAAACTCACTCGGATCTCCAGGCCTCCAAGAGGGATCCCTAGGGTCGGACTCTGCTACGGATGCCGCCGCCGACTAAGGTACTCCTCCCATGGCGGGGCAACATATCATCTTGCTATGGACTCATCCTCCCCACCGAGGCCCTGAGAGAGTGGCTCCTCAGAAACTAGAGTCACCCTCTCTGCACTCTGCTCCGCCCTCTCTCTGCTGTAAGATATCCTAAGTGTCATGCCACTCAGGATCACTATCCTCCTCTCCGCCCGACTCATTGACCTCAGCCTCGGTCTCCTCCTCCATCTCCCCTTGTGAACTCCTCGGACTTAGAGTCTATGTTAATGGGGTCGTCGTCGCCGCTTGTGGCGGGACCGGCGGTAATCTGAAGTAAGGGTGCCTGAGGAGCACCGGCTCTCCCTCGAGCACGTACTACCCGCCTAGCCGCAATATGAACACTAGGAGTAACAACTGCCCCCGACCCGGCCTCTAGGACCTCCTTGGCCTCTCGAACGATCTATATACTGGCACCACCGGGGAAGCATACCCACGTAAGGCGAGCCAAATCGCTAAGGAACTCACCAAAAAGGATGTATCTCCACCCTCCTACCTCCGTCTACAAGTTCGCCTGTGGTGGAGCAGAAATCAAAGTAAGAGCCTCCTCACCCCATAAACTTGCCATGGCCTGATACGGTGTGGCCTCCATGTCATCAGTGGTCGTGGAAGCAATCGGCCGGGAGAGGTGCTCTGAGCACTAACATGTCTGTCCATCCGGCTGCCCTCACGGCCCGGATCTCGCCACCTCTACACCTCTGCCATAGGGGATGAAGCGCTCATAGACCCAAATCATAACCAAGGTCGGATGGCTCAATGACTGCCCCTCCAAACGGACCACCCCCAGTATAAATCATGGTAGGTAGTCCCAAGTATGTCGGCTCCCCAGGCATAAATCCGACCATGTCCCTCAATCTGTGCAATGATGGAGGACCAACAATATAATAAAGTGTCTCCTCCCTTGTCCCCGATCAATCTCAAGGCAAGGATCCCCATAATGGCCTGATGAATCAAGGGGATGGGCAGGCTAGGAATAGATTGAACCCTCACCCCCTTCTTCAAACCAGTGGAGATAACTACATCTCCCATGTAAGAGGCCCACTGTGCTATCTAAGCCCGTGAACCTGTTGTCTCAAGAGTAAGTCTGTCTCCCAATGATCGGGACCCCCAAGATATGGTAAACGTCCTCCAAAGTAATGGTCCACTCACCTCGGACCCCTGGTAATCGGAAAGTGTTCCGATCAGCATCCCAATATGAAAATAAGTCACAAAGTATGTGACTGGATGGTGCAACATGTGGAACCCGTGATATACACAGTATACCGGCCCTCTAAAGAGTGTCCTCCTCATCCTGTGAAAGGGCATCTAATATTGCTGGGAGCCAATCACACTCTCTCTCTTGGCTCCATCGAATGTACTCCTCCCTTTCCTGCATACACCTAAAAGCACACAAAACAGAGCAAGTTAGCATCCAAATGACATTAGAAAAATCATGAAAACACATAAGAATGCTAAAAATGCAAATTAACTTCAAAAAGGGTGTTGTTTGTGCATTTTGTGAAGGACCTCCACCCTGAGCAGGGCGGCGGTTCTGCAACCACCGCCTTAAAGACGACGGTCTTGAACCGCCACCCTGAACAGGATGGCGGTTGTGTAACCGCCACCTGTTCGGGCGGCGGTCATGTCTCAAACGCACGCGACCCATGTGCCCTAAAAATGCAAAAAAGGACTATTTTGACTAAAACAAATCCTACCCAGTAGGCGCCCCCCTAGATAGACCTTTTAAAACTAACATTTTCAAAAATAACCCCCCCATGACAAAGATTTTAACATTTTAAAATTTTGGGGGTAAAAACGGTAAATTGAGAAAAACTAACTTGTGATCTCACGGGTCGATGTTCCACTCGCGGAGGCATGATCACTATCTCATCACGAACGTTTTGACTCTACTCTCGTCAGAAACTGTCACCGTGGGTCCCAGAGCTCAAAATCAACCAAATCAACACGCGCAAATGAATAGGAAAATGGGCCCACTTTTTCATATATAGCAACCTAACTTGTTTTGAATGCCCCTTTCCATAGGTTTGGAGCGCCGACGGAGGTAAGTTCTTATCCCCGCATAAATGGTACGTCCTCATTTCATATTATTTTAGTATTTATTTTCTCGATCTATTTTGTCTATCTACACTTGAATTCTCTTTTCATTTTGCAGGTGGCGGGAATTTCGGATGGTGTCATTCCGACACACAAACGTATCAGGTATAACTTCTAACTTCCCATTTCGGGATCTGCCACTCGGACCCACCGTTTACGCCTCTTCATGGCTAAAACGCTTCTCCGAGGGGGCAATATGTATTACATCGTTGGAACAACATAACACGTGCCCCAATGATGATACAGGTCTCCTCGCAAGGTGTTCGGGATCCGAAAAAGCTCCCCAAGTATGCGTTAACATCCCGCATGCCCCACTTAGCCCCTACGTGCTTTGTTGTTCTCTTTTCCCCTCTTTTCTTTGCATTTTGTTCTTCGATTCTGAAATCGCCGCTCTCGCTGCTGAGACCGCCGCCCGGGAAGGGTGGCGGTCCTTCACGCATTTTCCAGAATGCTCTTTTAACACGACTCACGTAAAAGTTCAACGTTTACCAGCTTTTTTCACCGCCTTTGGCTTGCATTGATGATTCTAGTTCCCTGTAATAGTGTTTTGGCATTGTTTATAGTTTAAGAGATCAATTTGGTTTTTACCTTTGGGTGAATGCAAATGCTATAAATAGTTGGCTTGTGCTCAAGCAAATGGCCCCTCAAATTTGCATCTCAATTTCTCATTTCAATAGCTTAGTCTTTCATTTTTGCTTAGGATTCATATGTTTCATTCATTACAGGCTTAATTAGTATTGTTTTGTTGTTAGGAAGCCACATATCCATCTTGTGCAAGTGCTATTGTTACTCCATGCTATTCATTGAAGTAGAAACAGTTTAATTTTCGGTAGGAAGCCATTAAAGTTGCAGTTTTGCTCGTCAAACAAGATAGTTTCAGTTCTAGATGTTTTATGTTGCATGACTCGCAATAAATCCCGCTAGGAAATGCATAAGCCAAGCTCTGTACTCTTGCGCTATCCCTCTCCTACTCGTATTGTATTCAATCTGCATCCCAAGCCGCCTTTATTCCAATATCTACTTTTGTTGATGCTAGCATTACACACTTTTCTACGGATCCACGTGAGCACAAAGGAACGAGGAGATTACACTCGAGGGACAAAACCACATACCATCGGATTCGCCACCGTTTCGCAAAATCCAGGTTCAAGCTTTCAAAGTTCTAGTTAAAGCATATCAAATAGAGTAGTCAATCATTTCTTTTCAGTTAAATCTCATTTTTGATATTACGGAAGTCATGTGAGGATTGATAGTTTCGAGAAACTATGATTCACTCCTCACTTCTTAGGTAGGATCGAGAGTCTTTCAAATAGATTAGATCGCTTATTTCATTATTTAGAATATATTCACAATCGCATATGCAAAGTAGCTATACTTTACCGCTTTGTTTGTTTTAAATTCATTTTTAGTTTAGTTGTCAATTTCTAGATATATTAAATAAGTTGTTCTTTCAATTTCGTTCCATAGTTCATCGAAAAAATAAAAAAATAGAGAAGTTATATATGTAGATATACTTCACATAGTTAATTTTACTTTGCTGCTGAATTAGATTTACATTGTTGCTTTTGTATGACAATCACGGGACCTAGAGAGCCCAGAGAATATGTATTCGAGCCAATCGTCCCACAACCCATAGATTGGATCATGCGAGCTCGATATTGATTGGAGCCTTGAGCGGTCATCCTTGCCACGACCGATCTATCACGCCCGATTGAGGTTAGGAGGGCCTTCTTTGCCTTAGATTCACGATTCCCTTAGTGCGTGTGGAAGATATAAGATTACCTAACTAGTTTGCCTCGTACCTCGCGTATTTTCCATCCTCACCGGCATTGTCTCGGCATGACCTCGGGAGGTCGGGTGCGAGGAAGAGTTACTTGTAGATTCCCATGCTCGCTTGTCACTTTTCCATCGTATAGGGACCAAGAGATGTTGTTGTAAAAAAATTGTGTTTTGGTTGTGTATATAGTATGGGTATTACAAAGAATAATAAATAGAAAATGGAAATAAATAAAAATAATTGTTATACCTATTTACGGCTCTCAAATACCTATAATATAGAGTTGGATTGCATGATGATGATCCTAGACTATGTGGTCTCATCAAGAAGAAAGCTATGAATCTTTTGTGCAATTGTTATTTCTAAAGTTTCAACATTTTTATGTAATTCATGTCATATTCCCATTGTTCTAAATTCACATATCAAGTCCAATAATAGATGATTTTTGTAAGGTAATTGTGTACTAGTTCATCTAAATCAAAGAGTTAGTAAAGTGACATTGTAGATTTTGGGTTGATGAGGTGGGGTCAAAGACACAAATGTCAACAAGAATTGGTGGATGGGGTAAATTTAAAACACGTAACTTAGTGAGAACTCTATTGATGTCATTAAAACATGTATTAAATGACCTTAATTAATGGTATTTAAATTTTTACACAAGACTCTTAATTAAAAAAATTAACACACACACACACACACACACACATTCAATACATTTGTACATCAATGCATTTACTACAAAAAAACTATAGTTCACCACAAACAAAATAAAAATCTTGCATTTCTATTGGTGAATAATTATTTTAACACTAAATGGAAATTATGCTTGGATGGTTAGGAAATAAAATTTATACCGAAATATCTCTTACAAATGTCATTTTTGAAAATCAAAACAATACTTGATATTTATAATAACCATGTTTCTTCTTGTTTGTTGAAAAGGTATGCTTATCGCAACTAAACTTGAAGCCATAATGTTGAAACATTGTATCAAAAAAATATGTCAAAATAGAAAAGTATTTATGCCATCATCTCAAAGACGTGGTCTTTTATTGCAATTTAGACATTTTATTCTATGTACACACAAACACAATTGAAAACAAATTAGTTAATTTTTTTGGTTAATGGATATGCCTTAATCAAATTACTAACTATTTTAAGGTAGGTAGAAATTGAACTATAATAAATTGAAAGAATACTATAGATTGATAATGGAAATAATTTAAAATAAGTTTTATACCTATTTAGAGGTGCTTGAAGACCCACAAAATAGTGTTGGATCGCATGATGATGATTATAGACTATTAAGAAGAAAACTATGAATAGTGTGCATTTATTCCTTAGAAAGAAAGTGATGATGAGAATGAACTCTAGTACAAATTTTGAGACCTTTCCATTGAAGAGGAAATTGTTCTTTAAACATAATCTTTTACAACCTTACACAATGCCATATTATGAAGCTTGTATGTGTCGTCACATAATTTGTGTCATATGCCCCTTATTCTAAATCTACATCTCAAGTCCAATCATGGACGATTCATTTACTGGTAGTTGTAGACTAATTCATCTAAAGTAAAGAGTTAGTAAAGTATCGTTTGAAATCATTTTTGTGTTTTTTTATAGGTAATACATAAAACAATAACTTTTGTAACTTGTCAATTTATTTATTTAACTTTTAATTTAATAATTGGCATGAATGTTTGTGGGGTACATCTAGCATGTTTGAGGATTGTTGGTTTGAAAAAGAAATATTAAAGAAAAGACCATGGCTTGAACTATAGCTACATTGTAGTTGATATCATGACAAGTATTTTGTCGCCTTAAGTCTAAAACAAATTTTAAAGAAAATATATGTTACTATGTTAAGAGCGTTGGTTTATTTATGTTTTGTGTATTTCGGTTTCCATTGGTTTGTAATGATTAAATAAAATGTGGAGTTATTCTAAGTTAATAGTTAATCTAATATCAAGAACAACAATAAATAATAGATAAATGCGTAAAGGAAATGGACCAAGTAATCTAAGCTATGAAAATATGAAACCCTAAAGTGTAAGAAGGGTTAGATAGAGCTTAGCTAATTCAACGATGCCTCAAGATTGTGTTTGAATAAAAAAATGTGTATGTGACCTCACGAAGCTCCGAAAGCACACATTTGGAATAGTAGGCTGGACTGGGGCGCCTGGAGAGGGACAAGGGCGCTTGTGGGAACCCTGGTTTGAGAACTAGGTGCCTTTGTCTATGGAAATGATCCAAAACCCTCCTCTAAGGTGTCGCTAAGTGATTGCCTGCCTTCGTTTCCTATCACACTAGCTTCGTTGGATTGCACAATATGTCATTGGAAATCAATGATGAAGGAAAGACTTGCAAAAACCCCAAGACGAACATCAAAACCCTAAAAATAAAGATGCATATGAAGGGGTCAGACTGTCCTCAGTGGCCATAATGGTGGACTTACTAACTAAGCATTGCACTACATCTCAAACCTGATGTAGTTCTATGTGCTTGTGTGTACAATCATACCCTATGTGCTCTTGTGACTATCGCACTTTATGAAAGTAGTGAGAAACAACTATGTGTAGAAATGTAATAAAATGGTGGATGGAATAGAATAAACTTCCCTCCTATACAGTGTGATGTAGATGAACTAGCCTTGTGCCTTGTGATGGAGTTAGATGGATGCAAATGGAGCCTTTGATGGATGCAACCTTAGGTGATGATAATAGTGCTTAGTGTTTGGTCCCTCATTATGGTCTCATAACTTTATATTTATATGGTTCTCTTGATCTAATTTCGTAATTAACCTCAAAAAGGCCGACCATTAAAAAGATAGAAAGCTCAAACGGCTAGAAAGTTCCCAAAAAGTGGTGGGAAAGTGTAAAAGGATCAAGGTGCCCCAAATGGGACCAGGGCACTTGGGCGCCCCAGGATTGGGTTGAGTGCCCAACATGTCGGAGATAAAAATGACACCAAATTACAAAACTTCTTTGGGCGAGTAGATGCGGGAGGTCGGCAATGATGACAACAAACAAACTAAAATGGCCAAAGGACATGGGTTAATTAGTACTTTCTTCACTCAAAAACCATATGAATAGTAGTATGAGACTAGGACTAAATAATGTCTAAAGTGCATGATTTTGTGTCTACATGTAGAGACGATTAGGGGTTTATTATTGTTTAGGTCGACTTGCAAGTCTTGTCTAGTAATAAAAACTTATTTAAAAAAATAAAGAACCTTCTTCAATTAAAAGCAATGAGTTTTTAACAAAAGATGTTTTCCTAATAATAATGTTATTGGGAAAAAACTAAAATAGTGTTTTTGGTTTGGTGAGAACTTCTAAAAATATATTAGTAAGGAATGGCCATAATATCAACAAGAAGGACATTACTTATGCTAGCTACTATAATTGGATTTTTAATTATTTTGGAGAGATAATTGTAGAGGCCAACCTCAAGTCTTTTGTAAAAAAACCTTGTTTAGTGAGAAACTCGTAGTTTTTATGAAAGACATTTATGAAATAGTGCTTTTTTCAGTTGGTAAGGACTTCTAAAGATGATTTTGATTTTTTGTTTTGATTTTAGTGGACATGCATGTTGTTAGGAAATAGGTGTTTATAGTTGTAGTAGACTATAGCTAGACTAGTATTCGTGTTAGGAAAAAATGTGCATTCGATGGTGCATGTGTTGTAGGAATTTATTCTAAGAAATTTTATTATCCTCTATGGTTTTTCAGAACCAATCACATTATATTTTAGTTACCAAGCATATATTTGATTAAATGTGATTTTGATTGATTTGGTACACTCGAATCTTGCTCTTTGGCATCTTTACTATGAGGTGGGTGTCAAATTAAATAATTGTATTTGGATTTGTATTTTTGTATAGATAAAAAGAGTCTTCTTTAGTGAAAAGTGGAGAGGATTATACAAGGTACTTTCTTGATACATCAATGCCATATCTTCCCTAACACGAAAACTACTGAAGCTATAATCCATGCCAATTATCAATCCATGTTATGTAATAACATATATTATTAGGATTTTTCACCAACTTGATTGTAAAGAAGGTCTTACTGAAAATATGTGTTGTTATGTCAAAGGCGCTTCTTTGTTTGTATTTCATGCATTTGGATTTCACAATTTTGACTTCATATTTTCCCCGGCATGAAATTTGGTGTGGCTATAGTTCATGACAAATATCAAACTATTAACCTATGTTACCTAGTAAAAAACATGTTTGCAAACATTCCCACCAAGGTTTTTATTGACATGACAAATTCAAATAAGCATAACAAAACAACAATGATAGGTTGAAAGACGCATAAGCTGCTTGGAGGAGCATCACTCATACACATGTTCAAATTTTGGGTTTTCATAGATGTTTAGGTTGTGGAGGTCCATTTTGGTGTGTTTGTAGGTTTTCCAACTCATTTGGGCCTTCTTTGGTTGTAATAAGACCATTTGGAGTTTTCCCTCCAAAATGGTCATTCAAATATTTGAATTACTTCATTGTGGTGTATAGTGGTCTAGGTGCTAGTTAGGGTAAATAAAAGTTAGTAAATGGTTTTAATAGGCCTTATATGGTGTGGTACATGTCTCATGTCTTTCTAACTCAAGTTCTTGAGGTATAGTTAACCCTCACTATGGTAAGGTCAAATAAATCCATGTAACCACCTTTCTAATTCTCAAAAAGAGGATAGAATCAAATGGAGAGGAATTAATTGTATTGAAAAAAAAAGGAATAATACATGTGGAGAAGAGGTTGAGAGAGCCCTGAGGCTCATGAAGGTATGAAGGAAATATTGAACAATTTGTATAACAAATCTCTTAATGAAGCTAATGGAGTTTTATTCCAAATTATCTCTTGAAATTGTAAAAATGGATGAATGGTGATGTGGAATAGTAGTAGTGAAATTCTTATTATTGTTCATGCTTTGATATTCTTTAAGGGCAACACTACTTTAGACAAAGGATATGAGTTTGTATGTAATGGTTGATGTATTTGGACTAGATGATACATAGAGTTCTTGCATGATTAAAGGATAAAAACTCAAATGTTTGTTGTTTAGCCTAAGTGTATAGGTTTTGAAGGATTTATCAAGTGCCAAGGATAAGGTCAATACCTTTGAGAATAAAGGAAACACCCAAGAAATTAGTAACAATGCATTGAAAGAGGGTAAGCTAGTAAGTTACCCAGTTGTTTGTGTCTTGAAATGGAAAATGCATGATGACATGTTGATTATTCTGTATTAATATTGAAATTAGGATATACTAGAATGGTTTTTATTCTTACAAGGTGTTTCAGACCTATTATAAATGTAGAATCCATAAAAGTGAAAATAAGCCTAAATTTCCTTTTCTCGATCAGTGACTGGGGTTGAGGAAAGAAAGTAGTGTAACTTATTTTACCTCTAGGAAAAGATCAATAAAATTAGTAGAAATAAGGTTTGAGGCATGATTGTAATATGGATAAATATTCAAGAATATTCATCAGGTTTTGATATTCTAAATCAAAACCGGAACAATCATAAATTGTGCATGCCCGAGTTTTAGGGCTTTAGAAGGATGAATTTTGGGTGGAAATTTATCTTCCATCGTGAAAAATCATGAAAATTGGTAGATAGTTTTTTTGGGGTGGGAGTAACTTGCTGATGAATTTTCAAGGATAAATAAAGAGTTTTGATAGGTAAATTCTTGATCGGATCACCAAACCGTGTGTTTTACCTAGGCGGGACAACGAAAAAATGCATGAAAATGGACTTAAATTGTTCCTTCATCCTTGATGGTAGTAAAAAATTATATAGGATGTTAATAGAGATTTGTGTGTCAAATTTCAGGCATTGAATCAATGAATAAAAAAATGTATAGCAAAATAATCTCTACTGGGTGTGTTAGGAAGGTATAATGTGAGCATGCTATGACTTTGCTTTTGAGAGGGAAAATAAACTTATTTTGACCTGAAATTTCCAACATATCATTCCAAGACTATGTAGAAATATATTATGAAATAAAATTGAAGAAAAAATGGTTAAATTTTCAGATTTTTATGACAGTTTGGAAGGAATGATTAAACACAGTTTAAAGGCTATAAAAGAGGGTAGTTTTCCAAAGGAAGTGGTATTTATGTTTTGAGTTGGAACTTGAAAATTCTCAGGCCTAAAGAAATAAATAATTGGGCTTCAAAAATTTTAAGTTTGTGTCTTGGAACTTTGTACATTAAAAGTTATTGGAGTTGCAAGACTGTCCCAGGTTTGTTGTCTTCTTGCAAGCAAAAGTGAAAAAGTGGGATATATAGAATTGTATGAAGAATTGAGAGCTGAGATTTAGAAGAAAGTTTGAATATTCAAATGTGAACTAATGAACCTATTAATACCTCCTAGAAAGCTATGGAAGAGTGAATTCATGGTTAGAGCATGAAACTTGGTCTTAAGGGCATATGAGGTCAAAAAGGGAAAACATGCAAATTGAAGTAATGAAGCTAGTTTGGTAATGTGAGAAAGTTAATTTGGTGTTGCAAAGCATGTCGAACTTGTTTTATCCTTTGATATAGTGGTTTTGTGCATTTTGGCACATTGAGCTAGTATTTGCAAAGTGAGAACTAAAGAGAAAAGTGAATGTTAAAGATGTTTTCATGACTTCTAAGCAATTTTTTTGGGTGATCTAGGTGTGTATGCAAGGTGTCTGCATTAATAGCTTTGCAATAATTTCATCGTTCATGCTCTTTGTACTACCTAACATCAAACATGCCTGCAAACATTCATGTCAAGGTTTTTGTTGTCATGAAAAACTCAAAGAAGCATAGTTGATCAAGAATAACATGTTGAATGATTCATAAATTAGTAAGAAGGTCATCATTCATGCTAGCAAAACTTGCATTAAAATATCTCGAAAAATTTCGTTAAATGCGTGGCAAAAATAAACATGGGTCTATATTTATTATAATCTATGCACTTACCGGATTATGTTCACACCTTTTTTGGATGTTACTTAGGGTCTAGAGTTTGGTTGATACTCATTATTATTATTTTGATCTTTAAAATCATTTAAATAAAATAATTTAAGTCAGTCTCATTCAAGTTAGCATTAACATACACATGTTTCTATTTTACACTCTAATAAATCTATGTTATGGAAGTGCAAAAAAATAAAAAGGATGTAAGGGTTTGTAGTAAGGGATTATTCTAATCTAATTAATTCATCATAAAATATTCATAACCAAAATAATGCATTAATACTTACAATTATTGATAAAAATATAAATGATAATTTAAAAACATAAGGGGAGGAATACTTAGCTATATGGGTCATAATAGGGAGGATCCAAATGTTTGAATAGCTAGACAATGTAGATCGAATCTTTGGAGATGCTTTGCTATGCTTTACTGGAACTGAAATTTATGGGTGTTTTTCTTTTATGAAAATGATGCTCGGTATGTTTTGTCTTCTTCACATAACCTTGGGATGACTGTGATGATCTACAAAAAGTAGAAACCATATCAAACTTCAAAACCCTTCATTAAAGCATTAATAAACCAAAAGATAAAAACATGTGTGTGTGTGTGTGTGTGTGTGTGTGTGTGTGTGTGTGTGTGTGTGTGTGTGTGTGTGTGTGTGTGTGTGTGTGTGTGTGTGTGTGTGTGTTGAGGACGACTGACCTCAAGGGCGGCCCAGACTCCCAACTACTAAACCAATACTTTTGTTGCACTACATATATTTGATGCAAAATCAAGCCTCGTGTATTTCTCTTAAGTGTTTGTGCAAGTGTGTAAAATTTTCCAACTTGTAGGTATGTCTTTATGTCTCTTAACACCAAGATAATAGGATAAATGCATAGTATAAAATGTACCTAGTGCGGTGGTAGTGATATGTGGTGTGATTCATTTATGTGACCTAACCCTTATGTTGATTAAAACCCTTATACAATTCTTGGAGTGACTTTGCTCTTACTTAGGACATGAATTTTTGATCTTTGCATGCTTATAAATGGGTGAAGATAGACTCATTAACATGGTTGAGTGCTTCGAGACTTAGTAGGGACTACCCTAATTGAGTGTAACTAATTTATGCCGATTTAGGAACCCTTTGTGCTTTCAAAATGATGTTGTGATAATATATTGTAAGAATGCCGAGTGATTTATAATTTTATAACGAATTGCTTATTTATTCTTTCCTAAGTGAGATATTATGATAAGACTAACCCTAAGAAGATGAAATGACCTAGAGAATGATTTAACATCAAAATTAGAGTCGATTATTGAGAAGGGAAAGGACCATACATGTCGTTTAGGAGTAGAACCCACATCCCGACCCTTCCTTACAGCTTTGGATAGGAAATAGAAACATATAAACTGAAAGTTGTGTCTTGAATATCATATTTTTAATGTTTCTTTAGTTGAATAATATTTATAGAATTGTCGACAAATCATGGTGTAAAGATAAGCAAGTTATAGAATGGCTAGAGAGATGATGATATTTGATTCCAAATGTGAGCATCTATCTTGATAAGGGATACAAAGTTAAAATTTGAATTGTATAAGGAAAAACTACAATTTTAGTCTCTAAATCCCCCATTAGTGTGTAATTGAAATTGCATGCTTAAAGGAAAAACATACCAAAGTGCGCACACACACTTTGCCTTTGCTCAAAGAGACTTCTTGATGTGTTGGTGTTAACATGCTCCATGATGAAACCTACAACACAAAGTGTAGTCAATGTCTATGATAGAAATGAACTTTAATTCAAAATATATCTAATGTATTATAATTTTGAATCATTGCAAAAAAGTACATAAATGGAGATTCAAAACATGGAAAGAATCACTTGTTTGTCTAATGAAGGGAGGAGCTCTTGTTGTTATCATGCCTTGAGAGTTGGAATATGATTTGGAAATCTAAGATGATTAGGGGTGATCAATCTCCAATTTTGTGCCATATGAGATAGTAAGAGGAGGAAGGATTGGACTACAAAGAACCCATGTGCTTGATGCCTTCCACATTCAAGAATGTGAAGATATAGAAGGAAATATTGGTCTATGAAGCTCACTATTTTGATTTGATGCTTTCCTTTTCTAAAATCTATGGTGAGAGAAGGGGAAAAATTAGTTTATAAAGATCACAATATTACTTCTACTTTCCACTAAACCCATAGACCACACCACCTTGCAAGTAGATCCAGGCCCAATTTCTCCAACACACTTTAAGAAAAATAACCCATGTTATGCCCCCATAAAGTGCTACTACGTTTGAATTTATTATTTAGAACTATTAAAAATTTATGGGGAGAAGGAGACCCATGCCCCCAAACCCATTATATAATATATTTGATATACCATTGTGAAGAAGGAATGAAACACTCATGCCCCTCAGTAAAATGCTCTTAAGTATGTTATTTGTATTTGTACTTATGTTAGAAATCCTAAAAATGTTTGTATAATATATCGAAAACTTGAATTTTGAGTTAAACTTCCCTTGTTTAGGAACATATGGAGAGGTCAAAATTATACCATGGTCTTGGTTGTTCTGTATGAATTTGACCATGTTTGAATTCTGCCACATTTTAGTATTTTTGACCTTTTTGAGGATCCGAGCCTTGTAGAAATATGTTCTTATATCATGTAATATGTATGTATTTGTAGAAATACCATGTTAAATTCCCCTTCTTTCGAGGTGTGTGATAAACATTTGAGTATGCAATTCAAAAGAATAGATGTGTACCCATGTATTATATGTCTGATAATCTGTAGGAGGATGTGGAAGACTGAAGTGGTGGTTGCCACCATTGAGAATCTATACCTATTAAAATGGGTTACACATGGTGGAAACCATGGCACACAAGAAAAGCAACAACATGCAACAAACAAGCATAAGAAGAATACTTGTGTAAAATAAATAGTAAGAAAAAAATAATAATATCAATCATTTCCTACTCCATAATAAAAAAAGTGTATAATCAACATAATAATCATGTCATAAAAGCCATATAAAAACAAAAACAAGTAAAAGCTAGAAACAACATATTAATCGAAACAATTTTGTATAATCAAGTAAGAAAAAAGTATGTAAAAGCATACTCAGATATAGGCATGGAGCCATAAACATGGGACACCCATGGTGTCACAAGACAATCACAGTAAAAGGCACAATGTGCCACAATCAAAAAAAGTGCATACATGAAAAGTAGACATGAAACAATAAACATGGGACACCTACGATGTCACAAGATGAGAAAGTCCCTTAAGCCATATAAATAAAACAAGCATAACATCATAGAGAATAAATTCACGTAGTAAGAATTCAAGGAATGAATCCTTATAAAACATGTGTAGTGACAATAGTATAGAAAACAAGTGTAACAACTAGCAATAGTAAGGAAATAGAGATAGTAATGATAAGTTAACACTACACAAGACATGTGTTAGTCCATTGATCCAATAGATAGCAATAAACACTATGTATGTAAACAATCATGATGAGGAAGGTGTAAAGTAACATGTAATGAAACAAAAACACATGTAAAGTGTGGATGGATGTCCCTAATAGAGTAGTGTAAGGAACTAAACTAACTCATATCATTGTTTACTAATCTGTGAGTGTCTTACATCAAGTTCAAGATACTTCATGAACACATGTGTAAAGAATAGATATTCTATATATCAAATCAATGTAATGAACATGATGTATAAAGTAAAATGCTAGCCAAACAAATAGAAAAATCTCTTAGATTTTGTATTTTTGCTCATATTTGAATGTTTTTGTATTATGTGATTATTTTAATGTTTTTGAAGTGTTTTGAAAATATATATGTACAGAAAGGGGATAACATGAGAGTTATCTAATGAGGACCTTATGAAGAGGCATGCCATGTGCATGGTATGTGGAGGATATGTAAACCCCTCAAGTGTAAAAGAGACAAAGTATGCTCATGCATGTATGACTATGAGAATCCATGATATGTACCAAAGTTGAGTGAGGGTAGGAAGACCCATGAGAGTAGTAGATGTAGAGATGATCAGTTATAGTCGAAGGGAATGTGTCTGTCGATGAGTGTGTGTGTCCTAGGTGATCAAGAAGGAGACCTATGTATGGGTGTATGACAAGAGATATTATGAGAAGTAGTAGATAAGGTTGTAGATGTACTAGAGATAGTGGTCATATGTTTCATGCCAAGTCGTGAAGATGGAGTGATGAATGGGATCCCCTTAATTGTAACCACTTGATTATTACAAATGAACTTGACACATTTGTGGAATATAGAAGGGATAATCGCAAAGGTGTGAAGCCAAAAATAACCTAGTCTCATAACACATGACGTGAGAGAAGAGACCACTAAGAATGTGAGAGAAAAGGTGGTAGGTCCAACTGTGAGGGGTAAGATAATATGTCCAAATTTTTGTCTTAGGATCAATGGTGACATCATTTTTTGTATACCCAAGAGATGTAGAAATAAAAAGTGCACATATTATGGGGGTAGTGTTATCAAACAAAACATTGTGTATATGGGTGTTAATCAATTAAACTGAGGATGTATAATGTATCAGAGACAAACATAGGTGTCATATCAATATTATCAAAGGTAATAGACTGGTGAGGAGGTTATGGTGAAAATAGTTCCAATCATTACACCAAACATTTTATCATAAGATGGGGATGGGGATGGGACAACACGATAAACATTGTGAACTTATAGGGTAGATTTAACAGTCTCATGTTTCAAAATGGATCGCTAAAGATTTTTAGTTTTACATTGTCATTAGTAGGTTTGGGCTGAGGTGTAGTCTCATATTCAATAGTAATGACATCAAGTAAATCTTTGATAACATTACACCCAACTTAAAGAAGTTATTAGTGGAGTGACCAATACATTGGTATTAGTCACAATTATCAATGGCATCAAATTTCTTACCATGAGGTGCACTTTGATCAACATCAAGCGGTGGAAAGAGGAGATAAGGTTGCACTCAAGTAATTGTTGAAGCACTTTTTAAGGTGTGGCAAGGAAAATAATGAATTTCCTTCAAGATGAATGTAATTGTAACTTTGGGGCTTGCGACATGACATTGATTATAGGTATGGAATTAGTTTTATCATTAGTATCTTTGTTCTTAAAAGTAATCTTAGATTGAAACTTGTGAGTAGAGGTGCTAGGAGGATGAGCACATACTTCAACTTTTTCATGCTAAGGAGCTTAGCTTCACCCTCTTTCAAAGTATGACACATGTGATCGAATGAATGGAACTTGTCAAACATCACTAATTCTTGTAAGGGAACTAGGAGGCTTTGAGTAAAAATATCTTGTAATTTAGTATTTGTCGGCTAATAGATTGTTCATCTTAGAAAGTGTAGTCTAATAATGCAAGACTTAATTGCTAATGGTCTCATTGGAACCTTTCTTCATTTTAGCCATTTGAGTATAGGATAATTTATCACAAATGTTGATATAAAATTGTTCAAGGAATTGATTAGCCAAAAGAGTGAACATTCTCACAAAATACATTAGTAGGTTATAAAACCATTGTATGACATCATCATCTAAAATGTGTGTGAAAAAGCTTGGTAAGCAATGTATAATTGGAATAATAGTCCCAACAAGCAATGTGCAACATAAGTGGGTGTTCCTCGGGATCCCCTTTACCATCATAAATAGGCAATTTAGGGGCAACAAAACCAATGGGCAAAGGATATGAAGCCACTTCATGTGTAAGTGGGTTATGAAGCAACTGATTAGAATCCATGGTATGAGAGGAAGTAAATGCACTTTATTGTAGTTGTAATAAATGAGCTTTCAAATCATGAACAATGGATTCAAGAGGCTTGTATATCGAAGAGGAAGCATGTGAAGCATTATGAGTGTAAATAGGTGATGTGGGGATAATAATGGTCATAGGTATAGGTATAGTCATAAAAATATGGGAAGGGAAGGATTAAATTCCCCAATGACATAAGCATTGTTGAGGTGTGGGATTATCGATGTATGCATAATAGATGACAAAGGAGGATTAAAGATCCAAAACAGGATCACACATTAAAATATGATAATGAGCAATCACGAGTGGTATAAAAGAAGAATGCAAATGAGAGGCTCAATATGATGAGGATTTCTTATAGAGTTACACATGAAAAATTAGAGACCATTTGCTTGTTCTTGATCTACATCATCTTCTTCATTAAATCATCATTCAAAAGAGTGTTATTATTGGTCATTTTGTCTTCCTTTAAAGGATCATTACGTATATCATCTAGATTGGGAGGAATGCCAATGTATGGGGTGGAGAATAAGCCATGGGTGGGTACAACACTTATGGGTAGGAGGGGAAAGCTCAATGTATTCAAATATTGTAATGATTAATCCAACCGATGTTGAAATGGAATCAAATAAACCATAGACAACCTAAAGTTAATAAGGAACCATAGGGCCACAAAAGTTTGAACAATAAGTTAATTCAAGAATTAGGTTCACAAAATGTTTACACCCTTATTAGATTTTATATGAAGAGGTGTAAGGATTAGAAATAGGTTGTAGACTATTGTGATCTAATTAACTTCCAACATCAATTATGCATGACCAGAATAATGAATTCCAACTTGAAATTAACTAAGCAATTGATAGATGATAAATAACTTGTTCAAAATACAAGAGAAAAGAGAGACTTAGCTTACTCAAGAAGATTCTAGAACTATCTGATGTTCCAAGTAGTGAAATAGGAGAATATGGGATGTTGGATTTTGCATAGAAAATTTTAGAACTATAAAAATTGTAGGTTCAAGACAATACAAGATTTGTATGGTGTATGTAGGAGTTGTATAATCCATCTTGGACAAATTTATACAGTCTTGGATCATAATATAGTTGGGATCTGGAACTTTTTGGGTGTTTCACTCATCTAGAAATGGTGTTCACTGGGTGTTTCTCTTCTTTGCAAAACCTTGGGATGACCTGTGATGATCTACAACAAAGTAGAAACCCTAACAACCTGCAAAACCCTTCATCAAAGCATTAATAAACCAAAGGATAAAAACATGTCTAGGTGTTGAAGTTGGACAACCTTAGGTCATCAATCTCAACTAATGAACCCATCCCGATATTGCACTACATATCCTCAATGCATAATCAATCATCATGTAGTTCTACGAGGTGCTTGTGTAAGTGTGTAAAGCTAATAAACCCCCAAGGGGTGCCCTTATGTCTCTTAACACTAAAATAACGGGTTAACTATGTAGTATTAAATGTACCCAACATGGTGGTAGTGATATGTGGTGTGACTTAGCTATGTGACCTAACCCTTGTGTTGATTGAAACCCTTGTATAATTCTTGGAGTGTTTTTTCTCTTGCTTATGACATGACTCTATGATCTTTGCATGTTTGTAGATGAGTGAAGCTAGACTCCTTGACTGTTTGAGTGTTTCATGCTTGTAGATGGGTGAATTTAAACTCCTTGACTTGGTTGAGTTCATCATGCTTGTATTAAGGACTACCTTAGATGATGCATAATTGATTTGAGTAGATTAACGAACATTTTGATTGTTTTAGGAATGATATTTACAATGCAACCTTGTAAAAATGTCGGGGAGTTATAATGAGATAATGAATTTGCTTATATAGTCTTCCATATGGGAGATATTATGACAAGGGTGACCTTAGGAAGATGAAATGGACCAAGGAATGATTTAACATTGATAGATGGGTCATTTATTGAGAAGGGTAAGGACCGTATAGGCCAACTAGGACCAAACCCACATCCCGACCTTTCCATACAATTTTTGACAAGAGAGAGAAAAATTTAAACTAAAAGTTGTGTCTTGAATATCATAGGTTTTATGTTACTTTGGTTTTGTAAACACTCAAATTTTGTAATTATACACTTTGACGTTGCTAGTCGTGACATTACTTTCTTGCTCAAATAAGTGCATTTTACCCATTCTCATCTGATACATCTCTAGGTCTCTTGTCTATCTTTTTTGAGACACACTCTTCTATCGATAGTTTTTGAAAATTAAATGTATGAAATCCATTAAGAAAATATATTGTTCAGCTTCCAAACATCATACTTAAGATTGTCTCTCTAGGGTCAAACGCGTCTGATAAGGGCAAGAATGTCCACATTCCTGACCTTAGTGTATGATTTTTCCCATGCTGATTTTGATCCCTAACTTTTAATTGCACATTATTATTTGGGTCATTTATTTCTTCTTAGTCAACCTTTTAAACTTAAGTCACCTTTAGAACCATATATAAACAAGTGACACTCACCTCATTTAGAACCTAACACTCTCATGGACTCTTATTGCAAAATCTATCACAAGAGGCACCCAAAGCTCCCTACACTCCATAAATACCTTTGCACATTCATTAAGGTGGCACCATATACAAGTATTAAGCTTCTTACTAGGGCTAAGGGACTGCTTCCCACATTTATAAGCACTCAAAGTCACCCACTCAAGTATAGTTTCAAGAGAGAAACTTAATTTAAGTTTTGAAAGGAAGCATGTCAAATCAAATTGTACTACAACTAGATATCGCATCTTTAGGTGGAGAATGACATATGATTTGAGGCCTTCTCGAGTAGTACCAATATTGGTGGTGCATGGGGTTCCCACAACTTGACTAATGTTTATTTTACAGGACTTTCCATCTATGGTTAGGGTTTGAAATATTGAGAACAACATTCGAGAGATTGCCATATAGTGATTGACAAATAAGGACAAATATATTTAGACAAAGATAAACCTAGAAAGTTACAAATCATAGTTTAGAGCAGAGAAAAGACCATATAAATAGGTCAAGATCATATGGACATTCCCCCTTTGCTTGTATGATCCTACCTAAGAGAATCTTCAGGTCAAAATTTTAGTATCAAGGCACTCGAGGTCTAGATCTACTTGTTCTATCATTCATATCACCCAGATAAGTCTAGAATCATATGTAATTAATTAAGTGCACTCAATCCCTTGTGTTTGTGAACTTGTATTATATCATGTACATTAATTGTAAGTATTAATGCATTATTATGATATTGAATGGTTAACGTTAGAAGTTAATGAATTATAATAACCCCTATAGCTTCTATTTCATTCCTCTCAGATAGGCGTAAATATTAATTAAATCTAAAAGGGTGAAAAAAGGTTCAATAATATTTATAAACATTTCAACAAAGGACAAAGTGTAAAGATAAAAAGTTGTAGTATGAATAGAGAGATGATGAGATTGGATTCCGAATGTGAGCATTTTCCTTAAAAAGATACAAGGTCAAACTTGGCATTGCACAAGGAAAATTACTAGATTTTTTGTTTCTACAAAAACCTCGAGATGCTTAGTAGTCACTTGCAATAATGTAGAAACCCTATAAACCTACAAAAGCCTTTGTCAAAGCATTATAAAACCAAAAGGAGAAATCATGTACGTGTGGTCGTTAGACTACCCTTGGTGGTCAACCCCAACTACTGAACTAATCCAAGTGTTGCACTACTACATGCCCTCATATGGGATCAAGCCTCATGTAGTTATCTTAGGTGTTTGTGCAAGTGTGAGTGCAATCTAGCCAACCCTTAGGGGTGCCCTCGTGTCTCTTGACACTAATATATTGGGCTAACTATAGAGTATAGAATGTACCTAACACAATACTAGGGTGATGTGTTGTTCCTTAGTTATGCGACTTACCTTTATTCTTTAAAACCGATTGACAAAGATTGGAATGCATTTTATTTTACTAAGACATGAATCTATGATCTTTTCATACTTGGAAATGGAGAATCTAGATGATTTGACGTGGTTGAGTGCTTTGTATACATATTAGGAACTTCTTTAATAGATGTGCAGCTAATTTGGGTAGATTTAGTAGACCCTTAAGTGGTTTTGAAATGATATTTGCAATAGGAGCTTATAAAAGTGTTAAGTGAGTTAGAAAGTGGCATTAACTTGCATGTATAACCTTCCATAGGTGAAATATTCTAATAAGGCTAACCCTAGGAAGATGAAATGACCCAATAAAGATATTCACATTGAAAATAAAGTCAAAAATGTAAAGGGACATGATCGCACGAGTTTTCCAAGACCGACCGTACATCTTGACATTTTGTACGACTTTAGATAGGAGAGACGTAAAGTGAAATCGAAAGTTGTGGAATGAAGTTGTTTACACCCTAATAAAATAAAATAAAATTCTATAAATGCATTAAAAGAGGATATAAGGTTTGTTACATGTGTATTTTATTAATTAACTTCTAACATTAATAATTCAATATCATAATAATGCATTAACATTTTTAATTAGTGATAATGATATGTTATAAGCTCAAAAACACGAGGAGAGACATGTTTAGTCATGCAAAATTGAAACAACAAAGATTTAGGCGTACAAACTTGATAAAATAGGAGCAATGAACTTGAAGATGCTTTGTTACTGATATTGTAGTTGTAAAGTACCTTGACATAGAACCATATAATTCCTGCATAGGTCTTGCCCCTATTATGCACAATTTTTGACCTACTCGTGAGTGTGGCTCTATAACTTCCTCAAAGTGCCCTCTACTTACTTGGAAATGTATGTCATTTTTAAACCCTAAGTATTGCACACTTTAGAAACCATATGAATAATTTGAATGGAACTTAATCCCTAACCATGGGTAAAAGACCTTGCAAAAAGGTTAGTGGTTAGGTTGAAGTGTAATCTTGCACTTTACGCCACTCAACGCTATTTTGAAGGGGCATTGAACCACATATATTTATCCACCTGACATGTGATGTCTATATGGATGTAACTATTTTGGAAACGAGAACCACTTTGACAATGTTTGAGATTAATTTTCTATTGCTATGACATTGAATTGGGATCCTTGGATGCCTAGAAATGAGGAAGTTGGAATCCTTGACTTGGTTGATACTTCATAATTATAGTAGTTACTTGCCCTAATGGATTTGTATCATCTTCGGTGAGATTTAGGGAGTCTTGAGTGCTTTTTGTGTTAGTATTTGCAATGAGATCTCATAAGAGTGTTAGGTAAGTAAATGAAGTGATATTAACTTACTTATATAGGGTTTCAAAGGTAAATTTATTTGATAAGGCTGACCTAGGAGGATGAAATGATCCAAAAAGATAATTGAATTGAAAGCAAAGTTGGAGGATGTGTCGTCGAAGACCATAAAGGTTAGCTTGAGACTGGATACCACATCCTAACCGAGACCATATGGTTTTAGACAAGGTGAAAGTACCTAACGATCTGAAAGATTTATCATGATAAGAAGAGGTGAAATATTAATTTTATGCATTTATATTTAGAATGTGATGACACATTAGTGTGTAGAAATAAGCAAGTTGGGAGACAGATAATAAGATATACAAGGCAGGGGATAAAATGTGGATATTTGTCTTAGCAAAGGAGCATTATCACAACTAACAATGTCAAAGGGTAAATTTCCAAATTTGAGTGTCTACATTTGCCCCCTTTTAAGTATGAAATGAAAATTACATGCTTAAAGGAAAAGATACTTGAGTGTGTAGACAAACTTTTTCTTTACTTAGAGTTTTTGTTGTCTAGATGTGTTGGTGTTATAATTCCCTATGATGAAACTTGCAACATAAAGTGTAGTCAATGTCTATAGTATAATTTTAATTATAACTCAAATAAATTTGTAGAATTTGAACTTGCATAAAGTGAAATAAAGAGATGCAAAACATAAAAGGAATACACATGTTTATTCTTCGAGAGGAAAAGCTCTTGTCCTTTAATTTTACTTGGAAATTCAGATTGTATTGCTAAACTTGCTAAAGGATTAAGGGTGATTCATTACCAATTATGCCAAAGGAGAAATTAAATTATTAGGTACATGTAACCCAACATTGAATAGAAGATAGAGAGAGAAGAAGAGAGATGTATTGAAGCACCCTATGAAGGAAGAAGACCATGCATCAAAGTTTTTAATAATGTTGATATCTTCCCATTGAACATGTAAGAGGATATGAAGGAATGCCTATGAAGAAATTAAATGCTTTGATACCTTCCATAACCCTCCGTAGACACGTAATCACGCACTTGGGTACATTTATAGGTCCTAAAAACATACTTGCATTCATATGATTCCTAAGTGAGAAAACTAGTAATCATGAGCTATCTTTAGCCTCATTGCTTTGTTTCTTGTCTTCTTTTGGTCTTTTACACCCTACAACCCAGTCGTTATTTCACTTGCTCATCTTTTATGGATTCGTACACTGGCGCTGGCCAGATGCCAACACCTAGGCACCTTCATCCCCTCCGGGCACTCGTGACCTTTTCTATCTTACTTGCTTATTTTGGGCCTCTTTTATCTTTTGGGCATCTTATTTTCTTATGGGTCATCCTTTTAGTTGTCAATTATGAAATTAAACTAAGGGAATCATATAAATACAAAGCTAAGTGACCAAAATAAAGGACCAAGCTCTAAACATTTATTATCACTACCGAAGATTACATCCAACGGCATCAAAGGCATCCATCTAACATCCATTCAAGGGAAAAGGGACTGAATTTTTTGCATACACTTCATAGGAAGGGGAATTTCATTATTCCATCCACACATCTATTTAAATTGGTACATATAGCTATCACCCGCTATCAAGTGTGCTTGCACAAGGGCTTCTTAGGGCACGATTCTTTCACACAATCACAAGAACTACATGGAGTCCGAGGTATAGTGAAGTGCTTGGTCGTAAGTTCACTCTGTGTGACCACTAGGGTCAGTCCCAACACCCTATATAGGCTTCATCTATATGCACGCTTTTTAACAATTTTTGAAAAAATTGAATTTTATAAATTTTTGGGTTTTTGAATTTTTTTGGATTTTTGAAAATTTTTACCAATGTTTTGTATTTTTGATTTTTTTTTTTGATTTTCTATGATAATGTATGCAGACATCACAAAAATGCTAGGATGCAAAAACCCCCCGAACTCTATAGGGAGAGAGGGGCCATAGAGAATTCTCTTATGGCCCTGGTAGGTAGAAGACAAAGGCACTAGGAAGTAAAAATATGCCCCAACGTAGCAAAAAATGATCGAAAAATAACTATTTAGTAAAAAATAATCATCGCGACTAGTCAGTAGAAGAATATAGGAGAATCACGATGGTCCTCTAGTGCACTCGGGCGAGAGAAACGATGAATTAGGTAAAAATGACTATAAATAACAAGTTGTGGTAAAATCCATTGTAAATGTTATTTGTTAGCTAGTCCTTGTGAAATTTGGAGAGATTTTTGCTCTAACGTTGGAGATAAATGGTGTAGATTCATAGGCGGTAACACCTCATGAATTGCATTCGAGATTTTGGGAGGCCTCTACGGACTGACACCGGTATGTAAACCAATTTTTTTAGTTTTAAATGGATTTATTACATGTTTTGGCTAGGGGAAAAATGCGGGGTCGCATTAATGCAATCCCTAGGGTGCGCTAGTGTGAAAGGTGTGCGTTGGCACAAACGGTTGCGCTTTGATGTGAAGGGGGGGCATGCAAATGCAATACTAGTTTTTAGGCTAGGTTAGGTGGCACTGACACAAGAATTGGAAAACTAGTGGGAAAATGGGTGCGCTAGCGCATGCTTGCGTTAGTGCGAAAATGGGTGAGTTTGTACGTAAGGGTAGGTGCTAGTGTGCAATCTTGTGCTAGTTCCGTAAGGGATGTGCTAGAGTGAACACACTTGTGATAGTGCAAATTTTGTGCACTAGGAAAATTTGTAGAAAAACATTCAAGTTGTGAAAACTTAGGTATGAATAGAAGAATGTAGAATCACGTAGAACACCTTAGGAAGATGTTTTTGAGAAGCAATGATGCTAATCAAGTGGCTTTGTGTAATATTGCAAGTGAGATTACACAATGTGGATGTGCATGAGTGACATGGGTGCATTGGATATTATGAGCGAAATTCACACGCAGTGAGTGATGATGATTGATTATCATTTTGCATGCTATTGGTTCGACTCATATTGCACAAATGCCTCACATTACACTCGGATCACTCCCTCTTGAATGCCTCAATAGAGAGATACTAGAGTGAGAGTCGAATTTTAGATTTTCAACCGATGATATGACCATGACCTTAGAAGATGTAGCTAGATTTTATGCTCGACCTAAAACATGCAACCAACCTTTATTTGTTTATTCTAACACCTATCTAACTTTTCAGGGGTATTACTTTAACTATATAGCTCATGAACCACAACTAAATAGTTTGGCAGTAAGTAAGCAATTACTTGGTAACTAGAATGTAAGTTGGGGAAAATAGAAATAGAAAGGATAAACTTGAAAGGATGTAAGAAATGCGGAATGTGCTTTGTAACAGGTAGATTTTAGAGTGAGTTACTCACACATAGAATAAACAAACATTATCTTATCTTGGATTACTTTGAAGCAAATTAAAAGAAGCGTATACTTATGAAAGTTAAGACAACACAAAGTCTATCATAACAATCACAAATCACACAGATCAGACTATGATAGACACAAAGTTCAACCAAAGTCTTTCTTCCTTCTTATTAAAATGTTAACTGCTTATAATAAGTGCCTCTAGTTATTTCAACACAAAGTCTAAAATAACCAAGTACAACCTATAACAATTTTTGCCCAAAAACTTCTTCCATCCTTTTACATGTAAGCCTCTTCTTCTATTTATAATTGTCACGAGTAAAGCATATGGAAGAGATATCCATTATACTTTAATAAATGAACAACTAACAAAACAGTTAGGAGTTGAGAAATTTACTCCTCAAAATCCTTCATTTAATGCCACCTAGTTACTTTTAAAGTTTGAACATTAAAACCATAAAAAACTGCTTCATAACTACTTTTTGAGCATTTGAATTTATCAAACAACTTAAAGTAATGGTGATTATACACCACATTACTTAAGTCTTACAATGAACATACTCAAAAAGTAAAGAAGAAAGGTAAAAAGAAGTAGAAGAAATAGAAGAATCATTTCGAATCAATAACTATTGTCCCCACTTTATCTTTCCCTTTATTCTTATCCTTGGCTTTTCCTTTATCTACTTCATCTTCATCCGCTTCATCTTTTTCATCCTTATGCTTTTCTTTATAGATGGAAAATTGATCCCTCATGTACTTGATGACATTATTATCTACATCATCTGCAACTCCATTTCTGTTTCAAACATGAGAAATTCCTCTCCCAAAACTTTCATAACCCCTCTTACCTTCCCAAGACAAGATCCCAACTGATTGATAATATCTTGAATATCTGCTAATTTTCCAGGGACTTTCGGTTGAAAGGAATAATAGCCTTGTCCATTAATTGCTGAAACAATGGAAGAAACTCATCAATACTTTGTGGATACTTGGAAGTATCATACTTTTTCAGACCATAAATTACATCATCAAGTTCTTCCAAAATTTCTCTCAGTCTCTTCCTCCATCATTTCCATCTTGGTCATAATGTGCTTTAAATATTTTTCCTAATGATAAAAGATGTTTTTGTTGTTTCCCTTCCTAATTGATCCTTTAGGTGCAATATTTTCTCCAATTAAAACATCATCTAATAATTCATTAATTTCTTCCAAACTCTACAGTTGTAATTCAACAATACCACCTTCATTATCTACTTTTCTTTTGCTTGAGACCCTTTCAATTTATCCAACTTCTCTTTATACTCAACAACTTTTACCAAAGTTTCTTTGTAAAAATTTGTAGTTGTATTAGTGATATCAACCACCCATTCATCTATAGCCTTTGATCTATCACTTGTCTCTTCCACAATAGTAATTACCTATGGATTTACTTGTTCCTCCATAAGCACTGGTTGTGTGGGGTTCTTAGAACCTTCATGATAATATTACAGAGCTTAGATGATTGCTCTTTCAGCTTAGCAACTTTCACTTTTTCTTCATCTAACTTCTGGAAAAGGCTATTTATCAATGTCTGTGTGTCATGCTTTAAACCTTCAGTGGTGACTTCTCCCAAAGGAACCTTTGTGATTGCCAAATCCTCTCTAGTCAATTCTTCTCTTTTCTTTTCCCTTAGGTGGTGGAGTAGATACCTTCAACAAATTTCTTTCCCGAAGAATCGATGATCAATCTTGAAGTAACCTTGGCCATTTTTGGTCTTTTCCTCTTCTTTTCAATCCTTCTTAACAACTGAAGATCCATTTCCTCCAAATCAATTACTTCCTTGAAGTAGGAAAGGACTGCTTAGTCAACCAATTTGTAAATTCTTGATCTGAAAGAGTTTGAGCTTCAGGATGCACAATTATTTCTTTACCACTTCCTTTTGGGAAGGGAAGTGCACAATTTCTAGTTGTTTTTAGGTTCTTCAGTAGTAGATTCTTGTTGCAAAACCCCTCCTAACTCAACCATATTTTTCCTTATCAATTCCTCTTCTATCTCTTCTTCAGTCCCTATATCAATATCTTCAATGTTCTTCTATTCTACAACATCTGGGACTGAAGAGATTTCAACCATTTGATCATGCATCTCATCACCAACTTCCTTTACAATCTCTCCTTCTTCCACCTCTGCATCTTTCATCTCTAGGATTCACTTTTTCTGATGTTTGAGATGCTCCTTGAAGAGAAGAAACATCATGTATCTTCTGTTGTGATGCATCTAATGATTCTTCTAAATATGGAGGAGGGGAGGAGTAACTGTGGAGAACAAGGAGGTGGTCTAGGCAATATGGTTTTGGTGGCAGCTGAGGGAAATATGAAAGAGGTTGGCTTAAGCATTGACATCACAATGTCTTCTTTAGAAGGAGGTTCTTGAATGGTAGGAGTAATAACTGATGATGTTAATACACTAGAAGTTTTTTCTCGGGACAACTCTTGAAATCAAAGGATTCTTTGTTCTTGCTCTCTGATGGCTTTAACTTCACAACCATGCCACTACTTTCCCCTAGAGCTTCCTTTCTTTTCTACTTTCACTAACATCTTCTTCCTTTCCAATGCTTATTCAAGTAATTTCTTTCATCACTGATTCCTCAAGGCAATAACCTCGACTAGTCAACCATTCAACAATGTATAATAATACTTTTGATGTTCTCTCCATGATTGAATTTGAAGTATGAGTAACTAGAAGAAAAGGAGCACTATCACCTCCTTGATCATAATAAGCATTAGAAATCACTTTCCCATCATCTGCAAGTCCTTTTGGAATCTTGGCCAAACCAAACTCTAAATTTTTTTACATAATCAATCGACTATAATCTCTTCTCCTGACTTCAAATTCATCTCTACAATCAGCCCAAAAATCTTCCAATGCTTGGAAAGTGTGCATAATTTAGTGAAACTGAATTCTTGGCTATATTTCTATAATCAAAATTCCTCCTTTCATTGAAGGAAATCTGATTATAATGGAGAGATACATCTCTTTCTAAACATCTCTTGCCTTATGAATATTTGTACAATGATATTGTCCAATCACAATAGGAAAATGCACAACTGTCCTATGGAGACCTTGTTGCAAATCATGAAGTACTGCTAACTATCTACACAACTCCAACAAAATCCATCTATCACTTGGATATCTAGGAAACTTTAATACAACATTTGAGAAACCACAAACTCTTAAATATGTAAAGTGAGAAAATTGAATAAAAATGCACCCATAAGGTTGGACTGCATTCCATGCTTCATCAGTCACCCTTCTAGCTCTTAAGTCAGGATCAAGTCTAAATGACCTCATACAAGAAGAATTCATTAACTTATTTATATTCATTGAAGTATCCCAACAAGGCTAACTACAGATAATATTCATAGATGGGTTTCTCAGCCTTTGTTCCAATAGTTCTTAATCTGGGAAAATTTCCCATGTTGTATAACATAGACAAGATAAGAAGTCATTTTAAAATCCAGAGTTTGAATAACATTTCTCAACTAAAATCAATATTATCACTGATGATTTCAGCCCAATTAATCAAAGTATCAGGCTTAGCATTCTCTATCATTCTCAGAAAATAATACATCCATTTATAAAAAAAGTTTTGCACTCTTCTCACCATTAATCCTGCAAAGCAATTGAGTAATATCATCAACTTCCTGAATCAAATCAGATCTCACAATTGTTTGGGGAATCTAGAAGCCTATTTTGATATCTTTAAATAATGTAAATTCATGATCTTTATGGCATCTTTCTTCTTTTTTTCCCAATACTCATTGGATTTTTCCATACTACACTCAATGCATTTGGTGTAGTTGGAATCTTCAAGAAAAATTTGAAGAAATGAGCATCCAGTCTTCCCACAAGGTCACCGACATCATTCTTGATTGTTCTAGTCTGGGAATCATAATGCTTGGCACACTCTAGCACAAATTCTAGCAACTGACAAGTGCTTGGAAAGGTAAACTACTTCAATCAATCCACTCCTAGTTAATGCTCTCATCAAAGGTGTTTGTTTTTAGCTTTAGACCTCTCTATTAACTCAAACACTGATACATGACCCATGTCAGTATCACCTATTCCAGCCAACTTGGATGTAATGCAAGTCTCCACAGGATATCCCTTATAATCATACTTCATTTCGTCTTTCTTAGCTCTGGTTTTTTTTTTCCTTTTTTGGCACTTGAAGCTTCTTCAATATCCAAATTTGGATCCTCTCTTATCACAAGTAGCTTCCTCTTCTCCTGTTGTAGTTCCTCCTTCTTCTGACCTCACTTACTTCAATTGGCTCCTCTTTGGTTTCGACATCTCTCTCTTTCTTTTTTGTGTTTCCACCACTGAGAACTAGCAACTATTTCTTCTCTTTAAATAATGATCATCAAATTAATGCACATGTTCCTCAATTGTATGCATGCATTCAAGACTTAATTTACTCATGCAATCATGTTAAAAACATCCTGGAAGTCAAGTTTAAGTGATAGATTGAAACAATTCAATCTGTAGTTCATTGTGGGTTTCAAGGTATAACTACTTAAGACTAGCAGTTAATAAGCATAAACAACTCAAATCAATGCAATGTAAAGAAAGAAACAACAACACAATTTGACGCAAAACTAAGCAAGCAATAGGTACTTGATTTAACGCAAATCACATGTGGGAAGCAATAATCTCCTTTTCCACAAAAAGAAGAAGTAATGGGTGGTCATTTTAGCACAATGAGTAGAATAAAAATGACAACACAAATCGATGCAATGAACATAATCGGTGGTGAAATATACATTACTTTACTTCTTTTATAAAGAAAATAAGTAAAGTAACTTAAAAATGATGCAATGAATAAGAAGTGTGTTTTTCATGGCTTTTATACATTACTTTACTTCTTTTAAAACCAAGGCAAGCAAGCGGTAAGCCATCAATCGACGCAATGAGAAGAGATATATACTTATGCGGTTAATTCTATTACTTTACTTCTTTTAAATAAAATAAGTAAAGTAAACTCAAATCGACGCAATGAGTAAAAAAAAGCAAAGCATGTTTGAAATCGATGCAAACTAAGAATGTGGATAACGGTCTTTTTTCAATACTTTACTCTTTTTTTCCCAAAAAGTAAAAGACAATTGATTTGACACGATGAACGAATAGATAACAAGCTTTGTGGTGATTTAGTATTACTCTACTATGTTATTGCAAAAAAATAAGTAAAGCACATACCAATCAACACAAAAAAAGGTGCAAAGCAAAAAAGTAAAAACTTCGAAGCACAGAATAGGGAAAATCATATACGGTTAATCCAATCAACTTTACTCTTTGGATACAAAATCCAAAAGATAACTCCAAATCAACGCATGAATGGGGCACATTTTACGTTAATTTCACCCTACTCAACTCTTGTTTCAAATGTAGTAAAGTATGTCCAAATCAATGTAAAACAAAAAAAAAGAAAATTTACCATGGACAATGAGGAAGAAAACTTAACAAAATACAAAACTAGGGCTAAAAATTTAATAAATTTCCCTTAGAGGTAACAACATTCAATTACTGAAAATGAATCCTAATCCCAATGAAGTAACAAACTTAAATTTTGAATTTTAAACCCTAGAAAAAAACACTTTGAAAAAGACAAAAACTAAAACCTAAAACAAAACACACAAAAGAAAAAGAAAAACTAGAAAAGAAAGAAGAAAACAATCTACTAACCTTAACCACAAATGGGTTGGAATCAATTTGTGAAATTCTTCCTCAATCGATCATTGGAGTTTCTTGGGGTTTGGAGGGTCAAAACTACTCTCTTCTTGACAAGGTGAATGTGGATCCTAGGTGGAATTACTTAGGAATTTTATATTTTCCACCTCATTAAATGCTGACCATATGAATGCCAACTCAACCTTCTCCTTATGTGGATTTTTGAAATGTCTTTACTTCATCAATTTAGAAAATAAGTAAAGCAATCCTAATTCATCGATAGCTTAATTTATTAGTTGTGTGGATTTTTGGGATTACTTTACTCGTTTTAAGATTAGGCCAGAGAGAAAGCAATTAGGTAAGCAATAGATTCAACACAATGAATGAGGTTGAGATTCAACACAATGAATGTGGTATTTGTGGCATTTAGGTGCTTTACTTGTCTTAAAATAAGATAAGTAAAGTAATGAATTCAACACAATGAATAGTTAAGTAAAGCAATATAAATTTTGAGTTTAGCGCATTACTAAGAAAACCTAAGCCAGTTCTGTGGCTTTCTTGAACCACTTTACTTAATAAGTAGTACAAAATAGTGCAAAGAAGCAAGTTTTTGATCTTCTGAGGATTTACAGAGAATCTAACACATGATTACTTAATAAACTACCCCAAAGTAACCTCCTGTAACCTCTTGAAGAATCATCATGCACTCCTGCAACCCAGATGAGTTAAAGTAACAACCTACACACATACTAAACAACAATCTAGAGCTACAAACAAACATGAACACAACTCATCACAAAAACTTGAGGCTAGGGTCCACAGGTATAGGTTCTGCAATAGGGTCCACAGTATAGGTGCCGCCACAGGGTCCTCATGTACAGTGCCACCACGGGTCCTCCCCTACAACAACCATTACAACAACATGCCCATGTACATGTGCAATAGGTTATTATATAGGGTTAAAAGGTGCGAGCACAACAGGCTCCCATAGTACAAGCTTTGCCTTCACCACCACGAGTAGTAAGTCCACCTAGTGCAACGGTGAGGATAGTGGAGATGGATGGGATGGATGGGGTTCTCAACCACATAGTCCAGTAGGTGGAGGATGGAGATTAAAATATAGATCACCACAGAGATCACCCCCTAGAAAGGTTGACTAGGGTGTAGGGGATTATGTTGCCTTGAGGTAATAACTATAATAGGTCACCACGAGAGAGGGATCGGTAATATTTGAGTGAGACTAGTTGGTTTCCAAGTGGAGTACAGATTATAGGAAGATGTTTCCCAAGTGACGGGAGAGTGCAATGTGCTCTAACATACAACCTTAGCTATAGGTTCTCGGACTTAGTCTTTGATTTTTCCACAACCACTAGTGAGGATGACTATTATAGAGAATTATATCATGGGGCCATTTCAGAGGGACAAAGGGCCATACCCTTTAGTCGCTAGTGCACAATCATTCTAGATTGAGATCATACTGTTGATTTGTGGAGCTAAATTACTTCATAAGTAGCATGCTTTACAACTTGCGAGTTTACACATTAATCGAAGTCGATCGGAACCGACATTGATCACCTAGGAGGAAATGACACTTTGGTTAGGAATCGACATCGGTCAAAGATCGGGGATCAAAGCATCGGTCAGGGAATTGACACCGATTACCTGTGCGTTTATGTTTTTATTTTAGACGTAGGATTTGATTCGATAGTTGATTGTAAAGGTGATCTAAGGGTTGTAAATGCATAACTAAGGTGCCCTAAGTTTTTAGATGCTTATATAAGCATGAAAGCTAGGGTTAGAAGGTTGATTGGATAAGGCTTGAGTTATATCCTTTTCCTCCTAGATTGAGAGAATGAAGAAGAAGAAGAAAAATAACAAGTAACATGAAGTCAAAGCTTCCATGGAGAGAAACTAGACAACAATCAATAACAGTATATCTAATGGTGAGAAGAGGGTATTGTCTTCTATTATATTTCCTTTGTATTGTTATTGTCTCATTATAATGGCTTGCATAGTATGCAAAGCACACAAAGTTTCTTCTTGTAGATCCACATGTTGGTGATATCTTATATTGTAGATTCTTTTGGTTAGATCCATAGGTTGTTGTGAGATCTTGTATTGTTAGATCCACATGTTGTTGTGAGATCTTGTATTCATAGATCTATGAGACCATGTTGTATTGTTGATCCATGTAGATCTAGATAGAGTAGAGAAGGTTGTCTTCTTGTATGCACAAGTTGATGAAGTGAGATGGAGGAGAGACTTACTTCTTGGTACATAGATATGGTTGCACATTGGTAGACACTTCTGAGAGGTCTTGTTTGTAGATTCATAGTGAGAGCTTGGTTGCAAAGTGGTAGATGCAAGGTAGTAGCTTCACGGTATGTGAGATCTGGTGGTGTTTCGGAGGCATGGTTTAGTGTACTTGGGAAGATCTTGAGGAGGAGATACTCTTGGAGAGATGCATTGTACTCTTGTGGGAAGAGTTGGCTTATAGTCTTGATTATTATATATATGAGATCTCTATCTTTGGTGGACTTAGCTGCATTGGGTGAACCACTTTGTACACATTGTGTTATGTGTGTGTACTTTGTTTTGATTTGGATTTATCTAGTTTACACTTCAACTACTATGGATTTTGGGGAATTGTATAGATCAATATTTGCATGATTTGGTTTGTTATTGAATCATAACACTATTTCGTAGTCCTAATTCCCAACACATCTAGTCCATCTCATTCGGTGAGGTCGGTAAATATTCCATACCCTCGGCAGGAGCTTCCACACAATGGGGTGCAACACAATAGATGCCGCCACTTGGGATCTAGGTTAGGTGATTTGGGTGTAGGCAAGAGTCATGGTTGACTCGATATTATTTTGATGTACTCTTTTTTGATGTATGTCTCGAGATGAAGGTAAATTTTTGTATGGATATACTATGTATTGTTTTTTATTATGCCTCGTGATGAAGGCACATTTTTGATCCATGCCGATGATGGCTTATTGTATTTGATGTATATCAAGTCAAATTGTTTCATTCATGGACATTTGTATTTATATGGATATATGATGATGATGGAATTTGTTACTTATCACATTTTTGTTATGAGATATGATGTTTAGCCCATGTTTTTATTATGGTCTATGATGGGGGATAAATATAATCCCTCTTTCCCCTCTTTGATGATATTATATGATGTTAGCTTAGCATACATGTGTAATTTTCATTTCGTATGATGATGTAGCTTAGAATTTATTGATATGTGATGATGTTTAGATGTGATGATAACATGATAACAAACTGTATAAACAAATAAGACAAATACATGTTTTATCAAATCTAATCAAAACAACACAACTATATACAAGTATGCAAGATAAAAATGAACCCAATGAACTCCACAATAGATTAAAGTAACACTTAATCTAAGTAAGAAAATGAATCCAATTTATAACACACAATACGAAAAAGCAAACTAGCCAAATGTGTATAAGCCAACAACTAAAGTAAGAAAACTACTACTTTGTTTTTGCGGGACAATTTTGAAATGTTTTGTGCTATTTTTGGTATTATCTTGAGACAATGTTATATTGTTTTTGAGTTTTCTACGAGACGTATTTGAATGTTTTGATTTTTTCAACTAAACATATTTGAATGTTTTGGGATTTTCAAAAGTTATATGAATGTTTTTGTGATTTTCTAGAAGTTTTCGAAGTTATGTGTAGGAAAACAAAGAAACATGGATGCCCCTAAAAGGGAAAAATTCCACACGTATGTGCAAGAAGTGACGATGCAAGGTTGCCCCCAATGTTAGATGGGAATATACAAAGGAAAAATCTTCGCATACAGAAGTAGGATTAGTCGGATCAAGGCCAAGATGGATAGACTCAACAATATCTCGGGAACAGGAAAATTCTAACTTAGAATAAAGCCATCGTGGTCCTAGATATGAGATACTTGTGAGCAACGGACCCTCCAATAGAGCTGGAAACTATTTTTCACCAAAGGTCTTGTCCAAAGTTCCATAATTGTATGGTTTTCACATTTGGACACATTGATTTCTCTTTACTTTTTTTGATTTTTTGATATTTGAGGGACCTCATACTTAAGCATAGAAACACTTGAGATGAATGGAATTCATGGGTTCCCCAAGTTTGTCACCATAAGAGTCAATAAGCTTATACGCATCTCGAACCAAATTTAGCAACCAAAACATATGACCCTAACCAGTTCGGCTCAAACTTACCTTTATTTTCACGGTCCTTGGTGGTATTGAACTTATTTTCCTTTAGAACAAGGTCTCCTACCTCAAATTAGTGAGGTATAATTCTTTTGTCATAACATCGATGTAATCAATTTTGATACATTTTGAGGTGATCAAGAGAGTGAAGATGATTCTCATCCAATAGCTCTATCTCTGCTAGATTGAGCCACTTTATAGTCCTCTTTATCCAAGTAATCTCTTAGCTCTATGTGAAAAGAGGGGAGCTCAATCTCAAGGGGTAATAAACTTATGTGTTGAACACCGGTGGATATGGAGTAATGTAACATGATAAGGGTGTGGATGGATTTTCTATAATCCTAAAGGGCGGGTTGAATGTGCAAATGCTAATTACGACCCATTTTATTCACCATCTTCTCCATAATATGAACAAGGGTTTTATTTGAGGCTTCAACCTGTCCATTACCTTGAGGGTAATAGGGGTTGAATACTTGAGTCGGATTTGAAATCATTGACACAACACCTTCACATTTTTGTTCTTGAATGACTTACCATTGTCAACTACAATGGCAGAGGGGATGCCATACTTTGAAAAATGATATGGTTCATTATGAATTTGGATATCTACGCACTAGTGACATAGGTGAGAGGAACAACCTCTACCCACTTTGTGAAGTACTCAGTGGTAGTAATAATGAACATATGGCCATCAGAAGATGTAGGGGTAAGCTTACCAATGAGATTGAGTCCCCACTTTGAAAAAGGCCATGGTGTGGTAATAGGTTGTAATGATTGTCTTTGGTGCATGTATTAAGTTGTCATATTTCTGACATAGCAAACATTTCTTTACATACTTGCAACAATCAGTCTCCATGGTAGGCCAATAATAACCTACTCTCAATATATTTTTAGCTAGGACTATCCCACTTGTATGGGCTCCGCAGATGCCTTTGTGCACCTCCTTAATTGTTAAGATAACCTCGTTTGAATTAAGACAACGTAAAATATTCCCATCATAGCCTCTATGATAAAGAGTACCCCAAGTAAGGTGTAGTGGGATATGTGTTGGAAAAGGTTTATTTTATCAGAATGGGAAATGTCTGGAGGGAAGGTTCAATCATGGAGATATTTAAATATATCAAGGTATCGAGGGGAAAGGGACCAACAACTTCACATACCAAACATGACTCCGACATGTCATATGCTAGTGTTCGTAGATGTTCAACGAAGAATGGCATGTCATTATTTCTAGGTGGGATGTGTAACATAGACCCAACCGTAGCCATAACATCCACTACTTGATTCCATCCTATAGGGATCTTCTCGAATGTAATTTGCTCAAAGAGCTCCTTTAAAGTGTCAACCATTCTTTTGTAAGGAAGAAGTTTTTCATCCTTAACTTTGTACTCATCAGTTACCTATTTGATGATCAACATATAATCACCTATTACGTTCACTTGTCTAATATCCCACTTGATAGCCAATTTCATCCCTACAATAAGGACTTCATATTCTACTATAGGTAGTGCCCACTTCCCTTAGACAATCGTTAAGATAGATTTTCTTCCTACATATTATTATTTGTATAATATAACTCTTGGTAAGCATTGTATTGACATGGGGGTATTAGATGTGTTGTTACATGGAATATTTCCCTTTGTGATATTAATTTGGTACATGGTGTCAACCTTATGATTGGACTAGCTTGGATACAACATGAAATTTTAATATAGTATACATAATTGATGTTGTTTGATTGTGATTTGCATATATTTTGATTTGGTTTGCAAGTATGAATTAGATTTGTAGTTGTTATATTATGGAAACATGGTAATTCTGGAAGTAATTGATTTTAGACTTATGGAAACTTATTAACGAAATTTAATTGTTAGAATTTGGTATGTGTGTGTATTTTATTGGATTGAATGATGAATAACGAATAACAAGTAAATGAATAATTAATGTAAGTAAAATTAGTTTGTGTTCTATTGAAAATGTATAATCATGGTAATTATGGTGAACTTATTGGATGTTGAGAAATTGATCTTGGAAATTATATATATCAATTGTATGTAAATTATCGATGTGTGTGTGTAGAGGTCGATTTTAGTTTCATATATCATTTTGGGAAAGTATGATGTGTTTGTTAAGTGTGTAGATGGCGAACACATGTTCGGGAGATTTAGTACCAAAATAAACAAAAACAAACAAAAGAGGATGAAGGGGGACTAACTCACACGGGGCTCATTGGCCAACAATGAGTCACTCGGGCTCAAAATTTGGTTGGGAATGTAATTATGTAATGTGACCTTAGTTTATAATGTTGTCTTTTATTCCTTGATTTATATTTATTTTTCATTTTAGCTTAATATTTAGATTGAATAGTTTGCTTACCTTGATAATTTGATTTAATTAGCTTGTAAGTTGGATTGTTAAATAAATCCCTTTCTATTTTTGGGATGTTTGGGCTCATGTTTTGAGGTTGGAAGTTTTCCATTTATGGAAAACTTGAATTTGGCCTTTGATGGCAAATTTTGGAAGGTGTGTGGGACAAGTAAACCTTGTCCCACACTCCAAAAACTCCCCATACACCTACCCATAGGGTAGGTGTACCTTTAATGACACTTTGACGACTTAAAGACTCTTTTGTACTCTGTCGACACTAAAATTTTCCTCTGTAATTTCTATTTCATTAATGTATGTATTAGGAATAGGATGTTGTTAAGTATAATTAGTAGTAGTGTCTGATAGAAGATAACGGCGCTGCCGGTACGATGCCGCCAATAATGTATAGTACGGTAACAATCAAAGTACAATAGGAATGTTGTGGTAAAAAGTAAATATTTGTTGTAAGTGGTTTGGTAATGTTAAAATGTCAAAGTTAGGGTAAGTAGAGAAGTAGGGTCTACATGATTAGGAATTAGAAATATTATATTAGTAATAAGGACAAGGAGTGATGTCATAAATATTTTATGTATTTTATTTGTAAAAAGTCTAAAAAGGTGGAACCCATGTGAAATGATAAGGTTTATCTTATTTTAAAAGATAAGCTTACATGTAAAGATAAGAGTTAAGGTATGGAATA
The DNA here is from genome assembly GCA_018340775.1 of Taxus wallichiana var. yunnanensis. NCBI lineage: Eukaryota > Viridiplantae > Streptophyta > Pinopsida > Cupressales > Taxaceae > Taxus > Taxus wallichiana. Next base: position 705,763,542 of record CM031235.1, read on the forward strand.
TGATTAGTCCGAGTAGATCTCTTATCCTATCTTAGAGATAAGGTGGATAAGCCTGAAAGTTCTATAAATAGAAAGGCCACCCCCTCATTTAGCATAGAAGGAAGTAGTGAGAAATATTATATGAGTAAGTGTGTTAAAGAAGCCATTAAGAGGTGTAATTGTGAAGTTTCTCCCATAGTTATTGTTGGAAGGCAAGTGAAGTTAGTAACACTTGAAGTACCTCATGGGTGAGATTGTAACAATTTCATGTTGATATTATAATTTACACTTATATTTCAGATTTGTCATCATTCCTTCGTATCATAGTCTTTGGTATTCTTGTGCTATGTTTGTTGTTGTGTTTCCAGATTACATCCACCAAACTAAAAGTTGTGCATTAGTAAATAATCATAAAGACAAGGAGTTCCCAGTGGAGAATTATAATAGTGCTTTGGATTGGTGATGACAATTACATCATTTATGGCTTGCGATCTTTCTCTCTTTTTAAGATGTGATCTTGTAATTACTTTTCTTACATTTTTTAATTTTTGAGATTTGAGATTATTTATGATGTTTTGATGAAGTGAATTTTTGAGTTGCTTGAAAATCAAATTTTGTGGATGTGCACCATTTATTTTATTTTTCATTTTTTTATTATGTATTTTGTGTGAGGATTTTGGGAAATGGTATGAGTATGGGTTAAGTCACGTCAAAAAGTGAATTGATGGTTTGTAAGGATGATCCATATGATTGTGTAAGTGCTTTTATGTCATGTTTGGGGATTTGGGGTTACTTAGGGATGGAGCATGCCACATGGCATGATCCTATGAGATCCTCTACCTTGAGTTTTTCTATAAATTGGAGTCTTGTGCCTTGTTTTGGGGGAGTTCACTTGGTCTTAGGGAGGTGCTACTACTTTGAGGATTGCTTGGAAGGCTTGTGGGATTGTTGGAGTGCTTGGGAATGCTTGCTTCAAGATCATTTTGGGACAAGTGATTATTAGGTATGCCTAACCCATTTGATTTCTCTATTTGTAATGTAATTTCTACTCCTTGAACTAATTTTGGCATCGTGATTTTTATTGCCCACTTGGGTATGTGCTAGTTTGTTGACTAAGTGTTGTGTTTGAAGCTTGTATGCTTGGGAGGTATAAGTGTGGATCCATTTTATGTTTTTATTCTTACGGAGGAACCAAGGGCTAGTTACCCTCTCCTAGTGGAGTGATAAGTGGTATAGGGTGGTATATTCCTTCCCCATTTCAAACCATAGATGGTTTGATTGTGTGTATTGATTTCCTTTTTGTGGTTGACATACCTAGTTATTTGTCCCTTTTCTTACTTGATTTTTGTGAACTTGGTTTTCTTGGTTGTGTGTGTGGGATTCATTCTGAAGCTTATTTGTCGATTCTTTAGCCCTTTGTGAGTTAGGAAACTTGTGGGGCAATGGGGATGAGATCATTCCCCCATTGCATGGATGGGCGGTAAGTGTCGCTGATTCCTCATTTTGTTTGATATGAGAGTGTTGTGATGAAGTGTAATGAAGATTTTGATAGAAGTTAATATTGGTGTTCATGTAACTTACGCCCTTGAGCCACTTGGAAATCTTGTATAATGTTATCTAAGTTTGTTATTGTGAATGCTTGCGAGATTTGTAAAGAAAGTGGAATTTTTTTTTTGTAACGTGGCATTGAAATCTTCATGTGAGAAAAATGGTGTCAAAAGTTGTACTTGCTATGGTTGATGGAAATAAAATGAAGTTTCCTTTTATCTCTCTCTATTCTCGTGAAAATGTTATTTATACAATTGTATATTACTGCAATGAATGGAAAATGAAAGATTTATTGTAAGCAATCTTGGTGTTAAAAAGTTGTATTTGGCAAGGTTAGTGAAATGAAATAGAGTCTACTTTTGATCCTTCTCTCTCCTTTTATTACTTTGCTTTATGGGTTCAGTTATTTTATAAAGGCCGGAAAGCAATGTGTTTTGAGAATGAAGAAAATTAGAGAGTTATGTTACATTCTCATTTACTTGTGCAAGGTGGCAATTAAGATACACAAATAAGTGTGTTGAGTGATCACTTGTTTAACCTCTTATCAAGTTTATGAGAATCATTTATTATCAAGTGTCTTGTAGCTTGTATTTGGAAACGTGTTGTAAATTTGGATACCTCTTATGGAGTTGAATTTTGGTTATGGAGGATAACTTCGGTTAGCATACTATAAATATCTAGTTTTCACCAAAGTTGTTAAGTAAAGAAAAGAGTGTCTTGGGGTTGAAATTAGTCAATAATGATGGTCACAATGATTATTGAAGTACCCTTGATCTAGAATCATCAAGATGCTAACCATTGGATGAGTTAATATTGTCATGGTTATATTTACACAAGTTTGATCTTGATTTTATGCTCTTAATAATTTGGGATTTAAATCCTCCTTGGTTTAGTGAAAATGTTTTGTTTAAATTTGGCATATAAAACTTATTGTTATAAATCATGTTATATTAAAATTTATTTTTGTAATTTACCAATATCAACTATGATAGCTTAAATACTATATATATTAAAAAATAATAATAATGATTAGATATATACATTTTCTCATTCATTTTATAAAATAGAATAATATATATTACTTTTCAACTATTGAATATATACATAAGTCTAAAAATATTTCAAGGATAAACATATAATACATAGCCATACTAAAACATGTGTATAGACTTATAAAAAAATACAATAATATATATATATATATATATATATATATATATATATATATATTTTTATATTTATCAATTCCACTTGTAAAACTCTTTGTATGATCCCGTGGAACATGCCCTAAGAATAATGCAGCCAACTTATCTAATTAAATTTACACCATAAGATCTGAGTTTTGAGGTAATATTACCTAGACTACATTGTTGAAATGTAAATTAAACTAGCAATCACATGTGTACAATGCAATGTGAACGCCGAATGGTATATGTTATTTGATTTAGAGGGATAGTTATTAATTTTGTAGTTGATGTTGATAAGGGGTGTGATTGACAATTCTAATTTTCTATTAAAGCTAAAAATAATGTTGCAAAGTACATTGGAAGGGATGTTTAAATCGAATGCAAATGCAAGTGGGACATGTAAGTTTGCTAACACTCACTCTCGAGAATGTAGTGAATGTGAAGTGTTGACGTCAAAGTAGATTGAAAGAATGACTAAGTGCTTTAACATATTAGCTCTCCAAGAAATATAAATGAGACAAAATATGCAAGCATAAAATATAAGTGAAGCTTAAAGTACATCACATCGCAACCCCTTGCATCATGTGCATCCTACACAATGCCAAGGAACATGATGCACAACATAGAAGACAACATCATACATCCCGCCACCCTGCATAATAGGAAAAGAATTCAGAGGCTTAGCCAGTGTGGGGTTGAGGGACATCAACCATTTCACAGGGAAACACCCCATAATAATTTTTTGAAAACCTTGCAGCCTCCTTGCAGGTCTCTATGTGATCTTGTCTCATCTTGCCGTGCTTTGCAATATCTCATAACATTCTTGTAGGTCTCATTGGAATTGCATCATCCTCACAATGCCTCTTAGCACTCACAACATCCTTACAAATATGTCACATGGTTCAGTTCCTATGAAGGACCTCCAAAACTCACATGGCCACGTGAACACTCAATACTACACTATGCCATACCAAGTGTCTCCTCCAAGGACCATGTTATAGTAGAGTATCTGACAACATATTGCACACCTAGCATCCAAGCCACACAACAGTCACAAGGTAAAGGATTGTAAGGTGGAATCCTCTTTGATTTTGATTGAAAGGTGCTCTACCTTCATATATGTCTAAGGATTTTAATAAATAATATTTGTGTGTTAGAATCAAACTCTAAAACACACAAAATTGCAATAAAGTCAAGACACTATACCTTAAGAATAGGATGAAATTCCTTGTTTGTTATAGGGCTCCTAAAAGGCCATGCTATAACCAATAATTACAAGAAAGGTAGGGTAGATAAAGCTTTGGTATTAACAACTGGAATGATACAAGATGGTTTCTAATCAATGGTCTTTGCAAAGTGGGTATGGAAGACAAAGCTCTCAGGTTAGTAGCTATAATGAAACATGTTTATTGTTCTCCAAATATTGTTACATATAACACCCTTTAATGCACATGGACATGGCTCTTCACATGTATGATGACATAATGAGAATAAGAGAAAATATAAATGAGAAATATATAATTGGCTATGGTGCTACAAGCATTGTTTATAAATGTGTTCTAAAGAATTGTAATCCAATTGTTATAAAGAGACTGTATAGTCACTACCCACAAAGCTTGCGTACTAAAACAAAGTGGAAGAGCATTGACATAATTAAAAACATTGTTAATTTTCTATGATGCCATGAAACATGAATTGAAATCCATGGAGCTAATTTGAATTGAATAAACTTGTCCTAGAATCCCTAACCTAATATGAATAACAAAAACAAAAACATAACTACTTTTTCATAATGCCCTAAAATTCATTACCTAATTTGAATGACATGACAAAAACATAGATAATTTTCGAGGGTGGCCTAAATTGGAACTAAAATATAGATAATGGGCATTAGTGTGTACAGGTGCAAAATGCTAACAAATGAACAAAAATACCCGAAAACAAAAAAAACAACTTAAAATACAATGAATTAGAAGAAAGTATTTCATTACTCCAAAAAGCACAAGTGGACATTGATGTGTTGGAACCCAAAATGCAATCGAGAGGGGAAACTATTTAGAGAAATCCATAGTAATCTAAAGGCAATCACCTAGGCATAATCTCAGAAAAATTTACAACTCCTCTGCAATTAAATGTTAGAAGACAATTCATTTCTCTACAAAGCACAACTGGTTATAACTTTATTGAAATTTAGAATTCAATGAAAGAAGGAAAATGTTCAGAAAAGTACACAAATTCTAAATACAATTGAATATGAAAAATTTCGAAAAATGAAACAATAGCTCGTAGATATGTTATTTATAACGTAATTCTAAATACCAATCCCTACTTAGTGAGGCAAGATGCGATATTGAGCTTTCAATATTATCATTACACAACTTAACATGTCGGTATGGCCATACTCCAAAACATAAGAGGGAGTGTAATGCCCCCAACCTACCTTGTCTCGGTCAACATTATCTCCTGCTTGGCGTGGGATGGAGGGAATTCTTGTTTTTATTGTTGTTAGGGGCCTCTTTGTGCGGACTGACTGCGTGGAGGATGGAGACATTAAAATCTTGACGTGTTGGAGTCTTCTGGCTGGTGGATGTACCTCATTTATTTTGTCTGATTTGTAAATCTTTCCCTGATTTTTCTTGTTGTTTGCTGCGTGGAGGGTTGGTGTTTGTGCAGGACTTTTGTACTCCTTTTCACCTGCTACAGCCTGCATTTATTTTTCTCTGGCGCTAGCCGCTGAGCTTTCAATCAGATTTTATTAATTGTTCTTCCCTGTGTTTACCTTTTACCGGCTCTGGCTCAGCGTTCTCTAAAATTTTCTGCAGCGACTCAACTTTCTCTGCAGTATTTCCATCTATGATCACGGTCTGTGCAAATTTCTGCTCGGATTTTGCCTTCTTTGCACTCCGTGCACTAGACTGCTCGGCCTCCACATCCTCTGCATTTTTCTGCTCGGCCTTTACATCCTCCTCATTTTTCTGCTTCGCCTCCCCATTCTCTTCTTCTTTCGGCGCTGAAGCTACAAGCTAGTGAAGCCGACATGTTGCAGAATAATAGAAGCTGTTTTGTTTTGAGCGCTTCCAACAGGCAGGCTGTCCAGCTATGTTGTTATCTGTTCTATTTCGACTGCATCCTCAAATTCGGGATTCTCCTTCAAGATATTTTCATCAAAATCGATTAAGTGACAGTGAGAGTGTTACCAGGAGACCCGATGAAATTTATTACAGAGATTCTCTACTGAGACCTTGCTTGTTCTACGATGTAACTCATGGAAGAGGATCTCATAGAGGTGGATCTGTTTCATATCAGAATATTCATGAAGCACAGTTGCTTTGCAAGAGAGCTTTTAGGAGATCGATGAAGGATAGAGGAATTAAAAAGAAACTTGGTGTAGTTGGATTAAAGCCAATAAAATGGCGCATGCTTTTTGTGTTGGTGACAGATCACACCCACAGGCACAGGAGATCTATGCAATGTTGGAGAAAACGTCTTGGGAGATGAAGGTAGCAGGATATTTGTCAGATTCAGAACATGTGCTGAGTGAACAGGGAAAGTAAAAGTATTCCTCTGCCACACTGCATCAGTCCCTCGGAACAAATGCTTGTTTGTTACCTTCGTTTAGAAAAACTGTTGGAGTAAAGGCTGCTCCTGAGCATACAACAATTGAATTAACAGGGACTGAAAGGCGTCTACATCAAATGATGTTTGCAGATCGTGACTATGAAAGAGTGCATAGCATTCTGCTAGAATCCAGGGATGATACAACCAGGCCTATAGTGACTGTGCAGAACTGTGTTGAGAAAGGTTATTCTGTCATTAATATTAAGTCTAAGGACAGACCAAAACTTCTCTTTGACACGATTTTCCCTTTAACCGACATGCAATATGTTGTATTTCATGGAACAGTTGATTCAGACGGACCTGATGCATTCCAGGAGTACTACATCAGACATATGGATGGCTGCCCAGTGAACTCGGAAGCAGAAAGGCAAAGAATAATCCACTGTTTAGAGGCAGCTATAGAAAGAAGAATCTCTGAGGGAATGAGACTTGAATTATGCAGTTGTGACCGAGTTGGTCTTCTCTCTGATGTGACTCGCATATTCCGTGAAAATGGCCTGTCAGTCACTAGAGCAGAAGTGAGCACCAGGGGTGACAAAGCAGCTGCATTGAAGCAATCTAGTGACTGGTCAACCTTAATTGAGGATGCTAAGTCTAGGGACTGTTTTATGGATATGGAGTCTGTACCAAGAGATTGTTTTTGGTTATAAAGCCATCTTCTTTTGCTTTGTCTCAGACTAGGGCTGCTCCTATTATGAGAGCACCAAGGTTAGGAGGTCCAAATTAGAAACAATCAGATGCATATGGAGATGGTGGAGGTGTTTGGATGAATGACGAAGGATCAAGTTCAATTGCCAAAAATGGGGCCTACAGAAGTTCTAGGGCTAATCTTGGAGTGGTGTTGGGAGGATGATGGCAAGTATTTTAGACCACCCACCCTGGCCGTGAACTCCTACCTGTGCCAACGTGAAGATGTTCGATGTTTGGGTGCCCAACGAGCTTGAAGAAAATGGAATTAGGCTTGGGTTGCTATTGCAGGCCCTGTCCATCTTGATTTCGACTGCGGGAGCTTAATCAGGCACGATATTCTCTATACCATTGATTCTTATGCTGTTATTTAACTGATTCATTAAATAACTCTAATCTTCATATAAATGTCTCATGTGATGGTATGCTGTTTGGTTTCCACTTCCCTTGCTCTTTTGTATTTTTTTTTGGCGTTAGAAATGATTGCGCTGGTTGAAGCCTTTTATATTGTTTTCTGGGTTTTAATAAATATTAGTTGGGTGAACTTTGTTCTTAAGACTAATAAAACAAAAGAGGTGGGGGTCCTGTAATGAAAATTCTGAGTTCTTTGTGTTGGTCTCACGATTTGAATGTTTTATCAAACATTGTCATTGGACTCAACTTTATAGTTCCTGTTTTGTTCTTATTCTTGTTTCGGTTCGAGATCTGTAGTTCTGGTTTATGTTGGGTATTTGCGAATTAGCGATTGAGTACTGCGAGTGCATTGTGTATAGGTGAATGATGCTATTCATGTCTCTATCCTTTTCTTTTAGTTGTTTTAGGTTCTAGTAACCCTTCCCGGTTGGCTTGGTGTGTGCTTAGCTTGACTGATTTTTGAATTGAGCCAAGTTGATATTACTTTCAACTAGGTTAGTTGCTTTTGTTATTTGTTTTGAATCGCTCGAAGAAATACTTTTATTCTTCGAGTGTCATGGTTGATCTTCATAATTTGATATCAATTCATGTTCACCGTTTGGAGATTGTTGTCTTTGGAATCACCTTCTCTCCCTTGGTGACTGTTGTATGTTTTGAGGAATGTAGCTGATCCTATGGAATGTCTTCTTTTGACGTTACTCACATTTCTTTTGGATAGCTTAAAATGTCAGAGGAAATACTCTTTTTCTTACCTTGATTTTGTTTCACACATGTTGGAGGATACGAGATCTACTTGATCATTAGTAAGGAAGTTTTCAAATCTTAAAATTGGGATGTTGGTTTTATGCATAAGAAATTACTCTACGTTTTGCTCCGTAAAGATGTTTATATTTCATTCTCCTGTGACTTAGAGGTTGGTGTATTTGGAAACTCATTGGTTGACTGGTTTTGGTGATGCTCGTTGTGATACGACCTCCTTGCTGTCATTTTAGTAGAATGGTTATGTGTTGACCAGAAAGGTGAAAGTCAACTTGTTGTTGACGACAGATCCTTTGGAAGCTATGTATCCTGTGTTGTGTTCATGTGAATGATTGAGTAAACCTCCTGTAAGATTTATAATGGTCATGTTTGGTCTTGCCAAGTTTGTCCTTTTTCTTAAGACATTCTCTTGATTAGAAGAAAGTTTAATAGAAGGATTGTTAGGATAGGATGTGGCCCATACGGGGTCATTTGTGCATTTCATCCCTTTCCTTTTCAATTTATTTATTCTGTACTGACATAAAATTAACTGTTTTAGGCACATCACCTTAATATGAATAAGTCATGTTGGTTTAGATATTCTCATGTCGATTGATTGTTTGGGATCTTCCAGTGGCATAGTGAATCCTTGGCTTGGTGAACTAACTTAAACAAATAGGGACAAATCACGTTTGAAATTAATTCTCTTCTTGTAATTGTTTTTGTTTCGAAATGTTATCTTGTTAAAATGACGGTCATTATTGTGATATGGGTGAAATTCACTATGATGTTTATTAACTGCTCCTATGAGAAAATGATAATTAAATAGAGTTAGTGCCGTCCCTTTTTATTTAGACATTTTATGCTTTTGGACAACTCTTTAATTGCTCTTGCTTAGACTCATGGATTATTGTTTTCTTCATCAACGGTGCTTTTCTTCCTTGAAACAGTTAGATAACAACATATTGTCTTAATGTTATAGCTTTTATCGTGCTCAGTTCTTGCGAACTGACATGTGCTAACAAATGTGCAGGAGGATTTCCTGAGTAGAAAAGGAAAAGAAACACGTGTAGAAAGGGGATTCCAGCCTTCTTAGGAACTACTGTTGTACGAATGTTTTTCTTTTGTTTTAAAACATTGGTACGGAAATTGTGGAGACTATTTAGAAGGCATTGCGTTATAATTTTGTATTGTTCTCATGTAGGTTGTTGTTATCGTTTGAAATTCAATTTGAGAAATATTATTGTCAATAAAATTAAATGAACTTGTTTTGACATGCGTACCCTTCGTTGAATTTTCACTGTTCAGAATATGATTTATCCTTGAATTTTCAAACCTAAATATAATTATCTAAACTTGAATCAACTTACATCGCTTTAGTTACCTTGGTCATGTGTCGTTTGGTAGAGGACTATGTTTTGAATCTAGCAAAAAAAAAAAGAGAAACAAATATACCTGGTGACCCCACGTAAACTAATCAACAACCTCTTATTGTGGTGAATCCTTAGAGCGGTCTTAAGGTGAAATCAATGATTAAATCTTGGAAGATAATGAAATTATACTAAATAGAAGGAACTTGATTAAGAAACTCTTCGATCTATCTTACCCGTTGAAAATGTAAACAGTATATTTATGTCTATCTCTTCAAGTGAAGCCCAAGTGAAACCTTTAATATTTCTGGTTAGACTCTTGACCCCAATGAAATCTTTATTAACAACTAATAAGATCTTAATGATGAATCCAAGATTTAGACAGTCATGTACTGAAATAAAATAAAATAAAATAAAAATGACCGCTTGAAAAGATAAAACATATATGTTTAAAAGCACAACGTTGAATACAGTTTGGTGAAGTTAAGAGCCTTGAGAAACTAACTGCCTCCTAACCAATGAATAAGTAAATCAAGTAAATGAAGCAACCTCTTACCATCCAATAATTGGTTTACACTGTATATTAACATTAACAAGGTAGGGGAAAATTCTTCAAAGGAGACATGAACTTCAGATTCTCCTATCATGATTCCTCTGGGAAAAGTAAAGAATGTAAAAACACTTACAGCTAAAACATGAATCTAAAGAAACCTTCTGTGGGAAGACCTTGTTGTAAGACTGCATACTTTAGATGAACCATTGTGTCCTTAGTGTGTGCCTCATGTTTATCTGTAACCAGTGTGGGTCCGTGTTGTGGAAAGCATGTCTTTGGTTGGTTGTATTCCCTAGAGAACTTGTGTAGTGTCGTATTATCTTCAAGCAAGTCAAAAAAAAATATCCTGTCTTTTACCGTGTTGTTCGTGTGTTGAAATGTTGGGGTGTTACAGGAGAGAGTACAATAAAATTGAATTCGTATACTTCTTATGCTGCGAAAGTCCTTAGAGCTCATTTGAAACTTAGTCTCGATATGCATGAAGTCCTAACTGCAATTCAATCCATATTGAATAATGATAGATGAGAGCTTGGAGTCCTAAAGAATAAGTGTTCCCAAACATTCACTTCTAGTTTCCCATCGTTTCTCAAAAATTCAATAGACACAAATATCCACATTTCTTACCAAAGATCTTCATTCATGGATGAGAACCCTTGGTCATTACATGTAAATGGAGTAGGATCACCTGACACTTAATAAGAACTCGTTAATTCATAACTCACCTTCAACACACTTTCAAGCTTTACAGAGAAGTACAAATCCACTATGGTTTTGGAGCTAGTACTTGATTAAAAAGTTCCCCAGATATCTCAGAATTAGTACGTTCTAATTCAAAATGGTTTCTGAATAAAATCAAGTGATTAAAGTGGAATTTATTCCTTCCTTTTCCTTTAAAAGTGGATTCGTAATGCTTCATAAATGTTTTTAATCAACATGCTCATTCAGAGTATAACCTTGTAATCATTGAGTTGAACAAGGCTTCATCTCTGTCAAACAATTCATCAAATACATGGTGGGCATCTTCTAGACTCCCCATTTTAACATACATATCAACAAGTGCATTTCCTATAAAGGAATATGACAGAAATCCATTTCTGATTATGTACACATATATGTCCTTCCCATGTTGTGGATCTGTTATATATGGGCAGAATGAGAGTACAATTATAATTGTGTCTAGCTCTAGCTTCTCTCCAAACATGCAATCAAAATCAATTCATGGATAATAAAAAATAACATTCAGATTCCTTGAAATATGTTATAGATTAAATGGAAGACCAATTTATTGTTAAACAAAAATTATTATTCAAGCTCCTTGAAATATTAAAGATATAATATATTCACAGTCCATATTGATAGTGGAAGAGCATCTGGAAAAGGCTCTGCAGGTTTTTATCCCATTGTTGATCACACTCTATGTTCCATCATCAGGATGAGTAAGAGAGTGAGTATGGATTGTGAATTATGTTCCCTTTACAAGATAAATCTGCTGAAGTGCAAATATGCCATGCATAAACATTTAATGCATTAGTCATTCAATTTATCTTGCTTCATGACTAATGCCTTAATGATTTTATGGTATGATCAATTAATGAAATAGTTGAAATTCAATAGAGCTATCTTTAAAAGGGAGCTTAATTTGCAATTCATACTTACTCTCTTACTCATTCTGATGATGGATCGAGGAGTGTGAACTAAAACGCTGATAAAAACCTGCACATAGATTTTTCCAAAATCTCTTCTATCATCCTTGAATTATGTTATAGCTGTGAATTACACTTTTCTTTACAAGATAAAATTGTGTTAACATGAAAGATACTCAATAGTCATAGTCCCTTTAACAGAGCAAACCCAACCTCTCACCAAGAGAAATCCTGAGACTTAAAAGCTGAAGATCTTGGACAAAGTTTTTGCTTACTCGTATAGAGGCGAGTCCTTATAAATTGTAGAAAAATCTATACCGAGTCGCCGTCAAAGAAGAAGAGTTGATCTCTAACATCTATGTTATAGGGTCGGTCTTGTTCTTGATCCTCACTATGCCTTGAATAGCCTGAGAAAAAAATTCAAATTGTGAGAATTACAAAACATGAATAGAAGGGAAATTTGCTTATTTGACTGCTTTACATATTGAAAAAGTGCATACCTAGAAGTATTCTATGACATTTATTGAATGACAACCTAATGGACCGGCATATATAATTTGTCCCCCTTGTTTCATCAACAACACTTGCAAAAATGGAACAACTTAATTTCACTAAGAAAAGTAAAGAGCACAAGGTGTTACATTTTGTGGGGTGTTATATTTCAATAAAAATACTTTGTGGCATTTTTTCAAACAATTGGCATACATTCTCAAGAAACCCACATTTGGCATACATATCTACAAGCACATCCCCCAAAATAACATCCCGCTCTAGCTACAACACTGAACAACCCCACTGTTATGGGTGAATACTCTTTGGGGACATGGCTTTCGCATGGCCACCGACATTCCATTTATTAGCAGAAATATAGTTGTCCACTGAATATCTTATGCATACTCCATGACTCAATCAATTTTATCACCAGATTCCATTTAATTGCTTACTCAATGACAACACAAATCCCGTGTATTTAGGACTGTTATAATGGCTATAATGGTTACCTGTGTGTGATGTGATTGAAGTTGTAGAGTTGGAGACGAAAGAGAATTGTTCATGATTACATGCATAATACCTATATGGATAATTGATTCAAGCCATCCGAATAGAATAAGAATGTTGAGGTGCCGCCTTCACTTGTGGCATTTTATGAAACTAAGTGAAACATGAAAAAAATCAAAATACTCGTCAAAATAGATAAACGTCACAAAGTTTAATTAAATGGGAAAAATGTCCAAACCCACTGTCAAATTTGACATAGTCGCCGAAAACGACCGAAAGGCCTTTCCCATAGGGAGAACACCTTTGGCATAATTATTTCATATATATATATATTAAAAAAACATATTCGGGGTGTGAAGGCTTGACTTGCCCCACCCCACCAAAGATCGCTTTATAATAAAACTAAAGCATTAAAAAAACAAAAAAAAATGGTTTTGGGGGCCACGGCCATGCAGCCGCGACTCCCCTCACCATAGGCTAACCCACCCCGACTACCACTCCCCCACGCATAGTCCGATTATCCCTCCATGAGCGCTGCCTCCATTCATTCCCATAAACCTACCTAAGCCAAAAAAAAACAAGAACATAGTAAAATAAAACAAAGAAAACACAAAACATAAAACTAAAGTGGAAGTCAACGCATATGGAAATAGGAATATGATTAGCAATCTGCATTAAAGTGTACAATGCAATGTGAACGCTGAACGTTATATGTTATTAGATTTAGAGGGAGAATCATTATTTTTGTAGTTGATGTTAAGAAGGGGTGTGATTGACCATACTAATTTTCTATTAAAGCCAAAACAAATGTTGCGAAATAAATTAGAAGGGATGTTAGATAATTTAGTTGTATAATAATTGAATATAAATGCAAGTGAGACATGTAAATAATCACTCTCAAGAATGTTCATTAAATTGTTAAAGGTAGATTGAAAGAATGACTAAGTGCTTTAACACATTATCTCTCCATGAAACTAAAATGAGACATAATACAATTATATATATACAAATATGAAATGGTTATGGTACATTCCAAAGTTCTTTATTACCTCAATGAGTTTGAGAGCATCTTTTTTTAGAGTTATTTTGTGTATTTGTGTGTAGATGAAGACATTATAAATGTTTGTTATTGGTTAACATAAAGAAATGAACATAATAAGGAAAAATCGAACATTATAAATGTGTATTTTGAATGGATATATAGCCTTTCATTTAGGGTTTCATTTTCATTTCAAAGTTGTAAACATGATACATTTGAACCATCTCATGAACGGTAAATGGTGTCTTAACATGTGAAGATTTATAATGAATGGTATCCTTTTTAGAGTAATTTTATTTCCGTGAGTACATTTGATACCCCTTGAACGGAAATGGTGTATAAAGTAGAAGAAGTGTTGAGTAATGTAGTATTTACAAAGGGAGTGTAGTATTTACAAAGGGTTGAGTGATAGTAGTCTTGCTTCCTCCTTTCTTCTTGCTCCAAGTGTTGCTACGTGCACCATTTTTGAGTACCTTTCAATGAAAAAGGAGGTGAAATGTGTAGATTTGCAAGTGAGGAAACTCTGGAGAAAGCTGTGAATGTCAAACCCTGCCTTTCATTGGTTCCAATGTCGATAGTTGCTCTATGCATAGTAAGTCCCTGGGACTTGTGGATAGTTAATGCCCATGCCATTTTAAGCGGCAATTGTCTTTGATTCCCTCTTGAAATAGGGGGTATCGAATATGTAATGGGTTGGAGGGATCCCAACATGGGCCGTTGTATCTATCAAATTTGACAACAACAAATAAAGGTAATGTTGGTGGTGGCATTGATGTGTCATAGACAATGTCGGTGATTGTTCCTATAGCACCATTTATGAGGCCTACATCAACCCATAAATTTGCAATAAGCATGATTTTTTGTTGTTTGCACAACAAAACTTTGTGCTCCAACTGATCATCATCAAGATTTCTTGGTCCAACCTTCACTGTTACTTTCAAAAATGGATTAGGCGATCGGAACGTTAAATGCCTTTAACATTTAAAGGTTGTGGGAGTCCACGAGGTCATTTTTTGCAAACAAATGTGGTGCATCCTTAAAATTTTGAGCTCTTGCTTGAGTTAGGTGTGTGTCTATGCGAGACATTAGGAGTTCCCAGTCCTCAATAAGAGGGGTTGAATCTCACATGTTGAGCAGTAAATTTCGGAATGAAACTTGTGCATCGGTTGTTCCTTGTTGCCAAAATATAGTTTGCAATGTAATGGAAGAATGAAATCCCTTCCAAAGGGTGGCTCCATAGGATTTACTTGCATAAAGAGGATGTCCATAACCGGGTAATTGCTTAAGGTCACGAGGAGGATGACTGATCTATTTCCAAATTTAGATGTTTTTGAGTGTGGGAAAGCCTCACGTAGCCTACATCAATTTTTCCTAGCAACTTTGGGCCGATGAAACTCATTTCATCAATAAGAACATATTCTATATGTTTCAACGACTCTTGAAAAGACGATAATGCTTGGCCTTCAAGGGGTTTTAATTCTTTGATTAGAATACGAGGGCTGCATGGATTGTGGGTGCGGAGATGTTGAATGTTGAAACATCGGTAGGGGTGAGTAGAAGGAGAGGTGAGGGAGATGTGGTTGATGTTACTGTAAATGAATTTTGGATTTTATTTATCAAAAATGATTTTCTTGTGCCAGTTGTTCCTTGAATTATCAATCTTAATGGAGGTAGAAGTGTTTTGTTTGTTGAATGGTGCAATATGGTATCAAGAGCTAGTTGTTGTTCTGAAGACAAAGGTAGTGTGGTAGATGGTGGTGTGGCCTGCATGCTAGTGTTATTTGTGTCTACCTTTTCTCTCTCGATGAATGATGAACCAGTTATCTGCAAATCATGTGTAACGCCATGTATGTTCCAATTATTGTGTATGTCAAAATCTCGTTTCCCCAACATTTCAAGATTGTCAAGACCCGTGTTGTTTCCCAGACAAATTTGTGTGAAGACCTATCATTCTTGCAATGGTTCATGTTGAATACTGCATTTGACCTCAGAGTCAAAACTAACATTTGTTTCATGTCATGTGTGTCTATGGTAGTGTGTAAAACATGCCATGGTTTGTAGTTGTGTTTGAACATGTCCCAAGTGTCGTTGATGTCATGTGGGCTTGAGCCAAATTCGGAGGCAATATTTCTAAAGGCTTGTATAAAAGGAGTTCTGACCAACAGAAAAGGTCATATGACATTGAATCCTAAGTTGGGACATCCACAAATCTCGGTGGACCCAAACAATTGCTTTAGTCGACCACAGTTTCCATTTATCTCCTTTACGGTTCCTGTTGTAGCTCCAATCTCAAGCAACCTGAATAAGTGGTAGGTGTTCCATGGTCAGAGGGGTGAACTCTATATGCATCCAAGAAAGTGGTTGTTTCTTGTACATCAACATCACTTTCAATGACACGTCTCAATATTTTTTTGCCAACATTTAATGATACAAACGAACGATTGCACATAACAAGTGGCAATTTTTGTAGCATGTGGCATGTTTCTTGTGCACTTATGTCATGTTCAAAACACTCTCTGTGAGCATTTTTCGAATCACAATGTGTGTTGGTGAATCCACGTCAACATCTCTTGAAAATCTGGATAGCATTTGGTGATAGGTTTTGAACGTTGTTATGCTTTTGAAGCATATTTTGCAATATACTTCAAAACTGCATGGCGGAAAGTACCGGTTGGAAATCAACATTTTCTCTCCATATGGATATCATAGTTTGATTGTGTATGTTCAGTCTATCATCATTTCTCAAGGGAGGTACTTAATTTTCCCATCACTTTCAATGAGCAGGGATGAAGTAGGTTGTGTGGCCCATGGTGCATTGTACCTGCACTACAGCTGTGATTTCTTTCTACATAGGCATGTCTGTTCTGAACATTTTGTGTGGCGCTGAACACGATTAAGAAGTTCTTCAAGGTCTGCATGTGGGGAGGAGGATAGTATTTTTGTTGTATTTAGCAAACAAGGGTCATCTAGCAGTGACATGCAAACAAAATCCAAGCAGTTACAAGCCGGATGAGGGTTCCAGAAGACACGAACTTATCAAAGTATTGTTTTGTTGCCTCAATAATAGTTGTATCCTCCCAGTCCATTACGTCAAATTTAGGTGTGTTCTCGAGCCACAATAAACCGTGGATGTGTGTGGAGCCTCTATGTTTCCATTCATACTATGAGATGAGAACATAAATATTAGCTATGTAGTCTGGAAAAAACTTATTAAATAATAGATTTTATTACCTGTACCAATAGTCTACTGCTCCAAGTTCCTTCTACAATATTTCTTCACGAAATATTGTGAATCTATGATGTAGGTATGTTGATACTCGATGAGGGTTTGAGACAATGTTAAGTGTTCTCCAATGTTGTGCGGCTTGAGGATCAGTAGGGCATTCACCATACATAATACTTGTGGAGATCTGGCCATTTAGTGTCTGTAACACTTAGAGTGAAGAATAAGGTTGGTGTCCCCAATTGTTCCACCATATCTGAAAGCTCACTCCTACTTTTTGCCCAAAATGAACGCGTCCCTCGAAGGCTCGATCCAAACCACATTAAACTGTCTGGGAGGTTATCTTTGGGGCATTCCAATAGTTGTCTTTGCAGATCTCCAATTGTTGTAGGGATTCCATATTCGATGTTTTGTTTCATGAAAACTACGTAGCTGTGGATTGGCTTTTGTGCTTGCATTATGAGGTTTAGAAGGAAGTAGTGAAATCTTGGGTGTGAACCAAGTGGCCATCATGGTAGCACATCAAATGAAGAGCATATTCATGCATTGGAACTTATTTTATGCGGGGTTGTTGCCACATTGATTTTCCAAATGAAACAAAGTTGGGAAGGCCATTGAGAACAGGCCCTCCGTATTGTATTCATTTATAGGCGAGAGCCCAAGCTCTGGCCATGGCATGGTAAATGGGGTGTTACCATCATGGTTGAGCAAGAATTGTTTGATTTCCTCTTCTTATGTTCCTGAATTGTGGGGTGTTGGCACGAAAGATGATGAGTGTTCATAAGTTTCATCAGAGTCATGGAAGCATCAATACCACTATGAGTTGGAAGTAGAGGCAGTTTGTATTTGGGGAAATTCCATTGTGGTATGTTAAGAGACAGGAAACATTTGATGACTCAGATGGTAGGGAGGAAAGGGCATCATGGTTGATTAAGACATCTTTGTAATAGGATCGTGTTGGATTTTATATTGCAAGGCTTTCCCAAACACGAGATCTACTGACGTAGAAATCATACTTTTTAAAATTATATCCTTCCCTTTGTATGAGTACTATGTCCAAATCTCCAAGGTGGTGTGGTAGGTACTTTGCTATTGAAGTAATGTTTTGCAGGGAAACTTATGGTGTGTCCTGAGTATTTGTATTGTCCTCCACATACTTGGGTGACCTGTAGTAATGGATTGACTCCATGTGATAAGCATCTCCTCTATTTGGGTTAAAGATGCAAGAATGGTAGGTTGCTTTTCAGGGTCCATGTTGTTCCACGAAGAGAAGCGATGGCCATGTTTTTCATATTTACATCTGCTATAGGAGGGAAATCCTTCAAAGGAAATTGTTTTAATTCTAAGGTAATTTTCCAAACAGATTGAGCAAGTTTGGATGTTTACCAACAAATCTATTCTTTTGCAAACCGACGTTGGGCTTCAATAGTCTGCGACGAGGGTGGAAATATGGGAAGTCTTTGTGTATGGGAAGGGGTGGGGTGTTCTGTTTGGGTTGATTGTGGATTGTAAGGTGGAAAGAAGACAGAAGGAGATGAGGAATTGGTTGTACATGTGCGAGGAACCGAAGCAAAGTCGTTACTTGAGACAGTTTCTTGTGGTGGCACAAAAAAATGGGGAGGTGGGGCATTAGTTAGCAAATGGGTTCGTACGGAAGGAATTGGTATGTTCATGCAAATTTGTTTCCATGGAAGTTACTTGCGGAATGTTGGTTGGAAATCCTTCAGTAGTTGTATTTGTCGGAAAGTTTGGAATGACAGGGAATGGTAGGTTATTGGTCGATGTAAGTTGACAAATATTTGAGATTGTCATTGTTCTACGCTCTAGGTGATGACGTCTCTGCTAAGAATTTATGTGAACTTTATTTTTTGCATAGTTTTCTCTTCGTCATGCTCATTTTGTAGGAGTTGACATGATTGAAGTTACACACCTATGGAGTACCACTTGTTGGGAAAAAATGTGTCGGTCAGTAATGAACGATGCATTGTTTGTTGACATACAAAAAATTTTTTTTATACAATAAACTATATACAATTGTAATGCATGTGGAGATCCAATGGGAACTACGTGTAAGAGGTATCATTTTGAGGATTAAAAATATGCATTTGTTGCTTAAGGAAAATAATATTAGTTATATGGAAAGGTACAATACGTTCCAATAGTATACAATGATGCAAATACATACATAATATAAGTGCAAGTAATTATCATTTATTTTCTTAAAAGATATTTCAATCCACATAGTAGTAGGAGGCAATAGTATGTCAGAATCAATAAACTATATACATTTGAAATGCATGTGGAGTTCTAATGGGAACTAATCATAAGAGGTAACAATTTGAGGATAAATTTTTTTATGTGTTGCCTAAGGAAAATAATTTTTGTTATATGGAAAGATACAATACGTTCTAATACTATACAAGGATGAAAATACATACATAATAAAAGTGCAAGTTAAATGCATTTATTTTCTTAAAATTACTTACAATCCACATAGTAGTAGGTGACAATAGTATGTCAGTTTATAAGGAACTACAAAGTTTTCTTTTGAAGCAGGGGAAAAGGGTGAAACATAGATATGAAATAAGCAACATAGCAGTGATAGTTCAAAGTATAGAATGGGATGGGTGAGGGTGTAAAGTTTGAAGGGATGGATACATTAGAAGTATTTGCGTAAATAAGGTTACAGAGGAGTTGCATTGTTATCCACTTTCTTAGAACTGAGGATGACACATTTCAATCTGTTGTTTCCACAATATGTCTCTTTTTTCAGGGAAAGTGTGAAGTAGTATTCGTTGCCAATGACATTGCTTGTAATTTCACTAGTCGTGTCTTCATCTATAGACAATAGGTGGAGATCGCTAGCTTTAACACCCATGATTGACTCAACTATCTCATCAAAAGTGGTAACTAACTAGAGTTCTCCTGTTGGGTCCTTTAGATTGATCCTGAGTGCATATCTATAATCATAGTTCTGAACTTGTACGTTGTAAACTCAACATAACCATGAACCATTACCATTCTCTCTCACCTTTTTCTTGCATTGTTTGTCACCTTTTTGAAGAGGACATGCCTTGTAAAAAAAGTTGTCCATGTTGATATTTGTGATTTCTGCAGTAACCATGGCCCATTCATTTCTCTCATGTTCCCCATATGTAGTACCTCTGAAATCGTTGTTATAGAGGTCAAGATTTTTGAGGCCCAGAAATTGGCTTGTGATAGAGGGTACCGGAAGGGAGTAGTCATCAAAATCAACCTAGCCATGAAGTGTATTTTTTTTAAAATTAGAGGGTTGACGTAACATTTGGTTCTTGAAACAATGTCAACTGAGCTTCCATTGAAACTGGAGACACGAGCAACTTTCAAGGCAAGGACCGGAAGAGGTGGTATAGAAAGCATGTCTTCAAGTTCGTTGCTTATCTCATCTAAGTGTTGTCCCCACAATGTGACACTTACACTGAATCCCGACATGTCCTTTAATTGTAGTGTTCTTCTCTTTGTTTCAGACTTGTCATGTCGATGAATTGTTGAGCATGGTGACATCGTAAGAACAATGCCAATCAAATCAACTATAGAACCTTCAACACTTGCAGGTATGTCCTTGATTTTGGTGAAGTGAAAGTGATGGGAAGGTATTGTATCCTCATTTGCTATGAGTGGAGATATGGTTGAGGAAGGTTGCAGGAAAATCTCCAAAGCATTGTTCAAATGGTTGTAACATAGCTTTGCATCAACAATCCTCACAATCCTCCCATTGAAATTGTATATAGCTTCCCATTTTCAATCTGCTCATAGAATGCTTCCGCGACCTCATTGAAATAGGTGATGTGGATTTCCCCTCCTTCCTGATCCAAAAATCAAACCCAAACACATGAAACCATCTCCCCTTGCATTGTGATATTTGCGAAGGGTTGTTTTTTCTAGGGCACGACCCTCTACGGACCACATGCGCATAGATGTATTCAATCCACTTATTTTAGTTGGTGTTCTCACAAAATATTTGTTAACCTAATTGGAACTTGCATCTGTTTGAGGAAACTGACTGTCTTGGAGAGAATTTGTTGGTATTTGGGTTGGAGCACCGATTATCAAATGTTTTTCGACAACAACATCCATTTCAATGATAAGAATAATCCTGCAATGGAAAATAAAATCATGATAGAATTAGAATTGAGCAACGGATGAAAAAAACAAACATAAAGAAATTATAATTAATATAGGGAGTTTATATACATTGGTAATCGAGCAGGAGATGAAGCTTATAGTTCACTTTTGATCATTCTAACGCGGGATTTGTGTAAGCACACAATGGAGCCTTCTTGTATTGATTTTTTGGTTACACGGCTTGCAAATTTGGAGGGTAGAAGTGTTGTCTGAAAATGTTTCCCATCTGAAAGGTCAACACGATGTTGGGAAGCCATGTTGAGAATGGACCTTAGGGAGGACAAGTGCAGTATTTGAAATGTGGGGTCAACAATGGAACCGCCCTCAATCAATTGAGAAATTCCTTCGTGTGTCAAATTTATTTCCATGGCAACTAAAAGATGCTCGAGATAGTCAAAGTTCTGCAAATGTATGGTGGAAAATGTAAACTTGTAGTGTAGTCAAAGATGAAATGAAGGATGTGTTCTGGAAAGCATGCATTTGTAAGCAATGAGAACCTTTAAAGTTTGCTTCCTTTTTCATTTATATTTTCTAAAAAGCACAAACATGAGGTTTAACCCTTTAACAATTCAATATGCAAAAAAAAATAAAATACAAAGCTTTGCATGAAAATATCTAAAATTGCATGATTCTTTCTCGAATTTTAAAACTATATGTATTTATGTGCAGATATAATGAGGAACACATTAAAAATGCATTGTTGTTGGTTTACATAAAGAAGCGAGCAATTGTATAAAGGAAAGATATAATGAAGAACACATTAAAAATGCGTTATTGTTGGTTTACATAAAATAGTGAGCAATTGTATAAAGGAAAAATTGAACACGTTTGTTGAAAAGTTAGATTATGTGTTCCATATGTTCCGCCGCAATATATACATGCATTTATTTGAAACGAATTATAGATTATTATGTTAAGCAAATAGAATGGAAAACAATAAGAACAATATGTACACTTGAAGTGAGAAAACTATAGGTATTTATATGGAGATACAATGATAAAGAAATTAGAAATGCATAGTTGTTGGATAAAAAAAATGAACATGTGTTTGATAAGTTTGATTCTCTATCGGATATATACTACCACAATACATACATGGAATTATTTGGAATGAGTTACAGTTTGTTTCAAAAACACTTATAAAAACACTTATAAACTAACCACTACAAGCTATTTTTTAAAATCAAATTTCTTACTTTTTGCTTGTGTAATTTTCTTTGCACATTTCTTGTATTTTTGTCTAGTTGCAGATGCCTCGATTGGAATTCCCATTCTCCTCAATTTGTGGGGTGGTTCATATTTCAGTGCATCTTCATTAGAATCATAAATCAAGCAATGCCTCATATGAATGATCTCCAATCATTCGGATTTTGGAGAGAAAATTGGGGATGTTGGCATCAGGTGGAGTCGATCTCTGATCATTTCGGCTATCACTATTTTAGGTGGTTTTGGTTTCCTGCAATGCAAAACATTAACAACACATTGAAGACGTTTAAACTCTTCTTCCCTATTCGCAAGTGAGGCGTAGTTAATGTCAATCCCATTGTAGGGAGGGGAATTGTGTTTCTAGTTTGCATCATATTAAACTGGAGAGGGAAAAGAAGTATGTTAGTTCTAGAAGATGTTTTTAGGTATGACGGGAAGCTTAAAAAGCCTTGTCAATGATCAGTCTAACATCCAACTTGGGACACTTCGAAATGGCCTCATTGGGGAACAAGCCCCTCAACACATAACGAATCCTGTCATTGACGAAGGCACATGCCCCCACATGTCACTTTGGAAAAAGGATTGGAGTCTAAATATAAATGTAACAATCAAAATAAAATAACATGAAAGCACTCTACAATAATTTTTTAATCCATAACATGCAATAAACAAAACAAATGAATAAATACTTCAATCAATATTGAAACCCACCTGAAGTTTGTTTAGAGACGACACTCTCTTCTTTACCACGGGAGAATGAGAATCACAAATACCCTACAAAAAAGTGAAAAAGAAGTTAATAAAACTAAATATATCTATACTTATTCAATTAGTTACATAAAAAACAACCCTATTTTCGACAAGATTATAAATTGATCAATGAATAGCTAAGCACCAATTTTCAAAGGTAAAAATTAATATAGAGGTAATTTTACAATATTTTCACACCCACGAGCCCAAATCTCATTAATCAAGCTTCCAAGGCTTTACATCTTCCTGATTTATGTTAAATTGACATATCAGTTGCATAAACATTGCCTAAAAAATTGCTATGATTAAGACATAATAGAACACATATGGCCTAACAAAATACTTTTCTATGATAAGAATATTATAGACAAACACACACACACACACACACACACACACACACACACACACACACACACACACACACACACAAGAGAGGTCTATAAGAGCTGAGTATCAAGATCACTTACTAGATGTTTTCTACATAGGCAAATTCATTATATAGGACTATAAAAGCTATGCACAAGATATAACTAAGTAAAGGAATCTTAACAATGAAAAAATCTTCTTAAGCTTTTAATCCACCACCTTCTTGATTATTTCTATGATTGGCCACAAAGTGCATAAAATAGGTTAGTTAACAGCTAATACTTATTACGATTAGAACCGTATACCCATATAAATTGGCGTAAAAGCTTGCAGAGGTCCAAACACATTCACAAGGTCAAATCTCATGAAGGAAGCACCTTTTGTAGCATTTTACAATTGATAACAAATATTAGCACATCATGCATACTTTTATATACATTGAAAATCAATTGGTAATTATCCACAGATGGATTTCAAAACATCAAATCATGAAAACTCTACACTCCACTCTCAACTACCATGAGAATCATTCAAAATATCATGATTATACAGATAATAAAAAAATTGTACAATGCTTGTGCCATTAGAACTTACAACTGCACATATGGTATAGGTACATTGAATGCTTATGCAATTAGAACTTACAACTGCACAGATGGTATAGGTACACTGAAAGCATAGCTTCCAATGAGTACATTTAGTATCTTTTTACTTGCAGTATCTGAATTCAAGCAGAAGTGCATAAAGAATGACACCACCATAGCTCTACTATACAGAAATATGCTTACAAAACATTCCATTTTAATCCCAATCATCATTTCATCCTACTGCAGGAGGTAACGACAAGGGACAGTCAAAAACCTTGTAGCTGCTCTTGACGATCAGTCAAAGGAACATAGCGAACGGACAATAACGAAAGGAAACCAAAAAAGTTGCCATGAAAACAAATAATATCGCTGAAAACACAAAATAATATAGACTTAAAAAAATAAAACAAAAAAAATTGATCTTACGGTATTTGCTAACTATGCGAAACACTGATTTGGTATTATGGAAGAGCATACAATTTAATATGGTGTTCAGTTTCCTCAGGCTAGAGGCTTGGTTAGGTAGCACTAGACTTATGACTGAAGTCCGGTTGCTCAGGATTGGTTGTTTTGCTTGTTACATTTGGTAACAAGTCAGAGAGAAGCTTAAATTTCTCTATTCAGGGACTGAATCTCAATAAATGTTGTTCTATACAGATATACGAATTGGGTTAGAAAAAGGGCTATGTACAATGATCAAATTTAACTCTATATGAATGCATTTGTGGGATTTTAGTCTGCTGAAAAGAGTCGGTAGTCATGGTAAGGTAGCCCTCTCCATCCTGGTACAACAATGGATGCAACCTACACACTGGCCATGTCCATCTTCTCTCAACAGTATGAAATGTATATCACAAATAAATGATCAAATTTTTTTATCCAAAGGATGTTTGCAATTTCTACGTTTAATCAAATGGATGCCGACAATCTATGTAATCTAGTTTATTGAATGCCTAAATTTCAGGATATGTGTGAACTGTGAACTATTGTTTGCACTTTTCTTCATCTTTCACTGTTAGAATATTTAAGGACTGAGATCCAAATTACACAAGTTGCAACTCTGTAGGTCGCTGAAGATAAGAAGAGAGCTCTATCTGATCATTGGGTTTTAGTCAATGGGAAACAATTGTCAGTATGTCGGGTTGATTTTCCAGTAACAATGGTTATTCGGATTACTAATTTAGGTCCAGAGATTGCTGTAAAGGATGTACATTCGATCTGCATATCATATGGTAATATGGAGAGCCTATAAATGACGGACAATGGTGCTTTGGATGCCCACTTCAGTATTTCTGAGAGCTGTAACATGACAAAAATATTGGAAAAGTATAAGACAAAACCCTTGGATTCAGTCAGTGCTCTTTAATATTATTTATTGTTTTGATGGCCTTGAATGATGAATTTAAGTTGGTTTTTTATATCTCCGTATATTCTAAATCAGAAACAATTTCTCAAAGGGCAATGCAATTGCTTGCACCATGCCCAATCAGACAAGGGAGATGTTGAAGCTGAGAAAAGATTTGTCAATTGGAAATTCGTACATAAGTCCTTCAGCAGACTCCTAGTGAAGAGTTGGTCGTTGTATTGAATGCCTAAATTTCAGGATATGTGTGAACTGTGAACTATTGAGGACTCACACTTTTCTTCCTCTTTCACTGTTAGAATATTTAAGGACTGAAATCCGAATTACACAAGTTGCAACTCTGCAGGCTGCTGAAGATAAGGAGAGAGCTCTATCTGATCATTGGGTTTTAGTCAATGGGAAACAATTGTTAGTATGTCGGGTTGATTTTCCAGTAACAATGGTTGTTCGGATTACTAATTTAGGTCCAGAGACTGTTGTAAAGGATGTACATTTGATTTGCATGTTATATGGTAATATGGAGAGCCTACAAATGTCAGACAATGGTGCTTTGGATGCCCTATTGAAAAAAGTATAAGACAAAACTCCTGGATTCAGTGGGTGCTCTTTAATATTATTTATTGTTTTGATGGCCTTGAATGATGAATTTAGGTTGGTTTTTTTATATTTCTGTATATTTTAAATCCGAAACAATTGCTCACACGGTGATGCAATTGCTTGTACCATGCCCAATTGGACTATACACCAAGCAACAAATAGACCAAGAGCTAAAACAACCCAATACAATGTTAGTGACTAATATTTAAAGGTTAATGCATGTAAAAGCTATAAAATAAAATTTAAAAATAGCAAACACAAAACAACATGTAAAGAAAAGCAAAAAGTAAATTTGTTAAAAATAGCAAAAGCAAAATTGTTAAAAATAACAAAACCGTCATTTAGGCCATCAAATTTGACACAATCCCGTGAATGTCTACAAAGTCATTTCCCATAGAGTAACGCTTTCGATAATTAGAGTTTTTAAAACTTTAGAATATTATATTATATTAAAGTGGAGTATTTTATACACATATATGATGTTAAATAATATGTGTACCTTATATGGTTAGTTATATTAAAATAACATATGGTTGGTTATTTAAAATATCATAATATGGTTAGTTAGGTGGTTAGTTATATATATATATATATATATATATATATATATATATATATATATATATATATATATATATATGTGGTTGTACATAATATATGTTTATTGTTATAATAGAAACAATAATGGTATAATAATTAATATTTTATAATAGTATTATATTTCTTAAATAATACTAATTTGTAGGTGTTTAATTATAAGGAATATAGTAGTGTTATTATGTTATGTTGATAATATTGTATTACACCATGAGATAGTTAAATCAAAATGCAATAGTTTATTAAAATTTATATATGGTGGTAATTATGTTAAATAGTGTAATGAATAATGCAAAATTTAGTGCAAGATTATTTGAGTTTTAGTGTAGTTTGATATTAGCAATTTGTAGTTATACGAGATAAATAGGCGTGGGTTTATCTTACGTTTGACCGTGTCAACAAATAGTTAATAAATTTGTTTCAAGGTAATTAAAGTATCATTGTTAATGAACCATTGTTAGGGGCTCAAGTGCCTTAAATAAGCCCTAAGGCAATTATTTGTATGTGAAGATTCATTAGTGTTTATTTGACTTATAGTTAGTGCCTTAGTAGGATCTTCTTGTGAAGTTTGGTATCCTTCCATACGAACCGATATACTCGCACGGTTATTGGCTTTGCCGATCGACCATCAATCACTTGAAGGAACAAAGCGAATAACCCACAAGTGCAAAAACCTAGTAGCGTTGCACATCGATGCTTAGTCTGCCATTAATAACGAAAACTTACAACATGTTCCCATTAATTATTTCTAAACTTAACAAAAAAATTATTCCATATTTTTCTACCTCTTAAACAATTGTTTTGTGAGTGAATTTTTTTGGGTCGTCATACTATATTATTTGTACATGGGAATCCGAGTTAGAATGCTTGAAGGATCAAATATCCTGAAGGAGTGATAAGAACAACTCCCGCACTTGAACCGCGAAATGTAAAGGAGCCATCAAAGTATAACTGCCATATAATAGATTCCTAAAGGTACATTATAGAAGCATATGGAAGTTCCAGACTCAATGGTTCAGGACTGGAAAAGGAGCTTCATCGAGTTGATCTGCCAACACATGCCCTTTACCTAATTTTTGATGGATGTACTCAATATCAAATTCACTAAGTAGGATGATCCAATTGGCCATCCTTCCTGTAAGTGCATGTTTTGATAACAAGTATTTCAATGGGTCCACTTTTGATATGAGATTGGTCTTATTATTCAAAAAATAATGATGAAGTTTTTGAAAAGCAAAAATGACGGCCAAGAAAGCCTTCTCAATTTGCGGGTAGTTGAGCTCGTAAGCAATCAACATACGAATAAGGTAGTAAACAAATTTTTCTTTCTTCTCTATATCATATTGGGCCAACAGTGCACCAATTACAAATTGAGTAGCAGAAATGTACAATAGTAGTGGTTCACCTGTAATAAGTGGCATTAGAATAGGGATTTGGACAAGTATTCCTTAAGCAGAGAAAACACTTGCTATTGTTCTGGACCCCAATGAAAGTCAACATCTTTCTTTAGAAGATGTGTGAATGAGTGACACTTGTCGTGATCTGGGAGATGAATCTTTGGATTACTTGAATCTTCTCTGGCAAGCTGTGCTGTTGCTTGATGTTATTAGGAGGAGGAATTTCTGTTATGACCGAGACCTTTGCAGGGATCTACTTCAATTCCTCTTCGTGATGCAATGAATCCTAGAAATTTTCTTGATAACACGTAAAGACACATTTCTTCTAGTTGAGTCTGACCTTATAATCTCTAAGACACTGAAATATGTACCATAAGATAGTTGGGTGATCTTCTCTAGTCTTGGATTTACCCAATATGTCATCCACATAGTCTTCCATTATGTCATTTAGCATATCGTGAAAGATGATAGTCATAGCCCGTTGATATGTTGTGCCTGCATTCTTGAGGCCAAAGGGCATGACTTGATAGCAGAATGTCCCCCATGGGGTTGTAAAATATGTCTTATGTTGATCTTCCTTAGCAATTTTAATTTGATTATACCTTGAAAAATCCATCCATGAGTGATAGAATTTCATAACTAGTTGTTGAGTTGACAATCATGTCGATGTTAGGAAGAGGAAAGTCATCCTTAGGAAAAGCTTTATTTATATCTTTGAAATTTGTACAAATTCTAATGCTAATGGGTTTCTTCTGTATAGGGACTATGCTTGAAATCCACTCGAATAATCAATAGACTTGAAGAAGCCTACGCGATAATTTCTTCATCTCTTCTTTTACCAATAAGGCAACACGAGGATGCATATTTCTGAGCTTTTATTTTATAGGATTTGCTTCTTCATGCACAACTAGGTTATGCATTACTAATGCAAGATCTAACCCTGACATGTCCACGTAGGACCAAACAAAGATATCTGAAAATTTGCGCAAAAGCAACACAAATGTATTCTCGTTTCTGGGAATGAGAGGGAAGCTCCTAACTTGACCATTCTAGGTATTTCCTCTATACCAATGTCGACATATATTATATCCTCCACAAGTAACTTGGATTCTTCCTCTATGCACATAGGATCAAGGGGAGATTGATATCTTATTCTTCTAAGGGTGTCTCAATGAGATTTTCACCCTTAGGCTGGTCAACTTCTTTGTCCACTAATTTTTCTTTTTGTTTGTCTATCAGTGCCTCAAAAAGGTTTTCACTGTAGGACTTAGATCTATTATTTTTACAAGGATTCTCTATGGAAATATTGCCCTTGCTTATTTTTTTTTACTTTGGTGACCACATAACTCATCCTCTTCCCAAAATACGTGCATGCGTCAAGGTTGATGGAGAAGCCTTTCTTATGATCACCCACTAGAATGCCATCACAAAGACCCATAAAATCACCAATAACTTCATCATTTTCAAAGAGGTCGATTGGTACATGTTGTTTTTGGTCCTAGTTAACAAGTAATGGGTAGACAAGGTCTAATGTTGGAATGGTAAGGGATATGACAGGGTTATAGTCAAGATAGCCATGTCAGAAAATAGGCTCGTGGAGGCAAGATATTTGTAAAGACTACATCAGAATCTGTTTCACTTTTGTATTCAGATGAACTATCTTATCATTTAGAAGAAGTTGCTTCAACCTTTGGAGGATTGGACCCATATGGTTGACACAAATACCATACTTATAAACCTTGCGATGTGGTATTAGAAGAGCTTCCCGCATACCTTGTTCATTTATGCCACATCCATATCCTTTGTATCCCATAACATACATCATTTTTAGGGATAACATACTTAGGTGATTGATAGCAAGGAGTCATGTCATCATCCTAAGGTTGGTACATAATATTTTCAAGCAGCTTCTCATTTGCTAATAGACCACCAGGAGTAAAATTTTTGACGTTGCAATTTTCTTTGGACCGTTGGTACTTGTAGCAAGAAGGCCTACCACGCGCTTTGGGTGATAGGGGAGGTTAAAAACTAAAAGGGCATGTTGGAGATCATATTCTCTGCATCCATTTACAACAAATTTCATCTCCCATGAAGCAAAAGGAGAATCTAATGTAGAAGCACTGTTATCATTAACAAATAAGGTATCTTGATTGAATTGGAATGACCATATCTATAGAGGGAAACTCATAAGTGGTGAGAAAATAATTTGACAATGCCCTGTAATGAGTAAATGGTTGAGAATCCCCCTAAATAGTGATGGTTTGTCCTTTGTGATATAACTTCAAACACTGATGATACGTAGAAGGTACAACTGCGCATGATGCGAATCCATGGGTGACCGAGAAATATGTTATAAGGAAGCTCTAAGTCTAAAACATGGAACTTAGTATCATGAGTAGTACTCCTAGTTAGAAAGTGATCATGCCGGTTGATTATCTCTCTTCATTGTCATACACCTTGATGGTAATGACCTTAGTTTCTAAATTAGCCTCAATATGACCTAGTTTTCAAACTTGTTTTAGAGTACAAATGTTCAAGCTCGATCTGCCATCCATAAGCACCCTTTTTATATTCTTACGATTGATAATGACCTCAATGTGTAAGGGTAAGTTATGGCTAGGATCATCTTCAATAATCTCTTCATGACTAAAGGTTATGTGCTCCATTAGAGCAATCTACACAACCATGTATTAGAAGCGTGTAGGTTCAATATCAACTAACACTCCTGACCCCTATAATATTTTACAAAGGATGTCCTTGTGAACATTAGAGATTTTGAGAAGATCTAAGATTGAAATCTTAGCGTAGTTTTCTCAAGTTGCTCTAAAACATCATAATTACTTTCTTGAGGGGTAGGCGAAGGAGCTTTTAAGATAACAAGGCGAAGGAGCTTTTAAGATAACAAGGCGATCATGTCATGTTGCCATGGCGTACTCCTTCATTTTAATCTTAATGGTGTTGATATGCTCAAAAGGTGGGTTAACACAACCAATTAGGGCATCAAAATGATTATTCATTTTTGCAACATAGTTGGCAGTTTTAGTTTGGTGCGACTATCCTTGATCTAACTTTTCCTTTTTATTCTTAGGGAAAGATTCTTTGTAAATTCCCAAGTTTTCATTAAAAAATTTAGTAGGGGCAGAGGAATCCATTTCCACATCACCACTATCAATTAAGTCTTGGATAAAGTGTTTCAATTTCAAACACTTATCAGTTTTGTGACCCTTGACATGATGAATCTTGCGATATTCATTTTCTCTAAACCATGATGGATTAGGTGAATCGTCTCCATAGGGTATAGTTTCTAGGTACTTAACGATGTGGACCTCCTCTAACTATTTTAATATCGATGCCATATAGTCGAAAGAGGGGGTGAAAGTGTGACATTTGTACTCGGGGGATGGAGGTCCCTTAGAAAATTTCAAATAAGGATGGTTTTGAACATTCGTACTCATTTAGAGTCCATAATACCATCACCTACGATGTTATTATTCTTGTTTGCAATGAACTTTGATTTTTGTTAGGCTTTGAATTGTGATTATCACATGAGAAGGGTTTTAAAGTCCCTTTTGCTAACAACACTTTTTTAATTTGACTACCTTTTTCTATGACCTCTTCGAATGTGTTTCCACAATTCATCTACAAGTGGAAAGTAATCTCGGGGTGTAAGTTAGGTAAAAATATACTTGATTAGGCATTTCTCTGGTATGGAGCAAGGGAAGCGACTAGTGAGCCCTCACCATCTTTGTAAGAAACTAGCGAAGCTTTCATTGTTCCGTTGTTTTGCATTGCAAAAATCTATCATGGTAACATCATTTTCCATGTTAAAGGAAAAATGATGCACAAAGTATTCTACTAATTTTGGCCATGTAGAAATGGACCCTTTAGGTATATGTAAAAACTATTTGAGTGTTGGACCCCCTAGAATCCGTGGGAAAAATTGAATGAGATAATTATCACTAAACATGACCTCTTGACATGCCATGTAAAAGTCCTTAATGTGGTCTCTCGGATCACCCTTGCCCTTGTATTTGTCAAACCTGGGATAGTAAAAGTGATGAGGGAAAGGTACTTGCAACATAGCCCTGTCAAAGGGATATGGGCATAGCTCCTCAAAATGATACTTTTTACTATTTCCTACATTGCCTTCTTGTAAGCCAGTAATGGTGTTCTTCATGGATAACCACTCTTGATTGAAAGAGTTTCCCTTGTGTAGGTGATGTTGACCTATATAAGTGGTTAATTCTAGTTGTTTCACCACCATTATTATCTATGTATAACTCCTCATACAACTCTTTACGTTTTTCTTGATGAGGAGTCTTAGTATAAAAATCGATGTGAAGCTCTAGGTTTTTCTATTCTTGGAGTCTTGGTATAAAACTCTTGATACGAAGCTCTAGGTTTTTCTTTTCTAGGAGTCTTTGTTGATTCCTTAGGCAAGAAAGGGCTTGTATTTATTGTTCTAAAGTAACCTCTTGGGTTGGTATATCTTTACAATTTTCCCGAGAAAGAGGTTGTTCATGATTAACATGTTCTTCATGATCCTTGCAATGAATTTTGATAATGGGGATGTGATATCCTCCATCATTTTGAGAAGGCACTTCTTCCTCATTCCTTTGGCTATAAGTAGAAGCATGTCCTGGGTTTAAGATTTCATCAATGTTACGTGGAGGATGCTCTACTACTTCTTCTTCTTCTTCTTGAACCATGCCTACAAGGAGAGAGAGATCAAATGTAAGTTGTAATTCCCATAACTCTACAACACACCCAAGAA
Organism: Taxus wallichiana var. yunnanensis; assembly: GCA_018340775.1. Taxonomy (NCBI): domain Eukaryota; kingdom Viridiplantae; phylum Streptophyta; class Pinopsida; order Cupressales; family Taxaceae; genus Taxus; species Taxus wallichiana. Next base: position 705,796,344 of record CM031235.1, read on the forward strand.
TTTCATGTCTATTTTGAAACAAGAATTTATCTATTTGGTTGTGACTAAATTCAAAGTCCTCTAGAGGAGAATTCATTTACCACCATTATGATTAACCATGGTATTGTCTTCAAAAAGTGGATTTATCTTGTCATTTACAAAGAAGTTTGACCCTAATTTTTGATGCCCCATCCTTGTGATAGGAGGAATAATAGGGAAGCTTTCACTAAGATTGATTAAAATGGACCCTAGGTAAAATCAAGCAGCTTAACGACGTCAAATCATCACAAAGAATGCCAAATAACTAATGGTAACGAGTCCAAATAATAAAGGCAATATGAACCAAGGACACCAAAGAATAAAGAATGACACACTAATATGGTACCATAGAGCAAGATATATCTAGGATAAAACAATCAAGTACAAGATTATGATCCAATCACTAGAATAACTACTCCCTAAGTTCTCAAAGATAGGTTTGGTGTAAATAATGACAACACAATATCAACACTTAGGTTAAGTTTAAAATAAACAAGACCTAAATACTAAGAATGTGTTGTCATGATCTCCAAAAAGTTATATTAAAAAGGGTTTAGATATAAACAAGTCTAAGTATTTGAAAATGGAGGCTATAAATGTGAGAAACGTAACAAAACTATTTGGACACTTAAATCAAGATTTGTGGAAAAAAGCAAGATTTTAGTATTAAAATGATTTTACCACAATGAGAACAACGCAACGACGACACTTTCCAAAACTCAAGGCAATGTTGGGATAAAAATAAGTCTAAGTATATAAAGAAGTTACTATTTATGTGAGCAACGCAATGTGATAAAAACTTAGAGACTTAGATCAAGTTTCACAAAGGAAATAAGATGTAGGTATCACAACCGTATTGATATAATGCGGGAAACATAATAACTCAAAGGAAGTCAATGATAAGACACCTAGCTACAATGATAATGAGTCTCAATATGGGTGTGAGACAAAGGGTCTACTATAACATGAATACACACCAACACACTTTCAACACTCACATTCCTACCGCGACATAGTCATTAGAGTAGAATGTAAAAGTGGTAGACATAATTATTTCTAGTGATATCCGCGTATATGCTTCCTTTTGTCCCTGTGTACAAGTATTATTTTTCCTAAGTTAGATTGAAAGCAAGAACTACCACCTAAAATAGTTCCCTAACCTAGCTAGAAATAAGAAAAGAGTACCATCAAGATGAAGAAATGAACAAGGCCTACACTAGCATCATAACTTTGAAATAGTGAAATCAAACATAATGCAAGTCAAGAACTCTATTCTTCTAAATTGCCTAATTAAATCAAATGGACCTATGTAGTCCAATGGAAATCAACAATATTGCTTGCTTTGATCCTTTAAGGATGCTTTGGTGTGAGGCTTAGCTCTTCAAGATGGATGATGGAAGGGCTTGAGAATGGCAAAAGGCTTTTAGTGCAAGACTATGTGCTTTCCTTTGCTTTCTCAAGGGAATTAGGTGTAGGTATAAAGGTAGAAGGAGGGCTCCTTATATAGCCCAATGGATAAAGGCAACACTTCATCCCTTTGCATGTGGGATAAAGGTAAAACATGATTAGGAATGGATAAGGTTGCTTTATTAAAAGGTAACCTTACTTTAGAAGGGTTTAATTTATGCTTAGCAAGTCATGGGAGTTGGGGGTGTTTTAATTAATCAAAGGTGATTAACTAATAGGTAGATGTAAGCTTATAGAAGCTAATTAGAGGAATATTAGTACGATCTAGGCTATTAGAAGGGGATTAAATCAATTAAATATTGATTTACTAGTTAAATGAAGGGGAAGACTAATTAATTAATAATAATTAATTAATCTAGATAGAAGAGGTGATTTATTAACGGAAGGTCATTAATTAGGATGTTAGTTGCATAGGTGACTTAATTAATTAGCGTATTGTAATTAATTAATGACAACAAGAGGGAATACGAGCACTTTTGACGATATGTCATCGATTTGTGAGAAAGGGGATAATTAGTGTAATTTAAGTATTTAAATTGCTTGGGCGTAATTATAGGTGTCTACATTTGCCCTCTTTGGGGTGGCGTAAGTGACGCCACTTCAAAGATAGTAGACGGAAGAAAATTTTGAAGGGATAGAAGAAAAATTAGTAGGAGGGAGAGATGCCCCCTCGAGTGTCGATGGGGTGATGAAAGAAGCTGATCGATGATCGAAAAAGGTGAGATATAGATAGAAGAATGGGAGGAGGCAAGATGCCCCGGTGAGACAGAAGACGAGGGGTGAGAAGAAAATGATGCAAAAGAAATATGGAGGAGGGGAGAGAAGAGCTTAGCCTCTAGCCGCCATGTATTGGAACAATTTTGATGTCATCATATTACCATAAGAGCTACGTCATCGGTCCTTATGAAAAATATAAGCATACGACAAAAGTAGAATGACATGAAAAGCCATACTATGAACAATTGTCCATTGCTGAAAAAATTAACTCCATGTAACATACAAAATTTAATGCAATACGAGAAAGTGAAAGATGCTTAACTCCATGCAACATACAAAAATTCTATGCAATATGAGAAAGTAAACAAGCTAAACTAACAGAGAAACATAATATAATGTTTTTATTATCGAGCTTCGATTACGACTGTGCAAATTAACGACAAGGGTTGATGATGGTGCACGAAGCAAGGATACATGCAAAGGGAAAATGAAGGACACTTGGTCCGATGAAAAAGTAATGTGCACTACTGAAACAGTACAGGTAACTCATTGTGCCCCAGTACATACAAAGTAAGCAGCCTAGCTTTTGTTGATGGAGGTAGATCAAGATGATCCATGAGTCGCACACATGAACAAGTAAGAACTAAAGAGCGATGTTTTGTAGGATGATTTTCAATATTTAGAAGTTTTCTGAAACATATTTGAATGTTTTTGAAAGTTTTCTGAAACTATGTACAAGAAGACGAGGAAGCTTGGATGCCCCCAGCGATAGATGGAATGTACAAGGGCATAAGGCCATGTTCGTGTAAGAAAGGTAAAGATGCAAAAATGCCCAAAGTGAGTAGGTGGGAGTATTCAAAGGCAAACTCTTCACAGGGTAGAAGCGGGACCCAAGGTCATTATGGATAGGTTCAACATGATGATGATGAATGTAAACCAATGAAGTGATAGGAAGGAGCAAGGATGGCCCAGCGTAAGTTGGCCTAAAAGCACATGATAGAAAGGAAGAAGAAGATTATTTTTGTAGAAGGGAACATAGGTGCCCAAAAACATGGCAAAAAAACTAATCTTATACACATGGATGTTCGAATGAAGTAGAAGAACGATGTGAATGATATGAATGTAGCTTAGAAGCCTCGTGACGAAGAAGTAATTAGCCAAAGGCACAAATCATGAGATGAGATATGGACTACAGTAAGAGTCGAACAAGGTCCAAAACAAGACACTTGGTAACATACTAATCCTCGTTTATTATCTCTTGAAGTGAAGATTTAATAGACAACAAGTGAAGAGACCCTAGCCAAGGTGTAGGAATGATTTATTGTGAAAGGTGATTTTGTGAATGGATGGTGAAAGGATAGGCGTACATTGCTCCGCTACTAGCCAGCATCCATAGCCTTGACGGAGATGTTTTTGATTCTAATCACAACATTGCTCTACTGCCAGTCAGGCATCCATAGTCCCAATAAAGATTATTGGAAATACCCCAAGAGAGAGTAATATATCAATTTTCTTTTGCTTTGTAGCTTTTAGCGTTTGATTTTGATTCTTTTACTTTCTTTAAAACTTATTTCAACTCTCTTGTTTGACAAGGGTTAAGAACCACTGATGGCTTGATGGAAGGAGGTGGAAGTGCTTACGATGACAACATTGGCTAGTGTCAACAAATATGTCCAAAAGTTCTTTGTAACAAGTTTATTAGATGTTGAATGTGATAGGATCTCTAAGAGGTCAATCGTTATTTAATTTACCAAGGTGATAAAAGACCAAGGTCAAATAGATACCATAGAGATAAATGTCACAAAATGTGTGCGAATAAGCTAACCAAAATATCACCAAAGGGATGAAAATGGTAGGAAGACTTGCAGAAGAATAACAAGGAAGGGAAGAAAGAAACATCCATGTGTACACAATACTTGATTGCAATGTTTGATCTTTGTACCTTTGATTTTTGTTGTGTTTTCTCAATGTTTTTGTATTTTTGAATTATTTTTATTTTTAGATTTTTGACAGCTTTTAAGAGGTTGGGAGTAACAAAGTCACTTTGTGTGGTAAGATCCAACAACAATGTTTGTGACTTCCTTGATAAGGGAGACTAGGTGCGTTTGTTTATCGAGAGTGATATTATCCTCGATCTCGATGATCGAGGTGAGTTCACACTCAATAAATGACCGTGATTTGTTCGAAACATGAAATTCATATGTGGGAGATTTAATTCCCCATCTAGGGGCTTATGCACTTTGTGCCATACTTGATGGTTATGTTAATGTGTGTTCTTGAATTGCGCTTTATTTACAACTTTGAGATTGTTCAAGTTGTTGGGAGATTTTGATCTCTAGGAAGTTTTGACTCGAGCTTGATAATGAACATGTTTGAGTTTCTTATAAGCTAACACGTGACTTGTCTGATCCTGAGAAGGAGAAGAAAGTGAACGTGGATGTTTATAACTGATGTGATAAATGACCATGGGCTTGCCACAACCATTGATAGAAGAAATATGTGATGGATGAAATGGATATGGTCCAAGAATTGAAGAGGAGGGGCTACCGGGAGGTGAGCTACTGATAGAAGATGATGAAGGGCTTCTAAGATGTGGCCCAAGAATAGAAGAAGAAGGGATACTAGGACGTGACCCATAGATAGAAGACAAAGGGATACTAGGATGTGGCGCAAGAATAGAAGAAGAAGGGCTACTAGGACGTGACCCATAAATGTAAGATAATGGGCTACTAAGGATGTGGCCCAAGAATAGAAGATGATGGACTACCCGAGGGTGATCCATACCTAGAAGACAAGGGGCTAGTTGGATGTGCCCCAAGAATAGAAGATAGTGGGCTACTCGAAAATGTCCCACAAATAGTAGAGGAAGGGCTACTAGAAGGTGACCCACACCTAGACAAAGATGAAGGGATACTTGGCGTTGACCACATAAGAGATTGTGATTGAGGAAATATGATAGACAAGGAGTGATTAGGTGATGAGAAGATAGGCCATGGATCAATGTAAGACCTAGGAGTTTCGTATGTACCTGAAATTATAGGGTACTGCACCGCTGAAATGATGTTATATGTGCCCAAATGATGATATAGGTCTCCTTATAAGGTGTTCGGAATCTAGAAAGGCTCACCATGTATACGCTTGTACCCTAGATGCCCCTCTCACCTCTCAGCGTGCCTTGTTTTCCCATTTTCCACCCTTTTTCTTGCATTTTGTCTTGATGATGATGGCCCTTCCCTGACCGCGGCGTGGCGCCCCACCGGCGGCGGTCCCGTGACCGCCGCGAGAACAACTTGATTTTGTTCGTGTTTTCCGCAGATTCTTCCGATCACGTCAAACATAAATCTTCAAATTTACATGCTTTCTTCAACCACTTTGGCTTGCATTAATGTTTTTTGCTCCCCTGGGAATAATGTTTTTCCTTTGTTTATAGTAAAAGAGTTCTAATGGGAGTTACCCTCTGGTAAATGCATTGGTTATAAATAGCTAACTTGTTTTCAAGAAAATGGCCCCTCATCCTCTCAATTCTCTTGTTTAGTTTTTCAATTCCTTGCTTAGAATTCTATTAGTTTCAGGTTTTGCTTCCATTGTTGGCATTTTGGAGGTCATATCATCTTCTTGTTTCAAGTCTTGTTTCATTGCTACTGCATATAGTCAATTTAATATAGAATAGCTTCATTTCTAGACTAGAATCCATTAAAGTTGTAGGTTTTGTTTTGTCACGAGGATAGTTTCTGAAACTCTCGGTACACTTGTGTTGTATTCCCACAATAAATCTCACTAGGAATTACATAGTCAAGCTCTGTTCACTTGCGCTATCTCTCTCTACTCGCATTGTATTCGGTCTATATCCAAAGCTGCCATTGTTCGAATACCATTTTACATTTGATACGATCATATACTTACTTTACTGGATTAACGAGGACACAAAGGAACTATGAGATCACACTGAGGGGACGAAATCACACACAACTGGATTTACCATTGTTACAGTAAATGCCGGGTTTGAGCTATCAAAGTTCTAGTTATGACATATCAAATAGAGTAGTGAATTATTTCATTTGATTAAAAAGTATGCTTTCGATATTGCCAAGGAAGTTGTGGGGATTGATAGTTTCTGAGAAACTATGATTCATTCCTCACTTCTGAGGTAGGATCGAGAGCCTTTCAATTTGATATAATTAGTTGCTTAGATATTTAGGATAAAATCACAACTACACAGGAAAATAGCCATACCAGGATACTTTGGTTGTTTTATTCTGTTATTAGATTAGTTGTCCATTGTTATAAATATACTAGAGTAGTTGCTCTTTAACTTCATTGTAATACGTCATTAAAAAATAGAAAAAATAGAAGAATACTTGCATAGTGTAAATACTTCTTTTGTAATCAGTTTATTAAATAGTTAAAAGTTGAATCATTTTGTATGACAATCACAGGACCTAGAGAGCCTAGAGAGTATATATTTGAACCCATAGTACCTCAACCAAATCTACCCACAACTTTAGCTGATATAGATCAGGACCTTAGGATACAAGTCTTTCGAGCAACAACAAACTTACAAGCAATTAGTGAGAAACTAAGAGGATTAATATCAAAGATGACAAAGCTTACACATTCTGGTCAAACCATCCAAACTATAGATTGCCTTGATAAAACACTTGAATGACCGTGCAAGGGTTCGAACGAGAGAAAAACATTTGGTTGCGATCCTTTGGTTCCATAGCCTAACGTGGGATACCTCCTCGTTGACATAGACACTAGCTTACGTATTCAAGTTGCTAGAACACCTATTAGGTACTATGAGAAAATCATACAACTTCTAGTTCTAAACGTAGAGGCTGAAAAGGCATACAATTACTAGATAGTTGGGAGAAGGGATTGATTCTTCACATGACCATAACAGGTCCACAACAACCATGAACTCACGGTTGTGATCCCAAGTCCCACAACCCAACGGGCCAACAAACCAGTCAAGTATTGACACCGGCTTTCGAACACTGGTATTTAGATCTTCACCACTCCCACCGGATATTATAGCATAGTTCTCCATATTAAACATAGAAGCCAATCAATCTAATATTTTTTGGGCTAGACTAGAAAACCACCCATAGTTCACTACAAATCTATTAAGCCACCTATCACCATTTTCATGACCTTGTCTGGAGATATATACGAAGCTCCTACAGGTCACTTCCCACGTATCCAACAACCAAGAAACAGAATCTTGGTAGAGCTTGATATCAATTGGAGCCTCTGAACAACCATTATATCCAAATGAACCATTACACCAATTCAGGTTAGGAGGGCCTTCTTTGCCTTAGATTCATAGATTCCATTATTGTGTATTGAGGATTTAAGATTACCCGATTAGCTTGTCTATATCTATCCACATTCAACATTCACCGATTGTCTCGACATGACCTCGAGAGGTTGGGTATGAGGAAGAGGTACTTTTAGATTCCCATGCTCACATGTTACTTTTCCATCGTACAAAATTGGTGAACCCGACGTGAAAAACTAATATTCCTCTTTTTGTTTTCATTTCTTCCATCCACCTTCACTCTTTCCCATTATTCTGCGGGTATTCATATACCCCCAAATATGTCAAGATATAATGCATATGGTAGACCTCTCTCAGGTCTCGAAGTAAACTATAGTCAAACAAATAGACAACCATCACCCTCACTTTCTGCATGGGCTGATAACTATTCGAGTAATTACTTGTCATCTCAAACTCCCCCTCATAGAACTAGCTCTAGTTCTTCGTTCAATTGAGGAGTTTGATCAGTTTGCACAAACACAACAGCCAGAGCCATTAGGCTCTAACAATATGATGTTTACTGGAGAATCCACTTCATCTCCTTAGGTCTTGTTTAGACCATAGATCAGTAGACAATCAGACCCACTCCCCTTTTTGGATGAGGAGTACTTAGCACGCTTCGCTAAAAGTGAACAACACTTCCAAAATATGTATCCACCTATAGGGAGTTTACAAATACAATCTGATACCCTATTCCAGGAGAACACCCCCATTCCTCCACCTATGGGAAATACCCTTAGTGAAGCTTGGCAAGGTAACAATCAATTCATAGCAGGGTATCATACCCCTTTACAACCTCAAGCTATACAACAAACACCCTTAAGGAAAAGCACTACGTCTTCACCGATGGAGGTCATTTCAGCCTTAGTTGAGAAAGTTAGAGGGCTAGAACTTTCTCAAGCAAACCAAAATTCATATTTTGGGCAAGCAGGAATCCCCAACCCTCTGCATCATCCCAGTCAGTTGACCTCCTTATAGGAACAGGCATGTTAGGCATGCCTCCTCAAAATCCTTATACTTACCCATAACAAACACCAACTAGGATCATGTTTTCAAATGCTGCTCCGATTGAAAGCATGATACCTCCCGGCTTGGCACCAAACAACCCATACCGTAAACAATGCTCCTCCTTACTTAAATATTTATTCAAAGTCACCACAAGGAGACATGTTCTCTTCTCCGTGATGTTCGTTCAACCACGAGGATTCCCTTATATTCCTACTGAAATGCACGCATATGCTTATGCCATATCAACAAACCATCCCCCCTCAACCACCTCAACAAGCCTCATCGATGGTTGAGGCCTACGTAGTAGGGACTTACTCAAAATATTTGAAAGAACCCCTAGAATTCACCATACGAAGCATTATGCTTCCAAGACCTCTTCCTAATTTTCCCAAATACAAAGGGGAAGGAGACCCGAACGCACACATTAAGGCCTATGCCACAGCCATACGGGAGTTACTCCCTTGGGATGGGGTTGTCGCTAAAATATTCCCTAAGACCTTAGAAGGTATTGCCCTTGATTGGTATTATAGAATACTTGAAGCTTTGATACACTCATTTAAACAACTCGTGTCAGAATTCATCAAAGCTTTCGACATGAACAAATTGTTAAGAACGGGAATCGAAAGTTCTTACATATCAAACAAGAACATAATGAATCCGCTTGCTCATTTTATCCAAAGATGGCATATGGTTCTCTACTCATCAGTGAGTGCTCCAAATATGGATCAAATGGAACTATGTGATTTATTCCTTAATTCACTCAATAGAGAGATAAAGGAAGAAGTCCAGAAGTTCCCACTAAGAACTTACGATGAAGTACTCAAGAGTGCTCTCCGAATCGACCAAGCAACGATAGATAGTGGTCACAAGACATATGGAACAAATGGAAAATTAACCACTCCCAATCAAAACACCGTGGCCTATCCTAATACCGGGAATGCTAATCAAGGACCTAAGATCCTTAACAAGAACCACGGAGTTACAACAAATGGAGTAATTGACCAAGTTAAAAGGGAAAACATTGTAAACATTTCGCCACCTATTAATAATTAGCGAAATAATAATTTTACCCCAATAATCAATGCGGTAGATTTTAATTGTCCACCACGGCAACAACAACAACAACAACAATGACAAGTCCAAACACAAAGTTCAAATCGAAACCCAATTGGATATCGTGGTCAAAACCAAAGGCAACAACCTCAAAATTTTAACTCTAACAACCAACAACCTTATCGAATTTGGGTCACAACAGATTTTAAATCAACATCCTCAAACTATAATCCTAATCTATATTGTGGTTTCCACAAGATTCAAGGCCACGATCTTAGGACTTGTCGTGAATACTGATAAATTCATGCAACATTTTCCAGAAGATCAAAAAGTAACTCTTTATAGATATGTTTTTAGCAAATTCTCTAGTACCCACACCAAACGCTTATGCAGGGGTAGTTTCCCCTCAAAATGCACCCCTCAAGATCTTTAATGATCCACTCCCAAACCACTCTAACAATAATAGACTAGATCCTAACAGAACAAACAAGGGTGTCATAACAGAAACAATGATCATGAAGCTTCAACTTCATTAAATCCACCAATCGCACCCCAATTAGGAACTCGACCTCAAACTAAGATAGTTGGTTTAGTGGAGTTAGACACTCGAACTACCCATAGAAACCATAACAAGAACATGAGATTATTCATCCCAACCTACTCCAAGTTATCCATTGGAGCCAGACAATAGTCAACAAACGTTGGTAAAACCCATAGGCACCTATGATTTAATTAATGATTTAACTAAAACCTTCTCTCACATCTCCTTTTTGGATTTGTTAAAAAACTCTCCCACCCATGGGCTGCTCTCTTAGAAGCATTAGGCCTTGGTCATTTAATCAACATCACTCCTCCCCGAAAATGCAAGTAAACCATGTGGACTTTGACATTTATCCTCAGGGGCAGCCAGATAGGGATACAAAATTTATATTCGATATAAGCAAAATGCAACAGACACTGAAATTACACGAAGAGGCGACCCAACTTTATATTTACAAGTTTAGGTCTACAATAATTATGTTAAACGTGTAATGGTTAACGATGGGGCATCAATTAATATAGTCCCTTTTGCTTTTCTTCAAAAGTTAGGATATGGAGAGACAAATTGTTCCACGACGTGAAATACGCTAAGAGGTTATGATAGCCTCAAAGCCACTTCGATTGGAACCATAGTTTTACCAGTCGCTTTAGGACCCAACACGGTCCTCACTGAGTTTTATATTATAGATCAGGAAACCAATTATAATATGATCCTTGGTTGACCATGGATACACCACATGAAGGCAATCCCTTCCATGCTATTCCAAGAAATAAGATTTCTACACTTAGGAAAATATTCAGTGCACAAGGTGACCCAAAACCCTTCGATATACACCTAGATGATTTGAAGAAAAGACCGGTGTTCACTCCGAGTTTGAACTTCCAAGAAATCAACTTGTCAAACCAACTAATTCATAACCAAAAGAAAAGTTGATACCCACCACGAGTTGGAAATTTCAAATCCAATGAGGACATTCCAAAGACTCAAAAAGTGAGACCAATGTTATAAAAGCAATATCACTAGGGACCACCGCAAAATTATCGAGTTCTTTGGAGAAAGACTTACCTATTCTCCTACCATTTGATTCCATGGGTATGGGACACACCATGGAATTGCTTCTCTTCCATGAGATAATTTTTTATGGTAGAGAGTAACCAAAGCAAAAGAAATAGTATACAACAAATATCCCAACATCCATTTTTCCAAGCAGTATTGGACTCTCCACTTTGATGGAGCTAGATGTCATTTTGGAGTGGGGCGGGAGTGATCTTTACTTCACCCGAGGGAAAGATCCTACCTTTCGCCTTTAAATTAAACTTTGAATGTACAAACAATGGGGATGAGTACGAATCTCCTCCTTGGCCTCATTCTAGCTAAAATAATGGGTGTCGATGACATTAGAGTGCTAGGAGACTCATGAACTAGTTGTAAACCAAGTCTTCGAGGTATATGAAACTAGGGCTTGAACATTTACAACTAACAAAACAACGGTGTTTAGATCTAAGCAAGGGATTCAACTTCATATCAATTGAAGCAATCCCATGAGAGAAGAACCTTCTCGCAGACTCAATAACAACCTCAACTTCCCGTTTCACCCCGAATAGTGAGTTGGAGGATACAAATTTCACGGTATCACTTCGTCTGAACCATTAGTGCGTAAAATACCAACAAACTCGCTCCTGACTCATGGAGAATTTGAGGATGATTTTTCTATCATGGATCACTTTGATGATGATAGAATCACTCTTGAATATCTAAACGCCTATGCGGAGCTACACCTTGCTCACCGTATAGTTGATCTTTCCCTAATACCTCATTCCTCTTCCTACTTTGGAAATCCCATGGTAGAGTCTCCTCCATAGAAGGATCTCAATATCTACGAGATAGAAAATGGAGAAAGCTTGGAACTACCTCCAGCCCCACTTGAATTTGAAGAAGGTAACACTTCTTTGATAGAAGAAACCATTGACATAAACATTGGAATGGAGGAAGAACCAAGAATTTTAAAGTTAGGATCCTCGTTAACTCTGGAGGAGATAGAAATACACACCCAAATCCTTAAAGAACATCAAAAGGCTTTTGCATTTAATTATAAAGAAATGATGGGCATTGCACCACAAGTCACGGTACATAATCTTGTCACTAAACCAGATGCAAAGCCAATTAAACAGAAGTCAAGACCAATGAAGCCAAAAGTGGCTCTCATGGTAAAAGAGGAAGTAATAAAACTTCTCCAATAGGATTCATCAAACCCATTGACTATTCACAATGGGTATCTAATATCATCCATGTCCTCAAAAAGAATGGGAAGATACACATTTGCATAGATTTTGGGATATTAACAAAGCTTGTCCCAAGGATGACTTCCCATTACCATCCATTAACGTCATCGTTGATGCAACAACTAGATTTTAACTGTTGTCCCTCATGGATGGGTTCTCAGGGTATAATTAGATTAAAATATCTAAACAAGATCAAGCCAAAAATACATTCATAACTCCCTGGGGAACATATTGCTACACTATCATGCCATTTGGTCTTAAGAACGCCGATGCTACATATCAGTGGGCAATGACATATATATTCCATGATATTATCCATAAAATTATGGAATCCTATGTGGATGACTTGTTGGCCAAAGCCAAGAAATGTTGTGATCATCCAGAAGTGCTCCGTATCATCCTCTCATGATTAATTGAATATGGCATCACATTAAATCCAGAGAAGTGCGTGTTTGGTGTGATAGGAGGCAAACTTCTGGGCTACATTATATCTTCATGAGGGATTGATGTTGATCTAGCCAAAATACGGGCTGTTCTTGAAATGATCCCACCATTAGACGAGTCTGGAATCAGATCATTTCTTGGGAAACTTGGTGCAATCCACAGGTTCATCCCAGATCTAAGTTTTGCCATTCATCCAATCAACAATCTATTAAAGAAAGATTATAGCATTGATTGGACTAAAGAATGCAACGAGGCCTTTGAAGTAGTTAAATGCTTCTTGTTGTCTCCACCCATGCTAATGCCTCCCAAACTAGACCATCCTTTGATCCTATACTCATGAGCCACTCATGTCTCGCTGGCCTGCATGCTTGGCTCAAGAAGACAATGATAAACGGGAACGTGCGGTCTATTTCATTAGCCAAACATTTCTCGATTATGAAACACGTTACACACAGGTAGAGAGAGAATGCCTTGCCATAGTCTTTGCAACAAAACGTTTAAGACATTATATGTTAAACTAGGAAACGAGGATCATTGTAAAGACATATAATTTATGAACGTTTCTCACACAAGGATCTTTATCTAAAAAGGTTGGACATTTCATAACCTTAATGGGTGAATTTGAGTTGACGTTCGTAAACCAAAAATCCATTAAGGGACAAATCATTGTAGATTGGCTGGCTGAAAATCCACTAGATGGAGGTGATCTGGTAAATCTGGACTTTCCTGATGAGTGTATATACTTCATCGAAACCAGGCCTCCCATCTCCACATGTCCTTGGTATACTGATATCATCAATTTCATCATAGACCATACATACCCGAGAAGGTTCCATGTCACAACAAAGAAGGCGGTTACACATTATTACCGCTAAATATGTTGTCTTAGAATAGGTACTCTATCGTAAAGCCTTTGACGGCATGCTTCTAAGATGTGTCGATACGGAAGAATCCAAGAAGATTCTTCATGAATCCCATAGTGGGATATGTGGAGGCCACTTTGGTGGTCACGCCACCACTCATAAAATACATCGGATGGGATATTTTTGGCCCACTCTCGAGCATGACACAGTGGAATTTGTGCGTAAGTGCCATAAATGCCAAGAATTCTCTCATGAGATTCACATGCCAGCACAATCCCTACAACCAATAGCGACCCCGTGGCCCTTCTCCATGTGGGGGCTGGACTTGATAGGGAAATTCTCTCCCTCATCAACTAATGGTCATAATTTTATAATTATAGCCACATAATATTTTACCAAATGGGTGGAGGTCATGCCTCTCACCACCGTACCAGGTTCGGTAATTGCCAAATTCATTCTGAACCAAATTATCTGCAGGTATGGTGTCCCACAAGTCATTATCTCAGATAATGGCACGTCCTTTAAAAATGATGAAGTCTCATGAGTTATGTAGCAAATTCAAGATAAACCATCATACGGCCTCTCTTTACTACCCTCAAGCCAATGGACAGGCCGAAGCGACAAACAAAACGTTAAAAGATATTCTCCTCAAAACATGGTCAAGGAAAACAAGTGAGATTGGCATTTAAAACTATATCCGACCTTGTGGGCCCATCGAACCTCAATAAGAACACCAACAGGAGCAACTCCTTTCTCACTGGTATTTGGAGTAGAAGCGATTCTCCCGCTTGAGGTTGAAATACCTAGTCTCCGTATCTCATTACAAGGGATTTTGGATGAAGAAGCTTACAGGGAGGCACGCCTCTCTCAACTAGAAAGCCTTGACGAGGCCAGGTTAAATGCCGAACAAGCGACATAGAGCCTATGCTGACCGGATGTGCCGGCAGTACAACAAAAAAGTCTATGAGCAAGAAATATATGAAGGAGATCTAGTTCTAAGACTAGACAACCGATTGATAAGAAAACCGGTGAAGGAAGGAAGTTCCGGCCCAAATGGTTGGGCCCATATTGAGTCATGAAGGACTACGGAAATGATGCATATATTTTGTGTACGCTAGAAGGTGAGGAATTCGGTGAAACTGTCAATTCCTTGCATCTTAAGCGGTTTTACGCATAAAACATCAAGGTCATTACTTATACATTATAGCTACCTACATTGCATTAGTCTTTTAGTTGCTTCATTATGTCCATTTCGTAAAAGTGGTAGTCCAGGAGCTTACTCTTAAAACAATCTATTACAAATTTCTAAAAATATTGGCAAAAGGATTCATATCACATCTCTTCAAACACCATCAACTATTTTCAAATCTTCTCATCAAGTTTGACATACAAGCATTAATGAAAACCATACCAAGGCCTGCATACTTGGCTTTGCTCTTTCTTTCTACTAGGTAAAGTTGTCCTTACCTACGAGTCTATTCTAGAAGCTTCTTGGTGTCACATCTATCCCTCTTAAATCTCTTTGAAAGAAAGGATATCCCAAAGTCACAGGTTAGAAATGTCAAGACCAAATGGAATCAAAAGTGCTAAGCAAACAAAACATTTTATTTTACACACTTCTTTGCCCCATCAACCTTCGGTGATAAGCCCACATCTCTTATTGGTGGTGTGAGGTTGGGAAAGGAAAGAAGTGCCCTTACTCGCCTATATCTTGCCTTTGGTGACAAACCCATGCTTCTTACTAGTGGCATGAGGCAGGGTGTGGGGGGTCCAGTCACACAAATTAACAAATCTTGGTATGCTAAAAACACAAATTCACCTCTATTAAGAGAAAGCAAATATCCAAATATCCAAATTCCAAAGAGATCAAATCCTCAAAACCAGATTTTGTCAACCAGGTTGCCATTTATGAATCTAAGTCTAGATAAACTAAAAGTAAGTGGCCTTCTAAGCATGGTAGTATTTCTGAGTAGGGTGGGTGTGTAGGTCTAAATTTGGTTCTTGTTACTGGTTTGTCTATCTCTCATTATTCCATTCAATCAAACTCATACAACTTGTGCCCTTCCTAACTCTTGGTGTTGAGCCCTCGCATCTTACTAGTTGCGTGGATTTGGGATTAGGGCAAGTTCATCTCTTGATCACTATGCATTCATCACGTTTTGCCAACATAAGAAGAAATTACAAACATTTCCCAAAGAGTTCAAAAGTTCAGTACTACCATATGTTAGTATCATCTCATATCAGCATTACAAAAGCATACAAAGCAAAACATTATGTTTACTATCATTTGTTATCCATTGCATACATTCTGAAAAACATGAAAACAATATTCTAAAAACATATAAGTACGCATGTAGAAACGAGTCACAAAATTCTAGATGCCAAGAGTCTAGATCCAAAAAGAGATACACATACACATAAATATATATATATAAATTAGGTTTCATATACAATGCCATCATGCACTAGGCATGGTCAAAATGCTCAATGAGCCCGAAAGTACAAAAACACTCATATAGACATTTGATAAAATGCTACAAAAATAGTCTCTCAATCCCTATGGGATCCCTCAGAGGGTGTACGACCATCCCTAGGACTCCAGCTATGCCGGCGCTCCGAGTGCATTGAGGGCTTGCGGTCGCGACCAGTAGTTGCCGTTTCACTACGAGAATGGCTCCTCCTCATCAGGCACTCGGCTGTCCTATATCTAGCTACCTCCATGTGGAGAGAAGTCATGATATTTTCCACATACCAGACAGAGGCAAAAACATCAGTGTGCCTACTAGCTGCTGAGGGCTCCCCACATCCACGGAAAGCTCAACACGAGTCTTCTCAGGGGAGAAGCAAGGTATCAATACACACTTAGTGAATCAAGTCTCGCCACTCATCAGCAGTCCTGTGCAAACAAAGGAAAAAAAATAAGTTAGAAAACGATCAACGATAAAACCAAGAGTAAGCAAAACAAAAAGAAATAACAAACTAGGACAACTCTAACTAAAACAAATGTCAAAGAGAAGAGTGACAACTCACTCGGATCTCCAGGCCTCCAAGAAGGATCTCTAGGATCCACGCCCGCCACCACTGACACTACCACCGACCGGTGCCTCGCCCACGTCAGGGCAACATGTGACATGAAGGCCTACAACAGACTCACCATCTCCACCTAGGTCCCGAGAGAGTAAATCCTCTAAAACCAAAGTCACTCTCTCTGCGCTCCGCTCTACCCTCTCGGCCTGTAGGATCTCTTGGGTGTCATGCCACTCAGGATTACTATCATCCCCCCCACCATTCATCTTACTAATCTCCATGTCCTGTGTCTCCTCCTCGGTCTCTCCCCGGTGAATTCCTCGGACTCGAAGTCCACGTCAATGGGCTCATCACTGCTATGTGCGGGACTGGCAACAATCTGAAGTAAGGGTGCCTGAGGATCACCGACTCTCCCTCATACATGCACCACCCTCCTAGCCGCAATAGGAGTACCAGGCATAACAATAGTCCAACCTCGGCCTTTAGGACCTCCCCGAGCCTCGCAGATAGATCTATACAATGGCATCGCCGGAGGGAGCATGTCGCTATAGGGGAGGCCAAACTACTGTGGAACTCTGTTAAAGGGGTGTATCTCAAACTTCCCCTGCCCGTCTATCAACAGGCCGGTGGTGTGACAGGTAATCAAAGTGATGGTCTCCTCTCCCCATACCCCTACCATGGCCTGATAGGAGTGGCCTCCATGTCTGCAGTAGTCATGGAAGCCACTGGCTGGTGGGGTGCTCTAAGAACTATCATCCCCATCCACCTCGCTACCCTGACGGCCCCGGGATCCTCCACCTCTACACCTCTCCCATATGGGATAATGTGCTCGTACACCCAACTCATGACAAAAGTCGAGTGGCTCAGTGACTGCCCCTATAAACGAACTACCCTGTATAAGTCATGGTAGGTATTCCCGAGGATATCTTCTCCCCAAGCGTAGACATGTCCATGGCCCTCAATCTGTGTAATAATAGGGGCCCAACAATATAAGAGGGTGTCCCCTCCCTTGTCCCCAATCAGTCCGGATGTAAGGATGCCCATGATGGCCTTGCGGAGAAAGGGAATATCTGAATCAATGATAGAGTGGATCCTCACGCCCTTCTTCGACCCTATTGATACAACCACATCTCCCATGTAGGTGGCCCACTAAACCACCTATGATCTAGATACTACTTGTCTTAAGAGACAACCACCGCCTAAGGATCAGAACCCCCAGTATACGGTAAACATCCTCCAGGGTGATGGACCACTCACCCCTAACTCTTGCAATCGGAAGGTGTTTCAATCCGCATCCCAATATGAGAACAAGTCACACAATATGTGACTGGCAGGTGTAACATGAGGAACTTGTGCAATCCTCCATATACCAGCCCTCTGGAGAGTATCTCGCTCTACCTGGGAGAGTGCCTCCAACACTGCCAAGAGCCAATCACACTCCCTCTCCTGGATCCATCTAATGTACTCCTCCTTCTTCTGCATACACCCAAAAACACAAAAAGGAGTAAGTTAGTCTTTGAGATCCAGATTGAAAAAACTAAGTAAAACACATAAAAATTCTATACATGTAAAAACAAGTTAAACTTTGTATTGTTTTGTCCTCTGTCATGGACTCCGCCCATGTGTAGAGTAGTAGTTCCGTAACCACCGCCTTCTAAGGTGACGGTCCCATGTCCGCTTCTGCTGCCGCAGGGCATTGGTCTTGTCCCAGAAACCCAAACGGGCGTAAGCCCTAAAAATGCTTAAAAACAAGCAAAAACACTCTTTCAACAAAAAGAAACCTACCCTATGGCCCCCTAAAGACACATTTAAAACTAACATTTTCAAAAATGATCCCCCCGAGTAAAAGATTTCATCATTTCCACATTTTAGGTTTAAAAATGATAAATCAAGAAGAACTAACCTAGAGATTTCACAGTCAATGTTCCGCTCTTAGAGGCATGATCGCTATCTCACCACGAACGTTTTGACTATACTCTCATCGAAAACCATCACCATGGGTCCCAGAGCTAAAAAATCTATCAAATCAATCCACGCAAATGAATAGTAAAATGACTTCATTTTATATAAATAACCCTCTTAATTTGATTTCGAATGTCTTTCACAGGGTTGGAGCACCAATGGAGGTAAGTTCTAAAAACCCTGCGTAGATGGTAAGTCCTCTTTTCATGTCAATTCAGTCTTATTTCTCAAATTATTTTATCTATCTGCACTTGAGTCCCCTTTTCATTTTTTTCAGTAGCGGGATCTTGGATGGCGACTTTCCAACACACGGGCGTGTCAGGTATAGCTCCTAACTCCCCATTTCGGGACCGCCATACTCGATCCACCATTTTACGCCTCTTCATGGCTAAAACAATTTTCCGAGGGGGCAATATGTACGTACTCAAAATTTTAGGGTCTTGCATCGCGAACGATGTTACATGTGCCTCAATGATGATACAGGTCTCCTTGTAAGGTGTTCGGAATCTAGAAAGGCTCACCATTTATACGCTTGTACCCCACATGCCCCGCTCAGCCTCCACGTGCCTTGTTTTCCCCTTTTCCCCCTTTTTTCTTACATTTTGTCTTTAGTGACAGAACCACCACCCTGCCTGGGTGGCGGTCCCGTGACCGCCACCCAAGACAGGGCGGCGGTCCCGTGACCGCCACCCGTGATAGGGCGGCGGTCCTCAGAATTGCCACCCTGCACAGGCGCGGTTTTGCTCACGTTTTCTAGATTCTTCCGACGATTGCGTCAAACATAAATCTTCAAATTTACACACTTTCTTCAACCACTTTAGCTCGCATTAATGTTTTATGCTCCTAAGAATAGTTTTTTTCTTTGTTTATAGTAAAGAGTTCTAATGGGAGTTACCCTCTTGTAAATGCATTGGTTATAAATAGCCAACTTGTTTTCAAGAAAATGGCCCCCCATCCTCTCAATTCTCTTGTTTAGTTTTTCAATGCCTTGCTTAGAATTCTGTTAGTTTTAGGTTTTGCTTCCATTGTTGGCATTTTGGAGGTCATATCATCTTCTTGTTTCATCATTACTACATACTGATCGGTTTAATATAGAATAGCTTCATTTCTAAACTAGAATCCATTAAAGTTGTAGGTTTTGTTTTGTCACGAGGATAGTTTCTGAAACTCTTGGTACACTTGTGTTGTATTCCCATGAATAAATTCCATTAGGAATTGCATAGTCAAGCTCTGTTCACTTGTGCTATCCCTCTCCTACTTGCATTGTATTCGATTCGCTATATCCAAAGTTGCCATTGTTCAAATACCATCTTCTTTTCCGATATGATCATATACTTACTTTTTGGATTCACGAGGATACAAAGGAACTAGGAGATCACACTGAGGGGACGAAGTCACACACAATTGGATTTACCACTGTTCAGTAAATGCTAGGTTTGAGCTATCAAAGTTCTAGTTATGACATATCAAATAGAGTAGCAAATTATTTCGTTTCAGTCAAAGTCTGCTTTTGATATTGCCAGGGAAGTTATGGGGATTGATAGTTTCTGAGAAACTGTGATTCATTCCTCACTTCTGAGGTAGGATCAAGAGCCTTTTAATTTGATATAATTAGTTGCTTAGATATTTAGGATAAAATCACAATTGCATAGGCAAATGGCCATACCAGGCTACTTTGGTTGTTTTATTCTGTTATTAGATTAGTTGTCCATTGTTATAAATATACTAGAGTAGCTGCTCTTTAACTTCATTGTAATACGTCATTGAAAAATACAAAAATAGAAGAATACTTGCATAGTGAAAATACTTCTTTTGTAATCAGTTTATTAAATGTTAGTTAAAAGTTGAATCATTTTGTATGACAATCACAGGACCTAGAGAGCCTAAAGAGTATATATTTGAACCCATAGTACCTCAACCAAATCTACCCACGAATTTAGCTGATATAGATAAGGACCTTAGGATATAGGTCTTTCGAGCAACAACAAACTTACAAGTAATTAGTGAGCAACTAAGAGGACTGAATATCGAAGACGACAAAGCTTACACATTCTGGTCAAACCATCCAAACTATAGATTGCCTTGATAAAACACCTGAATGACCGTGCAAGGGTTCGAATGAGAGCAAACATTTGGTTGTGATCCTTTGGTTCCATAGCCTAATGTGGGAGACCTCCTCGTTGACATAGATGCTAGCTTACGTATTCAAGTTGCTAGAACACCTATTAGGTACTCCGAGAAAATCATACAACTTCTAGTTCTAAACGTAGAGGCTGAAAAGGCATACGATTACTAGATAGTTGGGAGAAGGGATTGATTCTTCACATGACCATAACAGTCTAAAACAACCATGAACTCATGGTTGTGATCCCCAAGTCCCACAACCCAACGGGCCAACAAACCAAGTCAAGTATTGACATCGGCTTGCGAACACTGGTATTTAGATCTTCACCACTCTGCCGGATGTTATAGCACAATTCTCCGTATTAAACATAGAAGCCAATCAATCTAATATTTTTTGGGATAGACCGAAAAAACCACCCATAGTTCACTACAAATCTATTAAGCCACCTATCACAATTATGAAAGAGGTCAATCAATATGATTTGTTGATTGACCACCAGGGGTTGATTGGAAGAAAGAAGTTCACTTGGTGTGGAAGACTTAGAAGATGTTTGATGATGATTGATAGAAGAAGATGATGTGGTGAATGAAGAAGATGTGTAGATAGATGTCTCAAGAGTAGAATAAGGTGGTGTGGACCTACCTATATGATGGTATGTCATCTCGTAAACTAGTATGGTTAAGTCCAAAGTTTGTAGATTGCGACACATGGGTCTATTTAGATGTTTAGCTCAAGGACTTTGACTCACATGAATCTTCAAAGGAGGAAGAATTATTGGGGGTGATTGATGAAGAAGGTCCTGGAGGACTGTGATTCAAGAATCGCATTGGATTAATAATAACAAGGGTCTTGCAAAGAAAGAGAGGACCGTGATTCAAGAATTGGAGTAGATGTTTGATTGGAGAGATTTAGAGTTGTGCGTATCTTCAAAGGAAGAAGACGTCGTCGAGGTGACCGATAAAAGGGGTTCGTGAAGAAAGGGAGGACCATGACGTAGGAGTCACATTAGATGACATAGGAGTCGATTGGATGAATCCAAATAGTAGTTTGGATCTAAATCCTCGAATATTCGGAGGAAATATTTGGATTGGAATCCTCGGAAGAAGAGGAAATGTTTAGATTAGAATCAAAAGAAGAGTGGGGGAACTCGAATAATAATTTGGATCGAAGCATCCAAACCATACCACCGATTATGAGCTGAAGGTGGGGAACAGGGGTACCCGATGGGCTCTCTAGCACAAAGAACCAAATGAGGTTTGGTCGTAATGGGAATCTTTTGATTTGAATTGCAAAACCTAGGTTCTCGTATTTTTGTAAGTATGGGGAACCGTGCGATAGTCGATCATTTTGGTGTTGTTTTAAGAAAAAATGTCTAGATCTAGATAGTGTGATGGAACTCCTTCAAAGGGAAGGAAGTGACATGTCGATTTTGGTTAGACTTTTTGTAAGTATTGATATGCATGCATGATTTTTCGAAGAAGGTCTAAGGAAAATAGACATCGTGATGATGTAATATTGATGAGATAAAAGGGATTGTCCTATAAAATAAGTTTTATGAATGAATAATCATAAGGAACAATCATGTAAGTGTGAAACACAGAGCCAATCAACAAGGAAATACACCATATGAAAATCATGAGCAAAGTTTGATGCAAAGGTGATCAACACAATGTAAATATTTACGTCAAGCTTGAAATGAACAAGGCATGAATATTAACAAAGGGTAGATGTGACTCCCAATCAAAGGATACCACGACAAGTTCAACAACCAACAAGACCTAAATGTTAAAGGGTGGGGTTTACAAATGTAAGCCAGGTAACCACACCAATTGAACACGTCTATCAAGATTCACGGAGAAGTGAGATATTAGTGTCAAAGTGGTATCAAAATGACGTAAACAAAGTAAGAGACACCTTTCAAGATTTAGGACAATGTTTGAAATCAAACTAAGTAAAAGTATACTAAGGATGTGCTAAAACCTTGGCAGCAATAATGCCACAATGCGGAAACTTAGATCATGTTTACGAAAACATGACATAAGTATCTTAATTATGTTGAAGGGAGATAAAATGATGAATCAATCCTAACTATGATGACGATCCTGATGTGGGTATCAAGATCACAAAGGCCACCAATGATATAAATATGCCTCCGCACACTTTAGATGTTTAACTTACCTAGCTGCAAACATGGATGAGCGTAAACGGACAAAAAATTGGTAGAAGCAATCGATTGGTAACACAAAGGTAGTCACCCTTCCTTTGATCAACAAAGTGTCAAAAGAAGGTGAAGGAGGTAGATAAAAATGGGACTGAAAATGCTTGACTTTACTTTGGCAGAGTTTCACCTTAACTTAAGGTAAGTGAAGAACTAGGCCGAGTAGTAACGCGTCACACATTTCGTGATGAAAATGATGGCTCACAACTCAACACGCTTTTAAAATGGTCAAAGTGAGCTCCTGGCCAAAGTATATTTTCCTATTTTTCTTTATTAAAAGGTAACTTTACGTACCCAAAATTGTAGGGTATTGCACCGCCGGAAAGATGTTACACATACCCCAATGATGATACAGGTCTCCTCGCAAGGTGTTCGGAATCCAGAAAAGCTCGCCAAGTATACATTTGTATCCCGCATGCCTCGCCCGGCCTCCGCATGCTTTGTTTTTCCCTCTGCCCCCTTTTTCCCTACATTTTGGTCTTCAGTGATGAGACCGCCGCCCTGCCTGGGCGGTGGTCCCATGTCCGCCGCCCAAGACAGGGCGGTGGTCCTATTCGCATTTTCTAGAAAGTTCCAACGATCGCGTCAAATGTAAATCTTCAATTTCTACCCACATTCTTTAGCTACTTTGCTTTGCATTTATGTTTTGGCCACCCTGTGAATAGTGTTTTCCCTTTGTTTATAGTAAAAGAGTTCAATTGGGAGTTACCCTCTGGTAAATGCATTTGCTATAAATAGCCAGCTTGTTTTCAAACAAATGGCCCCTCTCCTTCTCTGTTTAATCATTCAATATTTGAATTTCTTGCTTAGAATTCTATTAGTTTCATGTTTTTGCCCCCATTGTTAGTTTTTCCTTTGTTGTCTAGAGGTCATTTGATCTTCTTGCTTCAATCTTGCTCCATTGCTGTTGCCCATGCAAGTCAGTTTAGAGTAAAGTAGTTTCATTTGTAGATTAGAATCCATTAGAGTTGCAAGTTCTGTTTGTCACAAAGGATAGTTTCAAGAACTCTCAATGATATTTGTGTTGTATTCCCGCAATAAATCCCGCTAGGAATTGCATAGTCAAGCTCTGTTCACTTGCATTATCCCTCTCCTACTCACATTGTATTCGGTCTATATCCAAAGCTGCCATTGTTTGAATACCTTCTTTTGTTGATGCTATCATATACACGCTTTTCTGGATTCACGAGAACATGAAGGAACAAGGAGATCACACTGAGGGGACAAAGTCACACACAACTGGATTTACCACTGTTCTGTAAATGCTAGGTTTGAGCTATCAAAGTTCTAGTTACAATGTATCAAATAGAGTAGTGAATTATTTTATTTCAGTCAAAAGCTCACTCTCGATATCGCTAGGGAAGCTATGGGGATTGATAGTTTTTGAGAAAATGTGATTCATTCCTCACTTCTGAGGTAGGATCGAGAGTCTTTCAATTTGAAATAATTAGTTGCTTAGATATTTAGGATAAAATCACAACTGCACAGGCAAATAGCCATACCAGCTACTTTGTTTGTTTCAATTCTGTTACTAGATTAGTTGTTCATTTTCTCGAATATATTAGAATAAGATGCTCCTTAATTTCATTAAAATACATCATCGAAAATACAAAAATAGAAGAATACATGCATAGTATAAACACATTTTTCATAATTAGTTTATTAATTTTAGTTAAAAGTTGAATAGTTTTGCATGACAATCACAGGACCTAGAGAGCCTAGAGAATCTATATTTGAACCAATAGTGCCTCAACCAAATCTACCCACAACATTAGCTGATATAGATCAAGACCTTAGGATACAAGTCTTTCAAGCAATGGAAAACCTACAAGCAATTAGTGAACAACTGAGAGGGTTAAATATGGGAGATGACAAGGCATACACATTTTGGTCAAATCATCCTAACTATAGACTCGCCTTGATAAAATATCGAAAGACCATACAAGGATTCGAAAGATAACAAACATTTGATTGCGATCCTTTAGTTCCACAACCTAAATTAGGAGACCTCCTCGTTGACATAGATACTAGCTTACACATTCAAGTTGCTTAACACCCGTAAGGTATTCGAGAAAATTATACAACTTCTAGTTCTAAATATAGAGGCTGAAAAGGCATATGATTACTGGATAGTTGGAAGAAGGGATTGATTCTTCACATGACCATAACAGGTCCACAACAACCACAAACTCATGGTTGTGATCCCCAAGTCCCACAACCCAATGGGCCTACAAATCAGTTAAGTATTGATACCGGTTTACGAACGCTGGTATTTAGATCCTCACCACTCCCACTAGATATCATAACGCAGTTCTCTGTATTAAATATAGAAGCCAATCAATCTAATATTTTCTGGACTAGACCGAAAACTACCCATAAAAATCCACTAAGCCTCCTATCACCATTTTCATGACCTTGTCTGGAGATATATACGAAGCTCCCACAGGTCACTTCCCACGTATCCAAAAACCAATAAACAGGATCTCGACAGAGCTCGTCATTGATTGGAGCCTCCGAATGGCTAATATATCTGAACAAACCATTAGACCAATTCAGGTTAGGAGGACCTTCTTTGCCTTAGATTCGCAGATTCCATTATTGCGTATTGAGGATATAAGATTACCCGATTAGTTTATTTGTATCCATTTATATTCCACATTCATCGGCCATCTTGGCATGACCTCGGAGGTCGTGCACGGGAAGGTCACTTGCTGATTATCATCCTCGTGTGTCACTTTTCCATCGTACAAAATTGGTGAACCCGACGTGAATCAAAGAACTATTTCATCTTATCTACCTCATTAACCTTCACATCAACTTCACCAACAAAAATAGTGAACCCGACGTGAATCAAACAGATATTCCCATTTTTATTTCATTTCTTTCTTCCACCTTCACTCTTTCCCATTATTCTCGGGTATTCATATACCCCCCGAATATCTCGGGATACGACGCATATGGCACCTCTCTCGTGTCTCAAACGAACTATAGTTAAACAAATAGATAGCCATCACCCTCACTTTCTACATGGGCTAATAACTATTCAAGTAATTACTTGTCATCTCAAACTCCCCCTCACAGAACTAGTTGTAGTTCTTCGTTCCGAATAGAGGAGTTAGATCAACTTTCACAAACACAACAAACAGAGCCATCAGGCTCTAACAATATGACGCGTTCTTGGAGAATCCATTTCATCTCCTCGGGTCTTGCTCGCACTACGATTAGTAGATAGTTAGATCCACTCCCATTTTTGGATGAGGAATACTTAGCACGTTATGCTAAAAGCGAACAATGTTTCCAAAACATGTATCCACCTATAGGGAGTTTACAAATACAATCTAATACCCTATTCCAAGAAAACACCCCCATTCCTCCACCTATGGGAAATGCCCTCGGTGAAGCTTGGTAGGGTAATGATCAATTCATAGTAGGGTATCACACCCCTTTACAACCTCAAGGTATACAAAAAACACCATTAAGGAAAATCACTGTGTCTTCACCAATAGAGGTCATTTCAGCCTTAGTTGAAAAGGTTAGAGGGCTGGAACTTGCTCAAGTAAACCAAAATTCATATTTTGGGAAAGCAGGAATCCCCAACCCTCCACATCACCCCAATCAAGTTGACCTCCTTATATGAACATGCACGTTAGGCGTGCCTCCTCAAAATCCTTATGGTTACCCACAGTAAATGCCAACTAGGACCGCATTTTCAAACACCTCTCCAGCTTGAAAACATGACACCTCCCGGCTTGGCACCAAACAACCCATACCAAAACAATGCTCCTCCTTACTTAAACATTTATTCAAAGTCACCATAAGGAGACATGTTCTCTTCTCCTAGGATGTTCGTTCAAACACAAGGATTCCCTTATGTCCCTACAAACACATATGCTATGCCATATATACAACCCATTCCACCTCCACCCCATCGTAAAGAAGCACCATCAATGGTCGAGGCCTATGCGGTAGGGACTTATTCGAATATTTAAAAGAGCCCCTAGGCTTCACCATACAAAGTGTTATGCTTCCAAGACCTCTTCCCGATTTACCCAAATATAAGGGGGAAGGTGATCCAAATGCACACATTAAGGCCTATGCCACAAAAGCCATACAGAATTACTCCCTTGGGACGGGGTTGTTACCAAGATATCCCCTAAAACCTTAGAGGGTATTACCCTTGATTGGTATTACAGAATACCTGAAGCCTCGATACACTCATTTAAACAACTCGTGTCAGAGTTCATCAAAGATTTTGACATGAACAAATTGTTAAGAACATGAATCAGGGAATTCTTGCATATTAAACAAGAACATAATGAATCCATTGCTCATTTTATTCAAAGATGGCGTACGGTTCTCTACTCATCAAGCAAGTGCTCCAAACATGGATCAAATGGATCTATGTGATTTGTTCCTTCATTCTCTCAATAGATAGATAAAGGAGGAATTCCAAAAGTTCCCACTAAGAACTTACAATGAGGTACTCGAGAGTGTCCGAATCAACCAAGCAAGATGATAGATAATGGTCATAAGACATATGGGACAAATGGGAAATTAACCACTCCCAATCAAAACATCGCGGCCTATACTAAGTTAATCAGAGTTACAAAAATGGGGTAATCGACCAAGTTAAAAGGACAAATGTCGTAAACATTTTGCCACCATTAATAATCGCTGAAATAACAATTTTACTCCAACAATCAACGCGGTGGATTTTAATCGTCCACCACGACAATGACAACAACAACAACAACAACAACAATGAAAAATCCAAACACAAGGTCCAAATCGAAACCCAACCGGATATCAGAGTCAAAACCAAAGGCAACACCTCAAAATTTTAACTCTAGCAACTAGCAACCTTATCGAATTTTGGGCCACAACAAGTTTTTAATCAACAACCTCAAAATTATAATCCCAATTTGTATTGTGGCTTCCACAAGATTCAAGGCCATGATACTAGGACTTGTCATGACTACAACAAAATTCATGCAACACTTTCCGAAGATCAAAAACAACTCTTTATAGATATGTTTTTAGCAAATTCTGTTGTACCCATGCCAAACACTTATACAGGGGCAAAGATCCCTCAAAATGCACCCCTCAAGATCTTTAATGATCCACTCCCAAACCATTCTAACAATAACAAGCTAGATCCTAACAACAAACAAGGGTGTTGTAACAGAAGCAATAGTCATGAAGCTTCAACTTCATTAAATCCACCAATGCGCACCCAAACTAGGAACTTGACCCCAAACTAAGATAGTTGGTTTGGTAGAGTTAGACATCGAGCTACCCATAGAAACCATAACAAGAACACAATATTATTCTTCTTAACCTACTCCAAATTATCCATTAGAACTAGACAACAGTCAACAAACGTTGGTAAAACCCATAGGCGCCTATGATTTAATTAACAACTTAACTAAAACCTTCTCTCACATTTCCTTTTTAGATTTGTTAAAAAAATCTCCCACCCATAGGGCTGCCCTCGTAGAAGCATTAGGCCTTGGTCATTTAATCAACATCACTCCTTTGAAATGCAAGTAAACCATGTATACTTTGACATTTATCCTCCCGGGCAGCCGATAGGGATACTAAATTTATATTTGATATAAGCAAAATGCCAACATACGTCAAGATTGCACGAAGAGGTGACCCAAACTTACATTTAAAAGTATGGGTTTACAATAATTATGTTAAACGTGCAATTATTGACGATGGGGCAGCAAATTAACATAGTCCCCTTCACTTTTCTTCAAAAGTTAGGATATGGAGAGACAAACTGCTCCACAACACAAAATACGTTAAAAGGATATGATAGCCTCAAAGCCACTTGAATTAGAACCATAGTTTTACTAAATACTTTAGGACCCAAGACGGTCCTCACCGAATTTTATATTCTAGATCGAAACCAACTATATATATGACCCTTGGTCGGCCATGGATACACCGCATGAAGGCAATCCCTTCCATGTTATTCGAAGAAATAAGATTTCTACACTTAGGGAAAATATTTGTGGCACAAGGTGACCCAAAACCCTTTGATATACACCTAGCTGATTTAAAGAAAAGACCAGCATTCACTCCGAGTTGAACTTACAAAAATCAACTTATCAAACCAATTAATTCAAAACCAAAAGAGAAGTTGATACCCACTATAGAGTTGGAAATTACAAATCTAGTTGAGGACATTCCAACACTCAAAAATGAGACCAACGTCATGGAAACAAAGGTCACTAAGGACTACTGCAAAAATTATCGAGTTGTTAGAGAAAGACTTACCAATTCTCCTACCATTTGATTCTATGGGTATGGGACACACCCTGGGAATTGCTTCTCTTCCATCAGATGAAGTTTTTATGGTAGAAGTAACCGAAGCAAAAAAAGAAATAGATACGACGAATATCCCAACATCCATTTTTCCAAGCAAGTATTGGACTCTCCACTTCGATGGAGCTAGATGTCACTTTGGAGTCTGGGGCGGGAGTGATCTTTACTTCACTTGAGGGAAAGATCCTACCTTTCACCTTTAAATTAAACTTTGAATGTACAAACAATGGGGCTGAGTATGAAGCTCTCCTCCTTGGCCTCATCCTAGCTAAAAGAATGGGCGTTGATAACATTAGAGTACTAGGAGACTCACAACTAGTTGCAAACCAAGTCTCCGAGGTATATGAAACTAGGGCTGAACATTTACAACTATACAAAACAATAGTGTTAGATCTAAGCAATGGATTTAATTTCATATCAATTGAATCAATCCCACAAGAATAGAACCTTCTCGTAGACTCGATAGAAACCTTAGCTTCTGTTTTACTCGAACAAAGAGTTGGTAGAAACAAATTTCACAAGATCACTTTGCATCAATCCTTAGTGCGTAAAATACCAACAAACTCACTCTTGACTCATGGAGAAGCTGAGGATGATTTTTCTATCATGGATCACTTTGATGATGATAGAGTCACTCTCAAATATCTAAACGCCTATGCGGAGCTACACCTTGCTCACCACATAGTGGATCTTTCCCTAATACCACATTCCTCTTCCTATTTTGGAAATCCCATGGTAGAGTCTCCTCCACGAAGGATCTTGATATCTATGAGATAGAAAACGGAGAAAGCTTAGAACTACCTCAAGCCTCACCTGAATTTGAAGAAGGTAATGCTTCTTTAATACAAGAAACCATTGACATAAACATTGGAACATAGGAAGAACCAAATTTTTTGAAGTTGGGATCCTTGTTAACTCCAGAGGAGATAGAAATACACACCAAAATCCTCAAAGAACATCAAAAGGCTTTCGCATTTAATTATAAAGAGATGACGGACATTGCACCACACATCGCAAAGACATAACCTTGTCACTAAACCAGATGCAAAACCAATTAAATAGAAGTCAAGACCAATGAAGCCAAAAGTGGCTCTCATGGTAAAAGAGGAAGTAATACAAATTCTCTAAGTGGGATTCATCAAACCTTTTGACTATTCACAATGGGTATCTAATATCGTCCCGTTCTAAAAAAGAATGGGAAGATACGTATTTGCATAGATTTTTGGGATATTAACA
Source organism: Taxus wallichiana var. yunnanensis (assembly GCA_018340775.1). Lineage (NCBI taxonomy): Eukaryota > Viridiplantae > Streptophyta > Pinopsida > Cupressales > Taxaceae > Taxus > Taxus wallichiana. Next base: position 705,826,958 of record CM031235.1, read on the forward strand.
AAGCTTGTCCCAAGGATGACTTCCCATTACCATCCATTGACGTCATCGTTGATGCAACAACTGGATTTGAACTGTTGTCCCTCATGGATGGTTTCTCAAGGTATAATCAGATTAAAATATCTGAATAGGATCAAGCCAAAACTACATTCATAACTCCCTGGGGAACTTATTACTACGTTGTCATGCCATTTGGTCTTAAGAACACCGGTGCTACATATCAACGGGCAATGACATACATATTCCATGATCTTATCCATAAAATTGTGGAATCCTATGTGGATGACTTGTTGGCCAAGGCCAAAAGTGCTTTGTGAAAATCTAGAAGTACTTGGCATCATCCTCTCTCAATTAATTGAATATGGCATCACATTAAACCCAAAGAAGTGCATGTTTGGTGTGACAGGAGGCAAAATTATGGGCTATATTATATCTTCACGAGGGATTGATGTTGATCCAGCCAAAATACGGGCTGTTCTTGAAATGATCCCACCATCGGATGAGTCTAGAATCAGGTCATTTCTTGGGAAGCTCGGTGCAATTTGAAGGTTCATCCCAGATTTAAGTTTTTCCATTCATCCAATCAACAATCTATTAAAGAAAGATTATAGCATTGATTGGACTGAAGAATGTAACAAGGCCTTCAAGTAGTTAAATGCTTCTTGTTGTCTCCACCCACGCTAATGTCTCCCAAACCAGACTACCCTTTGATCATATACTCATGAGCTACTCATGTCTCGCTAGCCTGCATGCTTTGGCTCAAGAAGACAATGATAAATGAGAATGTGCGGTCTATTTCATTAGCTGAACGTTTCTCAATTATGAAACACATTATACACAAAGGCGGAGAGAGAATGCATGACCATAGTATTTGCAACAAAACATTTAAGACATTACATGTTAAACCAAGAAACAAGGGTCATTGTAAAGACAGATCATTTACAAAAATTTCTCATGCTAAAAAGGTGGACATTTCATAACCTTAATGGGTGAATTTGAGTTGACATTCGTAAACCAAAAATCCGTTAAAGGAAAAATCATTACAGATTGGTTAGCTGAAAATCCACTAGATGGAGGTGATCTGGTAAATTTGGACTTTCCTGATGAGTGTGTATACTTCGTCGAAACCAGGCCCCCCATCTCTACATGTCCCTGGTACACTGATATCATCAATTTTATCATAGACCACACATACCCGGAAGGTGCCACATCACAACAAAGAAGGCGGTTACACATTATTACTGCTAAATATGTTGTTTTAGAACAGGTACTCTATCGTAAAGCCTTCGACGGCATGCTTCTAAGGTGCGTCGACATAGAAGAATCCAAGAAGATTCTTCATGAATCCCACAGTGGGGATATGTGGAGGCCACTTCGGTGGTCATGCCACTACTTGCAAAATACATCGGATGGGCTATTTTTGGCCCACTCTCAAACACGATGCGTGGAATTTGTACATAAGTGCCAAAATGTCAAGAATTCTCTCACGAGATTCACATGCCAAAGAAAATCCTTACGAACCAATAATGACCCCATGGCCCTTCTCCACGTGGGAGTGCTGGAATTGATAGGGAAATTCTCTCCCTCATCAATTGATGGCCATAATTTTATAATTATAGCCACGGAATATTTTACCAAATGGGTAGGGGCCATGCCCTCACCACTGTATGCGAGTTTGGTAATTACCAAATTCATTCTAAACCAAATCATCTACAGTATGGTGTCCCACAAGTCATTATCTCTGATAATGACACATCCTTTAAAAATGATGAGGTCTCATGAGTTATGTAGCAAATTCAAAATAAACCATCACATAGCCTCTCTTTACTATCCTCAAGCCAATGGGCAAGTCAAGCAACAACAAAACATTAAAGGCTATTCTCCTCAAAACAATCCAAGGAGAACAAGTGAGATTGGCATTTAAAACTATATCCACCTTGTGGGATCATCGAACCTAAATAAGAACACCAACAGGAGCAACCCCATTCTCATTGGTATTTGGGGTAGAAGCAGTTCTCCCACTTGAGGTTGAAATACCCGGTCTCGCATCTCATTACAAGGGATGTTGGACAAAGAAGCTTACAGGGAGGTGTGCCTCTCTCAACCGGAAAGCCTTGATGAGGCCGATTAAATGCCGAGCAACGACACGAGCCTATGCTTTATTGGATGTGCCGAAATATAACAAAAAGTCTATGAGCGAGAAATATATGAGGGAGATCTAGTTCTAAGACTAGATAGCCGATTGATAAGAAAACCGGTGAAGGAAGGAAGTTCCGGCCCAAGTGGTTGGGCCCATACCGAGTCATGAAAGACTACGGAAATGGTGCATATCTCTTATGCACAATAGAAGGTGAGGAATTCAATGAAACTATCAATTCCTTGCATCTTAAACAATTTTATGCATAAGACACTAGAATCACCACATGTACATTATAGCTACCTACATTGCATTAGTCATCTTACTTTTTCATTTTGTCCACTCATTTCATAAAAATTATAGTCCAAGAACTTACTCTTAAGAAATCTATTACAAATTTATGAAATTATTGTAAAAGCATTCAAATCACATCTCTCTAAACATTATCAAGTATTTTCAAATCTTCTCATCAAGTTTGACAGATAAGTTTTGATGAAAACCATACCAAGGCCTCGCATACTTGGTTTTTCTTTCTTTCTACTAGGTGAAGTTGTCCTTACCTACGGTCCATTCTAGAAGCTTCTTGGTGTCAAATCTATCCCTCTTAAATCTCTTTGAAAGAAAGGATATCCCAAAGTCACAGTTAGAAATGTCAAGACCAAATGGAATCAAAAGTGCTAAGCAAACAAAACATTTTATTTTACACACTTCTTTGCCCCACCAACCTTCGGTGATAAGCCCACATCTCTTACTGGTGGTGTGAGGTTGGGAAAGGAAAGAAGTGCCCTTACTCGCCTATATCCCGTCTTTGGTGACAAACCCGTGCTTCGTACTTTAGTGGCATGGGGCGGGGTATGGGGGTCGATTCACACAAATTAACAAATCTTGGTATGTAAAAAGCACAAATCAAATTATATTAAGAGAAAACAAATATCCAAATTCCAAAGAGATCAAATCCTCAAAACCAGATTTTGTCAACCAGGTTGCCATTTATGAATCTAAGTCTAGATAAACTAGAAAGTAAGTGGCCTTCTAAGCTTGGTGGTAGTTCTGAGTAGGGTAAGTGTGTAGGTCTAAGTTTGGTTTCATATTCGGGTTTGTCTCTGTCTCTCATTGTTCCATTCAGTCAAACTCATACAATTTGTGCCCTTCCCAACTCTTGGTGTAGAGCCCTCGCATCTTACTAGTTGCGTGGAGTTGGGAATGGGGAAAGTTCATCTCTTTATCACTATACATTCATCACATTTTGCCAACATAAGAAGAAATCATAGATATTGCCCAAAGAATTCAAAAGTTCAATACTACAATATGTTTGTATCATCTCATATCAACATTACAAAAACATACAAAGTAAAACATTCATTTATTATCATTTGTCATCCATTGCATACATTCTGAAAAGCATGAAAACAAATACTCTAAAAACATCTAGTAGACATGTGGAAACAAGTCATGAAATTCTAGGCACCAAGAGTCTAGATCCAAATATATATATATATATATATATATATATATATATATATATATATATATATATATATATATATATATCAAGTTTCATATACAATGCCATCATGCACTAGGCATGGTCAAAACGCTCAATAAGCCCTAAAAATGACCAAAAACAGGAAAAATTCACCATTTTAGCTAAAATAAGGACCTACCCTATGGGCGCCCCCCCTATAGACTCATTTAAAACTAGTATTTTCAAAAATACCCCCTAAGACAAAGATTTTATCATTTCTAGATTTTAGGTTTAAAAACAATAAATTGAGAAGAACTAACCTGAGACTTCACGGGTCGATGTTCCGCTCTCAGAGGCATGATCACTATCTCACCACAAATGTTTTGACTATACTCTCGTCGAAAACCATCACCATGGGTCCCAGAGCTCAAAAAATATCAAATCAATCCGCGTAAATGAATAGTAAAATGAGTTCGTTTTATATATATAGCTTTCTAAAATTGATTTTGAATGTCTTTCATAGGGTCGGAGCATTGATGGAGGTAAGTTCTAAACCCCGCGTAGATGGTAAGTCCTCTTTTCATATCAATTTAGTCTTATTTCTCAAATTATTTTATCTAGCTGCACTTGAGTCCCCTTTTTCATTTTTACAGATAGCGGGATTTTGGATGGTGACTTTCCAACACACGAGCATGTCAGTATAACTCCTAACTCCCCATTTCAGGACCACCATACTCGGATCCACCGTTTTATGCCTCTTTATGGCTAAGACGCTTCTTTGAGGGGGCAATATGTATGTACCCAAAATTGTAGGGTACTGCACCGCCGGAAAGATGTTACACATACCCCAATGATGATACAAGTCTCCTTGCAAGGTGTTCGAATCCATAAAATCTCACCAAGTATACGTTTGTATCCCGCATGCCTCACTCAGCCTCCACATGCTTTGTTTTTCCCTCTACCCCCCTTTTCCCTACATTTTGGTCTTCGGTGACAACACCGCCGCCTTGCTTGGGTGGCGATCCTGTGACCACCGCCAGACAGGCGGCGGTCTCAGAATCGCCACCCTACACAGGCGGCGATCCTATTCACATTTTCCAGAAAGTTCTGATGATCACATCAAATGTAAATCTTCAATTTCTACCCACATTCTTTAGCTACTTTGCTTTGCATTTATGTTTTGGCTGCCCTATGAATAGTGTTTTCCTTTGTTTATAGTAAAAGAGTTCAATTGGGAGTTACCCTCTAGTAAATGCATTTGCTATAAATAGCCAGCTTGTTTTCAAACAAATGGCCCCTCTCCTTCTCTGTTTAATCATTCAGTCTTTGAATTTCTTGCTTAGAATTCTATTAGTTTCATGTTTTTGCTCCCATCGTTAGTTTTTCCTTTCATTGCCTAGAGGTCATTTGATCTTCTTGCTTCAATCTTGCTCCATTTCTGCTTCCATGCAAGTTCGGTTTAGAGTAAAGTAGTTTCATTTGTAGATTAGAATCCATTAGAGTTACAGGTTTTGTTTGTCATAAATGATAGTTTTAAGAACTCTCAAACGTATTTGTGTTGTATTCTCCATGCAAGTCAGTTTAGAGTAAAGTAGTTTCATTTGTAGATTAGAATCCATTAGAGTTACAGGTGTTCTGCTCACATAAATGATAGTTTTAAGAACTCTCAGCGTATTTGTGTTGTATTCTCACAATAAATCCTGCTAGGAATTGCATAGTCAAGCTCTGTTCACTTACGCTATCCCTCTCCTACTCGTATTGTATTCTCGTCTATATCTAAAGCTGCCATTGTTCTAATACCTTCTTCTATCGATGCTATCATATACATGCTTTTCTAGATTCATGAGAACACGAAGGAACAAGGAGATCACACTCGAGGTGAAAAAGTCACACACAACTGGATTTACCATTGTCCCGTAAATGCCAGTGTTTGAGCTATCAAAGTTCTAGTTGCAACGTATCAAATAGAGTAGTGAATTATTCTATTTCAGTCAAAAGCTCACTCTTGATATCACCAGGGAAGTCGTGGGGATTGATATTTTCTAAGAAAATGTGATTCATTCCTCACTTCGAGGTAGGATCGAGAGTCTTTCAATTTGAAATAATTAGTTGCTTAGATATTTAGGATAAAATCGAATCGCACAGAAAATAGCCACACCAGGATACTTTGTTTGTTTCAATTCTGTTACTAGATTAGTTGTTCATTTTCTAAATATATTAGAATAATGTGCTCTTTAATTTCGTTAAAATACATAATTGAAAATACAAAAATAGAAGAATACATGCATAGTATAAACACATTTTTCATAATTAGTTTATTAATTTTAGTTAAAAGTTGAATCATTTTGCATGACAATCACAGGACCTAGAGAGCCTAGAGAATATATATTTGAACCAATAGTGCCTCAACCAAATCTACCCACAACATTAGCTGATATAGATCAAGACCTTAGGATACAAGTCTTTCGAGCAACGACAAACCTACAAGAAATTAATGAACAACTGAGAGGGTCAAATATGGAAGACGACAAGGCATACACATTTTGGTCAAATCATCCTGAATATAGACTACCTTGATAAAATATCTGAATGATTATACAAGGATTTGAAAGAGAACAAGTATTTGATTGTGATCCTTTAGTTTCACAACCTGACGTAGGAGACCTCCTCATTGACATAGATACTGGCTTATGCATTCAAGTTGCGTAACACCCGTAAGGTATTCTGAGAAAATTATACAACTTCTAGTTCTAAACATAGAGGCTGAAAAGGTGAATGATTACTGGATAGTTGGAAGAAGGGATTGATTCTTCACATGACCATAACATGTCCATAACAACCACAAACTCATGGTTGTGATCCCCAAGTCCCACAACCCAACGGGCCTACAAATCGGCTTAAGTATTGATATCGGTTTACTAACACCGGTATTTAGATCCTCACAACTCTCGCTATCTATCATAACGCAGCTTCTTCTCATATTAAATATAGAAGCCAATCAATCTAATATTTTCTGGACTAGACCATAAAACCACCCATAAATCCACTAAGCCTTCTATCACCATTTTCATGACTTTGTCTATAGATATATATGAAGCTCCCACATGTCACTTCCCACGTATCCAACAACCAATAAACAGGATCTCGACAGAGCTCGACATTGATTGGAGCCTCCGAACAGCTATTATATCTGAACAAACCATTACACCAATTCAAGTTAGGAGGGCCTTCTTTTCCTTAGATTCATAGATTCCATTATTGTGTATTGAGGATATAAGATTACCCGATTAGTTTGTCTATATCCATTTATATTCCACATTCACCAGCCGTCTCGGCATGACCTCGGGAGGTCGGGTACATGGAAGGTCACTTGCCAATTATCATCCTCGCGTGTCACTTTTCCATCATACGGTAACCTTACTTTAGAAGGGTTTAATTTATGCTAGTAAGTCATGAGAGTTGGGGTGTTTTAATTAATCAAAGGTGATTAACTAATAGGTAGATGTAAGCTTATAGAAGCTAATTAGAGGAATATTAGTACGATCTAGGCTATTAGAAGGGGATTAAATCAATTAAATATTGATTTACTAGTTAAATGAAGGGGAAGACTAATTAATTAATAATAATTAATTAATCTAGATAGAAGAGGTGATTTATTAACGGAAGGTCGTTAATTAGGGTGTTAGTTGGATAGGTGACTTAATCAATTAAAGTATTGTAATTAATTAACGACAACAAGAGGGAATATGAGCACTTTTGACGATATGTCATCGATTTGTGAAAAAGGGGATAATTAGCGTAATTTAAGTATTTAAATTGCTTGGGCGTAATTATACGTGTCTACAGTCCCAAAAAGGGAAACAAGAAAACAAAGGAGTAGATCAAGTGGTGATGAAAAATACTTAGCCTAACTTTGGAAGAGTTTTGCCTTGTCTTAGGATAAGGTAGAAACTAGGACAAAGTGATGCATTATAAGTTTCGTGATGAATAACACGTGGCTTCAACTTTGATGGACTCTCCCCTTGTTTTAATAACAAGGTTGTGACTCCGAAAAGTCGCTTTCTTTGTAAGAGCTCTTTAGAACACGTTCGATAAAGTCAAGTTGGTCCCAATGCCAAATGGTTTCCTAGGATTTTTTTCACAAACTCGCCAATTATTTCCTAGAGGAGGATCATATTTCTAGAATTTCCTCTAGATAATAGACCATTACCGGACAATCAAATTAATTAATGGGTCCCCATACGAGAAACATGAAGCTTTTCTCACACATGTTTTCAACTAATCAAGCGGGTAGTGAGGCACTTCCCGCTTCGTTGTCTAGTTCTCTCAAGGTGTGGACTACTTTGGGGTTCCCGGGTAATCATCATAATGCATTTTATGGCTTATGCCAAGATACTTACGCCTGTTTAAAGAAGACAATCCGTAGCTCTTAACTAAAACCTGTAAATACAACGTGTTGAATAAAGTGGTGTGTTTTTAATTTTGTAATAAACATGTGGTTTTGTACACCTTTGACAATTTGCAACACAATTGTAGTAAGAGTTTATTTAGACCCCAAGTCTTTGACAAGCATTAAGTCTTACACACAAATGATATTAGTAGTTTCCTATAAAAAGTGAACCAAAGTTGCTTTTGATTCTCAATATAGTCCAAGGACACAAGAGAAGAGCATACACAATGATTTGATTCAACTAGATAAATGCAAAGGAAATTTTTTAAATCAAATGTACTTTAAACAATGCTTGATAAATTGTTCATTCCCTTAAGAAAAATGAAAGATTAAGTTTCCAATTAACCAAATGTTATAAAAATGAAAACTAAAGTTACTTTTGATTCTCAAGATCACCCTAAGGTGCAAGAGAAGAGCATACACAAACTTTAGTCTAACTTAAGCAAAGCATGAAAACATGATTCTCATTAAAGCTTATCGACATGTTAGAAATTTGATTAAAAATGTTAAAAATTTGAAAAATAGAGTTAAGAAACCTGTCAAAAACAGTAAAAATAAAAATTAGAATCGAAGCCTCAAAGACCGAGCCAAAAATTAACACAGAGTGCTAGCGCAAGCTTGTGTAGTAGTATCACATGGATTGAAGTAGTAGTGCAAGGCTAACCCTGCTAGTGCAAGGAAACTCTTCACTAGCACAAGGGTAGTGTCATAGATGCAAGTCTGAGACAAAAACATAGAATAGTTAAGTCTTGCGCAGCATCAGTGTAGCGCAAGCAAGCTAGGTAAGTGGTAACATAAGCCTATAGTGTAGTAGCACACGCTATACATAGAGCAACAAAATGTAGTTTATCAAAAACATAAATCGAGAAGTACTAGCGTAATCCTCACAATTGGTAGCACAAGTTTGACAACGGTAGCACACCGCTTCACTCACTAGCGCAAACCTCAAAGAAGTAGCACAAGGGTTCTTTCCACTAGCACAGGGCACCTGTGTAAGCACAAAAAAATGATATTTGACCAAATAAAAGTAAAAAAATCTCAAAAATTTGTCAATTTGATCCAAATTTGGTAGCACCTCACCTCCTTCCTAGCTGTAAAACAACAACAAAACAAGGAAAAATCAACTAATCTAGTTAAGAAACACTAGATTTATCTAAATTATGCTAAAAATGAGGGTTATTAACCTAAAATTGAAACTAATCTAAAAAGCTTGAAAATGAATGCAAAGGACAATGGAGTATGTCCCACCGGGCGTGCTAAATGTGTTCATATTAAATTTACTATGCTAATTAAAAGAGGCTAACACCTAGTAGTCTCAAAGAAAATTTAAATTTACTATAGAACCATCATGATTAGAGCTTAATGGAAAGCTAATATGAAATAACATGAAATAAATCATCTAACTATAAGTCATTCCTACTAAAATGTATGATTTCCTTTAAAACTATGAACCTATGAAGATCATAAGAAATCAAATTTGTGTTGTTGCTTCAAGATGATGAAAAAATCTCACTAAAATGGCTACAAGGCCATGTTTAGATCTTCCTTTACTAATCAAGCATAAGGAAATGGATGCAAATATGAGCAAGCTATTCCAAAATAATGGAGAAGGCTCTTATCATATGTCTTATATGATAATACTAGCAAAAGTATGGTGTAGGTGTGAGAGGAAGGAGCTTGGTCCTTTATATAGCTTTCCATTTAGGAGAAGCTTGAATCCCAATGAATGTGGGATAAATGATAAAGTATATTTAGACTTGTTAAGATTTCTTAGAAGAATTAACAAGTGATTAGCAATTCATGGGAGTTGGAGATGATTTAATTAATCAAATTAAATTAATTAATAGGCTAGAATAAGCTTTTAAGACTATTTAGAAGTGATTTAGGAGGAATTTGATATGATTTGAAGCATTTGAAAGAGGGATTTAACCAATAAAAGGGTTTATTGATTAAATACATTGTTAAAAAGGCTTAATTAACTAATAATAGTTAATTAATTGATTTGAAGAGGATTATAACTAACGAAGTGTTGTTAATTGGCATCCAGAATGTGATAAAGGCTAGTTAATTAACGAAGTGTCATTAATTGACAAAAATAGTGGGAAACATTAGTTAATTAGTGGAAAATCACTAATAATAACGGAAATGATAAGAAAAAGGATAATTAATAAAATTTTATCAATAAAATTGTGTAAGCATATTTCGTGTCTACATATTTCCTAGGACAAATATTGTGTATGTTATTTTCATTTCTCTATTTATCTTGAACATTTTGTGAAGTATATTTTTTTTATTAGATTAGGTAAAAAGTAGGGATAAGCTCCCGTGAGGCCTTATACAAGAGAATGCATCATGAAAGCACACAAAAAGATGAAAAAAAGATATAGGACCAAAATGAGTTAAACATGGATGATATCATCCTCCTCCTCATTAAAGTCACCATCTTGGAAAAAATAGGTTTTCCATTCTAGAACAGAACGAGGATGAGACATTCCTGAATGGGGCACTCCACCTTCCCCCTTAAAAATACCTCACAGAGGCTGAAAGAGGTATATATATATATATATATATATATATATATATATATATATATATCTCATCATAATTTTGTGCTTGAACATGTTCAACAAAGATAAATGGTGTGTATATATATCTTGCGATACTTTCCTTTGAGAGTAATATACTTCATAATATGAAGAAAAACCTCTTTCCAAACCCCAGGAATACAGGACCTAGCAATGCCATCCATGAAATAATGAAATTTTTCCTTACCTACGAAGAAGGTGTTGATTTCATGTTCCCTACGATTCCTGTCCTTGAAAATATTGAGACCCTTCATCTCCATTTCTATGACCTGGGAAATGAACTTCTCTAAAACCTCCAGCTCCATTCCCAAACCACAACCTTGCCATCATCCCACATGGAACCAAAATCCTTGGTGAGAGAGGGATCATGCCCATGTACTTTTTGAAACCCCCAATTATGAGCATATGCCACATAAAAGGATTGTTGACAATGCTCCCATGGCTCGATGGTTCAACTCGAACTCTATCGCCTCCCATGATTTCTCTGTTACCTCTCCAAAATAAAACTAGTCGCACACTATAACTGTTAGGCTCAAATTGGATGATCTTGGAAGTGAAACCATAACACTTGAACTTGCTTGAGTATAAAGAAAATCATTATGATCTGTCATGTTGTATAATATCATTAATAGATGAGGGGATTACATCACCTTTCATCCAAACTTTAAAATCATGACTATACACCCCTAAGTTAGCTAGCTTGTCCACACATTTATTACCAAGATGGGGGTATGATTGATATTAAATGTTTCAAAGGCTTTAAGGTGTTCCTTAACATCTTGAAGAATATTTCCCAATGCCCAATTTTGAATGTAATTCCTATTGAGAGAATTAATAATGATAAGAGAGTCACCCTCAATTTGAATATGTTTAATCCCCTTTTCCCTAGCTAAGTTTACTCCCACAACATTGCTCTAGCCTCATACATTATTGCTTTGAATTCCCAAGGGGACGACATAAGCCAAGAGCCAGTCACCCTCATGACTTTTGATGATACCCCCTCCACCAGAATGACCTGGATTCCCTTTTGACATGCCATCAAAGTTTAGTTTGAAATAGTTCCCTTTCGGTTTAGACCATTTAATCATAGATTGAGGCATTTTAACTGGAGGAGGACTAAAGGAAAACTATTTGAGGACTTCCTCTTCCACCCTAGGACAATCAAATTTTATCTTGCCTTTGAAGAGTTTAGTGTTTTCTTTAATGGAAGATACCAACCGAGCACTGACCTTTTTGATGTTTTCTTTCTGGTTTTTGAAGATAAGAGCATTCCTTTCCTTCCACAAAAACCATAGGAAATGAGGAAGTTCCATCCTCCATACTACCATGAGGACAAGAAATCTAAAAGGGCACTCCCATTATAGGCTAAAATCCTCTATTGTGTTGGGTTGCATCCAATGAACTTTGAACAAATCCATCACCATAGAGAAAACCACCTGAGAGAAAGGGCATAATAAAAAAGGTGGTTAACACTTTCCTCCCAGAGGGAACATCTATTGGGAATGACCATGCCACACTTCCTCAAATTATCCACCGCGAGAAATTTATTTTGTGCAACCAACCAATAAAAAATGTTCACCTTGGGAGGAGATATTTCACCCATAGTTTTCTCCAATACTCCTTTTGAGCAGAATATTTGAAGTTCAGGAGATAGGCAGATTTAACCGAATACTCTCTAGATTCCTCTTCTTTCCAAATAATAGAGTCCTCTTGGTGTTGGAATCTAGGAATGTGAAAGTTCCTTAATTTAAAGTTGAGATATATGAAGAGTTGACAATCACCATTGAAGTTGGGAGGTGGGGTTAGCACAACCCATTTGGGACCTTCGCCGGTAGCCTCCCAATAGTCCTGGATCTAGACTTTACCAATTTCCTCAAAGTGTCACGCGACACGCTTTTCCAGGGGATCCTCCTCAACTAAAGGTTTCTCTTCTAACCAGCAGTCCTACCAAAAATGGATACTATTTCCCTTACCAATGTTCCACTTAATTCCCTTACTCAATATATCCTTGGAGGCAACAAAATATCTCCAAAAAGTAGACCTGTTAGGGAGGTCATTTTGCATAAAGAAAGTCTCCATTTTGCCTACATTCCTTAAGTATTTCTTCTTGATGATGTCCACCCAAAGACCATCCTCTTTAATCACCCTCCAACCAGCTTTGGCCACCAAGGCTTCATTCATAAGTTTTATATTCTTTAGTCCCAAGCCTCCACAAATTTTAGGTCTGGTGACTTTTTCCCAAGCCACAAGGGGAAATTTGAAATTTTCCTCCACCCCAGCCCATAAGAACCTTTTTTGATCCTTTCCAAAGAATCAATAATTTTTTTCAGGAAATTTAAAGAGGGACATTACATAAATAGGTATACCTTGAAGTGAACTTTGGAGAAGTTGGATTTTTCCAGCTTGGGTGAGGAGGGTCCCCTTCCAAGTTGTGAGATTTCTATTAACTCTCTCCAACAGATTATTCCAAATAGAAAGATCCAACCTCTTATGGACAAGAGGCATCCCTAAGTAAGATTCAGGAAGGTTTTAATCTTGCATCCAAGGATGTGAGCCAATCTAACTTGAAACTTCTCCTCCACATTTATGAAAAAAATAACACTTTTATGAAAATTGACACTATCCAGAAACCATCTCATAATCATTCAACACCTTCTTGTAGTTAGAAGCTTCCTAGATAGAATATTTCCCCAACAAAAAATTATCATCCACAAATTGATTAAGACATATGGGAGGTAAACCATTAGATAATTTAATCCCTAAATAAGATTAAGAGTTAGGGTCTGATTGAAAATTCTACTCAAAGATTCAACAACCATAATGTAAAGAAAGGGAGAGAGGGGATCCCCTTGTCTCAGACCACAACCAACTTGAAAGAAACCTTCAGATTTACCATTAACAATAACAAAGAAACTAGCTAAGGATATGCAAGTCATAACCATATTGATAAAGAAATCACTAAAGCCTACCTTGACCATAATAGCTCAGAGGAAAGACCATGAAACCCTATCATAGGCTTTGTGTATATCTAACTTGACCAACATAGCAGATCTACCTAAGTTTTCAATGGAGTGGATGGCCTCTTGGATGAAAATGATGTTATCTAGAATTTTTCTACTAGGAACAAAGGCCCCTTGATTGGGTGATATGAAATTTGCAAGCACCTTCCTGATCCTGAAAGAAAGGATTTTGGTAATCATTTTATAGCTGGTATTACATAAGCTGATTGGTCTAGAAATATTTTATATCTTTGGCTCTTTTCATTTTTGGAATGAGCACCAGAAAGGTGTTATTAGTTTGTTTTAGGAGGTGCCCATTTCTAAAAAAATATTGTACCATTTCAACAACCTCTTTCTTAATCACCTTCCAGAATTTTTGGAAAAAGGTAGGAATACCATCGAGACTCAGTGATTTTTCCAGTTCTATATCGAAAACAAAAATCTGATTTCTTCCTCACTGGGTATGAGTGTAAGTTCTCTTTTCTCTTGCTGAGAGATGGCATTCTGAACAACCCAAGAACCTTATCCCGAATAGCCACCTTCAGATCCGGTCCAAGGATAAAAATATCCTTGAAGTAATTAATAACTATATATATGATTTCCTTTTCATTAAAATTTAGTTTTCCATCAGCTCACTTGATCTCATTGATTTTAAGATGGTTGGCCTTGGTAGTAGTAGTGAAGTGAAAAAACCTAGTATTTATGTCACCCTCTTTTAACCATTTCACCCTAGATTTTTGTCTCCAATACACTTCTTCTTTGGCCAGAATGTCATGGTACTCTATGAGTAGATTATGTTCCTGATTCTTGAGGGTAGGATTAAGGCCATCTTCCTCCTTCGGTTCTTCAATAGTTCACAGGTCCTCAACAATCCTACTTTTCTCTTAGAAGATATTCCCAAAAGTCTCCTTATTCCAAACTTTAAGTTTATTTTTAACATGCTTCAATTTGAAACTCAATCGATCATTGAGACCCCATGAAGATTTTATTGGATTAATTCTCTTCATTTGGTATCAGAGCTAGGTTTTATCTTTTATGTGAAGAGTTAGGGTTTTTAAAACCTACAATAAATTTTTTTTGAGTGGGAGCTCTATGAGTGAATTTTTCAAGTAGAAGAAAATGACGGGAAGCACAAGGATCAAGATAAAAAAATTTAATGGCCAACATTTTGAGTTATGGAAGCTCAAGATGGAATATATTCTTGTGGATAGAGATCAGTGGATTGTTGTGTCTAGAGTCATGCTTGTGGGTATGAAGGTAGAGGACTAGGAAAATATCGATAGGAAGGAAAGGAGTTCAATTAGATTATGTCTGTCAGATTTAGTTTTGCTTGAATGTGTCAAATGATAAATTTTCTAAGGCATTATAGGAGAAATTGGGGACTATGTATAAAAAAAGTCTCGGTGGACAAACCATTTCTATGAAAGAATATATATTCATTGAGAATGATTGACAAAGTTTTTTTGTAGAAAATCTGAATGTCTTTAATACTTTTGTGGTAAGTCAATTGATTTCTATTGATATTAATATGGAAGAAGAGGATAAATTTATTGCTTTGATATGTTATTTACCCGAATCTTGGGATAATATAGTTTGATATTACTAGTACTACAAAAAAATTATTAGTTGAGGATGTAGTTACGGCCTTATTATAAGAATAAATGAGGTGGAAATCCATTAAGGATTATCAATCCAAGGATGCCTTGTATGTGAGAGGTTGTACCCAAGATAAAAGCAAGAAGAGGAAATGACAGTCAAAGTCTAGAATGAAATCAAATACTATATAAAAAGATAAGAGGAAATGTGGTAAAATGAGGAATTTCAAGAAAGACTGTAGATCTAAGATGACAGAAAAGGGTAAGTCATTTGATGATGTTGGATATTTAGATACAAAAACCTCAAATGAATACTCGAGAGATTTATTCTTGGAAACTTCTAGCTCGCATGCATGTGATGGTGCATGGTTGATTGACTTAGGTGCCTCTTTTCATATGACTCCACACAGGGAGTGGTTATGTGAATATGAAAATTATAATGGAGGTGATGTATTTCTGGGAGACAACTCAACCTGCAAGATCATTGGTTGTGGGAGAGTCAAGTTGAGGTTTAAAGATGGAAGGATTAAAACCCTCCTAAGTGTTCTACACATTCCAAGTTTGACCAAAAACCTAATATATGTAAATGAATAATGCGGCTGTGCAGGTAGCATTTAGTAAATATAGTTGCAAGATGGTTCGAAGCAATGGTATTGTAAAGAGGCATCTGCGCATGGGAACACTATTAATGATTGAGGAAAACATCATTACTCATGAGTGCAATAACTATATGAATCTAGAGGATAAGAAAGCTTCAAATCTAACTCCTAAATCTGTTGCAAAAAGACAATGTTGTGGCATCAAAGGATGGGACACATCGGAGAGAAAGGACTTCATACTTTAAAAGTAAAAGGTATGGTTGAAGGAATTTATGAGTTTCCTTTATATTTTGATTTTTGTGAGCATTGTGTGTTTGGAAAATAAAATTGTTATGATCCTCATGTGTGAATTTCACTAACGCATCGAGGTTTCTTCTTTAACGGCTCATTACATTTGGTATAAGAGAAACCACCTAGGTTCAAGTCTCTACACGAATGGCTACACTGACATTGTAGTGTCTTCTCGAGGCTTATATTGGGCAAGGTGTGGTCTTACTATACGGATGCAAATCTAGCTTGGGGTTTGGGATACGGAAGTGTGGTGGGATGTTATGATCCGCATGTGTGGATTTCACCAACGCCTCGAGGTTTTAGTGTAACAGCTTTGTTACAAAAATAGAGTAAAGTTTCCTAGTAATACTACAAGATCAGAAGGAATTCTTTTTTTGATACATAGTGATGTGCTTGGACTTTTAAAGTTCCATCACTAGGAAAAACCATGTTTTATGTTAGTTTTAGAGATGATTTATCAAGAAATACCTGGGTATATTTTATCCAGATTAAGTATGAGGTTTTCAATAAATTCAAATATTTTAAGGATCTTATAGAAAATCAAACAAAATGAAGATAAAGGTTTTGAGAAGTGATAATGGCGGACACTATTGCTCTAATGACTTTGAGCAATTAAACACAAGAGTTTAGAATAGAAAGGTAAAAAAACAACTTGATATACACCATAACAGAATGGATTTGCAAAAGGATGAACATAATGTTGATGGATAAGTGTAGAAGTATGCTCAGTGGTGCCAGTTTGGACAGAAAATTCTGGGCAAAAGTAGTGGCAATTGTGTTATTTGATTAATAGATCACCGACATCTCGCACTTGAAGAAAAAACTCCATAGGAAGCATGGACTGGTAAGAGACCCTCTGTTTGACATTTACATGTATTTGGTTGTATTGCTTATATGTATATTCTAAAAGAGAAAAGAACCAAGTTAGATAATAAATATGCTAAGTGCATATTTATTGGATACTCTAATGGTGTAAAAGGATACAAGATTTGGAATCTAGAATCATAGAAGGTTGTTTTTATCTCGTAATGTAATTTTTAGAGAGCTTAAGGAGATTCTAGAGCAGGAAGCAAAACCAGAGGAAGATCATGTTAAAATTGAGGAAGGTGAATCTATGTCTGAATTTGATGTGACTTAGAAGATGAACCATAAAGAGAGTTATAAGGGGAATATTTAGATGAAGCAGATGAGGAACCAAAAGATGTTGAACTAGAAAATCCTATCTTAAGAAGATCATATCGGCTGAGAAGGGTACCTGAGAGGTATAGTCCTCTTGATTTCCATTCTACTTTTGTTTTATCAGTTTTGTTTATTACTGATGATGAACCCAAGACTGTGAAGGAGGATTTTGGATCAAAAGAAAGTAAGTCTTGGAAAAAGGCTATGGAGGAAGAAATGGAGTCCTTATATAAGAATAATACATGGGACTTGGTGAAGTTACCTCCTGGAAGAAAACAAGTTGGCTGTAAATGGGTGTTTAAGAAGAAGTATAATGCAGACAAGAAAATGGAGAAGTATAAAGCTTGCCTTGTGGCAAAGGGATTCTCTTAGGTGGAGGGACTTGATTTTGGTGAGATTTTTCTCATGTTGCTAAGTTACATTCTATTAGATTTATTTTAGCTATTGTTGTTGCTTTCAATATGGAAATAGAGCAGATGGATGTTAAGACAATGTTTTTGCATGGTGAGCTTGAGGAGGAAATCTACATGATGCAGCCAAAAATATTTAAGATCAAAGGAAAGGAAGATTTGGTGTGTAGGTTGAAAAAGTCATTATATGGCTTGAAGTAATCACCAAGAATGTGGAACCAAAAATTTGACAAGTATGTGTTGAGACTTGGGCTTAAAAGAAGTAAAACTGATTATTTTACTAAATCTAGACATATTTCAAATGAATCTAGACTCCAATATTACAAATTTTGGTAGAAATTTATCACTTTTTTTTTTTTTTGTGTATAATGGATTCCTTTTTTGTTACTATTGGATTCCATTATTACTATTATTGGATTCCATTAATAGTACTATTAGATTCCAATATTGTTGTTATTAGATGCAATGGAGTTCCAATATCACTATTTTTGGATTCCAATATTATTGTTATTAGATGCAATAGAGTTCTAATTTTGTTATTTTTGGATTCCAATTTTGCTATTTTTGGATTCTAATTTCACTATTATTGGATTCCAATTTTGCTATTTTTGGATTCCAATTTTGCTAAGTTACATAAGGCTAGTGGCCACTAACTTACATAAGGCTAGCAATCGCTTAAGCTACATAAGGCTAGCAACCGCTAAGTTACATAAGGCTAACAACCACTAAGGAATTTTATTACTGAAAATGTGGGCATTTTAAATGATTTCACCTAGATTTAGGTATAATGGGTTCTAATATTTTAATTTTTGGATTCCAATATTCCAATTTTGCTATTATTGGATTCCAATTTTGCTATTTTTTGATTCCAATTTTTCTAAGTTACATAAGGCTAGATCCGCTAAGTTACATAAGGATAGTGACCACTAAGTTACATAAGGCTAACGAACTCTAAGTTATATAAGGATATTATTGGATTATAATATTTCAATTTTCAGATTCCAATATTTCAATTTTCGATTCCAATATTTCAATTTTTGGATTCCAATATTTCAATTTTCGAAGTCTAATATTTCAATTTTTGGATTCCAATATTTCATTTTTCATATTATAATAGATATGATTTTGGAGTATAAAAATACTAATATTTAACATTTTGGACTCCAAAATCAATAATATTGATTCCAACAAGAGATATATTTTTTAGCTGCTTGGACTTGAATATGTCGAGATTTATTGAAATAAGCATTTAAAGTGATCCTTGTGTTTATTTTAAACATGAAGGTGAAGATTATGTTATCATTGTATTGTATGTAGATGACATGTTGTTAATTGGTAACAATAAGAAATTGGTTAGTCATATTAAATATCAACTCTCATCTCAATTTGATATGAAGGATCTCGGTGCTACAAAATTTATTTTGGGCATGGAAATAAAAAGAGATCATGTAAATAGGAAACTAGTGTTAAATCAAAGAAAGTATCTTGAGATGATATTGCAAAGGTTTCAAATGCATGAAAGTAAACCTATTAGTATTCCTTTTCCTATTGGTCAAAAGTTGTCTTTTGAATAATGTCCTAAAATTGAAGAAGAAATAGAGGACATGTCTCAGGTACCATATGCTAGTGCAGTTGGTAGTTTGATGTATGCAATGGTTTGTACTAGACTTGATATTGCACATGTAGTGGGAGTAGTGAGTAGATTCATGTCAAATCTTGGAAAGGAACATTGGACTACGGTGAAGAGAATCTTCGGTACTTGCGTGGTACATTTGACTATGCAATTTGTTATTAAGGTAAACCTAGTAAAAGTAAAACATTAGATCTACATGGTTTTGTGGATTCAAACTCGAGTGGAGACTTGGATATGTACAAGTCTACTAGTGGATATGTGTTCAACTTGTTAGTGAAGCGGTAAGTTGGATGTGCAAACATCAAGCAAGTGTTGTGATATCTACCACATAGGATGAGTACATAACAACTACTCATACAAGTAAAGAAGTGGTTTGCATTCAATGACTGATATCCGCTATTGGTTTCACTCAAAATGTTGTAAGGATCGATTGTGATAGTCAAATCACAATTTGTTTGGAAAAGAACCATGAGTATCATTCAAGAATGAAACATATTGATGTTCAATACCATTTTGTAAGAGAAATGGTGGAGAAGAAGATACTAATGAGTAAGGTGGACACAGAGGATAATGTTGTTGACTCTTTAATAAAGGATGTGTTGTTATAGACCCCAAAAATGTGAAATTTTTGATTTTTTTGAATTTTTATTTAAGTCACCAATTTTTCTTGGTTGTACTTACCTTTTGCTAAAAAATGAGGAAAAATCCAAACAATTAGTTAATTTTGAGCTAATCTGGGCCTTGGACAGGATAAATTAGATTTCGAGGAATAAAAGGAACATTTCCTCCAATCTTCCTACTCCCGCATTACTTGCATAAGACACATTTCTTAGTTTCACCATTAGCTATGGCTATGGATATGGTATATATAGATATATATAGGGCACCGAAAGTATCATATGAATCACCATATCAAGGATCTAGGAATAGTTCTTAAGTTCCTCATGTGCTCGATTCACCACAATTCCCACATCGCCGCACCTCTCCTTCACATCAGCTAAATCGGCTCAAATGGGAATTATATGGAAATTGAGACTATATTTTATGTTCCACTTATTCTCCCAACAAATTGTCATGACCGGGTTTACATGAAAAAAGGATAAAATTGTGTTCCCGTGGGCTAATTAATTTCAGATTCACCGATTTTTATGTGGAGTGGAATGTTTTAACCTCAAATCCATATATAAACCTTCCCCAACTCAATTTGTTTCACATTTGCAAAGGATTAAATTTTAGCCTTGTTGCTGTAATTCTTGCACTACCATTTCTTTGTTTATCTTATGTATTGAAAACTATAAATCCACTAACGATCACCACTATACTCATTAAGAGTTGATTAGTTTGTATATTTTTAAATATTTACAAATTTAGATTTTGGCTAAATAAGGAACATCCCCATTAAAGAGGAGGGGTTGCTATCCCCTAAAACTATTGATTGTCCTCAATAAAAATTTTCCAACCAACATTTTTAGTGCCCACCATGGGGCATGTGTTGTGACATCCACAATTTTTTTCACCACAATCAATCTAGATATCTTGTCATACTTGCCGAGCGGAAATACACTCGAGATTTGAAGGCTCAAGGTATTAAAGATCCTACATTTCAATTGCAACAACAACATGATTTTTCAGTTATCTATGGAGAATAA
Source organism: Taxus wallichiana var. yunnanensis (assembly GCA_018340775.1). NCBI lineage: Eukaryota > Viridiplantae > Streptophyta > Pinopsida > Cupressales > Taxaceae > Taxus > Taxus wallichiana. The sequence goes on from CM031235.1 coordinate 705,847,947, forward strand.
GGGTAAAAGAAAGAGGTCAATAAGAACACCTCCAACAAAGAGAAGACTTGATTCATCTTCACAAGTAAGTGCTACTACTCAAGCCTTGATTTTAGCAGGTGTTACTCTTACTTTACTGAGACCATTTTCCTAGAATGGTTGCACATGTACCTTGGGGATAGTATATTGGGCCCCTATCCCTTACACAACCCCTCCATGACTTGCCCAAAGGAAGTCAGAAGAACTTACAAAATATAGAGGATATGATAAGGTTCACCCATATGAACATCTCGTAGCTTTCTTTGTTGTATGTGGGGTCCTCAGAGTTGCACACGAGGATGTATTTGTTAGGATGTTTATTGAAAGCTTACAAGATAATGCCACTGAATGGTTTTATCACCTTCCGATTGGTAGTATCGCTAATTGGGACACAATGAAAACCAAATTTGAGGTGAGGTTTAAGCCATCAAAATATGCACATGCACTTTTGGCCCAACTCTCTTAGATGAAGAAGGAGCCTTATGAACCAATGAGGGAGTTCATAGAAAATTTTAATAGAATCGTTCATAAAATCCCGGTTGTTGCCCGACCTATTGTTGAAAATCTGAAATGTTTCTTCATCAAAGCTCAACTCCATGAGGTAAGTTTTACATTGAGAAGAACAAGATTACTAAATTTGGAATAAGACCAAGAGTTATCCATAAGTGTTGAGGATGATTTGATCATGTCGTAAACTAAAGAAAGAACCATCTAAATCTAAAGCTTCCACTTTAGGTCCATCAAATTCTGATCAATTAGTTCAAAATTTGGCTAATGATTTGATTGCTATAAAAAAATAGCTTTCTCGAGAATGTTCCATATAAGGATATTCCTAGGAATAATTTCCAGCCAAGGAATCGTTTCCTTGCTGCTCAACCTAAACTTTCCATTGAAGCTCCTCTGGTGAAGGTTCCAATTAATGTGGCACATGAAATGGAAGAACCAGAGGATGAAATTGTAACTAAAGAAGTGGAAGAAGTTGAAGAAGAGCACCAAGAAGTCAATGAAGAGGCTGAATATTATTAGATAAGCTATGTTTTATATGAATCTAAAGAAGAATATTATGAGGAATTAGTAACAAAGATGAATAGTGAGTTCTATGCCATCATGACCAGGCAGCTGAAAGAGGGTGTGTGAAAACCTAAAGCATGAGGATCACAAGGTATGACATGAACATCCACGAGACTTGAAAATGACAACATGCTTTGAGATCTTGAGAGGAGTGAGCATTAACCAAAAACATGCATGCAAAGATGAAAAATGGGAAGAACCTTGTTACAATCCACAAAAATCTCACTATATCATAGATCCAATGGGGTGTACATATAAGAGGTGCTGAGTAACCCCCAATCTTTGTAATCATGAAAAATTGAGTAGAGAGGGGGAGTTACATTCCTAGAATGGAAAAGTAACTCCCAATGACACATATGATGCACTAATGTACTAATGCGTAAAAGAATATCATAATGACCCCTACATGATATGTAGATCTACGTATTACCTAAGTGAGATGAATGATACGGTGATGTGGAATAATGAATCACACCAACACCCCCCTTCATTGTAACTTAGGACGAGGTGGAAAGTTAGAAAAGAGAAATGGGTCTTGACACAAAAGCTTGATGAGGTAACCAAACACAACAAGGGAATTTCAAGCGATGAAGGAAACTAGTGGGAAAAACATCCACCACAAGAGAAAACACACTCTCTAATATAAGAAAGATGCCAAAGACAAGTCTCGACCATAGACAATCATGATAAGGTACCCATGTACAAAAGGGAAATCTCTCAGAAAGATGGAGAAGAGAGAAGAAGAGGGAGACAAGAGGGACACAAAAGATGACATGGACGGATCGAGATCTCAAACTCTAGGAAGTCTCCTAGAAGAGTTTCGATGACGTGGATCTCTACCATAGGACTAAAGAAGAGCCACCCGCACAAAATCGTGTGCCTACCCTTAGGAGGGACAAAAATTACATTGTAGAAGTCTGCCCACTCCACGAAGGAAACCGAAGGCAACAACATGAAGAACTATGAGTTTGGTGCATGAAAGTGTGACATAAGTCTAGAAAGTGAGCACCTAGGAACCAAAGGTAATGCTACAAGTGTAGAATTGTTAGAGTGTGAAGAGGGAACACCTGCAGAATGGATGACCAAGTGATGTGAAGGCAACACAACAACCCCCACAACAGAAAAGGGATCCACAAGAAAGAGTGGATCAATGAAGAACTCTAGAAAAGTAGAAGTGATAAGAGTCCTAAGAAGGTCACTCCTAATAACAGAGACGATGAAATCCTCGAAGGCACCGGTAGAAGGATGAGGATTCTGTAGTGCATCATAAGCGGACTCTATGAAAAGATGACCAAGTTCAGGAAGATACTCATCCCAATGAAGGGGATCAACAAACAATGAGAGTAATGTTGGATAGGTATAAGTCATTTGATGAAGGTAGAGGAGTGAAAGGGGCCTCCCACACTAGAATTGGAAGGGATCTTTGGTACAATGATGGTATGAGGTTGAGAACGAGAATTGTTTGATGTCGATGAGATGTGGGATGTGTTAACACTCTATGGAATATGGAGATAAGGAGTAGAAGATTACTTTATAATACTCTCAACATCAGAAATGGGTGCACAATCCTCATCATCGGAAGAAGAATAAAACAAGTCTAAGTCAATGAAAATACCATCACACGAAGAACAAGAGGAGAAAACTAAAGAAGAATAATGCAGAGAGATGTTGGAAGACCAAGGTGAAGCAACGTGGCACTCAATAGAAGCAACAAGTGTAGGGAGAGTGTCGTCAATTGAGAAATCAAGATGTGAGGGAGCACAAGGGGCAATGGTCACATTTGTCTTAGAGAAGGGGTCTCCCATGGAACACGATTGCAAAGAATGAATGGAATCATGAGCATGGTCAATAATGAGCTCAGTAGTGATAGTAGGTGAAGGGTCTCCAAAGAGGGACTTAAAGATGCTCCAGATGCGGTGAGAAGGATCTGAGTCTGCCATGCCAATGCCGAGAGGTCTGGTGATGAAACACATCAAGTAACCAAAAACATGGTCACAAGTGTCAAGAAACTCCTCAAGATGACTGGAATTAGTGGGTGCATGGATTGGCCCAAATAAGAAGTGTGAAAGACCCACGTGGGAGAAGTAGTGTTCAATAGAAGCACACCAAGTTGAATAGTTCTCTCTCCTAATAAGAAGTAAAAAAGGTCAGTAATGCAATCTTGCGATGCTCAAGTCTGGAAAAAACACCCTTCATGATGTGAAAGTAGAAGCAAAATGTGCAAGGTGCACAAGAATAAAAGGGCGAAAGAATGCAAGACATTGGACTCGATTGATAATGTGTTTGTAAGTAATATGACTCTGAGAGAAGTAATGGTAACCCCTTAATTGCGAATTGTATAGTGTGTGACTATAATAGGGTGCACTCATACGATGTTAGATAGTTGACCACTCACCTTGTAGTAGGTGACTAACGCACGAGAGTGGAGGCCACAATGGAGTCCTAAGTCAAAAGTAGAGAGACACACCCAATCAAACACAAAGGCACAAAAACAATGTACATTGCTTAATGTGAGAGAAAATATGTCTCATGATACAAATAAGAAGGATATCTTCCTACAAGGATATGGCGAGATGTGTCCACTAGCCGTAAGAAAAGAATAGTGCTACAAATAACAAGCCAAAAAAAAGGCCCGTAAATCCTAATAAATATGTATGAAAAAATGTACTCCCCTTTGTAGAAATGTTTTTTTCCATTTATAATTGTGTACAATACACAAAAAAATAGAAAAAATGATAAAAATCCTAAAGGGGGTCTTGAGAGTGTCTGGAGCTCACTAGGTGTGAAGGGAAGAAAACAACTCAGCTAGTAACTCAGCGAGCTGAGCTTGAAGGCGAGCTGGGAGAGGTGACTCACTCAGGTGAGTTGGAGGTGACTCAAAGCCTAATTCGGTCTAATGTGGTACCAAGTTAAATGACTGAGAAACTTGATGAGATAACAACACGAGCTATGGTGGGAAGCTATGGGCTAATCGGTTTAAGGGAACTGATTGGTGTGTTGGGTGGGGGTCATTAGAGTTGAGATGGAGTTGAGCACATCGAGGAGACATGCGATCCAAAGTGGGAGGATGAGTGGAAAAGCGTGGGAGACCAAAGTGCCAAGTCAAACGAAGAGTGGGGGCCCAAGGTCATGTTATCGGGTGGGCTCATGGGAGGTCCGAGCCAACCAATCAAAGTGCCAAGGTAAAATTTAGAAGCCCAAGATGGAGTGTCTACGTGGCAATGTAACGCACAAAGTAGGGTAAAGACCGAGAGGACTTAACAAGATTCCCGGGGAGTGGGTTAGCATCAAATTAGAGATAGGAAAGTGCACAAACTAGGGGACAAGTCAAGAAATGCACAACATATAGGGCATATAGATCACGAGCCACCAAAAATGAACCAGATAAGTTGAATGAGGCACGAGTAGACTCATAAGCACACGCAACAAGTAGGGAATGAAGAGGACCACACCAAGAATGATGAAGAGTAAAAAAAGGGTGCATTCAAAACAAGCGGGAAAAATCGAGGTAATGAAACGGATCAACAAATTTTGAACACTAGAAATGACAAAATCGTAGGCACCAACAAAGGAAAACATGAAGCTAATGTAGGTGGAGATCGAGCACATTGACATTCAAATGGAGCCAATGTAAACACAATGAAGAAGCACTGAAAACATTCATAATAAAAATGTAGGGAAAAATAGAGACAAACAGTCAAAGGTCAAAAGATAAAACCCAATGGAGGAGCCAAAAACATAGACCGAGTTGTGAACACGATGCAGTGCAAGTTTAAAAAATGAGATGGAGGAAGCTCGGTTCCCAACTTGGTGATCTAGATTTGAGTTGACCCTTAAGATAGCTGTAAAAACTTCCAAAACTCTCAAAACCTGCACAAAACTTAGATATGAAGCCCAATCCTACAAAAATGCCTCTCTGAACATGCATGTAAATGCCTAGAAAATTGAAAACCTTGAAGAATCGAGCGGTCAAAGAAAATAAACTTGATATAAAATATGAACCACGAACAACCCAAACAAGAGGTATGAAGCCCAAATCAATGCTAGTAGAGCATAATCAAAATGTCCATTACAATACACACTGCGAAATATTTATATCACATCGAAAAGATGAAAAACATAGAAAGCCAAGGAGTGCATGGATCCATAAAGCATGATCTCTGATATAATGAAAGAGGGTGTGTGAAAACCTAAAGTGCAAGGATCACGAGGGACGTCATGAACATCCATGGATGTGTGAACAACAACATGATGAGATGTCGAGATAAGCGAGCATCAACCGAGAACATGTATGTAAAGATGAAAAATGGGAAGAACCTCATTACAATCCAAAAACTCTCACTATCTCATAGATCCAATGGGGTGTACATATAGGAGGTGATGAGTAACCCCTAGTGCTTTGCAATCATGACAATTGGAGTGGAGAGCAGAGTTACATTCCCATAATGGAAAAGTAACTCCTAATGATGCATATGATGCACCGACACATTGTCACATAATTTAATCTCAAAATGACCCCTACATGACACGCATGCCTACGATCTCACCTAAGTCGGATGACTCACCCGCTGATGTGGAATAGTGACTCACACCAACAAGAAAAACTTTGTAAGAAGAAAGACATTGTTGAACTAGATAATAAAGAAAAGGCTAAGGAAGCTCCAATTGTTATCCTAGTTGTTTCCAATAGAGGATCACCTATCCCTTCTACTATCAAAAGGTAAGTACCACCACACCTTCAAACTCCTCTTCCTCTTTAGCTACTATGCCTAAACCAAGTATAACTCCAAAGGTTGACAAACCTAAATCCCTTGTTGTTTCTAGTCAAGAAACCCCTTCATCTTCGGGATCTTTCAATATCATAGATCATATTAAAAAGACAAAAATTCAGATCTCCCTCTAAATATTCCATTTATCAGAGAAACATTATTACAACCTATAAATCTCCGTCCTCACTTCTCTCACCAAACCACTCAAATTAATTCAAATGACAATGATCCATGTCCATATTTATTTGACCCCATGGGGCATGAACCACTTAAGTGACTGGATGCGACTTTATAAAAAGGAACCCCAATTTAAATATTGATTAGTAATCATCAATTAACATAAACAAACTTAGTTTATATTAAATAATGAAGAGTATAAATATTCTTAATTATTTAATTATAAACTAAGGTATATAGGTATTTAATATTACATTCTAACACTCCTTAATATTAAGTGGGGAACATATTCCAACATTACCTATTTAGACAAAAAGATTTACAAATTCATAAACCATAGTGAAGGTTTAGGCTAGCATATCACATTTGAAGGTGCGAGAAGTAATGTCCATTATATTGCGAGTGTACGGGATGAATTCCTTATTCACATCGGGAATCGGAAATTCCGAGTGAGGCTTAGACATAACTGGAATCAATGCATGAAGGTAAGCGGTTATAAAAATGTATAAAGTTGATTATAGAACTAACGGCGACTCCCATGAAGGGAGATGAAAAGGTAGTCCATTTTTAAAGAAAAATAATAAAAATATTAAATCTTAGTTGGATGGATGTAACTACGGTTTAATTCAAGATAAATTATTGTATTTCATTATTCAATCAAACATATATGAAAGGTTTAGGAATTTCATTTTAATATTAAATTCAAAATACCAAACCGAGAAAGACATCCCTAATTTGTAACATCCGAGTGCTCTTCTCGATCCAAGAAGAGGAGGTCATGATTAATTTTGATTTAAAGAGAATACCACTCAAGAAATTGTCTCACAAAAATATAAGAACAATTCGTCTAGATTCATAAAGAATAAAAATCATCTTTTAAACCTCCCATGAAGATAAAAACCTAGAAAATTAAGAGTAAGTTTTGATGGTAAATGTCATAAGCTGTGGAAAATTTGGTCATAAAAAGAAGACGTAAAGTAAAAAACAAGACAAATTTCAAAAATAAAAAAATGAAATAAACTAGACCAAAATCAAAATCAAAACAAGAACTAGAAAAACAATCGGAAAACTAATGTTATTGCTTTGTATGCTTCCCTTATCACTACAAAGGAAAATGAGTGAATATTAGACAGTAGTGCCTCTCAAAGACATGACATACATATATGATATCCTATCGATATGAGAGAATGTAATGATCATATCTATTTTGGTGATCGTTCCATCCTCGATGTTCAGGGACAAGGAAAAGAAAAAGTTTTTAATGGTTTCATTAACAATGTTTCCTTAGATCCTAAATTGAAAATGAATTTTCTTTCTTGTTCTCAATTAACTCAAAATAATTATAGTTTAATGATTATGTAAGATAAATGGTTTATTCAAAATGAACTAGATGTCATTATAGATTAGGGCATACAAAAGAATGGCTTATATGTGTTTAAAGGATCTTTTTCTTCATCTTGTTTATCAACCCAAAATAGAAGTGACATGTAATTGTGGTATGAAATACTAGGTCATGTCAACTTTAGAAGCATGTATGAATTGTCTTTCCTTAACCTAGTTTCTAGTCTCCACTTATATCCCAAGCTCATGAAACGTCTGCAATATGTTAATATATTTCATAGTCATCATGAAAAAAACTCTTTTAAACCCTTGAGTACTTGGTCCATAGTGATGTCGAGGACCCTTAGAAGTTCCATCCCTAAATGGATCTTTGTATGCAAATCAATTTTATTGATGATTTATCTCATATGATCTAGTCCTTTTTTATTAAGAGTAAATCTGATGTTAACTACCTTTTCATCTCCCGTCATGGGAGTCCTTATCGGTTCTAGAATAAAATTTATAATTTTTGATACCCACATACCTTCATGCTTTGATTCCATTTGTGTCAAAGACTCACTCAAAATTTCATGATTCTCGTTGTGAAGAAGAAATTCATCCTACACACTCAAGTAATATAATGGACACTTTGCTTCTGTACCTTCAAATGTGATATGCTAGCCTAAAATTCACTATGGTTTATGGATTATCTTGTTGTCTAAACCAAGTAATGTTGGTATATGCCCCCCCCTTAATATTAAGGGGGAGTGTTAGAACGTAATATTAAGTGCCTATAAACCTTAGTTTATAATTAAATAATTAAGAATATTTATATTCTTCATTATTTAATATAAAATAAGTTTATTTGTATTAATTGATTACTACTAATCAATATTTAAATCGAGGTGCCTTTTTATAAAGTCACATCCCTACTGTTACTTAATTGGTTTGTGACCCATGGGGTCAAATAAATATGATCATGGATCATTGTAATTTGAATTCACTTAAGTGGATTGGTGGAGAGAAGTGAGGATGGAGATTTACTAGACTGTAATAATGTTTCTCGATAAATGAAATATATCTTTTTACCATGGTTTTTCCCTCTGCGGGTTTTCCACGTAAATTCGTGTCATTGTTTTTTTTTATTTACTTATTGCATGTTCTAATGTTTAATATTAATGTTTATTGAAATATTTTAATTTGATTGGTTAACTAAATCCTCTTCCAAACAAGTGAGAGGAGAAATCTATGGAAACTTGGCATAGAAGGCCTTGAAGATATTTCCCCACTTGTATAAGACTATTTTAATCTCTAATTACTATGTCATAAGTGCCATGGAATTTCCTTCCACCCATTGATTGTATCATTACTGAAATATCATAATTCAAAGCCCTTAGATAATACAAAAGCATACTAAGGATTAGGCCTTACCAACCAAATTCTACCCTAAGTCTTTTGGAATATGTAGTTAAAATCAATCATGAAAGATTGTTTTGTTCTCTTGATGGCGGTCATCTGTTCCACTAATGATAGATGATATGATTTTTCCTCAAAATGTATGTAAAAACTTCTCCTAGCTGATCCCATGTAGTAATAGAAATTAGTTCTAGTCCCCCATACGAATGCAAGACTTTTCCTTTGAAAGAGGCTGCTAATAACCTGACTGCAACATTGTATTGAGTAACATGATAAATAGAGCATATATTGGCCACATCTTTAACATGTTCTATGGGTGTAACCCGATTTTCACCATAAAAATGGGATTATCTTAAGAGCGGAAACTGGAATATAATCATGTTGAGCAAGTAATAGTGGGCTGTCATCATTAAAGGAAACAAAAACATGATTTCTTGGAAGGGCCATATTCAAATTGGGACAAGGTATGGAGGATTTGAGATATGAAATTGGCTTTTGTGGAGTGAGAAAGGATTTAGGATATGGATTGGAACTCTAAAATATGTTCCTCTTAGCTGAATTCAAGGGCAACTCAATGAAATACCTTTTGTAGATTATTTGGTTGATACTTTTGGCATGAAATATGTGCTAGTATTCTACCAGAATGTACTCTAAAATTATAGAGTCTCTAGATGCTTGATGAATGTGTTTGCAACACTGATATTTTCCACGAAAATCAATTTTTGACAAAGTCTTCACTCCTATCTCACTAAGTGTTTAAAAATTGTTGTGCCGAGTTGGAGGCACCAAGGTGGCTAGAATGTGTGTAATGGAACAATTAGAAAATAATATAAAAATTTAAACAAAGTGTCCCACCGGCGTGCTAGAAACTCTGTTGTGCTTGTTACGAGCTAAGATGACTAGAACGCGCGTGTAGTAAAACACTTAGAAAATAATATAAAAATTAAACAAAGTGTCTCATCAAGCATGCCACAAACTATTGTCACTTTAAAATGCTCCCCTAGAGAATGGTGTGATAACTCTCCTTCCAATTGATAAAGTGGAAACACTCCTAGGTTGTGGGTGATCGTATGTTAGAGTGAGTTTCCAAAATGGGTTGGTTTCCCTAGTGCAACACCTAAACTATTTTTATCTCTAAGAATACTATACCAAAACCAACAAGGAAAAGGGAGAAGGAAAGAAGAGAAAACTAAAAAACTTGTGATATACCAGAATTTTTCAAGGACCTCCTATTTATTGTGATCACACGATGAATCACAAGAGCCACACATAATATACACTAACTACAAGTGACTATATCAAAGAAAAAGTGTTTCATAGAAAGGTTTGGGCTTGAGTTGTGACAAGATAAAGAAGGGGTAAAAATGGCTCCACAAAAATCCTTGCATACAACCTATTAAAAAAATGTATAACCTACAATTTGACACAAAACATATGAAGGTATGAAGATTAAATTGTTAACCCAATGATAAATGCATATCACAAAGATAAAACAACTTAAAATAGAATATGCACTAAACACAGACTATAGGAAGGTAAAAATAAATCCTTTATTTCTCTAAGAGGTGGAATAAGAAAAAAGAATCACTCATGACCCTTGATTTCTCACACAAAAAACTGAATTTCTCTAGAGGATATGAATGAAGATGGAAAGATTACTTTTTACAATGCACTCTAGATTTTTATAGAAAATATGAGAGAGATAAAGAAGAAGAAAGCACGAGATATAAAAGTATGACTTCTAAAATAGGAAAAGAACACGTGCCTTGCTTATCTTCTCCAAAAATATCCCCAATATGTGAAAAACACACATCATGCATTTTTCTCGCTTCTAAAAATAGTTTTCATGCTTTATTCTTATCTAACTCTTCGTCCAAAATAAAATATGCATTCCCAGAAATAGGAAAAACAACTTTTCTTTCACTTATGTATATTGTGTTCTATTTTATAACTTATAGATGATGAAACAAATGCTCTTGAATGATTTCATCTATTTTTAACTTGTCATGCATCATATTTAAAAAAGCGTACTAAATAACATTCCACGTTTTGGAAAAAAGCAAAACAAAGTTTTTTTGATTTGCTTTTGAGTTGTGTTAAACTTTTTTCATTTTTTTAAAATTTCCTTTGTTGCATGGATTTTTCGTGTAGGTTTTATTACTTGTGACACACCCTTTGCATTTCTCTCCTTTTGAGTGGCTTCCGTGCCCTTGTAATGTGGGTTCCATTTTTCTTTTTCATGTGGCTTTCTGTGCGGCTCTTTCCTTCTTCTTCATTTGTTACATGAATTTCCATGTAGATTTGTCTTTCTATCAATTTTTCATGTCAATTACCTTGTCCTTTACCCTACCGGAGGTGCAATTTCATTTTCCCTTTATTCAACATATTTGTCTATGCGAGTTTCTTCTTGTGTCACATGGATTTTCACACACCTTCTACGCATGTTGGTTCGTGTGTTCCACAAACTTTTCTTCCTCTAACACACACCTTTGCACATGTATTTTCTCTGCTTGTTGTGCAGGCCACTCTTGTCTTTGCATGGATTTCTACGTGGAATACTTTATTACCTTCGCGGATTACATGCAACTTTTCTGTCTCCATTGTGTGGATTTGGAATTTCATGCATTTGTTTCTATGTTCCATAACTTAATACCTCATTGAACCACAAATTTCTGATTTATATTATTTTCCATTGTGTGGCCCTTGCTTTATCACCTGCGACCTTGTATACTTTACGGAAGCATGTGAATTTTATTTTCACACGCAAATTTTGCACAACCTATTGTTTTATTGCTTATGTAACATTCCGTGTAGTTGTATTTCTTAAAATGAGATGCTTTTGTATGCTTTGTTTTCACACGTCCTAGCGTCTTTGGATTTATTCCTCCTTCACATGGATTCATGTGGGGGTCTTGCACATCTCCTTCTTATTCCATGTCTTGACGTGTGGGTTTTTTTCTTTGTCATGTGGACCTTTTCCCCTTCCACACATAACTTTGTGTGGCCTTTTGTATTTTGCTTTGACGCTTACGCTAGACACTTTTTTCTTCATAATTTGATCCTTTTACCTATGATTTGGAATTGTTTAAGCACACAACCTAAACAAGTGATCGAATAAGCATCAAAGATTATTTTGATAACACTAATGTAATGCAAAGTTTGTAAGAATGTAAGGAAAAATATTGGTGAAGAACATATAATTGGAAGAATAGTCTAAGCAAGTGACATAAAACATATGGAGGTTCTCTTCAGGATCACCCTTAACATCATAAATAGGTATTTTACAGAAACAAAACAGATAGGTAAAATATATGAAACCACTTTGGGTACAAGTAGGTTATGAAATAGTTTAGTAGAATCCATATTATAAGAAGAAGTGGACGTGCCTTGTTGTAGCCGTAAAATTTGATATTGTAAAGGATGAACAAGGGATTGATATCTCATGTATTAGAATAACAAGACTATGATTAAAAATAAGTGATGTTGGGATAGTAGTGGTCATATGGATAGTCATAATAATACTATGAAGTAGAGGATTATATTCGCTGATGAAATAGGTGTTGTCAATGTAGGGATGGTTGATGTATGCATATTGGATGATAAAGGGGATTAAGAGGTCCAAAAGGTACTTGAAAGGAATGATAACCAGATCATACCAAGCCAAGAACATAGATGATAATAAAACACCACGATCAATAAGATGAAAGTAATTCACTAGAATAACTTTACATAAAACCTTTGCAAACAAATGAGCAACAATATCATATATTATTATGGAACTCAATGCAATACATTGAGAACGGGCCTTGCTTAAATAGGCAAGGAATAAAAATCTAAGAACCAATCAAGGTCATAGATCAAGCCATAAATCAAGGAAATAACTAGTCATCAAAGAACTAGTCAAGACCATAGATTTAGGAGAGAACTAGACATCAAGGATCTAGTCAATACCATAGATCAAGGAAAGAACTATACGTAACAGCTATATAATATCTCCTAATATCTAAATAAGATAAAAGAAATATCCACACACATAAGTGGGTGAGGATGAATACAATACAGGTAAATAAAGTACCTAGGTGAACATGAGCTAAGGTGGATACCTACTCTAACAGGGACTACATGAGATTCTTGATCATGATCAAGTTTTAAAAAAGAAGAGTGTCAATATGAGGATCAATGTGATGAGGGTTTTCACATAACCATGCATGGAAATTAGAAACCATTTCAACTTGTACCAAATCAACATTATCATCATCATTGATATCATCATCAAAAGAGTGTTCATTAGTGATTTTAGTTTCCTTAGAAGGATCATTAGGGATGGTGTAAAAGCAGTAGCGTAAAACCCAAACATATGGGGTGGTGAAGAGGCCATAAAGATATCCCTATTATGGGTAGGAGGAGAAAGCTCAATGTGTTTAATAGGTTGTTGATTAAGCTAATTGTTACTTTGAAAGGGAATATAAAGAAATCATAGACAAACTAAAACTAATGATGACTAGGTTCATTAGGGTTTGAACAATGAATTTGATTCAAGAGTCGAGGCTCACCAAATGTTTAATCCCTAATTAAATTTTTGTGTTGCTTATGGGGTACCCGCAAATATATGAAGGGTATAAAGGCTAGCAAAAAAATACTATTATGATCTAGTTAACTTCCAACATCAATTATACATGACCAAAATAACACATTCAAAGTTAAAATGAACTAAATGATTGATAAATGATACACAACTTGTTCAAAACATGAAAGGAGAGACAAAAATAGCTATTCAAGAAAATTATAGAGTTATTTAGGTGTGTAAAGAACTAGTTTAAGAAGAAATAGAGCTGTAGATTCTGCACAAAAGATTAAGGAGCCGAGAGAATGTGTAGGTGCAAGACCATATAAAATCTATAAGACCTAGGAAAGAGTTGTACAATCTAGGATAGGGACTATAAAATTTTGGATTAGGAGATAATCGGGTTATGTAACTTATTTTGTGCTTGTCTTGTCTGAAATGGTGTTTTTAATGTGTCGCTCTTGCTCACACAATTTTAGATTCACCTGTGATGACCTTCAATAAAGTAAAAAACCCTAAAAACATGTAAAACATTTCATTAGAGAATTAAAAAATAAAAGGAGGAAAATATGTGTTTGTGTTTGACGCTAAACCAACTTGGGTAGTAAGAATCCTAGTTTTTGAACCAATCCCAGTACTACATTGTATATCCTCATTATGGAAATTAAGCCTCATGTAGTTCTCTTAAGTGCTTGTGCAAGTGTGTATATCTAACCAACCCCCAGGGGTGCCCTCATGTCTCTTGACACTAAGATACCTGGATAAATGTGTAGTATAAAATGTACCTAACATCATATTAGTGAGATATAGTGTGCCTCATCTATGTGACCTAACCCTTGTGTTGATTTAAAACCATTATTAAATTATTGCAATGATTTTTCTCTTATTAAGACATGGTTTATATGATCTTTTCGTATTTGTATACGGTGAATCTAGACTTATTGAATTGGTTATGTTCTTCGACTTGTAGTAGGGAATACCCTAGATGATATGCAAATGATTTGAGTAGATTTCAAAACCCTTTGAGTGATTTTGGAATGATGTTTGCAATAGGATATTGTGAGAGTACCATGTGAGTTACATGGTGATAATGAATTTCTTGTAAAGTCTGTCATATGTGATATATTATGATACGTCTGACCCTAGAAAGATGAAATGACCCAAGAATGATTTAGAATTGAAACTAGAGTTGGTGATTGAGAAGGGGAGGGAAAATATATGCAAGCATGGACCAGACACCCTAATCCTTCTATACGGTTTTTGATAGTAGAGAGAAACATCTAAACTCAAAGTTGTTCCATGAATATCGATGTTTTATGCTATTTTCTTTAATAATATTTTTAGAATTGATGAAAGAGCATAGTGTAAAGATAAGAAAGTTGTAGAATGGATAAAGAGATGAGGAGATTGGATTTCAAATGTGAACAATTGTCTTAGCAAGGATACAAAGTAAAAATTGGGATTTCATAAAGACAAATTACCAAATTTTATCACATTTTACGACCTTAGCAAGGTAGCATAGTCAAACTTGGCATTACAAAAGGACAAGTGGTTAAATTTTAGGGTTTACAATTATTAAGATACATAACTAAAAATTTATTGGATTAAGGTTTAAAATTGTGAGAAATAAACCTATGGTTGTGAAAAGGTAATTTAATTATGGCTAATATGAACATGAAATTACTACACCTATTAACATTTCAATAGAATCATATTTTCTTTAATAAATTTAAGTTTTTACCAAAAGATTTTTTTGTTTCATGATCCAATTGTATCCAAATCAATAATACCATTTTAATAGTTAATTAAAAAATTAAAATACTAAGAAATTTATATGTATTTCAAGAAAATTGAAATCATAACAAAAAATAAGGGGTAGGAAGGCATACAACATGATTTATTATCTTTTCATTGAACATGCGAAGTTGAGTTTGTTTGGAAATTTGTATAGTTAGATGAGTGACATGTAATAAATTAAGTAGGGGCCAATCCTATAACTTGAATTGGGTGTATCTTTTATGTTTCAAAGAGGTATACATCATAGATTATCCCAATTATAAATATCAATGATACTAGATGTAATATCCTCGATTTGATTAAATTCATTAATTGGTTAATTCCCCCTTCTAATGAATGTTGACTTGGTTTGAATTATAACTAGTCAAGTAATGAAGTTTTAAGTTTATTTATTGATTTAATAAATATATATGCCCTATATATATATATATATATATATGTATGTATGTATGTAGGTATGTATAAAGATATATATACCTATATATTTATACATATAGATATACATATACTTATAATCATTTTGTTAATGGATGACATGTAAATTGGTAAATAGACCACTAAGGCATAAGATTTGTTTGATGGAGGTTATTTTGGGTTGTGGCAATGTAATGCCCATCATGCAAGTTAATTGGTTTGTAAAGGTGTAAAGAAACTCAAGTTTAACTTAAACAAGTTGGAAAATGTGGAATGTTTGGTTATTGAGGTTTACGCTTTTGGATTAGTTTTTTTGGAAGCCACGACATGGCATGAAAGTTAATGAGGTAGGTTACAAATTAAATGGGAGTAGGTGCTTTGGGAACCGTTAGATTCTTGGAGAAGCTAAGGCATGCAAAGTAAACACATTGTTTCATTTTCATTGTTTGTTTTGAGCTCTGCATGGAGGCTTTAGGGGAATTAGTTTTGAGTTACTATGCATGTGATTTATTTTCATGTTTTTAGTTATCATGGAATTTTTGTTATATAAATATGATGTTAGTAGATTTGATGGTGTTTTGGGAAGCAATTGACTTGGAAGATTTCAAAGGAGTTAGAAGTAAAATACAGGCATGGGTTTTCATACTTTCATTCTCTACTGTTATTTTGATGATGTAATAGGATATGTTTTTGGCTTGGGATCATTTTATAGAATTATTAATTCATTTTCTTTAGTTTTTGATTGTGAAATTTGGAAAATGGTGAAGGAAAAAGGTAGAAACATTTTGGGATATTGATTGTTTTGTGAGATTATGAAACTGCATACATTTTTGATTATTTTAGGTAATGTAGAAAAGAGAAATGTTTTGTTATGGGTTATTATGTGAAACTAAAAAGAAATACATTCTGGGTTTTGTTTATTTTGTGAAATTTGGGTAAAGAAATAAGAATTTTTAGCTCTTTTTAGAGCATGGACATTATTATTCCTCCTCTAAACTCATTTTTTTGTATCTGGGTATTATGATTTGGTAAAGGAAAAAAAAAAAGAGTTAGATTTTATGGCTCTTATTAGAGCACTATTTCATGCAATGTGAATACGATTTTTGGTTTGATAAAAATGCAAGACGATAAAAGGAATATGTTTTTGGTTAAGTCTTTGGATTTGTAAAAGAAACAAGGGAAGGTTATAACTCTTATTTGAGATTTTCTAATATCATTTGTTTTTAAGCTCTTGTAGAGCATGACTGCTATTAATCTCTCTATCTCTATGTAAGCATTTTTATCCGGTTTATTTTGTGAATTTGAAAAATGAGGAAAGAGCTAGAAACAAATCTATCTTGAGAATTATTGCTATCATTTTTCTTACGGTTTTGGTTTAATTATTTTGTTGAAATTTGGGAAAGGAAGTAAGAGTGTTACAAATCTCTTTTAGAGTATAATTGTTGTCATTCTCTCTTTGGATATGTATTTAGTTTATATCATAGGATCTAAAAAATAAATTAAGATAATTTTATAGCTCCTCCCTTGAGATTGGCTATTAACATGTAGCATACATTTTATTGACTATGTTTTGATATTGGGTTTTAGGATTTGTAAAAATAGCTCCTTCTTTGAGCTTAGTTGTCATCTTTCTTTATTTGATATGAATAAATGGATTATGGGGTTTATCATTGTTCATTATATTTCTATTGGAAATAGTTACATAATGTTTCAATTCTAAATCTGAAGTATTTCATGCTTAGGAAACTTGAAAATATGAAGGGCATACGTTTTGGATTAACACTATTTAAATTTTGATTAGGGGTTTGTAGGAACGTGGTACATCTCCAATAAAGGTAAACACAAGAAGAAAATGAGCCTTCTTGATTTGAATGATTATGATTTAAGTTTGAGACAATATGTGGATTACCGTTAACATAAATACAAAATGGTTTGATTTTATATTAGCCAAACATGGATGTTTTTAAGTTAGTTGGAAAACATTGTGAGTTTTTACATCTGTAATTGTTGTTTCGTGATGCACCATATGTTCTAATATTTTCTAAAAGTCTAATCTTTATTAAGCTAGATGTAAATAGTGGTAGTGAACATATTGTGTTATATAATTATGAAGTTTCTTTATTATATGTGTAGGAGTTAACTTTCTTACTATAAACTAGGAAGTTTATAATTATAACTTACTAATTAAGAATAATCTTAGCCATTACTTATTCTGTCAATACATAATAATTACAACATGGAATAAGAGTATGCAAACTCATGAAAGTTCATACAAACTCACCCATATCTATTTATCTCTCCTACAATGTCGGGGAAAGGATGACAGACTTGAAGTAACTGATTGGATATATTCTTTTATTATTTTACGTCTTAAGTTAATTATGATATGAATCCGAGAAAGGATTAATGTAATCAATTTGTTCATGTGATTGAAATATCATCGCATCATAAAATGGGCATTGAGACCCAATGTATTATACTTATTGATTTTTATATCATTATTAATGAAGATTAAGGACTATCTTTTATTTGAAATCAGATTTTATGACTTATCTTATTATTTAAGCTGAAAATATAGATATACTATTTATACAATCGATTTAACAAGTAAGCTGATTGTTTTAAGTTATGTGATTAATTTAAATTCAGATTGAGTAATCAAAGCAAATTGAATAATGACATATAAATGAAAAGGATAACAACAAAAACTAAATAAAGATGTTGTTGTACCTTATGGTATTAAATGGACTAATCTTGACAAGAAATGTATTTAAATGGTTAGATAGGGAAAATAAATGATGAACCTACACCTAACAAAAATAATAAGTTGTGAAAGTATGATAAGAGGAAATAATACTAGTTAGCAACTCAACAAGTTCTTTATATGAACCTCTTATGAGAACCTATTAAACATTGTGAAGAAATAATTACTTACTTTAAAACGAGTCATGAGGAAATAATTAGTTACTTTATCTAACTAAGGTAACTTATGAATAGAAGAAGTGTGAGCATAATGATCCTATGTCTTATTGCTATAATCTTATTTAAGTTCCAACTTAGGATGGTTATGGGAAGGGTAGCGAGGAAAAAATGATGGAAATAATTACGTGGTCCCTATCTTTCCCATAGGGATCCTAAGATGGTATGATTTGAGATTCTTTCATTTAGGAAATGAGCCAATAATGAAATCTCCCTCTTCTTAACTAAATCACCTTCTTAAACAATAAAAAGGAATCCAAATAACTGTATTGAGATGGTTGTGTAGTGACGGAAGATGAGTTTCGTAGACTTGTGTGTGGTCTCGAAACTAAGCTTGCAAAGAAATGCTTGAAACTTTGGCCAAAGTAATGTATTAGTTGACTACATTTTCTCACCGATCCCCGATTTATCAATATTCAATTAGGAGATGCACATAGTTCTCATAACCTGTAAAAGGTTTAACCAAGTATACATAGTATACACACTCGGTTAGAGTGACTTAAGGGAGATCGTGGAGATCTAGATATACCCTTATAGTTGCACATGGTTATTGTATGTTATCAGATGGATTATGAATATTTAATAATGCTAGATTATTTAGCAACAAGATAAATAATAATGTTAATCATTAATAACATTAATTGTACATTAAGGGTATGTTTTAAAAAAAATTCCCCTTAATTTGGATGATCATAACATGGGTGTTACACTAGATAGATCATTTCATAAAGTTGGTGATAGAAAAACAACATATAAGAAGGGGTACATGTTTCTTCATTTGCACTTCACAATTAATTTCATGTGAAGGTGGTTTTTGACTAGGGGGTATATGGAGAAAGATACAACCCTATTAGATGTGTTGTGTTTCATTTATACATACCGTCATATGCATTCCATGTTACTCTAAGGTTTTAAATTGCAAAAAAGAAACCAATGATCATGAAAAGACAACCTAGTTATGGATTTGTTTATAATTTTTGTTTTCATATGAGCATGGGATCATTATAGCTAGCTGTATTTCAAAAGAAACATCCCATATTAAAGATACATATGCATCCACTAGACATAAGAATACCAATTAAGTAGTTAATAAAAACTAGAATGTTAATAAATGTTATACATATGTCAATATTGTTAGGATATTTTTACTTTAAGGTATAATTGTATACAACTCAAGAATACTAGTTGAATAATATATAATAAGATTATATTTCCAAGAGATAGTAGAATTAAAAACATATTAATTGTTTTTTGTTAGTTAATGGATATACCTCATTTGTATCCCTAACCCTTTTAAGCTAGATAAAAATTGACATGGTAGTAAATTGAAAGAATACAATAATTATCCAATGGAAATGACTGAAAATAACTATTGTACATGTTTACAGTGCTTGTGGACCTAGAAATGGTGTTGGAATGAAAAATTATACTTTTAGACTATGTGTACTATTAAGAACAAAACTTTGAATAATATGTAGATGTTATCAAGTATTAACCGACCTAAAAATAGGGAGAAAATGTACAAGAATTTAGATTACATATAAGCAAATAACAAAAGAAGATATAGTGATTTTTTTAATCAAAGTTCTAATTCATTTTCTAAACCAATGTAGTCATGAATATTTGTTTTTATCAAAAATAATAATTCAAATTTATGTAGAACTCAAGCATAATGAAAAAGGACAAGTGATCATGGTAACATATGGAATACAAAGTCTAGAAAAATGGTTGTAGGAACACTAACCACGTAGTATCTTTGCAAAGTGAAAATAAGGCCTCAACGCTTTTCATTCGTATTATTTTCCAAATCCTACAATGTTTATTTTAAAATAAATTGTTTTAATAACACTATGGTTATATTATGTATTCATATTCCAAGGATCTTAAGATCCTTGCATTTGTTATTGCAATTTTTGTTTTGTAGAAGATAATTTTGTACCTATTTTAGCACCTCGGATCTTATTAATAATTCAAGAGATTGAAAATAGTAGAAGTATGCTCACAACATAAGAAATGAATTTGTGTCCATTTATATAATTAAATATTTAAATGTTTGATATAAATAATATGACACCTTGTGTCATGAAAATTGTCATGATCACTAAAAGAGTAGTAAATACACTACCAAGAACATAATACTTGAGTGCTTATCTATTAGTCTATTTAGAACTCATGCATTGTGATGTAAAAAAATAATTGTGGAAAGATCACAAAGACCAATGAGAATCATATATGAAAGAGAATTAGTGTCACTATATATATTACAAATATGATTAAGTCATTGTGTGTGGAAAGAATTTATTAGTGGAATAAAATTTCCTAACCATTCAAGAATAATTTCTAATTATTTTTTTATTTATTTATAATTTTTTATTCTAATGAAATAAATTTTTGATGAAACTTGTATACATTATATACATTAAATACAAATTTTATCAAAAATCTTAGCAATCAATAAACGATTGTTTACTTTTCCTCGAAACCTTGTTGAATTATGCATCTTTGACCTTTTTCGTGTAAGCCAAAACCTTGGTGGGAATGTTTGTGTGAATGCTTATTGCTAGGTAATGTGTGTTTGTAGTTGTTGTGGACTATACATGTTAAGATAGGTTTGAAGTTGGCGGTGTAGGTGGTATGGACATTCATTACTAAGATATTTTTATTGACTAGGTGTATACTTGTTTAAATGTAATTATGTTTGATTGGGTAAACTATACCATGGGTCTAATATGTTATTTTGAATAATTTTTGAGAAATAATGTATTTATCATTTATGATAAATACAATTTTTTCCAAAAACTATGGCCACTAATAAACTATTGCTTATTTTTCATCAAACAATCAATTTTAAGCATATATCATTAATGCATTGATCTATAGTTATATTGAAAAAAATGTGTTAATTTTATTTAAGAGTTTTGTGTATAGATTTAAACACCTTTGAATATGATATTTTAATATACATTGCACCAAATTCATAAATCCCCACCCTAAAATACTGTGTACTAATTGCATTTATGGAATTACTAAGTGCAGATTTCACTTCACCTTGCTAGCAATTACTATTAGTAGAAATGTTTGTGTGCATGATTTTAGTATATTACAAGGATAACATTAAGAAAATGAAACTTGACTATAAGTATTGCGTAGTTAATAGTGGGACATATGTTAAAATTCTTAGTGATTTACTCTATATTGCTACATGCATAGATGTAAATATTTTATATAAATACCTAAAGAATTTGTGTCATGAAAATTCTCATGTTTGCTAAATAAAACACTAAAGACATTAGAAAACATGCAACATATGACTATTTATCTCATTTTCCACTCAAACTCATGCAATCGTTGTGTAAATAACCAATTGTGATACATCGAAAGACCAAAGGGAAACATACATGCAAGATAGTTAATGTTAAAACCATAAAACATGGAAAATAGTATAGGAACATATGTGAATAAAAGAAAATGCAATCAAATGCTCATGAAAAATCCCCATCAAACTGAAATAAAAAATTATTAAGTTTTGGATAAGCAAACCGAATATATAAAATAATAGGTATTTTGAAAAATAAATAGTCCAAGGTAACGATGATCACAAGAAAATGAAATTAAAAAATTATTAAACATCCTAGTTCAATCCCGATATATTTTTGACAATTTGTGATATAATTTGATGAACATAAATCATTGGGACCTATTTGAAACAATGAAGAAAAATTCAATGGAGTACCCATATATCTTAAATTAAAGAACTTGTTGAAATGAACATTTGTGAGACTAAATAAATAAATTCAAGACATATGTAGTTTTTCTAATGTATCGAAAAAATCAACCACAAGTTGTTCACACAAAACTTATGGGAGGGATTGTATTTGCGCAAAAATTACATGTTTGTATAAAGTCTCTTTTTGACAAGAAAAAAATAATTCACCTACTTTGAAATTTTTAGTATACATTCATTTACTTAAGGGAATTTGAGTCTTCGATATATGGATTACATCAAAATAAACAAAAAATGTTACCAATATACATAATAGAATTTTTAGCAATTGTAAAAGATGTAAAACTCCGAAAAGATGACCTAACACACAATGAAGTAGGATCATTTTTCAGCCAATGTCGTATAAGATGGTATTATCAACAACCTATGTGGGTGATTTGATATAATTATTTTCTATACGAGAAAACATTACATGTTTTTTGTTTTGTGTTTTGAAGTTATTAAAAACTGAACAATTTCAAATTTACTTACCAAATTTTGAGTAATATTCATGCATGTTTAATAAGTGCAATAATGTTGTTTAGTATCACAATTATACACACTATTTTTTTATAAAATTTTCCTTGTGCAATGTCAAGTTTTGCCATGTTCCCTTACTAAGAAAATAATCATGTTTGGAATCCAATCACCTCATCTCTATAGATTTTCTACATCTTTCTTGTCTTTACACTCTGCTCTATCATCAATTATGGGAATATTATTTGATCAAATGAGTATAAAAACTTTGTTATTCCTAACACAAATTTCAGTTTTGGCTTTCATCTCTCTGTCCGAAAATGTAGGGAAGGGTCAAGATGCACGAGGTCCGATCTTGGATGACCTATACAGTCTCACCCCTTCACATTCTTTGACTTTAATTTCAATTTTAAAATATTATTGGGGTCATTTCATCTCATCAGGGTTAACCTTATTAGAATATTTCACCTATGGAAGACTATATAAACAATTTAGTTTCACTTTATAACTCACTTGACACTCTTACAAGATCCTATTACAAATATCATTCCAAAAATACTCAAAGGATTCCTAAATACACCCAAATCAGCCACACATAATCTAAATTAGTCCCCACTACAAGTCTAAATAACTCAACTAGGTCAATAAATCTAACGTCCTCCATTTCCAATCATGGAAAGGTAATAGGGCTATGTTTTAACAAGATCAAATTCATTCCAAGAAATGTACAAGGGTTTCAAAAAACCAAGGGGTTAGGTCACATAATTGAGGCACATCACATCTCACTACTATTGTGTTGGGTACATTCTCTACTACATAGTTATCTCACTATCTTGATGTCAAGAGACATGAGGGCACACCTATGGGTTGGTTAGATATTCACACTTGCACAATCACTTAAGAGAAATACATAAGGTTTGATCTCACAATGAGGGCATTTTATACAACATTTGGATTGGTTCAAGAGTCGGGCAGCAGTGACTACCATAGGTAGTATAACCTCACCGCACACACATGTTTTCTCCTTTTGGTTTTCTAATTATTATATGTAGGGTTTTGTAGGTTTCTAGGCTTTCCACTTTGTTATAGGTGGTAAAGGCCATACCGAAGTTGTACGAGAAAGAGTGATATACAATGAAGACAATTTCTCGACAAGTGAGGCATACCAAAAGTTACAAGTCCAAAATGTCAAAGGGTCCAATACCATATAGTTCCGTGGTTTGGAATATATAGATTATGTCTAGACCATATAATAGTTGTATGGAAATATACCTATTGAGTTGGAAACTCCATAACTTTTATTGAAATATATTCAGCTCTTGATCAACTGTTCCATTATTCTACACATCTCGATCATCTTTATTCTACCATGTATAACTAAGTTTCTCTCTCCTCTTGTGTATTCGAGCAAGTAATTATCATTATTGATCATTTTAATCATTTCATATATGAATGCATTATTTTGATTGTGAATGTTTAATGTTGGAAACTAATTAATCATAATAGTCTACCTGTTATAAACCGTTTCATCCTTCTTATTTATTGTATATCGACATAGTAACTTAAAAAATAATTAGGGTGAAAATATTTGGTGAACCATGCTCTTAAATCAAATACATAATTTAAAACTGTAGTATCCCTATGTTTTCATTTCTTTTAGTTTGCATATACTTTTTGTCTATGTCATTTCAACATAGGAAAAAAATCAATCAAACACCAATTTAGTACACTAATATTTCTCCTCCTAATCACAAGTGTCATATAATCATGGTTTCTTCTCCACCCCATGTTTTTGGTATCCCATATATTGGCTCCCAAATCATACAAAGTTTGAAAGGGCTGAATGCGTAGGATATGTCATTGTAGTGAGGTGCTTCTTCACCTGGAATGAAATATTTGAGATCAAAAAATGGGAGGGTGGTTAACCTCCTACTCTTTAGGATCTGTGAGACCTAGGGAGAGACCTTAGAGAAACCTAAATGATGTCAAACAATAAATATTAGACAAGTATAGACTACCGAACCAAATAGGAAGTTTTACCAATATGAATTCCCACCCAATTTAGTGTTAATAGTGGGATATTCATAAAGATACCAAAGAATGGAAAATACTTCACTAAAAAAATGATCATAACAAATGTATATATAATCTATAAGCTAATTTCTCTTAGGACCAACAAAATGTTTCAAATGAAAGCTTATAAACATGAATTTACAATTATAATGGATGAAATCTTGAAGGATTTACACAAATGAAGTGAGATTTCAGTAAGGATGGAGTGAAATGAAAATATTTAACATAATGAAAGTGATTAGATGAACTATGATCAGTGATTGAATCCATTGGGAAAGGAGTTACCAAAATTCAGATCAAGTGAGCTAGTGATAACCAAAGAGAACAACAATCTACATGATTGCTGCAAATCCACCATTAATTCAGAAAAATAATGAAATATCCTACACGTACCTTTCATCTTTAGTCATAGAAAGACATCATAGAATGACAATACACTAATATTAAATCCTTTGCAAGAAAACAAGGAAGTGAAAGCATGCAAGGATTTTGTAATTTGGGACTTACAAATGTCTACACAACACTAACAAACACTAAATAACCAAACACTAATCTTCACATTCAAATATTCCTAACAAAAGTACGACACTTTCTCAACATCCCATAATGCTTGTTCTTTGAACTAGGAAAGATTATCACTATTCAATTGCTTAGAAAAATGGAGAACATAATGCTCAAATTAGGAAAACCAAGTTTGCTCAATAGCCAAAAGATCATTATGGAGAGTTTCTTCTCCACTTTATATAATTTCCTTTACAAAGGTGCATAGCAAAGGTACTCAAAATATTCCTCCAGAAATCATCAAGAGTCAAGAAATATAAACTTGTTTGTATTTTGTGAAAACACTTGATCAACCAATGGGAAGAGAGACTGGAGATTTTTCGATCACTTTAACCAAATCAACCTTGAAGAAACACAAGTTCTACCTTGAAATAAGCCAAATTTAGCAAAAAGGTGACCAAGGAGAAAGCACAAATGGTAATCCATGAGGGAAAACACATGCACATCCAAAATATCAGGGTAATTTGATAGAGGGAAAGTTTCCACCTATGAATTAGACCAAACTCCACCT
The DNA here is from genome assembly GCA_018340775.1 of Taxus wallichiana var. yunnanensis. Lineage (NCBI taxonomy): Eukaryota > Viridiplantae > Streptophyta > Pinopsida > Cupressales > Taxaceae > Taxus > Taxus wallichiana. The sequence continues at coordinate 705,873,857 of CM031235.1, forward strand.
TTGGATCAATATGAAAGCTTAATTATCTGATTTTAAACCAATTTTAGGTCTCAAATGTTTCATGGTGAGATATGGAGAGAATTTGCCACCAAGAACATTTATTTGCAAGTGAATGAGACAAATTGGAGGACTAAAAAATGATTTGGATCCTGATTGATAAAAAGAATTAGTTAAAACCTCCCCAAACTTTGTTAATAATTACTCTTCAATTTCTTAAAAATGTTTCATAAAATTAGAACCATTAGATAGCTCTTTGAACAATATTTTGAAAAGTACCAACCATTCTCAAAATAAATCACCCAGTCAAAAGTTATGGCCAAAACTAAGCCCTTTGTATTTTAATGGAGTTCCACAATTTTAAAGTCTTTGAGCCTTATTTTGCATTAAGCTTAGCCATAAAATTTAGCCAAATGAAATAACTTTGCACTAAACCACAACTTGCCACATATCCTTTCATGTTATTGGGGTCTCATGTCGAGTTTATCTTATACCTCGAGAGATCTCAAACTTCCTAGGAAACTAGTAGATCGTGGTTGGTCCAAATGGACCAATCACATGGTTTTTAGATTCTTAATGTTCTTAGGGTGACATGGTCATCTTCGGGATCTTAGGATCTATGAGACAATAGAGTGTCATTATTGGTCCATGTGGACCAATCATGACATTTTGTGATCTCGATCCTTCTCACCTCATTTGAGATCCTCCAGATTACACTATTTAGGGATTACAACTATTTAGGCCCTTAGGTTTTCAGGAACATGAGAACCCAAGTCCTTTACCCTTCAAACTCTACTAAGATTTTGAGACAGAGAATGTCATTATTGGTCCACATAGATTAATGATAGGCATCTATGTTCTTGGTGTTTTCTCCACTACTTAGGCTTGAATGTTTGTAACATGACTCATATGGGATCTCGAATGACTTGTGATTGATCCATGTGGGCCCATCATAAGCCACTAGGGTTCTCTAGCTTTGTGATATTCAATCTTCACCATGCCTTATTCAATTGAACCATTTTAGCTTGGGAAAAATGTAAACCATTGAGCCTTAGCTCAACTTAACCAATGTAGAAACCAAGTATATAAACATAACTTGATCTTTCAACGGATGCATATGAGACGATTCTCCTAATAGAAAACAAGTTACCAATGATTTCCAAGTGTCCCTTTATGATCCGATTAAATTTAAAAACCAAAATTCTTAAGGAAACAAATGGTTTGAAAAACATTTTCCCATATTGATCCCAAAACAAGTGAATTTGATCAATTTTTTTCTTATTTTAAGCTATGGAAATCTGAATCTGATTTGTACAAGTAATTTTGATGATTTTTGAGATGGCATAATGCCTAATATGCATGAATGATTATGATCAAATTCCATACTTTAACTATAAGGCCCCAAAATGAGGTGAACATTTTTGGGTGCCAACACCTTCCATAGTGGATCATAATGTAAATGAGGTAGCTTTAAATGATCTAAATATCCATAGAGAATATTCTTTTGATTCTAATCATGATGAGGAAGATCATGTAGACCAAGAATGGGTTCATCTTGTATCTAAATTTCATGCATAGATTCATGAAAATTCTCATCATATTGAGCCTCTTATTTAGATTTTGTTGGCTTGTAAACTTACCTGTGACAAAACCACTAATGAGCATCCACTTATTGGACAACTTCCTCCTTCATCATGTTCTATGCCTACATCTACTATTACTAAATTGTCGGTGCCTATCTCTTTAGGAGCATCTAATCTCACCCTTCATAGTATTGCTATGACTATTACTATGATCACTACTATACCAACATATCTTATCCAAAACCACGATTGCCTCACATGATTCTTCTTCTAACAGACAAAATATTGAATCCATTTTTTCACAATTTATAAGATTAAATTTTTCAATTTCAACAAGGTGCATTTTCTTCCTCTCACACAATGGATTCTACAAAATTACTTCATAACCCAATTACACTTGGAGTGGCCTATAACCCCATTCATACTGGTTTTATTTCTCATAAAATTCCTATATTTTATGGCAATAGTGATCTGAAGAACATCTCTAAAAATTTCATGTTTCTTGCTTGGACTATTCTTCAAATGATACATTGCATACTAAGCTCTCCCCTCACAAAGTATTAAGATTTTTTCCCCTACAATGGTTTTATGATCTACCTATGAATTCTATTTGAAATTTATTCCCTTGGAAAATAAATTTATAACATATTTTCTATCAACATTTGCAACAAATTATTTTACGCCCAAATGACCAAAATGTGACAATCTTCTAATGAACCATCAATGACTATACACTATGTTATATGTTTATGCTTAATGAAATGAACAATATCCTAACTGATATTGAAATGAAAGATATTTTTACACATAGTATCCTTGTCCCTTTACAAGAATCAATTATTTTTACAAGTTCAATTCCTTCGATAATCTATGTCATACTTTGAAAGCATGTGAAGATAAGCTTTTCAACATGAAGAAAATTAAGTATCCGGATAATTATTCTAGCACATCTGGTCAAAAATTTCAAGGAAAAATCAATTTTAAGACTAAATCCAATGATGAAAAACATGATTTCAAATCCATTTCCAATGTTGTATCTCAACCTAAAAATTTTCAATTATAACCTCCTTAACAAAAATCGACATATTTCCCTAGTACATCACAATAAGTGCTCAAACAATTACTTAAGTGTAATATTGTGTCTCTCCCTCCACCCCTTGATGTCATTGCAATAACTCCTCATGGTATTACCTTTGATGTTATTTCCCATTATGAATACCATCGATGCATTGGTCACTCTACTAATATCTGTTTCAACATTTGACATGTTATACAAGATCTCCTCGATGCTATTACTATTGAATTTGGGACTCCATATCAATCGTAACCCGCTAATAATAAAAAAACTAACATATTTGATGATCCAATTTTGGAACATGCTACTGCAAAATCTACCTTAGAATTACATAATGTTTACCACACAATATAGCCCCCACGTTTTTATGATCACACATTTGATGTCAAGGTTGGTATTGTTGTTACTTCCCTTCCCCGCTAATTATTACTTTTGATGATATTGATATGATATGTGGGTTTATTTCTAAAACACTCTATATTCATGTTGTTGTTGATTGACATCCCACACACAACATTTTTATTGATCATAGTGTTCCCCATAATCTTTACACTTTGACATTGTTGCATTATCTTGTATTTAATAAAAAGTATTTCATAGGTGATCCTCAAACACACATATGACATATTTCTCTCCCTCTTATGTTCAATTTTTTTACTTTTGATCTCACATTATTAGTGGAATACTCTCTTTATTAATGTAACCCTAGTTTATGTTATTCTTGGCTTTACACCTTTTCAACTTTACCATTTATATTACATCCATATGTTGAGTTCATTCACAATAGTCAAGTGGTTACAATTAGAGGCATTCCATTTGAATATTCCACAACGTCATGGATCAACCACACATATATAATTCCTAATCCTAACACTCATCATTCTACACCTTATATTTTTGTTCCTCATGCTATGCCTTGTGGGACATCTCCCTCGGTATATACAATCACATGTCTTCTAGTTCATGCACTATTCGTAGTTGGTCACACCCTTGTCGACATCCTCTCATTGACCTTTTATTTAATCATATATATTGTAAGCTACTAATTTTAATACATATTATCCTTGGAATTAGGTTTTATCTCCATCTATGTACATAAATTATCACAGTCTTCCCACCCATGATCTTTTAGGACACTTGCAACAAATTACCAACTAGTTATACATGCACTTCCATCGACTCACACCTATAGGTCCTATGTCTTCTCCACCTTTTGAGTGTGGTGGGCCTCTTCATGGGGATATTATTAGGTAGATATGGTAATAACCCCCTTTATTTTACATATATATTTTGAATACACTTCAAAAGAATTTAAATAATCACATAATACAAAACATTAAAATATGAGAAAAATACAAATACAAGACAAGTTATAGTTTGATTCACTAGCTTTTTACTTTATGCATGTTGTTTGTCACATTGATTTGATAGATAATATCTATTATTTATGCACATTTATTCATGTGGTATCTTGAGCTTGATGCGGGTAAGTCACATATTGCTACATGATGACAAGATTTATATTTATTCCATACACTACTCTTTAGGGGAATCCCTCCATGTTATATAGGTACAAGTTTGTTCATTATATGTTACTTTACACATTCCTATTCATGTTTTATTACACGATAGTATTTATTATTACCTATTGGGTTAACATGGCTAGCACATGTCTCTTGTGTAGCGCCACCTATCTTGCCAAATTTCTTATCACTATTACTATGTTATATGCTTGTTTCATATGCTATTGACACTACTTGTTTAGACATATTTCTTCCTCAACTTGATTGTCTTACATGATTAAATATAATAAATATTTACTTGATACATCTTAAGCGAATTACTTGTCTTGTGACACCATGGGTGCTCCATGTTTGTGGATCTATGCCTATATACACTTGATTTTATAATTATGGAACATTGTGCCTCCTAGTAGGATTATCTTGTGACATCGTGGGTGTCTCATGTTTTCATATCTTTGCCTAAATATGACTTGTTTATATACTATATGGCTTACTTGTCTTTACATTACTATTTATAATATTACTCTTGATGTACTTTCTATTGCTATGATATTTCTATACTTGTCCTACTATAAAGTAGGGAATGGTTAATAATTTTATCTGCTAGTTATATTTTATTTACACATGTATTATTTCTTGTTGCTTTTTCTCTATGCCTTGGTTATCACCATGGGAAAAATCTTTTGCAGGTATATGTTTTCCTAGGTGGCTTTCATTCCATCCTTCTATGTGATCCTACATTGATTATAAGACATATGGTATATGGGTACACATATATTATTTTGAGTTGTAGGATCAAATGATTTATCACAAATGCATCAAAAGAGGGGGAATTCATTAGGATATTTCTAAAACTATAGACATGTTACATAATAGAGGAACAAATTTTTATAGGGATCATATCCTATAAAAATGTAATAAATACTTGAAATGTGGCGAGAATTCAAACAAGGGAAAAATTGTATAGCATAATTAGGACCATTGTACATTCTTGACCATTTTTTATGTTCCCAAATAGAGGAAAAGTTCAATGGATTTCTTAATTTCTATATATTCTATCAACTATTTACATGATTTTAAGATATTTACAAATACACATGAGATAGTTCAAAGTAAGTTATAGGGGGCATGAGAATTTAACTCATTCTTTATGACACTATTCACATTCAATTACAAAAAAATGGTTTGGGGCATGAGCCTCCTTATTCCCTTAAAAGTTTCAAATTATACATGATTAGTGTTAGTTTTAGTAGCACCTTAGGGGGCATGGAAATGAACATTCCTTTTAAGGTATGATTTTTTAATTTATGTACAAATTGGGCCTAGATCTATTTATGGTGGTATGGTCTGTGTATTTACTAAAAGGCGTCAAAGTGACTGGGTTCTTCATAGATTGATATTTCCACTTCTCTCACCAGATTCATAAATGGGGAATGTATTGAAGTAGATAAGTTCTTTGTACACTATACCTTCCTCTCTAAAAAGCTGCAAAAAGGGGGATTTTGGCTCTTCTCACAATCTCTAATACTCAACACTCAAACATCTCCTTTGGCACAACTTTGGGGATTTATCACCCCTAATCCTTTGATATTTGAGAAATAACTCCATCTCTTTAAGGCATGACAAAAAATAGAATCTCCCCCCACAAAATGAAAAATATTATTCCTTCTATGTTTTTCATCTTTGAACTTACGTTTTTGTAAAACTTAAAGTTACAATAATTATCTATGTTTTGAGTGAAAGTTCAGTTTCTATCATAGAAATTGAATACACTATGTGTTGTATGTTTTTCCATGGATTATTAAAAACCAACACATTAGAAAACCACTATTGAGTAAAGAAAAAGTGTAAACACATACTTAGATATGTTTTTCCTTTAGGCATGTAATTTTAATTAACACTTAAAGGGGGGAAAATATAGACACTAATAAATCATCCTTATGAGATGCTAAGTTTGGCCATGTTCCTTGCTAAGATAAATTCTCACATTTGTAATCCAATGACATTATATCTCTAGATATTCTACAACTTACTTAGCTTTGCACTCTACTCTATCATCAATTATGAGAATTTTATTTGATCAAAGTAGTCTAAACCTCTGTTATTCATCAAACAAATTTTAATTTTTGTTTTCATATATTTGGTGTGAAAACATGGGGAAGGGTTAAGATGTGATGTTTGGTCTTGGCTCACATATATGATCCTACCCCTTCACATTATTTGACTTTGAGTTCAACTTCAAAATCTTCTTTGGGTCATCTCGTCTTCCTAGGGTTGGACTTGTTAGAATATTTCACCTATAGAAGGATATATAAGTAAGTTAGTGTCATTTTATCACTCACCTAACACTCTTATAATGCACTATCACAAATATCATTCCAAATGTAATTGGAAGGTTCCTAAATCCACCTAAATCAGCCACACATCATCTAGATCAGTCCCTACTACAAGTCCGAAGTAGTCAACCAAGTTAAAGAGTCTAGCTTCCTCTATTTCCAAGAATGCAAAGGTCATAGAGTAATTTTTTAGAAAGAGAAAATTCACTCTAAGCATTGTATAAGGGTTTCAAGCAACTAAGGGGTTAATTCACATAGTTGAGCCACACCACATCTTACTATTACTTTGACTTTGGGCACAATCACTGCTATCTTGGTGTTAAGATATATGAGGGAAATCCTAAGGGGTTGGTTAGCTATTCAAACTTACATAATAACCTAGGATACATACATGAGGCTCGATCATGTAATGAGGGAATGTAGTTCAACACTTGGATTCGTAGTTAGGAGTCGACCAATAAGGGTAGTTTAATCTCACCACACACATGATTTTTTTTTGGTTTGTTAATGTTATGAAGAAGGTTTCGTAGGTTGATAGGGTTTCCACTTTGTTACATGTGATTATAGGTCATCTTGAAGCTATGTGAGCAAGATAAAAATATAGTGGAGGCCATTTCCACATAAGAAAGGAGCATAAAAAGTTACATGTGTAGATGTTCAAAGGGTATAAGACCATACGAGTTATAGATATGGATTGTATAGATTAGTTATAGAATTTACAATAGTTATACGGTCTTTCCCATGTTAAGTTTGCAACTCCAAATATGTTACAAATATATTGTGTGTATTATTAATATTGAGTTAATATAAATCATATTAATAATATAGTTAGTGTGAGTGTGTTGTGATAACAACTCATGTTGATTAGTCTTGAGGGATATTTGGGATGTTGGAGATATCTTAGGGATGAGAGAGATTGTAGGGGAAGTTGGAGATGATTGTTGACTCCTTGTATTAAGGAGTGCATCCTCCTATTTATGTGTATCACTCTTGTATTGAGATATCCCGAATGTATTGAATTATAATATTATTATTCCATGTTATTACTGGTTTAATCTCTTCCATACCTTATCGTGGCATACAAAAAATGTAGCATGTACATTCTACGGATATGATAGCATTAACATTGTGAAGCAACTGACATGCACATATTCTAGCTTGTGAGAGTTGGAGGTTCCGTGTACAATACTTTGTCATCATCTCTATGGATTTCTCAATAGTGAAGGATCGGTTTTGAGATAGTTGTGTATGGATGTTCTCAACATTTTTTTGTGTATTTGAAGATTATCTGCATCACCTTGGTCAATATTGGATCTCCCAAGATCAACATATTAAATAAATTGGTGAGTTCATTTTTTCTGGTGAATTTCGACATCGTCTAAACCTGCATGCAATTATCAATGAGTCGATTTGGTAAGAATGATCAAAGTCTAATATCTAGTTCATTTATCTCATTCTACCTATGGAACCATGCTTGAACTCTACCTTCTTTGCATAGAGATCATTTAGTCAGTGAGATCTCGATCATTTTCCTAATCTTCTTCCATGTGCGCAGTATCCTCATGAGTCAAAAATCAAATGCAATATTACATGGCAATCCGAACTAAGAATTGCATTATTTGAATGCCTCTGCATGGTATTGAGGATCACATAGACATTTATATTCCTATCATTTAAATTTCAATAGAAATATTTCATGGTGGAATTAAAGTCTAAGTGGATATGCATTGATTAAATATCATTTAGTTATTTTTCAAGAGAAATCTCTTAGATTTGCAGTGAAGGAAGGAGAAAAACCACCTTAAACATGTCCAAAACCACCTTATAAAACCACCTTATTTTATTTTATTTTCTGCATTTTTCCTAAAACCACTATTCAGCAAACTGTGGTTTTGAAAAGGAGGTATGGCTTAAGATTGATTGATTTGTAGTGTTTAAATATCTAGTCGCTTTCATATATAAACGTTTAGCTTACAAGGAGAAGTGGTTATCCAATATTTTGTAAGACTCTTAAATAAGAAGAGGTCAAGGGGTCAAATCCCCCTCCACATGAGATTTGGTGGAATTTTTAGTGGATCCATTAAATTTAGCGGTAAATTTGAATTTAGTTATAACTAGCTAAATTTAGAGAGAAAAACCCTACTTAGACCAAAAATTTCAAAATGTTATTTTTCAAATATTGTATATACATACATACATACATACATACATACATATAATATTGCTTCACTTGAAAAAAATAAATAAAAATTGGGCGCATTTTTATTTTTACATGACGTCCATAGTGAGGGGGTGCATTATCGGTTGAATCCGACACCTAGAAAAATTGTGTAATGAGCTTAAAAGCTACATTTGCTAACTAAGTAGCGGTGCTGATGGAGGACGAAGGCAACGAAGGAAGGAGGTCAATCAGTGACCTCTCACCAGCCACAAGTGATGGGGCCACACAATGAAGTTGTGGCATTTTTTTAGTTGTGTGTTTAATTTCCATTGTGTGAAAATAAGAACAGATGTCACATTCTGTTCAATTGTAATGTGTGAGAAATTCCTATATGTAACCTCCTAGAAGAAAACATTGTAGAGTATGTCTCTAAGTTTATTTTAGCACTCATATATTTGGAAAGGGTTGGTTTTAGATCTAGAGAACCATAGATGTAAAAAGGTAGACAAACTTTTATTGATGTAACAATCCTCCGATCGCCTTCCTTCTTTATGAAAATGATCCACCAGTGGAATGCCGAGTGAATTATTTTCATGGATTAAATGTGGGATGCGTTCTCTCACATAGTTGTGGTCATGTGCAATAAGACAGATCAACCAGATTGGAAGTTTACATTCCTTTCTTTGATCCAGATTATGAGGCAAGCCCGTGCAACATGTTGCAGTAAAAAGGAGTTATGTTGTACTATGTCAACATTAGGGGAGTGTATATTGGGAATTAATAATGTTAACAATAGGGGATTAAATGTTACAAATATATTGTGTAACATTATTAATATATTATGTATGTTATTAATATTGAGTTAATATAACTCATATTAATAATATAGTTAGTGTGTTGTGATAACAACTCACGTTGATTAGTCTTGAGGGATATTTGGGATGTTGGAGATATCATAGGGATGAGAGAGATTAGAGGGGAAGTTGGAGACAATTGTTGACTCCTTGTATTAAGGAGTGAATCCTCCTATTTATGTGTATCACTCTTGTATTGAGATATCCCGAATGTATTGAATTATAATATTATTATTTCATGTTGTTATTCTTGGTTTAATCTCTTCCATACCTTATTCCATGCTAATGTTATGCCGAAGGATTCTGTAGGTTGATAGGGTTTCCACTTCGTTATAGATGATTACAGTCATCTTGAAGCTATGTGAGTAAGATAAAAATATAGTGGATGCCATTTCCACATAAGAAAGGAACATATAAAGTTACATGTCTAGATGTTTAAAGGGTTTAAGACCATACAATTATAGATATGGACTATATAGATTAGTTCTATAATTTACAATAGTTATACGGTCTTTCCCATGTCAAATTTGTAGCTCCAAAAGCATATAAAGTTCTATATTATCCTATTCCCTTCACGCACATCAAGATCATTCCTATTATACCTTATATAATTAAGTTTCTCTCTCCACTTTGTGTATTTAAGTAAGTACCTATCATTTATCAATTGTTTCATATATGAATGCAATAGTATGATTGTGAATGGTTGATGTTGGAAGTTAATTAATTCGAATAGTCTACTGTTATGAACCCTTTCATCCTTCTTATATTTTGTATATCAACATAATAACCTAGAAATAAATTAGGGTGAAAGCAATAATATTATAACCATTTATTTAGAATTTTTGCTTGTGTTTACACCCTAATTGAATTATGTTATGGGAAGTACATAAAAACAAAGAGGATGTAAGGGTTTGTAATATGAGACAATCCTAATCTAATTAATCCACATGTAATCATACATAATAAGAATAATGCATTAATACTTGTAACAATTGATAAATGATAAACAATAACTCAAATACACAAAGGAGATAAAGACATAGTTGTAGAATAAAAGGATACATATGTGTAGACAAGTAAAAAGACATATTAGAAATTGGAAATGCTCGATGTTAATTATGGAACTACAAATTGAGAGCCGAGGCAGGACCGTAGTAAATTTTTATAGTCTATTCCTGGAGTTCTATGGTCATGAGTGAAGTGTATGGCGTTATAACCTTTCATAGTTGGGTTTTGCAACTTCATGTGTGCTTAAATTTCCTAATAATTCCCTTTTTTGTATGTTTCTATTGTTCATACACAACCTTGAGATTAATATAATCACCTGCAATAAAGTGGAAACTGCAGAAACTTGTAAAGCCCTTCATTAAAGCATTACCAAACTAAAATGATAAATCATGTGTGAGGTAATGCTGACAACTGTAGTAGTCAACTTGACCAAAACAATCTAAGTGTATACTACATACCCTTGTGTGGGATCAATCCTAATGTAGTTATCCTAGGTGGCTATGTAAGTTTGAGTGTGATCTATGCCAAGCCCTTATGGGTGCCCTTGTATGGGATAAATCCTAATGTAGTTATCCTATATGGTTATGTAAGTTTGAGTGTGATCTAAGCCAAACCCTTATGGGTGCCCTCGTGTCTCTTTGAAAAAAATAACAAGATAAATATATAGTAAAGAATTTACCCAACATGGTAGTAGTGTGATATAGTGTGCTTTAGCTACATGACATAACCTTTCATTATTTAAAACCATTTGAAAATACTCAGAGTGAATTTACTCATGCTAAGAAATGTTTCTATGACCTTTGCATGCTCGAAATAGAGGAAGCTATAATATTGGGCTGAGTTTTAAGTGCTTTAGACCTATAGTAGGGGATGATCTAATTGATGTGACACTAATACAGGAAGATTTTAGAGAGCCTTGAGTGCTTTTGGAATGATATTTGCAATAATTTCTTATAAGAGTGCTAGGTCTATGATGGTTTAAAGAAGAACATCAATATAACATTATTCTTAAGTTGGTCCCTAATGGTATAAAGAAGAATATCAATATTATTAGGATTTTATTTCAATAAATGTACAAAATTTTGTGCCTCAACATCCAATAGAGTATGATTTTTATATATTTCATGAGAAACATCACCTTGTATAATATTAGTGAAAACCATGAAGAAAAAATGAGAAAAAGATTGGGTTCATCAAATGTTTACACACTAATTAAATTATGTTATAGAAAGTGCACAATAATAAAAAGGATGTAAAGTTTTATAATATGATACTACTAAGATCTAATTGATTCACAATTAACCATACATAATCATAATAATACATTAATACTTACAACAATTTATAAATGATAGATCAAATACACAAGAGGATATGAATACTTATCTATACATGTTATGATAGCGAAGATCCATATGTGGAGACATATGGAAAAGATGAATCGAAACTAGAAATGCTCGATATCAATTATGAAACTAGAAAAAAATATGGGGCAAGAACATAGGAAATATGTATGGTCCAAACCTATAGATGTATATTCCTAACTAGAAGTGTACGGTGTTGGGCGCTATGATAGTTAAGATCTCAGTAACTTCATGTGTTCTTTTCTTACTTAGAAATTCCCTTCATTTTATGTTCTTATTTGCACAAACTTCAAACGAACTACAATTACCTAGAAATAATTAGAAACCCTAGAAACTTGTAATACCCTTCATCAAAGCATTAACAAACCAAAATGATAAATCACGTGTGTGGTGAGGTTGGAATACCATTAATGGTCAAACCAAATGAACCAATCTAAGTGCTACACTACATGCCCTCATGTGAGATCAAACCTCATGTAGTTCTCATATGTGCTTATGCAAGTGTATGTGATCTAATCCAAACGCCTATAGGTGCTCTCTTGTATCTTGACAAAAATAATAGTGGGTTAACTATATATTATAGCACATAACCAATGTGCTAGTAGTGTGAAGTGGTGTGATTTAGTTACATGACGCAACCTTTTGTTCCTTGAAACCATTTAAAAATGCTCGAGTGATTTTATCCTATTAAGACATGGATTTATGACTCTTGTATGTTTGAAAATGGAGGAAGCTAGAATCTTTGACTTGGTTTCAAGTGCTTGATACCTATAATATGCGATACTCTAATTGGTGTGCCATGGATTTGGGAAAATTTTGGAAATCCTCGAATGATTTTAGAATGATATTTGTAATAGTTTCTTGTAAGAGTGCCAAGTGAATTATAAAGTGATATATAGCCTTTTATAGGGGAAATATTGCAATAAGGATAACCCTAGTTTCTGTTGGCGTAGTAGTTGATTAACACGATGAGATCCCTCTCCACCATTAGTTCGAGCTTTTGGTGTGACGGTAAATCATGCAGCTCTGATACCAAATGATTTGCTGTCACACCAAAAGCTCAAACTAATGGTGGAGAGGGATCTCATCATGTTAATCAGCTACTATGCCAACACCCTCCCACACGATGGAGCCGGGTATACACCCAATCAGGCCCAACAACATTAGGAGGAAGTGACACCGGGAATTTCCCGGGAGGTCACCCATCGCCACACTACTCTGGGGCTGGCATGCTTAACTACCTAGCTCTGATACCAAACGATTTTCCGTCACACCAAAAGCTCAAACTAATGGTGGAGAGGGATCTCATCGTTTTAATCAGCTGCTACTCCAACAGCTTTCTTTATGATCATAATTATGTACAATACATTCAAAAATATTAAGAGTAGAAACACATGCACCACTAAATTTTCTATATTTTAACACATTATGAGAAGGAAAATGAGTACTAACATCATTAGGAATAACACAAGAGGTGGAGGAAGAAAGATATGACTTTTGAAGCACAATATTCAATGAACAAGCACTTAGTTGAGAAGAAAGAGAAGACATCTTAATAAGATTATTAACAAAAATTGGATCAATTCTAATGATTTATGCATATGTAAGTGGAGGAGAAGAGGAAACATGGTGAGGGACATTTAAGATAACATCTACAACATAAAATGAAGTGCGGGTATAAAAACATCATTAAAAAGACCTTCATCTAAAAAATTAACTAAATCTTCCACAAATGTTTCATTCATAGCAATAGAAGCAACATCACTATTAGAATCACAAGAACTAGTAGCCTCAATAGGGGGTAGGAGTGAAACATCAGGATGTGGGTTTATAATCTTTGTAAAGACAAGAGGAGTCTTAGGATGACATATACCAATAACATGTGATTTATGGTAGAAGGAAGCTTTTTCTTGGGCATTTGTAAAGATAGGTTGAAAACTAGTCATAGGAATGGGGTCATTCTTTGGGGAAGGAAGATTTTTCTTAGGAATTTGTAAACATAGGATGAAAACTAGTCATAAGAACGAGGTAATATTGGGGAAAGGAGATATGGGATGATGGGTTCACAAGAATTTTTGGTAAGCCACAAGGAACTCACTAAATGGGAGATCCTAGGGAAAGCTAGGGTTCAATAAATAAACAAGTTCACCAAATGATTTAATTAAATTAAATCTTATCAAGGAATGAGATTAAATACATATAATACTAATAAGAAAGATCTATCATGCAAGAGATAAACAAGTGTAAGCAATAATAGGATAAGAATGACTTAGCTTATTTTTTTAGATCTAGACTGATTTTGTGTTGGAACTGGGTGAAACAAGATAGATCTAGGCTAAGTAATATTCTTTAAGAAAATCGGTATCTAAAACTCATTTGGACAAAACCTTTGAGGCACTAGTGTCGAAACTGGGTGCTAGTGTCTTGGAAAATTCTCTAATTATGATCTTTTCAGGTCTAAACTTGTCTTCTTCCTTTCACTCTTTGTCACATCCACTTTGTTGTAGGGTTCTGTGTCACACCTGGACTTGAAAAACAAATCCTAACTACCTACATAAGGCTTAAGTAAAAATTAGATGAAATAAATAATGTATATTCTTGAGTTGGACTGACCTCGATGGTCACCCCAATGTGATTTTCATTGAGCATTGCACTACATTTCAGACTCTATATAGTTTAAGTGTGTATGTGTGTTTGTATGTATGTGCATGCACACACGTGTGTGTGATTGAATTATGTCCCTTGAAGCTAGGTTACGTTTGTGCCAATCACACCAATATATCAAAATATAACTACTTTTCCCCCAAGATGAATGTGTGAGATGGAATTCAAAAATATCCCCTCTTATACAGTGAATAATATAGCCCAAATGAAATCCTTGAATGTTTCTCTTTTTCCTCACTAGATATGAAGTAATAGCCCAAATTTCCCAGCCCCTAATAATAGTGAGTAATTTGTGTATATATATGACTTCCTTGTTTGAATTTCGACACTTAGTGACACAAAAAGCCAACCCATATAATTAGAAAAGACAAAATAAAAGTGTTAAATGGTAATTTAGAAAATGAAGGAGAATGGAAAAAAGTACCTAGAAGGGACACTAGTGCCTGGGCGGTAGTGTCCTTACTAGGCAGTATTGTCCCAAAAGCCAAGAAATAGAAACAAGAACAAGAATGGGGACATGGATCCTGTGACTCAACCAAAAGATGTAAATCCAAGAATTATAAGACAATGTCATAATCAAAATCAATCATAAGTAATAGAAAGAATAAGAAAATGTTTCACAAGTGTCTAATCTTCGTACATATAAATAATGTACACAAAAACATACTAGAGGCGTAATGTAATAGTAATAAGTACATAATTTTGTGTCTACACATGTTTACACTTGATGTGAAGTCCACCTTAGGTATTTGTATTATTTTGGTGAGACATATATGTGCACTATGTTGTTGATATGCACTAATTAATGTGGTAGTTATCCTCTCACATGTGTGAGAAGGGTTAGATGAATTAGGTTCCATTTATTAATTTTTTCACCTCTCACTTCAAAACTAATCATATCGTATCTACCTCTTAATTTTTATATAAGGAACCTTTGGGTGATATATGTGTATAGATGAGATTAGAGATAGTATCCTAAGTTTGATTATATTTAGTCTCTAAGGAGACCTTGTTGTAGTGTAACATCCATTAGTTTTTGCACATTCTACATTATCAAGTCCATTGATATTTTAATACAATGTGTTCCTTATTAGTACCTTTTGTTCTAAATCATTTATATGAATGACACATTTTCATCTTGTAGTTTCCTTGATCCCTCCTCATTTTTGACATTGTTTAGTGCATGTCTATGACATGTTATTAGAGTTATTCTCACAAACCAAATACATGGGTTGGAGGTGATATCGATAGAAAGTATTGTAGAGCATAATCTGATTGTTGCACTTTGTATTATGGGAGAGGAGGAAATTATGTGTGTTCTTTGTTTGAATGAGATAAAAAAAAGGAGGATATATGTTGATTAAGTAATTATAAGATGTTTGGATAAATTTCTTGATTATCACAACTTATTCCTTATTTACAGACCACCCTTCCTTTCCTAACAAGTGGATATAGACACACTATCACAATTTAAGTCTCATATAGTCCATCTCATTGGTAATTTCCTAATGGAGTATATAGTTATTTTGACATCATAGATAGTGTGCAATGTGCAAACATACTAGGAAGTGAAAATGGTAAGCATTTGGTAGGGTAATGATTTTTAATAACATATGTGGGGAGCCTTAGTTAGATAAAAATATGCGAGATAAAATTAAACGACGACCAATGGGAAAAGCTTAAATATTGGAATTTATCTAAAGTCCAAAATCACATATATTGGAATCCAAAATCAACAATTTTTTTAAAACGATGATATTGGAATCCAAAATCACATATATTGGAATGTTCAAAATACTGAACATATAAATTGGAATATTTTTAAAAAATTTAATAATATTGAGGGTCGAATTTTCACTAAATGCTTGTTTCCAGTCAAAAAAATATAGGAAATATTGGAATCCAATATTAAATTCCAAAATGTAAATATTGAATCTCAGAAAAATTAAAATATTGGAATCCACCCATTATATTGGAATCCAAAATCACATATATTGGAATTTCTTTGGACTCCAAAATCACATATATCATTAGAATCAAAATCAAAATATTGGAATCTAAAAATTATACCTCCTTAAGTCCAATATATCGAACGGATTAATGAATTTGGAAAAATCATTTAATGATTTTAGGAATCCAACAATGTTTATCTATGTAAAACAATAAAAAAACATGTTTATGTTTATATGGGCTAGTGGTCAATGCTAGGGCATTATTTATGCTTTGGAATAAGGTTCTTATCAGTTTTAAAATGTCTTTAAGATTAAACTATGCATATTTGAATAATTAAAATGCCTTGTGGCCTAGCGATGTGACTAGGATAATGAAATTCAAGATGATGTGAGACACTTCTAGGTTCATTTAGTATGATGTGATTGAACCTCAACATAACCAAAGAATTACTAAGATATTCTAAAGAAACTAGCAGAGGGTGACGATCCAGACTAGGAGAATGTAATTAACTATAAAACCATTCCAAATATATTTTCATATTTAAATATAGATATCAAATTAATTGTAAAACCATTCCATATATATTTTCATATTTAAATATGGATATGAAATTAATTAAAATTAACTATAAAACCATCCCAGATATATTTTTCGTATTTAAATATAGATATGAAATAAATTAAAATTCCTTTACTAAAGGTAGAATTATAGTAAAAATTTTAAATTTTTTTTGAATTTTATTGTAACACTATTCCCGAAGATGGGCTCCCAAATTAACAAAAGAAATCATAGTAAATATCCAAAAAATAAGCTCCCTATAATTGGGTTTTTTATCTAATAACATCCCAACATCTTCCACATCCTTCAATGGTTACAAAAAAGGCCACAACTCATCTAACAAGTAGTTATCTTTTGAATTAGAATCTATGTTAAATGTTTTAGAATTATGTAGTTCCCACATCATTGAACTTGTTTTTCTCTAAAGATTCATCTATAAGCATTGTATTTTTACAATGGTACGATGCATTAAACCACCACCAAATGGAGTTAAGATTCTTGAGATATAATTTGGGATTCCCAAACCTTCATAATCGGTGCATTTGGACTCAACACAATCTTCTTGTGTAAATATGAACTCAAAGCTTCCAACCTCTAAGCCAATGTTTTAAAGGAATGAAGGCATCATGTCATCAACATTTGACTTTCTCATCCGATGTCCATAGTGCTATTTTGAAATGTTTTTTGCAACGTTGCAAGAAATCTTTCACATTTGGTTTGAGAAAATAAATTTTTTTTTGAGCTCGACACCACCAAGATTTTTTAACTTCTTGTGTGATGAATCAGCCTTGTGGATGGTGTGTGCCAAAACACCATTTATATCAAATATTATCAGTTTCATGTTGCATGTGTTCTTATCTAAATGAAGAAAAAAAAAATCAAATGGTTGAGGGTGGTGAATTAATCCAAAAATAAAAACACATCCCTTTTTGTTATTGTTATATAAAAAATCAAATGGTTGTGGTGGTGAATTAGGTAAAAATCAAAGGGTGTTCCTCATTTCTTATTCTACTAGGAATATTTTTTTACAAAAAAAAAATTTTAAAATCGAATGTAATGTTTTAGGGTGATGAATCTTTACAAACCTATATTGTAGTTATTTCATTTCATTTCATATGAATGTGGTATACATTTTTATTTTGGAAGCAAAAAATAGTATTCAAGCATGCTCATAATTAATTTAGGAATACATATTTGATTAATAAAAAACTTGCTCAAATTTTTTTTACAATAATTTTTTTTGATAATAATTCAATTCACACACACTTATACATTCATACTCTCAACTTATAATCAATGAAAATATAAATACTCCCAACTTATATTTGTACAATCTCAACATACAAAATAGTTAAGTAGTACCTTCATAATAACATATGAATGTATCTTCTTTACAATGTTAAGAATACCATCATAATAACATTTTGAAATGATAAATAGTTATTTAGTATTTTCTTGCTCCAAATATTTTATGCCTCTACAAAATTCAATCCTTGAGACACTATTAGTGATAAGTTTTTGTACAAATCAGTCATCAACCACATATCTTTTGAACAATTTTCTCTCTTCTTTTCATCCCAACCATAAAATTTTTAAGAGGGTTTCCCTTTGCACCTAATGTAATACAAAAGTGTCTTTATAACTGAAGGAAACATTGTTTCTACTCCAAACCTTTTCTATATCTCTTATTGCAATTCCATCGATTATATTGCAATGTTCCTTTCCCCAAGTGAGTACTGGATTCAATTTAGTTGATAATTTTTTATTGAATCCCTTTGTCATCTTTTCAACATCAACATAAGTGAGATTTTCAAACCAAATCCCACTTCAAATTTTGGTGATAATAATTTTATAAATTCATTATGAAGCCACCTCACAGTTGATAGTCTCTTTTTCAAATTGAATGACATCTTCCTAGAGTATATGTTTGGTTTTTTCATCATATATAAGCCCTCCAATCTAAAATAAGTAAATAATTCTTGTGGCTAACTACATGGAAGTAAATAAATTTTATTTTAATTAGCCACATATCAATTCTAACCAATTGAAATAAACAACATTTTAGATTATGAGGCTACCACTTACCGATTGATTTGTCGATTTGATTGCATCACCTTTACATTGTTGGATCCATTGATGCAAGATATATTTCAAATAAACATTAATCATTCATAATCTATTTCTTGTTATGGAAAATGAAAGCATAATTGAAAAATCATAGTGGTCTCTCGTGGTAATATGGTAAGTTCAATATCAACACTTTAGGAGGCTACCATTTACCAATGAGCTTGCAGAATTTGGCTTGCATCACCCCACCATCATTTAGTTTTTTTATGCAAGATGTATTTGAAATAAACATTAATCAATTCATAATCAATTTCATGTTATGGAAAATGAAAGCTTAATTGAAAAATCATAGTGGTTTTTGGTAATATGGTAAGTAAAATATCAATTTTTCTCTTTTCTTGTGAATGAAGTTTAATGCACTTTAGGCTATGCTTATATTCAACGAACCACCCTTTGGTGATAAAATTATGAGCTATTGATGTGGATTAATGACTGATAGGATATGCCATCATTGGATGGACTACACTTCATTAGAAAATAATTAATGAGGCTAGCCAAGTTCTTCTCTACATACCCACGAGCAGGATCAAACCTTATGTAGTTTTGTTTATGATGATGTTGAAGCAAAACAATTTTAATTCAATGTAAGTAGTCAATATGCAATAGTAAATCATCGAGATGGTTTTGAAAGTATTAGTGGGATTTGTAAAGTATGGTTGTTTAGTCTAACCACTACTGTATCAAATGTGGATGCACAAAGTCTGCTAAGATCTATAGTTTTTTAAATTGTTAGCATAACTTACAAATGGATTTCCTTAAAATTTTATCTTGGTATGTATAAAATCAAAACTAATGTTTATTAGTTATGAAATGGTAAATAAATATTAATTGTTTGTGGAGCTTTAGATACCACCATGAACATTTGAAATATGTTATTTGGTTATTCCTCCTTTGAAAATGGTCATCTTCTAGAGTTAGTTTGGTATCATTTCCTATAAATTTGTGGGCCTTATAAATGGTTTTTTTTTAAAAATAAACATGGCTAACATACCAGGTTTTATTCTTATATATTTGTGATGGATACCCTCAACCTCCATGGCTTTACTTTCTTTAGTTATTGTTTATCTATGTTGAAAAACATTAATGTCTTATAAATTTTTGGGGCTTATTAGTAGGTTTTTTTTATAAATGCACATGAATAACATACTATGATTTGATTTTAATCATGAAAGTGAAATGTGTATTCTCCACATCTCATCAGAAATATTAAAAATAGAGTATTGTTAAATAAATAAAAACCATGGCAATTTAAAATAGATCTCATTAAACATATTTATAAAATGATTGAAGGTCAATCACCATGTTAAATTAGTTGTGTAACAAACTGTTGAGTTGAAATGGTTGTACATCGGTTACTCTAAAATTTTTTTCTATAGTTTTTTACATAAATAATGAATGTATAAGTAGGTATATTCTATTCAAATCCATTAAATGTCAAAATCAAAACTTGTCTTTATTATTAAATGGTAACTACAAACTTGGAGCTTTAAATAGATGAGGTCTCCTGTTTAAAAAAATCAGTGAACATTGAAATAGGTTATTTGGTTATTCCTCCTTTGAAAATGGTCCATCTTCTAGAGTTAGTTGGTATCATTTCCTATAAATTTGTGGGCCTTATAAATGGTTTTGTTTAAAAATACACATGGCTAACATACTAGGTTCTAACTACTTATT
This sequence comes from Taxus wallichiana var. yunnanensis, assembly GCA_018340775.1. Lineage (NCBI taxonomy): Eukaryota > Viridiplantae > Streptophyta > Pinopsida > Cupressales > Taxaceae > Taxus > Taxus wallichiana. Next base: position 705,894,734 of record CM031235.1, read on the forward strand.
CATGTTGGATACCCCCATGCCCTCCATGGTTACTTTTCTCATTGTTGGTTGTCTATAAACATTTAATGTCTTATAAATTTGTGGGGCTTATTAGTGGTTTTGTTTATAAATGCACATGACTAACATACTAGGATTTGATTGTGTATTCATGTTTAATGATGTTCCCATTCTCCAAATCTGTCATCATCGAATGTATAAAAATAGAGTATTATTAAATAAACAAAACCATGGCAATTGAAAATAGATATCATTAAACATATTTATAAAATGATTGAAGGTCAATCACCAAGTTGTTGAACTATCGTTTTGTAAAATTGTTGTGTCGAAGTTGAAATGTTGTACATCGATTCACTTAATTTTAGTTTTTTGGAGCTCATGGTTACTTCCTTAGTTTTTTTGGTTACTATATAAATAATGAATGTATAAGTAGCTTATATTGGTTCAAATCCATTAAAAAAATCACTTGTTCAAGTTGTCTTTGTCGACAAACCTTTTTTCAAATGAGAATAGTAATGTTTTAAAAACATTTCTTGATGATGTCTCAACAATAAAAACAACAGTTTAGATTGAATCAACTAATGCATGCAATGTGACACACTACACCATAAAAAAACTATTATTAGAGAATTTTTAGAACAACATCAGTGAACATCTCAGACCAGAACTCATAAGATCATTCACAAGGAAAAGGATGGATGTTTCCTTGTAGGAAAATTTCTCTTATAGTTACCAATTTTATGTCGCAATTTCTCCATCCAATCCCTAGTGACTTCTTCTCTCATCATCATCATTATTGTCATAGTTTTGCACACCATTTATTATTGTACATAAGAAAAGACAAAATTTTAAATTTCTCGTTGTTGTCATAGAATCTGTAGCATCCATCCATAATTGATTCTCCACCTTTTAACCTTTTCCATGTATATTTTTACTATTTCTCTTAACATTTTTGAATAAGAAATTAGTATGAGAACAATAATAATATAATTTAAACACATTACTTTTTTGATAAATTTTAGCAACTCCATTATTACATCAAAAGAAATATCACTAGACAAATTAAAAAAATTAGCGATCACACATTCAACATTGAAAGGATTAGTCAAGGAATAGTTGATAAAGTTGATAGAAGATGAAATGGATATGCACATTGACAAGTAAAATATTATGTGTCTTCCATCCTTGTTATGGTATATTTTCTTCCATTGACATCACATAGTTGTCTAATATTGTTGAGCCTTGACGGGAAGAACTTCTTCCACCTCAGGGTCTTTTTTTTTTTGCCTTTTTTCCCCTCCATGGGAATCAAATTTTCTTTTTCCTTTTCTCTCTTCACCTAATAGATATAAAAATTAGGTGGTAGTGTGATTCATGCAATTTAAATTTTTCAATTACATTGGATTCACTACATGTTGTCAATATAATATTATCTGGATGTTTATTTTTCAAATATTTTAGAACTTTTCTCTCATTTTTCTGTCTCCTTTTATTCTCCGATAAGTAAGAATCAAATGTCTCTATCTATGACGCCTACCTCAACAGATCTAGTTAACCATACATCCCCTGATTGCACTTTATCAGCTAGTATTGATAGTTCTTCATTGGTCATTCCTCTAGTATCCCTGAATGAATTGGTTATGAATCTTGCCAATGAATTTGGCTGAAAGTTAACTTGATTATCCTTAAAAGGTGAACAAGAAAGGCCACTTGATCTAAACAACTAAAAATTTTTGTTTTCCATTTAGTCCATATATCATCAAGAAAAATAGAAAATTCCATTTTCATATAGACTCTCTAGTTTTTACACAAGAAAAAATTGAAAGGATTGATTCTCAAAGCTCTACATTCAAAGGAAAAACATTTTTTTATCTTTGTATATGATGAAAGTAAATGTTAATAACCAATGCAATAAAATTAAAATACATTACCTTCCACTCATTTGTCTTTGTTTTTTTCAATCTGGGCCATTGAGGACATCCTAGTGATTTCCAAACTTGATCTAGCTTTGTAAAAAAATCAATAAACTTGGTTTCTATCCAAGTTTTTTTACTTCATTTTGTTGTTTACAAATATTAACAATGGCTTCATAGATGCTTTTATAGACAAAATGTGATCCTTTCAAAATGTAGCCTCAATGTAAATACTTGTAAGTCTCTAAGCCCAAAATATTTTTTTTTTGTGCACATATTGTATGTTGGTCATCAAGTATATAAAATTTCACATCATCCCTTTCCAGGTATTTTAGATCTTGGAGTTCTATAACATTATTCATAGACTGCAAGAAGGAAGAAGAATTGTGTCCCTCTATGTGTAGGAATAACATTTATCAACATGGAGTGGATAAGAAGGTCAAAATTCTCATCATCTATAGGATGATATTGATATTATAGAGGTGCTACATGGCACCTTGAAACATCAATTGAAAATACTTCACCATTGAAAAAAAAAATGAAACTGCTGAATAGTTGAAGGTTTTTTTCTCAATATAGTGGTTGTTTTCTTCAACAATGTAGTTGATTTAGTATTCTTTTTCAACCCATGAAACTTTGATTTAGATGGGTCGATCTCTAATTTAGAAAAATATGTTTTCCTCAACATAGTAAATAGCTTGGCATGTTTTGGAGGTGAAAGAAAACCTTTCTATTTAAATGATGACAAAAAAAGAGGTTTTTTTTCATTCTATACAATTTTTAAATATTGTAAACATGTCCATTATGAATTTCTTCTACATTTGAACAACCAAGTATTGTCAAAATCTATAAACATCCCCAAATTCCAACCATATTGTGAAAAAATAATATTTTTCTATTAAGGCTTTCATTTCCCATTTCCTGAATAAAAAAACTTCCAACTCCATATCCAAAATAAGAAACTTATTGTTTTCAAAAGTCAATGCATTCGACTTGAACACACAGTGTCCCCAAATCAATAACTTTTGAGGATAGAACCATACCGAATTCCTCTTGATTGTCATCTATAAAAAAACAACCACATGTCGACATGGTAGTTTTCAAGGGAATGGATTTCAACAAACCATTCCTCATCTCTTTTCTTCCAACACTCAACACCTTCGATGAATGGAATTATCGAGAATGAAGTGTGAACAATGGAAGACATTTACCTATAATTGGAGTAGAATAAATTAATAATTAGTTCATATATGAAGTATAAAATGTTTTTTCATTGTCTAATAAGGAATATAAGTATTAGCCTAGTGGTCACCAACCTCTAGAGTTCCTTACTTTGTATCATTGGAGAGTAATTAAATTAATGGTTAGCAACCGCTAGGATTCGAATAGACATGATATCTAACATTCAATTGGTTATAGTAATTCATATTTTATGGATCAAATCAATAATAACAAAAATTATCCAAAAGTGTTCTAGCCAATTATCACACATTGAAAGGATCAACATTCATTTTCACCTTTTGAAAGGATTATCCTTGAGTCTAACAACCTATAACATTCCATAGATGACATGAGGAACGTTAGAAAATATAGATCTTAGTGGAAGATAGGCTTCTAGTCGACATATAAATGGACAACTTAAAACATTCCTTGTTGTTCATTTACACCTATTGAATGGAATAGTGTAGAGGCCACTAAGATCTAATGTTTCATATTTTGAAGAGAGTGTTTGAGAAAAAAATCACAATAACAAAGTTAGTAGTCGCTAAACATTTTCTGTTATACAAGACGATGTGAAATATGTGTATATCAGATATACTGTAGTTGAGAGGATTATATGTCTTTAACAAGTCTAAGTAAGATATTTAAATCTTATCGGTCACTAGGAAATTCCTCAACAAGCTATCAAATAAAAATGGGAAGGATTACACATTTCTAAATGTAAGTATGGCTCTTGCCACCTACCCATTTCCATGGAAAAATTGTAGTCTAGAAGGTCATGGTGGGTTCTTCTTATTTGGGAAAAGATTTGATGATTAACAATGTTTATTGAGTGCCACTACACCAAGGGTCTATTGTCTCTTACTCTGATTATAAGTTATATTTACAATACTAGTTGAAGAAATTTATTCCAAATTGTTCAAATTATGTTAACATATTTAGAGGATCAGTTTTGGGCTCGCAAACCTTTCTTGTCTCATTACATTGTATCAAAGTAGGGTAAAAAAATAAGTGTAGTGGACACTTTTTTCATTTTGAAAATAGTGAAAAATGATATCAACCATAAGTCTCTCATTCCTAATATTACTTTTTAAATGGTTATAATACTACATTATGTGTTGATGAATATTACTTATGAGTAAAATGTAGTGTCGCAACCACAATGCTCTTAATTTTCTCACATTGATTATTTGGTAAGATTAAAATATATACTAATGGAATATATATCAATTTTTTCAATCCAATAATAACACATTGAGAGCAAGAATGTTTACTTATGTAATGAAAGGATTATAATTGAGTAAGACAACCTATAATGTTCCTTACATTGTAAGAAAGGAATCCAAGAAAATATAGAGGGTAGTTTCATAAGGCTTCAATGACAAATAAATGGACAACATAAAACATGCATAGTTGTTCATTAACACATATTGCAATAAATAACTTAGCGGTCACTAAGACCTAAGGATTATAATTTAAAATCAGGCGTTGGAATATATTGTGCATAACACATAATTCACATCAATTTGTATCAAAGAAAATGCTTAGCATCGATAAGCTCCATTACTTATTGAAAGGAATGGATTTGCGTAGTGCTAATTATTAATAGTTTATTATTTTGAAAATAGTGATATGATAACAAATCATGGTCTAGCTTAGTGGCAGTTAGGCCTCTCTTACCTCTTTCATTCATAAAAACTTTTTTTACAACTTTGGATTGCTAATGTTTTTCATTGATTATAATTGTATCATATTGGATAGATTATCCTTGGTGGAGCCAAGTTTTGCACTACATACCCTAAAGGGATCAAACCTTATGTAGTTATCATAAGATATATTGTTTATAACACATAATTCACATCAATTTGTTTCAAAGATAATGATTGATGACCACTAAGATCCATTAATTTTTGAAAGGAATGAATTTGTAGTGGCTATGCTCAACAATTTCTTATCTTGAAAAAATGATAGAATAAAAAATCATGGTCTAACTTAGCTAAATCTAGGATCCTCTCATTAGGTCTAGTAATTGTAAATACTTTCTGTACAACTTTGGATCGTTAGTGTTTTTTTATTGATTATAATTGTATAGTATTGGATGATTATTCTGACAAATGGAGCCAAGTGTTTTGTACTACATACCCTTGAGGGATCAAGCTTTATGTAGTTCGCATAAGATATATTGTGTATAAAACATAATTCATATTAGTTTTTATCAAATAAAATGCATAACGAGTGCTAAGCTCCATTACTTTTTGAAAGGAATGACATTGTAGAGAACACACTCAATAGTTTATTATTTTGAAAATAACAATCGAATAACAAATCACGGTCTATCTTAGCAGCCGTTAGGATCCTACCATTACCTCTTGTCATTGTAAACATTATCTATATAAATTTAGATCGCTAGTGTTTTTAATTGATTATAATTATATCATATTGGCTACACTATCCCCGATGAAGCCAAGTGCCACACTACATACCCTCGAGAGGGATCAATACTTATGTAGTTATCATAAGATATTTTGTTTGTAACATATAATTCACATCGGTTCATATCAAAGAAAATTCTTAGTGATTGCTAAGCTCCATTTCTTATTGAAAGGAATGATATTGCGACCATTAGGATCAAAAGTTTCTTATTTTAAAAATAGTGATAAAATAATAAATCATGGTCTAGCTTAGTGGCTGCTAGGATCCTACCATTACCTCTTGTCATTGTAAACACTATCTATACAACTTTGGATCGCTAGTATTTTTCATTGATTATAATTGTATCATATTGGTTGGACTATCCCTGGCGGAGCCAAGTGTTGCACTACATACCCTCAAGAGGGATCAAGCCTTATGTAGTTCTCATAAGATATTTTGTTTATAACACATATTTAAAATTAATTCGTATCAAATAAAATTCTTAATGGCCGCTAAGATCCATTACTTATTGAAAGGAATGGAATTGTAGCCGCTTAGGCTCAACAATTACTTATTTTGAAAATAACGATAGAATAAGAAACAATAATTACAAATCTTAGCGGCTGCTAGGATTTTCCTTGACTATCCAGTTATTATAATTGATAAAGACAACATGTAATGTTTCATACATTTATGGAAAGGAATTCTAGAAAATATAGAGGCTAGCGGCCGCTAGGCTTCTCCTCAAAAAATAAATGGAAAACATAAAATATGCACAATAGTTCATTAACACCTAATTAAAAGAATAACTTAGTAGCCACTAAGACCTAACTCAAGATTTTGAGAACCCTATAAATGTGGAAGTGGCCACTAGCAAACATGGTAGGCCTAGCAAATTTGAATCAAGGAAAAAAATACCCAAAAGGAAATAGATTCAGGGAAACAGTGTGCTTAGACCAAAAGGTCTTTAAGAAAAACAAACCCAATTTGTAGAAATGAATTGCATCTCATGGAATGGTAGAGGGCTTAATAACCCAGTGAAATGGAGGATTCTAAAAGATATGATTGAAAGACAAAAAATAGATGTGTTAGCTGTTCAAGAGACTAAAATGAAAGAAGACCTCTTTTTAAGTTCTTGCAAGTCTTTTTGGAATAATTCTAAAGTTTTTGCTGTTAGTTCAAAAGGTGCCTCTGGAGGCTTAGCTATGGTGTGGAATCCAGCTCGCTATGAAGGAACTCTCCTGGTCAAAAGAGATAATCATATGGTGGTGATGATGAGAGATCTGGAAAACAAAAATATTTGGGTCCTATCTAACATTTATGCTCCTACCCTTCATAAAGAAAGGAAAAATCTTTGGCATCACCTAGCTGTCCTTTAATCATTCCATCAAAGGATCTGGATGGATTGTCTTAGGGGATTTCAATACCCCTCAGACCCCGAGGGAAAAAAGGTGGATCTAAGGAGTTTACTATAGGCATGGAGGATTTCAATGACTTTATTACTTCTTCACAGCTCCATGATATTGATCTTAAAGGTAGTAGTTTTACTTGGTCTAATAGAAGAATTGGATCCCAACATATCCAAGTAAGATTAGATAGGGTTCTTGTCTCAGAGGAGTGGTTAATCCAGGATATCTCTCTTTTTCTCTCCCCGGATAGGATCTGATCATAATCCTATTCTCTTACAAATCAAGAATCCATCTAGAAGAAGAACACCTTTCTGTTTTGAGAAGATGTGGCTCTAGAATGAGGACTTGTATGACCTCATTAATGACTGGTGGAAACTGAAGGTTAAAGGAACAGCTATGTATAGACTCTCTAAAAAACTCCAGAATGTTAAAGGTCACCTCAAAGACTGGAATAAAAAAAGCTTTGGAAATATCTTTCAGAAAAAGGAAATCCAAGTTGAATTACAGAACGTTCAAAGACAGATAGAGAGTGGGATTCCAAGATGGATGTTGAGGACCATGAAAAGGAATGGTCCCTTTTGGTGGAATACCATAACATACTGGGCAAAGAGGAAATCTTTTGGAGGCAAAAATATTGAATTACTTGGCTAAAGGAAGGGGATAAAAATACAAGATTCTTTCACTTGTCCACCTTAAAACGTAGAGGGTTCAACAGAATTAATAAAATTAGAAATGAAGAGGGTGTTATGGTGGAAGAAAAAGAAGAAATATCTGAAGAGGCTATCTCCTTCTTCCGTAACCTGCTTGACTAATAACAATGAGCCAAATTTGAGTAAGGAGCAAGAATTTTTAAAGTGCATTCCTCCATTGGTTTCTGAGGAAGATAATTTGATGCTTTCAACGATCCCATCAATGGAGGAAGTGGAATTCACCATCAAACATCTCAATCCTAACAAGGCTCCTGGACCGAGATGGCTTCCAAGCCTTTTTCTTTCAGCACTTTTGGGACATAATTAAAAATATGTCTTTGAGGCGGTGAAGGAATTTTTCAGGTAGAAAGTTATGCTGAAAGACATGAACTACACCTTTCTTTCTCTCGATCCCAAAATGTGGTAATGCTATGGAATTAAAAGATTTTAGACCTATAAGTCTCTGTAATACATCCTATAAAATCTGCACCAAAATCTTGGCTCTCCACCTACAACGTTTACTCCCTCTATCATTTCTGATCAACAAGGGGTTTTGTCATTGGTCACCAAATCCAGGATGGAATCATTACAATCAAAGAGATGATCCACTCGGCTAAGCTCAATAAGAAGGCTTCTCTATTTTTAAAACTGGATATGGCCAAATCTTATGACAGGGTTTCATGGTGCTTTCTTGATAAAATCCTTGACAGGTTTGGTTTTGATGTCTCCTTTAGGAATCTGGTCAAGGCTTGTATCTCTAATGTCTGGTTTTCTATTCTCATCAATGGGTCCCCCTTTGGGTTTTTTCCTAGCTCTCAAGGCCTGAGGCAAGGGGATCCCATTTCCCCTTTCCTCTTTATTATCTTGGTGGAAGCTTTAAGTAGAAGATTAAATGTTGAAATTGAGAATGGTTCTCTCAAAGGGATCTCCCCGGTAAGGGAGATGGAAAAAGTTTCACACCAAAATTTTGTTGACGACACCTTTCTGGTGGGGGAAGCTTTTGTCCCTGAAGCTAAGAAAATAAAATCTCTCCTTGATGACTATATGGAAGTTTCGGACAAATGGTAAACTTTAGAAAAATCTCTCTTCTTCCTTAACACCATGGATAGTCACTGTAATAAGATAGCAAAAATATTGGGATGTGACTTTAAATATTTCCCTACCTTTTATTTAGGTATCCCTCTTGGGGATAAGAGACCGTCTTGTTCTGATTGGAACTTCTTAATTGAAAGGTTTGAAAGAAAACTTGCTGGTTAGAAAGCTAATGTGTTATCTATCAAATCTACCTATTCCTTATTTTTGAGGGAGAAACTAGAGAAGAATATTTAAATGCTGGTAAGATTTGGAACAAGAACATAACCCCAAAGGTTAATGTTTTTAGTTGGCTTTCAATAATGAATAAAATTCTCACTATTGATAATCGCTAAAAGAGGTTTCCAGATGGCCAATAGATGTGTTCTGTGTGAAGCGAATATGGAAACTGTAAATCATCTTCTTCTGGAATGCCCTTTTTCCCATCTTATGCTTTCTTCTATTCTAGGTTGCTTCTCAGTTTTCTAGGTAATTCCTAATGAGATCAAGGATGCTTGGATTCAATGGAACTATCCTTTCTTCAGTCGAGGACTTAAAAATCTCTGGGTTATGAGTTTGGGTCACCTATGGTGGGAATTATGGAAAGAAAGAAATAGAAGGATTTTCAAGAATAAGAAACTTCCCATTAGGGTGACTATAAAAAAACTCCTACAGGCTATTAGAAATAATTTTTCTATACTAAGGAAAAATGAAATGGAAATCCTTGACAATGAACTTCATTTCTTTAAGAATTGGAACCTTATAGGTGACCCTAAACCCAAAAGATGTAATCCTCGTTTGGGGATTAAATGGAATTCACCTAGGGAAGGTTTCTTTAAACTCAAATTTGATGGTGCAATGAAAGGTAATCCTGGGAAAGTTAGGGGTGGAGGTGTTCTTTGGGACTCCCTTGGAAGATTTCTTCTTGCCTACTTCTTTGACCTGGGCCTCCAATCTAACAATGTTGCTGAGGCAGCTACGATGTTTTGGGGGTGAAGTTAGCCAAGGAGAAAGGATTAACACACCTTGAAGTGGAAGGGGACTCTTTATATATCATTTCATGTTTGAAAGGAAAATCTCAACCTTCTATTTCTATCGAGGACTTCATAAATAAAACTAAACTTTTAGCATCCTCTTTTGAGGCCATATCCTTTCATCATGTGTACCGTGAAGGAAACTCTCTAGCTGATTTTATGGCCAATTTGGGGGTGAATGCTAGGGGTCTTAAGGTGGTAGAGGATCCTAATTTGATGCAAGCCAAATTTATTGAAATCATGAAAAGGGAAGGTTTAACTTATAATACTCCTACAAATGAGGAGGCAATAATTCTTCAGACTCGTGACACCTCTCTTTCATGATTACTGAACTCATGTTAAATCTCTTTTCTAATCCTCGAAGGGGTAGGTTGGATATCTTTGTTTTCTGGAAGCGTGAAGATTGGATTGGGGAAGGTAACGATTTATAGAACAGAAAGAAGAACAAGGTCAGAAGCATGGGGGTGACTTAGTAAGAATTGAACCTAGCAAGAGGTAGGAGATGTCCATAGAGGTGGAAACTCGCTCGAAAAGGTGGGTATGTTACCCTTTTTCAATATCTTTGATGGCTACGATGAAAAGCTGAGTGAAGCTATGGTGAAAACATGGAATGAAGGCCATGTTCGGGTTGACAATTTCTCCTTTACCATTTCCCTAAGCTTATTTCCAAAGTCTCGGGTTTAGCTCTGGAAGGAAGATGCATCTACAAACCTAAGTTGGACTATAGTCTGGAGATTGAATGCTTCATGCAAGGTAAGGGAATGCCTGTCTCTCTTCACAATGGGTATGCTTAAGGAAATCTGCCCCATCCTTTTGATGAAATTGCTCAATTTTTTATGTCATACATTACCTTAGAAGGTCGGTATAAAGTGATTTATGGCTACCATTTTCCCATGTTGAACCACATCCGTAATGCTAAGCCCTACAATTTCCCTTTCTTCCTAGTATACCTCCCTTGCAAAATCTATTGGAATGGTTGAGAAAGGGACCTTCCCCTTCCTTTACACCAGGGCCTCATCAAATCCCTGCTCAGGTTGGGTACTCCCCTTTTGGGGAAAAATGACAAATTTGGGGCTTCCGTCGCTAAGGCTCGGTGCCCAAGGAGGAAAATCTTAGTGAGGACCTGTTTGGAAAACCTATGGCTAAATGAACTAGATCCAATATGAGTCATGGTGTTGTCAACAAACGTAGCAGGGTTGAGGAGGATCCTAAACCGGTTGAGGAAGTGGAGATTTTAGATTCAGGTGAAAACCAAGATGGGAATCTAGACTTTTCGGTTTCCAGTATGGACAAGGCTGATGCTTGATGGGGATAATAGTGATGAGGGGGAGAGTGAGAAATCTCTAGAATATGTAGATGATAAGCATTCCAAGAATTCGGAGGATGCCATTGAGAGCTTGCATGCTCTTAAAACTGCCCAATCTAAATTGTTTACTACATAGGACTCTGCTTTGTCAAGTCTCATTCTTTCATGCGGGAATTTGAGCATTGTAGGATTGATACTGATATTAACAGACACAGGATTAGTATGGTCTCCATGGACCTAAAGGATCTGACTGATAAAGTGGAAAAGTTATCTTCTTTGGTCCTTAGCGAACAACTCAAGAATGCCAATGAGAGAAGCCTAGAGATGGCCAAGGATATGCTTTGAAGATGAAAGAAGTTGTGTTCCATATTCATGATGTCCATCTCCTCAATGTTAAGAGAACCATCCACCATCTCAAGATTTTAGCTGAGATGATTCATTCCATGGAACTTGCTAAGGAAAGGGAAAAATAAGGAAAAGCCCCAAAGTGGAGATCCCTGAGCCAAACTACAAGTTTTGGAAAGCTACCATTGATTCCCTTGTCAAAGAATGGAACGGATGCATGAACTCAATGGGGGACCTGATAAAAGAGTGATAGAAAATATGGGATATTGGTTTTCTGTTGTTAGTTCTAAGTTATTTTGTTTGTTAGTTTCTTGGTACTACTACTTTTGTTATTATTTCTCTGTTTATTTGCTTTGTTTGGATACTTTCCTTTATGTTTGTATCTTCTTGTTGGTCTTGTGTTGCTTTGGGTTTGTGGTAGGGCTTCAATGGTATATCCCTTGGCCTTTTTGTAAGGAACTGGTAACATTTTGTATGGGGTAGGGTCCCCTCAACCCTTTTTTACCTCTAATAAAAAAAAGGCCTAACAATTTATTATATATCCGGCATTGTAATAACAAATCATGGGCTATATGAAATATGTGTGAAGTAAAAAGTTATGTTTTAGGGTTACTAATGTAAAATGTAAATAACACTAAAATATTGACAAACAAAAGAGATATTAGAAATTTCATGCCATGTGTCATCATTTTAGTGGGTACTATTTACATATTAATATTATGGATTTATATAGGATTAAAATATTTTATAGTCGTTTCTTTAAAAAAATTCTTAATAAATGTGTCAATTATAATATTGCCTAGATTTTCTAGTTCAAACCTCGACACATGACACATCTTAAATGGACAATTATATTAAATTAGTGTGCACTATATCTAACAATATCGTTATCAATTTTAATAAAAACTAAAAATAAATGTGCGTATATTATTCTATTAAACTTTAAAACTATGTTTAGAATTTATTACTTCTGTTTTATTATAATATTTTTTTATTATGCTTATATTAATATATGGTGTAGACAACAAAAATCATGTTGTTTTGAATTTACCTTATTTTTTTGATGTCTCACTCATTTCAAAATAAAATTTTTGAAAGTCATTTTCCCTATCCCACACCTTTTATTAACAAGGGAAAAATTCAAATCTTGAATTGCGAACTCCTCGACATTTGAGAATATTTGAAATTTCAATATCGTACACTTTTTTTAATGAGGGGGAAATTCATGTTACTCACCATCCAACCATTAATTACTGCATCTAATGTAATCTCCAACTTGTGTCAATGAAGATGTTACTCACCGGCTAACCATTGATTATTACATCCAATGTAATCTCCTTGTCATATTCATGGTCCCGTAGTGGTAAATTCACATGAAGGATTAGGTGCTCTCTTTAAAATCCTACGCGCAGTAATTTCTCTTGCAACCATTCTCCTAGCAAGGGAATAATGTTTTCGTGCCTCAATATTATGCACATTTCCTTAAGTTCATCAATATACTTAGGTGGTAGCCAAATAGTATTCATGTGCTCCCTTTCATGTTCTTTCTCTTTCGGTGCTAGATCTCCCTTTGCAATTCTCCGACAACGCCCATAATTTCCCTGATACACCTTCTTCTTCCGAGATGCATTTGGGTACTTTGCATACACCACATCTTCACGTCTAACAAAAGGTCCGGCCCTTCCTTTCTCAAGAGTGTGCACTACCTCTCTGAGCACATAATTACTAATACATGTTGGAGTTCGGGTTCAACCATGTTCTTAGGTTCCCATTTCTCATGCTTCATGCACTCCACCTTAATCATAGCTGTGACTTTGTACTTCTTGTTGTTCTTACACATATGTACATACATATATGGACAATCTTCAACCTTGTGCACCTTTACGTAATATGCACATACCGATTCTTAGGAAACTCCCACGGATAGTAGTCTAGTGATAAACACATATAGCATGTCCCATGCATGAACCTTCCTCTACCACCTTGGCCTCTTCTCTTGAATCCACCTCTAAAGCTCCCATTTTCATTATTGTGCCTTTTTTGTCTTTCCCTTCTTGTTCCTAAGAGCTACGCCACAGTGGTCTACCACATTCCAAAGTATCATATGCCTCATGAATATGATTGATCAAGTGAAAATTAAATATATCATGGGTATGTGCATCCAAAATCTTACAATACATGGAGACACTCATTTGTGTCGTGGCTTTGTAAAAGTGGAAAATTACAGACACTAGGATTCTTATGAAAGATATCACAAGATGTCAAAAACACGGGCACACTCTGCGTGGGCGGATATCCTTTGTATTTCCTTCAACATTGCATCGACACCATAAACCACCGCAAGTCTCAATTGCCAAATTAACAGACAACTTCTCCAACTATGTATCCATTATCGCTATCTATGCCTCAAGAAAAGGGCTCACTCATGTATCAACACATCTAATTTTTAAGCATGCAAAGGTTCTTCAAATGCCTCACATGGATTACTAAAGGTCTTGTGTGAAATTAATTTCTTGAATGGTGTAAAAAAATATACCTACAAACCAACTTTGCGCATGTTGGATTTGATAGATATAATAAGATAGCTTCAATAACAAAGTCTTAAAATGTGCATTATACTCGCTCACACTTTATGATAATCCATGCTTGATATCCTTTAGTGCGTTGATACTCTATTGCTCAAACTCTGGTATATGAAACTCATCCAAATAGGAAATGTGTAACGCATCATAATCCTCCACAATCTGATGTGGATCATATTTCCTATACTAGCTGTGTACGTGCCCTTGAAGTGTGGTGGAAAATTGACTTGCCTTCTTATTAGAAGTTGTTATTCCCTTAACTCTCCACAATAACTCACACTTATGCACATGTTCAATAATATATTCCACACTCCTATATTCTTAGATATGAGGTGTCATTGTTGTGGTTGTTGTGACATCTCAAAGTAGATATGAGGTGTCCTTCATTGTTGTGGTGGTTTTCTGATGGTCCTTTTCCTAGAATGGGGCCGTTGAAGAACTACCTTGATGTCCTTGTGGTCATGCAAAATTACCTCACCAATGGTTTCCTATAACCTCCAAGAGCTTCCCACCATGACCTAGGGGCCACTTTTTTCTTGAAGAACCTACCAAAATGGTTCCAAATAAACTTTATCTAAACACGGGCACTTGCTTATGCATCCATATACATGTCATTAATCTATTATGCTTCCTTAGTTGATAACAATACATGCCTATCTATATCTCCTACCCAATGCATCAATACCTGATTACTTTCTTGCTCACCTTCATTATGATGCTTTTGGAATAAATTCCACATTCCAAGCACATTTCCCAAGGGCTAGGGGTCTAGGAGGGGTTATATTCGTGCCAATGGTTCTCCTTCTCTCCTCGGACTCATTCTCATTAGATGTCGAAGGGGATATCCTACCACACTTTCCCAATGTAGAGAGGACATGATCATGTGGTCCCTCACCTTCTGCAAGGGTCTCATCACTTATGTTAGTCATCATTATTCCTTATCTCAGGTCCTCCTCTACTTCCCTCTGCCACATGTTGTTATAACTAAGACATCTCCCTCTCTCTCTTTCTTCTCGCTTGGATGCCATCATCCTTCCCAAAACTATCTCCCGCCCCTACATGCGGTGGGGTTCTAGCCTACTATTGGTAAGTTCTCCATTCCAAGTTCAATCATAAATATATTTGTTGCTAGAGGTAGCGCACATAAATATGATCCCCTAGGCTTGCGCACAAAATAGAACTCTACTTCCTTAGGGAAAGAATATGTTAAAATCACGTAATCCAATGTCTAATTATATCACACCTTCCCACCAATCATCTAAAACTCTAGTCCATGGTACGTCCAAATAAGAGAGTGCTTGGTAGTCTTCATGTCTCCAAACTTGATTTCTACCAATCCGAAACCTCTATTCTCAGTGTGCACACCGCTAACCACTCGTACAATTCTACTTTGGAAAGAAAATGACAAAATTCTCATACGGAGTAATCATAGAGGTTAAATTCCACCCATTTTTACACATTGAAAATAGGTCTAATGCTATATCTTTGAGAAAATGTGTCCCGACCATCATACACCTAGATCTCAATGTTCTCCAAAGATAGTCGAATGCCATGTCCATGCAAAATCCTAGCGAGAAGAAAGAAAAGAGGTCCTAGAAATAGAACCAAAATGTAGCCTTTGTTTACCCAATACTAGCTATGCATGCTTTGTTATTTTATCCAGACAATTATGGAATCTCACTCGAAGCGTGCTTAGTCTCTCGAGTCCCTCCTTTGTTTCACCAACAAAATGTTAAACATGCATCTTCATAACCATTCATACCACAAGATACAACATAACATAGTAATTTGGCAACACATATAATAATGAAGCTTAATCAACATAAAAATGATCAATATTAATTGAAGTCCTATAACTCCATATCCGGATCTAGTTACTTTAGCTATCTAAACACAATTATTTATTGCAACACTAAATCCATTACATAACATAGAAGATGATTACATCGATACTGCATACATCCATGTCTTTGGGTCATACATACTCAAATAGTGCTCATATAGGATTACAGGACTTCAAAAATTAATAGAATCTTTAGAACTAGAACTCAAAGATTAGAACTAACTAATACAAGAATGTATCACACACATAATGGGGACTTTCCATTCACTGCCTACATGTACCTTTCTAATAATAGGCATGTTTGAAAATAGATTGCATGATATTTACAACTTATGATAACAATAGATTAATCTATAATTATATCAGACCTTACATGATTTTATCCTCATTTATTCCTATCACTATCCTACTTCATGTGTCATCCTTGTATTTACCTGTATGTGCTTTCTCCTAATTATAACCATTTGCATACATGCCAAGCTATCTTCTTTTTGTCTATTTCTATATCTTTCTTGATCATCAATCCATATTCTTATTTTATATTCTTAGTCATGTTTTGGAAAATAGGATAAGTCTCGAAACCCTGCGTGCCCATGGGCGGACCTTCGCGCACCAACCCTCTTACATGTTACACACCCCTTAGACCACCCTATACGTGCGAGTCTCTAACCTCTGCATATGGCTAGTACTTAGCCCTTTTTTCCACTCAATATCACCCCACACTAAGGGTATTTCCCGTCCTTGGTAATATTTGAAATGAACTCACTTATTCAAAGAATGAATGAATCAAAGAATTAAAGAACCCTGAAGAATAAAGAATAACCTCATAAATCAAAGAATTAAAAGTTCACCCAATGTGCACATCCAAATTCAATTCTTATGTGGCTAGAGAAGCTCTGGGAACTCCCTGTGTAATGTATATTCTAACTCCTTCCATCTTGTGAGCCCCTATGTAGCTTTATCGGCATGACCTCAAAATGATAGATATCTACTCAAATGCCATCTCATCAGATTTATTCGTAAACTCTTTTACCTCTACATCTAAGTACATGGTCACACTTTCTAAGGCATCCATTCTTCGCATGAATATGAGTTGAAATTCCTTGAGCCCTTCCTCAAGTGTGTCTTTCATGGATTTGATCAAGTCTCTCTTTGTTGCTACTTCTCTATGCCCTTTTCCCATTTGAGATTATTATTATTCAATTTAGCTTGAATTACTCTTATCTCTGCGTCCTCATTTGAAACATGTGCACTAATAATTGGGTCAAATTTTTAGAACTTATTAAATGCTAGTTCTACCTTTTTAGTAGTTGTCTTGATCTCAGTGATCAGTTCCTCATATTTTTCTATCTTGGCCTCAAATTCCTCTTTATTATTCTTCTTTTCTTTGGTTATTTATTCTGCTAATGGCCCTATAAAACTCTTTACTTTATGGAGTGACATCCCAAAAAGGTCTTCAAGTAAGTCCAACTCCATTGAATACACATTTTGGGCCTGCGCCACAAGTTTAGGGCATGCGCTTATGATGTTATTTAGTATATTATCTTCCTTATTATATGCATCATCCATAAGGTTATTTTGTTCCCTTATCTCTTCCTTGAGCTACTTTGAATATCTTTGAATTTTCCTTCTTATCCTTCAACATCACCTTGAGTGTATCCCCCTTATCCAAATTCCTTCACGCAACTTCAACTATCATCTTATTTAGTACATTACAGGCCTACTAATCAGTCACCTTGGTGGGGTCGATGAAATTGTATAATGTCTTTGTCTCCTTCCTCAACTTAAATTTGGAATAATAATTTTCAATGACATCAAAGTCGGCTCTTCTTCATGCGTATGCATGCCCCATGAAAACATATTTTTGGTGTGTGAAAATCCTCCGTCCTTATTAAGTACGTCCCATCTGAACAATTCTTCTTTAGGGAGAAAACTATAGAATCTAGCCATCAATACCTTTATAAGGTCATTGATGAATGCCATAAAAGGTTCTTTGGGGTCATTCATCTCCTTCTCACCTTTTCCTTTGTGCTCCATATCCTCGGTGGATCCTGCACACTAATGAACAAATTTTCAGTTATTTCTCCACTAACGCCCTTATCTTCCTTAATGAAATATTCTTCATCACCCTTTTCCTTACCTACTTTAGGGTCCTCTTGCACATTGTGAATCTAATCTTCATTTACTAGAAATTTTATACATGCATTCCCATTATGATTGTTTACTTCTCCTTCCTCCTCTCCATGTGCATATTTTTCTCCATGTTCGAATCTTCTCTAAGTGTGAACTCCTCGTGTGTTACCTCTTCGGATACCTCTTTTGCGAAGTCATCTTCTTCATCATTAGAAATGACTCAAGGCCTCTTGTGTTATATTTATTCAATGGGCTTAGTTTGGCCTCCGTTACTTGATGGATATCATTTTTTTGGTAGAGAAGAGCTTGTGCCCTTACTTTCTTCCCTCCACTTGTTTATTACTTCTCTTCTTCTACTTTGATCTAGTGCAATGTCTTCTTCTTCTTCTTCTTCTTCTTCTTCTTCTTCTTCTTCTTCGGTGGAGCCTCTACCTCCCTTCTCTTTGGAATATTCATTGTATGTTTATTTGGTGGCTATTAAATATGGAAGTCACACACTTCAACCTCCTTACCATCCTTCATCTTTGGTCGCAGATTGAAAAATACTCTACATGCCATGTTGCCCATTGCCAAGGTCATAATTGGATTGAGATCCAAATTATCTGACTCCATCATTTCTAGGTATGTTTGTGCAAGGTGTGCTAATTTGAATCAAAATTTTCTGCATCAAACCTTAAAGCCTATGCATATTTAAGTCTATTCACCACACATTTAATTAATTGGTGGTGAATGCAAATGGTAATTTGCACCACAACCCCACATCATCATTCTTTAATGCAAATCTTACAAGGATAGAGTGTTGCATGAATAAAATTTTTTTCCTATTGGCTTACCACTCTAGGAAACTCCTGGGCACGAGCCACTCATTTTAAAATGCCCCACACATTCTCTATTGGCATGTGTGAGTTTGTGAGTTTTCATTAATGCAAATAAAAGGAACAATAACTAGATCATACCAAGTTAAGAACTCAGATACTAATCAAACACCATGATCCATAAGATGAAAGCAATTCACCAAAATAACTTTACATAAAACCTTTGCAAACAAATGAGCAATAATATCATATATTATTATGGAACTCAAACGAAATATAATGAGAATGGGCCTTGCTTATATAGGTAAGGAATAAAAATATAAGAACCAGTCAAGGTCATAGATCAATCCATAAATCAAGGAAAGAACTAGTCATCAAAGAACTAGTCAAGACCATAGATTTAGGAAAGAACTAGTCATCAAAGATCTAGTCAATACCATAGATCAAGGAAATAACTAGTCATCAAAGATCTAGTCAATACCATAGATCAAGGAAAGAACTATACCTAAAAACTAGATAATATCTTCCTAATATCTAAATAAGATAAAATAAATATCCACACACATAAGTGGGTGAGGATAAATATAATAAAGGTAAATAAAGTACCTAGGTGAACATGAGCTAAGGTAAATAACTAATCTAACAACAAAATCCCATTAATGACAAAGAGGATGATGTAGGAGTGCTAGAAGATTATTAGCATGATGATGGCATGGAAATTTAGGTTGATTTATGGTTGCATGAGTGGAAACAAAGTGAGAATAGCTTGGTCTAGTAGGCCTAGTCAAGTGACATAGCCAGCCTAGGTGATAGAGTATGATGGATTGAGTTGAATGGTGACTTGAGCAACATGGTAGAGGCATGGAGAGCATGATAGGAGAGTTTTAAACACTCACATGAGCTTTAGAGTATTGGTACATGTCACGAACTTAGTTACATGCACTCATATAAACCTAGTCTAGTTATTTGGAGGCCAAATAGAGCATGAGAGTGAAGTGTAGAGCCATGTGAGCTCATGGAAGCGTGTAGGTGAGTGAGACATTGTTGGTTTATATGAATTTTTTTGTCGTCATTCGATGACTTGATGTTACACATGCCCCAATGATGATACAAGTCTCCTCGCAAGGTGTTCGGGATCTGGAAAAGCTCTCCAAGTGTGCGTTAACATCCCGCATGCCCCGCTTAGCCTCCACGTGCTCTATTTTACTCTTCCCCCTCTTTTCCTTTGCATTTTGGTCTTTAGTAATGAAACCACCACCTTACTTGGGCGGCGGTCTCGTGACCGCCACCCAGGTAGGGCGGTGGTCTATAACCACCACCCTACCTGCTCAAGGTGGCGGTCCTTCACGTGTTTTCCAACACACTTCTTTTAACGTGACTCACGTAAATTTTCAACTTTTACCAACTTTCTCATCCGTTTTTGCTTGTATTTATGATTTTGGTTCCCTGGAATAGTGTTTCTCCATTGTTTATAGTAAAAGAGTCCTAGTTGGAGTTACCTTTGGGTGAATGGGAATTCTATAAATAGCTGGTTTGATTACAAGCAAATGGCCCCTCAAAATTGCCTCTCATCCTCTCATTTCAATAGTTTAGTCTTTCAGTTCTTGCTTAGGAATTCAATAGTTTTCATTTGTTGCATGCATAGTTAGTCTTATTTTGTTGTTTAGAAGCCACATGATCTTCTTGTTCTAGTGTTATTACTATTTCATATAATCAATTGAGGTAGGATAGTTTCATTTTCTAGTCTAAAGCCATTAGAGTTGCAGGTTTTGTTCATCAAGAAGGATAGTTTCAGGTTCTGGATGTTTTGTGTTGTATGACTCACAATAAATCCCACTAGGAATTACATAAGCCAAGCTCTGTTCTCTTGCACTATCCCTCTCCTACTCATTGTATTCAGTCTACATCCAAATTTTCCATTGTTCCAATACCTACTTCTATTGATGCTAACATTACATGCTTTTCTAGATTCACGTGAGCACGAAGGAATGAGGAGACCACACTGAGGGGACAAAGCCACACACAATCGGATTCACCACTATTCTACAAAATCTAGGTTCAAGCTATCAAAGTTCTAGTTAAAACATATCAAATAGAGTAGTGAATCATTTCATTTCAGTTAATCTCACTTTCGATATTGTTGGGGAAGTCTGTGGGGATTGATAGTTTCTGAGAAACTATGATTCATTCCTCACTTCTGAGGTAAGATCGGGGGTCTTTCAAATAGATTAGATCAGTTATTTAGTTATTTAGAATAGATTCACAACTGCACAGGTAGGTAGCTATACTCGGCTACTTTGTTTGTTTTAAATTCTGTTATTAGCTTAGTTGTCATTTTCTAGATATTAAATAATTGCTCTTTCAATTCTATTAAATAGTTGTTATCTTAATTCTATTAAAAAAAAATACAAAAATAGAGAATTTATATATGTTGTGGATATACTTTACATAATTAGTTTACTTTTCTTTAGTTAGATTTATATTGTTTCTTTTGTATGACAATCACGGGACCTAGGGAGCCCAGAGAATACGTATTCGAGCCAATCGTGCCTCAACCCAATCTTGTTGCAGCAATAACTGACATAGACCAAAATCTCAGAATTCAGGTCTTCCAACAACAACAGACCTACAAGAAATTAGCTCACAGTTAAGAGGATTAAACATAGAAGATGACAAAGCACATACGTTTTGGTCAAACCAGCCAAACTATAGATTGCCCTAATAAATATCCGCATGACTGTAGAAGGGCTTGAAAGAGAGAAAATGTTTGGTTGTGATCCTTTGGTCCCACAACTAGACACATGAGACATCCTCATTGACATAGACACTAGCTTAAGAATTCAAGTTGCCAGAATGCCTGTAAGGTACTCTGAGAAGATTGCACAACTTTTAGTTCTAAACATAGAGGCCGAAAAGGCATATGACTACTGATATTAGGGATTAGGGATTGATCTTTTCATGACCATAGGAGGCCCACAATGACCATGAACCTATGGTTGTGATCCACAGGTCCCACAACCCAACGGGCCCACAGGTCAATCAGACATTGATGCTTTGGTTTATGCACATTAGTATTTAGATCCTCTCCACTTCCACCAATCATTATCACACAACTATCCTCACTAGACATAACAGACTAATCAAGCTAAGGATTTCGGACTAGACTAGAGAATCACCCATAGAATCCACCATACATCCATCATCCATTTTTCATGACCCTATCGGGAGATATCTACGAAGCACCCACAGGTTATCTTCCACGTATCCCACAACCTATAGATCGGATCACGCCAGAGCTCGATATTGATTGGAGCCTTCAAGAAGTCATCCTCGCCAATGATCTATCACACTAGTTCAGGTTAGGAGGGCCTTCTTTTCCTTAGATTCATAGATTCCATTAGTGCGCGTCGAAGACATAAGATTTCCTAACTAGTTTGTCTACCCCACGTATATTCCATCCCCACCAGCTATCTCGGCACGACCTCGGGAGGTCGGGTGCGAGGAAGAGTTACTTGTAGATTCCCATGCTCGCTTGTCACTTTTCCATCATACAAAATTGGTGAACCTGAAATGAAACACACAACCATTTCACCCTATCTACCTCATTAGCCTTTCACATCAGCTTTACCAACAAAATTGGTGAACCCGACGTGAAAGGAATAGTTGCTTCATTTTCACCTTTCCCCTTTTAGTGTTTCATTTTCTTTCATCCATCTTCACTTCTTCCCATTATTCTATGGGTATTCATATACCCCCAAATATGTCGGGATTCGATGCATATGGCAGACCTCTCCTAGGTCTTGAAGCATACTACGATCAACTGAATAGACAACCATCACCCTCGCTCTCAGCATGGGGTGACAACTATTCAATCAACTGGTTTTCAACACAAACTCCACCTCAAAGGACTAGATATAGTTCTTCTTTCCAAATAGAGGAGTTGGATCAGCTCACTCAAACACAACAACCAGAGCCTTCAGGCTCGAATAACATGATGCTCACTGGAGAATCTGGTTCATCTCCTCAGGTGTTGCTTAGACCACAAATCAGTAGACAATCAGATCCATATCTATTTTTAGATGATGAACATTTAGCGCATTATGCTAGGAGTGAACAATGCTCTCAAAGTATGTACCCACCTATAGGAGGTTTGCAAACACAACCCGAGGTCTCTTTTCAAGAAAACACCTCCATTCCTCCACCTATAGGAAATGCCCTCGGTGAAACTTGGCAGGGCACCGATCAATTCATAGTTGGGTACCATATGCCTATACAACCTCAACAAACACCACTAAGGAAAAATACCATATCTTCACCAAACGAGGTCATCTCAGCCTTAGTTGAGAAAGTTAGAGGGTTGGAACTTGCTCAAGCAAGTCAAAATTTACAATTCATGCAGGTAGGAAATTCCAATCCTCCACATCATCCTAGCCAAGTAGACCTCCTCACAGGAACAGGCACATTGGGCATGCCTCCTCAGTATTCACAACAAACACCAACTAGAACTGCATTCTCTAACGCCGCTCCAGTGGAAAATATGATACCTCCCGGTTTAGTACAAAACAATCCATTTCTAAGCAATGCTCCTCCATATTTAAACATGTATTCCAAGTCACCACAGGGAGATATGTTCTCTTCTCCTGGCATGTTCACTCAACCATAGGGATTTCCTTATGTCCCTACAAATGCATACGCTACACCATATCAACAACCCATTCCACCTCCACCCCCTCAGCAGCACCATCGATGGTCGAAACCTATGCGATAGGAACTTATTCAGAATATTTGAAAGAGCCCTTAGACTTCACTATACGAAGTGTCATGCTTCCAAGACCTCTTCCCGATTTTCCCAAGTACAAAGGGGAGGGAGACCCGAATGCACATATTAAGGCCTATGCCACAGCCATTCGAGAACTGCTCCCCTGGGATGGAGTTGTTGCTAAAATATTCCCCAAAACCTTAGAGGGCATTGCCCTCAATTGGTATTATAGAATACCTGAAGCCTCCATCCATTCATTTAAACAACTCATTTCAGAGTTCATCAAGGCATTCACATGAACAAATTGTTGAGAATAGGAATCAGGGAATTCTTGCATATTAAACAAGAACACAATGAATCTATTGCTCATTTCATCCAAAGATGGCATATAGTCCTCTATTCTTCAACAAGCGCTCCAAACATGGATCAGATGGAACTATGTGATTTATTCCTTCATTCTCTCAGCAGAGAGATAAAGGAAGAAGTCTAGAAGTTCCCACTAAGAACTTACGATGAAGTGCTTGAGAGCGCCCTCCGAATAGATCAAGCTGTAATAGATAGCGGTCAAGGCATATGGAACAAATGGGAGGTTAATCATCCCCAACCAAAATACTACAACTTATCCTACTACCACAAATGCCAATCAAGGACCTAAAATCCTTAACAAAACCATGGGGTCACAACAGATGGAGTAACTGACCAAGCAAAAAGGCAAATGTTGTAAATGCTCCACCACCGGTTAACAATCAACGAAACAACAATTTTACCCCAACAATCAACTCGGTGGATTTTAATCATCCAAAAACAACAACAACAACAATGGAAGATCTAGACATAGGGTCCAAGTCAAAACTCAACTGGATATCAAAACCAAAGGCAACAAACGCAAAACTTTAATCTTAATAGTCAATGGTTTAATCAAAGTTTTGGACCACAACACGTGCCAAACCAACAACCTAGGAATTATAATCCCAACTCGTATTGTGGTTTCCACAAAATTTGAGGCCATGACACTAGGACTTGCTGTGATTATAATAAATTCATGCAACATTTTCCAGAGGAACAAAGACAACTTTTCATAGATATGTTCTTAGCTGATCCTGCGTCACCTGCGCCAAGTACTTTCACAGGGGTAGTCTCCCCTCAAAATGCACCCCTCAAGATCTTCAATGATCCACTCCCAAATCACAATAACAAATTAAATCCAAATGGGATGAACAAGGGTGTAATGACAGGAAACAATGATCATGAAGCCTCGACTTCACTAAATCCACCTATCGCACCACAATTAGGAAATCAGCCACGAACCAAGATAGTCGGTTTAGTGGAATTAGACACTGAGCTACACGTGGAAGCCATAACAAGGACACGAGAGTATTCCTCTCAGCCAAATCCAAGTTACCCACTAGAGCCAGATAACATTCAACAAACATTAGTAAAACCCGTAGGTGCCTATGATTTAATTAATGACCTAACAAAGACCTTCTCTCACATCTCCTTTTTGGACTTGCTGAAGAACTCTCCTGCCCATAGGGCTGCTCTTTTAGAAGCATTAGGTTTAGGTCATTTAATTAACATCACTCCTCCTCCCGAAACATAGGTAAACCATATAGACTTTGATATCCACCCTCCGGGGCAGCCGGATAGGGATACTAAGTTTATATTCGACATAAGAAAAATGCCAACAGATGTTGAGATTACACGTAGAGGTGATCTAGCCTTACATTTACAAGTGTGGGTTTATAACAATTATGTTAAACGTGTAATGGTTGATGATGGGGCAGCAATTAACATAGTCCCCTTCTCTTTCCTTCAAAAGCTAGGGTATGGAGAGACAAATTGTTCCATGACTTGGAATACACTAAGAGGCTATGATAGCCTTAAAGCCACTTCGATTGGAACTATAATACTACCGTCACCTTAGGACCCAAAACAATCCTCACTGAGTTTTATATTATAGATTGGGAAACCAACTATAATATGATCCTCGGCCGACCATGGATACACCGAATGAAAGCAATCCCTTCTACGTTATTTCAAGAAATAAGATTCTTACACTTAGGAAAGATATTCATAGCAAAAGGTGATCCGAAACCATTTGATATACACCTAGTAGACCTGAAGAAAAGGCTAGGTGTTCACTTTGAGTTTGAACTCCCAAAACCAACTTAACAAACCAACCAACTCAAAACTAGAAGAAAAATTAATACCTACAATAGAACTAGAGATTACGAACCTAGTCAAGAGCATCCCAACCCTCAAGGATGAAGCTAACATTGTAGAAACAGTGTCATTAGGAACTACTACAAAAATTGTTGAGTTGCTAGAACAAGATCTACCAATTTTCCTACCATTTGATTCCATAGGTATGGGATGTACCCTAGGAGTTGGTTCTCTTCCAGCAGAAGAACTCTGCATGGTAGAAGTAACCAAAGCAGAAGAAATAGATGTAATGAATGTCCCGACATCCATCTTCCCAAATAAACATTGGACTCTCCACTTTGATGGAGCTAGATGTCATTATGGGGCTGGGGCAGGTGTGATCTTTACTTCTCCCAAGGGAAAGATCCTACCATTCGCCTTTAAATTAAATTTTGAATGTACAAACAATGGCGCTGAGTATGAAGCCCTCCTCCTTGGTCTCATCATAGCTAAAAGGCTCGGTGTTAATGACATCAGAGTGTTAGGAGACTCTCAATTAGTAGCAAACCAAGTCTCTGAGGTGTATGAGACTAGAGTTGAACATTTATAGCTCTACAAAATAGCAGTATTAGATTTGAGCAAAGTATTTAATCACCCGAAAGTGCTATCCATTGAAGCAATCTTGCACAAAACCTCAAAAAATCTTCTTGATTGTGTGATTCGAGGGAAACCTCAGGCTTCATGTTATCATCAAACGAGGAGTTGGAAGACATCCCAAACCCTTTCTATCATCCCTTCATGTTATTCTTGAGATGATCCCACCATCGAGACTAATCGCATTAGATCATTTCTTGGAAAGCTCGGTGTAATCCGGAGATTCATTCCGGACTTAAGTTTTGTTGTATATCCGATCAACAATTTGTTGAAAAAGGATTGCTGCATTATTTGGACAAAGGAATGCCATGAGGCCTTCAAAGTAGTTAAACAAAAATAAATTTTCTTATTGTCTCCTCCCATGTTAATGCCACCTAGACCAGATCATCCTTTAATCTTATATTCACGAGCTACGGATGTCTCGCTAGCCTGCATGTTGGCTCAAGAAGATGACGATAAATGAGAACGTGCGGTCTATTTTATTAGCTGAAATGTTGCTCAATTATGAAACACGTTATATGTAGGTAGAATGAGAATGCCTTGCCATAGTCTTTGCAACCAAACTGCTTAAGACATTACATGCTAAATCAAGAAACAAGGGTCATTGTAAAAACAGACCATTTACGAACTTTCCTCACGCAAGGGTCTTTGTCTAAAAAGGCTAGACGCTTTATAACCTTAATGGGTGAATTTGAATTAACTTTTGTAAACCAAAAAGTCATAGGGTTCATAAGGAAAATCATTACAGATTGGTTGGCCGACAACCCGTTAGATTAGAAGGAGGCGATCTAGTAGATCTAGATTTTCCCGATGAATGCATATATTACATCAAACCAGACCTCATCATCTCGAATGTCCTTGGTATACTGATATTATCAATTTTATCATGGACCATACATATCTAGAGGGTGCTACACCACAACAAAGAAGGTGGTTATGCATTATCGTAGCTAAATACGTTATTATAGAACAAGTGCTCTATCGTAAGGCTTTCGATGGAATGCTTCTAAGGTGTGTTGACACGAAGAATCCAAGAAGATTCTCTATGAATCTCACAATGGAATATGTGGAGGCCACTTTAGGTGGTCATGCCACCACTCACAAAATACATCGAATGGGCTATTTTTGGCCCACTCTCAAACATGACATCAATAGAGTTTGTACGTAGATGCCATAAATGCCAAGAATTTTCCCACGAGATTCACATGCCGGCACAAGCTCTACAACCAATCATGACTCCATGGCCCTTTTCTACATGGGGCCTAGATTTGATAGGGAAATTCTCTCCCTCATCAATGGATGGCCATAACTTCATAATCACGGCCACCAAATATTTTACCAAATGGGTAGAGGCTATGCCTCTTACCACTATACCAGTGTCGTGATCACCAAGTTCATTTTGAACCAAATCATTTGTAGGTACGGTGTCCCACAAATCATTATCTCAGATAATGGCATGTCCTTTAAGAATGATGAGGTCCATGAGCTATGCAGTAAATTTAAAATAAACCATCATACGGCCTCCCTGTATTACCCTCAAGCCAACGGGTAGGTTGAAGCAACAAACAAGACATTGAAAGCTATTCTACTCAAAATGGTAAAAGAAAACAAACGAGATTGGCATTTAAAGTTATATCTAGCCTTGTGGGCCCACCAAACCTCAATAAGAACACCAACAAGAGCAACTCCTTTCTCATTGGTATTTGGAGTAGAAGCAGTTCTCCCACTTGAGGTTGAAATACCCAGTCTCTGCATCTCACTACAAGGGATTCTGGATGAGGAAGCTTATAGAGAGGCACGCCTCTCCCAACTAGAAAGCCTAGATGAGGCTAGGTTAAACGTTGAATAGCGGCATAGAGTCTATGCTGACCGGATGTGCCAGTAGTATAACAAAAAGGTCTATGAATGAGAAATATATGAAGGAGATCTAGTTCTAAGACTAGATAGCCGGATCGATAAGAAAATCGGCGAAGGAAGAAAGTTCCGGCCCAAGTGGTTGGGCCCATATCGAGTCATGAAGGACTATGGAAATGGTGCGTATCTCTTGTGCACACTAGAAGGTGAGGAATTTGGTGAAACTGTCAATTCCTTGCACCTTAAATGGTTTTACGCATGAAGCATCGGCACTATTTGTATAATTATATCTACATTGCATCTTCATTTAGATAGGTTCATTTTGTTCACTCGTTTCATAAAATTTGGTGATCAAGGGACTTATTCTTAAGAAATTCATTACAAACTTCTGATGATATTGGCAGAAGCATTCAAATCATACTTCTTCATTTTCATAACATCATCAACTGTTTTAGAATCATGTCATCAATTAAAGCTAGATATGACAAAGTCTTAATGGTAGCCATACCAAGGCCTGCATGCTTGTTCTCACTTTTGTTTCTTCCTAGGATAGGTGTCTTGCCTATGGTCTGTTCTAGAAGCTTCATGGTGTCACATCTATCCCATATAGATCTCTTTGGAAATAAGAACATACTGACATTTTTCTCAAATAAATAAGTCGATTAATAGATCAAACAAAAATTTTACTTTTACACATTTCCTTGCCCTACCAACCTTCGGTGATGAGCTTGTGTCTCTTACTAGTGACATAGGGTTGGGAAAGGATGGGAATGCCCTTACTCACCTATACCTTGTCCATGGTGATAAGCCCATGCTTCTTACTAGTAGCATGGGGCAAGGTGTAGGGGGTCCTCTTGACAGTAACGTTGAAGGTCATAAGCAAATAGTTCAAATAAACCTTTGAAATCTTGAGTCAAAAACAAATGAATCAGATGTCCAAAATTCCAAGAG
The DNA here is from genome assembly GCA_018340775.1 of Taxus wallichiana var. yunnanensis. Classification (NCBI taxonomy): domain Eukaryota; kingdom Viridiplantae; phylum Streptophyta; class Pinopsida; order Cupressales; family Taxaceae; genus Taxus; species Taxus wallichiana. The sequence goes on from CM031235.1 coordinate 705,923,864, forward strand.
AGTTCAAAACCTTGAAAACCAGATTTTGTCAACCAAGTGGCCATCTACGGATCTAAGTCTAGATAAACTGCAAAGCAAGTCACATTCTAAACTATGGAGTCACTTGAGTAGGGTAGGTTTGTAGCATCCTAATTTGGTTCCACCAACTCTTTGTCTATCTCCCATCATTACCATTTCAACACACCTCATAGCTTGTGCCCTTTCTAGCTCTCGGTGGTGAGCCCTCGCATCTTACTAGTTGCGTGGAGTTAGGAGTGGGGCAAGTGCATCTACTCATCATACCAATTTATCATCACATTTTGTCAAAACAAATATGAAGTACTGGAAAATTGCTTATAGAAACTAAAGTTCAAGATCACATTGTGTCTACATTATCATACATCAACATCACAAAATACAAAAAGAAAGAAAGCATTTGTGTCATTTGTTCTCCATTGCATACATTCTTGAAAAGCATATAAAAACAAGAATTCTAATAAGCATCTAATATACATGTGGAAATAAATCACAAAATCCTAGACACCAAGAGTCTGATCCAAAAGAGATATATATATATATATATATATATATATCAAGTTTTATGTACAATGCCATCATGCGCTAGGCATGGTCAAAATGCTCAATGAGCCCGGAAAATACAAAATGATCGTATAAAAAATCTAACAAGAGTCACTACAAAAAGAGCCAAGTGGCCTCTCAACCCCTATGAGATCCCTCTGAAGGTGCATGACCACGTCTAGGACTCTACGGCTGCACTCTGAGTGCACTGAAGGCTCACGGTCCCGAACAATAGTTGCCTCGCTTGCGAGAGTGGCTCCTCATCAGGCGCTCTGCAGTCCTATACCTAGCTAACTCGAGTATGGAGGGAAGTCACCATCTTGGCCACATGCCAGATAGGGGCAAAGACATCACTATGCCTACCAGCTGCTGAAGGCTCCCCACATCCACCAACAGCTCAGCATGAGTCTTCTCCATGGGGAGCATCAGGGTATCAATACATACCCGCGAATCAAGTCTCACCACTCATCAGCAGTCTCTATAAGCAAAGGAGAAGACAAAATTAGAAATAATCAAAAGATAAAAACAAAAATGAACAAAAGGAGAGATAGCAACTAAGGCAATCCTAGCTAAAAACAAATATTAAAAGAAGAGTGACAACTCACTCGGATCTCTGGGCCTCCAAGAGGGATCCCTAGGATCAGCGCCTACCACAGATGCTACCACTAACTGATGTCCTCCTCCTATGTCTGAGGGCAACATAGTGTCCTACTACGGACTCATCCTCTCCACCTAAGTCCTGAGAGGGTAACTCCTCTGAGACTAGAGTCACCCTCTCTACACTCTGCTCTACCCTCTCGCCTGTAAGATCTCTTGAGTGTCATGCCACTCGGGATCGCTATCCTCCTCTCCACCTGACTCACTAACCTCCATGTCCTTGGTCTCCTCCTCCATCTCTCCCCCTGAACTCCTCCTCAGACTTAGAGTCTATATCGATAGGGTCATCATCTGCTATGGGTAGGACCGGCGGCGATCTGAAGTAAAGGTGCATGAGGAGCACCAACTCTCTCTTGGGCACGTACCACCCGCCTAGCTATAATAGGGATGCCAGGAGTAACAACAGTCCAACCCCAGCCTCTAGGACCTCCCCTAGCCTCCCAAACTGATCTGAACACTGGCACCACTAGGGGAAGCATACCAACGTAGGCAAGGCCAAACTATTGAGGCACTCGATCAAAAGGGTGTGTCTCTACCTTCCCCATCCTATCCACAAGCTGCCCTATAGTAGAGTAGGAAATCAAAGTGAGGGTCTCCTCACCCCACAACCCTACCATGGCTTGATAAGGTGTGGCCTCCATATCATCAGTAGTCAGGGAGGCAACTGGCTGGTGGGGTGCTCTAAGCACCGACATCTCTGTCCATCTGGCTGCCCTCACGGCTCCGGGATCCGCCACCTCTACGCCTCTCCCATAGGGGATGATACGCTCATAGACCCAGCTCATAACCAGGGTCGATGGCTCAAAGACTGTCCCTATAAGTGGACCACCCTGTATAGGTCATGGTAGGTGGTCCCAAGTATATCAGCTCCCCAGGCATAAATCCGGCCATGTGCCTCAATCTGTGCAATAATAGGGGACCAACAAGTAGAGTAAGGTGTCCCCTCCCTTGTCCCCGATCAATCTCGAGGCAAGGATCCCCATAATGGCCTTGAATCAAAGGGATAGGCAAGCTAGGAATGGAATGGACCCTCACCCCCTTCTTCAACCAGTGGAGACAACTGCGTCTCCCATATATGTAGCCCACTGAGCTATCTGAGCCCGCGACCCCGCTATCTCAAGTGTAAGCCATCTCCGATGATCGGACTCCCAAGATATGGTAGACATCCTCCAGGGTGATAGTCCACTCACCCCTGACTCCTGGAAATCGGAAAGTATTCCGATCAACATCCCAATATGAAAACAAGTCACATAGTATGTGACTAGAAGGTGCGACATGAGGAACCCGTGATATACGTAATATGCCAGCCCTCTGAAGAGTATCCTGCTCGGCCTGAGAAAGTGCATCCAACACTACTGGAAGCCAATCACACTCTCTCTCATGGCTCCATCTGATGTACTCTTCCTTCTTCTGCAAAACACACAAAAACACACAAAAAAAGTAAGTTAGTACCAAAATCACATTGGAAAAATCATTAAAACATATGAGAATACTAAAAATGCAAAAATGGGTTCAAAACAAGGTTATTTTAGTGTTCTGTAAAGGACCGCCGCCCTAAGCAGGGTGGCGGTTCCATAACCACCGCTTTGAAGGGCGGCGGTCCTATAACCGCCACCCTACTCAGGGCGGCGGTCATGTCCCACATTTTCAAACGGGTCACGTGCCCTAAAAATGCTCAAAAACATAAAAAATAACCATTTTGACTAAAATGAGAGCCTACCCATTAGGCCCCCTAAGGACACATTTAAAACTAAAAATTTCAAAAATTACCCCCCCATGGCGAAGATTTCATCATTTTTACATTTTAGGTATAAAAATGGTAAATCGAGAAGAACTAACCTGAGATCTCGTGGGTCGATGTTCCACTCGCGAGAGGCATGATCACTATCTCGTCACAAACATTTCGACTATACTCTCGTCAAAAACCATCACCGTGGGTCCCAGAGCTCAAAATCAATCAAATCAACACACACAAATGAATAGGAAAATGGGCCCATTTTTATATATATAGCATTTTGACTCATCTTGGATGCCCTTTTCGCAGGTTTGGAGCACCGATGGAGGTAAGTTCTTATCCCCACACAAATGGTAAGTCCTCACTTCATATTATTTTAGTATTTATTTTTGATTTATTTTATCTATCTGCACTTGAGTCTTCTTTTCATTTTGTAGGTAGCGAGAATTTTGGATGGCGTCATTTCGACACACGGACGTGTCAGGTATAATTTCTAATTTCCCATTTTGGGACCACCATACTCGGACCCACCATTTTATGCCTCTTCATGGCTAAAATGCTTCTCGAGGGGCAATATGTACGTACCCAAAATTGTAGGGTACAGTACCACCGAACGATGTTACACATGCCCCAATGATGATACAGGTCTCCTCGCAAGGTGTTCGGGATCCGAAAAAGCTCTCCAAGTGTGCGTTAACATCCCGCATGCCCCGCTTAGCCTCCACATGCTTTTTGTTTTACTCTTCCCCCTCTTTTCCTTTGCATTTTGGTCTTCAATATGAAAACCGCCGCCCTACCTAGGCGGCTCGGTCCTTCACGCATTTTCCACCACCCTGCTCGCTTCCTTCACGCATTTTCCAGCATGTTTTAATGCGACTCACGTAAATTTTCAACTTTTACCAACTTTCTCATCCGTTTTTGCTTGTATTTATGATTTTGGTTCCCTGGAATAGTGTTTCTTCATTGTTTATAGTAAAAGAGTCCTAGTTGGAGTTACCTTTGGGTGAATGGGAATTCTATAAATAGTTGGTTTGATTACAAGCAAATGGCCCCTCAAAATTGCCTCTCATCCTCTCATTTCAATAGTTTAGTCTTTCAGTTCTTGCTTAGGAATTCAATAGTTTTCATTTGTTGCATGCATAGTTAGTCTTATTTTGCTTGTTTAGAAGCCACATGATCTTCTTGTTCTAGTGTTATTATTGTTTCATACAATCAATTGAGGTAGGATAGTTTCATTTTTAGTCTGAAGCCATTAGAGTTGCAGGTTTTGTTCGTCAAGAAGGATAGTTTCAGGTTCTAGATGTTTTGTGTTGTATGACTCATAATAAATCCCACTAGGAATTACATAAGCCAAGCTCTGTTCTCTTGTGCTATCCCTCTCCTACTCGCATTGTATTCAGTCTACATCCAAAGTTGCCATTGTTCCAATACCTACTTCTATTGATGCTAACATTACACGCTTTTTGGATTCACGTGAGCACGAAGGAATGAGGAGACACACTGAGGGGAAAAGCCACACACAATCGGATTCGCCACTTTTACAAAATCCAGTTCAAGCTATCAAATTTCTAGTTAAAACATATCAAATAGAGTAGTGAATCATTTCATTTCAGTTAATCTCACTTTCGATATTGCCGGGAAGTTATGGGGATTGATAGTTTAAGAAACTATGATTCATTCCTCACTTTTGAGGTAAGATCGGGGTCTTTCAAATAGATTAGATTAGTTATTTGGTTATTTAGAATAGATTCACAACTACATAGGTAGGTAGCTATACTCGGCTACTTTGTTTGTTTTAAATTTTGTTATTAGCTTAGTTGTCATTTTCTAGATATTAAATAATTGCTCTTTCAATTCTATTAAATAGTTATCTTAATTCTGTTAAATATTCTATCAAAAATACAAAAAAGAGAATTTATATATGTTGTGGATATACTTTACATAATTAGTTTACTTTTCTTTAGTTAGATTTATATTGTTTCTTTTGTATGACAATCACGGGACCTAGGGAGCCCAAAGAATATGTATTCGAGCCAATCATGCCTCAACCCAATCTTGTTGCAGCAATAACTGACATAGACCAAAATCTCAGAATTTAGGTCTTCCGAACAACAACAAACCTACAAGAAATTAGCTCATAGTTAAGAGGATTAAATATAGAAGATGACAAAGCACATACGTTTTGGTCAAACCAGCCAAACTACAGATTGCCCTAATAAATATCCACATGACTGTAGAAGGGCTTGAAAGAGAGAAAATGTTGGTTGTGATCCTTTGGTCCCATAACCAGATGCAAGAGACATTCTCATTGACATAGACACTAGCTTAAGAATTCAAGTTGTCAGAACACCTGTAAGGTACTCTGAGAAGATTGTGCAACTTTTAGCTTTAAACATAGAGGCCGAAAAGGCATACGACTACTTGGATATTAGGGATTAGGGATTGATCCTGCATATGACCATAAATCCACAATGACCACAAATCTACGGTTGTGATCCACAGTCCCACAACCCAATGGGCCCACAAGTTAATCGAGATGTTGATGCTGGTTTATGGACATTAGTATTTAGATCCTCTCCACTTCCACCAATCATTATCACACAACTATCCTCACTAGACATAACAGCTAATCAAGCTAAGGATTTCTGGACTAGACCAGAGAATCACCCATAGAATCCACCATACATCCATCATCCATTTTTCATGACCTTGTCGGGAGATATCTACGAAGCACCCATAGGTTATCTTCCATGTATCCCACAACCTATAGATCGGATCATAACCTTACTTGATGTGTGCGGGGTTCGAGTTTATCAATCGTGAAAAATATGAAATAGTATAAGAGAGATTGTTTGGTAAACGTGCACTTGATTTATCTGGTTGCTTTACTTCTTTTTGTGGTTTTTGATGTACAACATCTAATATCTTCACACACCATCGACAAAATGGGTTAGAAAAAATACTTCAATTCAATCTATATATTGCAAAATATACTTCTTCCTTCAAGGCTAGGGAATGAAAAAATCATTTAAATTTATCCTACGAGCTTAAACCCATTCATTCACTACTTCCTTCATTTTTTTCCCTTACCCAACTCATCTCAAAAATCTAGGTCATTAAAGTCCTAAGGATTTATTAGCTTACTCCCCCTTAGCCCCAAACATACAACTCCCCTATGTTCACAATATTTTCAAGTACAATTTCAAGAATTAAATGAGCTCTACAAATTTTTAAGACACTCCACTAGTTTTAAGAACACCTTAATAATTCCCTTGTGGTGTATTATCAAGCATGAAAGGAATATTAGTTCACAAAATCGCTACACTATTAATTTAATAGTCACTATCTAGCCAAAATTGGGCCTCTCCCTATGCCTTTATCAAGGATATGTAATCAACTAGACACTTTCAAGATTTGACTAGGGTTTTCCTATCACTCTCCTCCCCCTTGAGTTACATTGAAGGATGCATGTCTTCCCAAACAATAGAAATATCATTAACTTGCAAACACTTGTCATTTCGACCCTACACGATTGTGATAAAGGAATGTTACAAAATCTCCTGAAATTCGAGATGAATTGAACTAATTACTTTTGCATCACTTTCATGACATTATCATAGACATTACTTGAAAATATGAAGATTTTTCAGCAATATTGAGAAAATCAAATTTCTTCCTCTCGATGCCCTACGATTAGGGTTGAATGATTGTGAAAAAAATGAGAGGTGAGATTGCTTGGTTCTTGTTATCCAATTTTTCCGCTCGGTGAAATTGAACAAACATGACCTCACACAGAGATTCAGCCATGGGAGCTCACATTTTGGGCTCAAGCCGAGTGAGTTGAAGTGGAAAGGCATTGTGATTGATGGGATGCATGTTGAAGAGACACTTCAGATTACGAGGAGTCAGAAATCGAACATGGAAGCATTCGGATTCGGCGGGAAAAAATTCCGAATCAACGAGCTCAAAAGGTTTGTCGGACATCAAAGTCCAAAGTCCAAAATTCAAACTTTGGATGTTTGGGAGTTTAGGGTTGGTAGTAGGGTTAAGCCATGAACAATACCACACAAGCTCAAAGATACAAAGGTTTAAAACTGAAGTCCTAATTTTGATCTTCATGGTTTTGGAATTTCGAACATTTGGGCTCTTAGTCAGATGAATAGTACACAAAACACCGAACTCCCAAAACCCCGAATCTTGAACTCCTGAAACCCCAAAACCCAAACTCTCAAAACATCAAATCCTAAGCTTCCAAAACCCTAAAAGCACAAAGGTCCGAAACCCGAAGTTTGAATTTTGGACTTCGGGGTTTTGGCATTTCGGAACATTTTGAGCCACCTTACGAAATGAACAGTGACGAAGATCTCTGAAGTTACGAATCCCGAATGTCTAAAATTTTGGATTTTGGAGGGTGTGATATAGGGTTAGAGTCTGAAAAAGTAGATCAAACACCCACATTTATTGCAGTATGGCACCCTCATTTTCAGATGGCCATAACTTTTTACTGAGAGCTTGGATTTGCACAAAATCAGACTTTTAGAGGAATGGTTCTAGATTTCTCACCTACCCAAAATGATGAGGTATGGGATTCCTTTCTTCCCTAATAAGCAAGGTATAATGGAGTATGGGCTTGGAAGATTTTCCCATCACTCCTGTAAGGAAAATGATGGATTTTGTGGGAGATTGGGGTAAATTTTTGGATTTTCTTCTTATCTCTGTCTCTCTCCTCATTTTCTTCCTCTATAAAATATAAGGGGTTTACATGTGCAAAAGGTGGTTGGTAATTTTCTCTCCTCCCATGCACCCCATTATTCTTGGGGCTTCAAGCCTTCCTCAAATATTGTAATGGCTTCACGCCTCTTCTTGCTATAACATTATATTATGTAAAATTCTATGGAGCAATAAAACATATATTTGTTGCATCTCATCTAGCCTCTATGTTTTGTTGTTTACATCTTACCTCTCATTGTGTTTTCAGGATCTATGTGTATTTCTTGTCTATTGCAGGTTTGGTGGTTGTGTTTACCATGAAATGGTGAATGTTTGCATTTTGGGTTTGTGTTGCATTTTTCCAACCTCCCTAGGATTCATTCTTTCTCCATTTTACGGGCTGGGGGAAAGTGATCAGCACTCCTTTCTTGGTGTATCATCGCTTATAGTGTAGGTTTCTTTCATGCAATCCTTCTTTCCATGTCCCCTTGGAAGTATTAGATTAGGATTAGTCAAGGTAATTTTTCTTGCATTAGAAGTAGTTGTTGGTAGGTAGGTTCGAGCAGGAACCGACCTTCTCCGGAGAGCTATCCCATTTCGCAATGTCCCACACATGACAACTCCATATTATGCAATCACACCGAATGTTCCATCTCAAACTTAGACCATTTCGGGGTTATGTGATTTTGACATAACGAGTTCTTGCTCAATTTTTATCTTTTTCAAGCCCAAAAGTGTTAGGAAGGTGAATTAAGCTCTGTGGGAGATTCTTAAATCCCTAAAAATCTTTAAAAAAAGCTTATAAAGGATCTACACTTGATTTGATAATGTTCAACCTTACATGTACCTTGTTCGATCTATCAATATTGGAGATCATTCCCTTCAAAAAAATAAACATGAACTATAACATTCCAACTCACTTGAAATTAACAACTACAACTGATATCACGTGACTTGATCATTTAATTGTTTAAAATGCAAGTTTCATACCTTATCACATATTTACACATAGTTACATCCTTCATAATAATGTTATTCCACGGATGTGTAAAAAACTTTTTTTGGAGCTATAACTTGGTTCCTTGACTCATAAATTCTTGTAATACTGATTACAAAAGTACATATATCCACCCTTTCCCAAGATCTTGAGTGTAACTCTTTCATAATGACTCATGATGAAGTAATAAATGTAAGTTACATACAAGAAGGAGTTACAATGTAAGGAAAGGAGTTATAATTTCTCTCCATAGACCATAATGGGGCCCTCATAAAAATAATTAATACTCTACAAACCTCTAGAAAACCTATCTAGACCCTTATGCCACGTACACATGTTGAAGAAGTAAAAATGGCTCTACAACTTTCTAATTTCAAACTAGGTAAAATGGAGGGAAACCTCCTTATTTAAATTTTTAACCTCTATAGCCTAAATGAACAACCTAATGAATCTTGAAACACCGTAAGGGACATAGAAAAAAATGGTTCATACATGCCAAAACTAGCCCAGTAGTGATGATCCTACATGATACTACTAAGGGGGAAAATAAGCTTCCACTGAGTTATGCTTGTAAGCTGATTACTAGTCTTTCTTTCTTTGTTTCCAATTATGCATGATCTTATAAGAGTGTTGCTAGAGTTTGTTTCCTAGGTGTTCCTTGGGCTGTATGCCAAGTCATCTACAAGTTGTCTCATCTCTAAATGAGTCACCATTAAAAGTTCATTTACTATCATAGGGTGGTACACTTGTCCTTTCTAAATGTTGGTTGAGTTTAAACAACCTGATTCATGCCCTCATGAAATTATTCTTGATGCTAATTGACTATTATATCATTCTTGACACCTCTCTTATGCTTTCCTTGGATCACTTCACTTGTAAAACTAGGAAACAATGGTATTTTATGGGAGTATATATCTAAACATGACTGCTGCAACCATACTTTATCCTCCACACCTATATAAACAACACTAGAAGCACAATTATATTACAAATTATGAGTACCTTCTTTCTTTTTGTCCACCATATCATTCTCATGCATATCATCCTCTTTCTCTTGCATTTTTGGTCTTCTTGGAATGATTCAAGGCATGCTTCAAGACTTCTTTCACTCATAACTAGGTTTGACTGGTGCATTTTCCCTTCATGATATGAATTATCTCCTTTCTTAGCTACATCATTGCCCTTCTTCCCAACATGATCTACACATTCATCCTCATCTTGCACATTCATCCTCTTTTACAAGTTATTTTGGTACTATCTCTCTCCACCTAGCCATCCCCACATCTTCTTGGTATGCTAGTTTCATTATTCATCACCTTACCTTCTTGTCCTTGCTAAAAGAATATCTTCAACCCCATGAACATCACTCTTGACAAATCCTCATGATATGCTTTCTATTTGTTCAATGGATTTAGGGTGTGTCTAGTTCCATCCTTCACAAATGTGTATTTGTTTTCCCATCCATCATGGATGGATTTTCTATCAAATTGTCATGGTCTTCCCAATAGAAGATGACATGCATCCATGGGCATTACATCACACAATACTTGATCATGATATCTACCTATTTGAAAATCAACCAAACACTATTGATTCACTAACACTTGATGCTCTCTTTGAACCCAAAAGACTTTGTAAGGATGAGGATGCTTTACCTTCTTTAAATTTAAATTTTCTACCATTTCAGAGGAGACTAAGTTATCAGTACTACCATTATTGACAATGAGTTTGTAACACTTAACTTTTCCTTTCATATTGTTATAAATCATGTTCTCTTGTGCACTTGTTCTAAATTCTTGTTTGAAATCTCTAAGGCTCTTATCATCATCAAAGCTTATCTAGTTTCAGGTTTCTCCACTAAGGATGGCAAGGCTACATAGTCCTCTTCATCTAATTGTGCTATTTGGTTTCTTGCCTCATTAACCTTCCTTCTACTTACTTATGGATGGTTAGGACATTCAACTGATCTATGTCCAAAAATATGTTACGCTTGAAGCATCTGTCAAGAAATTCACTTCTACCTCTTCCATATCCACCTCTACCCCTGTTTGAGTAACCACCTCTGCGCGTAGCCACCTCTAGATGATCTATGTGTTTTTGAAATATTCACTTCTTCTTTATTTGTTTGATTATGCTATTATCCTCTTCCCGATTCTGAATTATTCCTCTACCTCGCAAATATTGATTTTTATTTGTTGATACTTTCTCCTCTTCCTTTAAGGTTGTTTGCTATGCCTCTTCTACTGATCTCAAATGAAATAAACTGATTTCATCTTGTATATTCAACCTTAAACCATTCACATACCTTGCCACTTCTTCAACATCATCATGTATATGACCAAACATCATAATTAGTTTGTAGAATTCATTAGTATAATTAGCTACACTTAGTTCTCTCTTTCTAAAATTTTATATTTTCTAGACTAAACTAGTTTGATAGTTTGCAAGAATGAACTTACCTTTCAATTTGGCCACCATCTTGTCCCATTTTTGATGTTATCCTTGTTTTTGTTTAATCTTTCTTGTTGCAAAAATTCCCACCATATTACAACATGTCTTATAAGCTTTATAACTATATGAGAAGAAACAACTTTGTAAGCATCATTAAGACCAAATGAAATTTGATGAACACAAAGTATCAAGAAATCTCTTAGTCAAAGAAAGCTAGAAACTCCTTCTTCTTGTATTAATTTCTCAAACAAAAGTTGTACATAGTGGAGAAATGGAGGAAATTGAGAAGGGGGAAAGGAAGAATTTGGCTATCTCCTTTGTTCTCTCAAGGTAGAATGCACTCTTGAGCTTACAAAATTAATGACCAACCCTTTAAAATGGGAATGGCTTTACAATTTATAGAATAGACATGACTCCTCATCTTCCTCATGACCTTCCATATGCCTTATTTCTAACTTTAGACTATTCATATTCCTACAAAATATTTAAGTCCCTTTTATAAAATCAAGGTGACTTAATTTACATTATGTTTCTAAAGTCACTTTTAAGTGACTTAAAGGCATATCAAAAAGTGCAAACCCCAACGAAGAATTAGAACATTTGAAAGTGAGAGAAAGTTGGGGGAAGAGGAGAGAGAAAGAGAGAGAGAGAAGAAGAGGAGATGTCATTCCCGATGAAGTCCATTGATCCTCATCGATGGAAAGCTCCAAATGCAGTGAAACTTTGAATCTTCAAACTCCTTGCACACTTGTGAAACTCCTTCCAATTAGCTCACGAATGCTCACCAAGTTGAATGAACTAAGATGGATCTTGAATGCCCTATGAAAAATGACTAGAATGATCCTAAACAATGATGTCCCCTTGAATGATTATCCTTGTACGTCCCATTGTGCCAAAAAACTTTTTGAGTGTAACTTACTATTTTTAGTAAGTGTGAATTAATGAGAGATGACCTTTTTGACCTTGACCTTTCGATGCTCCTCTATGTGTTTACCACCTTCTTCATATCCTCTTCAAATGGTGGATTACCTAAAGTAACATACCCCTATGTAGGAAGGCATGCTATTTTTAGTAAGTGCACCATGGATGTCAGGATGTGACAAAACAAGTCTTGAAACTTTTGGGTTTTATTTTGGGGTTCCACGCTCCGCGTTTGAGTAACTCCTTCATCTAAACAAGTGGGAAAATGATATTTTCATGGCATGGAGAAGAAATAATAAAAAACACAGCCCTCCATATCCCTAAAAATAGGGGCTTCATGGCACAAAAAATAGTTCACGTGAAACTAGATTTTTCAACGATCATCCCCTCCAATTTTTGTGTGATTTCACCCATTGGAACCTTGAGAGTTGAAGAGGTAGCTCACTTCCTTTTTCATAGATGTTCTTCATGTGACAGGGAAGAAATATGATGAAAAATCAGTCCTCCATATCCCTAAAAATAGGGGGCTTCATGGCAAAAAAAAGTTCACGTGAAACTAGATTTTTTTCAATTCCATCATTCCCAACGATCATTCCTCCAATTTTCATGTGATTTCACCCACTGGAACCCTAGAAGTGGAGAGGTAGCTCACTGATTTTTTCCACTACTATGTCATGGTGGCCATTAATGGAGCTTGAAATTTTCAGGTCTGGTTTTTTTCTCCATTCATGAAAAAATAAATTCCATTGCATGATAGGTTTTTTCTTCTGGTGCTTCACGTGAAAATTTTACTTCCATCCGACGACCACGTTTGATTGATAAATGAACTTTGTTCTTCATGGAGCCGAAGTGAAATTTATTCATTGTGAGAATTCCTTGCTAAAAATTGGAGGTTTGAATATGATTTTTTAATGGCCTTCAAGAGAGAATAACTCAGCAATATATGGTTTTTCAATCCATGCACCGGTTTGCAAGATATCTTCAAATCTTCATTTTATGGCAATGGGGATTTCCATTGTTCTTCTTCTCTGTTCTCCATTTATTTTTCTTATCTTAATGAATTATTATTATTATGAGACCTATGTGTCATCATGGAGTGAAGGATAATGTGTTGTGATGGATCTTGGTTCAAGCTTTGGCAATGGTGGAGTGAGGTGTTCTCTGCAACTTTTCTTCTGGCAGTGAGAAGCAACAAGAAACAACAACAAAATTAGAAAAAATTTTCAAATTTTTGAGTTGGAGTTGGGTGAATTTTTTTTTCCCTAATTTCCCTAACCTTAGGGACATGAGGGACATCAATTTCCATGATGAGAAAGATGGACACACATGTGGCGTGATCCGATGACAGGGAATGAGTGCTCCAAAATCAGCTTTAAAGCACCGAGGGGCTGGAAGTGGGTCACATGGGTGACCAAAAGTCTCCCCATAGGGGTGGGAAATTTTTCCATGTTTTATGTCCCTAACCTTAGGGATGTGAGGGACATCAAATTCCATGGTGGTCTGGAGCTTGACACGTGGCGCTTGATCCGACAGGGAATGGATGCTCCAAAAATGCACCTGGGGCTGAACTATCAAGTCTGGAGGTCACATGAGGGTCCCAGAGGTCACATGGGGGCTGGGAAATTTTTCCAAGGTTGGTGTACCTGACCTCAGGGATTTCAGGACATGAAATCCCACCAGGCTCCTGGTGCTGACACGTGTCCTCCCAAAATTGACTAACTCCTAAACTACCTTTGAGAGGGCAACTTGGAACGATGATAACTTGAGCTCCCAATGGAATTTATTGGTGAAATTTTATATGATCCTGAATAGAAATGAATTTTTAATCCAATGGTGGGGGTATCATGTCTTGATTCATCCATTTTATCCCTAAAAATTTGGAATTTTGATTTGAGACTCCACTTGTGCTTGAGAAAAACTACCTAAAAAATCCTATGCGCCAAGGTGTTGTGAAAAATATGATTTCACCATCATGTAGGTCTTGGAATCCTATTTCTAGATGTTTTTTTTTACTTCTAACTCCATCTAGAGCTCCAAAATCACCTTCTTGAAGCTCAACAATTGTTTTTTGGCACTGTACTAGGCTTGTGAACCCTAATTCTGGCAAAACTACCCCAACTTCTCAAGACCTTCCAAAATATTCCTAAAATAATCTCCATGATGTCCCAAGACCTTTGGATCACCTCCACATCCACTTAGGCTCTTCTTCTCTCTCTCTGAGGGTTGCTCCAGCTCTAGGAAGGCCAATGATAGCCCTTCCCACAACTACTTGTAGCTTTGCAAATGAACTCCTAAAATCACCTAGGGGAATGAATGGAATTTCCTAAATCACCTAGGGGAATGGTATAACATTATTCGGGAGGTCATTTGGACTTACTGGAAAGATTCGGGGTGTCTTGGAATGATAGACTTGAAAATTTTGGCACAGGGGTATAGTTTTCATGCTTGAAATTGTCAATTTCCTTGTTGCACATTTACACGACAACAACTTGGCTCTAGCTTGGGGACATGACATGGACTGAGTGTAGTGAAAGACATGGCATGAGAACTCCTAGAATCTCAACTTACAACATATTGACTAGTGCCTTATCCATTGGGCCCTGTAGAGTCATGTACAACCTACAACAAGAGAGAGAGAGAGAGAGAGAGAGAGAGAGAGAGAGAGAGAAGAGAGAAACACACACACACACACAAAAAAACACAACACAAAAAAAACACACAAAAAAAGGGAAACACACCTAGAAATCACCTATGGTACAAGGTGAGGGACAACCCACTTTCACTAAAGCACTTTTCATTTCTCAAAAGTTACCCCTAAGAGGCAACACCGAATGATGATGTTCTATGAAGCCATTGATGGGTTCCAAAAAGTACCCTCCCCTCCTCAACTACTTATGAAAGCTAGGTGCTTTCACAATTATCTATGTACTTGGTAGGAGTGAGTCCATGTGAGCTTCTTGATGCTCAGGTCCTTTGCTTGGAAATTCCATTTCCTTCATCCTCTTTGAAATTGGTTTCATAGTGCCAATTTCATTCCACATTTATCCACATAGATGATTCTTCATTGAGCATCTCATCGCTGCCCCAAAGCTGATTTTCATTCAAATTACTTGAACATTCTATTATTTTCTTTCCCAGTCTATGCTCATTGACCTCTTTTCCATGAGAAACCTCATAACTTATCCTTTTCCTTTACTCCACTGTGAGGTGCTTGAGTACTGATGGAAGGATTGGATGTGACCTCATACTTGTCTTGTATGTCCATGGCATGAGTGAAGAGATCAAGAATCAGCTCGGGGTCTTCTGCAACTTCTACTACATCCAAGATTTCTTGCACGGAGTTATGCTTCATCATTTCTCTAGCTCTCTCTTTATATGCCTTTGAAGAATCTTTATTTTGCATCTCAAGGAAACTATCTAGAGGGATTACCTCATCATCTTGGGAATCACTGCATTTTATCACTCCTTTTCCATAGGAGCTTTAGCTTCAAAGGCCTCAAAACTTCTTGCTTTAATTTTTTCATCATGGAAAGATTCTTCCTCTTCAAATGGGAAAGAAAATACCTCAATTTCATCATTGTATCCACCAACCATTGGCTCAAGAGGGACATCATATTTCTCATCTAGATTTATTTCAACATAGCCCATCTTCACATTGGTTGAGGTTTCCAAGTCAGCTTCACGCTTGTCTTCCAGATTCATGGCTTGCATTAAAAGTTCAAGACTGATCTCAGGGTCTTTTGTTTCTTCCGTGGCTCTTAGAGTTCTTTGTATAGATATTTCTTTCCCTTTCATGAGGGTCATCATGGATGATTTTTCTCTCCATCCTGGATGGCATGATCAAGAGATCATCATCTCCCCAAATGGGAATGAGAATATCTCCTCATCATCATATAAAACATATAGCTGATTTTTCTTTTTGAAAATCATCAAGAACCATTTCCTCTTCTTCATGGTTTGCATCATCTAGAAATTTGGGCTTCCTCTTGTAACTTGAATCTCCTCAATGCTTCTTCAAAATCCAAATATCTCTCGAGAAGGCATGTCTGGACCTATCAAGATGGGGATATCCTCTTCCTCCTCGTTTCACAAAGTGATTCATCCACCTACTACCTTGGTACAAAAATGTTAGCTTCCGGGCTTCCATAACTTTCACACCATGTACCTCATCTTCTTCTTCTGGAAGAAATTTCTCCATGTCTCCCTTCACTTGGTATGGTTGTGGATGACCAATTCATCTAAATTTTCCTCCCAAGTCTCGGTAGAAAATTCTACTCAACAACATTCTAAATGAGGCTGGGATGTCTACTACCAAAATCATCACTTGAAACTTTCTTGTCTTAGAAATCTGGTGAGAGCCACCTATGCATCTTTGACCTTCCCTACAAGTGAGACCTCTTTTGACTCCAAAGAGTAACAAGAGCCACTAGGTGGAGTCATGGTAAGTTTGAGAGCCTTGGTGACCTTTCAAAGGCATCACGTTGTTTGAGGCACCAAAATCTATTATGCAATTGTTCAAGTACATATTCTCCAACAAGAAGGGAGATGTAGAAAGGTTCAACTTTATCAGTCTTTGATGCACTCAGAGAAAGCATGTTTATGAGGGAGGTGTAGGTGAGTTTGGTAGCATGCCTTTGGAACTAGAAGTTACAACATTGGGTGTTAGACTACCACTCTTGATATATCATGAACCTCTCAAATTGTTCAGGATGAGTCTACAAATATTCAGTTTCAGTAATCTACACTTTGGCTTTGTTTGCATATTCTATGAAGTCAAAGGGAGAGATGTGGAAAGGGGGTGAAGGGACTGATTTTGGATTTAGGATAGGTTTTTAGGAGTAGGAGTATTTTTGGGGAATGGAGGGTATTTTGAAAGGTACACTAGGAGCTTTCAAAGTACTAGATTTTACAGGAGAATTTAGATTTAGACTTGGAAGAGACATCAAAGACTTACTTGGGATTGTGGGAGTCTTCTTACTTGCTACAAGGTCAGTAGCTCCAACAATGCAAGACTTCATGGAAGATGGAAGTGGGGATCCTCAACTGATTATTTTATTTTGTGGAGTCACCATAGGAGGATCATCAACCTTCTTTTCTTTTTTACAGAAGTGGAGGGAGATGCTCTTTTCTAGGACTAAGAATGAGTGAATACCACGACATGAGAAAAACTAGGTGCATCTTCTTCATCTTCTTCATAACCTCCAAAATACTCACAAAATCTGATTTGTGTATCATTCTCAAACTCATCACTTTCTAGGTAACCACCACCTTCACTTTCTTGTTCAAAATCCTCTTCATTTTCCTTACTCCTACAACTTGCATTGATAGGTGGGGCCTCCAAGGCAAGCCTTTGGGGTGCTCCTACAATCTGATTTTCATTTTCTTCTTTGGAAGAAACTCATTCAAATAATTCCCTCTTCAAATATGCCATCTCATTCACCAAATTTTTGCAGCGATGGATTGGTTCTCTCATCTCCAGGATGTTGGGTCTTTCCCTTTGATGGATTCTTGATCTTTCCAGAGAGGATGAGATCATCATCAAGTTCAATGGCCATCCTTTGTGCTTCTACAATGTTCCTTGGTTGGGCTCTTCATAGAAAAAAATCCTACTTTTGGTGATTGAGCATTGATGAAGAATCTCTTGACATTGTTTTGAGATGGTGAATCCTCTTCAGTATCCTATGAAAGCAACCATTTGAAATGAGCCACAAAGTCTCTCATGGTTTCATTTTCTCCTTTCTTTATTTGAGCCAACTACACCAAGAGGTCCTGACAATAGTCTTCAGTTGATTTAAATCTCTCTTCAAAGGCATCCTTGATGTCATTCCAACCCGTGATGGATCGGGAAGGTAGGAGATAAAACCATTCTACTACTTTTTCTTGAGGGACTCCATGAATAGTCTTACAACAACATCTTCATGTTGGACACCAAGAATTCCACATGATGTCATGAAAGCAACAATGTGTTCCTTAAGATGTTGTGTGTTTTCACCTTTGAACTTTGGAAAGTTCTTGTGGGAACCCATTGGTAGATCATGAAGAGGGGGTTCAAGAGAAAGTGGGCATGTATTTCCTTCCCCATGGAACAATGGGTTGAGGTATTTCTACTTCATCATTTTTCTATTTTCTTCATTGTTTTTTCTTTTCTTCTTTCAAACTTTTATTTGAAAAATGGGATAATTTGAAGGGGAGTATCAATCTTTTGGATAGGATTTCAAATTAAGAGCTAGATGGAGAGGAGGCTTGAGAGAAAAGTATGGATTATCTCTAATTCAGAATTTTGTGAAAAAATTGGACAACAACACCTCTGAATGTGAAAAGTCACATTTTGAAATTGTAAAAAAAAGGACACAAATGTGTCACTTTAGAAATGGATTTTCTTGAAAATTTTTTTTTTTTTTTTTTTTTTTTTTTTTTTTTTTTTTTTAACCTTGCGGTCATATTTTGGGTGCAGATGTTGCTAAATCTTCCCCACGGTGGGTGCCAAAAAATGTTGGCAAGAAAATTTTTTTGGGTGGAAAAACTTGTGGATTTCTTTCCAATGCTCTAGGAATCTAAGTCCCTCTACTTAACCGGTGCAGCTTTCATATATGCATGCATGAAAAAAGGTGGATTTTTGTGGTGGCCTTTTGACTAGGGATCCAATAGGGGCACTCCACTGACCTTGCGAAAAAATCTTGTAATTTCTTAGAGAGAGAATTTTCTAAAGAGAGGGAAGGGGAGTGAGAAAAGAGGTAGGAGAACTAATGTTGTAGGTAGAAAATCAGATTCCTACACACACTAGTTAGAAACTTCATCACATGCATTTATGAGAAGAAACAACTTTGTAAGCATCATTAAGACCAAATGAAATTTGATGAACACAAAGTATCAAGAAATCCCTTAGTCAAAGAAAGCTAAAAATCCTTCTTCTTGTATTAATTTCTCAAACAAAAGTTGTACATAGTGGAGAAATGGAGGAAATTGAGAAGGGGGAAAGGAAGAATTTGGCTATCTCCTTTTTTTCTCTCAAGGTAGAATGCACTCTTGAGCTTACAAAATTAATGACCAACCCTTTAAAATGGGAATGGATTTACAATTTATAGAATAGACACTGACTCCTCATCTTCCTCATGACCTTCCATATGCCTTATTTCTAACTTTAGACTATTCATATTCCTACAAAATATTTAAGTCCCTTTTATAAAATCAAGGTGACTTAATTTACATTATGTTTCTAAAGTCACTTTTAAGTGACTTAAAGGCATATCAAAAAGTGCAAACCCCAATGAAAAGAATTAGAACATTTGAAAGTGAGAGAAAGTTGGGGGAGAGGAGAGAGAGAAGAGAGAGAGAGAGAAGAAGAGGAGATGTCATTCCCGATGAATTTTGTTGATCCTCATCGATGGAAAGCTCCAAATGCAGTGAAACTCTGAATCTTTGAACTCCTTGCACACTGTGAAACTCCTTCCAATTAGCTCACAAACACTCACCAAGTTGAATGAACTAAGATGGATCTCAAATGCCCTATGAAAATGACTAGAATGATCCTAAAAATGATGTCCCCCTGAATGATTATCCTTGTACATGTCCCATTGTGCCAAAACTACTCTTTGAGTGTAACTTACTATTTTTAGTAAGTGTGAATTATGAGCCGAGATGACCTTTTTGATGACCTTTCCTACGATGCTCCCTCTTGTGTTTACCACCTTCTTTGTATCCTCTTCAAATGGTGGATTACCTAAAGTAACATACCCCTATGTAGGAAGGCATGCTATTTTTAGTAAGTGTGCATGGATGTCAGGATGCGACAAAACAAGTCTTGAAACTTTTGGGTTTTATTCGGGGTTCCACGCTCTGCATTTTGTTTGAGTAACTCCTTCATCTAACAAGTGGGAAAATGATATTTTCATGGCATGAGAAGAATAATGAAAAAAACACATCCCTCCATATCCCTAAAAATAGGGGCTTCATGGCATAAAAACTAGTTCACGCAAAACTAGATTTTTCAATGATCATCCCCTCCAATTTTTGTGCGATTTCACCCATTGGAACCTTGAGAGTTGAAGAGGTAGCTCACTGCATTTTTCATAGATGTTCTTCATGTGACATGGAAGAAATATGATGAAAAATTAGTCCTCCATATCCCTAAAAAATAGGGGCTTCATGGCAAAAAAATAGTTCACGTGAAACTAGATTTTTCAACGATCATTCCCTCCAATTTTTGTGCGATTTCACCCACTGGAACCTTGAGAAGTGGAGAGGTAGCTCACTGATTTTTTCCACTACTATGTGTCATGGTGGCCATTAATGGAGCTTGAAATTTTCAGGTCTGGTTTTTTTCTCCATTTGCAATGAAATAAATTCCATTGCGATAGGTTTTTTCTTCTTGGTGCTTCACGTGAAATTTTACTTCCATCCGACGACCGGTTTGATAGGAAATTGAACTTTGTTCTTCATGGAGCCGAAGTGAAATTTATTCATGTGAGAATTCCTTGCTAAAAATAGAGGTTTGAATATGATTTTTTAATGGCCTTCAAGAGATAAGAACTCAACAATATATGGTTTGTCAATCCATGCACCGGTTTGCAAGATATCTTCAAATCTTCATTTTATGGCAATGGGGATTTCCACTGTTCTTCTTCTTGGTTCTCCATTTATTTTTCTTATCTCGATGAATTATTCTTCTTGAGACCTATGTTCCATCATGGAGTGAAGGATAATGTGTTGTGATGGAGCTGGTTCAAGCTTTGGCAATGGTGGAGTGAGGTGTTCTCTGTAACTTTTCTTTCTAGTGGTGAAGAGAAAATAAAGAAAAGAAAAAGCAACAACAATAGTTAGAAAAAAAAAATTTTTTCAATTTTTGAGTTGGAGTTGGGAAATTTTTTTTCCTAATGTTCCTTGACCTTAGGGACATGAGGGACATCAATTTTCATGATGAGAAAGATGGTGACACGTGGCGGTGATCCGATGACAAGGGAATGAGTGCTCCAAAATCAGCTTTAAAGCACCGAGGGGTTGGAAGTGGGTCACATGGGTGACCAAAAGTCTCCCCATAGGGGCTGGGTGAATTTTTCCATGTTTTATGTCCCTGACCTTAGGGACATGAGGGACATCAAATTCCATGGTGGTCCTGGAGCTGACACGTGGCGCTTGATCCGACGACAGGGAATGGATGCTCCAAAAATGCACCTAGGGGCTGAAATATCAAGTCTGGAGGTCACATGAGGGTCCCAGAGGTCACATGGGGGCTGGGAATTTTTTCCAAGGTTGGTGTACCTGACCTCAGGGACTTTGGGGACATGAAATCCCACCAGGCTCCTTGGTGTGACACGTGTCCTCCCAAAATTGACTAACTCTGAACTACCTGAGAGGGAGACAACTTGGAATGATGATAACTTGAGCTCCCGGTGGAATTTATTGGTGAAATTTATATGATCCTGACTAGAAATGGAATTTTTATCCAATGGTGGGGTATCATGTCTTTATTCATCCATTTGATCCCTAAAAATTGGAATTGTGATTTGAGACTCCACTTGTGCCTGAGAAAAAACTACCTAAAACCTATGCGCCAAGGTGTTGTGAAAAATATGATTTCACCATCATGTAGGTATTGGAATAATATTTTCCATATATGTTTTTTTTTTACTCCTAACTCCATCCAGAGCTCCCAAATCACCTTCCAAGCTCAACTACTATTTTTTTGCCTATGCACTGTCTACCGACTAGGCCTATGAACCCTAATTCTTGGAAAAACTACCCCAACTTCTCCGAGACCTTCCAAAATATTCCTAACCATCTCCATGATGTCCCAAGACCTTTGGATCACCTCCACTATAAATTATCTATTTCTAACATTATTTGGGAGTTCATTTGGACTTCTTTGATTTTTGCATTTTGGCACATGGGTATAGTTGTCGTGCTCATAAATTATCAATTTCCCATGTAATTTGCACGACAACGATTGGTAATGCACATAAAAAATAACAATCACACACACAAGAGACAAGAATTTTTAAGTGGGAAACCCAAATCGGGAGAAAAACCACTGAACCACAATACTATAGGCCAAAATATTATAAATATGTTGAGCTACAACTTCAAGTCAAGAAAAAACTTGATAATATGTAAGCCACAACTTGCCATAAAGTAACCACTTCCTTATTATATTGAGCTAAAACTCAGTAAATATATGAAATCGACCACACTTTAATATGGATTATAAAGCATCCGATTGTGATCCTAGATTAATAATCTACCTTCCACAATTAACATGATCTTTCATCAACTTTCCTAACTTCATTCACTTCTCTATCCACCTACTATCTTGTCAATTGACACACTCATTGTTTTGTACTAACTTCAAAATTCTTCAAACTCACTGATTTCAATCTTCTTCAAACTTACCGTATTAATACTGATTTCAAACTTCTTCAAACTCACCGTCTTAACATTGATTGTAATCTTTCTTCAATTCACTGTTTTGCATTGAATGTGATATTTCTTCAATTCACTATTTTGCATTGATTGTAATATTTATTCAATTCACTATATTTTGTATTGATTGTGGTTTTCTTCAATTCACTATTTTTCAAATATTTCATTCAATCTACTAACTCACTATCTCCATATGTATTTCTTGAATATTTTTTTATATCTTTTTTTTTTTTATCTCTGTTTTCACACATTCAAATGATCAATACTCTTCCACTTCCATGCATTCTCACATTAACTTAAAATTATTGTTTTATGTTTCTTTTCAACTTTTCAACTACCTTTTTGTTCACCCTTCAAGATCTTCATACATATAAATTAACCCATCAAATTTCACCTTTTATTTTTTCAAAACCTTTGACTTAGTTCACATTCCTTAATCAAGACAAGCAAGTGTATTTTTGCCTTGTAATTTGAACTAAGACGAAGTTTTAAGAGTTTTAAAAAAACAAGATTTTCTTTTTGAATTCATGACTCTTGAAGTGATTTGTCCATTGAACTCTAGCCACAGAGAAGCTCTTCACATTCCCTATTCAAATTATCTAGTGAATTGAGACTGATCGAGTGACTTTTGAAATTTTAAGCAAGAGCAATAACCTTTCCAAATTCCTTGATTCCTCTCACATACATTGAAGGCTTGTCATAAGGATTTCATTTACCCTTAATCTAATATTACATATGTATAATGAATAATGAGACAAATTACTTGAATCAACCCTATCATACCGTAGAGAAATTTGACTTGCATGACATTTCAAATGACATTTAGACTTGTTTAAACACGAACAAGCTGATAGAAGGAGTGAGAGTACTTTTTATTTCAAAGATGACCAAGAAAATGCACTTAAAATACTAAACTTGGACTCTGCAGGTATCGTCATAGTGTCCAAATTTTTTTCAAGGAATTATCTCCACATACTCAATGAAACCCAATGCAAACATTTTGTGTGATGGAGATAGAGCATTCTTCCAAAAATTATGATTTTTTGTGGGCTATTTTAAGAGATTCAAACAAAAATGTTTGATAACCCCTAGAATCAAGGTATCGAGCCACCGTACCACTTGAGACCACATAAAAATATTTTTCATTAATTTTAAATTTAAATTGAAAAATTTAAGTTTATATGGCTTTGTAGGAGTGTCTCACAACTTTCCCAAGCATTTGTTTCAAGTGCAACTTCTCCAATTTATCCAAGAGTAAGAAAAAGACGGTGCATAATATCACCCATAATGACTGTACAATGATTTTTGGATTGGATACATGATTTAGGGAACATTAAGCATTTAGATTGATGTTGAGCACATGATATACATCCTTTGAGCTCTTCAAAAAAATGTAAACACCATTTAGTTATGTTCACTCAATACTTTCATCTTACACAGGAGTTCACTTCACTTTCTAACTGTCATAAAGACATCCACACACACATTCTTTTCATTTTGTCTTAGTCTCCTACTTTGAATAATTTCACTTTTCACCTACATTGAAATTTTGAGGAGGACATTTTGTTCATACTTCTAAATCACACCATTCTCTAGCACTAGCTTAACAATAAGGATGGTCATAGATAATTAAGAGTATGCATTGAATGTTGCCTTCTTGAAAACTTGACAAAATATCATAGGATAATGTGGAGACTGAATAGTTTGGTTCCATGGCTCATCAATTCTACTCAATTCTCCAACAACTAGAACCACTGTCAACTACAAACATGACCTTGTACATTGTATTGTGACTATGCCATTCAGTTCATCTATTGAATGAGACTACCCTTGCAAGAATTTGAACTGAACCAGGTTGGATTGAAGGCCTTGACTACACAAGGAATATTGGAGACACCATTAAACATCCTTGAGAAGCTTGACATAACTCATACTAGTGAGTTGAAGCTAGACAAACAACTTTTTCTATCACTATCTCAAGAAAGTGCTTGAGAGTTAAAGGAATAGGGTTAGAAAAAGATCATAACTTTCTTAATACTTGTCCATTTCACCTGAAAAGTCTTGCCATATCTCAATCTTAGAATCCTATAAAAAAATTCAATAATTTATCCGAAGGAGTATTCATAGTTTTTCTTTAGTGCTAAGAAGACAAAGGCCTCAAAATGCATTTTTCAAGAGGGCAGTTTTAGAAAAACTAGCATAACTTTCACATACCTTCTTAGAACTTGATGAATTTTTTCCTGGAGCACCAAAAATCACCCCTATATATGATCCATAAGCATATTTCCCACAATTATTCCTATGATATTCTATCTTATCTCATTTTCCTGATGTTGCATTGTTAGTTCTCAAAGCCAATTTCTGTGAACTTTTGAATTTTGACTCCGGAGATAAACCGAGGCTTTTTTTTTGCTGACACATGCTATAGAAATAATTCCTAGGCTGCCCCCATAGTCACATGAACTTGGCATGACCTGTACCAACTTCTCACACCTTATCAAGCACCAGAAACATGCTTAAATGGGTCTCTGCATTTTAATCAGTAACTTCCACCACATGACCTAATACACCATGTGAGACCTATTGCTCATGCTTGAAAAACCATTATTAACTTGCAGACCATATGAAATCAGAAATCCATCCTTTAAATTTCCTTTATAAAATAACCACTTGACTATTTGAACTTGTAGTACCTTGAATCATGCCCAAAGCTTCCTAAAACCAAATGGAACCACCGAGCACCATTGAACACCACATGAATTGAATGTTATTTCACTCTTCCTTTGACATAAATGCAATGTGACATAAATAAAAACAACCACCAATGCAACAGGGTGGAACATCCATCTATCAACTCTTATAGATGCAAACTCCCTCCATACTCTTGTACTTTCATCTTTGGCTTATTGCTTGCTCCCATGACTTCCTTCAGTATCTTTACTTCTAGCCCTTATTCTTCTTTCTCTCCTTCTATTGCTACCCCTTCTCTTTCTCTCTCATCATCACTATCATCATCTAATGCTCTCCCTCTTCTTTGAGAAAATTCTAGTGCTTCTAACCTGTCTTGAATGTTTCTTAGCACAAAAACCAACTCAACGCCCCTAGGTTGATCTCTATTTCCTCCTCCACCCAATCTTCTTGGTGGCATTTTTGTCAACTCTTCACTTCTCACTGTTTCTTTCACTTTCTTCTATCTACTTTTATCAATTTCTTCTCGTTCTCATCTTTGATACCAATATGATGAAGAGAATATAACACCTTCACACACCCTAAAAAATGGGTTATATAAACTACTTCAATTCAATCTATATCTTGCAAAATGTACTTCTTCCTTTAAGGACAGGGAATGGAAAAGTCATGTAAATATATCTTATGAGCTTAAACCCATTCATTCACTACTTCCTTAGTGTTTTCTATCCCTTACCCAAATATCTCTGCAATCTAGGTCATTGAAGTCCTAAAGATTGAGTAACTTACCCCCTTAGCCCCAAGCCTACAAATCCCCTATGTTCCCAAGATTTTCAAGTACAATTTCAGGGATTAAATGAGTTCTCGCAACTTTTTAAGACACTCTACTACTTTTGAGAACACATTAAAATCCCTTTGTAGTGTATTATCAAACATGAAAGGAATCTTTGGTCACAAACTTGCCACACTTTTAATTTAACAATCACTATCTAGCCAAAATTGGACCTCTACCTATGTACTCTCAAAGATATCTAATCAACCAGACACTTTCAAGATTATACTAGGGGTTTTCCTACCACTCTCCTTCTCCTTAAGTTACATTGAAGGATGTAGGGCTTCCCAATCACTAGAAATATCATTAACTTGTAAATAGTGTCATTTTTGACTCTCCACAACCGTGAGAAAGTACTCTCACAAAAATCTCCCATAATTTGAGATGAATTGAACTAATTCCTTTTGCATCACTTTCACGACCTTATCAAAGACATTACTTACAAATTTGAATATTTTTCTCATTTGTATAGGAAACTTCATTCTCACACGGGTGAAAGCCACCAAAAATTTCGAATGATGGAGGGCTTAGGACCTTAGATGCAAATGTGGATCTATAGTAGCAAAGAAGATAGATGTGTGATATAAAGAGGATAGATTTGTAAAATTGAAATAGATAGGATTAGATAACAACATGCGGGGGTTTCAGGAGCAAGATCTTGGTCTAAAGATGATATTAACTCCCTCCGAGGATGTCAACCCCGTGTGATATAGAATAATGATAAGATACAAGATAAATCGATAACATGCAAGATGATAAACAAAATGACCTAATGCCACGGGTGTGTAGATGGTGCTATTGATCTAATCCGAACACAATGTGTAACAAGAACCACACTACGTGAACTAATGAATCATGGACAGAGTATCATGGGGATTATAGTGTCATTATGAGGAAATCATAAGGATAAAAATGATAAACAAGAAGATAAGAATTCAAAACAACATTTTCCTAGATTTTCTAACTTATTATAAATCATTATTTAGTTGATTTAATTCCCTTCTATAGTCTAAATCATGCTAATATTCCTCTAAAAAATATTTTATAAGCTTGCACATCTATTAATTAATCATCTTGATTAATTAATAAACCCCCTTTATCCACATGAGTCACTAAAGGACAAGCTAAACTCTCCTAAAGTTAACTCAACCCTTTCTAAACCCCCTTATCCACAACTAACTCAACATCTCTATTATCCCACATGCAAAGGGATGTAGAGATTCCTTTATCCATTGGGCTATATAAAGAGCCCTCCTCCTACCTTTACACTTACACCTAATTCTTGAGAAACAAAAGAAAGCATATAGTACATACACTATAAGCCTTTTGTCATCCTTAAGCATTTCACCATTGGAAGAGCTAAGCCTCATTCTTGCATTTCATCCATTTAAGATTTTGGGTCATATGGAAATAATCAAAGTGGTCTTGTAGCCATGCTTTGATGAGCTTCCATTCCTAATCCCTTAAAATCAAACAATCAACTTTGATTGCCATGAATCTACCTAGGTTCAATTTAGTTGTTTTGGTGATCTAAAGAGTAGAGGTTTTAATAATTAACATGTTAGTTTGATTTCCATTTCAAAGTTATGATGCAATAATGTTGTTATTTAATCTTTCTTAGCTCTTAACGTGATGGTGTTTAGATTTTGATTTAACTTTGTTATTAAGACTACTAGGTGTTAGTTTTAATTTTCTTAACTTAGTTAAACAAAACCATGCACACATTTGGCACACCTGGTGGGACGGATCCTTAGTCCCTTAACATTCTAGCTTGAATTCTATTGTTTTTGGCTAACCTTTGATATACACATATGGTAAAATAATGTTCAATTTCTTAGGATTTTGCTAGTATTATATGTGTAGGTTCTCATTTAGAGCTATCATTTTAATGGGTTGTTGTCAATTTCAGCTAACTTACTAAAATTTGAAGTGTTGTGAGATTTTTGGTGTCTTTGGCCATACTTTGACTACAGGAGGGGCGCAGGTGCACTAACCTAGCATGTAAACTAGCACACTAACTACTAGTGTAGGCACTCTCTCGGTGTGGCATAGGCACTTTGTTAGAGTTTTGTATCTTTGTTTGGAAACCCTGGCACACATACCCCTAACCTGCCACTACACAGGCACACATAACCATGGCAGGCACATCAAAAACCGCATAGGCACACATCGTACACTTTTATTATTGTACTGCCCTAACTTCAGGCACCTCTCGGGTGGGAAAACTCTGTCAATTTTGTACTATTTTTATCTACATACATGCCCTTGCACCTCTAACCATGGGTGGGCAAAACACTGGGCGAAAACATGGTTGTACACACTTTTTATAACCTACTGCACACATGCCCTAACCTCAGCATAGGCAACCTCTCGGGTGGCACAGCACACACTCTGTCGAAATTTTATACCACTTTTATCTACCCTAGCACACATACCTAATCTAGCGCGTAGACACCTCTCGGGTGGCACAATTTTGCAGTGCATTTATGAGTCTGAAAAACATAGGGGGCATATCTCCCTACCTAACCCACGTGCATGCATGCCTAAACCAAAGGGCTTGCATGTGTCTTTCAGTTTTCTCAAATTAAAGTGTTAAAGTGCTAACTTCTTTGTAGGTTTTATCTAATTAATGCCTATTTTTGCAGGGTATGTTTACATGCTTTTTCTAGACTAGATAGACTTTGCATGCTTGCTTATAAGAGTAAGGTCATGTATGCTCTTCCCTCACATCCTTTGGGGTGATCTTGGGAATCAGAAATGATTCTTAAGTCTTTTTGATGCTTTGAAATTGTTGAGAATATCTGAATTGGAATGAGTTAAATTGGTGTGTTTTGAATTAAGTGTTTTCCATTTGGTATTTTCTTGGATTTTAAAACATCACGTATGCTCTTCTCTTGCATCCTTGGATGATCTTGAGAATCAGAAATGATGTTTATTCTCTTTATGGAAAATTACTAACCCATTGTGTAGAACCAAAACACACACTTGTCAAAGAAAGGTGGAATCGAAACAAAATCAAACTACTAATACAATTTTCATGTAGGTTTGCCAAAAGGTGTTCAAGCAAACCACATCAAAATTAAACAAGATAAAAAGAACACCATATTCAAAACACTGTATTTGCAGGTTTTGAAAAGGGTACATCCCTATCCACTAAAACTAGGAACATAACCCCTTTGGCATAATGCCTTAAGCTACAAAATGGGGGTGGTACCTAGGAACCCAAAGTAGTCCACGCAAGAGGGAACCTTGTGGATGAAAAATGGGAAGTGCTCCACACAACCTACTTGACTAGTTGTTCCTTGTGAGTTAGCATTACCGGTTGTCCATATGGTGACCCCAGTGATAGTACACAGATGCACTAGTTTCCTACTTGTGCTTGAAGGGGGTAAAGTAAAGCCAGATACTCCCAAATTAGTCATTGTGACTTTTTGGGTAAATCGAGCTCGCTTAAGACAACTTTGTAACACCTAGGAAGAGAGAACCACCTAGGAAGATATTCTTTGGCCAGGAGCCCACTTTGACCATTTCAAAATAGTGTTGAGTTGTGAGCCATCATTCATCACGAAACATGGGAAGCATTACTTTTGTTTAGTTTTTCACTTGCCTTAAGGTGAGGTGAAACTCTGCCAAAGTAAAGCCAACATTTTTCATCCCCATTTTGATCTACTTCCCTCACTTTCTTTTGACACTTTGTTGATCAAAAGAAGAGTGACTACCTTTGCGTTATCAATTGATTGTTTCTACCACTTTTTTCCATTTACGCCCATCCATGTTTGTGGTTGGGTAAGTTAAACATCTAAAGTGTGTGGAGACATATTCATATCATTGGTGGCCTTTGTGATCTTGATACCCACATCAGATCATCATCATAGTTAGGCGTGGTTCATCATCTTGAACTTCCTTGGAAAGGTTACCTTGTTTATATCGTATCACTACAATTTTGGTATTTACGTCTTGTTTCTTGTAAACTTGACCTAAATATCTGCATTGTAAGGTTACACTATACACATTTTAACAATTCTTAGTTATACTATAAGCTTTTAGTTTGATTCCATTACTACCTCAATTTTGAAAAGTGCTACGTGTTACCACTTGTGTGTGTTATATCAATATCATCTTGATATCAATACCTTACTTTCTCACAAAGTTTGGTTAACATATCTTGGTGACATTGTTGTGTCACTCACAAATTGTAACTAGCACTTTTTGGGATATAGGTATTAATTGAATTTGAGCTTGCTTCTAGTATACCTTGTTAGGAGGTCACATTAACTTCTTGTTATTACTTACGTCTTGTTCATTCCCTTGAACTTGACATAAGTAGGGACATCTTGTTAATTATCTTACGACACCAACTACCTTTTTGAAACAAACCTAGGAAGTACTTCATTCGATTGATAGGCTTAGGTACCAAACATTGTGTCACTATTGACTTATCACTTTATCACATTGGTACTTTAACATTTATACTCATTCATATTCTTGACATTCTTTTTGCATTTCACTTAGGTGTGATCACAAATTTTTGAACACATTTACAAGATACCTTGGTGAAACTATTGCACATCATGGCTCCTAAAACATGATTAGGGCTCAAAAAGAAAACATTAGAAGCACAACAAGCAAAACTTGGGAAGCCTCAAACAAACAAGGGTCAAACCCTTTTATTGGTCATGATCTTGGGCCTTTATTTTCCACGGAAAAAGAGATAGAAGACATGATAGATCATAGTGGTGATGAATTGGAATCCCCACATGTGGAATTTGACTTCAACCCCACCTTGTTAGATGAATTCCTTTTTAGAAACAAGGATAGGGTGTTGGCATGAGTTGTAGAATTGGGAGCCAAAATGCCCACTGAACATGAAACAATCCCACCTACAAATGAATGCTAATGATGAGGAGCGACCTCTTATCAACATGGATGATATTTTAACACATGGACATGCTTCTACCTCCAATGCATGGGAAATGTTAATGTAGTGGGACATAGAATACCCTTCATTAAAGTGCCACGTAAAATCAGGTTAGAACACGAAAATGTTGAAGAACCTCCACAATATGAAGAAGAAGAGGAACCTTTGGAAGAAGAAGTCACTATTCAACAACAAATTAGTAACCTTAGTCAACAATTAGCCTTGTTAACCTCTCATGTACAAAAAAAGAAACAAACAAGAATGTCCAAAAGACAAAACCTAAGGTCAAAATCAATGAACTTCATAGGGAAAATCAAGGAGAAGACAATATGGAGCATCATCATGTATATATCCTACTTCTCCCACTAAAGAACAATTACTCACACAAGAAGTACAATCTATGAAAGTGACACTCGCAAGCCTTCAAGAGAGAAATGTGGGGAGCATAAGAAAATATCAATATGAAGAACTATGTCCCCATCCATTTGACAAAGCTATGACACTTCAACCCTTCCCTAAAAAATTTGACATGCCAAAATTTGACAAATATAGAGGAAAGGGAGACCCACGAGATCATGTAAAGGATTTCTATATGGCATGTCAAGAGGTGTCCTATAGCGATAATTACCTCATACGACTCTTTCCCAAGAGTCTAGGAGGCCAAGCCTTGGAGTGGTTTACTCGTTTACCTCGGGGGTCTATTTTTACCTAGCCGGCCAGAACTAGCAGAGAGGTTTGTGCGTCACTTCTCATACAATATAGAAAGTGATATCACCATGGAAGACTTATGTGGCACCAAACAACATCCTAATGAGACATTCACCAACTTCCTACAATGGTGGAGAGGGATAGCCAGTCACTTCCCTTGCATTCCCTAAAAATAGCTGGTAAGTATCTTTGTGCCCAATCTAAATCCAGACATCACTTTCCACCTTCAAATGCATTGTGTTCACACTTTCGAGGAGGTCATTGAAAAAGGCATTCAAATAGAGAAAGCCCTTATTGCCAAAGGAACTCTTAAGTCACAATCTAAGGATAACCAAAGTGTTAAACCTACGGAAAAGCTGAAAATATTCAACAAAAACAAGAACGTGGTGGGAGACGGGATCACAGATTCCAAACATGTGCAAATGGTTCAAACTGGTCAACCTTTTAAACTGACCAAAGGACCTATTCAACCACCACCTAAATGGAGAATGTTCACTCCTCTCAATGAGCCTTTGTCGGTCATATTGAAACAATTGGATGCAGCTCACATGGTGACTTATCCCATGACACAACCCTTTGATGATGACATGCTCCAAAACCATCATGGTACAAAGAGCATGACTATTGTGAATTACATCATGTCAAGGGACACAAAATAGAAAAAATGTCTATGACTTCATCACTACATCCAAGACCTCATCGACAATGGGGAGATAGAAGTGGACAACCCGGAAAAAAACTCGATGCCCAATGAAAAAAGATGGGGATATACAAAGAACCATTCCCTAAACATGGTAAGTCAGAGGAGCCAAAGACCGGATCGAGGAGAGTCATCCCAGAGTTATAAAGCAAAAATTATCTATATACCAAGAAAGACAATAATCATTATGATTCACTCATTGGATGTATTCGTTCTCTCCTAGTGACCATGTGAACACCATTCAAATCAAGGGAAAGGATTGCACTTTGCGGTAACAAGGCATGCCCACCTCATGATTCTTGAACCCTCTCCATCAACCCCACAAAATGGTAGGTACAACCTCTTAGAACAACTTGAGAAGACATCTACCAAGATTTCATCTTGGATCTTCTTAAGATATCAAATGTACATAAAGACATTTTGTACCAAACTCTTTAGGGGTCAGGAGTGCCACTAGAAGTAGATCCTACACATCTTCAGGCCATGGTAGAAAACATTGTACCAACTGAGCACATTTCCTTTAATCATAGGGAAATCCCTACTGAAAATCCAACACATAATCTCCCCTTGTATATTGAGGTATTCATTACCCACCAAAAGATAAAATGGGTGCTTGTGGACAATGGATCAAGATTGAATATATGCACATTGAAATTAGTTAAGCAATTGGGACATACCAAGAAGACCTCGAGTCAAACATCATTACCATAACCACTTACGACAACATGGAAAGAGAGTCAGATTGGCACAATCACATTACCCATGGAAGTCGGACCCACTTGTCATCACACAAAGTTTCATGTCCTGGACTTGGAACTCCCATACAATATGCTTCTAGGCCACCATGGATTCATGCCATGCAGGCCGTGCCATCAACATTCCATCAATGCATCAAAAAACACAGGGACACACTATCATGATACAAGGAGATTTAGAGCCCTTCACTCACTACAGAGCTCTCAATAGTTTTACGCATAAGGGTACCTATATGTGTCCCTCTACTGATATAGTTGTTCCTCTTCAATCTGAAGCCATGGAGTCCCGAGTAGATTCAGATTCCCTCAGTTCTTGTGCCCGTGGTGCCTCTACATCAACTTCTCCTTTTGATTCATGGGAGATGAAGGTTCTAGAATATGGTTGTGGAGAATATAATGTGCAACAAGCCCTTTTAGTTTTAGACCTCTCATTGTCACCTAAAACTAGAGGTCGACCCAACTATCATTTCGATGACGCCTAGAGATGAGAAAACTATTGGGTCATTTTTACTTGGAGGCTTGTTGGCTGAAGAGAAATTGTTGGATCCACCTATGACTTGGGTCCCGAAAGATACTCAACCAACTTGCTACCAAACCCCTGAGTATGAGAAATCTAGCCAATGATGTATTCCATGGGCTACAAAGGTCTAGGATGTGGAAGGAATGAGCAAGGACAAGTGAGAACCAGTTCCTCTCCCACATTTTAAAATAGAAAGGTATGGCATCGAATTCACCCTTATGGGGCACACCCCAATGATCAAGATGCCACCTGTTCTAAATGTGAAGATAGCTCTACTATTTAGACAACGATATAGATTCCCACTTGTAGCCAATACAAGGATCTTGCCTCCATGAACCTATTCATGAATACCATTGTCCTCACCATAACCCCTATGGAACCTACACTTGACCTTGTTTACCCTTGCCTTGTTGAATGGGACCAAAAATGTCATATGCCACTAGATCTATTTGAAAATGATGAAGCTATTGCAGAATTCATGGGCATTCGGATACAATCCCCATTGGAGATCACAAAAAGGGCTTCTATATTGACTTAGATACCTACACCTACTTTGGAGAGGAAGTTGAGCTTCATGGTCAACAAAATTTAAGAAAAAGTGAGGGAAAAAGTTCCAATAAAAGCCTCGGAAAATTCAAAGTCCAAGTCACACAGTGAAAACCTCTTTGAGGCGTTGGCAGAAAAACATAGTACAAAAATCAAAGGACAATAAAAGTGACCACACCAAGGATGAAAATCTCATGGAGACATCCTTGGATGAAGATCTCAACCTTCCTCCCGATCCTACATGCATATGGAGGATTTGTCAAAGTTACTGGTAGAAGAGACTATTGATGTAAACATTGGCACAAAAGATGACCCAAAAATAGTCAAGTTGGGAGCTTCACTCTCGGCACGGGAACAAAAACATTCACCATGTTGCTACGGGAATTTATAGATGTGTTCACATGGTCCTATAAGGATATGCCAGGCTTGGATCCAACTTTGGTCATGCACAACTTAGTTGTACACATAGATGCTAAGCCCATTAAGCAAAAGCTCAAAAGATGCACCCAGAGGGTGGCTCTCTTGGTTAAGGAAGAGTTAGAAAGATTTCTTGTGGCAGGATTCATTCGACCCATTGATTACTCTGAATGGATATCCAATATCATTCCTATCTAGAAAAATCCTGTTGGGATCAAATCTCTACATAGATTTTAGAGACATAAATAAGGCATGCCCTAAGGATGATTTTCCATTACCAAATATTGATATGATTGTGGATTCAACAGGATATGAAATGCTATCTCTTATGGATGGATTTTCAGGCTACAATCAAATCAAGATAGCTGATGAAGATCAACACAAGATGGATTTTACAACTCCTTGGGGTACCTTCTGTTATCAGGTAATGTCGTTTGGTCTTAAAAACAGGAGCTACCTATCAAAGGGAAATGATGGTAATTTTCCATGATATGATCCATGATATCATGGAAGACTATGTGGATGATATCCTCGGAAATCTAAGATGAGGGAGACCACCCTACTATTTTGTGGCATATCTTTGAATGCCTACGAGAGTACAAGGTCCATATCTAAACCCAAAGAAATGTGTGTTTGGCATGTTATCAGGAAAATTGCTTGGTTTCATTGTATCAAGAAGGGGAATTGAGGTAGACCCTGCTAAAGTGTCTCTATATTACTGAGATGCCTCCTCCCAAAAACATTAAGCAATTACACAACTTGAAGGGAAAAATATAGGCTATTCACCACTTCATCTCCCAACTTGCTTGATAAGTGTCATTCATTCACTCACCTACTTAAAAAGGATGTTGCCTTTATCTAGGGACTAGAGCAACAACAGCCTTCACCTTGCTTAAGCAATACTTGGCCAATCCACCTGTCCTCATGCCTCCAACTCTGGTGAGCCACTCCTACTTTATATCTCTACTACTCAATTTTCTATTGGTGCATTGCTTACTCACCCAATATGACCTTGGTCACAAAGAAAAAAGTATACTACCTCATTCGTACTCTCATCTCTTATGAGCTCAACTATCCCCAAATCAAAAAATCTTGTTTGGCTGTATTTTTACTTTTCAAAAACTTTTCCATTATCTATTAAATACCAAAACCAAGCTTATATCAAAAGTTGACCCACTTAAATACTTACTTGTCTAAACCCACCCTTACCGGTAGAATGGCTAATTGGATCATTCTACTAAGTGAATTTGACATCAAATTTGTGCACCAAAATTTGTCAAGGGACAAGTACTTGCTGATCAATTAGTAGAAGCACCTTTACAAGGAACTGAACCTATGAATCTGGATCTTTCCAGATGCCTCATTACTATACATTGAAGAATCTGTCATGTGGTAGGTACACTTTGATGGATCTTTTACTTTTCATGGTTCAGGGGCAGGTGTGGTCCTCATTACTCCTTTTAGTGACCCCATACCTCAGGATTTTCACCTTGGTTTTCCTTGCATGAAAATATCATCAGAGTATGAGGCACTCATCATTGGGGATGAAGCTCACCATCAAATGGGACATTCATCATGTTAAGATTGTTGGTGACTCTCAGTTAATCATCAAGCAAGTCAATGATGAGTAAAAAGTTAAGGATGAGAAACTCATCCCTTACAAGAAGTTGGTAGAAACTTTGAAAGAGTATTTTGTGCACATCACATTTGAATAGATTCCAAGAGCACAAAATAGATCTGCATAGATGCTATGGAAACCATAGGTTCTATGCTCCACATTCCACCAAAAAGTAATGATATGCCATTCTTTGTGGAAAATCTATGCCAACCTGCGTATGACATGCCAGAATCTTGTCTTGGCTTGTGATGTTGTTGGTCCCAATTCCCCATGGTATGAGCCCATCTTCACCTACCTTAAAGACAACACATTCCCTCCCGACATCTCCCATTCTAAAAACAAATCCTAATTCACCAGATAGCCCATATACCCTTTTAGGAGGTACGCTCTATCATCATGGCTATGATGGGAATCATTACGTTGTCTCGATATGATAGAGTCAGTCCAAGTGATTAAAGAGGTGCATGAAGGGGTGTGTGGGGCCCATACTAATGGAATGGTTCTAGCCAAAAAATTGTTGAGAGTGGGCTACTATTGGCCTACCATGGAAACCGACTACTGCAACTATGTAAGGAAGTGTGTACTTTGTCAAGTATGGAAATTTCATCCATGCTCCATCACAACCATTGCAACCCATCACCACCCCATGGCCATTTTCTAAATGGGGACTTGATTTAATAGGGAAGCTTACCCCTACTTCATCTGATGGCCACACCCACATCATTACAACTACTTGAATACTTTACCAAGTGGGTGGAAGTTGTCCCTTTGACCTATGTAATGGGTGCTCAGATTTCAAAGTTCATCATGAATCATCTTATTTTTTGGTATGGCATTCCTGCAGCCATTGTTACTGATAACATGAAAATCATTCAAGAATAAAACCATAAAGGATCTCTATCATCGGTTTCAAATAAGGTTAAAATGGTCTACACCATATTATCCCCAAGGAAATGGATAGGCTGAGGCCACTAATAAGACTTTGGTTCAAATCATGGAGAAGATGGTAAGTAAGACAGGTCATAATTGGCATTTGCAAATCCACCCAACTCTTTGGGCTTATAGGACCTCTATTCATACTCCTACTGTGTGACACCATATTCCCTAGTATTTGGAATGGAATCTATCATCCCGTTAGAAATTGAGCTTCCTTCCCTAAGAATCTCTCTTAGGGATTATCTGGATAAGGATGAAGATTACAGAGTGGCTAGACTAGAAGAGTTAGAACTCCTGGATGAGAAGCACATCCATGCC
Source organism: Taxus wallichiana var. yunnanensis (assembly GCA_018340775.1). Taxonomy (NCBI): domain Eukaryota; kingdom Viridiplantae; phylum Streptophyta; class Pinopsida; order Cupressales; family Taxaceae; genus Taxus; species Taxus wallichiana. The sequence goes on from CM031235.1 coordinate 705,961,265, forward strand.
CTAAATCATCTTAAAGTGTATCAGAATAGAGTTTCTCACAACTACAACAAAAGAATCATACCTCGTCAGTTTGAGGTTGGTGATTTGGTCATGAAGGAAAATCAGTTCAACACAAGGGCGAAGAGAGAAGAAAGGAAAGTTTGAACCACATTGGTTAGGACCTTATGTTATCATGGCCAAGTATGGCACAGAGCATACAAACTTTCCCACCCCAATGGTGATGAGCTCTGCGAGCCCATGAATGCCATGCACCTTAAGTGGTTCTATGCTTAAACATGGCAAAAATCAAAAAAGCAAACCAAAAATAGGGTAAAAATAATCAAAATACAAAAAAAAAAAAATAAGAGAAAAAAAAAAAAAAAAAAGGTCATCCATAAGTGAAAACCACACAATTGTGGCACTTTGGATAGGTCCTTGGGTGAAAACCGGTTTCGGCACCTTGGGAGGATTCGTTGTTCACAAGCATCTTGCATCTGGAGGGTACTTTTACTTAGCCTAGGGCTAGTTCCATCTGCCTCCAAGATTCCCTGAGCCTAATCTTGTCAAGCCTTGATCCATTTTTCTCCTATTGTTAGTCTATGAAGGCATGGTCTTTGTCTATTCCCCATCTCACATTGGGGCACTTCTGTGACTTCACCTTCTTGTTTATAAGCACGTGGCATTTTCCCTTGTATATTCCCCATCTAACACTTGGGGGCATCCACGCTTTCTTGGTTACTAGCTCATAGCTCAGCATAAAAACACAAAAACATTTAAAAATGTTAGAAAAACACAAAAACATTCAAATATGTTAGAAAAATCAAAACAATAGAAAATTGTTTCAAAAACTCTAAACAATAGAAAATTGTTTCACAAAAACAAAACAATAGAAAATTGTTTCACAAAAATCAAAACAATAGAAAATTGTTTCACAAAAATCAAAACAATAGAAATTGTTTCACAAAAATTTGTTTCAAAAAACTTTACAAAAACATTCACTTTAGTTTACTTTCATTATCTTGTTTCTTGCTTTTCTTGTTTGCTTGTATAGTTGCTTCATGTTTGTACATTTGTATAGTTTGTTGCTTAGACATACTTTGTTAGGATTCATCTTTTCTTGTTTAGATCAGATTTATTCTTGCTTGTGCATATTGAAGTGTGTTTTTGCATGTTGGTGAATCATAGTACATTGTTGTGTTGGTTCATTATGTTCTTTGTTAGCATTTGATTGTGTTTTCCTGTTGCATGTGCATCATTTTGTTATCACATCATCATATTTCCATCAATATCATCACATCTAACATCATCTATACATCATATATAAAGAAAAAAGCTAAGTATACATCATACATGAATGCTAAGCTAATCATCACATATCGTATCATCAAATGGGGGCAAGAGGGATCAAAAATATCAAAATCTATCCCCCCCACACCCATATCATCATGTCATCCCATCCACTAAATCTAGCACATCACATGAGAAAATACATTTGATATACTCTACAGATCTATCATCTAAAAATCAAAGCACATATGATACATCAAACATCAAGATACATATGCATGCAAATGTAATCAAAACAACAATAACATCCATCATTTCATAACACATGTATCAGGTCAAAAAAATGTCCATCTCTATATACATGTGTGTGGTATATCTGTATCAAAAATAGATATACATCACTACTATACATCAAAAATGCCTTCATCTGAGGCGTATAAAAAGGATGATATACATCAATCAAAGAATATATACCTTCATATAAGGCATATGTCAAAACATGCTATACATCAAAATCATCGAGGCATACAAAAGGATGATATACAACAATCCTTCATCAGATCAAAAATACATACTTCCTTCATCAGAGGCATATGATATGCATCAAAAAGAATACAACTTCCTTCATCAGAGACATATGTCAAAACTGTTGTACATAAAGAATGTTGTACATCGAGCACAAGATGCTCATAGCCTTCATCAAGAGGCACATGTATCAATACAATATGGATCAGGGGTGACTCGAGCCCTCATATGGGCTGGCTGGTCTGTCTGTGGTGGAGGCATATACATGAGCACACTGCTCGGTCCTACAGGCTGCCCCCATGGCTGCTCCACTGAGGCTTGAGGCCTCTCGACCTCATCACTCTACTCTACTCTGCTATTTGCTATATAGAAGGTGCCCACCACTCAGCTGGAACTACCTCATAATATAATGATCTATAATAAGATGCTCTACCCTCTACTGTAGCTAGATCTCTGTGAGTCCAGGCTGTCACCACTATGTCCATCTATGCATCGGAAGGACGTTATCTCTGCTGATACTCGGGAAGCTCGGCTTGACCCACGACTCTCTCTCTCTCTCTATCTCTCTCTCTCTCACAGGTAGCTGAGCTTGTGTCTATTGATGATATAGGCTCATCACCTGAGCCATCTATGTTGCCATCTACCATATCTACTGAAATGGATGACACCATCACCTCCCCTAGCCAGCTGGGCCCGAGCCTGATCCCGCTCTGTTGTCACTACCAAAGTCTGAGCTCGGGCCTGGTCTCTCTCTGCTATAGCCTACTATAGCTATTACTTGTAAAGGTGGCTATTATACCACTACTACACCACATGGGGCTATCCCCTATCCCTACTATACCCCGTACCGGTCTAGAGGCCTATCCTCGCTCTCTAATCTAAGCCTAGGGAACCTATGTGCATGTGCCTATATTGGTCCTCTTTGCCTCTCGGTCCCTACACTTGTACTGCACCCCCCATCATCATGTGGCTGCCCATCAAATGGATCATCTAGGTCATGGGCTGATGCTACATCCTCCCTCTCATCACCCACTGTAAGGAAGCTCTGGTGGTGGCCGAGTGCCTTGCCCCCATGCCTCATCTAGAATAGTCAAATGCACCGAGGTAAAATAGTGGCATACCAATCCATGTAATCGGTAGTAGTACCCGGGTCTCTGATCTATCGGGCTGGGTCCCATGCCTGTGGTACCACCTATAAAAAACTAGCCCTAGCTCGAGCCACCTATATGCATGGCCCCATGGTCTACCTCTCTGGCATCTCGGTGGGCATACCACAAATCTGGTTGTGGAACCCCCACCCTACCCCCTAGCCATTGCATATCGACATCATTGGTCTACTTTATATAACTCTATGATGTAACTACGGCTACCTAGAAGGAAGTGCTCCACCACACAAACACTGAGCTCTGCTCCATCCTCTAGCCACTATATGTGCCTGTAAGGCCTCCATATAATGTCTCTATCTAGCAGCTCATCAAACTCTCATCGATAATGATATAAGCTACCTAGGTGCCCTCGTATGTCATCACCTACAAAAACCCAAGCCATGTATGTCGGCTCCTCTCGGGACTCGGACATGTAATGCACCTACAGGACACCCGATAGCTATGTGGTCCCAAGACCAAATCTGTAGTAAAGAGAGCTAGGCCCCACCATCTTCTGATGGTGGTATGTAATCAGTGCAGTCCCAGTATAGATGTGCCAGTATGCACTGGCCCCAACAATAGCACTCACCACTAAAAATCCCATGAACCAATGTCATCAAACCCATAGGGAAGGATGTCCCTGATCTTATCAGTGAGAAAAACCCACTGATAAGTGACATCACATATAATGGCCCCGGTGCAATGTCGGATCAGCTATACACTCGTGCAATGAAATTTTCATGCCATCATGGGGGTATCTCATCATGGTCAAACAAGTCACTGACCACCACCCTGATCCACCCAAGGTCACTCATGTACTCGATCATCGAGCCTATGATAGGTACATGAGGATCCACCATACGTCCTCCAGAGTAACTATCATCTCTCTCTGTCGGGAGCCTAAAGCACTAGCTCTCATATGCCACCACTCAATCAATGTGGTCAGTAGACCATGATCCAATGTGATGGAAGGCATCCGGGATATGGGGCCTAGGCCCACCACCTCTAAAAGTATACCACCATGCATGCGATCTCTCATCGCGCATGCTCCCCTCTAGCTCCACTATGCATGTGTCACTCTCATCATCTATAAGCATGTAGGAAACCATCTCTACAAAATCATTCCATTTGTCAGCTACTAACATTTCTTCTAAGTTCTACCTATCATTCTTTAGGGTTAACCCAAAAATCCTAATTTTCTTCTAAGTGTCATCATTTTTGGCATTTTTCTATCTCTCCTTCATCTACTCCATGTGCTGTGTGCCCCTTTAGGGCATGTGCACACCCCATGGCATGTGCATGTGCACTCCTTTTTGCACATGGTGCATCATGCATCCACCTATGGATGCTTGCACCATTCTTGTGCATGCACATGCGCATGTGTGTGTATGTGTGTGTGCACTATCATGTGTGTGTGCATGCATGTGCATGTGTTGTGTTGTGTGTGTGTGCTGTGTGTGGGCATATACACATGCGCATGTATATATGTGCATCTTGGTGCATGCGCATGTGCATGCATGCATGCACTCCAAGGGTGCTGCGCACCATTGGGGCACTACACCCCATTAGCATGCATGCACATGCCTACTACCCTACCTAAATTCCTACTTTCTAGCATTAATTACAATTAATTACAAAATTAATGAAGAGGGTTAGGTTACTCACAAAGATGCCATCATCTGCATGTGGTCGGTCATACCCCCAAACTATGTCTGCTCATCTCAAGCGGTCTCATGCTCTCACCATCTTCCTCATCACTGTTAGAGTCTCATGGTAAAAACTTGGTAGTGGTTGGTAACAAATGAATTGGTCACGGTGATTTACCCCCCCGGTGGGGTATATCAAGCCATTTTTCACCGGCCGTGATGCTGGAGGCTTGTTTTGACCGCCATTTTTTCTCTTCTATTCACCATCAAATAATTATTTTAATTAAATAATTATTTTTTCTTTCATTTTTCATCATGTTGGGGCATTTTTTTCCATCTAGTACCCCTTTCTTCTCACTAGGACAATTTTTATTGCTCCTAGGTGATTTTTCTTCTTATCCACACTCTATCGAATAATTATTTTTTTATTAAATAATTATTTTATTAATTTTTCCATTGTACGGGGACATTATTTGTCACTGTTTCTTCTTTCTTCCCCCTAGGGCATTTTCTTTTGCATCTAGGCACTTCATTTTCTTCTATTTTCTTCTACACATCCACTATCCACCACATTTTAGACAACACAAAACAAATATATATATATATATATATATATATATATATATATATATATTCAAAATCCAAAAAAAAAACAAGGCAAAATTCTCCACAAAATCCTAAAAATTAGAAAACCTACAAAAATAGGTAACCCACTTATTACGGCTGAAACTTGTGTCTTGCGCATGCATGGTATTCTTTTTCGTATCCTACTGGTTTGTTTCACATCTTCACCGATCAACATGACTTGTGGATCACCGATTCACAACCATTCACAAAGCTAGCTACTTGCTTTGTCTATACTCTAGGGCACATCTCATTTCTGGTGTTGTTTCATTGTGCACAAAAAGCTTTCTCCTTGGACCCAGTGTCCATTATCATTTCCCCTTGCATGTATCCTTTCTCGGGGCATCATTTTTAACCCTTGTCATCAATCACGAACATGTGGAACTCTTCAGCTTGATAACAAAACATTTGTACAACCGTCTTGACCATTGTTGGGTTGGATATGTGCATTCGTACTTGTTTTCCTTGTTAAATGAGCTTGTTTCCTTCTCATATTGCATTGCATTTTGTATGTTGCATGGAGTTTGTGTTTTTAGAAATGGACAATTGTTTGTAGTATGGATTTTCATGTCATTCTACTTTTTCATATGCTTATATTTTTAATAAGGACCGATGACGTAGATCTTTTGGCAATATGATAACACTAAAGTTGTCCCAATGCAAAGGATGAAAGCTAGTTCTTCTCTCTGCTTCTCCATATTTCTTCTACATCACCCTCCTATCAACACTATTCTTCTACTTCACCTGGGGCATCCTTCTCCTCTCCTTTCTTCTATCCATTTCTCACCTTTTTCGATCATCGATCATCTTCCTTCATCACCCCATCGACACTCGAGGGGGCATCTCTCACTTCTACTAATTTTTCTTCTACCCCTTCAAAATTTTATCCATCTACTATCTTTGAAGTGGCGTCATTTATGCCACCCCAAAGAGGGGCAAAATGTAGACACCTATAATTTAGCTTGAACAATTTAAATACTTAAATTGTGCTAATTATCCCCTTTCCCGCAAATTGGTGACATATCGTCAATAATGCTCATCTTCTCTTCTATCATCATTAATTAATTACAATAAGTAATTAATTAAGTCTTCTATTCAACAAATACCCTAATTAATGACCTTCCATTAATTAATCCTTCCTTCTATCTAAACTAATTAATTATTATTAATTAATTAGCTTCCCCTTTCATTAAACCAATAAATCATTATTTAGTTGATTTAATTCCCTTCTATAGTCTAAATCATGCTAATATTCCTCTAAAAATATTTTATAAGCTTGCACATCTATTAATTAATCATCTTGATTAATTAATAAACCCCCTTTATCCACATGAGTCACTAAAGGACAAGCTAAACTCTCCTAAAGTTAACTCAACCCTTTCTAAACCCCCTTATCCACAACTAACTCAACATCTCTATTATCCCACATGCAAAGGGATGTAGAGATTCCTCTATCCATTGGGCTATATAAAGAGCCCTCCTCCTACCTTTACACTTACACCTAATTCTTGAGAAACAAAAAAGAAAGCATATAGTACATACACTATAAGCCTTTTTCATCCTTAAGCATTTCACCATTGGAAGAGCTAAGCCTCATTCTTGCATTTCATCCATTTAAGCTTTTGGGTCATATGGAAATAATCAAAGTGGTCTTGTAGCCATGCTTTGATGAGCTTCCATTCCTAATCCCTTAAAATCAAACAATCAACTTTGATTGCCATGAATCTACCTAGGTTCAATTTAGTTGTTTTGGTAATCTAAAGAGTAGAGGTTTTAATAATTAACATGTTAGTTTGATTTCCATTTCAAAGTTATGATGCAATAATGTTGTTATTTAATCTTTCTTAGCTCTTAACGTGATGGTGTTTAGATTTTGATTTAACTTTGTTATTAGACTACTAGTAAATAAAATGTGAGAGATGCCAAAAGTCAATTATTAAATGGGTTTATATGGATCCCATTTAATAATTAATTAAATTTGGTTAAATAGATGGATGAGGTTTATTGAAATTTAGGAAAAATAAAGGTGAGAGGGGAAATTGCATGAACGTGAGATGACGGTGGGGCGTTATACCAAAAATTGGTGTCTACATTTACCCCTTTTTGTTGAGTGGTTTACGATAGCAAGCCACAAGACAAAAACAAAAAGGGTTAGATGAAATATGTGTCTGAGGATGGATGAAGACATGACCAAAGGCAAGATGTCCCAAGAAAAAAGGATCACAATAACAATGAAAAAGTATGGCGGTGACTCTAATATCACATCAATAGAGGACAATTACGGTCTCAACAGAGACAGATGACAATGTTCTACAAACCAGTGAGTGGGTGAAGACCACTATAGTATGGATGTAAACCAAGATGACTAATGGGTCATAGTAAAACATCAAATATGTGTAAATGAATGCAAAAAATGTGCGCAATCCTTTGTCACATGTGAGGAATCATGGAAAAAAATAAAAAAATCATGCATCCACAAAAGGGACGAGGATGAAGATAATGATGCCCCAGCACGGGGCACAAGAAGGACACAAAGTGAGTTATATGCATTGACAAGTACAAGGATGAAAAGGTGCCCCAACATAAGATATAGATGGATGTTGAAATAAGATATCCCAGGGAGAATACTCATAAATGTGCACATGATGAGTAGATAGGATAAAAGGATGAGATAGAACGCCCTAAAGGAGTGATAAATATGATGGTAATCATGTTTCTTAGGAAAGATGCATAAGTGTTAGCAAATTAGAAAGTGGAGAAGACAAAGAAGTCTTGTTTCTTCGATAAGTAGGATAAGAAGTCAAGATACTTTTGCAATAAAACAAAAGCAGAGAAAATATTCATGGAAGAGAACAAGATCATATAGGTGATGGCCATTATGGTATCTTCCAAGAAAAATTGTCAAAGGAAAATGGGAAGAGATTCTTAGAAATGGATATGATGATGTCCTCAAGGGAGGATGGATGAAGATAAAAGATGTGACAGGGTTCTCAAAAAGAGAAGAGGTCAATGTTACAGAGAGAAGAACAAGAACAATAATGAAATAGATTGGTGGTGCATAAACGGAGAAACATTGGCATTGACTATGAATGTTAGGTGTGAGGGGTGTTGAGAAATAGAAAAGGGATAAGTCGGGAGGATTGGTTGATTATGAGAAGAGTAAGAAAGACCGAATGTGAAGGAAACATGGGTATGGAATAGAGGGACAAAGCTAGAGGAGGAGAAAAGAAGGAATCAAAGGGGAGGAAGAAGATAAAAAGAAGGATTATAAAGAAAGGGGGAAATGAAGAAGGAAAAACAAAGAGAAGACAAGAAAAGAACAAAGTAGAGGGTGAAATTATGAAAAAGAGAGAGTTATTTAAAATGAAAGGTGTGAAGGAGGATGAAGCAGAGGAAAGCAAAGAGGTAATGGAAAATGAAAGAGATGATAGAGAAAATAAAATTGAAGGAAATAGATCATAGTGAGTAAATCCAAGGAAAATAATATGGAACTAACCACATGGAAATGCACGTGGATGGTGGGATGATAAATAAGGTGGGACAACACTGAAGAGTCAGGTTATCGATGGGGAAGTAAGGAGGAAGTGTGAGGTAAAATAAGGAGGAGGACGATAAAGAGGAAGTGAAATAAGATGAGGATGAGAAAGGAGGAAAAGACAACAGAGAAAATTATGTAGAAGGAAGGGAACCAAGAATAGAGATATTTGATAAAGAGTCGAAGCATAAGGAATGTAAAGAGAAGCTTGAGGGGGAATGCCATAGATTGGAAAAGAAGTAGAGATGTATGAGATGAGGATAATTTGATTATGAGAAAATAGAGAGAGGGTGCATGATGAAGATAGTGAAGAAATTGGCAAGGAAGAATGGAAGATGGAGAGGTGGAAAGGGAAAATAAAGGAAGGGATAGGAGAGGCAATGCTAGTGAATGAATGTTAGGAGAAATCCACCAATAATGATCAGTAGGAAAGGATGGTACCAAAGATGAGATGAGGCAAAAAGTAACACAAGAATGGGAGGGGGAATGCCAATGAAGGGACGTTAGGAGAAGTGCCCCGATAATGATCAGAGGGCGCAGAGGAAGGAAGGAATGAAGATAGAATGGAGGGGGTCAAAGAAAAGGATTTAGGCTATGAAAAATGGGGATGAGTGATTTTAGGAGAAGTCCACCAATAATTATTAGCACAGAAATAGAAGATGATGATGAAATAATGTTAGGGGATGACCAATGACAATGACGGGTAAGTATGGGGGTAGATATATGGGAGAAATCTAGAAGATGGAGTGGAAAGAGTAAAGAAAGGAGGGATAAAGATGTGTAGACAAATGAAGGCGAGGAGAGGATGTAGTGGATGAGAATGAATGAGAGAAAAATGAAGAAACAAGACACGAAATGAATAGAGAAGCAACGGTTAAGTAAGATTACCCAGAGGCGGATGATGGAGATGAAAAAGAGACCATTAGGAAGTGGTGTTTGCGAGAATGAAAGAGGAGGTGAGAGGATGTGATGATGGAGAATGATGAGAAAATGTAGATGGAGAGAATGTGGGGTAGTGGGTGAGTGCAGGATGACTGATCATGCTTAAGAGGGACTCTTCAAGTAAGATCATCATGCCACAAGAGGATTTAAGTAAGATCACCAAACCGGCAGTGATGATATGGAAGGAGAAAGACAACATTGTATTAGATACATGTGTGGAAGGGTTGGTTGGAGTGGATGAGTATGATGAGAGGCGAGAGACAGAAGATGAGGAAGATATGATGGGAGGTGGAAGTGTCATATGGAAAACCATTCTTAAGAGGAACTCTTAAGTAAGATTTCCGTGTGACAGGGGATGGTTAAGTAGGATCGCCAAATTGAAAAAGAAGAATAATGATGAAAATATTGAGTAGAACAAGGAAACAAAGGAGTGTGACATAAGTGGATGGAGGAACATATGAAGGGTAGATGGAGAGTGTAAAGGAAATCCTTAATGGGATGCCCACATGGTGGGAGTGATGATGCAAATGTGTTAAGCGAGAAAAGGAGGAGTGGAAAGACGTTTGTGGTCATGATTGTCGTCCGTTGAAAGAGGAAATGGTGGAGAAGTTTCTATAGCATGAGGATCCAAGGAAGAAGACATACCCTAACTAAGATTATCTTGTTGTATGGATGATTAAGTAAGATTGTCAAACTAAAAGCGGAAGAGTAAAAGGGAAACTCAAGAGGAAAGACAAGTAAGATATCTGGCATGGTGCAAGGGGATAGAAACGTGAGAAGAATGATGTGGAGACAAATGGGGATGAATGGAAATAGAGAGCGAAGAGAAATGGATCAAATAAATTGTTGAACATGTTAGAAGATAATGATATGCAGGATAATGAACTTGCCTTGAGAAGGATCCTCAAGTAGGATTCACAAAATGCAACGACGATCAAGTAGAATTCACAAACCGAAAAGTGTATTTGTGAGCGCATTCATGGATATTATGGATAGATATAGAATTCATAGTGTGAAATTTGATGTGATTTTGATAAAAGATGACCTTGATGAGATGAATGGAACATAGTTGTAGCAAGGGCATATAGGGAAACTATGTTTCAAACTGGATTGGAGATAAAAAAGAAAGGTTACCACTCAAGGCATTGCACTTACAACAAATAGTAGGTGTTAACACATAACTAATGATATTTAGTTATACTGAAATACCATGAGGGAAATATGGAAGAAAGATTCTCATAATTCTAATGTTGACATGACAAAGGGATTGGATATGTAGCTTATATGTGGGAAGAAGGTTCTCCATAGATGGCGTTCCTTAAGTTTATGCCTCACTTTGGGAAAGGGAAAAAAATAGAAGAAAGATGATCATTGTGGGAAGCTTTCGAAAAATGTTGATAAGAGGAAGGCTGATCGATGTGAGAAACCTTCCGGATGCCATAATAACAGAGAAGTAATCCTTCGAGGGTTTGTCAATGTAAAATCACAAAGCACCCCTAAATGAGTCTTCTGGATATGTTTTTCTAAGGAAGACTCATCTGGTGTGATTTCATAACATTAAACTTTCCCCAAGGTGTGGGACCTTACACAATGGGAAAGATCTCTAGATTAAAGGTTGGTTCCTTATTCCTCTGTTCAGGTGCATACGTGAGAACTTGCAGAGGATCTATTTCTATTCCTAATCTAAAACTTGCCAAGGAAATAAGGATAAAAGAGTATAAGAAATAAGAAATAACTAAACTACCAGGTGATGCACCAAAGGAATGATGAAAAATTATTTTTCCAATAGACACAAACTAACAAATACATGCAATAATCAAACATAGATAACCAAATTTATAACAAAACACTAGATGCGTGAAAAGAGACAGAAGGATCTAGAATCGATCACAAACGTGTTTTATTGCTCTACAGATTGATACAATACATTACAAAACAGCCAGGAGGCAAGAAATATATTGCGACTTTGATGGAAGGCCTAAAATTCCACAAATTCCTTTGCTAGAAGAAAAAGGGAGCCTACAAAACAAGGAATGTCCAACCCTTTACAATGAATCCTACCCCATTTTTATAGATTTGATCAAAGAGAAGAAAGAGAGAGAGAGAAGCGGGAAAAGTAGGTCAAAACTCAACCACTGTTGTTAATGCTTCTGATAAAATATGCCCCCAAATCCATCTCTACTACATCAATCCTTGGTTCGGTGCCTTAAGGAAGAGGAAACAACGAAACAGATCAAATCTAATGGTTGTTGAGGTGAGAAGATCCCGCATTGAAAGCCCGAAGACATTTTCTCCATTTTTCTTGACCTAACCTTGTCAAAAAAAAGTCTCAGACCTCTATGGTGTGGGTGAGGCTGAGATCTTTCCAACGACATCAAATTTTCAATATTTCGAACCCCGATTCAAAGATATGCCCCTTCAAGTTTGTATCGGTTCCGTATAGGAGGGCGGGAAAACAACTCGAAAAATGGGTCCCCTTTTGATATGGGACACGTGGCAGCTAAATTGGAACAAAAATTGGACCTATGGGTCCACAATTTATCTTTTTCCCTTTCCTTCGATTCCCACTTTGGCTTTGACTCGGGCCCAGATGTTGACTTTTTCCCTAGGCGGAGTTGTGGGCTATTTTGCAACTTTTATCCTTTTGAGATAGCAAGGGAAAAAATAAATTTTCCCCCCGATGCCCTGCTCTCCCCTAGGACATGCGGCAGTCTGGCACTTGTTTAGAAACCTTTTCTCTATTCACCCCTTGAATCAACGTCATATTGACACTTGGCATTCTCCACTTACACCTTTATACTTAGCCAATTTTGAAGCCTTTTTGTCCACCTTTTGAATTTGTTTCCTCTTATGTGGGATCATGGTCGATCTAATATTTGGCACGGGGTGAAATATGGATAACAATTTGGCAACTCATAGGTGTATCTACCGCTAGATGAAAAGACTAATTTCCTTGTTGTATCCATTGGACATGGAGTCGAGAAAGACAGGTTTGGTATTGATTCGCCTCCGATTCACGAGCCCAATCACTTACACTCTCAATTTTCATAAGAAATCTCTAAATGAAGGTTTCTGAGAGTAGAAAATTGTTTTAACTCGGGGTTTCATCTGTCTTTCTAAATGGACTGCACAAAAGCCACAAAACAACACCATAATATATACAAAATTTGAAATCATACATGCTCCAAATGGAACATGCAGAGCATGCAAAACACTTAGGAGAAAATCAATCTACACTATAGCAAGACAATGCACATAAGCACTTAGAGGAAAGAGAAAATTAAACTAATATGTATAGGGTGAGAACTCCCCTTTTAGTAGTAGTGTTTAAGATAGATCCCATTTACTAGAATCTATAACTCTTCACCCTCCAATATAGACAATTGGAAAGGATTTCTACTTTTACATCTTGTGATCATATAGGGGCCACTCTAGATGGCATCAAATTTAGAATGCCTTCCTAGTTTTGCTCGATCTACATCCCATTTCAAAACCAGGTCTCCTTCTTGGAAGGTCCTTGCTTTTGTCTTCTTATCAAAGCATTTCTTGATTGAAGCCTGATTCTTCTCTATTGCTTGGAGAGCATGCTCTCTGGTTTCTTCTAATTCTATCAGCTCTGCATACCTGGCCTCCATTGGTCCAAATTCAGACATATCTAGTTGCTTCATGAGCTCTAATGCTAGCAACTCAAGTGATATAGGCAACACTGCCTCTTTCCCATAAACGAGCTTGAATGGAGAGATGCCTGTAGATCTCTTGGCTATTATTCTATCAGCCCATAAGGCCATTTTGAGCTTTGTGTGCTAGGTCCTCTTTGATTCTCATCAAGATTTCTTCTCGATGATATTTAGTAGGTTCTTATTTTTGGACTCAACCTGCCATTACCTTGAGGGTAATAGTTTGATGAAGTACTAAAATAATTCCCATTCTTGATGGCCCATCCTATGATTTTGGAACCTATAAACACTAATGAATTATCTGATATGATGGTGGTCGACACTCCAAATCTGGTCACTATTGCTTCATAGAAATCCAGAAAACTCCATGATACTAGACTCATTTGGTGAAATAATATGTCACTGTCAGATCCATTTGTGACCTTGGCTTGAGTTTGGATTGATGACTCCAATGAAGTCCAATCCCCATTGCATGAAAGGTTGTTGATTGAGATTGGGTGCAATGGAAGTGCTGCTAGCTTTTCCTTGCCCTTGAAGAATGCACAATTCTTGCACCTTTTGATCCATGTGTAGCAGTCACTAAACACTCTGGGCCAATAATATCATGCTTTCATGATTTTGAGTGTTGTTACTCTTGGAGAAAAATGGCCTCCAACTGCTTCAACATGGAATTCTTGTAGCACTCTCTCCACTTGATCTGTCCTAATGCATCTCAACAAAATTCCATTGATGTCCCTCTTGAACAAGACACCATCAATAAGAACATATGGGATGGCTTGTAGCCTGAAATGCCTTCTTTTTTCTTTACTCATCCCATGAGGACACAAGCCTGTTCGAAGGAAGTGCACCATATCTTGGGTCCAACAAGGAGTAGGTACATCATCTCTCCCTTCTTCTTGATCTTCTTGTAGAACAAGAACAACCTCCTTTTCACTGTCTATTTCATCTTGTTGACCCGAGGCTAGTTGTTCACACAACCCCTTCCCATGGACCAGCTTGGTGACCTTGATCTCAATGTCATATTCCACTTGTTGAGAAGAATTCTTTAACTCCCGCATGGGAGACCAATAGTTGGATTTTGTTGTTTGAAACCAAATGCTTAAACTTCTTCATCCTCGATTACCGCCAGACTCGCTTATCAATAAAATGAAGGAGTACATTACCTCATAATCTTCCAGACTCTAATCAAGAAAGCAATTGGTTGTTCTCACACTTTATTTGTTCTCTACACCAAGATTGTAGAAATTGTGTCATTGCCACCAAAGGCATACAATATGAAGTCTTTGGAAAAATTTGGGTTCACAAGAGTTGGGGCTTGTGATATGGCTTCTTTGATAGCCTCAAAACTTGCTTTTCCTTCAGATTTCCACCTGAATGTTAAGCTCTTCTTTAGCATCAATGTTATTGTCTTAACAAGGGCAGAAAATTTGGAACAAACCTATGGACAAAATTTATTTTTCCCAAGAAGATTTGGAGAGCCTTCTTGTGGCTTGAAACGGCAATGCTCTTATTGCTAAAACTCTCTCTAGGTAAATTACCAATCCTTCCTTTGATACAATATGGCCTAGAAGTTTACCTTCATGGGCCAAGAATATGCATTTTTTGGGGTTCAGTAACACCCCAAAACCCCTACATATTTGGAACATCTACCTCAAATGGAAGAGATGATCTGCTGCATTTTTGGAAAACACTGTAATGCCATCCAGATAGATCAACACTATTTTTTTGATCATCCCCTTGAATGCCATATCCATTGCCCTTTAAAAAGTGGTTCTGGTGTTGGATAATCTAAATAACATTTTCCCGTAGGCATAGGTGCCCCATTTGGTGGTGAAATTTGTTTTGAATTGATCATCTTCTTTCACCATGATCTAGTTGTACTCTGAGTAGACATGTAGGAGGGAGAACCTTTCTGACCCAAACACTACTTGCAAGATCTGCTCCATTGAAGGGAGTGGGTAGTGATCTTTGAGGGAGGCTCTGTTCAAATCTTTGAAGTCAACACACAACTTGATTTCTCCATTTTTCTTCCTGACTGGGACCAGATTCACAACCCAACTTGAGTGTTTGATTAGAAATATGATGCTTTCCTCTATTAGCTTGTTTAACTCCTTCTTCATCAGAGGCTCAATATGTGGGTTGACTGGTCTCTACTTCTTCCTAATGGGTTGAGCAACTGGATCCAGTTTGATTGTGTGTTGTGCTAGTTTTGGATTGAACCCTCTTAGGTCTTCATAACTCCAAGCAAACACATTAGGAAATTCTTGGCAAATTTGTATGAATTCATACCTTTCTTGCTTGGTGGCCATCTTGCCAATTTGAAGTGTTTTATCTTCTCCAACTGGGATTGACTTTGAATCTTCTCCTTTGATCTACATGTTAGCCTTCTCTTTTCTGAACTGATCATTAGGATTGAAAATGAATTCTAGTGTCACTAAGCCTTTGGGAAGCTTGTTTGTATACAAATGTACTATCTGATTCCCATACTACTACTCTAGTCTGCTTCTGGTTTATAGCTGAGAATTCATCTTCTTCTTGTAGAAAGTTAATGATCTGTTGATCATTCTCAAACACCTGCCAGCATGTATTATTATCTGGAACTATTGGCCTCACAACCACATGGATATGTGGCTATTCTCTGTCTCTTTTGATGTTGTCAACCACATCAAATGTTTCCCCGACCATGCTGCAAGTCTGTCAGTAGCTTCATTCTCCTTCCTAGGTATGGACACAATACTGAAGGCCTCAAAATTCTCCATGAGATCCCATACCCTACTCTTGTAGTTCTTGAGTAGGTCATTTTTGACAACATTAAGTCCTTTGACTTGATTGACAACCAGTTCACTATCACCAAACACTTGAAAGTTCTTGATCCCTAGCTTCCTTGCCAAATGAAGACCTTAGACTAAAGCCTTATATTCAACATTGTTATTTGAGCAAGAAAACTAGAATTTGAAGGTTGAATAATATCTCATACCTTTAGGGGACACAATTTTGACTCCTCCTCCAGCTCCTTGTCTACTCCTTGAGCCATCAAAGAATAATTTCCATACCTCATTGTCATCCTTGCATTCTGGTTTAATCAGGTCAGGAAGAGGGTGGTTCTCTTCATGTAGGCAGTAGAAACCTAACTTAGATTCTTCCATCTCCCTATAGGGGTCAAAAGCATGAATTTTGTTGGCCCAATCATCAAGAGTCAAGTCTGGGATACATCCCACCTTGGTATTTTCTTCAGAAGTGCTTAGGAGGTCCTCTTGATCAAAAGCTGAGTAGTTGGCATTGATTGGGCTAGGCACATAGGATTCAATATGATAATAAATAATAGGTTTAGATATAATTATGGCCTTCACTCCATACCTTGTCCTAAAGAGCATATGTGACCAATCAATAGATAGGTAGCCTCCAATTTTGGTAGTGAAGTCCCTAGATAGACACAAAGCAAAATGTGGTGGCAAGTCTATGATTGACATGTTTTGCAAAACAATCACATTAGGGCAAGCGTGTAGAGTGAGACTCAGATCCTTGATGATTCCCATAGTAGTCACTTGTCCCATCTAATTAGACTACTCCTCTAGAGATGACCTCATATTGGAGACCCAACTGATCAACTATTTGTTTGGGCATCACAAAACTACTAGCCCCAGAATCAATCATACAATTGTGAACCAATTTGTCTCCAACAATCAATGAGACATAGAAGGGAGGAGGTATCAGGTTCTTACCTTGTTGTTCTTCATGGTTTCTCCCTGTTGAACTGTACTGGCAAGCACTCTCTCTTACTGGTCAGTGGGGTGATTTGAATTTGAATAATTCTACATGGTAGTTAGCAATAGATCGCTCTGTCCTAGAATGGCTAGAGAATCCCATAGTGAAATGTTCACACTTGTCCTTTTCATTTTCTCAATAATATTGAATGAGCTATATTTTTGTTGTCCCTTCCTAGACACATTCCTTTCTTACACATGGGTTGTTACAACCGGTTCCTACCTTGGAAGGTGGCTTGGGTTGGTTTTGTATGTTTGGAGTTACACTTGGAACACCAGGACCTTGTGGAGTGATGGAAGGTTGAGGGTTACCTGAATTCAGTGGTTGGCCCTCTCTAATATTTCTCCTTTTGGACCATGTGTTGGCAGCCACACCTTGAGGAAGGGACTGATTCATCCCATAGAGGTCTTCAACCTACCAATTGACAAGCATAGTCTCATTTGGGGGGCCACCTTGTTGAGCCCCTTGTTGCTGATATTCCTCTTGGCCAGGTTCTTGTGGCACCATACTGGTTTGCACCATCAAGGCCTGATTTAGAGCACCATTAAAGCACGTTGATTGGTTATGTGGCTGATCGCATGGAAAACACCAATCATATTCTTGTGCCATATTGTTCTGTGTTGGGACCAATGCTCTTGATGTTGAAGTTGTGTTAGGATCATATGGCCTGAAAGGTCTAGCAGCTTGGGGCTGTCCTTGGTTCTGGCTCTGATTCACAGTCTGAGGTGGTGGCCTATTCTGTTGATACTGGGGTCTAGCTTGATATTGAGCTTGGGGTTGGTATGGCTTGGAACTTTGAGCTTGTTGTATTTTGATGGTCACTAGCTCATTCCCAAAATTATGAAGTTGATTCATCACTTTTTCAAGCTCTTTAGAGGTATTATATGATGAAGTGGAAGCTTCAACCGAGATTTGACTCTGGGGTGGGTATAAGAGCTAATGTAGGTGCTTGGCTAGTATATGGGCTTCCTAACTCAGTGGTACATGCATGGATATCCTAGGAGTGATTTTTCCAGCTTGAATCAAATGGTTCTCACTTCTATGGAGAGGTTATAGGCTACGCAGGTAATGTAGTGCCTCCAATTGACTCGAATCATCGAGAAATATCAGAATTTAAAGCCCTAAGAAAGTATAAGAAGGCATCTTCATTAGTGGGCTTTACAACTATTGGAATCCTACCCTAGGTCCACTAGAATCTGAGGTTGAAGTCTATCATTTGCTTGTTTGAGGCTCTCTTGATTTTTGTTAGTCGCTCTAACAAGGACAAGTTATTACCTTTTCCCCAAACCGATTGTGAAGAGCCGTGCATAGCTAGTTGTAGTTTTGGATAGAGCCTTCTTCAAGACTCCTGAACCATTGTGAAGCTTTCCATCCGAGTGAAGAGGTGAGCAACTTGACTAAATTCCATCTCATGGATCTTGTGGATTGTACAAACATTTGTAATAACTTGACATGGTCACTAGGAGAAGTTTGATTTTCCTAATGAAATATGGGATGCTCTTTAATGCTGCAATCAAAATTGGGTTTGTATATTCAAGGCGAGTGGAATACTTCAGGTGAAGTTGACATATGGATTTGGTTGTGCCATTTTGATTGGCTTAAGAACCCTTGCAGACTGAAAGAAAGGCCTCACAGGTGGAGGTGTTGATAAGGTTCTTCTTGGTGGAGATGGAGACCTCTGAAGTCTTCTTCCTCTCCTTTCTCTACTTGGAGATAGACGTAAGTATTCAAATATACCTTCTTTCCTTGCTCTAGACCGGGTTTTTTCTCATGAATCTCCAAAGCTTGGGCTAATTGAAACTAGTAGATTTGCTTGTTTTGGAGTTGCCGATGTACAATTTTAAGGCTTCTTAAAAGCCATAATCACTACAAGTGTACATCAATCCCTATTGTTATAAGATGGAGACTTCTTAGTCCCACCGCGCGCATGCCAAAACTGTTAGTGTGAAATCACAGCACCCCCAAATGAGTCATCGGATCTACTTTTCTAAGGCAGACTCATCTGGTGTGATTGCATAACATTGAACTTTCCCCAAGGTGTGGGACCTTACAAAATGGGAAAGCTCTCTAGATTAAAGGTTGGTTCCTTATTCCTCTGTTTAGGTGCATACGTGAGAACTTGCAGAGGATCTATTTCTATACCTAATCTAAAACTTGCCAAGGAGACAGGGATAAAAGAGTATAAGAAATAAGAAATAACTAAACTACCAGGTGATGCACCAAAGGAATGATGAACACTTATTTTTCCAATAGACACAAACTAAAAATACATGCAATAATCAATCATATATAACCAAATTTATAACAAAACACTAGATGCGTGAAAAAGAGACAGAAGGATCTAGAATCGATCACAAACGTGTTTTATTGCTCTGCAGATTGATACAATACATTACAAAATAGGAAGGAGGCAAAAAATATATTATGACTTTGATGGAAGGCCTGAAATTCCACAAATTCCTTTACTAGAAGAAAAAGGGAGCCTACAAAATAAGGAATGTCCAACCCTTTATAATGAATCCTACCCTCGTTTTTATAGATTTGATCAGAGAGAAGAAAGAGAGAGAGAAGTGGGAAAAGTAGGTCAAAACTCAACCACTACATTATTAATGCTTCCGATAAAATGTGTCCCCAAATCCATCTTTACTACATCAATCCTTAGTTTGGCACCTTAAAGGAAGAGGAAATGGTGAAACAGATCAAATCTGATCTGGTTGTTAAGGCGAGAAGATCCTGCATTGAAATCCTGAAGACATTTTCTCCATTGACCTAACCTCCTCAAAAATAAATTCTCAAACCTCCATGGCATGGGCAAGGTTGGGATATTTCCAACGACATTAGATTTTCAATATTTTGAGCCCTAAGTCGAAATATATACCCCTTCAAAGTTTGTATCGGGTCCCTATAGGAGGGCAGGAAAATAGCTTGAAAAATGGGTCCCCTTTTGATATGGGACACGTGGCAGCCAAATTGGAACAAAAATTGGGCCTACGGGTCCATAATTTATCTTTTTCCCTTTCCTCCGATTCCTGCTTTGGCTTTGACTCGGGCCTAGATGTTGACTTTTTCCCTAGGCGGAGTTGTGGGCTATTTTGCAACTTTTATCCTTTTGAGATAGCAAGGGATAAAAATTAATTTTCCCCCGATGCCCCACTCTCCCCTGGGACATGTTGTAGTCTGGCACTCATTTAGAAACCTTTTCTCTATTCACCCCTTGAATCAGCATCATATTGACACTTGGCATTCTCTACTTACACCTTTATACTTAGCTAATTTTGAAGCCTTTTCTATCCGCCTTTTGACTTTGTTTCCTCTTATGCGGGATTGTGGTCAAGCCAATATTTGGCATGAGGGAGAAATATGGATAACAGGGTTTGGTTTAATTTCTACATAATATGGATGGGAGGAATAATATGATGGTTTTCCTTCAAGGAAGTGGTCTATTTCTTTTGATTTTATCATGTTTTTATTTTTAGAGCTTACTATTTCATCATTCTACATGCTAGTTTTTCCAAATTCTTAAAAATGTTCGGTTTTTTAATCATGAATGTTAATGTTTGATAGCGTCAAGTCTTCTACTCATATATTAGTGTGATGGGTTGTTGTCAAAATTGAATCTTGGTTGGAAAATGTGACCATTTTGCAGATGAAGGGATGTTTTTTTGACATTTTGGGTACATGTTAAGTGCATACCCATGAGCATAAGAGCATATGTGTAACTCATCTTTTGGAGGCCATAATGTTTGCTCCGGAAATCGAAATGACTCCATTTTTTTGTTGGAAAGGTATTGAAATGAAATATTCAATCAAAACATAAATTCAGGATTTATACTTACAGAATATGTAGGTTTTCCCTTTATTGTAAAACTATTCATTTTCTAATATGTCTAATGTTTTGATGAATGTTGTATTTCCATACTTTACTTGATTTAGACCACATCTTGTGTATGCTATTATCTTGAACCTTTTGGTGATATTGAGAATCAAAAACAACTTTGATCTTTATCTTTTTAACATTTGGATTAACTTGGAAATTTAATTATTCATTTTGTTTAAGGGAGTGAACCTTTTTACAAAGCATTTTTGATGGTCCTTTAATTTAAACTTTTCCATTTCTATCTAGTTGGGCTAAAGTTTGTGTATGATCTTATATTGAACTTTATGGTGATATTGAGAATCAAAAGAAATTTAGTCTTAATTTTCTAGGATTTTGTTATTTGGAAACTTCATCTTTCATTTTTTGTTTAAGAGAATGAACATTTAACAAGATTTTTGTATGGTTCATTAATTGTAAAGCTTTCACTTAATTTTTAGTTGGATTATTTGTTGTGTATGATCTTATATTGCAGCTTTGGATGATCTTGAGAATCAAAAGCAAATCTTAATCCTATTTTAAATTATGTGATTTTCTTGGAGAACTACTAATGCTTGAGCGCAGACCTAAAATGCTTGTCAAAGAAAAGAGTTCAAAACAATCTTTTCTAACTACACATGTGTTCTAGGTTTCCAAATGACGAATGACTAAACCACATTAAGATAAACAAGATACAAAACACAAAGACAAACATCACACTATATTTGTAGGTTTTAGAAAAGGGTACGTCCCTATCCGCTCAACTAGAACATAACCCCTTTGGCATAACGCATTAAGCTACAATAATGGGGTGGTTCTAGGAACCCTAAAGTAGTCCACGCAAGAGGGAACCTTGTGGAAAAAATGGGAAGTGCTCCGCACAACCTACTTGACTATTGTTACCATTTGTGAGATTTAGCATCAAAGTTACCCATATCGTGATCCTAGTGAGAGTACATAATGGACGTATTTATTGCCCACTTTATTGTGCTTGAAGGGGGTAAAGTAAAGCCAATATAATTTTAACAATTAGTCGGTGTAAATTTTCTTGGTAAATTGAGCTCGCTCTTAGATAATTTTGACACCTAGTTGAGTGAACCACCTAGGAAGCTATCTTTGACCAGAGCCAACTTTGACCATTTCAAAACCAATTTGAGTTGAGAGCCATTATTCATCATGAAATGTGTGAAGCATTACTTTTGCTTAGTTTTTCACTCACCCTAAGGCGAGGTGAAACTATGCCGAAGTGAGGCCAACATTTTTCACCCCCAATTGATCTACTTCCTTCACTTTATTTTGACACTTTGTTGATCAAAAGAAGAGTGACTACCTTTGCGTTATCAATTGATTGTTTTCGCCACTTTTGTGTCCATTTATGCCCATCCATGTTTACGGATGGGTTTTTAAATGTCTAAAGTGTGTGGACACATTTTCATATCATTGGTATCCTTTTTTATCTTGATACCCAAGTCAATATCATCAATTGTAGTTAGGCTTGTTTCATCACTTGTTTCTCCTTTGAACTGTTATCTTGCTTGTATCTTATTGTCACAATTTTGATACTTACGTCTTGTTTTTCATAAACTTGGCATAAGTGTCTAGATTGTGACGTTACGCTACTCGCATTGTGACATTTCCTTGGTATACTTTGGCATTAGTTTTCTCTCAAACATTACCTCAATTTTGAAGAGTGTTGTTGTTACCTTTGTGCGCATCGTATCAATATCATTTTGATATCAATACCTTACTTTTCCTTAAAAGTTTGGTTAACATATCTTATTGGTATTGTTGCGTTGTTCATAGTCATAACTTCCACTTTTTAGGATATAGGTCTTGATTAGATTCAATCTCACTCTTAGTATACTTTGTTTGGGAAACATATCAAATCCTTGTTGTTACTTACACCTTGTTCATTTCTTTGAACTTGACATAAGTGGTGACATTTTTTTGATCATCTTAAAATTTCAACTATCATTTTGAAACAAACATAGGAAGTATCTCATTTGATTGATTGGTCCTAGATTTTTTTGTGATTATGCCTTGTTTGTTATTTCTGACTCATTTATCTAGGACAATCACTTTGATCCATTGATTTCATTATTCTTTGGTCATTAATTTGGCTATGTTTTGAACTTGTATAATTGTTCCTTGTGTTGATCCATCTTATAAACTCATTTCTAGGACAATCCTTTGGGTCTTTGATCCTCTTTATCTTCTTTTTTTTTTCCTAAATTCATGGTCATCTTTGAAAATATCTTTCAAACTTTGCAAAAATATTTCCTATCAAGAAACTTTTGCATCAATTGAACATTGGAAATATTTCCTTTGTAATCCTTTATGTTGTTAAAATTTTGATCAATCCTTTGACATTTACACCTCCAAACTTGTTGTCCAAACCTGTTGGATTATCAATCTTGATTCATCATGATGTATGTTTTCCTTAGTTCCCCTTTGTAAAATCACACAAACATCCCCATCTTTATGAAATGTCTAGGTGGTTGTCGTTATACTACCCAAATAAACATGAAACCTTCTTCACTTTGAAGAAATTCAATCACACCATTTAGGTCTAGGAATTTGTATCAAACAATGCTAACAATGACTAATTATCACAAGGTCCCTTATACATATGACAATAAGGAATCAAATTTTTGCATTCACATCAAAATACACCCATCATGACCAAACCTAATTTGGTTATTCACGCTAGAGAACCCATTCGGGTAACCCGTTCCCCACCTTCATCTCATAGTCGGTGGTATGGTTTGGAAAATTCTGATCCAAATTATTATTTGAGTCCCCCCACTCTTCTTCTAATTCTAATCCAAAAATTTCCTATTCTTCTAAGGATTCCAATCCCAATATTTCCTTTGATTATTCTGATGATTCGGATCCAAACTACTATTCTGATTCATCTAATTCGACTCCTAAGTCGCGGTCCTCCCCTTCTTCATAGGGCCTCTATTATCAGTAACCTAAACAACATTCTCCTCCTCTAAATATTTGTGTCACCGTAAAATCTCTTCATCATTTATATAATATGACTCCTACGTCGTGGTCCTCCCTATCTTCATAGGACCCTCTTCATCATTCATCTAATATGACTCCTACATCGTAGTCCTCCCTATCTTCGTAGGACCCTCTTCATCATACATTTAATATGACTCCTACGTTGTGGTCCTCCCTTTCTTCACAGGACCCCTTTTATCAGTCACCTCAACAACATATTATTCCTTTGAAGATACACAGACTCCAAAACCCTCAAATAAAAAATCTAATACAATTCTTGAATCACGGTCCTCTCTTTCTTCGTAGGACCCTTGTTATTATTCATCCAATGCGATTCTTGAATCATGGTCCTCCCCTTCTTCGCATGACCTTCTTCATCAATCACCCCCATGAAGTCTTCCTTTTTTGAAGATTCGTGTGACTCAAATTCATTCTTGTTGAACTTCTCCGAAGTCAACCCATGCATCACAATCTGAGACTTTGGAATTAATCCTACTAGTTTGCAGATGATATATAATAATATAGGTAGGTCCATACCACCTTATTCTACTCTTTGAGACATCTAGCTCCATATATTCTTCGTCCCCCATGTCATCTTCTTCTATCAATCATCAAACATCTTATAAGTCTTCCACACCAATTGAACCTCTTTCTTCCAATCAACCCCGGTGGTCGATTGACAACTCATACCAATTGACCTCTTTCAAAATGAAGAAATAATCAGGGTATTTATAGGGGCACACAAAGATATTCCTTTAGCAAATTATGAGAAAGGATTCTCTTTAGACTTTAATGCGTCTACATATTGTGAAGAAAAGGTTGATTCCTTTTATCGGAAATAGAGGAAAAGCCTCAAATCATGCAACTTGATCCTCCTCTTATTCTTCCATCTTCGCATTCTTCATTACGTGATGAAACTCCTTGGTCTTGCATTGATCCATGGCCTATCTTCTCATCACCCAATCAATATTTGTCTATCATAATTCCTCAATCACAATCTCTTATGGGGTCAATGCCAAGTATCCCATCATATTCGTCTAAGTGTGGGTCACCTTCTAGTAGCCCTCCCTCTTCTATTTTTGAGACATTTTTGAGTAGTCCACTATCTTCTATTCTTGGGGCACATCCAACTAGCCCCTTATCTTCTATGTATGGATCACCCATGGGTAGTCCATAATATTGTATTCTTGGGCCACATCCTAGTATCCCTTCATCTTCTATCTATGGCTCACCTCCTGATAGCCCATCTTCTTCAATCCTTGGACCGTATCCTTTTCATCCATCACATTATTCTTATACTAAATATTGTGGCAAGCCCACCACCATTCCTCTCATCAATTCTAAACATCCACATTCTTCTCTCACTTCTTGGGATCAGACAAGTCAAGCATTAGCTTATAATAAATCTAGACATGTTCTTTATAAAGCTAAGATCAAAAATCCAAAGAGCTCCAAAGATCCCAACAACTCAAAAATTATAAAATTCAAAATCAAATGTGATTCCATAATGCACACCAACGTACCCATCAAGTATGGCACAAAGTGTAGAAACATATGGATAGGGAACTCAAACTCCCACATACGAAACCCATGTTTCAAAACAAATCACAGTCATTTTTTGAGTGTGAACTCACCATGATCATCGAGATTGGGGATAATATCACTCTTGATAAACAAACATGCTTAGTCTCCCTTATCAAGGAAGTCGCACACATTTTTGTTGAATCCTATCATGCATTGGCTTTCTCGGTCCCAACTTCCAAAAAAATCAACAAAAATCATAAAACAATTTCAAAAAAATAAAAAAAAAAAAATCATAAAACAATTCAAAAATACAAAAATGAGAAAACATTAAAACATTACAAAAAAATCAAAGGTACAAAGATCAAACATTGCAATCAGGTATTACATACGCATGGATGTTCTTTCCTCCCTTTCTTTCATATTCCTCTGCAAGTCATCCACCATTTTCATCCCTTCGATGTTATTGTGGTTAGCTTATTTGCACACATTTTGTGACATTTATATCTATGGTATCCATTTGACCTTGGTATTTCATAACCTTGGTAAATTAAAGAATGACTGACCTCTTAGAGATTCCTATCACTATTCTCATCTAATAAACTTGTTGGGAAGAACTTTTGGACGTATTTGTTGACATTAGCCAATGTTGTCATTGCAATCACCTCCACATCCTTCCATCAAGAAGTCAGTGGTTCTTAACCCCTTATTAAACAAGCGAGCTGACATAAGTTTTTAGAAAGTAAAAGAATCAAAATCAATCAATCAAAAAGCAAAAGCTAAAAGTAAAAGCAAATTGATATATAACTCTCTCTTATGGTATTTCCAATAATCTCTACCGGGGCTATGGATTTTGAATGAAAATAGAGAAATGTTGTGATTAGAATCAAATGCATCTCCGTCAGGGCTATAGACACATGGTGACAACTAAGCAAGCAATGTATGGCTCTCCTTCCACAATCCATTCATAAATCACCTTTAAAACTCAATCATTCCTACACATTGGCTAGTGTCTTCACTTGCTGTCTATCAACTCTTTCCTTCAAGAGGTAATTCATTTCCACGTGCACACATAGGATCTTGATGAGTAAACATGATTAGTATGTTATCAAGTGTTACTTTTTATACCTTGTTCAAAATCATTCTTTAACACGTCTTATCTCATGATTTGTGCCTTAGGCTAATCACTTTTTCATCAAACACATTCTAAATCTTTTCATAGCATCCTTTGTTCTTCGTAGTGGTTTAGAACATCCATGTGTATCAGATGTCCTCTTTTCCATGTTTGCATGCAATTTTTTCCCTTTTAATAAGACAATTTTCTACTTCCTTTCTCTCATGTGTTTCTTGGCCAGCTTACATTGGGGGCATCCTTGCTCCCTCATAATTGAACCTATTTTATAATTTCCTTGATCCCCCTTTAGTGCATGAAGATTTTTCCTTTGAATACTCCCACCTAATCGCTAGGCATTTTCACATATTCACTTTCTTGCACATACACGTGGCATTATTCCCTTGTACATCCCATCTATCGCTAGGGAATCCACACTTCTTTGTCTTCCTATACATAGTTTTAGAAAAATTTCAAAATAAAAAACATTCAAATATGTTTCTAAAAAATCAAAAACAATAAAAATCATCCTACAAAATGTCACTCTTTGGTTCTCACTTGTTCTTGTGCATGACTCGTAGATCATCTTGATCTACCTCTATTAACAAAGTTGGTTTGCTTACTATGTCTGTACTCTGGGGCACAATGAGTTTCCTTGTCTTTGTTTCATAGTGCACTTATTTTCATAGGACCCAAGTGTCCTCCATTATTCCCCTTGCATGTATCCTTGCTTAGGGCACCATCTTTTAACCCTTGTCATTAATTCACACAGTTGAAATCAAATCTTGATAACAAAAACATTGTATTATGTTTCTCTATTAGGTTAGCTTGTTTACTTTCTCATATTGCATTGCATTATGTATGTTGCAGGAGTTAGAAATCTTTTACTTTCTTGTATTTCATTATACTTATTCTTTTATCTCTTCAAAAATTCTATTTGTTTGTACTTTTCTACTATCTTTGAAGTGGTGTCACACCACCCCAAAGAGGGGCAAATGTAGACACCTAAAATCTACTTTCGCAGGATTTTATGCTAAGATTGCATTAATTATCCTCTTTCTCATCATTTCCATAATAATTAGCACTTTTCCGCTAATGATCTAACATTCATCTTCATATTTGTTGATTAACAACCTTTCATTAATTAATTATCCTTCCTATCATTAAGGATGTCGATTAATGACCTTTCATTAATTAATATCCGCTTCTACTTGGGTTAATTAATTATTATTAATTAATTACACTTGTAACTCTAAATCAATAAATTATCATTTATTGGATAAAATTCCTCTCTTACATTCCAAAATCATACTAATCTCCCTCTAATTAACTTCTATAAGCTTACCTCTACCTATTAATTAATCACCTTTGATTAATTAAAACATCCCCAACTCCCATGACTTACTAATGACAAATTAAACACTTCTAAATCAAGATTACATTTTATAAAGCAACCTTATCCATTCCTAATCTTCTTTTACCTTTATCCCACATTCAAAAATTTGCTAGCTTTGGCACTTTAGGAAAGCTATATAAATAACCCTCCTTACCTTTCTTCTTGCACCATGCTTTGAATAATGCAAAATATAAACATTTTGATCTTTATCCATTCTCCATTATTGGAAATAGCTTTTCCATCTTGCATCTTTTCACTCAAAATTGAGTAATATGGGAAGATCCAAAATGACCTTGTATCCATTATTGGTGAGATTCCATTCTCAATCCTTGAGATCAAGCAACAATCCACTTTGATTGCTTATTTTCTTCATAGATTCATAGTTTAAGTTAGCAATCATAGAGAGTAGGAAATAACTTAGCATGTAGTTTCATTTATGCATTGAAGAAGCACTTCCTTTAAGCTCTTATCTTGATGATTAATTGTTTAATTAGCATTTTATTTTGAAGCTATCTAGATATTAGTTTCAATTTATAAATTAGTTAATAAAACATGAGCACATTCCTTAACCAACTTGTCATCTCATATATAACTCTTCACCAGGTGACACATTAGAGTAACTTACCTATCTATTCACCACAAGTGCTACCAATTCCTTAGGACCGTCCCAATGCACCATGTCCACACCCCCGCAATGGGATTTAACAAAATGGAGTAATCTAGCAGACCTAAGTTGCGTTTTAAAAAAGCGAAGTGAAGGCTTATAAAAGCTTAAAGACTCCATGATGGTCCCATTGTGGGACTAAATCCCTTACCAATTTGACTAACACATTTAAGCAAACTCCATGGAGCATAATGTTCAAGGTCAAGTTTTTAATAAAAATACATTTTAATGATTTAAGCAGCCAACATTACATCCACGTGGAGAATTATAAGTGTAAAGAGCAAAAGGTATAAAGGCTGCATAGGAATTAAAAAATTTATTAATTGTTATAAGTGGGCTGCTTGGATCATGAAAATCCGATATTTTATTCAAATTATATTAAGATATACTTTAACCATGAAACACTTAGCATATGTTTTATTTTATAGAGTATTTCTAAGGTGGTGGAGAATATATAGTTTAAGGTTTGAAAAATATTTTACTTACCAAAGTTCCAATAACAAAGCTAATCTAATATAAATATCATGATAAAGCTTAAAGAAATAACTAATCTAATGCATCCAACATGAATAAAACATCAAAAGCTAAGC
Source organism: Taxus wallichiana var. yunnanensis (assembly GCA_018340775.1). Taxonomy (NCBI): domain Eukaryota; kingdom Viridiplantae; phylum Streptophyta; class Pinopsida; order Cupressales; family Taxaceae; genus Taxus; species Taxus wallichiana. Next base: position 705,990,534 of record CM031235.1, read on the forward strand.
CATTCATTCAAAATTGGATGTGATTTGTAATGTATGATTTATATCTAACATGAACCTATCTAGATCATAAGAATTCAATTTTATGTTATCTCCAAGTGAGGAAATAATATCACCAAAATGAATTAATGGCTATGTTTGGATCTTCCTTTACTACTCACATATGAGAAGAATGGATGCAAGGATGAAGGAGTTATTACACAATGGAGAATGCCCTTATCATATGCCTATAATAATCATTATTTAAAGTGTGGTGTAAGTTTGGAAGGAAGGAGCTAGGTCTTTATATAGCTTTCCAATTTGGGAGAAATATGTAGGATTTAGATGATTTAAAAGGGGGATTTAAAATAAGAACTGTTTTTAATTAAATAAAAGGTTAGTAAATGATTTAATTAATCAATAATATTAATAGGCTAAGATAATCTATACACAACTATCTAACCATTTATACGAGGAAAATATTGATAAGATGTATAAAATTTAACCTATAAAGTTTTAATTAAATGTATATATAGCTTATATACATAGTTATAAAAGAGGATTATACTAATAAAGTGTCATTAATTGAATCTAGAATAGGGAAAGGATATTTAATTAATGAAGTGTCGTTAATTGACTGAATTAGAGGGAAATGTTAGTTAATTAGTGGTAAATAACTAATTATAATGAAATGATGGGAAAGAGAATAATTAGTGCAATTTTAGTATTAAAACTACGTAGGTAGATTTTAGGTGTCTACATTTTCCCCTCTTTGGGGTGGTGTAACACAAGTGACGCCACTTCAAAATAGTGACAATTATAGATAAGTAAAATTTGAATAAGCAGAAGAAAAATTAGTAGAATGAAGGATGCCCACTCGAGTGTTGATGGGGTGATGGAAGATGTCGATCAATGATCGAAAAGAAGGAAGGAAAAAAGAGTCGACACAAGCCTAGGAGGAGTGTGCAATGTGAGTGAGTGGGAAAGAAAATCCTTAGTGTTTCAACGGATAGAAGAAACAAGGGGGGGAGGGGGATAAATATAATCCCTATTTCCCATTGGTGTTGAAGAAAATTTTTGATAGAAGAAAATGGTGATGAAGAAAAGTGGAGATGAAGAAAAGTGAAGATGAAGAAAACTCACATATGGAGATAATAGGCATATTAGCTGCTTAGAAACAACTTTGTCTCATCATTTTTCTATATGATCTATGTCATTTGTTTTATTTATATGAATATGCATAACATGTAAGGACATGAAAATCAAAGCTAACATACATAACGTAATGCATATATAATAAAAAGTAAACAAGTAGACCAATAAATAAATAAGCACAAACAAATGTACTCAAACAAACAATGTTTAAGACAGTTGCACCAATGTTTTTTTATCTAACTTCAGTTCCCAAATGTTTGAGTTAATGAAAAGGGTTAAAAATGGAACCCCAAGAAAGGATACATGTGAGGTGAATAAATGAGGACGTAGAAGTCCTATGAAAAAGAAATCATGCACTATGAAAATGCCCCAAGAAACTGCTTGTGCAAGGGAATACAAATATAACAAGAAAACCAACTTTTGTTAATGGAGGTAGATCAAAATGATCCACAAGTCATGTGTGAGAACAAGCGAGGACCGAAGAAGATGTTTTGTAGGAAAAATTTTTGATGTTTGAGGACGTTGTGTCCATGTAAATGATTTAGATGCGTGAATGCTTTTTACCAATTTTTGGATTTTTGAAAATTTTACCCATTTTTGGATTTTGAATTTTACCAATGTTTTTGGATTTTTGAAGGTTTACCAATGTTTTTGATATTTTTGGATTTTGTGAATTTTTAGGGTTTTTTTGAAAATTTCTGTCCAAGCTATGTACAGGAAAAAAATATACAATGATGCCCTGAGAGAGGTGATAATTTACAAGGAAAATCCACATATATACAAGAAGAAGATAAGTTAGATCAAGGCCAAGATGGATAGGTTCAACATGATGATGAACTCAAACCAATGAAGAGCTAAGAAGGAGAAAGCATGCCCCCAGTGTAGTTGGCCAAGAAACATATGATAGAAAGAAGGAGAAGATTTTTTATTGAAAGAAGGGACAAAGTTCCCTCAAACATGGTAAAAAGGAAATCTTATACACATGGATGTTCTAAAAAGTAGAAAAAAATGAATGCTATGAAAGGATATGGAAAATGTAGCTAGAATATTGGTGATGAAAAGGTGATTAGTCAAAGCACAAATCATGAGACAAGATACAGACTAAAGAAAGAGTATGAGCAAGGTCCAAACAACACTTGGTAACATACTAATCTTGTTTTCTCATCGAGATCCAGTGTGTGCACGTGGAAATTAATTACCTCTTGAAGTGAAGATTTGATAGGAAATAAGTGAAGAAAAACTAGCCAATGTGTAGGAATGATTTATTTTGATAGGTGATTTGTGAATGGAGGGTGGAAGGAGAGCCATACATTTCTCCATTTCTAACCATAGCCATGTGTCCATAGCCCTGAATGGAGATGTATTTGATTCTAGTCAGAATTTCCTACTACTACCACCAGCATCCATAGCCTTGATAGAGATATTGGAAATACCCCAAGAGAGAGTTATATATTTTTTTTTTTATTTTTATTTTTTTTAAATTTTTTGATTGATTTTTTACTTTCTGAAAAATTATTTCAGCTCTCTCGATTTATTTTGATAAGGGGTTAAGAACCACATATGGCTTGATGGAAGGATGTGGAAGTGATTGTGATGACGACATTGGCTAGTGTCAAAAATATGCCCAAAATTTCTTCGCAACAAGTTTATTAGATGTATATAGTGATAGGATCTCTAAGAGGTTAGTCATTCTTTAATTTACCAAGGTGATGAAAGACCAAGGTCAAATAGATACTATAGAGATAAATGTCACAAAATGAGTGTGAATAGACTAACCAAAATATCATCAAAGGGATGAACATGGTGGATGAATTACAGAGGAATGGAAATAAAGGGAAGAAATAACATCCATGTGTATGCAATACCTATTGCAATGTTTGATCTTTGTACCTTTGATTTTTGTAATGTTTAATGTTTTTTTCTCATTTTTTTAATTTTTGAATTATTTTTGATTTTTTTTAGATGGTTTTGTAAAGGGAAAACTATGAAGGGAGAAGATGATGAAGATGAATGATTGGGAAGTTGGGACCAAAAATGTCACTCTTGCATGATAGATCCAACAATGATGTTTGTGATTTATTTAATAAGGGAGACTAGGAGTTTTTCTTATCAAGAGTAATATTATCTCCAATCTCGATGATCATGGTGAGATCATATTCGATAAGTGATTGTGAATTATCTTTCAACATGGATTTTGTATGTGGATCTTGAGTTCCTATCCATATATTTTTGCACTTTTTCCATACTTGATGGTTGTGTTGGTGTGCATTCTTGAATCATGTTTGATTTTTAACTTTATGGTTTTTGATTGTTGGGAGCTTTGGAGCTCTTAGGATTTTGATTTATCTTGATGAAGAAACTGTTTATGTTTCATACCAACTAATGTGTGATTTTTCTGATCCCGAGAAGTGGGAGAAGAAAGTTAGATGTTTAGGATTGATGATAAGAACATTAGGGATGATGGTGGGCTTTCCACAATTTTTGATAGAAGGATGATATGATGGATGAAGAGGATATGGTCCAAGATTGAAGAGGATGGGCTACGGGAGGTGAGCCATAGATAGAAGATGAAGGGCTACTAGGATGTGGCCCCAAGATGGAAGAAAATGGGCTACCAGAGGTGAGCCATAGATAGAAGATGAAGGGATACTAGGATGTGGCCCAAGTATAGAAGAAAATGGGCCATACCAGAGGTGTCCCATAGATGGAAGATGATGGACTACTAGGAGGTGTCCCATAGATGAAGATGAAGGGATACTAGGATGTGGTCCAAGTATAGAAGATGAGGGGCTACTAGGGTGTGGTCCAAGAATAGAATATCAAGGCTAGTTGGATGTAGCCCAAAATAGAAGATAATGGGCTACCTAGAGGTGACCCACAAATAGAAGATGAAGGAATACTAGGACATGGCCCAAGAATAGAGGATAATGGGCTACCCAGAGGTGACCCACAAATAGAAGATGAAGGGATACTAGGAGGTGGCCCATATAGAAGAAGATGATGGGATACCAGGAGGTGACCCAAGGTGAATTGTGATATGTAATGAATGATGGGGTGATGAGAAGATAGGCCAAGGGATCAATGAAAGACCCATGCAATTCTCCATGTAATGGGGAATGTGAAGATGGAAGAACAAGAGGAGGATCAAGTTTGATGATCTTAGATCTTCCTCTATTTTCTAACAAAAGGAATCAACTCTTGCCCATAATACATGAAAATACATCAAGGTCTAAAGAGAATCATTTTCATGATCCTCTAGAGAAATGTCATCATGTAATTCCCATGAATTCTCCTATCAATTGGTATGGGTCATTCATTCATTAGGTTGATTGAAGAAGAGGTCCAACAGATTGGTATGGGTCATTAGAATATTTTAATCATAATAGGTTTGATTTAAGAAAGGGGCTCAAGGGCCAAGAGGGATTAATTTTATTGATAGAAGAAGATGACTCAAGAGATGAAGTAGATTTGGATTTAGATGTCTCATGAGTGGAAGAAGATGTGGATTTGGAATAGGTTGGTATTAGGTTTTCCTAGAAGATGACATAGTGTAGTAGAGTAAATAGTCAAAAAGAAAGTCGTAGAGATCAGATAGGGGTAATTGGATGATTCATTAGAGGAATTTTGAGTGTAGTGTCACATTGATGATTAATTAAAAGGAATTTTTAAGAGTCATTAGATGTTTGATTAAAATTGAGTCAGGAGGAAGAAATATATTGAGGTGATTGATAAAGGGGGTCTTGTGGAGAAAGGGAGGACCATGACTCAAGAGTTAAATTAGATGTTTGATTGGAGAAAATGTGTCACACAAATCCTTAAGAGGAGGAAAACATCATTTAGGTGATTGATTATTCCTTAGAATAAAGTTTGATTAGATGAGGCTTAAGATACTGAGGGGAATCCAAATAATAGTTTGGATTAGAATAATCAGAGATTGAGGGGAATCAAAATAATAACATGGATTGGAATCATCATAATCATACCACCGATTATGAGGTGAAAGGGGTAACCGAATGGGTTCTCTAGTGCGAAGAACCAATCAAGGTTTAGTCATGATAGGCATATTTTGATGTGAATGCCTAAACCTAGGTTCCTTATTGTTGTAAGTGTGAGGAACCATGTGATAGTCAATCATGGTTGGCATTATTGGACCAAATTCCTAGTCCTAGATTGTATGATTGAACTCCTTCAAATGGAAGGAAGTTCCATGTCAATTGAGCGGAAACATAATGACAACCAACTAGGCATTTTTAAGTATGGAGATGTCTCATGTGATTTTTCAAAGGGAATCTAAGGAAAATAGACATCGTGATGACACAATTTTGACAAATCAACAAGGTTTGCAAAACAAGTTACAAGTGTAAATGTCAAAATGGTTGATGAAAATTTAGCAACACAACGGCTACAAAGGAAAATTTTCCAATGTTCAAATTGTCTCAAGAGTTTCTTGATAGGAAATGTTTTTGCTAAGGTTTGAAAAATGTGTACAAGGACTATAATGAACCTAGGAAAATCAAGCAATGTGAAACTAAAATGTCACAAGGAATGTCACAAATAATATCCTAAAGAATTCCTAAAGAATGTCCTAATCCACTACAAAGAATGTCCTAAAGGGATACATAATATACGAAAAATTTTGTCCATGATGAAAGAATACCTCAAGGAAAGAATATCTAGAAAAATCTTGAACCAAGGATCAATCATGAAAGATCTACTCCCTATGTCTAAAAACTTATCTCAAAGATTATTACTGACAAGATGACAACACAATTTCAGTATTTAAATCAAGTTTTGGATAAAAAAGATGTAAATACTAAAAAAGGGGTTGAGGTGATGTGTCTAGAGTAACAATGTAAAGTATATATACTCTAAACTTAGTTTAATATAAACAAAGTCTAAGTGTTGGAAATGGAGGTTACAAATGTGGGCAATAGTAACAATACTACTTGGATACTTTTAATCAAGTTTTTAAAAAAAACAAGATGTTAGTATCAAAATAGGATTGACACAATGCAAACAATGTAATGAAAACACCTTCCAAGACTTAAGGAATGTTTGAATAAAAACTAGGTCCAAGTATATCAATGAATCAATACAATGCAAGCAACATAACAAGACAATCAAGACACTTATATCAAGTTTTGGAAAAACAAGATGTAAGTATCAAAAATGTATTGCTATAATGCAAGCAACGTAATGATGCAAAGGGAAAATCAAGGTAGGATCACCTAACTACAATGAGATATCTTGATATGGGTATCAAGACAAGGTTTACCAAAACATGAGGATGTACCAACACACTTTCAACACTTAACATTCCTACCACAACATGGTCATGTAAGTGAATACAAAAGTGGTGGACACGATTATTTTTGGTAATACCACATATGTTGCTCTCTTTTGACCAAAAATGTCAACAAGAAAACAAAGGAGATAAAACAAGTGGTGATGAAAAATACTTAGCCTAACTTTAGTAGAGTTTTGCCTTGTTTAAAAACAAAGTAGAAACTAAGACAAAGTTATGCCTTGTAAGTTTCATGATGAATAACATGTGGCTCCAACTTTAATGGACTCTCCCTTGTTTGAATAACAAGGTTTTGACTCCAAAATTTTTATTTTGTGAAGAGCTCTTTAGAACATGATGGATAAAGTCAAGTTGGCCCCAATGCCAAATGGTTTCCTAGGATTTTTTTCTCAACACTCACCAATACTTTCCTAAGAGAGGTACACTTTTCTAGAATAAATCCTAGACAAAGGACCATTACCCCATAATCAAATTAATGAACGGGCCTCATACAGGAAACTTGAAGCATTCCTCATGGGTTTTTTTCTAGTCAAGTGGGTAGTGGGGCACTTCATTTTTTTCCACCAGTTCCCTCAAGGTGTGGACTACTTTGGGGTTCTTATGGTAATCCTCATAATGAGTTTTATGGCTTATGCCAAGATACTTCCCATAGTTTAAAGCGGATGAGTTTTAACCCTTATCCAAACCTACAAATATAGTGTTTTGAATAAATGGTGTGTTTTTTATCTTTTGAATTAAAAATGAGGTTTAATACACCATTGAAACCTGCAACACACTTGTAATTTAGTATTTTTTAGATCAATTATTTTGACAAGTGAATTAGGTCCTACACTCAAAAGTTAGTAGTTTTCCAAGAAATCCACAATATTATGAAAGAGGATTAAAGGTTGCTTTTGATTCTCAAGATCATCCAAAGATGCAAGAGAAGAGCATACACAACAATTAATCCAACTAGATAAAAATGGAAAAATTTAAATCAAAGGACCATTAAAATGCTTTATAAAAAATTCATTCCTTAAGAAAATGAATAGATGAAATTTCCAAGTTAATCCAAATGTTAGAAAAAGAAGACTAAAGCTACTTTTGATTCTCAAGATCACCAAAAGGTGCAAGAGAAGAGCATACAAAACTTTATCCTAACTCAAGTAAAAGCATGGAAAAATAACATTCATCAAAGCATTAGACATGTTAGAAAATTGATTTCAAAAAAAATACAAAATTTAAAGTTCAAAAAAACTTGAAAATGAAAGAAAATAATAAAAATCATTTCTAGAATTTCTTGAAATCAAGCCAAAATTTTACATAAAAACTAAATAAGCCTTATAATGAGCATGTAATCCTAACAGAAGTAGTTTTGATGAAAATCCTAAATGGTAACATAATAAGCAAAAAACTAGATTTTCAATAGTAGGATAACCCTAATTCTTTTTGTAAAATAAAAAAAAATTAATGTAATGCATAGCAAAGAGACGCTAATGCAAGGTTAGTTCAACGCAAGAAAAATGTGTGAGTCATTTCAAGTTCAGAGTAAAATGGCCTGCAAAGAATGCTAATGCAATCCTATGCACAATGGTAGATAGCATATTTTAACCTTAACACAAACTGCTTAAAAATAGTTTTAGCATTTAACGATGACACATGGGTTTAAAAAAATGCAAGGCACCTGTAACTTCAAAAACACAGGATTTTGACAAAAAGAATGTCAAAAGCTCAAATATTTTTGATTAACTTCAAATTTGGCAACACCTCACCTCCTTTATACCTATAAGAAACTCAACACATGCAAACTTAACAAAACAAGTTAAGAAATACAAGATTTATCAATAAATGCTTAAAAGAGGGTTAGTAAAGAAAAAATGAAACTAAACTACAAAAACTTGAAAAAAAGTGCATGAGACAATGGAGTATGTCCCACTGGGCATGCCAAATGTATGCATATTAAAGAAGCTAAGATAATTAAATGAAACTAACACCAAGTAGTTCCAATAACAAATCTAATCTAATATAAACATCATGATAAAGCTTAAAGAAATAGCTAATCTAATGCATCAACATGAATAAAACATCAAATGCTAAGCCATCCCTTGAAATTGGATGTGTTTTGTAATGTATGATTGTTATTAACATGAACCTATCTAGATCATAAGAAATCAATTTTATGTTATCTCCAAGTGAGGAAATAATCTCACCAAAATGGCTTAATGGCCATGTTTGGATCTTCCTTTACTACTCACATATGAGAAGAATGGATGCAAGAGATGAAGGAGCTATTCAAAAATGGAGAATGCCCTTATCATATGCCTATAATAATCACTATCAAAAGTGTGGTGTAAGTTTGAAGGAAGGAGCTAGGTTCTTTATATAGCTTTCCAATTTGGGAGAAGCTAGAAACCTAGTGAATGTGGGATAAAGGATAAAGTAGAATTAGAAGAGATAAACATGATTAGAGGAATTAATTAGTAATTAGCAACTCATGGGAGTTGGAGATGATTTAATTAATCAACTAGGATTAATTAATATGCTAAAATAATCTTAGAAAGCTATTTGGAGGTGATTTAGGGGAAATAGGTAGGATTTAGATGATTTAAAAGGGGGATTTAATTAATAAGAAGGTTTATTAATTAAATACAAGGTTATAAAGGATTAATTAACTAATAATAGTTAATTAATTGATTATAGGAGGATTATAACTAACAAAGTGTCATTAATTGGCATCCGGAATGGGGGAAAGGCTAGTTAATTACTTAGGGAATAGTGTTGGTGTGTGTAACCTACCTAGTCATTGTCCACCTCACATGGTGAGTCATCTCACCTTGCGAGAGTCATAGGTCTTAGGAGTCAAATGATAAGTGTTGGATTCTATCATAGAATCTTTCATTGTCATTTGCGTCAGTGCGTCATAGGAGTTACATTCCTTATTTCAATTATAACTCCTCCTTTAGTGGCATCATATGTGTCGATCCCCGTCATATGCCTTAGTGGCATCATAGGAGTTCTTTCCTTGTTTAGGCATGGGTGTTACACAACACCCCTATTTGTACTTCCTTTTTCGATTTATGAGTATGAGAAGACATGTTTTCTTATTTGCATATTCTTTCCATTGATCGATTCTTACTTATTGTGTTGGATCTTCAACGTTACTATCAAAGTGAGACTTCGTCATGGTGCATTGTTTCGATATCAGTTCTCACATATCCCTCTTTCATGGTATCAAAGCGCGAGGTTTCGATAAAATGTGCACTCTTCATTTATCAGTTGCATATTACTTCTGGTTTCTTCTTATTTCCTTGTGTAAGTTTTTCTCGATTATTACTTTGGAATCGTGCTAATCTCTTTAACAAGATTCTCTTGGAGTGTTCTATTTTTTTGTGCTAGTATGGTGGATATTCCAATCATACATTTAGTACATTGATTTTGGGCTTCAATCCTTTCTCGTGGGCTCACAATCCATTATTTCCAGCTCATGTTTGAGTGTTTCTACTCACATGCATGTGTTTGAATGTTGTTTCTATAGGAAAATGATTGTGGGTTACTTATGGACATCCTTTGCCTTATCTGGCTTGTGTTTTTCCTTAGTGGCCCATTTTTTTAAAACTATCTGGTCGATAATATATTGTACTCCTTTTTTGTTCTGCCTACGATTTGGGTTTTGCTTGCTCGTTGGCTCAAGTCTACCTGTGTGTGGATGTTTTTTTACTCACCGTGCAACGACCAAAGCTATGTTTTTCCTCTACATGGACGTGCTTAGTGGCTCTGTGGTGTTCTGCATAAACTTTTTCACAATACCGCACATTTTCTACATAGTGTTGTCTCTTTTGGATGTTGCTATTGTCTTCTTCTATTCATGGTTAAGGGAGGAGACTGTATTTTCTAGACGAGGCTTCCATCCCTTCACATGGGATTGTCATGATACTATCAATAATCAAACCTTGTTGAAACCCTAATTTGAATTTTCCACCCTCCACGCTTTCGTGTAACGTCTCACAACCGCCGAGTCGACCATTTTCCCCTCCTCTCTTGGTATGTGGCCTTCCTCTCCTACCCACATGGCCTTTTCAAATATATTCCCGACATAACAGTAATATATTTTTAAATAGATTTTTTTATCACTTTTACCAACAACAAAAATGTGTTTGTATAAAGAAATCCTTTTTAAAAAGTTTTCGAAGTAAAAATAATTTTAAGATCTAAGCTTTAAAAAGAAAGGTTATAACAATTCTTTTTGTTGTTTTTATTATATAAAGGTAAATACTTCTTTTTAAAACAACAATTTTGTTTCCAAGTCTTTTAAATTTAGATCTAAATTATTTTTAAGGAACCTATTTAAATTAGGCATCTAAGTAAAACTAAGTTCCTTTAAAATTTGATTAAGTAGGATTGAGCTTTTTCTACTAATCCCTTGCTCAAGTGTATAGCCTTTTTTTGAGTTATAAGTTGCCTCGATTACACTTTGGAGATCCGAAGGCTCATGTATTACCCTCTTGCATTGTAATCTTCCTTGATCCTCTTGTCTATGGGTTAGTGAGCACGGCCGCCACAACCCTGGGAATAGGATTTTCTTGTCAAAGTGACATGAGACATTGTTTCTCACATGACTCTTTCTCCCTCTTCCTTCTTTGCTCGTTTTGTGTTTGCTTATGGTGTTTGTTTGAATTATGTGTGTCAAAACACATTGTGGTCTCCACTTGCACATTATTACGCCAATTGCAAGTGAGTGACCAAATGTTTCACACCGCACGAATGCACCTAATTGTAACAATGCACTAAAACTATAAAGTGCCAAACTTGGGGGGTGTAATATTGTTCTGGGGTGGTTGTTTCTTTTCTCTCTCCTTCTACATTCTTTGGTTCTATCTCTTCATTATGGATATCTCTAAAGTACCGGTGCTCACACCTTTTAATTTCTTCGAATGGAGATCTAAAATTATATTGGTTTTGTGGAGTAAAGGGTTATACCATGTTTCCATGGGGTTAGAGATTGAACCGATGATGAAATTAAAAATCCAAGTGGTTCAACCATTCTAATGAAGCCTTAGGTATTCTCTTTATATCTATCTCTCTTGACTTGCTCTTCCACATCGAAACTTCCTAGAAATTGATGAAGCATGGAAAATGATCGATGAGATGTTTGGGAAGCAAGATGACATGAGAGCGCATGAGTTGGAGAATGAACTACTAGGGTTAAATCTTAGTGACTTTGAAAACCCGTATGCCTTCTTCTCAAATTTTGTCCACACTAGACTGCTTCTAAAGGAATGTAAAGTGGAAAACAAATAATCTTAATTGAACTTGTTGATTCTTTTTAAGTTAGGTCCTGAATACTCCATCTTCATTTCAACTTTCCATGCCACAAAATATGCCTTGGGTAGTGCTTGGAAAATGCCCTTATTTGACATTTTTTCATCCCAACTCATTTAAGAACATGACAAAATCATTCAAATGGGGACTCTAAAATCCAAGTCACATGCCCTTGTGGTGAATAAGGGAAAGAAAAATGAAAATAAGAAAGAAACAAAGGACCAACCCAAGAAAGAAACCAAGACCAACCAAGCCCAACACAAACACTTTGACTTATGAGCCCAACACAAAGAAAGAAAAGTATAAATTCTCCTATTGTAAGTATCTTGGTCATGAAGAGCATCAATGTTTTTAGAAATAAATTGATCACTTAACTTAGTTACTTGAGAAGAATAAAATAAGTGTTCCTGAATCCGTAAAACAAAATGCTCAGAAGGGAGAGTCTTCTAAAGCAAAGGAGTCTAAAAATGAAAAGAAGAAAGGTAAGGTGCTCGTAGCTATATCAACTCCATCATCAACTTGGATTATCAATTCCAATGCCTCGCATCACATGGCTTCTTCAGAAGTTGAATTCTCTAGCATTTAACTATGTGGCATTCCCAAATCATGTTGGGTGATGACGCTCATGTGTTGGTTTTCGATAGGGATCGGTAGATATAGAAGGTTGAAAATTTAACCAAGTGTTGAGTGTTCCCAATCTCTCTACCAATCTCCTATTGGTTTACCAAATCACCCACCTTGGTGAGGGAATGCAAGTGGAATTTGGTCCTAAGTCGGATCATTCGTGAGATTAATTTTGATCGACTTGTGTGGTGAGGGAAAGGTGGATCACCATTCATGGTTGTATACCTTTTCCCACTTTTCTTCGATTCGATGCTTAATGCCTTGCTCACTCTTGAAAATGAGGTTAGCAAGTTATGACGTGAGAATTTTGGGAATCTAAATTGTCATTACCTTGAAAAATTGAGCCAAAACAAAATGGTCAATGAGTTAAGTATTCTAAGGGTCTTTGTCAGGGTTGTACCCTCGGAAAACACCCTACACAAAAATTGACAAGGGAAAATCCTAGAGAGCTACTCGTCCCTTGGATCTTGTTCATAGTGATGTTTCTAGGCCCTTTTCCATCTCCTTCTTTCACTAGAGCTCTATATATACTAAAATTCATTGATGAATTTTTGCGTTATACTTGGGTGTATTTTATTAAGCTTAAGTCTCAAGTATTTGAGCATTTTTATAATCGTAAGGCTCTTCTTGAAACAAGTGAAACGGTCTATCAAGATTCCTTGAACCGAAAATGGAGGAAAGTATGTGAGCAATAGGTTTGAGGATTTCTGCACTTCTAAGGATATTGCTTTACAATGTACAATTACTTACAACCCTTCCCAAAATGGAGTTACAGAAAGAAAGAACTGAACCATGAAGGAGATGTCTACTTGTATTGTTCACTCAAAGTCCCTTCCTCTGCAATATTGGGCTGAAGCAGTGAATTATGCTTGTTACATTCAAAATTGTGTTCCACACAAGGCACTAAGAGGGATGACACCCTTTGAAGCCTGGTTTGGACATAAGCTTGATGTTGAGTACTTTTTAGTCTTCAGATCCAAGGCTATGGCTCAGATTCCCAAGAAGAAATGTAAGGCATTGGATCCATAATGTAAACCTTGTATCTTTGTTAGGTATCTTGATGGCATGAAGGGATATCAATTGTTGAACCTTACAACCTATGAGCTTTTATTGAGAGAAGTGTGAAGTTTGATGAGTCATCCTTGAATTTTACTTCCACTGAGGTTCTTTTTCCCACTAATTCAGATTCTGACTCATCAGATGATGATGTTGTTGAGTGAGTTCCTCCTCTCCCTACTCCTCCCGATCCTCAAACTTTTGAGTCTTCTGATTCTGATAGTAGTGATGATGAGGACTATGTCCCTTCTTACTCAAGTGAAGAATCTTTCAACTCTGAGTTTGATCCTTTGGGACCTCTTTGGGCCAAGAAAACTTTACAGAGTGCTAGAGATTTAGTTGGAGATCCTTTGGATGAGAGATGTACTCGCTTAGAATTCATTTGACCCCACTCCTTCTTCACCTCTGCTTCTAATCCATAGTCTTTCCAGGAAGCTTCTAGGATTCCTAAGTGGGATTCTACCATGGATAAGGAGTATTCCTCACTCATAAAGAATGACACTTGGGATCTTTCCCTCTTTTGAATCTGAGGTGGGTATATTGGAAAAAGTATGGAGCTAATGGAGAAGTCGAGAAGTATAAAACATGACTTGTAGCTAAGGGTTTCTCCTAGGTAGTTGGGGTTGATTACTCAAAACCTTTACTCTGGTTGCGAAGATGAATTCCATTCGACCGACCTCGCCATCACTTTGCATCTAATAGATGGAAAGTCCACCAAATAGATGATAAGAGTTCCTTCCTTCATGGGGACCTAGATGAATAGATCTAAATGGAACAACCTCTCCGGGTTATGTCCATGATCTCGTCCCTTGTTTTCAAGTTAAAGAAGTCTCTCTACGGCCATAAATAAGCCCCTCGGGCTTGGTATGCCAAGATGGACTCCTTTTACTTGCATTAGGTTCACTTAGCGTCACTTTGATCCAAATGTGTATATTCTGTGGTAGGATGACTCCATGCTTATTCTTGTTCTATATGTTGATGACTTGTTAATCACGGCAACTCTTCATCTGTCATTGATTCTATGAAGATCTCCTTGGAAAAAAAGTTCTCCATGTTTGACTTAGGATTACTTCATTACTTTATTAGAATCCATATTTCACAATCTGAGTTGGGAATTATGATCTCATAGCCTAAGTACTCTCTTGATTTACTTTCTTGGTTTCATATGTCCAATTGGAAGTCCTCACCTACTCCTTTTCTTTCCGGGTCAAGCTAGTTTTTGATAGATCTTCCCCCTTGGTTGATGACACCCTTTATTGACAGTTGGTGGGAAGCTTGATCTATCTTACTCACACTCACCTGATCTATCGTATGTTATCAGGATCATGTCTAGATTTATGCAGGGAGCCTCATAAGCTGCATTTAAATGTAAAAAATTGGATCCTTCACTATGTTCATGGAACTCACATAGATTGTATTCATTATTTAGGAGGGACTAGGATTGACTTGGTTAGATTTACTGCACTCAGATTGTGCCGGTGATCTAGATCATTGAAATTCTACCTCGGGCTACGCTTTCACTCTTGGTTCGGTCCTGTTAGTTGGTCCAACAATAAGCACAACACCATTGTCATATCATTGATAGAAGCATAGTACAGAGGAGTAGTTAACGAGGCCACAAAAGTTGTTTAGTTATAGGGTATCTTGACAGAGTTTGGCATCCACTTTCAATGGCCTACCATTATCTACTATGACAACATGAGCACTATCTTGATTTTTAGAAATTGAGTTCAACATCAGTGGACGAAGCACATTGAGATTCACATGCACTTCATATGATAGCTGATACATGAAAACATCATCAACATATAATATGTTTAGACAACTAATCAGGTTGTAGAAATATTCACCAAGCCCTTCACTGAGGTGAGATTTCTTCACTTGCGGTCTCTTATTGGGGTGAGGTCTGCTGCATCCACTCATCTTCTTTGAGCTCTATTGTTTTTCTCCTCCTCTTCTTCCTTCCAGAAAGATGTTGTTTGTATATGGGCACCTTATCAGGCCTTTAGTAGTCGGGCCCCATTGACACATCTTTTTAGTTGTCTAGGGTAGTCTTCCTTTTCTGCTCTAGCTTACCATGACATCTACCTCGGCTTCGATAAAGGGGGGATGTTGGTGTGTGTGATCTTCCTAGTCATCGTCCACATAACATGGTAAGTCATCTTGCCTTACGAGAGTTATAGGTCTTAGGGAGTCAAATGACAAGTGTCAGATTCTGTCATTGTCATTTGCTTCAATGCGTCATAGGAGTTACATTCCTTATTTAGAATTGTAACTCCTCCTTTAGTAGCGTCATATGCGTGCGCTACATGTCATATGCGTTAGTGACATCATAGGAGTTATTTCCTTGTTTAGGCATGGGGTTACACAAAACCCCTATTTGTACTTCCTTTTTCGATGTATGAGTATGAGCATTCCCATTTTCCTATTTATGTATTCTTTCCATTGATCAAATCTTGCTTATTCCATCGGAACTTCAACGTACCATCGAGTGAAACTTCGTCATGGTGCATTGTTTCAATATCGGTTCTTGCATATCCCTATTTCAAATAGGTGGTAGTTTATTATAAATTAATTAACCACTTAGGTTAGGAATTAATATGATATAACACATATAAGTGTTAATATTTAAACCTATAGTTTAAATTAGCATATAAGAAATGTAATAATGAAAGGGGCTAGTATTAGACATAGGTTTGTAGTACCAAATTAACCTTGTCAAGTTTTTTTACATAGGGCCAATCAGAAAATTCAAATCCCTATTCTTAAGGAGGGTTGTCTCTCTGTGGGAGACCTTGTGTAACTTGATTTTTACTTTCTTTACCCCACATTTTTACTTTGGCCTACACATTTAAAAACTATACAATATTAAATAAAATATTTCAAAATTATTTACTTGTACTTATGTTTGTAAAGTGCCCAAGGAGAGATATTTCACCAACCAAAATTATTTATTCACGTGAGGGTAATTGAAATTTAAGAGAGGTTGTGTGTGTCAAATGAGATGAGTATTAATATTTTATGGGTTATAGCCAACCACCAATAGTTAATCCTTAGGGATATTAATTAAATCAAATTAACCAACAAAATAACCATGCTCGTATCATGTTAGGACCGAGATTATAAATTAACATAGAAAATATTTATTAATCCAAACATTAGACATGAAATAAAATAATTACATAGTGAAACCATTTTAACATGGGAAACCCCCGAGGGGTAAAAAACCACGGAAAAGAGAGATTGCATTATTTGAGAAACAATTTACAAAGTCCAATAACTCTAACTCCTAACTTCTCTCCCATGGCAATTTACCATGTGAATACCAAATACAATGATCTGAATAATCATTTGACTTTGCAGGCCATTAAATATTAAGTCACGGGATGTAATATTTTACAAAGCACCCCAATTTAATAAAACTTGATATAAAAAAATCAACTAACCATGAACAACATAGTTTATATTAAATAATTAAGAATATAAATATTCCTAATTATTTAATTATAAACTAAGGTTTATAACACACTTAATATTATGTTCTAACAACAACAAATCACAATAAATAAAAAAATAACAAAAAGGGAAATATAATCTAAGTGGCAATACTTCCTATTACAAACACAAAAGAAGCTTATTTATAGTAGGGCTTCAGCCTACTCCCATCAAGTAAAGTAATGGAATCATGGTTCCATTCAAGGCCTATAATTGATATGCACCTGATTCAAGTATCTTAGTTACTATAAAGGGTCCCAACCAATGAACTTTCAACTTCCCGAAATGGCACACAAACTTTGAGTCATATAAGAGCACCATCTTTCCTATATCAAAAGACTTATTCTTGATATGCCTGTCATTCCAAGCCTTCTATCTTTACTTATTTTTCTTCTAAATCTAACGCACAATGAAACACCTCTCATCCAATTGCATCAATTTATCAATGTGCTCATCAACTACCTATTCATCATCCAATCCTCCTACGTGTGCAATACGTAGGATGGAAACATAAATTCCACGTAGTATATTGCCTCTACGATGAACACTAATTGAAAATATGTGGCCTTATTTAACCATTTATAGGTTGTTTTATATTCCCAAAGAATGAATGATACCTTATCATCTCAATCTTTCCTTCCGCAATCACATATCTTAGTTAGTGTTGGGTAAGTGCACCAATCTGGGGGGCCAAAAAGTGGACAAAAACTGAAAATGAATGAAACATGTACGTGTTTTGTAATAACATGATCGCGTTATATTTTCTTTGGTTTGGTAATTCATGAATTTGTAACTTGTACGCATTATGTCAAATATAAACAAAACCCCAATCCCTATTCATTTTCATTTCCCCAAATGCAAGTTTTATAGCAAAACCCTACCCTCACATTTCAAATTCAGTTGGATCTTGCTCAAATGATCATCTAAGAATCACCATGAAGATTGGAATCGATGATGGCACCATAGAGAAGAGGTAGGCACAATTCTTTTCTCAAAATTGTATTGAAATTTGGTAATTATAGAGTATAATTTGAATTGAATACATATTTTTTAATTGTTACAACTCCACGTCAATGCAATCAACCACAACCCTACAATTCCTGTGATCCCTCCTAGCCCTCCTACAATTTCTCAACATCCCTGTAGTTAAGAAGATTTAGCAGCCCATATAGTGGAAAAAAATTGAAATTGAGGATTTAATTAAAATAATGAGGGATTCACATTCTACAAAACCATACCACACCTCTCTTACAAACACATTGGAGGCATTAATGGCTCAAGTTGACATGACAATGGGTCAAATTGATCATTGGACATATTATAGAGAGTGTTGTAGGGTTTATTATTCCAACAAATTGTCATATGCGGATGTAAAGAAAAAAGAAATTACAAAATACCTCATATGTGCCTTATTCATGGACCCTCAAACCAATTTTCCTATTTTGTTATCATGCAAATGGTTTCCCATCCACTGGTGCAATAATGTTTTGATTAAAAATAATTTTTGGGCCTAATGGTGGATGGTGTTTGATTTTCCACCTTGCAATAACAATAAGGTGCCACTATAATTTTTGATGAAACTCTTTTACGATTTCATCCTCAATGAGATCCCAAACTATTTTGATTTCCAAGATTTCCAAGGTTGAGGAAAATGCTTTGCACATGATTGACTAGGTGCACAACGTGCACCTATTCAATAGGGTAGATTCCCCACACAGAAGCCCCCTCACCCTGAGACTGTCCCTCCAGAAGTGAAGAAGACAGTAGATATTGATACACTCCATGCACTTCAAGGGATATTTGATACCCTTATTTGACATACGAGTGATATTTCTAATCGAGATGTTCATGGAGGTACACAAAGTGTTCCTCGAGGAGTACTAACATGAGGCCACATCTTTGCTCAACATGTAGTAGCAGATGTTTGGAGCCTAAGGAGGATGCTAATTTCATGCATACTGGTTTTTGTGGATTTGCATCGATGGTGCACACAATAATGCCACTATGTCAGATGCATTTTTGAGTAATACATTTGGATTATAGTCATCGGATTCACCTTCACAGGTATTTCTTAGGTTTTATTATGTGTGTTACAAAAATATCAAAGTACTCTATTCATTTATATATGTTAAATTTTTGAAATAATTGTATTTATACATGTATGCATTGATATTATAGTGCATGGGAGGGGCATCATCATCCCGACCACATGCTGCGAGCACCATGCCTACACATACATTCATAGAGGTAATTTAGAATGTTAATTGTGTAAAATTTTCACGTTTGAAAATATATATAACTTTTGAACTAAAATATATGTATGTTCTTGTATATTCAACTAACTTGATGTGATATATGTTTAATAAATTTTATGACTTCAATAGACATCCCACCATCTCTCGTGATGAGTAGAGAAAGGTTCTTCTCCCGCGATTTCATCTGCATGAACCTCACCGATGTATTCAAACATGTATTTTCATTCAATTTCTCGTGTAATTCATATTATGTTAAATTACATGTTAATAATGTCCTTCATTGTAGCATTATTAAACTATGTTAATAATCTCCTTCATTATGTATACACAGGAGTTACTCCGCGACGGTAAAGAAATTGTTCATTTGATTAACAGTGTGGCATGGTAAAAAAAATTTGTATATTGATAAAATTAATTAAAATATTGTCATTACACATACATGTACTTAGTTGGCGTAATTTTTTTATCTGTATTCAAAATTGTTTTTGTTAACATAGTTCTATTTTGGCTAATTTTGATGTTTGATTTTGTGATCTTATGTGTATATAGGGAACTTCAACCCCTTTCATTTTGATGTATAGGGCACTGACTCCTCGATCTCATCATTTTTATATCCTCGTTCTTACTCCAGGAGCTTCTGATGACTCATATGAGGATGAGATGTAGATTCAACGTGACCGAGAGCTTGCGGTAAGCATGTGTATTTATGTAGATAATTTCATTAGCATGGTATTAAATCCATGTTGAAAACATATATAAATTATTTTTTGACAAAAAAAATTGTTTGCATTTATAGGTTCAACTACAGTCGAGTCTTCATTGGAATAGGACTCATAAAGCATGGACATGGATGATCTGAATTCATCTCAAAGATCTCCATCTTCATCTAAGGGAGGGATTTCTTCCAGCAAGGCCAAGAGAGGGATAGATTTTGATGATTAGGATATATATATATGTCTTACATGACATTTTTTTTTGTATGCCTATGTGCATGACATTGTATGTATGCCTAGATGGCATTTGAAATTGATATTATATGACATATTCTTGCATTTTTATATTTATCGTGCACGTTAAAACTATTTGGAACTTGATATTTTTGTATGAGACCTTATATTTCTAAGATTATTTTTGTATGAAACTAATATGATGTGCACTTGACAATATTTAAGACATTGTGGATTATTTTTTCATTTATTGGTGATGTATGTAATAGCGTTTTCAATGTATAATATGCATCAAACTTTGGAAATCAATATTTATATAATGTATGTATATAAAGAGTTACCTAATCTGAGTAATTATTGATTCAATTTATTAATGTGTATATGCGTATTTACCTTACTCCGTGCTTCTTCTTGCTCATGGTATCTCCGTATCAGTTGTTATATTATCATGCACCTAATACATTCTTCAATGCTTCTTAGTCTTATCCCTTGTTAAAACACTTAGTATCAACTAAAAATAACATGGCGAGCTCAATGCATTTTGAGGTCGAGAAGATGTGTCACAAGGTGTCAAACATGTGGTTTTTTTTTCCAGCTTCCAATGGGTCATCCTGGATTGCATAGTGCCATACATAGAAAAATGAGAAATGTGAAATTTATTTCGAAAGGAAAATAGAGTGAGAGTGAGATTGAGATTGTGTGTGTGTGTGTGTGTGTGTGAGAGAGAGAGAGAGAGAGAGAGAGAGAGAGAGATAAAACATAAGAGGGAGAGAGTGTGAGAGGTTATCCAACCCATTATTTTGCCAACAAGAGCTTCGGTACCAAATGACTTGCCAACACATTCAGGTGGCTAGGTGAATGCTTGTGGAGGCTTCATTTTGGTGCAGGACGGTGTCATTACTTCCAGGCTACTTCGTCTGAGCGTAGTCCCTTAAGAGCCATGAGACTAAAAAATGCTATAACTTTACCGGGTGATATATCGAACTCCGTGGCACCTAGACATGTCTCGTCGATCATACACATCTATGTAGGGACCCTTTACAAAATCCTATCTTGGTTTTGTCCTTATCAATTTGGTGCTCTCGTTGTCCTATTGTTTGCAAACCCGCAAAATATTGTAGTTTCAAATCAAGATAAGGCTATCAAACACAATATTTTGTAAATGGTAGCTCATGGGACCTAACCACCGTGCCAAAATGTCTGGATGGCCTAGTGAATTCTAGTGAAGGTTTTGTTTTAGTGTGGGATTATGTCGTTGCTTTCCGGGATACTTTGTCTGGGCATAGTCCTTTAAGATCCCTAAGACCAAAAAATTGTATAAGTTCATCGAGTGATTTTTGGACTCGTGACACCTAGATATGTCTCATCAAATCCTACACCTACACTTAGGGACCCTATATAAAATAATATATCAGTTTTTTCCATCTTGATTTGGTCCTCTCACTATCATATTGTTTGCAAACACACCAAATATTGTAGTTTGAGTCGTTGTAAGGCCGCTATATGTTATATTTTGCAAATGGAATCTCGTGGGACTGAAACTACTATGCACATTGTTTTGGTTCCCTACTCTCCTGCTTTCGGCTACTTCATTTGAGCGTAGTCCCTTAAGAGCCCTAAGACCAAAAAAGGCTATAACTTCACCGGATGATATCTCATGACTCCATGGAACCTATACATGTCTCATTAGATCATACAAATATAAGTAGGGAACCTCTAACAAATCCTATCTTGTTTATTTACATCTCAATTCGGTGCTCTTGCTATCCTATTATTTGTAAGCATGCCAAATACTATAGTTTGAGTCAATATAAGGTTGTCAAATGTAATATTTTACAAACGGTAGCTCATGGGACTGAACCGACTGTGCCAAAATGTCTAAATGGCCTGGTGAATGCTAGTGGATGATTCGTTTAAGTGCGGGATGGTGTCGTTGCTTCGGCTACTTCGTTTGGGCATAGTCCCTTAAGAGCCCTGAGACCAAAAACCGTATAATTTTTTTAGGTGATTTCTTGACTCAGTGAGCACCTAGAGACGCTCTTCGATCCTTCACCTCCACATATAGACCTTATATAAATATATGTCTCAATTATTTTCCATCTCGATTCGGCTGCTCTCGCTTTGTCCTATTGTTTACAAATGTGCCAAATACTGTAGTTTGAGTTAGTATAAGGCTGTTAGATGCTATATTTTACAAACAAAAGCTTGTGGGACCAAACCGAATGTGCACACATGTTGAGATGGCATGGTAAACACTAAGGGAGGCATCTTTTTGTTTCCTTATGCTCCTAGTGCTTCCGGACTACTTCATCTGGGTATAGTCCCTTAAGAGACGTAAGACCAAAAAAAGTCTATCGATTCGCTAGGTGATATCTTGGAGTCTCATGTGGCACCTAGAAACATCTCATTAGATCATAAAAATATGTGTAGGGACCTTCTACAAAATAATATCTTGGTTTTTTCCAACTCAATTCGGTGCTCTGATTGTCCTATTGTTTGCAAATGCGCAAAATATTGTAGTTTGAGTTAGTTTAAGGCTATCAAACACAATATTTTGCAAACGGTAGCTCATGGGACCAAACCGACCGCACCAAAATGTTCAGATGGCCTAGTGAACGCTATTAGAGGCTTCATTTTGGTGTAGGAGGGTGTTGTTTCTTCTAGGCTACTTCATCTAGTCATAGTCCCTTAAGAGCCCTGAGACCAAAAAACCCTATAAGTTCACCGGTGATTTCTGACTCAAGTGGCACCTAGAGACATCTTGTTAGATCATACACCTTCACATAGGGGCCCTATAAAAATCATATCTTGGTTTTATCCATCTCAATTTTGTGCTCTTTTTGTCCTATTGTTTACAAATGCGCCAAATACTACAACAGATAGTGTAAGGCTTCCCGATGTTATATTTTGCAAAAGAAAGCTCATGGGACCGAAACAACTATGCACTCATGTTATGATGGCCTCAGTAAACACTTGGGAGGCATTCTTTTAGTTCCCTATGCTCCAGGTGCTTCCAGTGCTACCTCGCCCATGCGTAGTTCCTTAAGAGCCCTGAGACCAAAAGAGGATATAACTTTTCTAGGTGATATCTTGGACTCTGTGGCACCTAGAAACATCTCATTAGATCCTAAACCTCTGCGTAGGGACCCTCTACAAAATCCTATCTCAGTTTTTTCCATCTTAATTTGGTGCTATAGCTATCCTATTGTTTGCAAACACGCCAAATAATGTAGTTTGAGTCAGTATAAGGATATGAGATGTTATATTTTACAAATGAAATCTCATGGAACCAAACTAAATCTTCACACATGTCGATGGCCTGGTAGTAAACACTGGGAGGAATTGTTTTGGTTCCCTATGCTCTTGCTGCTTCAAGGCTACCTCGTCCGAACGCTCTCGGACTTCGTGGCACCTAGACACATCTCGTCTCCGATCATAGACCTTCGCTTAGGGACCCTATACAAAAATCCTATCTTAGTTTTTTCCATCTTGATTCAGTGTTCTCAATGTCCTATTGTTTGCAAACATGCCAAATACTGTAGTTTTAGTCAGTGTAAGGTTGTGAGATGCTATATTTTACAAATGAAATCTCATGGGACTGATTTGATTATGTACACACATCGAGATGTCATGGTAAATGCTTGGGGAGGTGTCATTTTGGTTCCCTATACTCTCAAGCTTCTTCAGACTACCTCATTCGGGCATAGTCCCTTAAGATCCTGAGACCAAAAAATGCTATAACTTAAGAGCCCTGAGACCACTATACTTGTGTAGCATATATCCACTTGTATGAGGTTCTGTAGGAGAGGTATTTATAATTATGGGATGCTTTAAGGATTTTCCTCCACCATGCCACAATAATAATTATATTCTCATGAATAAATCTGACAGTGATTTGGCAATCTCAAAAACGTACTTATCATAATAATGGAAAATAAATCCAATTAATAACAATTAATCATCAATAAGTAAATCGGTGGTAGGAAAATTACTTTAAGAAAGGTTGGGGGAAATGAACTCACCATTTTCTTCACGCTTTCAGAGGTCCAATATGTCAATTCTCCCTAAATTTGGAAAATATGAAGAACTTGGAAAGTCTAATTACCTTGCTAAAACCAGCCTTGCTATTGCATCCTGATAAAAACAAGTTCTCAGGAGCCAAGGGAGGTTTTAAAATTATCACAAAAGCATGGAGATATATCTCTGATAATACTATAAATTCTACCTACGACGCCATGAGAAAAAACCAATAAGGGCACAACCCCACCTTCCACCTACTGAATTCTATATGCACTACCATTGCCATTGGAATTTCCAATAATCTAAATGGGAATAATTATTCAAGTGTGGATTCCTTTCTTGAAACTTCCATATTTGATGAACACGACCTGACTGTGACCTAGAATGGCTATTGTTTACTCCATCTCGATTTGGTTCTATTGTTGTGCTATTGTTTGCAATTATGAAAAATAATGCAAGAACACATTGGGGTGGCGAGGTAAAAGCTAGGGAGGTGTCGCTTTTGGAGGCCAACACTCTTGGTGTTTCGGGCTACTTGCCCTGGGCATAGTCCCTTGAGAGCCCTAAGTCTAAAAAAAAGGCTATAACTTCTCTGGGTGATTACTTGGACTCCATGGCACCTAGAAAGGTATTTTCATATCCTACACCTCTACGATTTAGACCCTATATAAAATATTGTCTTATTTTTTTCCATCCCCATTCGGTTCTCTCCTTGTGCTATTGTTTGCAAAGAAGTGTAAAATACTATACTTCGAGTTAGTGTAAGACTCTCCAACACAATATTTTGCAAATGAAAGCTATTGGAACCAAATTGAATGCACCAAAATTTTTGGGTGACCTAGTAAATACTAGTGAATGCATCATTTTAGAGGCCAACGATCCCGTGCTTTCGAGATACTTCATCCGGGTGTAGTCCCTTAAGAGCCCTAAGTCCAAAAAAGGCTATAACTTTGTCGGGTGATTTATCAAACTCGTGGTACTTATAATGGTCCCATTATATCCTACACCTCTGCATTCATAGCCTCTATGAAATTCTATCTCAGTTTTATCCATCTCAATTTGGTCCTCTCGCTGTCCTATTGTTTGGAAAAGTGTTGAATAATGAAGTTTGAGTCAAACATAAGGTCAAGTTTTTTTATGCAATATTTTACAAACAAAGCTCGTGGAACCAAACCAACTACACACATGTATCTAGATGACTTGGTAAATGTTTAGGGAGGTGGGGTTTTGGTTCCCGCACTCCCAGTGCTTCTGGGATACTTCGTCTAGGCGTAGTCCCTCAAGAGCCCTGAGACCAAAAAAGGCTATAACTTTTTCAGGTGATATCTCGACTCTGTGGCACCTAGAGAGGTCTCGTTAGATCCTACATCTCTTAGTTGGTACTCTCTACAAAAACCTATGTCAAATTTTTCCATCACAATTTGGTCCTCTCGATGTCTTATTGTTTGCAAAAGAAATGAATATTCCAGCTTGAGTCATTGTAAGGTTGTCCATTTCCAACCACGTGAATAATATAGGTGGTTCATATAATATAGGTGGTGAAATGAGAATTTTAATAATATATTTTTACAATATAGGTGGTGAAATGATAATTTCTGTTTATTTTTCCTTTCTAATATTTAATTTCCCTTAGCTTCACTTGGCTTCGAGAATAATAAATTCTCCACTTATAGTTCCAATCACGTGAAGGTGGAAGCTTTTTTTGGCATGACTAACCTACAAAAACATGTTAGTAAGTAATTAAATATAATTTTAAATCCTACAAAATTAAAAAAATCAAAGTAAAGTAAATATTTAAATTAAATTCAGAAGAACATACCTTTGTAAATTCAATCCAATAAACCGAAAGGATCAACTCTACTCTTGAGAGTAGAAAGAATTGCTTCATGATCTGATTAACAAACCTTCCACAGATTCTTGTTTAATGGCCTACCTCAATATTTGATCAATTGAATATTTTTTGCAAGAACCAAATGTGAATAGTGAAGTATCTTTCAATGTACTTCATAGTCTTCAAACAACCAAGTATTTGATTTTTTGATAGTATATCGTTGAAGCCAAGTTCCAATGACTACCACTAACTCTATTGGGATACTCAAGGCCTTCACCATCAATGACTGTGGAAGTCAATTTTTTTCCCCTCTACACAATGAGATAAGAAGTAGTCTATTCCCTCTTCATTAAATTATGTTGCAATAACTACAAAAATGTGCCCTACATCACAAAGTAAAACTCAAGTCAAATTTAAAATACATTAAGAGTTGATCATTTAATAATTTATAAATATAAAACATGACATACATATATGTACCTTGTTGCACTAAATCAGAGACTTGGTTAAAGTTAGGTGATGTTGTCATATGATCTGAAGACACTGCAAGTTGTAATGCTTGTTGCACATGATAGGTGTCAAGTGGAACTAGACGTATTTAATTCCATTCAACCACCCACTGCTATGACTCAAATTCATTCTATGTAAAATCAATGCATGATATATAAAAACATGTCATGCACCCAGTGTAAATAGTCTAAAATTTTGTATTTGAACTACGGAATGAGTGCATATCACTTGATCCTCGCAAATCATCATACAATATTAATAGCTTGCCAAATGTTGTTCCTCTATCAACCAGAAATATCTATGAACCGTTGATCTCTCTTGAGATTCATGGCCCATGTTCTTGACACACCAATCAACAATAATTTTTGCATCTATAAATTTAGCACCATCCTTGAACTTTAACTCTTCTCTTGAAAGTGATCTTTTCACACATGCTCCTATACCATCATGCTCTCTTTTCCATGTCCTTCCTTAGTAAAACTTCAGATATGTTATACATCTTTTTCTTTGTGCATCCTTCTTATCTAATAAAACATACGTGCATTCTTGAATTGTGATGTGTAGTTGTTCGACCAAATGTAATGTTGATTGAAAATAATGTTCCTCTCATTTAAGTTCACATAAAATACTTGGAAAACCCCTTGCACATATTCTGTAGAATGTGTCTGATCATCACTGATATAGAAATGATACTCTCTTACTATTTTTTTATCTTTCTCAGTGCTTTCCAGAGAGTGCATGAATGCACGAAAATAGAAACTTTCATTGAGTTATAGTATTGATATTAAACCTCCATTTATGGTTGTAATGTGTATTTCTCTACGAAGTCAACTACAGAAACAATAGTACCAAGTGAGAATGTGTCCTTTCTTAACTTGAATTGTTCATCCAACCATCGAGCTCTATGTGTGTTCCTTGCATACTCATAAACAATTTCCTCTTTGAATTTGACCATATATTCTGATACAAGTAATTGTTTTGTAACAAATTCACACCTCTTAGATTATTTTCCATCTTTTAATTGATATGCCATTGATTTATATTTGCTGAAACCAACTAATTATTTTCCTATTGAATATGTACTCTCCTCATGGATACAACTTTTCAATTTTGACAAGCCACCACATACGTTGCATATTCCATCCAAACATGTTTTGTTATAAAAAAATTGTCCAATTGATTTTTCACAAAATATCATAGGAATAAATTCCTTGCAGATTTTGGTAGGACATTTAATCCACACTCTTACAACATGGTGTCAGTATGCAAAAACAACATATTTGACAAAAAAATCATAATGCATTGAAAGTTCAACATGATTCTTGTTAGAGTAGGTATTTACCTTAGCTTATATTCACCTAGGTACATTATTTACCTTTATTGTATTTATCCTCACCCACTTATGTGTGTGGATATTTATTTTTATTTATTTAGATATTAGGAGATATTATCTAGTTGTTAGGTATAATTTTTCCTTTATCTATGGTATTGACTAGTTCTTTCCGAGATATATGGTATTGACTAGATCCTTGATGTCTAGTTCTTTCCTAAATCTATGGTCTTGACTAGTTCTTTGATGACTAGTTATTTCCTTGATTTATGGCTTGATCTACGACCTTGACTGATTTTTAGATTGTTATTCCTTGCCTATTTAAGAAAGGCCCATTCTCAATGTATCAGTATTGAGTTCCATAATAATATATGATATTGCTGCTCATTTATTTGCAAAGGTTTTATGTAAAGTTATTCTGGAAAATTGCTTTCATCTTATTGATCGTGGTGTTTGATTAGCATCTTTGTTCTTAGCTTGGTACGATCTAGTTATTGTTCCTTTCATGGTATCAGAGTTGAATATTGTTGTTGACATCCATCTCAGTAAGTTTTATTTTACAAATAAATTCATCAGATATTCATATATTTGGGATTTGGTCGTATTTTGTTGCTGCATGCTTTTTTATGTAAAATGAAGGCTTCTATTGGATCCATAAGGTGGGAAAAACCTAAGATTGACTATAAACTTGACCATTTCTGGAGGCAGTCATTTTTTTGGTTTTTTTACATTGTTACAGGGAAGCACATTGGTTTACCTCATTAAAGATTGTGATTCCTACTAGTAGGTGCTAAACTTCAGCCCCCTTTAATTTTATTTTTGTGGTGGAGGCAACAATAATTTATTTTGTTTTAGTAGCAACTAAACTAAATAACAGAGGTAACTTTTGATAGGTAACTTGGTTTTGAGTGCCATTTTTTTGCGAAAGTGCTTGTTTTTTCATGCTATTTCCATTGGAAATATTTATTTTGAGACTTGTACTATAATTATAAATTGTTAAATATGGAGGAGTGTTGTAATTAATTGTGGATGTAATTTCAGCTGAGCCCGACCTCCTAAACTTCTGGGAGTTGCATTTTGTATCTATCATGGATTCCAAGAATGATATGCTTTTCTCTGAAGTATGTGGACTTCAAGAGGATATTGTAAAATTTGTGGAAGAAAATAGATCACTCAAGAAGTGAAATTCTCTTCTACAATCACTCATTCATGATAAGGATACAATAATACACTTCCTACAGAACAAACTTGCTAGCCTACAACATCACCATCATATTTTGGACAACCATATCCATGCTCCTAGTCCAATTACAGCTATTGCTCCTACACCCACTAACATTGATCTGTCATTCTTTGAGTCTGTTCCTGCTCTTGATGCTCATACACCTATGAATCTTGTTATTGCATGCTCTTCCACATATGTGCCTATTACAATACCACATGTTGTGTATCCTACTTCTGCTCAACTGCATGGCTTTTTTAAGAAGCATACACTATATTCAGTTCTCACATGCTCTGTTCTGTGGGTCTCACTAGCAGAGTCATTGGCAAACATTCATAGGGTATTGTTTCCTCTATTCCACATGTTAAGTGGAATTCTCGTCATGAAATTGGTTTTCAAGCAGATACTTCATTGGGATCACACATAGACAGAGCTCCTTTTTTTGTTCACTCGACTCTTTCTGAGAATCATGAGCAACACATGAGTTCTACACCTTCACTCAGGCTTGAGAAACCTGAGATTTCAGCTGCCGACACATGATCAGCCCGACACACATTATGATGTTCTTTTTCATGCACCCATTATGCATTTTACACCAAGTCATATGCAGGCATCTTCTTCATTCATCCGTGTTGATTTGGGGTGGATATCTCGATCATTCATGGCGGAGACATAGGAATTCATTGAGAGGACTCTACAGTGCGTGGCTCCTCCACCATTTATCCTCTTTTTCCACTTTCTATACCTTCGAATTATGATGCTTGTTGTTTTGAGCATTTTTTTAGCAGTGTAGTGTATCTCTCTTGTTGAGAGATTTTGTATATGTATTTTTGACACTTTTGGCATGTTGACAATATCTCTTATGGGGGATCTATTCTGGTGAATTCTAATGTTATTTTGTCAGTGTTTGAGTAGTTGATTTTGGGCAACTCATATAGATTTGTAGCGTCACTCCACCCATTCAACAATATGGGAGGGTGTGGTGTTGATCTTGCTTCTTCGGGTTTCGTGTCCTTGCCTTGTTACCTTGGCTTTTCTTGGATCGTGACACTGGATTTTGTGTCCTTGCCTTGTTGCTTTGGTTATTGTTCTTGGATCGTGGCACACCTATTTGTAGTAATTGATCGAATTATGTTTGGTTTTTTCGGCACTTTTAACATCACTCCGCTGACGCCTCTCTTGTATGGAGCTATTCTCGGTGGAGCCCACTGTTAGTTATTTTTGAGTTTTGTGATTGAGCAAAGGATTCGCACCATAGTACACACCAAACTTCTTCAAAGATTGTACTAGTTTTTTTAGCCGAGCTTCTTGGGATGCCTTTGAGTAGGTCTTTACTCTCTTTACTTTGTTGTTACTAATTTTGGATACCTCATGCGTGTCCCTTTTTTCCCGCTTATTGTACATGAGTACCTCATCGTGTATAGTTATCGGGACTCATACTTTGTGGACATGCCACTTCTATTTTGGCCCCTAGCTTCATTTGAGGGGGTGTTAGAGTAGGTATTTACCTTAGCTTATGTTCACCTAGGTACATTATTTACCTTTAATATACTTATAATCACCCACTTATGTGTGTGGATATTTCTTTTTATTTATTTAGATATTAGGAGATATTATCTAGTTGTTAGGTATAATTCTTTCCTTGATCTATGGTATTGACTAGTTCTTTCCTAGATATATGGTATTGACTAGATCCTTGATGTCTAATTCTCTCCTAAATCTATGGTCTTGACTAGTTCTTTGATGACTAGTTATTTCCTTGATTTATGGCTTGATCTACGACTTTGACTCGGTTCTTAGATTGTTATTCCTTGCCTATTTAAGCAAGACCCATCACAATGTATCGTATTGAGTTCCATAATAATAAATGATATTGCTGCTCATTTGTTTGCAAAGGTTTTATGTGAAGTTATTAATTATTTTTCTAATCAAACTTTTATTAATTGTTTTACCACTTACTATACAATTAGTTAGTGCATGTCATGTATCATTATGATCTTTGGTGCATTTGTTGACACCTACAGCTTTGGTATACTTTATGTATATTTTCAACAATCGATACATTTTAATGAAAAACATTAGATGTTTTTAACCCTAGGGTCTTCATTATAGGTATCACATTAATTAATTTCATTAATGTAACATATAATTGACATATTTTGCATCACTTAAATTCTCAAAGTAATTATCTCAAACTTCACTAGCTTTTCTTCTCACATTTCTTCAAGAAATTTTATCGTGTGTTGGTTTTATAATGTTTTCATCAATTTCAATTAAGTGAAGTTTTTTATTCACAAAATGGAAGGAGGTGTTCTTAGAGGTGAAGATTATTTAACAAGGTTAATTTCTTTATTTAGTTTTTCCATAAATATTTCAGATTAACATTTGAATTCTCGTAAAGGTTCAAAATTTGGATTCATATCAATTTCTTCATCCATACGTACATTATAATTCAATTCAATATCAATATTCATTGCAAAATAATTATTCTCTACATTTCCATTATGTATTTCATCCTAATTTAGCTACATTTGATATAGCAGATGTACCGTACCCTGCACAGAGTTTTGGCATTCTCTTCAGTTTATTTATTCTCATCTCTTCCAATTTCTCCAAAGGCCTTATTCTTTTCTTTCCTCTTTTCCTTAGCTCGAATTTTATCACCCATTATTACTAAAATTCAACTACAGGGGTAGGGGGATAATATGAACTACTCAAAAATTGTGTAAGAATTTACAGGAATATGCAAACCAGATAGAAAGGAGGCAAAAATCCTATAAAAGAGATGAAAGGGATGTTAGGGGACCACAACATATAAACAAAGCATAACGATTACGCGTTATTAATTTTCCCTATTTCCAAGGCATGCCTCTAGGCTTGGATTCAGTTTGATCCCCAAATTTGAGGCATGGACTGCACAAACATAGAAAACAACATGGTTTTGCAGAAAATGCAAAAATTTCACTTCCGCCATGATAAATCAACATAAAACGATCGATTCGTTTAAAAACATTATACCACGACATAGAGCATAGTTTCTTATTTCTAAAAATATAATTTTTTATATTTTCGATAAATATAAGGTTTCCATATTATTTAGTTTCTAATTGTAGATTTTTATAGCTATTTTTGAAGTATAAACATGTCTATCTTTTGTCTTATATCTTTTTTTCGACTCATTGAAATTGAATAAAACAATTTTAGGCACAAACTATGACTAATTCTATAAATATTAAAAAAAGAGCTAATTTTCTATATTTTTTGAGGTAGTTAGGGGGTACGGTCAGAGCTCCGTTATTTTTCAAAACTTAAAATTTATGTACTAGAAAAATCATAAAAAAAATACTCGCTATAAAAATAAAATAAAAAATCTAGCACAAACTAGATGCTCCTAGCTATCTTTCTACCAAAGGGTTTTCAAAAATACTAAATGGTGCTAAAAAACTTGTGGGCAGCATGAAAGTCACTCTATTATGTTTTTTTAACAAAAATAGAAGAACCTGTTAGTATTTTAGTTATTTGACCCACTTAAACTTATCCATTTTCAATAAAATTTAGTAGCTTAGAAACTAGACTCAAAATTCTACGATTCATGTTTAAACAATATCTTCCAATTTTGAGTGTAACTATTTCAAAAAAATTGTATAAGTTGAAGTTTTTTATTTTTCAGAAAAATGTGTTCACTTAAGACACCCTTATGGCACCCCAACTTGGTGCACTTACCCTTTTGACCCAAAATATTATTGAAAGATTTAACAACTCTGTTTTCCTATGGGTGATAAGGTGTAGTCTTATGGTGTGCCACCATAAACTATGCTAGTAGGATTCTAATAGTCTCATTCAAAAAATGAGTCCCTCTATCACTTGTAAGGCTTAATGGACATCCATACTTATAATATTTTCCCAAAGGAACCTAGATGTTGTTATCGCATTGTAATCCTTTATAGGCATAACCTTTTCCCACCTTGTCAAGTAGTCAATACATGTGATGATATAACACACACTTGTCCTGCGCATAGGTGGTGCAATAGGTCCTACAAAGTCAATTTCCCACTTCTCAAATGGTTATGCACTCTCTATTGTCCAGCAATGACATCTCATCTCTGTTTGAAGGCTATCTCGATTATTTGACAATGATCACAAGCTTTGACGAAATCCTTAGTGTCCTTATACAATGTTTCCCACCATAAGCCAACCAATAAGATCTTACACTCCATGGCCTCACCTACATAGTGTCCTCCAACTATTCCACCATGATATTCCTCCATAATAGCTTCACGTTCATGCTCTAGCACACATCTGCGCAAGACCTCATCTCTTCCCATCTTATACAAGTCTCCTCCAATGATTTGATAAGGTACAACATGAGTAACAAGCTATTTGTTTTCCATAGTCTTCATTCATTCTAGTGAAAGTATAATGTAAAAGAATAATGCAATATCCTCTAAATAAATGGGCATGCGGTTTAGTATAAATAGTTGAGCATCTGACATAGTGTCCTTTATACTCTACGTGTCCTCTCTAGAGTTTATCCCTTACAAGTGATCATGCCCTAGGTTGCTCTTTCCTCTCTTCACTATGACTATAAAATCAAAATCCCAAACAAAAGGATCCATCGTAAAATGTGCCCTTGCAAAAATATTTTATTGACCAAGTACTTTAATTCCATGTGATCATATAAAATATAAATGATGTGTCCATTAAGTACTGTCTAAAATTTTGAATCACATAGATCATGGATAATGCTTCACGCTGTGTTATGGTATATTTATCCTCAATCGGTGTTAATTTCCTACTTGCAAATAATATGAAACGATCCACATTTCCCTCTCTTGGTTGCACCAAGGTTGCACCAATAAAGCCATGCTAGAGGCATCCACATGTACATGAAACAACTTTTTCCAAGAAGGGAAGTGTAAGATGGGTGTGGTGGTTAGCTTCTCCTTTAATGTCTCAAAATCCTATTGTTGCACGTCACCCCAATAAAAATTTCCTTTGTCCTTGAGAAAATATTCCAAGGGTATGCCAATCTTGGCATAACCCTTAATGAAATGTGTATAGTAGCTAGTATTCCCTAAGAATCAGGCACTTTAGTCCGATTGGTAGGTTCATCTAGCTCTAAGATGACTACAATATTAGTTGGGTCCAAAAATAATCATTTCTTGCAAATGATGTGTCCAAGTGCCAAGGGGGCGTAAAATATAGAATTCTTGATGTTTAAAGTGATGTTAAGCTACCAACACCTCTCAAGCATCAATCTTAAGTTATCACAATGATCTTTTACCATACCATAAATGGTCCAATCATTTAAGTAGACCTACAAAAAATTATGAATGAAATCATGAAATGTTTGAACAACTATGTGCGAAAATACTACTGGTGCATTTTTTAATCCAAAGGGCATGACAATATATGAAAAACTTCCCCACTTAGTTGCAAATGTGGTATTTTCCTGATATTCACACATAATCCTCACGTGATGGTATCCAGAGAATCCATATGTGAATGAATAGACTTCACGTCCCCGCTATGCCTTCAAGGATCTCCTCTGTGAATGGTTTACGAAAAGGATCTATCACACATGATGCATTGAGAACCCTATAATGCACACAAATTATTATCGAACCATATTTCTTAATACTAATCACCATGGGGCTTATCTATTCGATTCTCCTCAATAGGCTTGATGATCCCCGACTTGAAAATCTTGTCAATGTCCTCTTCTAATTTCACGCACAAGTTCGAATTCATCCTATAAGGCCTCTTCTTAATCGTGCACACACCATATTTAAGCTTGATTCTCATCTCCCCCAAAGATGGATATACATGCTTCAATTAATGATATTCCCTAGAAAAAGATCTTGAAAGTCACACAATAACTCAAAAAATCTTCACAAATTCTAGTTCTAACTAATAATCACCAATAATAACTTGCTTAGGCACGTCCTCAATTCAAATATTCACCTTCTTAGTCTTCATAGGTACATGATATTCTCATTTATTCTCATCTATGAAGTCTAAAATTTGCGTTCACCCTCAAAGTGGGCTTTATATCTAGATCTTCAACTTCCTCGTCATCATGAGGTAGACCATATTTCCCTTTTCTTTTTCCTTGTGTACCCCAACAATGTTTCTTCTATCTCTAACACATCCTCGCGTGCCTCAATATCATGATACCCTAATAGATGAATCATAAGTTCATCTACCTTTTCTCCATCTCCTAGCATAATGCACTTTATGATATGCAAGGCTTCATGCATTGGAGGCTTAGTAGAAAAATAATTAAAGGTGTGAATAATACCTTAACCAGTGTCGCACCAACTTACAATTTCCTATTTTAACTTGGTATGCAAGTCAAACACGTGCATATCCACATAATGTAAAATAAAAATTTTGTACCCAAAGGGAGGGTGGAAATGCATCTTGCCCTTGTGCCCATTCAAAATTGTGGATATGTACCAAATTGGGGTCTTTCCATCATAATATTCTTCTAACAGAGAAAGATTATTCCTTTAAAACATTGTAAAAAAGCTACCATGATCTTGTGCTAGCCAAAAAAAATGTCTCTATGTATCTCCCACCAATGCACTTTGCTATCCCGCGTAATTTTTAGACCATCATGTTTCATCTAACCCCTAGTTTTTCCACCGTTATTCCATCACACGTAAGAAAGAGCTAGGTTTCTCCTATCTCTTGTACCTTGGTAATTTAGCCTTACCCAAATGCCTAATCATGTGTGACCTAATCATCCTAGAAACTATTCCCTTGACCTCATGACCTACCATCTCATAAGTTTCATGGGCCCAATTGTCACATGCCACACTGGTTGTATAAATAATAGAGTGCATGTCTTCCAATGAAGTACACCTTGTTTTAATGGCTCCAAGTTTTCGGGCAACACATCGTATGTACCTAGATTCTATTGAGATCCTCCTCATTCATTGGTTCCATATACGGTGTAACCTTGATATCATCCAAAGGAATCAAAATCCATTCATATTTGTTATCAAAAATAATATATCTCTTCTTGAAGCGCAAGTCCCCTTTGTTACCATAACATTAAGGACATCAAAACAACACATGGAAATTATATTCTTTAGTAAGCTCTAAAACTTTAAAATCACCCGTAAATTTAGCTCCCGAAAAATGATGGAAGCATCCTTCAATGACCTAATGGGCATGGCCCTTATTTTATTAGCCATATATAACACATTAGAATATGGTTGTAATGATGACCTTCCCATCTGGTTCCAAGCATCCGAGGTGAGAACATTCACTTCCGTGCCTCTGTCAATCAATCAAGATATTACTCACAAGCTAACCATTGATTATAACATCTAATGTAATATCCTTGTCATATTCATGGTATGAGAATGGTAAATTAACATGAAGGATTTTACACTCTCTTTTAACTCTTGCATGCGTACTTTCTCTCACAACCACTCTCCTAGCAAAAGGGAATAATGTTTTCTGCCTCAACATTCTACACACTTCCTTAAGATCATCAATATCATTTTGTGGAACTCAATATTATTTGTGCATTCCATTTCACGCACGTTCTCTTTCACATTCTGGATCTCCCCTTGTAATTCTCTAACAACGCCCATAGTTTCCTGATACACTTCCTTTTTTTGAGCCACATCTGGGTACTTTGTATGCACCTCTCGATTCACATCGATGAGAGGTCTAGCCCCTCCTTTCTCAAGCACACATGTTTCCTTTGCGCATAATTAATAATTCTGGATGGAGTTCAGGATCAACCATATTCTTAGTTTTCCATTACTCATGATTTGCACACTCCACATGAATCATATTCGTGCCTTTTTCCTTTTTGTTATTTTTACACATATGTGCATACATACCTGGATAATATTCAACCTTGTGATCCTTTCCGCAATACATACATACCTAGTTCTTAGGACACTCGCATTGATAGTGGTTTGGTGATCCAAAAGTATAGCATGTCCCATGCACAATCCTTCATTGTTGCACTTTTCATTATCCTTCCCTTCTTGTGCCTTAGAGCTACTAGCCATAGTGATATACCGTAATCTAGTCTACATGCCTCATGAATATGATCGATCAAGTGAGAATCAAAGTATCATGGGTATGAAAATAATAAATCATGCAATACATGGAGAGGATCTTTTGTTTCACGCGATATAAAAGTGGATGATTACAGACATCACAATTCTTATGATAGATCTCATATGATGTCAACAACACATGCACACTCCTACATGGGTGACTATCATTTGTATGTATTTCAACATTGCAATAAGTACACCATAAACCACTACGTGTCTCATGCCCTGAATTGGAAGACAAATTCTCCAACTACGTATCCATTATTGTTATCCATGCCTTAAGAAAAGGGCTCACTCTTGTACAACAGTTCTAACTACTTAAATGTGTAAAGCCATTTCCATGGCCTAATGCAGATCTATAAATGTCTTGTGTGAAAGTGCTCTTCCGAATAGTTTCAATTAGTCACCTACAAACCACTTGTGTGCATGCTAGCTTTTATGGATATCATAAAATAGATTTGGCAACAAAGTATTAAAATGCACGTCATACTCCCTATAAATTTATGATAGTATCTTCTCGATATCATTTAGCTTGCTAATAATCTAGTTCTCAAAATATGATATATGAAACTCAGCTAAAAGGAAGTGTGATATGCATCATAATCCTTCGCAGTATGATGTGGATCATATTTCTTGTACCAACTATGTGAGCATCCTTGAAGTGTGGTGGAAAATTGACTTACCTTCCTATCAAGTTGTTATTCCCTTAGCTCTCCAAAATAAATCACACTTAAGAAAATGTTTGAAAAAATCTTCCACACCCCTATATCCTAGAAAGTGAAGTGACATCTCAAAGTAGATATGAGGTGTCTGTTTATGTGGTTGTTGAGGTTTTTATTTTGGCTATTTTGGCCCTTGTCCTCGAATGGGTCCAAATCCTAAACCCGATCCTCCACCAAAGACTACCTCCATACAACGGTTGTCTTGAACCTCCTAAGCCTCCCATCGTAACCTAGGGGCCTATCAAGAACTACCTCGTGTCCTTGTGGTCATGCTAAACCGCATATAATTTTCTCTCCTATATTGCTACCAAGAGTACTACTTCTAATTGATAGTGCACCGTCTTCACAACGTGCATACCAAATTGGTTCCCAACAAACTCTGTCCAAACATGGGTGCCTACTACAATGCCATATATGTGTCCTTAATCTACTACACTTCCCGAGATGATAAATTATGTTTATACCTGTATCTCCTACCTAACGTGGTGATACCTGATTACCTTCCTGCTCAACTTCACTATGATGATATTCTACAAAAACTTCAAGATTCCAAGCAACTTGCAAGTAAGGGATAGTATACAACAACAAAAAAACTTGTGGTTATCATTCTCTCCTCGAAATTAATCTCATAATATGTCGAAGGGGATCTCCTACTGCGCTTTACCCAATATAGAGAGGACATGATCCCGTGGTCCCTCTCCTTCTCGAGGGTCTCATAACTTTTGATGAGTCATAATTATTATCGATCTTAGCACCTCCTCTATTCCCTCTATTGTATATTGTTATACCCGAGCCATATCTCTTCAATATTGTTTTCTTCTACTTGGACCACCACCATCCTTCCCAAACCCGTCTCCTACCCCTATGTGTGGTGGGGTTCTAGCATGCCATTGTTAAATTCTCCATTCCAAGTTCAATCATCAAGATCTTCATTGTTAAAGGTAGCTTATGTATATACGATCCTTAGGATCACACAAAATCTATAACTCTACTTCCTCGGGAATGAATATGTCAAAATTGAGTACTTCAAGGTATAATTATGTATTACACCTACCTACCAAAGTGATCTATAGCTCTATTCTACGAAGGGTTCACATTAGAGAATTCTTGGTAGTATTCCCGTCTCCACACTTACTTTCTACCAATATAAGCACCTATGTTCTATGCATACATTGTCACCATTCGTATAATTATACTAGAAAAAATATGAAGAAAGGCTCATACAAGAAATCATAGAGGTTGTCTTCCACCCATTTCCATACATTGAAATTAGGTAAAGTGCTATATATCCGAGAAAATGCGTCATGGCCCCCATACATCTAGATCTCAATGTTATCCAAAGATAGTCAGAACTCCATGTGCATGCAACATCTTGGTAGCATAAATAAAAGAGGTCCTAGAAATAGAACCAAAATGTAGTCTTTATTTACCCAATATTAGTTATGCATGCTAGCACTTCATCAAGATAAGTCTGGAAGCTCACCCAAAGCGTGCACGGTCTCCGATCCCTCCCTTGTTTTCTCTACAAGATGTTAGACATACATCTTCATAACCATTCATACCAAAAGATACATCATAGCATAATAAGTTGGAAACACATATAATAAGGAAGCTTAATCAACATAAAGAATGATCAATAGTACTTGAATTCCTATAACTCCATATTTAGATCTAGTTACTTTAGCTATCTAAACATAGTTATTCATCAACACAAAATTCATTACATAAAATAGAAGTTGATTACATTGATACTTAGTACATCTATGAGTGGGCCATACATATTCACATAGAGCTCATATAGGCTTACATACTTCATTACATTAAGAAACTCTTCATAACTAGAACTCGAGCTTAGAACTAATTAATACAAGAACACATCACATCTACATATTCATATACGTAGGAACACACACACGGTGGGGACTTGCCCTTCACCACCTATATGTACCTTTCAAATAATAGGCATGTTTAACAATAGATTGCATGATCTTTACAAATTTTTCTAACAATAGATTAAGTTATAATTAGATAAGATCTTACATACTTTTATCTTGCTTTAATCCTATTATTAGCCTCGCTTTATGTGTCATCCTTGTATTTAATTGCATGTTATTTCTCCTAATTATAGCTCTTTGTGTGCTTACCAAGATATCGTGGTTTTGTCTATTTCTCGGATCTTTCTTGAGCATCACTCCATCTTCTAATTTTCTATTCTCAGTGTGTTATGGAAAATCAGCTAAGTCTCGAAACTCAGGTGCCCATGCGCAAACCTTCGTGCACAAACCTTCCCGTATGTTACGTGCCCCTTTGCGCACCCTTTATGCACGTTCTCTAACCTCCACACATAGTTAGAAATTATCCCTTTTCTATGCTCATCAATATTAATACATGATTCTACACGTATATGTATGTATTTAAATGTAAACTGCCTATTTATTTGTTATCGTTTATAGATTTTCAATTTGATTTCTCCTATTGGAATACACTAAATCACCAAAAAAATTATCTATCATAAAGATTTCTGCTGGGCTATAATTATTCTTTGGAGAAAAAATCTATGTATCTTATGAGCCACATGGCTCACTTGTTTTTTTTTCTATTGGTAACAAATCATATTTGGGCCTAGTGATCACTAGTTTATTTTTCTCTTGTTTTATACACAAAGATTAAAAATTTAGATTTATAACACCACTTCATTATAAACATGATATAATTACCTTTAGTAATATATTATCATTTTATAGGCTACAATAATTAGGTCGTTTGGATCTGAAATTTTTTTGTATATCTTCTCAGCCGCTAGTTCAAGTTTCTTAAATTGTCATAAAAAAAAAACTATTTTTCTAAATCTCATCGCAAATGTAAAGAACTTAAAATAATTCTTAAGCCTTATGTAGTTCTCATAAGATGTATATCTATCTATCTATCTATCTATCTATCTATCTCTATCTATCTATATATATAATACATAAAAGGTACAATAGACAAATATTGTTTTATGGAAAACACAATCTATATACATTAGTCAAATTTATTATTTGGATTTAAGAATTTAAAGTAAAATATTTTGAGCTTAACGATGCTAGGTTATGCCACCACATAATATTTAGAGCCCAATGGTGGTTAGGATTTGACAAATTAAATTAAGATATTGTGAGCATAATACCATTAGTAGGTTATGCCACAACATATTATTTAGAGTTTACATGAATATTAGGATTTAACAATTTAAATTAAGCTATTATAAGTTCATCAACCACTAGTACCGACACAACATAATATTTCAAGTTTAGGGGTCGCTAACATTTTAAAAATAAAAGAATGATATTATGTTACAACCTAGTATTTGGAGATTAGTGATCGCTAGGATTTAACAAATTAAATTAACATATTATGAACTTAGCGGCTGCTATGTACTGCCATAACATAATATTTTGAGCTTAGGGGTTGCTAGCATTTAACAAATTAAATTAAGATATTTTGAGCTTTGACTACTACGAATCGCCACAATATAATATTTGGAGCTTAGAGTCTCTAAGATTTAAATAAACAAAGTAATATATTGGGAGATTAACATCTTCTAGGTTATGTCGTAACATATTATTTTGAGCTTAGAATCGCTAGGATTTTACAAATTAGATTAAGATAGTATGAACATAGTGGCCACTACGTACTACCACAACATAATATTTCGAGAAAACATATCAATAGGATTTTAAAAATTAAAGGAAGATATTTTGAGCTTAAGCAACTCGCTAGGTTATACCACAACATAATATTTTAATCTTAGAATTCATTAGGATTTAACAAATTAAAGTAAGATGTTTTGAGTTTAGCAGAACCACTAGATTATGTCGTGACATAAATTTTGGAGCATAGTGGTCGTCAGGATTTAACAAATTAAATTGAGATATTATGTGCTTAGTGGCTGCTAGGTACTGCCACAACATAATACTTTGAGCTTAGGGGTCACTCACATTTAAAAAATTAAAGAATGATATTTTGAGCTTACCATCCACTAGATTATGCCGCAACATATTATTTGGAGTTTAATGGTCACCAGGATTCAACAAAATAAAGTAAGATATTGTGAGTTTAATGTCAGCTATGTTATTACACAACATATTATATGGAGCTTAGTAGTCACTAAGATTTAATAAATTAAATTAAGATAATATGAAATTAACATCCGCTTGTGTACAACCACAACATAATATTTTGAGCAAATGTGTCGACAAGATTTAACAAATTAAATGAATATATTTTGAGGTTAGCGACCACTAGGTTATCCCACAACATAATATTTAAAGCTTAGCAGTCATTAGGATTTAAACATTAAAGTAATATTTTTTGAGCTTAGCGGCCACTAGGTTATGTTGCGCCATAATATTTGGAGCATAACAATCATCAGGATTTAACAAATTAAATTAATATATTATGAGCTTAACAACCGATAGGTTATGCCAAAACATAATATTTAGAGCTTATGGGTGGTAGGATTTTACAAATTAAATTAACATGTTTTGAGATTAGCAGCCATTAAGTAATTCCACAATATAATATTTCAAGCTTAGGGGTCGCTTAAAATTTAATAAGTTAAATAATAATATTTTGAGTTTAGTTTTTGCTAGGTTATGCCATAACATAATATTTATATCTTAGCAGTCACTAGGATTTAACAAAATAAAGTAAGATATTGTGAGCTTAGCATTCACTAGGTTATGCCACAACAACATATTTGGAGCTTAGTGGTCATTTAGGTTGTTTTAGATGTAAATTTACTATGTGCATGTTTAAATTTTTTGGAATATATACATAAACATTCAATCAATTATAAATATTAATCTATTTACATGATATACATATTTCATTTCTTTCTTGCTATGCTCAAATGCTACCACTCATGAATTATTACGGTTCTTTCTTAACTATATAGGTCAGTGTTGATCTGGGTCCATATGTAAAGTTTCTTTTTGAGTTTTTTTTTCTCTTGTATGGGGCATGTTGTATCACGTTGATTTTGTGCCACAAGAATGACATATTTGTAAATATTGTAATATTTATCTATCTTTCATATGTCCACAATAGGATTTCTAAATAGCACACTAGCCTTGTGAAGCAAAACCTACTGAGTAACATTTTCTTTTTTGTGATTTCCTTCAGAGTCTCTATTTTTAATATTTTCCCCTGGTTTTAGAGACAATCTCAATGACCTACAAATTTTCTCCTTCATTTTCCTATGTTATTCTCCTTTGAAAATTAACCAAGAATTGCTTAAGCAATATAGAAAACTCTTCACTAGAAACCAATTCATGGTTTTCCTTAAATACTTCCATAATCGAGGATTCTACGAAAATCTGATTTCCTCTCAAAACTATGTCATCAAACTAGAGAGATAGTTTTCTTACCTGATCATTCCATTCCCTTAGTATTTCCTTGGTATAATTATCATATGTCTGACATATACCAATATCGTCCATGGTTATAATTGAAGGGTCTTTACAAATTCCTTCCTCAATAACCTACCCCACATATATTAATGTTTTTACATTGAACTCATTGTTTTAATGATATTTACAATATTATTTAGGAAGATTCATTCCTTCATATTTTTCCTACTCGATGCATTCCCTTTATAGAATTGTATAGGTCATGCAATGCCTCTTCTACATTAGAAAATGTACCCATAGGAACTGTGGCCTTTAATTGAGTTTCAAGATCTTTAAATCTAGCACGTACGCCTCTTACTAATTCTACAACTAATTCAATTTTATCCCTTATCAA
The DNA here is from genome assembly GCA_018340775.1 of Taxus wallichiana var. yunnanensis. NCBI lineage: Eukaryota > Viridiplantae > Streptophyta > Pinopsida > Cupressales > Taxaceae > Taxus > Taxus wallichiana. The sequence goes on from CM031235.1 coordinate 706,034,151, forward strand.
GGAATCCATATCTTCCTCATATTGCACCACTTGGGAGCCTTTGGCTTTCTTGCTTTCTTTATAAGAGAGAAGAAGTCTTCTAATTTTCATGCCAAAAAATGGTTTGTTGTGTTGACATCTTATTTTTGGTTAGACTTTTCAAGGTTCTCATCCTTGGATTGAATTCAATGTTTACTAAGGGATCTTTTTGTGCCTCCCAATTTGGTTGTTCTTTGTGAGAAATTACATATTGCTCAACCCAATCTTGTCTCACTTCATAAGGAGTGGAGGGAGAAGATTGAGATGGTTGCAATGGGGCTGCCCTAGCTGAGATTTTAGTTTGCATTGCCTCTTCTTCTTCATTTGAATAAGGTAAGGCATATGCCACCAACTTTGGAGTTTTAGTTATTGCGTGCTTGACTTCTTGAACCTCAGATAAAGTTTTAATTGATGCAAGAAACCCTGGAGGACGTAGAGAATAGGGAGTAAGGGATTTTTAAAGGATCTAAATAGAATACCATATTTATCTTTGTAGCCTCCTTTTTAATAGTTCCTCTTAGAGGGGGAACCGACCCTATCACCTTCATATTCTTCTAGGTCAGGATATCATCTATTTGGGTAATCCATACCCAAATCATTAAAATCATCCTCATGAACATATGATATATTTATCTATCCTCTAAGTGACTCAAGGTGTTCAAACCCTTTTCATATGATCATATTTCCTTAGATGGTGTTGGGGAAGATGGATTGAATTTATATGGGGTGATATAGATTTTAAATTAAGAAACCTATTAAATTTCATGCATCCCACAATGACTAAGAGTGGGGATGTGTTTTAAGTTTTTTCTCTTTGCACTTTATAGCAATACCATTGCAAATATGATATGCCACCTCTTGTTCTACCAATTTATCAGGAAAATAGTATGGCAGCTGAAAAGGAGGTGTAAGGAGTCCCTCAATCATGATAACAATATATTCTGGATAGAAGAATACAACTCCCATTTTCCTTATGGAAGTGAGGATGCCAACATATATTCTAGGTGTCACTATTTCATGTATTTGTTGGTAGAGAGCAAGATACAAATAAGTGTATATATCTTGAATATGAGATTTGAATCGATGGGCATACAAGTTTGAATATAGTTCATTTAGTTGCAAAGGGCGCAAAAGGAATCCAGATTTGCTAGAATTATGAATAGTTAAGAACACCACATACTCGCATTTAAAATATAGGAATCAATGAAAATGATTTTCCATTGTCCATTCTTTTTTTTCTTTGGCTCACCAAATTGAAACTGAGCACTTTCCTAATGAAGGAATCTTTCCTTCATCAATAATCATAGAAAGTAAAGGGATCCATGATACATCAACCTTAGAGATAGAATGTTTTCCATATAGCCTATTCATGAGGGCCATGCCAATACAAAATCCTGGTCTAAACATTTTAATAAGGATATCACTCAGATCAGAATCATCCATATTATCTATTGGGTACATGGCCCAAATATGTAAAACAAATCTTATTTTCATTGTGGCCATCCGAACCCAAGTGTATCTGTATTTTAGAAGGTATTCAGGTTGTGGTAGTTTGTAATAACCTTTGTATGCATGCCCAACATAAAAACTATTCTATCTTTCCATGATTTAGAAAATAAGGTCCAATTATTGGACTTGGAAATAATTAGATAGGAAGTAATCATTTTTGAAATGTAAACACCCCTATTTTAGTAGAAATTAAATAGATACCAACTCTTTTTATTTCCCTTATGTCTTGGGACCTTAGGGCTTGAACTCGTCAGATAGCCTTTTTAATCTACATCATCTACATCAAGAAATTCATTTTGGAATATGGAAAAAAGAGTTGAGTAATGTTGAATTTCATGATTTAAGGCAGCTTGATCAAACACGGTATCTCTCATTACTCTAGTGTTTGCATAGGAATATAAATAAGCATCTACTTCTGATGGCACTAGTTCTCCCATCATGTTTAAGGATTACAAGTCCTTAAATGTTGTATATATCATCAACAGTAAAATAGACATTGAGTAAAGGAATTACTTGGGTTTACAATAGGGCTCTTATTTCTCTTACTCTAAATATTGAATTAAATCAAAAACTCATTTGACAAATCAATGTAAGAAGTGTTGATCATGATGGTTGTTAAGGTCAGCCACAATGAAATATTTAGAGCTTAGTGGTCACTAGACATCATTCATAAGAAAACTTTTAATATAATGAGAAAAATGTGGCAATACATGCCCTCTTGAGTGGTCAAGACATACGTAGTTCTAATCCTAATGCTTACAAGACATCATTTATAAGAAAATTATTAATGAAATGAGAAAAGTGTGGTAAAACATGCACTCTTGATGGGTAAAGACATGAGTAGTTCTCATCTTAGCAGTCATTAAGGTCAACCACAACAAAATATTTAGAGCTTAACAATCACTAGGCATCATTCATAGGAAAACTATTAATGTAATGATAAAATTTTGGTAATACATACACTCTTGAGGGGTCAAGACTTGTGTAGTTTTGATCTTAATGGTCGTTAAGGTCAGCCATAAAAATATTTAGAGCTTAGTAGTCGCTAGAAATCATTCAAATGAAAAATATTAGTGGAATGAGAAAAGTGTGGTAATACATGAACTCTTGAGGGGTCAAGAAATATGTAGTTCTGATCCTAGTGGCCACTAAAGTCAACCACAATGAAATATTTAGAGCTTAGCGGTGCTACACATCATTCACAATACAACTATTAATGAAATGAGAAAAGTTTAGAAATACATGCACTCTTGAAGGGTCAAGACATATGTAGTTATGATCCTAGCGGTCGTTAAGGTTAGTCACAACAAAATATTTAGAGCTTAGCAGTTTCTAGGCATCATTCACAATACAACTATTAATGTAATGAGAAAAGTGTGGAAATGCATACACTCTTAAGGGGTCAAGAAATACATAGTTATGATCCTAGAAGTCAATAAGGCCAGCCACAAAAAAATATGTAGATCTTAGAGGTCACTAGGCATCATTCATAAGAAAAATATTAATGTAATGAGAAAAGTGTGGTAATACATGCAATCTTGAGGGGTCAAGACATATATAGTTTTGATCTTAGCGAATGCTAAGGTTAGCCAAAATGAAATATTTAGATCTTGGCGGTCACTAATATTCATATGAAAACTATTAATGCAATGAGTAAAGTGCAAAAATACATGCACTCTTGAGGGGTCAAGACATACATAGTTTTGATCCTAGTGGTCACTAAGTTCAACCACAACAAAATATTTAGAGTTTAGTGATCACTAGACATCATTTATAGGACAACTATTAATGCAATGAGAAAATTACGCCATACATATACTTTCGAGGGGTCAAGACATGCGTAGTTCCGATCCTAAATTGTCATTGGAGGAGGTTACACATAAAAATTATTTAGAGCTTAGCGGTCGCTAGAATCATTCATAGGACAACTATAAACAATTATTTAGAGATTATCTACATTTAGGGTTCTCCACAAAATTTAAATGGACAACATAATACTTTAAGTAAGGAATGGCTTAGTGGTCGCTAGGTAATTTGAATATAGCATTCAAATAACAAATCATAGTAGAGGAGATTAGTGATTGCTAGGCATTTTTTTATATAAAACCTAATTGGAAATACGTGGGTTGTAGACATTTGGCATTCTATAGGATTATATGTCTTTTATAAATCAAAGTAATAAATTTAGAGATTAGCGGTCACTAGGAAATGCTTGGAGAATATATAAAATACACATTTTAAGGATTATGCTTTCCATAAGCGTAAGTTCACTTTATTCAATGGCCATATGTATATTTTTGGATAAATGAAGTCTCAAAGGCCATGGAGGTCTCTGCTTAGTTGGTAAAAACATTAAATATTTCCAAAGATCCTAGGGTACTCTTACAACATCATGATGATCGACTCATGATATGTATGAGTATCCTCGTAAATTTACCAATCATAAAATTCTTTTCATTTCCGTCTACACAGAGTTCTTATTGGCATATTGTGAAGGTATTTATTTTGTATACATACATCTCTTTCTTGGTAGTATAGGAGATCTTGAATTGTAGCTCCTATTTGACCATTAAAATTTTAAAACTAGAGAAATTGTCAAGAAGAGAAAACCTCTTTGGTCCTATTACTCTTTGCATCAATTTATCCATATAAAATATGGTATAAAAATTTAAATGTAATTACCACACTCTTTGTAGTGTTATTATGAACATAAAAATATCTAAACCCTATGTATAGTCACCCCGGTCATCGTATATATGTATTCCCAAGATATTAAATCTCACAATTTCCTTACACTTCCACCTCCCACTAAAAACAAATAAGGAATAAATTCCCTTATCTAACTTACCTCAATCTGCATGTAAGGTAATGGTATTCTATTGGCTCTTATCAATATATTTAGTAAAGAAACTTTCATCACATTTATTAAAGTCGATTAAGAAAATTCATCCTTGTCATCTTATAATTATTAGTGTTAATATATCATTACATTATTTAACTAAAACACCCGAGAGCTTGTAAATTTTTTTAAGTGGTGCATGTCTCTTTTCAAAATTACTCGGTGACAAAATCTTCAAAATAATATTTAGCCAAGTATGGCCTAAGTTCTCAAATTATAGGGTTTATACTTCTCGATTCACTATATTGTTAGGATGAACCTAAATAGATTGAACCCTTTATATTTTCTCCTTGCCATCACATATATGTTTTCATAAAATTGTATTTCCCACAATTTTCTTATGCTTCAATGTCTTACTGTAAACAAGCAAAAATTACTTGTCTTAGTTTTGCATGCATGGTAATGGTCTTTTTCAGGATCTTAATATCATATTTACTAAGGAAAATTTACATACAACCTCACTAACCAAAATAAGACCCTATCATCATCTCAGAAATTACTATCAATATTTCATTACTTTATTTTACTAAAACATCCACAATCTGAAGGATACAAGAACAAAACCATTTCATTCTTCATAATGAAACATTACTAAGCATTTCATTCATTCCATTCTATAGATCTTCATAGTATGAGTTTCCATGATACGTCTTACAAATATTCTCGAGCCATATGAAACACATCCGAAGTATCCCCTTAGAAGTTTCCCTTTGTTTCCCAATGAATGCATTCTATCATAAGATTAGGATATGCACTTTCATAAGACATGTACAATATATAATTAATTTAGTCTTCAGTAAGGCATCAAAACCCTTACCTCAATCTACTGACTGTGCGATAACAATCCTCTCATCTTTCATCAAATAAGAATGGAAAAGAAATTACTCTTCTTGTCTATAGATTATTTCTTATTTTAGAATCAACTACTAACACTTTGATAATGTAAGATATTCCTTATTTTAGTGCTCATAATTAATCACCTATTTGTGTTGACATGTTCTTAACATTTGAGTTGTTAGTGCTCATTTTGATCCCCTGTTCTTAACTAAGTTGAGTTTTCCAAGAAAATTCCCGTACCATCTAAAGGACCCAGATTTACATATGTTAGCTAGGCACCAGAGCTTTCTAAATCTCCATGATCCTTCCTTCCCATAAAATTTAACAAATTAAAGGATGGACATGACCATTCAATTCTAAGGATACCACAATGCACTAACTTGGTAATCGGAATGAAGAACTTAATGTTCTGCAGTTGCTCCAAACTATGAAAGGATAAAGATTAGATCATGACCAAGGCAGAATTCTAGAATGATTGATAATCATTCAAATTGACTTAGTCTCACAAGTTGAAGCAAGAAAGGATACCGCGGGATGACTGGTTGCAAGAAATGAGGGAGTATGGTTGTATAAAAAAACCCAGTAAGCACACCGGTTTAGTGTTTTATGAGTTTGTCAAAAGGTTTGGCATTTCATAGATTCCAAAATCCTTGGGACACTTATAAATCCACCAAATTCCATGAAATAACGAATGATAACTAAAAATCCCATGAAAACACATGGTGGGATTCCAAGCATCTTTGAGCCATTTGGGTTTCATGGAATTAAAATATGCAAAATGTATCAAGTTTCATAAAGCTTCGGGTCCATGATGGGGTATAAAAATTCAGCACAGTTAGATCAACGACTGAATGTGAACACATGTTATGAACTAAGTTTCATAAGGCTTTGGTTCCGAGTGGTATGAACGGTCAAGCCAAATACATGGAAAAATTTCTAGGGAGCCAACAATGAAGTCTTCCTAGATAGAATTCATGATGTAAAGGCCCGATCCCATAACCAATTGAAGGAAAACATGAAATTAGGAGATTCTAACACTATGAAATCCAAAGGTGAGTGGAGATTTTTCATTAGCTCATGTTTTGTGGAAATCAGCTTAACGTTATCAATAATTATGAATTGTGAAGGACTGTGGATATTTTTCATTCACTCATGTTTCGTGGTGGTAAGTACAAGTAAAATAAAAATATGGCACCGCAAATGAGCATGGAGATTTTCATTGGCTCACGCTTGAAGCGGTAGTTAAGTACGGAACAGTCTCGAAGTTGAAGGTGCGTTGAATTTTTTTATTGGATCACACAGAAAAGAAAAATAATATCAATACAAATGTTGAAAAATATGAATCCAATCAAAATCTATCACGTGTCACTCTCTTGTTCATCCCGACATGTAAAATTTTAAATGGCCATAACTTTTGATCTAGAGCTCCAAATCAAGAAAAATTAGTCTCATTGGAAAGGTCTCCTCGAGATATTCAAGTTGGCATCATCTAATTCAAAAATTGATGGCATTTGGTAGGATAAAATGAGAAAATAAAAATGCATAGATGTAGCTATAAGTATTAGCTATATGTTTTTTCATATGTTGCGGTGAAGGCATGGAATCAATATTAAAATGATAACAAAAATAGATATTTTTCAGTTAGACAAGTTACATTCCTGCTCTAATTCAAAATATATTTCTTTGTGAACAACCGAAAGATTCATTTGCTATTTTAGCGGAGAAATCAAACTATAAGAACTCAAAAATTTGTATAAATATGGGGGCTTGTCCTCATATCTAAGGGAGCTAGTTATTCTATTCTCCAAAAAGGAGTTAGTTTTGGTATTTTGGTTAAAGGGGATTAGTATTTCTAAGGTCTAAGAGATATAATTGTGAATAGTGCATGTTTCCTTTGTGAAATTCATATAGATTTATGTTTCCCATAATTCTATGTCAAGGTGGTTACAATGTACATCCATTGACAAACTTTGAGAGCATTCTCTTGATGTTCCCTTGTTAAGAAAGTCAAGATCTGAATGAAATATGTCTAATTTTGAGTTAAATTTTTGTGTTCTAAGTTTTGTATGTTGAATTGTTGATTGATGAGTTATATTTTCTACTACAGTCTTGTATTTATTACTTATCTTTATCATACACTAGATTTTTCCTTAATGGTTGTGCTTTGGTCATTAGCTCAATATTGTGTTGTGAGCATTTACCCTACAATATTGGAATTAATTATAAAATCATTACTCCAATAATTTTGTGCATATTTTTTTATCCTTTGAGTGTATATTTGGCGTATGAGGGAAAAATAAATAAGAAAATTATTAGAATACTTACACAAGATCTTGTGTCTAGTATTTTAGAGATTGTGATGAGACTTTGCATCTTTTAGTATCAATGAATGCAAATATTTCTTTGTATAAATTGTCACTACTTAGTTTAGTTTTCTATGCTTTCCAGAATTGCAGGATTCTCTAAGTGTTAAATGCTCTATTATAAGGAGTCTCTCATCCTATAATCCCCCTTTGTGAAGTTACAGATACCACAATTGATCCCACCCCCTCATATTAAACTCTCATTTGTTCAACATACTACCTTTATTTCTCTAAATATCATTGAAGGTTCCTTCTATCCTTAATTATTCATTCAAATGCAAGAGCAACCAAACTTTACTATCTATAGTAACATGTGTCAGTATAGTAAGCATATAAAACATATTTTGTGACAACTTGTGAGAGTGAGTGTTGTGTTCATGGCCATTCTTATCCCAGATTGATCCATCATTAGAAAAGTTAAGAGGAACAAAGAATTCATCCCTCTCTTATGCATTTAGGTTACATTGCACGTCCTCTCACCCTAGTTCAAGGAAGGATCAAAAGTAGTAGGAAAATGTCATCTCCTTTGTATGTTCCCCTTAATCATCCCAAGGATTGATCCCAAGGAAAGTGTTAGACCCCTCCCTAGCTACAAAAAGACATATCACCTAGTCTACCACCGTCCAAGCATTCCCCCTTCCTAAGAGAATTACAGTCAAGCCACCAAGGGGTGTACAATTGAGGACCAACACGCTTCTGGCACCGTTGTTGGGGATATTTTTATAAAGTTGATAGGAATCTTGGCTTTCAAAGTGTGAATTATTTCAACAATAGTTCTGGTTTCATTACCGGGATTTTTGATAAAGTTGATAGGAATTGTGGCTATCGAGTGTGAATTCTATCAACAATGATTTTGGCACCATTTCCGGGGATAATATACTCCGAGAAAGGTTCATAATACTTACCTTTGTAGATATTTTCCAAAATTAGGAAAATATAGACCAGTCTGCAAAGTATTGTCCAAAATTTCCAAATACAAACAAGATTTCCATAAAGCTTGAGCCTCTGTGAGTATACTTGAGGGATTGGTAACCAAAAAATTTGGAAATTTCATAAATGTTTGCAAATATTTATCTTTGATTTGTAAAGCTATCTTTTTAAAAGCATTTGAGTTAATCTATACATCTAAGGTACAAAGCTTTAGTGGTGGCTCCATTTTTAAATAAAATATGGGTTATACTAGTGTAAAATATTCTACACCTTGTTGATTAACTCTCCCCTTTACAAAGTTGGAAGGAAGAAGATCCTTTTTCAAATCTGATCCTACCAGAAGATTACTCCCAAAGTTGGATAATCCACATTTGAGAAGGAAACAAATCTAGAAACCAATGGGTGATCAAAATTTAGAAGAAAATATTTCTCATCTTGTTGAATTTGATCCACCTTTGGTGGAGGATTACTCTACCACCTAACATCTTTGATTTAGGTAGTCCTCAAGTTAATTTACATTCATTTTTTCAAGAATGTTCAACAACAGTAAGTAACAAAGGTATTCTTCATCTCCCTTGTTTGTTGACTCATAAGAATAAATTATTTTGTGAAACTAAGTCCTTGAAGGATTTCCATTTTGAAGATCATACTCCTCTAACTCAAATTTCCCAGTTCCCCACCTTTTCAATCCTCATTTTGAAAATATTCCACCAAATAATATGGCACAACCTCCACCAAGGGATCCTTTTGTAGTTACCACTTACAAACCAATAAGGTTTCATGAAATGGTTGGTTATCCCAATGAAGTACCAAATGAAATTAGAAGCAGATTTCCTAGATTTCAATGGAATAATGTCATAAGTGAGATCAACATCTTATATTTTTTTAAAATGTAATGGATAAATATGAAGTAGAGCATGAAGATTTTTATGTTAAGTTATTCATACACATTAGAAGAAGATTCTAGGGAATGGTATAATTTTTTGCCTACAATTTAATTGATTCTTGGTTAGAAATGAAGAATGCATTTAGAATCCAATATGGTGATAAAACTGACCCTAAGTTTCTCTTATCAGAGTTTGAAAATATAAAAAAGAATCCTAATGAGTATGTGCAAGAATTTAATTCTAGGCTAAATAAATTTTGTCTAGATTGTATATTAATCTAAGGCCTAGTGATGATTATTGCTTCATTAAGTACTCAGATGCATTTGATAAGAAAAAGCAACCTATTATCTAAGGGACAAAAATCCTAGAACTTTGAGGCAAGATTTATCTATGGCTTTCCAAATTGAGAAAAATATTAAAGTAGTTGGGAAACCTCTAAAGAGAGAAGGTGTCAAGATGATTAATCTAGAGAAGCCACATGGAAAGTAAGGAAGTGGAATTAGAGGAGGTGGTTAAAAATTTGGCTGAGAAGTCAAAGAGATCTCATACAAGCTTGCTAGAGAAGAGAAAGGATTGGTTTCAAATCCTCAAGTTCAGCCAGTCCCAAGGAAAAAAATAGATTTGGGAATAATCCCAAAGGAGATCACCGAGATGATGATATAGGAAAGGGACCTATGGATCCATGAAACAAGTAAAAGATTTCAGAGAGAATAATGCAGTATCTAGATCCATTGATAAAAGGTATCATTAGTATAAGAAGACCACATCATTGAATGGTGTGATAAGTGTTTATTGCCACACTCCCCTTGTGAGAAACTTGTTGGAGATGATGATGTGATTGATGAAGCTGGTTTTGATGACATATGCATGATGGAATGTCCAAAATATTCAATGTCAGGAGCCACTTCAACTGATATATTATATGCTAAAACTATGGAGGAATTTTGGGCTTACAAAAATCAGGTATTCTCCCTTCCTTCTATTGTTAATGCTAATATAGATATGGATCAATAATTTGATCTTCCAAATCATGAATTTAAATACTTAAGATATTTAATGATCAAAAATTATGATGGTGGAATCCCTTCTAAAGAGGATAGGAAACTATTAATGAATGTTGTGGTTACTCAAGAAATGAGTATAACCTTAGGAATAGACAAGTTAAATGACTTTCCCTTGCTCCTAAACCAAATATGCCTCTCTTGACCAATATCCCCAAAGATACTCCCAAGAAAAATATTCTTGAAAAAGGTCCCTTTATCTCTTCAAAGCCAAGAACTTTTGCTTCTACCCAAGCAATAAGGGATAAAATCCCATCATAAAATATTGTCACCCTTTCCTCTAATACAACCATACCAAAGTATGTTGCATGTGATATGGCTCAAATTCTAAGTCAAATAAATATCATTGTCCCAATTGTGGAACTATTTAGAATTCCAAAACATAGAAAAAGAAGCATTTGAATATTTGGGGCTGAAGATGATATGGTTTTGTCAAAGAAAGGGGTATAAATAATGTTGTGACTCAACCTAATATAGTTGAAGTTGAGATAAATGAAGAACTAGAGAACATGGAAGAACCCCCAAAAGTATATTTAGGCACATCCTTAGTAGAATCCCAATTGGATGTGGATCCTTTCTTTACTAATTTTATTGTCAATGGGCGATTTCTTCACAATTGTATGTTTGATTCAAGAGCTTCATGTAATATCATGCCTTTAGAGGTCATGAATGAATTGACATCAAGATAACTATAGATTTTGGTAGATTCTATGCCATGGATTCAAGAGAATCACTTGTTTTGGGCTATGTCAGAGGTCTAGTAGTATAACTTGCTGCCTATCCTAGTAAGTATCTAACTATGAATATGGTTATAGTTAATTTCCTTGCTAAATGGGGTATGTTGTTATACAGAAAGTGGGTTGTCAATGTAGGAGGAAGTGTTTAGATGGATATGTCTTATGCCTCTATACCATTATAAGGGAAGCTAGTCAAATTACATGGAGAAAAGAATCCATCTTATTGAGGATCCCATGAATGCCTCTTATGAGGTATTGTTTATTGATACAGATTTAGGTAAATTCATAGGAAGTGCAGATTTTGAATATCATTGCAATATATGCTAATGCACACCTTGAAGATTATACCAATGTCCCCTGGATCATGAAATTTTATGGAGCATGCATCAATGTTGGAAATGGAGCTAGAGTGGTTCTAACTTCTCCAAATTAGGTTTCTTTTAACTTCTCTTTCAAATTGAAGTTTGAATGTACTAACAACATTGTTGAATATGAGGAATTTATCCTTGGCTTAAAATTTGCATGGAAGCATGGAATTAAGAAAATTATTTTCAAAGGAGATTCTGAATTAGTTGCAAAGTATGTCAAAAAATTATATGCAACTAAAAACTAGAGGTTAGATAATATAATCATGCAGTTTGGGACTTCATAGAATTATTTGATTCCTTCAATATCATTTATCATGAAAGGGCTCAGAATGTAGCAACTGACAAGTTAGCTATCATAACATCTCAATATGAAAATGAGATAGTATCTCCTTACTTCCATTATGAAGTAGAAGTGCTAGTCAGACCATCAGTTCTGACAACATTCAACATTGATAGGTTTTTGAGGATGATGCTCGATCCAAAGGTTTTTAACTTGCAAAGATGAGTTCACTAATCATCTCATTGATCTTGAACCCATGGTGGAAATGTGTGAAGGAAGGGAGACCCTCTTTGGAAAATATATAATTCAATTGAAAATAAATACAATTCTAAGAGGACTTGTAATCTTGGAATCAAATTTTGATAGTGTAGAATGAATCATGAACAAGCCTAGTTATTCATCAAGAGATGTTGAAGAATGTAACTTGGGAACTTCTCAAAGCACAAGAAAGGTCCTGGCTAGGGAATAACATGATAAAATAATAAAAACAAGCTTATACCAAGTTACTAAAGAAATACCAAGATTTCTTGGCATGGTCTTATTTAGAACTAAAATCCTATAGAGAAGACTTTTTTCAACACGAGATATCATTGGTGCATCACTCCAAGGCCTTTAAACAGAAGATAATGCCTATCAATCTAATTCTTACAACCAAAATATAAGAGGGACTTGACTAAAATATGAGATGGTGGGATAATTTAGCCAATGAGATACTCTTCATGGGTTTCCAACTTAGTGTCAGTCAGAAAAAAGAATGGGGATATAAGGATTTATGTGGATTTTAGAAATCTAAATAAAGCATCTCTTAAGGATAATTACCCATTTCCTAATATGGATAATATGTTACAAAAGGTAACAGGATCTAAGTTGCTATCTACATTGGATGGTTTCAGTAGGCTATGATCGTGTGGTGTTAACACAATAAGGATAGTTCAAAAATTCTTTCACTACCACATAAGGCACATATGTCTATGTTAGAATGCCTTTTGGACTAATGAATGCTAGTGCAACCTTTCAGAGAGCTATGGATGTGGCCTTTTCTAGTTTCATCAATGATTTCATAGCAGTTTATCAAGATGATATAACTATCTTCTCTAGACACGGGTGACCATTTGGGGCACCTTGAAAAGATATTGATCAGGTGTAGAGAGTATGAGATTTCATTGAACCCAAAGAAGTGCCACTTTGGAGTGTAGAAGGAAAAATTATTAGGACATATAGTGTCTCAGAAGGAGTGATGATAGATCCTGAAAGGGTGGAGGTAATTGATAAATTCCCTATCCCTATGTCTAAAAAGGGTATCCAATCCTTTTTGGGCAAGTAAATTTTGTAAGAAGGTTCATCTCCAACTTTTCTGAGATTACTATTCCCATCAAAATTATGTTGAAGAAGGATCAAACCATAAAGTGGGAAGAAGGGGTTATTCAATCATTCAAAGGAATAAAGGAGACACTTAAGAATACCCCCATCTTAACTAGTCCTAATTATAAGAAAGCATTTCAGATGTTTTCCTTTGCCTCTAATAATACAATAACTTCTATGTTATTGCAGAAAGATGAAGAGGGGCATGACAAGACCATTTCCTTATTTAGTGAATCCTTGTAGGGATTTGAGTTGAAATGTTCCATCATGGAGAAATAATATTTTTCCTTTTTGGAAGCCACTAAAATTTTTAGACCCTACATCCTAAGCTCCAAAGTTATAGCTTATGTAACCCACACAATGGTAAAAGACATTTTATCAAAAATATAAATGTCAAGTAAAAGATGCAGATGGGTTAACAAGTTACAGGGAATATGACATGGATATTTAAACCACTAAACTAGTTTAAGGATTGGGATTAACAAGGTTGATGGTAGAGAGCAATTTGTAGGTGATGGAGATACACAATGTTGAAGAAGATGGGCCACACCTTATGAAATTGTGAGCAATTTAGTTTGGTAAAAAGATATAGTATATTACTTGATGAACTTGAATTATCATATGCAATTTCAATGTTCTAAATATTATATCAATTACGGTGGTGGATCTCTTTGTGAACCCTCAGCAGCGACTCATCTCCCCATATCCTTCCATAGGATTTGCTAAAATCGGTAATGGAATTTCTTCTCGTGGTGATTTTGATTCTCCGGCTGCCTAGGTATCTCGATGGAATGTCCTTTGGTAGAGGTGGTCCCTTGCTTTGATGAAGTGCTACGTGCCCTTATTTTTCTCTAGTTTTAGAGCCGGTGGTTGGGAAGGTTGGTTTGGCGGGGTCAATCCATTTTTCAAAGAACTCCTTACATGTTGTGGCCTTTGCCTCCTATTCCTCATCTTCTAAATCTCTTTCTGCAGCCAAATCCTCTCCCTTGTTTTCCTTTTGGGAGTCGGTGTTAGAGTCATAGGTTTTTTCTCCACCAGGGGTTTGATCTTCTACTTTAATGGCCTCTAGCCTAGGTTACTACTTCTTCACTCATGTATTTCTTTGAACCGGCATCCTTTCTTGTATGGTAAGCTTTACATTTACTCATGTGCAAGGGATTTTTATTTTGGTTTTTAGTTCTCATTGAAGACATGGATTCTATCATCTCTCGAGCTTTAGGATATTCAAAATAATCATCTGTTGATGAAACCGTGGTTTCCGACCTTTAATCCTCTTACCGATGCATTCAACGTCAAACCTATTTGGGTACATTTAAATCATTTCCAACTGCATTTTTGGGGAGGAGTGTTTGATTGATATTGAAAATGCTTTGGGAAATTTTTTATTCATTGATTCAAAAACAAAACTATACACTCACACTACCTATACATGAATATTTTTGGATATGGATACCTCTCTTGATCTACCTGCTTCCATTGATCTCAAATTTTTGGATAGGGTTTGACCAAAACCACTTGATTATGAAGGTTTTCCCTTCGATGCGGAAATTTTTTTCTCTAGGGCATCTTGCTACGAATCTCGTAAAGTGAAACAAAAGATTATGGAAAAATTTTCTTAGTGGAAGGATTCCTAACCCATCATGTTAGTTATTGGGGAAGATTCAAATCCATCTTTGGAAGATTTCATGAAGGTTTGTGAAGAACATGATTTAGAGGTTAAAAAAATTCATCCACCAGTTGATTCCCACGTTTTCGTCCCAAAGTGGCGTGTTGGTTGGATCGTGTAAGATAGAATAGGTGGAGATGCTCCTATCGAGGGGTACATTCTCCCTTTCTAAAAACATAATCTTAAAGGAGGAATAAATTGTAGGAACATAAGAGATATCTAATATTCGGCTTCTAATACATCTAGATGAAAAATCATATCCTTATAGGAGTGATGGATGAACAATCATAAATCAAACAAAAAAAGTTATTCCTCTTTCTAAAATGAGATTACAATCCCATGCTCAGGGATTCTTTAAAGTAAATTGTTTGTGCTACATTCATGGGGGCTTCATCTTCTCTCTTATTCCCTCTTCTCTTTTCTTTGTTATTCACTTTTGTGCCTTAGTGGCCTTCTTTCTTCCACATGCGTATGAGCTTCTCTTCTATTATGCTTCAATGCTTTATTCTACCTTAAGGGAATTTTGTTCAAGGATTCAGATCCTTCCATAACCCACACATTTACCATTTTCCAAAAAACTTGAATTGTCATATGCACTTTGAAAAAAATCAAAGGAGGAAACTCAAACTAGTTTCCCAAAAGTATATTTTGACTAATCAATCCAAAAGGAGTTTTTATAAGATGTATCACTGAGGAAGAGGCACCTAAAATAATTGTATAATTTCATGGGGGAGTGTGTGAAATTGTTTTACTTGGAAGTGTTACTACTCACAAAATTCTAAGGGCAGGATATTGGTGCCCTTCATTGTTCAAATATGTTGCCTTGTTGGTTCAAAGATGTGAGAGTTGTCAATGTTTTCTTGGAGGACTAAAATCTTTTGGGGCCCTACCCCTACAACGTGTGTCAATAGAATCCCCATTAAAATAATGGGGATTGGAATTTATTAGTGAGATATAAAACTCTTTAAGTGCTGGTCATAAGTGGATATTGGTAGTCACTGATTACTTCACCAAATGTGTTGAAGCCATTCCCACTAGGAAGGTAATTCATCAAGTAGTCATGGAATTTATCATCAATAACATAATCTACAAATTTTGGGTTCCTACCAAGATAGTTACTGACAATTCCATGAACTTCAGAGCTAAACCATTGGAAAAAATGTGCCATGAGTATGGTATAAATTTGGCTTATGCATAAAATTATAATCCTCAAGGAAATGGCCAAGAAGAATCAAGTAATAAAAACCTGCTAAATATCCTCAGAAGAACACTAGAGACCAATAAAAATAAATGGGGTGAGAAACTCAAGTTTCGAGACAAAGTTACTATGAAGAGGTCTACTAGAAAGATCCTATTTGAGTTAGTATATGGAGTTCAATCCCTTTTTCCCTTGCACTTACAAATTTCCACCTATCAGTTCATAAAGCAATTTGAAGAAGGAGAAGAGGTGAGTCCCTATGAAACAAGGATCAATAAAATCATGGAATTGGATGAAGAAACAAGGTAGTCCCACCAAGGATATGTCAAGATCAGAGAATAACTCAAAAATTTATTTAACAAGAAGGTCACTCCAATATTCTTCAATGTTGGAGACCTAGTCCTGTTATGGGACAACAAACATAAAGACAAGGGAAAACATGGAAATTTTGATGCCCTATGGATGGGACCCTATTCTATTGATATCAGGATTGGAGATCATACTTTCTTTTGAAAGACTTGGAGGGACATTTATTGGAGTTTCCTATCAACAAAAGACATCTCAAACAATTTTTTGATCAAGCCAAAGGACCAGGTATGATCATTGTATAGTGTACATTTGTGTTAATATTATTTTTTACTTGGTTTGTGTTGTTGTCTCCTTTTTGTGCTCTAGTCTACAATGATCAAGTTTCTAGACATAGCAATATTCTAGTATGAATGTAATGTATCTTTTTCGGAAAGCCTTGAGTGTTTTGTCTCCTCAACTCCTTACCCAATGGATTAGGCACCTAATATTTATTCTTGTGGCACCCATAAGGGGCTGCCCATCCCTAATCTAAAGCCGATGTTGGTGCTCAATTTGAACCTTGTTCTTAACTAAGTTGAGTCTTCCAAGAAAATTCCCTGTGCCATCTAAAGGACCTAGATTTACATATGTTAGCTAGGAAAAGAATATTTTGAATCTCCATGATCCTTCCATCCCATGAAATTTGACAAGTTAAAGGATGGACATGACCATTTAATTCTAAGGAGACTGCGATGTGCCTAACATAGAAATCCGTGGAATGAATAAATTAATGTTTTGTGGGTTGCTCCAAACTGTGAAAGGATAAAGATCAAATCATGACCAAGGTTGAATTATAAAATGATTGATAATCATTCAAATTGACTTAGTCTTGTAATTTGAAGTAAGAAAGTATACCGCGGGATGACTGGTTGTAAGAAATGAGGGAGTGTGGTTATATAACAAAAGCTGCAGAAAGACACTTGGTTTAGTGTTCTACAGGGTTTATCAAAAGGGTTGACATTCTCGAGATTCCAAAATCCGTGGGACGATTAGAAATCCACCAAAGGCTATGGAACAACAAATAATTACTAAAAATCCTATGAAAACACATGGAGGGATTACGGTCTCTTTGAGCTATTCGGGTTTCACATAATTCAAATATGCGAAATGTACCGAGTTTCATGAAGCTTCGGGTATGTGATTGGGTAGAAAAAGTTAGCGCGGTCGGATCAACGAATGACGGTATGAACACGTGCCACCATTTTGACACGGGGTGAGGAAATGGGCTCTGCAGACCTCAAGTCCATAGAGTGAACCGAGTTTCATAAGGCTTCGTGTTTGTGTGGTCTCGACCGGTCAAGAAGGATACGTGGTAACATTTCAATAAAGCTAGAAATGAAGTTTTCCTAGATATAATTTGTGATGCGAAGGCCCGACTCCGTAACCATTGAAAGTAAAACACGAAAGAAAGAGACCCGACACTGCGCAAAATCCAAAGGTGCGTGAAACATTTTCATTGGCTCACGTTTCATGAAAATCAATAATTTTGAATTGCAAAGGAGCATGGATATTTTTCATTGGCTCATGTTTTGTGGTGGTGAGTATAAGTAAAAGAAAAATTGCACCACGAAGGAGCATGGAACTTTTTCATTGGCTCATGTTTTGTAGTGGGTAGTCAAGTATGAGAACATTCTAAGAAGGAAAAGGTGTATGGAATTTTATTATTGGCTCACATAGAAAAGAAAAATAGAATCAATACACATGTATAAAAATATGAAGCCAATCAAAAGCTATTATGTGTCATTATCCTGTTCATCCCTACAAGTAAAAATTCAAATGGCCATAACTTTCAATCTAGAGATCAAAATCAAGCAAAATGGGTCTCGTTGGAAAGGTATCATTGAGCTCTTTAAATTGGCATCATCTGATTAAAAATTGATGTATTTTGGGTGGAGAAAATGGGAAAATAAAAAACATAGATGTACCTAGAAGTATAAGCTAGTTGTTTTTATGTTATGTTTGTGGAGCCTATTTTCATGTTAGAGTTTGGTACACCTTCCATGTGTTACACTCGGATATTTTTACGGCAGTCCCGCTCGCCAATGAGTGGGTCAAGGGGGTTTGGGGGTGAAGCCCCCGAAGAAAATTTTCATGGGTGGTTTATTAACCCATGGGTAATGGGTAACCGTTATGGGCTGTTTTTGGGCCCATGGTTTTTTGGTACCCATTGTTTTGTAAAACCACCTCTTCGGCTACCTATTGATGTACTTATAAATAGATGGACATACAATAGGATTTATATGGGTGTGTTTTAAGAAGGTGAATTGTGTGTGTGAATTCAAGTGCGAATTTAGAAGGGTTTGTTGAGTGCAGCTCCAAACAAGATCTGATTATTGTAACTTTGAAGGTTGTTAGCTTTTAATAAAATCGCGAGCAAGTGTTCTTGGTGGATGTAGCCCACATTAGGTGAACCCCGTTAAATATTGTCTTCATGTTGTGCATATTTCATTTCTATAATTCTATTCATACTTCTTATTATTGTGATTCTCGAGGAATTATTCGGCATTAGATATTATTAATTCCTAACATTTTACATATGTGGCAGTGAAGGAATGGAATCAATCTCAAAATGCTAACAGAAAATCAGATTTTTTTAGCTAGACAAGTTACATTCCTGCTCTAATTCAAAATATATTTCTTTTTGAAAATTTAGAAGATTTGTTTATTATTTTAGGGGGAAATTAAATTGTAATAACTCAACAAATTTGTATAAATATAGGGCTTGTCCCCATATATAGGGAGACAATTTTTCTATTCTAAAAAAAGGATTTATTTTTGGTATTCTAATCAAAGGGGCTTATTATTTCTAAGGTTGGAGATATATAATTGTGAATAGTGCATGTTTCCTTTGTGAAATGCATATAGATTTCCATTTCCCATACTTTTGTGTCAAGGTAGTTGTAATGTATAGCCATTGAAAAAATTTGAGATCATTCTCTTGATGTTCCCTTGTTAAGAAAGTCAAGATCTGAATGAAATATGTCTACTTTTGAGTTAAATTTCTGTGTTTTGAGTTCTATATGTTGAATTGTCAATTGATGAGTTATATTTTCTTGCTACACTCTTGTGTTTATTGTTTCTCTTAGTCGTATAGTAGATATGTCCTCAATGGGTTTGCTTTGGTCATTAGCTCAATATTTTGATGTGAGCATTTACCCCGTAATATTGGACTTACTTATAAAATCCGTGCTCAAATTAGTCTCACCCATTTGTCATTGAAATCCCTCAGTTTGTGGCCTCTGTCACATTTTTTGTCTCCCCATTTTGGTGCTTGAAGGATTTTCCTCCATTCGGTTGCCATGGTCTATTCCTTCCTTGGACGAGGATCACTTAAATGCCCAAAATTTGTTTTTGTTCCTTTGACCATATGAAAGAGTCTGTTACTTGGTCATAAAACTTGGGCTTTTCCTTTCCCTCCATTTTCCACAGTCATGTTTTTTGTCCCTTGTCTTTTGTGTCCCAAATACCTGAGGAAACGTGAGTGGATGTAGCTCGAGGATCATGTTTGAACCTTGTAACATTTCCAAATTCTCTGTCCTTGAGAAAATTTCATCTCCGGGCTCAAACGGTGGTTTCCCTGCATTTTTATGGTTTGACAAGTGTGTTTTTTCCCATCAAATTTACATCTCTGCATCAGTGGAAACATGTGGCTCTTTTTGGTTGGATGCGGCTCGGTGGCACTCTAAAAACTCTATGGCTTGCTTTGACCCAAAACTTGTCCACGTGGAGGAACAACGCTCATTTGAAAATTCACCTTTTGGTTTGGCCTTGGAGTTACGCTTGGGAGGACACGTGGAGGATTCCACTACTTTTCCCAGACTTAGAAAAAAATTTATGCAGTCGGTATAGTTTTGGGGCCATGGACATGTGGTGAACCCACGCTCATTTCAGGGTCTCTCACTCTTGGGGACTATCTTGAAGTTGCACCATGAGGACACATGGAGGTTTCTACTGGCCTTCCCTTACTTAGACTTTTCAAAAACTTTCTAAAGGGCCTGGGACACGTGGAGGGACCACACATGTTTGGGGACCAGCCCCTAGGTTTATTTTGAAGAAGCACCAGAGAGGACACTTGGAGGCTTCCGCTCACTCTTCCCTTTGCTCGGACTTTTCAATAGCCAAAGGAGACTGCCTCGGACCCTAGACACATGGCACCTTCCACTTGAACTTTCAATTTTAAAGACTTTGCCAGACCGAGACACGTGTTGAGCCCAGTGCTTGTTTGGGGTCTCTACTTTTGGGGACCATCTCAAGATGCACCATTGAGACACGTGGTAGTTTGAAAATTCAAAAGGTGGGAGGTGGGCTTTGGGGAAATTTGAAAAAAATTTTTTTGTGAAGAAAGGGGTTAAAGTGTAAAAGGAAGCACGGTTCCACTGGGACCCACATTGGGACACGTGTCAAGCCCATTTTTCAAGGTGGAGGGGCAGAGAAAAATGAGAAATTTTACATTTTTTCCAAAAGTTGTAAAAATAAAAAGAACCCCCAGGCCCATTTTAACTCGGATCTCCCACATGGATGGTCCAAATTCAAAAGGGAAATCATGGCAATGCATCTATATCTGATTTTTCCACCATTTTTCTCCAAAGCTCCTGGGGATGCAAATTTTATGGTTTTTTATCATTTCTTGACATCTCCTACACGCCAAATGAAGAGGAGAATTAATTTGATATCTTGATTTGGTAGGGAAGATCTGAAAATGTCTTTTACCATTAAGATGTGATCTGACTATCGGGTTCGATCTGATTTTCTGATCTTTCCTTCCTTGGCACAAAAAAACTAGATTTGATGGATTAGAGGAGGAAGTAGTTGGCACATGAGATGAAGAGTGATTTACCAGATGAAAGAATTGAATGCTGGAAATATTTGAAGAGATTTTCCTCTAAGAGCACCTTGACAACTTTTTACAAATCTGATTCTAGGGATCACGATCAAAATCACAACAAGAATGGTGCTTTGAATGTTTTTGTTTTTTGGGGGAAAACTCTATTGTAGAAAAAATGTTATAAATTGCATGAACTTGTCATGCAAATGGTTGGAGTGTTAGAGGTCGGGAGTTATTTTCCTAAGAGAAAAGTTTGACAGAGCCTATCTTTCTGAGAAACCATCTGAGGAACCTATTTATTTCTTTTGTGTTAAATTTGATCATGTCAAGGTGGTTGCAAGTGTACAACCATTGACAAGCTCTGAGATTGTTCTAGAAAATTTCCCTGCTTGATGAATTTAATCCAATTTGAGTTAATTTGTGTTGATTTTGGGAAAAATTGTGTCTTCTTCATTTCTGAATGTCTGCAAATAGTTTTTCTTGTTCCCATTGCAATCTTACATTGAAATCTTTGTGAATCACACAAGATCTTATCCTTGTGATAGTTTGGTGGCATTTGAATTTCATTTATCAGAAGATATTTCATTTGATAGTGAAATAAAAAAATTTAAAATCACTTTACTCCTAGCATGATGATAAGATTGTTTGTTAGCCTTTGAGGGTATCTTAGGCATGATAAAATAGAGGTTGATAATGTTCAATTAAGTTTTTCAATTTGAGCCTTCATTTTGGATTCTTAAAGTTTGTGTGAAAACGTGTTGATCTGGGCCTCCATTGAAAGCACACCTTCTAGTTAAAGGAGCATTTTAGCTATTATGAAGCATTCTGTTGATTAAGCCTTCCATTTTTGTAAAATCTCTCAAAGATCTAGTGAATCAAGTTCATTCTACCTCACCTCCCACCAAAAATTCATTTAAAAACAACCAATCTTACCCATACTACCCTGTTTGTCCTGTGTGTGTACAAATGCATAATTTCTATTACCAAAACATGCAAAAGCAATCAGGTTTTCATTGTCTTTAGTGGCCTGAACCTTGCTTAGAAAATATCTCCATTATCTAGGGTGACAACTCATGAGAGTTAGGTTTTGTTGTATTGATCATATTTTCTTCAAGGTCTTCTTAATAACTTTACAAGGAAGGACATCTCCATCTCCTCCACAAACAATAGGCTACAAAAGGGTCCTCTCACCTGGTTGAAAGGCACAACCATAAAGTAGTGAGGATAGATCAAATCCTCTTGAGGGTGTTATCCATTTCTCCACATCTGAGTGACAAAGAGCAAGTTGCATTTCTTCCCTAGGCTACAAAATGACACACAACATGATCTACTTGTCTCTAAGCTTCCTATCAAATCTATGATGTTGCTTAACTTCTGAGGGAGAATCAATTTGGGTACCAACACCATTTCTGGCAGTTGCATTTTTGGGGACATTGTGATTGCAGTTCATATTTAGACCCTTAGTAAACATTTCTTATATGCTCTAAGTGCTAGTACATTGTTTCAACATCATCCTGTGTTCAAGCCTATAAGAAGTGTTCAAAGTTACAAGTGTTGTGTGTAATTTTTCTAGTTTCTACAGTTATTGCACTAAGTTTCATTGATAAATCTGGGTAAAGGAAGGTCAGATCATTCCATTTCCAGTTTCTAGTGTTGATAGACATTTGACAGATCATATTTTTAGTGCATTTTCACAACTAAGGTGGAAATCCTTAGTGGCGACTCCATGTTGATCTGATTTTTGATAAATACCAGTGTCTTAACCTCTGTCAAGTGAGATTTGTTACTAATCTTTGCAAATATGGAAGGAAGAAGATCTTTCTTCACTAAGGATCCTACTAGGGCATTATTTCTAGAGCTAGGAAAAACAAAGTCAGAAGGAAGAAAATCCTAGAGAGTTGTTGGAGATCAAGCAGTCAAGAAAAGAGATCTCCATTGATGAAAGTGATCATCCTATCATTGAAGATTTCCATTCAAGTGCTTTTGAATCAGGTAGTCTTTTTGTGGAATTGAATTCTCCATCTGGAGAGGGGCCTTCATTTGAATTTGAAAAGTTTTCTTCTCATTCTACCCCTTGTGTTTTCCAAAGTTGATAGGGTTTTCCAAGAAACAAAGCCTTTAGGGGATATCCATTTTGAAATTTATACTCCTATGTTTCAAAGACCCCTTGTCCCTTATCAGTTTGATTCTCCTCCAAGGTCACCTCCTCAAAACAACATGGCCCATCCCCCACCCAGACCTCCATTTGTTGTAAATACCTTTGGTCCTATAAATTTTAGAGGGATGGTTGGTTATCCAAATGCAGTTCCCCAAGATGTAAGAAATAGACTACCAAAGTTCCAAGGAAATAATGTTATAACTGGTGATCAACACTTAAAGCTTTTTATCAACATGATGGAAGACTTTGAGATTGAATTTGAAGATGTATATATCAAATTGTTTATCCATACTTTGGAAGAAGATGCAAGGGACTGGTATAAATCTTTTCTAGATAATTCCATTGATTCTTGGATGGAAATGAATAATGCATTTAGATTACAGTATGGTGATAAAATAGACCCTAGGTTTCTTTTATCAGAGTTTGAAAATATCAAGAAGAATCCTAATGAATCAGTGCATGATTTCAACACAAGATTTAACAAGACCTTGAGGATATTTCCTATTAATTTGAGGCCATGTGATGAATCATGTCTGATAAAGTATTCAGATGCATTTGATAAGAAAGTTTCTTACTATTTGAGGGACAAAAACCCTACCAATTTGAGGCAGGCCTTCACCATGGCTCTACAAATTGAGAACAACATTAAAGCAATTGGAAAACCTCCTAAGAGGGAGGGTGTGAAACTAGTTAACCGAAAAACCTCAAGCAAGTAAGGTTGCTGATTTGGAGGAAGTTGTGAAAAATTTGGCAGGGGCTGTCAAAGAAATCTCATACAAATTAGCCTAGGAAGAGAAAGGAATTGGGAAGAGTTCACAAGGTCAGCACAAGCAACAAGGCCAAGAAAATTTTTAAATCATCCTAGAAATGAGTAGAGATCTGATGATAGAGGCAAGGGACCTGTTGGATTTGGAAATAAATAGCCCCAGGCCAGGGAAAATAGAATGGTGCCTAATCCTTTGGCTTTTGCTAGAGTTGTTGTTGTTGAAGAAACAAATGTAATTGATTGGTGTGATAGATGTTTCATGCCCCATGCTCCATGTGAAGTAGATCAGCAAGTAGAAGAAGAAGATGATGATGATGATATATGATGATGATGTTGCATGATGGGTTTCTCCACAAACTCACAACAAGGAGAAACTTCAACTAAGGTGATAAGTGCTAGAACTACTGCTGCTAGTTTTTGGGATTGCATCCACGGGTACCTCTTCTTCCTCCCTCTCATACTTTAGAAATAGATATTGTACAAGATTTTGAAATACCTAATAATGACTTTGAATATTTAAGAGCTTTAATGATAAAGAAGTATGATGGAGGAATCCCATCTGAGGAGGATAGGCAGTTGTTGATGAACATTGTTGTTGCCCAAGAAAAGGAGTATAACACAAGAAGTAAAGTTGTCAAAGGGGCAGGACCTCAAGCCAAACCTAAAACTCCATTGCTTACTAGTATTCCTAAAGAGGTTCCTAAGAAAGATACACCTTCCAAAGGCCTTGTTGTCCCAAACAAGATTCATACTTCTCCTCATGCCCAAACTATCAAAAATCCCATGCCATCTGATGAGTTTTTCAATCTCCCTTCCAATGTTGCCTTGCCAAAGTATGTTCCTTATGATATTTCCCAAGTCTTGAGTCAGATCAAGATTTTTGTTCCAATTGTTGAGTTTCTTAGGATTCCTGAGCACAAGAAAAGGGCCTTTGAGTATTTGGGGTTGAAAGAAGAGAAGA
Organism: Taxus wallichiana var. yunnanensis; assembly: GCA_018340775.1. NCBI lineage: Eukaryota > Viridiplantae > Streptophyta > Pinopsida > Cupressales > Taxaceae > Taxus > Taxus wallichiana. The sequence goes on from CM031235.1 coordinate 706,059,324, forward strand.
CTACCCTAGGCAAAAATGTAAACATTGTGGAGACTCCTCCAATCATTGAAGAGCTAGAAACACCACCAACATTGGAAGAACTAGGTGAACCACCTGAGGTTTATTTGGGAACATCCTTGGTAGAGTCTCAGCTAAATGTAGATCCATTCTTCACTACTCTGATCATTAAGGATAGATTGCTACACAACTGTATGTTTGATTCAGGAGCATCATGCAATGTCATGCCTCTTGAGTCATGAATGAACTGGATATCAAAGTAACAACAACATATGGGAAGTGCACTACCATGGATTCTAGAGAGGTGCCAGTGGTGGGATGTGTGAAAGGTTTGGTGGTACAACTTGTAGCTTATCCGGGTAGGAACTTGAAACTTGATGTTGTTATTGTTGATTGCCCAACCAAGTGGGGTATGTTGTTGTCTAGAAAATGGTTGCAAGTGTTGGTGGGAGTGTTCAAATGGATATGTCCTATGCCACCATCCCAATTGAGGGAAGCCTTGTCAAGTTGTATGGAGAAAAGAAAATGTTGCACCTCATTGAAGATCCCAACAATGCATCTTATGAAGTGTTGTACACAAGTGTTGATGTTGATAACTTTGTTGGATTTGCTGATGGGAAAGAGAAAAAATGGATCAATGTAAGAGTCTTGAACAAGTAGGCTCTCCATGGACTTTTTGTTTGATGGAGCTTGCTCCAAATTTGGAAATGGTGCTGGTGTAGTTCTGATTTCTCCAAGCTTGGAAGAGTTTGTTTTTTCTTTCAAACTTAACTTTGAGTGTACTAACAACATTTTTGAGTATGAAGCATTGTTGTTAGGTTTGAGAATTTCTTGGAAATACTATGTTAAAGACATCATTGTTAAGGGAGATTCAGAACTAATTGTCAAACAAATCAGAAAATTGTATGCTACTAAAAATCAGAGAATGAAATAGTACAAGCATGCAGTTTGGGACTTGATTGAGATGTTTGATTCATTTAATATTGTGCATCATGATAGGAAGTTCAATGTTATGGTAGAAAAGCTTGCAGTAGTATTGGGATCTCGGTTTGATAATTGTGCAATGTCCCCATATTGTGAATATGATGTTGAAGTGTTAACAAGGCCATCTGTCCCTAACAACATTAAACATTGGAAATTTTTTGATGATGATGCTCAGGTCAAAATATTTCTACAAAAAAAAGGGGAGTTTTTGATCAATGTATTGATTGGGAGCCAATGGTGTGTGCAGCAGAGGGTAAAGAAACTTTGTTTGGCAAAGACATCATCCAACTGAAAACTAATACCATTCCTAGAGGACTAGTTGCTCTTGAATCAAACTTTGATAATGTTGATTGCATTATTAACAGGCATATAGCAGCCTCAAGGGATGTTGAGGAGCATGACCTTGGTACAAAGGAGAAACCAAGGAAGATCTGGTTGGGAAGCAATCTGAACAAGGAGGAAAAGTAGTCCTATGTCCAATTGTTGAAAAAATATCAAGATTTCCTAGCTTGGTCTTATTCTGAAACTAAAGGCATACAAAGAGGATCTGTTTCAACATGAAATTCCTTTGGAATCTAATGCAAATCCATTCAGAAAAATAGAGGCCGATCAATCCACTCCTATCTCTTAAAATGCAAGAAGAATTAAGAAACTGAGGGATGGAGGGATTATTCATCCCACAAGGTATTCTTCTTGGGTTGCAAACTTAGTGCCAGTTAGAAAAAGAATGGTGATATCAGGTTGTGCGTGGATTTTAGAAATCTGAATAGAGCATCAATGAAGGATAATTATCCTTTACCAAACATGGAAAACATGCTGCAATTAGTGACTGGTTCTGAGTTGCTTTCTACCTTGGATGGTTTCTCTGGCTATAATCAAGTTGTTGTAAAGGAATCAGAAAGAATCAAGACAACCTTTACCACTCCTTGGGGAACTTATGTCTATGTTAGAATGCCCTTTGGTTTGATGAATGCTGGAGAAACTTTTCAAAGAGAAATGGATGTTGCTTTTGTTGTTACATTAATGATTTTATTGTTGTTTACCAAGATGATGTGACTGTGTTTTCCAGAAGAGAAGTGACCACTTGCAACACTTGGAAAAAATGTTGATAAGATGCAGAGAGTATGGCATTTCACTCAATCCAAAGAAGTGCCATTTTGAGTGCAAAAGGCCAAGTTTCTTGGTCACATTGTATCAAAGGATGGTGTAATGATTGATCCCGAGAGGGTAGAGGCCATCAACAAGGTCCCAATTCCAAGAACCAAGAAGGGAATTCAGTCCTTCTTTGGGAAAATAAACTTTATCAAAAGATTCATATCAAACTTTGTTGAGTTGACCATTCCAATTACTTGCATGCTAAAGAAGGACCAAGTTATCAAATGGGAAGAGGCTTCCATTCAAGCTTTCAATGGGATCAAAGAAGCATTAAAGCATGCCCCTATTTTAGCAGCTCCAGATTATAAGAAGCCTTTCCAAATGTTTTCTTTTTCTTCAAAGAACACTTTGTTGCATCTGTCTTGTTGCAGAAGGATGATGAAGGGGATGAGAGGCCAATTTCCTTTTTTAGTAAGGCATTGCAGGGGCTGAGTTGAAATACACCATTATGGAGAAACAAGCATTTTCCTTGGTAAAAGCAACAAAGGTTTTCAGACCTTACATTTTGAGCTCTAAAGTTTTTTGCTTATGTTCCCCACACCATGGTGAAAGATGTCTTATCAGAGATGGAGGTCTCAAGAAAAAGATGCAGATGGGTGAACAAGTTGTAGGAATATGACATGGATATCCAAACCATGAAGTTGGTAAGAGGTTTGGGCTTAGCTAAGCTTATGGCTGAGAGAAACTTGCAAACTATTGAGGTGAATGAAGTAGAAGAAGGAAGGGTGGATGTCCTTGAAAAGTTGATGAGTTCTGAATGGTACAAAGATATAATTTTTTATCTCAGACATCTATACTACCCTGAGTATTTAAGTAAAAATCAGAAAAGAGCTCTTAAGTTGGCTTCCCAGAAATATGTCATTACTGATTTTGGGTTAGCTTGGAAGAACCCTGAGGGAGTTCTCTTAAGGTGCATTACTAAGATGAAGCCCCCAAGATAATTGTTGATCTCCATGGAGGAGTTTGTGGGGGGAATTTTTTGGAAGAGTCACAACACACAAGATCTTGAGGGCTGGTTATTGGTGGCCAACTCTTTTCAAAGATACAACTTTGTTGGTTAGAAGATGTGAGAGTTGCTAGCATTTTTTGGAAGACTGAAAGCTTTAGGCTCCCTTCCTTTGCAACATGTATCAATTGAAGCCCCATTCAAGCAATGGGAATGGATTTCATTGGTGAGATTTCAGACCCTTCAAGTGTTGGCCATAAGTGGATTCTTGTAGCCACTGATTACTTCACTAAGTGGGTGGAGGCAATCCCCACCAAGAGAGCAACACACCAAATTGTCATGGACTTCATGTTGAACCATATCATCTACGTAGGTTTGGAGTGCCAGTTAAAATTGTTGCTTGATAATGCCATGAGCTTCAGAGCTAAACCTTTGATGGCAATGTGTAAAGAATATGGGATCAATTTGACATATGCCTCTAACTATAACCCCCAAGGAAATGGACAAGTAGAGTCCAACAATAAAAATCTATTAAAGATCATTAGGAGAACCTTGGAGCTGAACAAAAGGAAATGGGGTGAGCAGTTGAAGTTTGTTGTTTGGGATGATAGAATTACTTGTTAAAAAGAGCTACTGGAAAAATTCCATTTGAATTGGTGTATGGAACTCAAGGCTCTTTGCCCCCTACATATGCAATTATCCTCATATCAGTTCATTCAACAACTGGAAGATCAAGAAGTTAGTCCATATGATGCTCGCATTAACTAGATTGTTGAACTTGATGAAGAAAGGAGGGCATCCCACCAAAGGCATGTAAAGTTCAGAGAAAAATTGAAGAGGTTATTTGACAAGAAGGTCACTCCAAGAGCTTTCAACATTGGAGATCTTGTGTTGTTATGGGATAGTAGGCATGAAGATAAGGGAAAGCATGGTAAATTTGATGCATTATGGATGGGCCCTTACTCCATTGACATTCAAATTGGTGAACATACCTTCTTCTTGAAAGACTTGGATGGGGAATTTCTCAAATTTCCTATTAATGGTAGAATTTGAAACATTTCCTTGATTGATTCCCCAAAATCAAGGTGAGCATCATTTGTATAGTGTATAGTTCATTGGTTGCTTTTTTTTTTTGTGTTTTTTTCTCATTCTGGTCCTTGGTGACCTGGTTTTGTTGGTTTCTCGGTTCATTTTTAGGAGATGGTTCTAGTTTTCTACTCTCTGCAAGTTGAACTCCTTTTCCCAATGGATATTTTTGGCACTTGGTCTATTATTTGGTTCTTGTGGCACTCACAGGGAGTGCCCATCCCCAGTCGAGAGCCGATGTTGGTGCTCAAATTAGTCTCACCCCATTTTCATTGAAATCCCTCAGTTTGGCCTCTGTCACATTTTTGTCTCCCCATTTTTGGTGCTTGAAGGCTCTGTCCTCCATTTGGTTTCCATGGTCAGTTCCTTCCTTGGCCGAGGATCACTTAAATGCCCAAATTTTTTTTTTGTTCCTCTGACCATATGAAAGAGTCTGTTACTTGGTCGTAAAACTCGGGCTTTTCCTTTCCCTCCATTTTCCACAGTCACGTTTTGTTGTCCCTATATTTTGTGTCCCAAATACCTAAGGAAACATGAGTGGATGTAGCTCGAGGATCATGTTTGAACCTTGTAACATTTCCAAATTCTCTATCCTTGGAGAAAATTTCATCTCCGGCTCAAATGGTGGTTTCCCTACATTTTTACGGTTTGACAGTGTGTTTTTCCCCATCAAATTTACATCTCTGCATCAGTGGAAACATGGGCTCTTTTTGGTTGGATGCGGCTCAGGTGGGGCACTCTAAAAAATCTATGGCTTGCTTCACCCAAAACTTGTCCACGTGGAGGAACGATGCTCATTTGAAAATTCACCTTTTGGTTTGGCCTTGGAGTTGCGCCGGGAGGACACGTGGAGGATTCCACTACTTTTCCCAGACTTAGACAAATTTTTATGCATGCAGCCATGGTATAGTTTTGGTGGCCATGGACACGTGGTGAACCCACTCATTTCAGGGTCTCCGCTCTTGGGGACTATCTTGAAGTTGCACCATGAGGACACGTGGAGGTTTCCACCGGGCCTTCCCTTACTTAGACTTTTCAAACAAATTTCTAAAGGGCCTGGGACATGTGGAGGGACCGCGCATGTTTGGGGACCGGCCCCTAGATTTTATTTTGAAGAAGCATCAGGAGGACACTTGGAGGCTTCCACTCACTCTTCCCTTTTGCTCAAACTTTTCAATAGCCAAAGGAGACTACCTCGGACCCTAGACACATGGCACCTTCCGCTGAAATTTCAAATTTTAAAGACTCTTCCAGACGAGACACATGTTGAGCCCACACTTGTTTGGGGTCTCTACTTTTGGACCATCTCAAGATGTGCCATTGAGACACGTGGCAGTTTGAAAATTCAAAAGGTGGGGGCGGGCTTCCGGGGAAATTTGAAAAAAATTTTTTTTTGTGAAAAAAGGGGTTAAAGTGTAAAAAGGAAGCATGGTTCTCACTGGGACCCACATTGGGACACGTGTCAAGCCCATTTTTCAAGGTGGAGGGGCAGAGAAAAATGAGAAATTTTGCATTTTTTCCAAAAGTTGTAAAAAGTAAAAAGGAACCCCCAGGCCCATTTTAACTCATCTCCCACGTGGATGGTCCAAATTCAAAAGGGAAATCGATGGCAACAATGTGCATCTATATCTGATTTTTCCATTTTTCTCCAAAGCTCCTGGGGATGTGAATTTTTATGGTTTTTTATCATTTCTTGATGTCTCCTACATGCCAAATGAAGAGGAGAATTAATTTGATATCTTGATTTGGTAGGGAAGATCTAAAAATGTCTTTTACCATTAAGATGTGATCTAACTATCGGGTTCGATCTGATTTTCCAATCTTTCCTTCCTTGGCACAAAAAAACTAGATTTGATGGATTAGAGGAGGAAGTAGTTGTGTGTGAGATGAAGAGTGATTTACCAGATGAAAGAATTGAATGCTAGAAATATTTGAAGAGATTTTCCCTCTGAGCACCTAACAACTTTTTTTTTTACAAATCTGATTCTTGGGAATCACGATCAAAATCAACAAGCAATGGTGCTTTGAATGTTTTTTTTTTTTGGGGGAAAACTCTGTTGTAGAAAAATGTTATAAATTGCATGAACTTGTCATGTAAATGGTTGGAGTGTTAGAGGTCGGGAGTTATTTTTCCTAAGAGAAAAGTTTTGACAGAGCCTATCTTTCTGAGAAGCCATCTGAGGAACTTATTTATTTCTTTTGTGTTAAATTTGATCATGTCAAGGTGGTTGCAAGTGTACAACCATTGACAAGCTCTAAGATTGTTCTAGAAACTTTCCCCTGCTGATGAATTTAATCAAATTTGAGTTAATCTGTGTTGATTTTGGGAAAAATTGTGTCTGCTTCATTTCTGAATGTCTGCAAATAGTTTTTCTTGTTCCCATTGCAATCTTACATTGAAATCTTTGTGAATCACACAAGATCTTATCCTTGTGATAGTTTGGTGGCATTTGCAATTTCATTTATCAGAAGAGCTTTCATTTGATAGTGAAATAAAAAATTTAAAATCACTTTACTCCTAGCATGATGATAAGATTGTTTGTTATCCTTTGAGGGTATCTTAGGCATGATAAAACAGAGGTTGATAATGTTCAATTAAGTTTTTCAATCTGAGCCTTCATTTTGGATTCTTAAAGTTTGTGTGAAAACGTGTTGATCTGGGCCTCCATTGAAGCACACCTTCTAGTTAAAGGAGCATTTTAGCTATTATGAAGCATTATATTGATTAAGCCTTCCATTTTTGTAAAATCTCTCAAAGATCTAGCAAATCAAGTTCATTCTACCTCACCTCCCACCAAAAATTCATTTAAAAACAACCAATCTTACCCATACTACCCCTTGTTTGTCCTGTGTGTGTACAAATGCATAATTTCTATTACCAAAACATACAAAGCAATCAGTTTTTCATTGTCTTTAGTGGCTTGAACCTTGCTTAGAAAATATCTCCATTATCTAGGGTGACAACTCGTGAGAGTTAGGTTTTGTTGTATTGATCATATTTTCTTCAAGGTCTTCTTAATAACTTTACAAGGAAGGACATCTCCATCTCCTCCACAAACAACAGGCTACAAAAGGGTCCTCTCACCCTAGTTGAAAGGCACAACCATAAAGTAGTGAGGATAGATCAAATCCTCTTGAGGGTGTTATCCATTTCTCCACATCTGAGTGACAAAGAGCAAGCTGCATTTCTTCCCGGCTACAAAATGACACACATAAAAACTTTATTAGAATGCTTGTATGAGATCTTATGTCTTGTATTTTAGAGATCATTATGGGACTTTGCATCTGTTGAGTATCAATGAATGCAAATATTTATTTGTAGAAAGTGTCCCTACTTAGTCAAGTTTTCTGTGTTTTCCATAATCGTAGACTACTTTAAGTGTTAAATGCTCTGTTATAAGGAATATCTCATCTTATAATCACCCCTTTGTGAAGTTCTGTATACCATAACTTATCCCAACCCTTCATATTAAACTCCCATTCATTCATTTACTACCTTGATTGCTCTAAATATCACTGAAGGTTCCTTCTAGCCTTAATTATTCATTTAAGTGCAAGAGCAATCTGAAATTTATTCTCTATAGTAACATGTTTATGATATAGTAAGCACATGCAAAATATTTTGTGAAAAATTATGAGAGTGAGTGTTGTGTTCATGGCCATGCTTATCCCAGATTGATCCATCATTTGATAAGTCAAGAGGAATAAATAATTCATCCCCCTCCTTTGCATTCAGTTACACCATGGGTCCTCTCACCCTATTTCAAGGTAGGAAAAAAGTAGCAGGAAAAGGCCATCTCCTTTGTCCATGCCCCTCAATCATCCCATGGCTTCATCCCAAGGAAAGTGTTAGAACCCTCCTCAGATACAAAATAACATATCACCCGGTCTACCACTGTCCAAGCATTTCCCCTTCCTAATAGAATTATTGTCAGACCACCACGGGGTGTATAATTGAGGACCAAAATGAGTTACTGAAATATCAACATAATTAATTCTCTTATGAAATCATTTATTTGATTGAAAAAATCTACATTCTATACCGCAATAACCCCCAAAATTTGAAAATAACGCATCTGCAAGCTATGAAAATTTTCCTAATAATGTATTTGTGATTTAAAAACAAATCTTGAATAAAAAACTTCAAAATTCAATACTTATTTCAAAAATCAATTTATAACAAAATGTCTAGCGAAACATGCCGATATAGTGATTTTTTAACGTTCACTTTAGTTTAATTTTCTAAAAAAACTGAAATGAATAAAAGCCCTAACTAAACAAAAGATATTTTCCACATCCTTTTAAACAAAACCCATTTTTTTTGCTTCCACTAGTCATTGTTGTCCATATCAAGTATTTTAGGAAATAGTTTTGAGTCCTCTTGCGAAAAAACTACCCATTTCTTGCAAGCATGGTATACACATATTTCACAAATCATTGAGGGAAAAGTAGATTGAATGAAAAAATGATGTCAAACCCTTTGAATTGAGAATTGTTTGTTAAAATTCCTAAAATAATATGGTTTCATGGATAACATTGACTACTGGAAGTGCACAAAATGGGTTTTGTTGAAAAGGCTATGGAAAATTCTACATTTACATATTTTCATAATTTTGGAAGGGATGATGGTGAGAACACATACCAATTTTTGACACCTAGATGAAATCAAACTATGCTTAGAATTTTTGACGCATGCCTTGATCTAATTTTCCAATGGATGAATTGAGTGACACACTTACACAAAGACGAAGAGAATAGAAAGGTGATTGTTCTTTCCAAAAGCTTCAAAAACTTTAGTGTCCAAAACAAATACTAAAAATACCGATCTATAGTGACATACAACCGACACATCCAACTACCACTTTCTTTGGTGCACAGATTACAAAAGGCACACATATGACTTTACATTGCTTTTGATTTAATGGCTAACACAAATTAAATACTTCAAAAGGCTCACATATGTCAAATAGCACACGTACTTTCAAATGACACATTTTACATTGTTCGGTTTAATGGCTAATTAATGTTGAGGCAACCGCAATATTAATTATCATTTTACCTTACAAAATGGTCCTTGTTAATAGTGTAATTGGTATTGTAAAGAATTAATGTAAGAATTTTATAATATAATTTTTAATGTACTATATAGATAACTAAATTTGGACATTGTTTGAAACTTAAATTTGACATACATAAATTTAATTAAAATTTACTCTTTAATATTTACATACACAAGATAAAACTACGTTGCATGGGTTACTTCTACCACATTATCTATTGAATATAAAACTAATATTGACTAAAAATATAAAAATTGTTAAAAGGCTATCTATGATATTAAATCTTAAGAAACAATTAACACTCATTATTGAGTCAAAGTATATAAAACCACCATTAATCGAATATTTATACTAAACTTGAACTTTATACCATCAAATAACTATACCTATTTCATTGGAGAGTTAAATACATTAATAAATTACTTTGACACAATATTAATGACCCTAAATATATACTAAGCTTAAAATGGAGGGAATTGAACTTTCCCGTTGAACTTTCCTTAGTGCGAGTAATATTTTTATACACAAGATGCAACTACGTCGCATGGATTTCTTCTACTCAATATTGTAGACAATTATTAATAATAAACTTATATTTTTAAAAGACTATGTATGATATAAAAACCTAAGAAACAATTAACACTCATAATTGAATCAAAGTATATAACACCACCATTAATCAAATAAATACTAAACTTGAACTCTATACCATCAAATAACCATACATATATAATTAGAGAGTAAAATACATTAATGCATTACTTTGACACAATATTAATGGCCCTAAATATATACTAAAATTGAATTGGAAGACATTGAACTTTCCCGTTGAATTTTCCTTAGTGCGAGTAATATTTTTTTATAAATTATAGTTGTCTACTTTCCTCGCTCTTCAATGTGAGTGATCAACCTTAGAAGTGCAAGTGATCACACTTAAAAGTGCAAGTGATTATTCTTAGAAGTGAGAGTTTGAAGTGCAAGAAATCGAATATCTAAGTGTGATTACTCACACTTTGAAGTTTGATCACTCACATTTTGAGCCTTCATTCTAGTCAATATATGCATGAGTGTGTGTACAAGAAAATTTAATTCCTAGTGGCTGCTAGGCTAGACAAATTTTTAAAGCCATACACTATGTGTTTTATGGATAAAAAGATACAAACAGTAGTGGGATCTAAGAGTCTAATATAATGTGTTATATGGTCAAATAGGAGCACTAATTACCTACGCAATATATAATGTAGGAGGAAAATTTATGATTGGAATAGAATTGGTTTTTTGAGGAATCATTAGTAACTTTATTTCATATGAAAATAGTCATCTAATAACATAAATCCTTATATAGAGACTAAGGTAATAGTTTCCAAGTGTTGTTGTCAAGGATGTTAGGTTCTAAAATAGATGACATCTACCTTAGATTATAATTTGGATATGATTTTCAATGTCAACGTTTAATGATTTGAATAAGGTAGGCATAAATAGTTGTATATGTATGATGATAATAAAATTGATATGTGGCATAAATGATGACAAATCACTTACATAATGTTTTGAATACTAGCCAAATTCTCCATAGGTTCAAGATTTAGATTGAAGGAGCTTTTAGAGATGTTCATATAAGATTTTTATTTTTATTTTCTCAATGTGATTTCAAGGATTTTTAACCTTAGAATTGTTATTGATATTTCTCATTGTCAAATTCTCCATAGGTTCAAGATTTAAGTGTCCATACTACTAATTTTCTCTTTTTATTTGTGGATATAATTGAAAATGAATTTTTTTGAAGAATGAGAACATGTGGATTTACTTTCCAAAGGTATGAAAGTTGCAGAGAGACTAGTTTATCCACCTAGAAATACATTCCATTTTAGAGACATGGAGTCTAGCTTATTCATTTTCACAATAAGTATTGTATTCAATGACAAAGTGAGACTACCATACACAATTGATGATTATGAAACCTCAGAAGAAATTGAAAACAAGGGATACTTTATCCCATGGGAAAGGAAGAAAATGATTAATCATATGATTTCAGAAGTTTCGCATGTGGGGGTTTATGGTATAAAAAACATCATGGGTGGTGACTCAGAGGATACATGTGATGAGGATGAGGGTTTGATTTCTAACAAAGATAGCCATTATTTCACAACTCGTAAAGAAAGGGATGCATTTTCTAAAACATATGTGGTGCTAAAACATAAGTGTGCTCCGAAAGAAGGTGACATAGGTGAAGGGTTTATATCTCTAAATACAATAAGAACATGTGATTTATATAGCAGTGTTGGGACCCACACAATTTGGTGTTTTTGTGTGAAACTTTTAACCACATGTAATGATTTCTATCCAAGTCTACAACACAATAGTAAAATTCTTTGGCCAATAAAAATATATTGTATCTAAAAACAAGATACACTTCAGGTTAATGGAAATTATGAACTTTAGGAAAAACACCCACACCAAACACCGACTTCAATTTGAAGTTCAAGGGGTTGCTGTAAATTTGATACATTTTTTTTCAAAAGAACATAAATTTTTGTAGAAGCGACTATTGCAAATTTCAGAAGGATACATGTTTTAGTTTACAAAATTGGATGATAATTCATTTGGGGTGTATATTGATAAAATAATTAGTATTTTTTAAGGGTTTCTCCATTTCAAAAGGATATATCATCCAATGGCCTGGTAGCTTGATTGGCCCATCTAGATGGTTCCATTATAGAAGTAAGGCTGAAAAAATTCTAGAAGAGTTGTTGGTAAAAATGTGGAGTGCATTCGAAGAGCCATTGCCTCAACTGGTATATCCAAATTCATTTGAATCCTCCAATTTTAGTAGTAATGAAAAGTTAATAAGAAGACCTTACAACTCTCACAAACACCAAAAGGTAAATACTATTCCATTTAGTACACCAAAAGCAGGGAAATTGATTAAAAACAAGAGAAATGTTATTTTACAAGTTGAGAAGAAACCTTGCTGCAAGGAAGGATGTCTCTCTAATATATCTCTCAGTACTTTTTTATTAGATTAGGTAAAAAAGGGATTGGATCCCAGAGGCCTTACATAAGAGAATACATTGTGAAAGAACATAAAATGAAGAAAAAGGAGAGATAAGACCAAAATGAGTTAAAAAGACGTAACTCGAAGAAAGAAGGTCCAAAACCAAGCCAAAGAGACAAAACAAAACAATCTGCTACCAAACTAGAACAGTTCACCAAAAGACAACAAGAAGTTCAAGAACAAAAACAAAGAAAACTAGTTTATCTTTTGACATTTGGGGGAATTTTCCGAAGTGCCAACAAATTCCACTTGATTGTTTTTGTGCTCCAACTCCTTCTTGGTCTTTCCACCTCCATCATCATCCTTTGAGTTGTTAATGCTAGGTTAGAATTTCCTTTTCTTCAAGCGATCTTCCACAACCTCAACCGAGCAATCTTCCATAGCCTCCAACCGAGTGATCTTCCATGAATTCCCCTAATGTTGCTACGAGACATACATATCTACTTGGTGGCCTCAATGTTGTCAATCATCCCATTCCACATATCAGAATTAGCTTCTTCCATGACCTACACTACCATCTCCATCTGCTTCATTATTTTACCCAGGTCTTCATAACTCTGACCATCATCCTCCATGCACTTACCTTTCCCTTTAGAAGACTCTTCCCTGCCTTTATCTTTCTTATCCCTAATCCACTTGTCATTATCCTCCTCAGCTCTATTAGAGGGCTCCTTTCCTGCATGCATCTTGGTAAGGCACTCAGCTAGGGTGATGTCATCATCCTCCTCATTTGAACCAACCACCTTGGGTCGGAACAGGTTTACCATTCTAAACTAGAAGAAGGATGAGGCCTTCATGAATGGGGGAATCCACTTTACCTCCCTTAAAATCTCTCACAAAAGCCGACATACACATATACCAAAAAAGGGAATACTCATCTTATGATACTTTCCCTCTAGAGTAATGTACTTCATAATATGGAGACAAACCTCCTTTCGGACCCCCAAGATACAAGACCTAACAAACCCATTAGTGAAAAAATGGACCTTTTTCTTACCGATGAAGAAAGTATTGATTTCATACTCCCCTTGAAAATCTTGAGACCTTTCATCTCCATTTCAATGACATGGGCAATGAAACTCTCATTAACCTCCGGCTCCAGTCCACCCGAACCAAAAACTTGCCATCCTCCCATGCCATGCCAAAATCATTGGAAAAAGAAGGGTCATGCCCTAGAGCTTGGTGATGTACTTCCTAAAACCCCCAATTTTGATCATATGCCACATAGATGGGTTATTATTGATGCCATCATGGTTGGAGGGTTCAACTTGAACGCTATTATTGCCTCACATGATTTCTCTACTATTTTTCCAAAATAAAACCGGTTGCACTCTACAATTAATGGGCTCAAATCGGATGATCTTGGGAATGAAAACACCATACTTGAACTTACTACCTTGAAAATCAGAACAAATCAAGTCATTTTTAGGAAATAAGGGATAAAATATGTGGAACAATCCCTCATAGAATAACCCATCAAAAATATGCAAAAATATTACGAGATCTCAAATAAAAGTGCATAATAAAAATAACACAACACAAAGAGACAATATTTAATGTGGTTCACCCAATTTGGGCTACGTCCACCAAGAATCACTTGCTCATATTTTATTACAAGCCACCTCTTCTCTCAATAAAATACCCAGATCTGTTTGGAGATATGCTCAACAAACTCTGCTGACGAATTCACACTGAATTGAGACATCTGCAATGTTACATCCACCCTACCATATGCATGAAACCACATAAGTAGACAACTTCTTTAACAATTTTACAAAACCGTGGGTATCAAAACCACGGGCCAAAACTATCCCATAAACCTATGGGTCAAAAATCCTTCCCATATGAGAAGAGAAAATTTCCCGTATATTAGACACATTTTTCGAGGAAATTTTTTTTTCTCAAGGGGTTACACTTCAACGTGCTGCACAGGGGCTACCGCCTGGATCCCCACTCGGGCCCGACTTGACAAGACAACTATGGAAAGTGTGCAGTACTCTTAGTGTACAGTCTTGAACATTTTCACACATGAAAATAGGCTCCACAACCTAATAGTCATTCGTGTGACTAAAAAAGAAATCTTCATGATATTTCATTTTATATGATATCATTAATAGATGCGGGCATAATATCACCTTTTATCCAAACTTTGAAATCATGACTATACACCCCTAAGTTAGCAAGCTTGTCTGCACATTTATTGCCAAGACAGGGGTGTGATTAATATTAAACCTATCAAAATCTTTAAGGTGTTCTTGAACATCTTGAAGAATATTTCCCAAAGCCCAATTTTGAAAATTATTCCTATTGAGGGCATTAACAATGAGAAGTGAGTCACCCTCAATTTGGATGTGTTTGATCCCTTTCTCTCTAGCTAATTAGACTCCCCATAAAAGGGTTTAACTTCCACCACATTATCTCTCGGTGCTTTCAATCATAGTTGGAATATAACTTTAGGGATGAATGAACCTACCATCAAAAACTTTGTACTTAAGGCATTCAATACAAATGCTAGCAATTGTGATATAGGTAAATTTTTTGAGAAAACTATAGATAAATTAAAGTTATGTATGTTAGAATGCATGGTACAGATGTCATGGAATATTGAAGTTCACCTATTACGGATACAAACAATCTTGGATGAATGACGAGAGGAGGGTAGTAAATGGAAATACAAGAAAACATAAACAAATGCCAAGCATTGTTACAACTATTGCATTGATATCCAAAATGGTGGATAGAAATTATGATATATCACCACACATGTATCATTTAGTTAGACAAGATGGTACTAAATTAACAATGAGATTGTTTCCTGCATGTTATAGTTATTCTTACATCCTAAAAAAGTGTAATGAGGGTCTTTCATTGTTGAACCTTCCTCCAACGTCATAGTCAAACCTCAATAAAATATGGCAAGAAAATTTCTCCCATGTTTCAATCACTAAGAACAATTTCTTTGCCAAATGTGATGAATGCACAAAGATTAAGAAAAATGTGCAACCACCTCATGTCCATACAAACCGGCACAAGTAGATCAATGTTAGAAATGGATTGCATTTAAAGTTGTTGTGCAACTTACTCTGCTCATAGAATGTAATTAGAGGAACATCATAATAGATACTTGAGCATTGCACATGAGAAAATAGACAACATGAAATCGACATACCAAGGACATGTAGAAAATCAAATTCAATAAGCAATGCTAGTAAGCTCCCCATCACCTTGACCAATATGCTGACACATAGGCACAAAATTGGGGGTTTTGGGCACTATGGTCTACCTTTTATTGAGTGAGGAGAAAACTTCATGATAACATAATTAGAAGCGTGTATCGGGAAGCTAGAATAACCACTTACATATCAATATGGTGAATTTTAATAAAGCGGTGGGATGTCAAAACACCCATTACATGATGTACTATTGCAAAATGATGTGCATGAGAAGTGTAAGGCATACAAGTAGAAAAATGATTTGACTCATATAACTGATATTGTAAGTAGATGTACAAGTTCATTTAGAAAAAAACCACAAGCTATCTACTTGAATCTAGATAATGTTGGAAAAGTGTGTCACTTGTGTTTTCATTGATGTCAAAGTGGTCTAGGTGATCTAGGTGTGTTGGCTAGGTGATTTAGGAGTATGGCTAGGTGATCTAGGGGTCTCCAAAGGTGCATATGTGTGGCTTGAGTCTCTCAAAGGTGGTATGAAGGTCAAACAAGGTCCATGAGGTGAGTGAGATGTTTCAATGAGTCTATAACATGTCCACATGGTCTAGTCATGAAGTATATGGGTCAAGTCAAGTCATTCTAGGCCTTGGCCTAGTGCAAATACATGGTGTAAATCAAGAAAATATGAGAATTCACTCAAACCAAAGAAGGGAAAGAAATTTTGGATAACTATGAGGTTGAAAAATAGGTTTAGATATATCTAAAAGAGACAAACCAAGTTCATGAGATTGAAAAATTCAGAATGAAGTTTTATCAAGCCAATCCACAACCAAACAAGGTGTGAAATGTTGACCCAAGGTGTGATGATGAAAACCAAACATGGTATGAGAATTGAATAATAATATATGGTGTTTAAAAGAATTATTAGGTAGTTATTGAGGTGTTTTAGACACTTCTACGGGTAGTATAATACAATTACCAAGAATCGAGACCCAATGACACCTAGATGAGATGGGATGTAAATATTTAAGATGAAAAAAAAAAAATATCACTTGCATGTGTTATAGGGATGTGAGAAAAATTCGAAGCCTAGGATAGATATTTTGCAAGTTTGTGAAAGTTTTTCGAAACCGGGTTTTTCAAAGTATGCAAATTGAGCACCAAACTTCTTAGTAGTCCGTAAAAAAATATGGAGCCTCATTTGGATAAATCATAATAGAAAAAATGGATTAAATTGGGATAAAATCATGGTGCAAAAATTATTTCGGTGATTGGTTGAGTATTTTAGAAGTTCCATCCATTTTTTTAGCATGTTTGAGACCCTCCAAAACCCGGTTTGAACCAGTTTTGGAAAATCGAGTTGGATAGGTTCCTTAAATAAAATATTTTGCTAAATTAATGGTTAGATATGGCATAATAATCTTTAGAGTACATTTCCATGGTGATTTGAGAGTTATGATGATGGCGTACGCCACAATAAAAACTTAGTTTTGTGAAGCTTTCAAAGTGCACAGAAAATATTGCAAAGAAAAAAATGCTCAAATTGATTGTGGATGATGCCTAGGAGGTTATATTTAGGTAAATGAAGCTATTTAGATCAATCCTTTCATAAATTTATGAGATACAACTTAGTTTTGGCCCTACCATTCAAACTAGCAAGCTTGTGTGACCAATTTTGATGATTTAAAGGAATAACGATGCAAATGCTCATGATTGGACTGTAATAAGTGGGTGAAAACCCTCTAAAGGTACGTGGTGACATTTTTTAACCCTTGGTTCAATTAGGAAAGGTGTCTTCTTGCTTGAAGATGAATGAGCCAAATCTGCCATATTAGGCTTATTGAGAAGCCTATCTAAATGAGGATGAAGGTGAAAATTTATCCATTTGAACTATGTATATGAATGATTTAACATTTTTATGAATCCTAATTGAATTTTCAGAGGTGATTGGGAGATATAAAAAGTGCTTTGGAAGTGTTTGAACACATTGTGTGGAAGACTAGTTTTTGTGTCTTCAAGACCAACCAAACCAATTGTAGAGATCCAATATTTTGGAAGCCTTATGCCATGAATTGGAGAAGTATGAGAAGTGGATGAGATATTATACTTCATGATATTTCCATTTATAGGTTACTTTCCTCATGATGAATATATTTTAGGTATGTATCAGCTCAATTCTTGAAGACCAAATTCAGAGATGCTTTGAAACTAGCCAGACAAGTCTTGTAAAGTGGTGTTTCTTGATGTGTTAAGAATTGATTTGGATATTTATGGTAAATTTTAATGAAAATAGACCTCATAAAATTTGATATGTCAATTTGGTCATGAATATGAGAGGAAGTGGTATAGTTAGATGGTTTCTCATAACTGTGTTTGTAGAAGCTGATTTAAGCACACCTAGGAGCCTAAATGAATGTCTTGGATAATGTGGAAAGTTTCTAAGAATAAAAGAGAATTATTTTGTTTGGTGGGACCATTTACCATGTGAATGAAAATATAGAAACCTTGTGGACAAGTTTGAGATCTAGAAGAAAAATATGAGCTCACTTGAAGAAGAAGACAAAGTCTAACTGAAAATTAGAAAAGTCAAGTCAGAATTGTCAATTCAGGTTGCAAGAGGAATATTTCATATGTGTAGATGAAATATTTTGTTGGTAAATCCATCTTATGATTCCATTCAACCTCTAATGTGAATTCAAGGATCGGGAGTTGAAGAGTCAAGTGGAAAATGAAGTGTAAGGATAATCTTTATGAAGGTTATGTTTTAAAATGTGAAACCAATGTTTTTGGTGTGTGAAAAAGGAAGTGCATGCTGCTATTGTTGGAAGGGTGTAGTGCTGAATGATAGCCTTGAGAAATAGAGAAGTGAACTAGAACATATATCACATCAGATTGATGGAGACAACCAAGTGAAGAAGGGGATCAAACATTTGTTGTATGAATGAATTCTGAGTCATTGCTCAATAGTTTGGAAGTGGGTGCTTCTAGCAAGTGGGTTCTTGCTAATTTTTAAAGTGGTTTCTTTATTTTATACTGGAATGGGTGCTTCATATTTGGAGTGGGTGATTCAAGGTGAGTGGGTTCTCACCACATGGTGAAACCATTTTAACTTTATATGATAATTGTCCAAGTTATTTCTTTGGTTCCAATGGGTTTTTGTCCCTTGATGAGTTTCCCACATAAAATCAAGCCTCCTCATGTGTTCATGTGTGTTTTTTTGCTCTTTATATTTCATGGTTAGATGCTCATGTCTCTCATGGTTAACATAATTAAGTGTGGTTGATTGAATCATTGAAAATTGCATCAAATTTTAATAAGCACTGATTCACCCCCTCTCAGTGCCTAGAATTTCTAACAATTGGTATTAGATCTCGGCTCTATTTGTACATGTTTAACATATAAAGAGAAGGTCCTTAAGGCACAAGCATGGGTGACCAAGTTGATACAATGTTGAAGAAGAGGTATGAAATTTCTCAAGCATTGATTGTTGAATTGAAAAAGGAAATCAAACTCCGGATGCTAATCATGTCCATGAACTAAATGAGATGTCCTCATATGTTGAGAATGCATCAAAGGCTTTTAGGGAAAAAGAAGATGTTTTTCTCAAACTTGAAGAAGAAACAAAGACTTTGAAGGTTAAATTAGAGCAAGTTTCAAGAAAACTCAATGAGTTGATTAAAAAAACACATTCTAGTGATAAGATAAGTGTAGAACTCAAAAATGAAGCATGTCATACTGAACCTAAGAATGATCCTAGTCATGAGTTATGTCAATCAGCCATCCAAGCCAAGAGTAAAGAATGTGAAAAACTAAGTGCAGAAATAAAGACCCTAAGAGAGGAGCTAGATCAAGCAAAGCAAAGGAAATTGAAAGTTGAATCAAGCCATGCTTCTTGTCAAGGATGTTTTGAGATCAAGAAGGAAAACAAAGAGTACAAGAATACCACCAGAAGCCAAATGCAAGGAGATTACCAGGTAAGTTTCATGGAATGTGATTTTCATGCAATATGTTTGGGCATAAAGCTAGATATTGTAGAAGAAAGGTAGATGAAGACCATCCATAGAGAGATTACGAGGTTTGAGTATGAGACTTGAACATAGCGTGATTCAATTTTTAAAAAGAGGTCATGTTGCTCAATATTGTTTCCATGAGCCATTCAATCAAAACTGAGGACATGAAGGGCCTAGAAGAAAGAACCATGCTACTTGTTTAAATTGTCATTAGAAAGGACATTTTTATAGACATTGTTAAAAGTATCCCGGACACATCATCAAGTTCTATACACCTAATAAGCAAGGAAAAAGATATTCAAGGTGAAGGTAAGTTCCAAGGATGAAGCCAAGTCAATAATGATTGAAAGAGGTATTGGAAAGAAGAATGCAAAATACATATACATAGTAAAGAACACTAAATCTAATCTTGAAAAGGTCAAGAATTGAAAATAACCAACATGGAAAGATAATGAAGATACAAGACAAGAAAAGATAGTTATAGGAGAAGTAAGCTCAAGAAAAACATGAAAAGGTGATGAAGTCCAAATGTAGTAGAAAAAATATATGAGATAAATCACACGTGCTTATCAAGTTTCCAATAATAAAATGAAGGCTTAAGAGATGAATTTTCCACACTAAGGAATGCATCCAAGACAATTGACAAGGTCTTGAGGATAAGAAAAGTGAGTCATCTTGCTGTTTATATGACTTCATGCTATTTTGATATGATCCAAAGAGGCATGATATACCTTCTCTAAGATTCTAGGATGTACTTACTCATGGATGAAGCATTGGTGTGTCCTTAGAAAGAATATACCCTCAGTAGGTGTTGATGAAGAGCTTTTTAAGCTTCAATTATACCACAAAACCAAAGGTATGTTGGGAAATCTATTCTCTTGAAGTATCAATGCGAATCTAGACCGGCCTTGGTTAGTTGAGTGAAGAATTAGTGTTTTCATACCCGTATGTGTTTGGTCAAGTTTTTACGATCCTATTCATCTGAAGTGGCATGAGAAAATTGAGTGAATTTCCTAGTCAATGAAGTTTTGAGTACATCATGATAAGTATGCCAACCTGTCAAGTCAAGAAACCACCAAAGTATCAACAATGTTGCATTTGAATGAATGAGTCAAGTATATATCCATTAAATTCCATGAAAACCTAAATGAAGTTAGTCAAGTCTATCTCCTATAGTCAAAGTAAAATCATATTAAGAAGGCCTCTATACAAGCTATCATGAGTGTACAAAAGGTCAATATAATCTCTAAGTTCTAAATCATGCAAGAAGTGTCAAAGATACATAAATTAAAAGAAGAATCATATTATCATGAATCTATCACAACTTATCTCGTGTGAAACAACTAGTCAATTTTTGGTTTTGTATCGGGATATCCATGTGTGTTGGAGGTGGAAAATGTCCACATTGTCTCTCCACGAGTAAATATTGTCATGCTAAAGTCTTTGGTATGATCATAGGATGAGATATGAAGCCTAAATTTGTAATGAAATCACTTCTATAATTCAAATTAAGAGAAACAATAGAACACCAAATAACACAATATTTTAGATTAATGATCTCAATATGCAATTAGAATAGCTTTGCCACTTCGAGGGGCAACCTTCAAACCATATAATAAGACTCAAATGCTCAAAAAATAATGAAATACTACCTATAATCCCCTATATATACTATTTATATGCTATGGCCATCACCAAGGATGACCTATTAAGCATGAGAAAGTATAAATGATATAATAAAATGATATGGTAAGCCATAAGTCGGCTACTCATATCCTAATACAAGCAATAGGTTAAGGGCGTAGCATGCCCTTCCCCTTCAAACCAAAATTGTCCTCAACATTGAATAATCCTGGATGTTACTGTAGAAAACCTTCATCCTCCTAGGTGGCATCTTCTATGCTCAGATTCTTCCACTTGATTAGATATTCCTTAATGTCTCTAGTTCTCAGCCTCTTAGTACGTGTTTTCAGAATCTTCTCTGGCTCCAAAATGATTCTTCCTTCCTCCTCAATTTCCGACAAACTGTCTCTGGGCTTCAAATCTCTATCCAATAACCTTCTTCTGTGGCATGAAACATGGAATACTGGGTGTATATGTGAAGATGGAGGCAACTCTAGTTTATAAGCAACACTACCAATTTTCTGTAGAACCTGATAAGGGCCATAATAGTTAGGAGCAAGTTTGTTTTCTTTTTCTGTTGCTTTAGGGACATCTGTTTATAAGGCTGGAGACATACAAAAACCCAGTCACCAATTTCAAAATTTCTTTCACTACGGTGTTGATCTGCTTGTTGTTTCATCTTGTTTTGTGCTAATGCTAAATTCTCCTTCAAACTAGCCAAAACTTGTTGTTGATGTTGAATGTGTTCCTCAACATCTTTGACCTTAGTTTTCACCCTCAAGGAGGAAGTGATAGAAGGTGGATGGTAACCATATAATACTAAAAATGGGGTCATTTGAGAAGAGGTATGAAAAGATGTGTTATACCACCATTCTACCAATGGTAGCCATTTAATCCACCTTTCCTGCTTATCTGATACAAAACAACGTAAATAACCCTCTAAGCATTTGTTGACCACTTCTATTTTCCCATTAGTTTGAGGATGATAAGATGAACTGTGAGCTAGCTGAGTACCCAAACATGAAAATAATTCCGTCCAAAAATTACTTGTGAAAATAGGATCACGATCACTTACAATTATCTTTGGGGTTCCATGTAGCCTTTGAACTGTCTCCAAAAAAATAGCTATGACTGTACTGGCTGCAAATGGATGTGATAGGGAACAAAAATGGGCATATTTTGTGAGCCTATCCACAATCATGAAAATAACATTCTTACCCTCTGAACAAGGCAATCCGGTGATGAAATCCATGGAGACCTCCTCCCATCTCTGGCTAGGAATTGGTAAGGGTTGCAACAGACTTGGTGTCTTAATTGTTTCCCCTTTGTTTTGTTGGCACACTAAACACTTTGATACAAAATTTTGTACATCCCCCTTGATTCCTTCCCAAAATAATTCTCTTTTTATTCTATGATATGTCTTCAAAAACCTAGAGTGTCCTCCAACAGTGAGGCATGTAGCTCTGCAAGAATCTTATGCTTCAACTTAGAATCTTTACTTAAGTATAACCTATCCTTGTACCATAGGGCATTACCTTTCCACTCAAATTTATTAGATGTCATAGATCCTTGCTTGATATTCTGTATTAGAGATTGTGTATCCTTATCTTGATTCCATTCCAATCTTGCTTCATCCACCCAATCGGTCATCAACATGGACATTCCACATAGTACGGCATCTGTGGATGTATCCCTTCTGGAAAAGGCATCAGCTACTACATTTTCTTTACCCTTTTTGTATATGATTTCAAAATCATAACCCAACATTTTTGTTACCCACTTTTGTTGTTCCTCAAATGATAACCTTTGCTCCAAAAAGTATTTGAGACTATCATGATCAGTTTTTACCTTGAAGTGTCTACCCATGAGATAGGGCCTCTATTGCTTGACCGCATGAAGAATAGCCATCATTTCTTTCTCATAGACAGGTTTGAACAGATCTTTTCCTTTGAATTGGTGACTCTTAAATGCAATTGGTCTTCCTTCCTGCATTATAACTGCTCCCAATCCTAATCCTAAAGCGTCACATTCAACAATGAAGGTTTTTGAGAAGTTGGGAGTAGCTAAAAATGGGGTGTTGCACATGGCTTCCTTCAACTGCTCAAAGGATTTAGTGGCTACGTATGTCCAATGGAAGGTATCCTTATTTAGCAATGCAGTGAGTGGCGTTGTTATTCTACCATATCCCTACACAAATATTCTCAGATTACCCTATTAATCCTAGGAACCCATGAAGATTTTGAGATTTTTGGGCCTTGGCCATTCCACCATAGCTTTGATCCTCCGAGGATCAACTTTGACGCCTTTCATGGGATACAATATGACCCAAGTACTCTACCTCTTGTACACCAAAAGAACATTTGGATGGCTTTGCATACAGAGTATGTTTCTCCAAAACTTCCAACATGTTATTTACATGTTGTAAGTGTTCTTCCCATGTCTTATTGTAAATCAATATGTCATCAAAGAAAACTAATACAAATTTCCTTAAAATGGCCTAAAAATAGTGTTCATTAAGCTTTGAAAGGTTGAGGCGCATTTGTAAGACCAAAAGGCATTACCAAAACTCATAATGGCCCTTATGAGTCTTGAAAGCTGTTTTATGAACATCTTCCTCTTTTATCCTAATTTGATGGTACCCTAAACGAAGATCTAATTTTGTGAAATAAACAACACCATGAAATTCATCAAGTAAATCATCAATTACTAGAATAGGAAACTTATCTTTGATTGTGTACTTATTGGGTTCTCGAATCTAGACACATCCTCCATTTTTCATCCTTCTTACGTACCATGACCACCTTTGGTGAAGAATATGCACTCTGGTTATTCCCGATGATACCCGCCTTCAACATTTCCTCCACAATTTTCTCGATCTCACTTTTCCGGGAATATGGATATCTCGTATGGTTTGATGTTAGGTGTTTGGATCCTTGGAATCAACTCGAATGGCATGATCATGATCCTAACTGGTGGTAATCCCTTTGGAATTACATCAAAAATAGATGAGTGAGCATCCACAATCTTCTCAAGATCGGGTGGCATTGAAGACTCTGTATTTTGTACTTCTATGGAAAATAGATTTGTTATAAAGCCATCCACTCCTTTTCTCGAGAACCTTCTACATCGATGAGAGTTAATAATCTATGGAGACTTAGTTACCATCCCATTCAATTGTATTGTCCTTCTATCTGAATGAAATCACATGAACAATTCTTGGAAATTCATCTCTATAGTACCTAAGGTTGTAAGCCATTAGACCCCCAAAACAATATCTGCCCCTCCCATAGAAATAGAAAACATAGGTGAGTCTAACATGTAGTCTCCCATGGAAAGCTTGATACTATGGCACTTTCCTGTGCACTTGACTGTCCCACCATCCATAATCATAACTTGCATTTCTAGAGTTGGGTAAATAAAATAATTGAGGTGGGTAGCTAACTTACTATTTATGAAGTTATGAGTACTCCCTAAGTCAATCAACACTGTCACCTTCTATTTTTTGAGATAGCCAATAACCTTGAGTGTTTGAGGAGTACTAATACCTGACAATGCATGGCAAGAAATTGTAGGTTGGTGATCCTCTACTTCATCTTCTACTGGTTCCTCAGCCTCTCCTATAATTTCAGCTTCCTCATCATCCTCATTACCTCCATCAATATAGAACAACTTCTCAGCACATTTATGTCCCAGTCCATATTTGCTATCATAGTTAAAACATAATCCTTTTTCTCTCTTTTCTTCCATTTGTTGAGGAGTTAGTCTAATTGGCCTAGCAAATGAAGGGGAAGAGATACTACGGTCTCTGGTGTTAATGAAAGGTGGCCTCCTACTACAAAGAACTTTTTCCTCTACACGGCGTGCATGATATTAGAATCGAAAGCTTGATTGGATTAAACATACGTACCTCATGCTCAATGTGGTCCTTAAGAACCCCAAGAAACAAGTCATTCAGATTCTCTTCTGGAATATTCTCCACCCTTAGGGATAGGTTTTGGAATTAATGCACATAATCTTTGACTGATCTTGTTTTCCGTAACTTGCTAATTGACTAAAGTAGTTCTCTCGAAAGACTGGAACTATAGTGCAATTACAACTACTTGGTAAAAACTCGTCCAAGTGACACCTAGACCATTCTTACGCCTCTCGAGCACATAACCAATGATACTAAACAAATTGGTCGGGTTCAAGATATAGGGATGCCAATGTCACCTTTTTCCCGATGGTGTTTGATGTAACTTAAAGAAGTTTTCCATTTGATTTATCAAATTCAGTGGATCCTTATCATCAAATTTGCACATATCCACTTTTGGCATCATGTTTCATGGTTACGAATAAGTTTGATTCTGATGGGACTGGAAAAGTGATCCAATATGGTCGGTTTGTCCAGTGATTTTGAGCTAAAGGTCCTCCTCTGTTGATATGGGCCAAATTTGGGCCATACTGGTTACCCTTTACATGTTGCATGATATCATCCAACCGATGATTGATTTGGGCTATGTCTCCTTTAGAGGCCATCTCAGATTGTACAATTCGCAACTCATACTCAAGTTGGCTCACCTTATGATCAACTGAGGTAAACCCTAGTGCTAAGGAATCTGTATTTACCCCTTTTGACTCCATCTCTTCAATCACTACCCCATATTTATCTGGGGTTTTACTCGGAGTAATCGGATTCTTTTTTGCTCTTGTGGAAGGCCCTGTCATGATGTCAAACCTTAGGGTTTAGGGTTTTGATACAATTTTGAACGAACAAGAAAAAAAATAGAGAAGATACTAATACTATTTTTTTGAGAGCTTTCTGAAAATGTAAAGAACTTGAAAAATTTCCACAATTTTCATCCTAGGGAGCGATTTTATGAAAAGCCCTAAATTTTTAATAACTTTTCTAAAATAAATTAAAAAGTCTGAAATTTTCAGGGAACCTTACTTGAAATGCTTTGCAACTCTGGTAAAAATATCTCCCACTAATTCACTCTAGTTCGAAATATGTGGTAGAAACAAAAAATTAGGGTTTTTGCCCTAATTTTGGCCCAGATCACAGCTATGATACCACTTGTAATGAAATCACTTGTATAATTCAAATTAAGAGAAACAATAGAACACCAAATAACACAATATTTCAGATTAATGATCTCAATATGCAATTAGAATAGCTTCGCCACTTCGAGGGGGAAACCTCCAAACCATATAATAAGACTCAAATGCTCAAAAAATAATGAAATACTACCTATAATCCCCTATATATACTATTCATATGCTATGGCCATCACTAAGGCCGACCTATTAAGCACGAGGAAGTATAAATGATATAATAAAATGATATGGTAAGCCACAAGTCAGCTACTCATATCCTAATACAAGAAATAGGTTAAGGGCGTAGCAAAATTCCATTGTGTCTATACTATTTTTTTAAATTGTTCCCACCAAAAGACCGATCTCCGGCTTTATCTCGTAAATTTCTCTCTACAAGTCCTACATATTTGTTGACAAAAGTGATGTATGTGGGTCTTTAAGTCAAATTAAATCTAGGTGGAGCTCAATCCTCCTCTGTTTGAGTGAAGTGAAGGTGTGATACTCATTGCTCTTTGGTTTCCTAGCACAAACTCACAAAACCATTGTACTCTAATATGTAATTGCAATATTTCTCTACACAAGCTACTTGGTAAAGATGATTTAGGATGGAATCAAGATTCTCATTAAACTACTTCTTCTAAAGGTAACACATGAGTCTAGTAATGAATGCAATAAGTGCACAAGTCATGCATGTAATGTGTTATTTCTCAAGACAAGGTTGAATAAATTGATGGTGGAAACCGGGACTATAAGATGAAAAATGACATCCGAGATATTTTGAGAGAATCCTAATAGAAGTTTTCCTCTTGTGTATTGACACCATAATAAAAGGAAACACATGAAAAGTGTTAAAACTCTTGGCTAGGGTTTAAAGGTTGAAAACCCTACATGTATGCATTTTAGAGAGAACGAGTCGCTTAGTTCTCTATGAAAAGAAAAATAATCTTTACAAGACTAGAAAGCATGAATCCATCCAAATTACATTCTCAAAGCTAAGAAGTAGATCAAATTTTTTTGTGGAAATTCAAGTTTGTTTGTAGTCAATAGTTGGATGTTTTCATGAGAACAATCTTCTAAAGACCCTTGAAACAAAGTGAAGTATGGCTATTCTCGATCACAAAGAGGTTTGATGAAATGTCTCAAATGCTTAATTGAACTTGTTATAGACCATGAAGTAAAGGATATTTTATGGGAAGAGAAATTCAAAAAGTTATGTAATCTCTCGAAGACATAAATGACATCCAAATAACGTTGAAATGTGAGTTTGTATCCCATATGCATATGAAAGATCATGATGACAGTTAGCATTATGGATTTTGAACTTCTTACTTTGAGTGATAGGGTAGAGAAAGGTGTATTGAAATGTAGATGAAGGGGAATAGAGGTAGATCTAAAGCTAAAGAGTGAGATGAGAAGTTAGTCTTGTTCACCTAAAGTGATAGAAGACAAAAAGGAAGGACAATGAATAGTTTTTGGAAGATGAAAGGATGAAGAATAAAAATGCTTTGAGAAGAATGTGAAAAGATAAGAATATAAAAATGAAGAATTGTGATCATTGGTAAGTATATTCTAGCCTAAAATAAAGCCGAATATCCCGTGATGTTCATCAAGGCTATGGAGAAGCAAGACATAACATAAATATGAAGAGTATTAATATGATTTGATAGACCATCCATGTCTTGGATGAAGAGGTTGAAAATAATAAAGGTTTATGAAATCAAGTGGTTACATTCTACTAAAAAAATGGTATGTTTGACCTATATGATGGTTATAATAAGAAATCTCATATGCGAAGGATGATTTTATAGTTTTAGGGCTCTGGAAAGCCTCTAAACTATGTATAGTGTACTATACTTGGGAATCTGTGATTGAAATAATCCAATCGAGCTTGTTCATACTTATCTAAGTCTGCAAATGGTGTTTGTAAAGCTTCTAGATATTTGATGGGCTTGTTTAAGGTTTGTGTGAACTTTGGAGTTCAAATGACTGTGGTGAAGAAGGGTTACTATATTAAGAGTGATCTTCAAAGACTACAATTTTTCTTCCTAATTAGAGACATCATTCCCATGACAATATTCAAGATATGCCACAGGTTCATGAGAAACAACAAAGGTTTAATGAGAATTGTTTTTGAGTATGAGAAGATGTGTTGAAGCTCGAATGAAGATATTCAAGATTGTAGTTGTGATTCTGACAGTGATAATGTTTGTTCATGACATAAAAGTAAGAGATAAGTATGCCTAGGTCTATGAAAATTGTGATCAAATATGAAATGGTGAATGAAAGACATAGGTATGGAATATTTGGTTCTCGATTAATAAGTCGAAGCATCTAAAGAATGAATTAGAAGCTGTGTTAGGTTCATGAGGAGTCAAGAATTTAAATTTAGGTGAATGCAATTTCAAAGTTTATCTTGAATCATGAAGTGGAGTAAAAGTGGATTGTGTCCTAAAGTCTAAGTTCAAGGGTCCTATGAAATTGTGTCACACAAGGTTATGTTTCAAGGTCTAATTTTCCTACAACAAGTATGCAAATGTGTGCTACAGATATCATTGTGATTGGAATATTAATGCAGATGGGTCTTCATTGGTCTATAAAGGCACTCAAAATGGTACAACAAATTTGTAAACATGTATGTATGGTTTTAGGTGATATTTCGTAGTTGTTGATGATTTAGAGGAGTTTGTAACATGTGAAGTCTGAGTCCAATGAAAAGATGATAAATCAGAAGACTTATGCATCTAAAACAAAGAGGTGCAATTTCACTATAACAAAGCAGGTGTGTGATAATAATCAATAAGGGCTAAAAATTTTTACAAGTCAGGGTATTCTACAAGACATGAGGACACCGATCTACGGGTTTGTCAATTGTTACAATGACACTGCATTTTTTGTACCTCTCAGGATAAACAATGAGCTTCGCATTCAATATAAAATAAGTATGCAACACTGGAGGATGTGTTAGATAATTTCTTAGGAATATGGTTTTCTTGTAAGGTCTATGATAGAGTTTTGGGCCAAAGAAGATCCTCCAAGGAAATAAGAGTTTGTTCTAGTCATGATTAGGGTGTCTAGAAACTAGTATGCTCATTAGAAGTATAATGGATTGCACTACAAGTACTAAGTAAGTATGGAATGCATGATTCTAAGATAATAGTTGAGGGCACTGTTATGAAAAAAGGTAGATGTCTAAACTAAGTTGAAAGGGTCTAAAAAGGTTCTTAGAGTTAGGGAGTTAGTTATTTCTCTCCTTGGTTAGGTGAAATAAGGTTTTTTAAGACTCAAGATAGAATACTGGAGCATTAGTTGCAAGAGTGAGTTTTTATAATCTTAATCATGAATTTTTGGTTAGAGAAAGAATATACCTTCCTAGGGGGAGTAACTTGAAGGCTTGTTATGAGATGGAGACATGTTTAGAGGTATAAGAAATTTGTCACTTTTGCACTAAAATTCTCACTTAGGGACACTGATTCTAGAAGAAGGTAATACAACATTTGCAGGAAAAATTTTGTGCTTGGAGATGAACTAGAAAGAAATGAATGACATGAATGAAGGAAAAATAGGAGAAGTATATGCTCGGGGAAGCTTTTTCCAAGGACCATAGGATC
This sequence comes from Taxus wallichiana var. yunnanensis, assembly GCA_018340775.1. Lineage (NCBI taxonomy): Eukaryota > Viridiplantae > Streptophyta > Pinopsida > Cupressales > Taxaceae > Taxus > Taxus wallichiana. The sequence goes on from CM031235.1 coordinate 706,089,094, forward strand.
TTCATTTGCTGTTAAAGAATTCAAAAGGAGAGTTCTTATTCCTAAGGGGATCTTGTGAACAAGTAAGTTTGTCTTTCTATGCATTGTTGTCCTTGGTTGTCATTTCTTTCCATGTCAAGTCCATGCATACCTTTTTCATAGATGTCAAAGGGGGAGAAGTGTGCCAAGAAACATGTCAATGAGTCATTTAAGTGTGTGTGCATTCATGGTTGCCATCAATATTTATAGGATGGTTGCCATCAATGACAAAGGGGGAGTTTGTTGGAAAAGTGTGTCACTTGTTTTGTCATTGATGTCAAAGTGGTCTAGGTGATTTAGGAGTATGGATAGGTGATCTAGAGGTCTCCAAAAGTGCATATGTGTGGCTTGAGTCTCTCAAAGGTGTTATGAAGGTCAAACAAGGTCCATGAGGTGAGTGAGATGTATCAATGAGTATGTAACATGTCCACATGGTCCAATCATGAAGTGTATGGGTCAAGTCAAGTCATTCTAAGCCTTGGCCTAGTGCAAATACATGGTGTAAATAAAGAAAACATGATAATTCACTCAAAAAAAAGAAGGGAAAACAATTTTCAATCACTATGAGGTGGCATAGGATGTTTAGAAAGAGATACAAGAGATAAAATAGGTTCATGAGACTAAAACAATTCATTATGAAGCTTTCTTAAGCCAATCCACAACCAAAGAAGGTGTGAAATGTTGACCTAAGGTGTCATGATGCAAACAAAACATGTTATGATTATGGAATAAGTATATATGGTGTATACAATACTTCTTAGGTTGTTATTGAGGTGTTTTAGGAACTTATACAAGTCAACATAGTGCAATTGTTGAGAATCGAGAGACAAATGGGCACCTAGATGAGATGGGATGTAAATATGAAGGAGAAAAAAAAGAAAAATATCACTTGTAGGTGTTATAGGGATGTGTTCTTGAGGTTTTAGAAAATTTTCAGAAGCTAAGCATGGGTATTTTACAAGTTGTGTAGGTTTTTCCAAAACCAGTTTTTCAAAGTAAGGAAATTGATCACCAAACTTATTAGTAGTCAAGATAAATTGTGGAAAATCCTTTATATAAATCATGCAAGAAAAAATGGAGTTAATTGGGATAAAATTACGGTGTAAAAATTATTTCAGTGATTGGTTGAGTATTTTAGAAGTTCCATCCATTTTTGTGAGAATGTTTGAGACCCTCCAAAACCCAATTTGGACCAGTTATGGAAAATTGAGCTGGATAAGTTCCTTAAATACATTTTTTTCTAAATAAAGTATTGTATATGGTATAGGAATCCTCATAGTACATTTCCATGGTGATTTGATAGTTTTAATGATGACGTACCCCACAATAAAAACTCGAGTTTGTGAATATTTCAAAGGTGCGTACAAATATATGCAAAGGAAAAAATGCTCAAATTGATTGTATATGATTCCTAGGAGGTTATATTTAGGTAAATGAAGCTATTTGGATCACTCCTTTCATAAATTTCTAAGATACAACTCGGTTTTGGCCCTACTGTTTAAACTAGCAAGCCTGTGTGACCATTTTTGATGATTTGAAGGCTTAATGATGCAAATGCTCATACTTGGAGTGTAATAAGTGTGTGAGAACTATATATAGGTATGTGGTGACATTTTTTAAATCATTTTTTCAATTAGGAAATGTGTCTTCTTTCTTGAAGATGAATGAACCAAATATGCCATATTAGGCTTATTGAGAAGCCTTTTTGAATGAGGATGAAGGTGAGACTTTATTCATTTGACCTATGGGTCTGAATGCTTGAAAATGTTTTATACATACTAATTTAATTTTTAGAGGTGATAGGGAGCTCTAAAAGTGCTTTGGAGGTGTTTGAACACATTGTGTGGAAGACTAGTTTTTGTGTCTTCAAGACCACCATACTGCATGAGAGATCCAAGATTTTGGATGTTTTATGCATGAACCGGAGAATTATGAGAAGTGGCTGAGGTATTATAATTCATGATATTTTTATTTATATGCTACTTTCCTCATGATGAAGATATTTGAGGTATGTATCAGCTCAATTCTTGAATACCAAATTTAGAGATGTTAAAACCAGCCATGCAAGTCTTGTAAAGTAATGTTTCTTGATGTGTTATGCCTTGAGTTGGATATTTTTGGTAAATTTTAATCAAATTATACCTCCTAAAATTTATTTTTGTATATTACTTTGGTCATGAAGATGAGTGGAAGTGGTCTAGTTAGATGGTTTCTTAGAACTGTGTTTATAGAAGTTGATTTAAGCACACCTAGGAGCCTAAATGAATGTCTTGGCTAATGTGGTGAGTTTATAAGCATACAAGAGAATTATTTGGTTTAATGGGACCATGTACCATGTGAATGAAAATCTAGAAACATTGCACACAAGTTTGAGATCTAGAAGACAAAAGATGAGCTCACTTGAAGAAGAAGACAAAGTATGACTAGAAATTAGAAAAGTCAAGTCGAATTGTCAATTTAGGTTCCAGGAGGAATATTTAATGTGTAGATGAAATATTTGGTTTGTAACTCCCTCTTATGATTCCATTCAACTTGTAATTCGAATTCAAGGCTTGGGAGTTGAAGATTCAAGTGGAAAATGAAGTGTAAGGGTCATCTTCATGAAGGTTATGTTTTAAAATGTGAGACCCATGTTTTTGGTGTGTGAGAAAAGGAAGTGAATGATGTTGTTGTTGGAAGGGTGTAGTGATGAATGCTAATCTTGAGAAATAGAGAAGTGAACTAAAATAGAGATCACATTAGGTTGATGCAAGCAACTAGGTGAAGAAGGTGATCAAACATTTGTTGTATGAATGAAGTCTGAGTTATTGCTCAACAGTTTGGAAGTGGGTGCTTCCTAGCAAGTGGGTGCTTGCCAAATTTCTCAAGTGGGTGCTTGATTTTATACTGGAGTGGGTGCTTCAAGGTGAGTGGGTGCTCACCACATGGTGAAACCATTGTAACTTTATAGGACAATTTTCCAAGTTATTTCTTTGGTTCCAGTGGGTTTTTGTCCCTTTATGGGTTTCCCACATTAAATCATGTCTCCTCATGTGTTCATGTGTTTGTTGCTCTTTATCTTTCATGGTTAGACGTTCATGTATCTGATGGTTAACATAGTTAAGTGTGGTTAATTGAATCATTGAAAATTGCATCTAATTATAATAAGCATTGATTCAGCCCCCCTCGGTTCCTAGAATTTGTAACAAATAATACTTCAAGTGATAAAAAAATCACATGTTGCTTGCATTTGCATCCATGCTTACAGCCAACATGATTTTCAACACAAAGGTACGTGAGCTTTCTTCCAGTGGGTCACACGCATGAGGATATAGATGGGACATTCAAACGCTTATTAGCATCATCGTGAAAATTGGAAACATTCTCTTTGACACAAATAATGGATACTTATAGAACATGCCAAGAGGGGTCCAACACATTCACTTTGTACCTTATTCAAGAAATATACGACTTTGAGGAATTTTGGAACCACATCTTCTAGATGAAAACCAAAATATTGTGGGTATAAAAACCAAAGATGTTTAAATTCCATGTTGTCAAAAACATTCCCATCATGGAGTACAAAACATCAATCATGGATGCCTTATGGTATTAACCAATTGAAATATGGAAAACAATGGGTGGGAAACCTTATTTTCCTGAAGGGAATCCTCCATTGGAACCCTTCAAATAACTAAAAGATATGGAAGATTTGTAGAGAGGCATTCATGCATACATCACACATTGGGAAAAGAGTTCAATAGATGGTGGAGAAGCATTCTAGGTTCTAAAGATTACATATTGGAAAAATGTTTTACATGCCCTAGAAAATCCCTTTTTCAATTATAACATGATGAGGAGATATTATTTTTGGCCAAAAACAATTCAGGATAACACAATGTATGATCAAATATTGGGTGCACCATATCTTGACATGGATATATACTATAGTAAAAATTTCCTTTCAAATAAGGATATATATGTTCATCCTATTTGTGATATAGCTCGAGACAAATTAAACCCAATAATGAATGTGAATGATGGGAAGACGATAATAGTAAGACCAACCGATGATAACGCACATATATGGATGGTAAAAGTTGAATGAATTCTAATACAGGATGTTCACACAAAGGCTCAAAAGATAAGGGTAAGTGGTGGGAACCCATAGGAAAAGAAAATATAGAAAAATAAAAGTACCAAGAATTCTTAAAGAAAAATCAATGGTGGCGAAAATCAAGGGAAACATCATAGATTGATATAGACAACGTTATCTGGGCATGGACACCAAGAAAAATATGAAAAAGAGATCAAATTAAAATACTGAATCGGGGACATGATGTTATTCAAGCATACCTTGCACAACTTCAAGAACAATAATTAATGCATTGTAGTTAAAATTGGCTAGACTAGATACCCTTGAGAGGGATCAATCCTTATGTAATTTTCAATATAATTATCCCAAAGGAATTGATTTCCTATGGAAATAAATTATCAAATCCATTTTTTCAAAACAATGTGTTTAACATAATTCTTAACTCTTTTTGTTCTTTATGATTTATAGAATGGAAAAGCATAAAAGTAGTTCACATTATCTGGATTATCTTCTATTTTGAAATTCCTAGCGACAAATAAGTTCCATTATAATGATTTCCATTTTACAAATTGATCAAATAAATGTTAAAAAGATGTATCTTAGAGGTCGCTAGACTTATGTGTCTTAGCATCCACTAGGCTTATGTAACTCAGTGATCACTAGGCTTATGTAAGTTAGTGCCTACTAGGATCATGTAACTTAGCTATATTTATGTAACTTAGCAGTCCCTAGGATTATGTAACTTAACGGCCCTAGGGTTATCTAATTTCATGGGCGCTAGACCGATGCACGTTAGTGGATGCTAAGCTTATGTAATTTAGCAAATGCTAGGCTTATGTAAGTTAGCGAGATGTTGGGATTATGTAAGTTATCGGCTGCTTGCCAGGCTTATGTAACTTAGCAACTAACCATCGGATTATTTCTCCTAGCAGACCCACTATTCTTATGTAAGTTAGTGACCTCTAAGCTTATGTAAGTTAGCACCGCTAGGCTTATGTAAGTTAACGACCGCTAGCATTATGTGTGGGAATCCAATAGTAACAATATAGAAATCCTAAAACCGTGAAATTGAAATCCAAAAATCATAATTTAGAAATTTAATTCCAATAGCGAAGAAATTGGAATCCAATAATAGCGATATTGGAATCCAATAATAGTGAAATTGAAATCCAATAATAGCGATATTGGAATCCAATAATAGCGAAATTGGAACTCCAATAAGTCCAATAATGACAATATTGGAATCCAATATGTAGTGCACAATTTTGACGCACTTTTAAAACCATAACAGATGACATTATAAAATCCCATCATTTTTTAAAATACATTTATTACTAGCATTTCGGTGTGGCGAACTATAGCCAAACAAAGAATTAAAGCTATTCTATTTTTCAAAATTATTTCCGGGTTAACTACCCCTTTATCTAGATTTAATTTAAATTCAAAAAGGCCCATTCGACTATTATACTAACTTGTGTCGAATGATTATTTATTTAAATATTGTCTTAAATCCCTAATTTAATATTTAATTCCCTTAGATGCACCCATGCTAAACATTTGTTTATTCAACTAATTTCTTAAATGCCATATTAAAATAAATCCACCATGACCTTTAATAAAATCCCCTAGGTTCCCATTTGATTAAATTACCCCAACTTATTCATTTTCACCCAACCCATTAAAAACATCCATTCCCATAATTTAAAATTTTGGAGGGTAAAATTTGAGCCCTTGGATTCTTCTATTTTCTACCCTTGATCTTAGGTATTTCCTAAAAACAATAATCCTCCATTATGTTTGTTGTATATCTTTTATTTTATTTTTGTTTCTTCCATTTTTTTTTGCACGGGTTTTGCGGGGAGGGAGGAGGAGCAAAGGAAGATTAATGGAGGAGATTTCCATTCCACTTTTCCAAAACTTCATTGAAGGGAAAGATTTTCTCTTCCTTATTTTAGATTTGTTATATGTTTTTGATTCTCCTACCAAGGGTTTCAAGATCTTTTTTTATTATTTTTATTCTCATATATATTATTTTTATTTGGCATAACCAAATTTCCATACATACATATATACAATATATATGAAACCCTATATATATATTTTGAAACATTTCATAAATCCTATACGGATCTAACCCTTACATACGCAGGTTATATATATATATATATATATATATATATATATATGTAATGGGGGCGACCCGAGTGTGCAAACCCATGGTTTGTGGTGTATATGGTGTGCTTGGGGCTACACCACAGGGTTTTGTGGTGTGGGGGTGGTTGACACTGTGCTGCCATGGTTTGTGTGTGTGTGTGTGTGTGTGGTGTGGCTCCCCAATTTTTTTTTAAATTTCAAAACCAACCACCAAAACCGAAATTTTATAGTATATATAACCTATTATTTGGTTTATTAAAATCATAAAACATAAAGGCATACATATATACATACATACATATATACATACATACATACAACATACATACACACACACACAACATATATATATATATATATATATATATATATATATATATATATATGTGTGTGTGTGTGTGTGTGAACTCATTATTTGTGTGTATTTTCCTGAATTAAGTAATTTTATCCTCAAATATGTAGATTTATTTAAAGGACATATAATGCACAAATTTAACACCATATAAAAATCCATTAGAGAAGGAAACATTATTAAATAATATTTAACTTATTTCAGATTTAACTCCATAAGGTAAATCTTATTAAATGAAGGTATAGTTTAAGATATATATAAGAACCAAAACTCATTTTCCCAAACCTAAACCAAAACAGAATTATATTTATTTTAGAACATACATTTGACATCTTCAAATTGTTCTACAATGTAGATAATTCTCTTCCCTAAGTTTACAACATAAATTATTTCTTTAAACCTTGAATATAAAAACATATAACGTTGTTCTCTCTTTTTTTGGCTATAAAACAAAACTCAAGATGAAATTAATGAACCTTTGAGTAACAAATTAACCATTAAATTTCAGATTTTAAAAGAACCTTCATTATAATTATATTCAAATAATTTGACTTAGAAATCATAAGTAAATAGTCAAAACAAATAGTTCATTTTCTTTTCCTTTTCACAATAAATTACAACCAAGAAAGTCATTTTTCACTAACAAGAAGTGTTTCCAAATTGCAAGATTTATTTTCACAAAACTAACTTTACAAATATAAATATAGGTACATTTTAATGCTTGAAGTAGGCAAATACATTTCAATTTGAAATATAAGGATTAAATATATCTCCAAATTCAATCAAACTTCCTTACATTCTTTTAAAGAAAACAAAGAAAGGCTCATTACAACTTTGCAACATTCTTACAAGAGTAGAACACATAATAATGCTTCACCTAAAAACAAGGATTATAAGGATGTTATAATACAAGATTTCAAAGCTTCTTCTCAAGATAGAAGAAGACATAACAAATATTACAAAACCATTACAAAATCATACTTAAAATTAAAAGGACAAGCCTCCCCAAAATGGGGAATAACATGCCAAATTTTCCAACTTTTTCTTTAATTCCATGCTTTAAGTATATTTTCCAAGCTTTCAAATCTATATGAAATTCTTCAAATCACAAGAGAAAGAGGCTAGGTTTTCCACCCAACCAAATGGAATCATCACATGCCATCTCCACCAATGAGGACATGTTAGCCTCCCTCCAAGCCCATGGGAGAGAGAGAATGCATGCCCAAAAATTCATAAGTAAGGGGGAAAAAAAGGGTGATAACACACATACATAATTTCAATACAAAATAACCAAAAGAACACCAAAATCACAAGAGGAGAACTCCATGTTTTCCTCAAAAGAGGAAGAGTGGCAAAGGAGCCCATAATAAGCCATAATGTGAACCAACCATAGGAACACATAAAAGAATCTCCATAATCATCTATTATCTCTTAAATAAAAAATACCCTCCTTATCACTCCATCCCAAACTCCAAGCCTCCTCCTTGTAAGGATTTTCAAACCATTTTCAACCATGAGATGGTTTCCTTCACAAGGATGGAAGATGAGGTTCAAACCATATGAACAATCATCTTCCACATCAAACCATATGAGGGGAGGAAATAAAATAAAGACCATCATGGCTTTCCCATCAATCCATGTGGTGTAAGAGAGATATTTCCTCCCTCTTCCCCTACAATTCCAAAATCCACCACAACATAAGGATGGATGGAGAAAATAAAACAAACAAGATTTAAAAAGACACCCATAACAACATGCAAACATATAATATTCCAAAACAACCATTTTTTTTACACAACATACTAAAACAAGAAAAAATGAGAGGCATGAATTCCTACCTCAAAAATAAGTTATCCCTCTCCAAAACAATCCAATCACTTCAAGCTCCAAGCTCCTAGCTCCAAGATTTCTCCAACTCTCATAGTAAAAATGACAAGAAAAAGTCCATACCCCTCTCCATGAGGAGGTATAAAAGGAGAATCAAAAAATCCACAAATGAGAGGGTGACATGTGTCACCCATCTCATTCTCCAAAAAAAGATTCCAAAATCCCAATAGACATAAAACAAAACACCTTTAGGAAGTAATCTCCCAAATTTCCTAAAAAGCCAATAAGCCAACACACTTCAAATTTTAAGAAATCACAAATCAAACCATTACAAGATGGTGACATGAGAGGGGTCAAATGGGAGGGAAAATCCCATTTGAACTTGAAAAGAGGCCCCCTACCCATAGGTAGGGTCCAAGGGTCCATTTCAATGTAAGGGAGACCCCCAATGTGAAAAGAGGCCCTTACAAATGCCAAATTTAGCCCAAATTCGAGATTGGGTAAAGTGGCTCAAAGAAGAGGTGGTGGGGCCCACCTAAATGATGATTAGGTGGTCCCAAACCACTAACAACAATATTAATTAACATAAAACATCTCTAATGGATGTAGGGACCATTAGGTCCCTAAACTAGCTTATCACAAGGCTTAAACAAATTAAAATTAACATAGATACATTAGGAATCACCAATGGTGTCCAATCATGAATATGCCACATACAAACAAGGCTACACAAAGATCATGCATGGCTAAAGGACTTGGCCTAATCAGCTACTTGTGCAACTTGAGGTGTAACTCTAAAACCCACGTTCTCATGTGACTTGTAATCTGCACACTCAATTCACACATTAAACATACCTTCTCGATAAATAATAAATCAGAGAAATAATCCAATATAACGAAAACCAAATCAATCATGGATATTCATTCCAACTATACAACAATCAATAATTATTTCACTTATGATTGACAATCCAAATCTACATCTAAAAGCAACCAACATCCAAATGAGATAACTATCCAAAATGTCACATATGTTTCTATAGTAGATCAAAACATAGAATTCATCCAAGTTATTCCATGATAACATCCAAAGAAGAATCATCATAATTAATGGTCACAATATGAAATAGATTCATCATTCATCCATCATATATCTAGTAAAATCCATCTAAGTTGCATCCTGTTAGTATCCATAATATATGGGTATAAGAAACTAGCAATATGTATCACAATAGTTTATTGGCACAACGTGCCTCAAACACCACCTATGTCACAAGAGTAATTTATGACAAAACCATATAATGATTAAATAGTATTATATCAATGTCAATAATCCATAATGCAACCACATATTATCCAAATAGTGCTAAATCAATATCTACAACCTAGTAAATGAAATGAGTCAGTAAATGTAACAATGCAAGAAAGGGTTTGGCACTACATCCCCCTCTCTTAAAATTAGACTTCCTCCTAGAAGTCACTGGATGAGATAGGGATATGACCTCATGAGGTATCATGTCGTATCATGTGGTTTTTAGTCACAACAAACATGTCCCACCAATTCAAACTTGGTCTTGTACTAAGTGTTTATCTCATTTAGAGTAATTTAATTAAAGAAAGTTGTAACTTCCAAGGAAATTTTTATTAACATCATTGTTAAACCCCTACATGGTCACACATAAGTGGATGTCCAACATTAAGGTCACTTTAAGGGAACTATTTTTTTTTGTCTCAACAAACATGCCTCACCAAATATAACATGGTTCAAAGTCAAGTTTATTTCAAATAGGAGAATATTAATCAAGGAAAATTGTAGCTTCCAAAGGATTCATTTGCATCATTGTCTAACTTCCCGACAAGGTTCCACATAAGTGGATGTACAACATAAGGTCCACATTTAAAGGAAACTATTGATGGGTGAGCCAAGGGAACATAATGGTTATTTCAAATAGGGTTAACAAGTTATGCATACTTGATGTGTACGAGCCCACTCATGGAAACCATCCAAGGTGCCACAAATACCACACAAGAAGAGAGAAATTGTTTCCAAGTTTATGTGTGGTTTCACCTTCTAGCTCACAATTAACTTTAAAATTTGGAAAAAGGTTCACAAGCCTCTCCAAATTGGTCCTAACATCTGCATTATTCATTAAGGGGTCAAGGATGAAGATTCACATAATACCAAAAAGAATAATTAAGGGGTAATGACTTGATTTGACAAGCATTTTATGTTCACATAATGATAGTACCAGTAAATTGTGGGTGAAATATATAGCCAACCATCAAGTTAGGATTGATTTTCTAGTTTGGTTTCAAGGTTTCATAACATGTGCCATTTTTTAGAACATCTCAATTTTGGTTCATTGTTTAAAAACCCATAAAGTTTTAATTTGGTATTGTTCCTAATTTTCACCATGAAAGATCATGTTTCTAGAACTCCACATTCCTTACAACGAGACTAAAAATAACTATTTTTTCAATTTAACAAAACATTGAGACACTTACTTAATCTTATCATTCATTTTTACTATAGCCAAGAGAATAAATAAGTGAGTTAGGTGAAAAAAATACATTCAAAAATGAGGTTTTCCAAAACCTATCAAGTTACTATGCAAATTAATAAATTATAACTTGGATGGGATACAACATATTTTCCATTCATACCTTCCTCTCCAAGAAGCCAATGCACATTTATCTCTAAGGAAAGGTACAACCTAACGCACCTCAAATAAAAAACCTATGCTAACTTTAACTCAACAATTATTTTGGCCATAAATGACCCATTAGGTCAAAAGAGATGTATATAAATATACTTCTTAACTAGAGGGTGAATCCATTTCACACAAAGAACTTCAATTTTTCCACCCTATTGAATGGTGAAACCAATAGGTCCATACATTTTTAAGAGTTTCCCAAAGAAACATAAGTCTTGATCCAACTCAATATTCACACTACTTAACTAGGGATTTCACCGATATCAAAGGACGTATTCACCCAAGGTAGGTGGAAAGAATAGATAATCATTATTCTTAGTCCTCACAATAAGGGTTACACCATTTATCTTATAATAAGTTACTAAGAGTTTTCTAATGTGAAATAAATCTTACACAAGATTCTCCTAAGAGTCAAGTAGCTAAGGAAATAAATAATTTGTGGGACCATTTACAACCTTCATATTATTCACATTACTTTCTCATCTAGAACTTAGGAATGACAACACAATACCTAAGTTACTTACATAAGATCAACAATTTTAGAGTGTAATCCATATTATATGAATATCACATAACTAAGAATAGTAAACATCACTTATTCCATTTGAAACAATAATTTATGATCACCTCAATTTTAGATTTTAAGGGGGTAACAAATGATAACATTGTTGGTCAACCAAGGTTGTTCAAATACATATTCGATGAGTTTTCCCATTTACATATAATTACATGAGTTTATTCTTGTTTATAAGGCATAAGTACGTAAATGTACTTATAGATATAATTATATATTTTTTTTTTGGTTACGAATCATTGTATTCATCATTATTACACCATATTACTTGTAATTCTATGGTCCAACACTAGCATTTGTATACCATCTCTCCCAACCAAGAGAGAGATCGACACTAAGTTATTTTTCTTTTTCCGAGAAAGAGAGAGATGAGAGAATGTTGTTATTTTTGCATAATCATTGTTCTTCTGTCTACGAGATAAGGTAAGGGGAGAGGGTGATTCCATGATTTCTACACATAAGTCTTAGTGTCATAAACATGATTAATTAGGAACATTCTAATCAATTTGAGGAGGGTTATTATCACAAGTGTACCTTCTAAGGTAAAATGATTTAACCAAGTTACATTGCACCAAAACTTAGTAAATGGTCATAGTATGAAAATGGGCCTGTTGAGCTCACGAAGGCTAATAAATAACTAGAACATTATCGAAGCTAATTTTCAAATATTATCTTGAGGGCCTCGATGAAAATGTTAACTTGTGAAAACCAGATTCAGTTTTCAATAGCTCAATGTATTCCTAGTTTACTAGAAGATGATCAAATAGTTATGAAATGTCACTTGTGAAAACCAACCTATATAAAGAGACACCAAAAATAATTTTCCGTTATCATTTATTGTTTAGAGACAAGATAGAGGATTTTACATTAGCAAAATTTTTATCCAAGTATGCTAAATTTAGAAATACACTTTTGAAAAGAAAGGCAATGCTATAAGGTTATTTGGTAATTTTTTCTTATAAAGAGAATAATAAATTTGCAATTAGTAGTGTATACACAAGGAGTAAAAATTATTATAGTTTTCAATAATAAAATTTTAAAATGTGGAAGACCATCTTCTCTTATATCCAAACACTAATTATTTGCAAAACAATCCAAGACTACAAAAGGTGACCAAAACAACTAACTTATACCAAATCAAACAACATCCAAAAATGCCTCATAGCATCCAATTTGTTTGGGTCATAAAATTCAATCTAAGACACATGTAACACATCAAAATAATCATATTATAAAATATTGTACCCTCCAAGGGTGTCGTAAGACGTCAAATGGATCAAAAAGACCGAGTTCCCTATTCTACGATCTAGCCAAAATGGCTATAAAAGGGCTCTCAAACAAGTACGTATTAACCAATAGGTTAAAAACACATCCAACCAATTCTCTATTATATAAGTATTCAAAATGATATACACCACCCAAAACTGGTGAATGAATCTTGAACTGAAGCACCTTCTCGGAGCCAACTATTAAAGTTTTTGCTATTGCATTTCAACAATTTTTAGTGAAATTGGCTACGAAATGGGTTTCAAAACAAGAAATCTAAACTCAAAATATTGTTCTATCAACTCTCATCTATTATCATATATATAGATAATCTAATGCAACTTATAGAATATAATTCTGATAACTAGAACTCTAGTTATGACCTCGTTTTTAGAGCTAATTTATGTGATTGACTAGTTTGTTTTGTGACAGAATGACTAGAGGCCTCCAAAACATGCTTGAAAAACTAGCTCCCAAATCCATTTTCACAAAACCAATTGTTGCAATCAATTGAGATGGAAAAATACTAAAGGTTAGTGTTGTAAATATCTCCCCCCGGGTCGATATAGACAAACAGGAGAATATAGAAATCAAAGAAGCTCAAATCCCTGACATTCAAAAGGTGCAGGAAAGTGGCGCACAGAAATGGATGTCGATAGGGTAAAGGATGCACCCTTGGCGCATGGAAATGGTGCATGACAATGAGTGTTGACACTAAAATGTATGCGCCAAGGCGCAGGAAAGTGGCGCACAGAAATGGATGTCGACAGGGTAAAGGATGCGCCCTTGGCGCATGGAAATGGCGCATGACAATGAGTGTTGACACTAAAATGTATGCGCCAAGGCGCAGGAAAGTGGCGCACAGAAATGGATGTCGAAAGGGTAAAGGATGTGCCCTTGGCGCATGGAAATGGCGCATGACAATGAGTGTTGACACTAAAATGTATGCGCCAAGGTGCAGGAAAGTGGCGCACAGAAATGGATGTCGACAGGGTAAAGGATGCGCCCTTGGCGCACGGAAATGGCGCATGAAAATGAGTGTCAATAGGGCAAAAGTTGCACCTTGGCACACGTAAGAGGATGTCGACACACACATGGATGCACCTATGGCGCACCTTCAGGAGGCGCAACATTTTGAGCGCTGACAGGAAGCAGACCCTGGCGCAGATATTCAGATGGCCATAACTTTTGACTGGGAGCTCGGATTCATGCAAGGTTGGACTTTTCGGAAAGCTTACGAGGTCCTCTATCCAACTATGACTGGATATCTTTAATTGGGTGAGAAAAAATTCTTAAAAATGCAAAATACAGTTCGCCAATTTTGGGTTCATGTGGTTCTCACCTACCGCCATAATGAGATGAGTTAAATGCGACCCAGGAGTGGTTGTGGTAGATTCAAATTTCCTCTCTCTTCCCTCTCTCATTCTTCCTATATATTGTAAAGAGGGGCTTCTTTCAAGAGATACATTACCGGTTGTTCATCTTTCCGCTCTGCCCTCCCTTCTTTTCTTCTCCAGGGTTGAAAATGGAGTTTGAACCTCCTCCCTTGCTCTGTAATGGCATTTTTGCCTTTTATTATTGAAACAATGTTCTGCAGGTGCAAACTTCGAAGCAACAAAAAACATGTTTTGTGATGCATATGTTCATCCTTGCTCGTTTTTGCTTGTTTTCTTCTTGCCTCTCTTCATTGCGGTATTTGTGCACTTTGAATGTTCATTGCAGTGAGTCGTGTTCATGGAGTTTTGGGACATTTTCTGTGTGAAATCTATCCTTGGGCCTGTGATGCATCTGTCCATCCTTCCCATTGCTCACCTCTCTTTGTTACATGGCAGTTTTGATAGATGTCCAACATTCTCCTTCTCTGGTGTATCACCGTTTTAGTGTAGGCTTTTGTTCTTTTCCTTTCTCTCTCTCTCTCTGTCTCTTTGGCATGGTTAGATTAGGATTAGATTAGCTTGCCTGCACTGGAATAGCTTGTGGCAGGTGGTTTAGGAGCAGGAACCAGCCTTCTCTGGAGATTCCTTTCTCATTTCTGCAAGTCCCACACTTGGAGAAAGGTTTCAATGTTGTGCAATCACACTGGATGCCTGAAGATCAACTTAGAAACCTGATCAGCATCCAGGGGTGCTGTGATTTTGCATCAACAGTTCTGGCACGCCCGGTGGGACCTTAGAGGTCTTCCATTTCATCTTTTGCAGGTTGGTGTGTTCCTGTGAAGATTTCAGCCTTTGGAGGCACTTGCAAACACATCTGGCGACTCCATTTGATCAAAGAACCCATTTCTGAAGTTGCGAGCACCCATTTTCCATCCATTCCCATTCATCCTTCTTTCCATCTCTTTCATTCTTTCCCATTCCATGAGGTTGTGTAATCATGACTTCATTTCCATCATGGAATTCACATCAATAGCAGCAATGTTTCCCACCTCCAACATACATTACAACTCCTCCAAATCAGCATTTTGAACAAATTCAAGATCAGTATGCATACCCATATGAGCAGCAGTGCCAAAGTCAGTTTGGCTATGGAGCTTTCCAAGAGCAAGAGTATGCATATAATGAAGACCATCAGATCCAAGATGCTGGTCTCATTGAGAAAATCCAAAAGATGGAGGTAAAGATGGTGCAGTCCCGAGAACAAGCTCAAATGAGAGCTTTCAGAATTGGTTGCAAGACTCCTTGTCCATGGGGAGGCCCTTTTCCAAGACACTTCAGCCCTCAGGAGAAGCTGGACTTCATGATAAAGATGCTGCCCCAACTTGCACAATGGATAGTAGAAATAGAGGCCTATACATTCAGTGTTGAACAACCTTGTCAATGGGTAAGTTCTACACCATCATCTGGTTTTTCTCTTCCCATTACTCAAGCAGCATCATCTCATTTGGACTTGCAAATTTTAAACTCTCCATCTGCTGTCCCAAATGTTGATCCCATGTCTTCACCTCTCAGTCTTCCACCACACCTCAATTCTTCTTTCCTTTTTCCTTCCAAACAGTCATCCTCTCCACAAGAGCTAACAGAAATACCCCCTCCTCCAAAGAAACAAGAGTTTCTACCTCCACCACCATAAAAAATTTCCAAACCATTTGAGTTACAACCCATCCCTCCTCTTGCATTCCCAATTCCATGTGGGGAAGAAGAAATTGCAAAAATTAGTCATCAAGGACAGCAAGAGGAAGAGCCAAGAAGAAAAGAAATGACAGACAACTTGAAGGTTTCACCTGCCAAATTTGGGATGACAAAGATCCCCTTGATGGTCAAACCTACAGAAGAGGCTAAGGTTGAACAAATAGTGGTCAGGGCTGATTTTGTTGCAGCAGAAGAAGAAGTTCTTGCAGTCCCAACTTGTCCTCTAGAGTAGCAGATTGAAGAGTTTGACTTGAAAAACTTCATGCTGGAGGAGGAGCTCATTCAAGAGCAAGATTGTCTTCGAACATTGGAGGAAGGAGAAGCTGCTCCAGATCCAGCAGCAGAGGAGCACATTCTAGCTGTGGAGGAGAAAGTTACAGATCCAAGAGCTCTGAGCACAAAGCAGGCTACAGGAGAACCTTCAGTTCTTCTTTCTACTTCACCTCTCTCAAGTTCTAGTGCTGAAGAGGAGTTTGATCTCTCAAACTCAATATTGGAGGGTGAAAGAAACCATGGTGGTCAAGTTACAGATCAAGAGGACACCATGGAGGAAGTTGAACATTTGCAGCAGGACAGCCATGAGGCAGTTTATTTGTCAGATTTGGAGGACTGTTTTGATGGAGAAGAGCCGGTTGAGTTTCCACCATTCTCTCTTTCATCATCCACATTCCAAACACAAGAGTCTGCTGTCATGAAGGAGAACATTCATTTGCAGCAGCCTGCATCTTATAACAGCTCTTCGGAATCAAGATTGGAAGATTTTAATCTTTCATGTTCTTCATTGGAGGAAGAGAAAGGACAAAGGAATTTCACCATTGCTTCCACACCATCCATTGAGGGTCTACAAGAAGACTCCACTTTTGGAGTTGAAAATCAGAGCTATGGGCATATCAAACGGATCGACCTTGCCCAATCAGGTATTTGGCTTCATTGGAGCCAAAGGAGAAGTCACAACCAGTCATGCTTGCTTCTGAGCATGAGGGTGAGCTACAAAGTACCAAGGATCAGCTGTCATACCCCTTCAATCCAAATGCAGAGCAACTAAAAGAGGTATTGAATTTGCCTTCAGCTGATACCTTGATGATTTGGGTGGAATACCAGCTTCTTGTTGATTTTCCACTCATCCTAACAGCCATGATCAGCTCCAAATCAATTGCATGGCTGCCACTTTTGAGAAAGGGAAGCTATTTCTCACAACCAATTGCAGGGTTTGTTTAGCTTGCCTTTGCTCCCAGTTACAGTAGAGTAGGTAGGTTTGCTTTCAGTAGAAGAAGTGCTTGTGCACACTCTGCATGTTCCATTTGGAGCATGTATGATTTTCAATTCTGTACATAGTTTTTGTGGTGCTGGTTTTGCTCTTGCACAGTTCGTTTTGGTGGCATTTTGGTGAGAACAACTCTAAGTTCAATGGGTTTCAAGTGGCTCAGAAGGGATTTTTCAAAGTTCAGATCAGTTTTCAGGCTTGCTTATGACTCCATGCCCAATGGATTGCTAAAAGGCCACTGATCTTCTACCTAGCAGGCAGGTGACCCCGTTGAGTCACCAAATTGTTGTAAATATCTCCCCCCGGGTTGATATAGACAAACAGAGAAATATAGAAATCAAAGAAGCTCAAATCCCTGACATTCAAAAGGCACAGGAAAGTGGCACACAAAAATGGATGTCGACAGGGTAAAGGATGCACCCTTGGCGCACAGAAATGGCGCATGACAATGAGTGTTGACACTAAAATGTATGTGCCAAGGTGCAGGAAAGTGGCGCACAAAAATGGATGTCGACAGGGTAAAGGATGTGCCCTTGGCACACAGAAATGGTGCATGACAATGAGTGTTGACACTAAAATGTATGCGCGAAGCGCGAGAAAGTGGCACATAGAAATGGATGTCGACAAGGTAAAGGATGCGCCCTTGGCGCACGGAAATGGTGCATGAAAATGAGTGTTAACAGGGTGAAATTTGCACCTTGGCACACGTAAGAGGATGTCGACACACACACGGATTCGCCTATGGCGCACCTTCGAGGCGCAACATTTTGAGCAATCGACAGAAGGAGACCACAGCACGAGATATTCAAATGGCCATAACTTTTGACTGGGAGCTCGGATTCATGCAAGGTTGGAATTTTCGGAAAGCTTACGAGGTCCTCTGTCCAACTATGACTGGATATCTTTAATTGGGTGAGAAAAAATTCTTAAAAATGCAAAATACAGTTCGCCACTTTTGGGTTCACTGGGGTTCTCACCTACCGCCATAATGAGATGAGTTAAATGCGACCCAGGAGTGGTTGTGGTAGATTCAAATTTCCTCTCTCTTCCCTCTCTCATTCTTCCTATATATTGTAAAGAGGGGCTTCTTTCAAGGGAGAGACATTACCAGTTGTTCATCTTTCTGCTCTGCCCTCCCTTCTTTTCTTCTCCAGGGTTGAAAATGGAGTTCGAACCTCCTCCCTTGCTCTGTAATGGCATTTTTGCCTTTTACTATTGAAATGATGTTCTATGCAAACTTATGAAGCAAAAAAAACGTGTTTTGTGATGCATCTATCCATCCTTGCTCGTTTTTGCTTGTTTTCTTCTTGCCTCTCTTCATTGCAGGTATTTGTGCACTTTGAATGTTCATTGCAGGTCTGGAGCTGTGTTCATGGAGTTTTGGGACATTTTCTATGTGAAATCTATCCTTGGGCCTCGTGATGCATCTCGTCCGTCCTTCCCATTGCTCACCTCTCTTTGTTACATGGCGCTTTTGATAGATGTCCAACATTCTCCTTCTCTCGTGTATCATCGTTTTAGTGTAGGATTTTGTTCTTTTCCTCTCTCTCTCTCTCTCTCTCTCTTTGGCATGGTTAGATTAGGATTAGATTAGCTTGCCTGCACTGGAATAGCTTGTGGCAGGTGGTTTAGGAGCAGGAACCAGCCTTCTCTGGAGATTCCTTTCTCATTTCTGCAAGTCCCACACTTGGAGAAAGGTTTCAATGTTGTGCAATCACACTGGATGCCTGAAGATCAACTTAGAAACCTGATCAGCATCCAGGGGTGCTGTGATTTTGCATCAACAGCTAGAAGTGGTAGATTTAAATTTCCTACTAAAGCTCCCTAAACCACGAGTCAATATCGAAACGAATTTCTTAGATTTCAGTTGTTATATACAATAATGCGATCAAATGAGCTCAAAATGCCTTGCACTAAATGACCAAATGATCTTATAAATTCAGTTTAAATGTTGTTGTGACATCCCATGTCACTAGAGAACATGATCATCTAAAATGATCTCCACTATGGGAGCCATGAAGCCATTTTGCACGCTATTTTTGAACGAATTTTTCTAACTTTTAAAAAGTGTTTTAGAATAGAGAATTTGAACAAAACTTGCATTCCAATCACCCCCGATTGTTCCATTTCTCAAAATTTCCCACCTAAGCTGGTATTTAATAACAAATCACATCCTAAGAGTAGGAACAACACTCCAAAGTGATTGTTTTAGATGTGTGACATCCAACACCTCATTACAATGTTGAGAACAACATATAAAGTGAATAAGTTTAATGGAAACGTTTTTGTCGAATGGGAGATTAAACCAAACCAAACTTATTAATCAAATACACGATCATACCTAGGGGGACCGATGTTGAAACCCAAGCTCGATATAAACTATAGTGCCCCATTTTGATGCACCAAAACCATAACACATGACATTATAAAATCCCGTCATTTAAAACAAATTACATTTATTACTATCACTTTTCATGTGGTCGGAACTATAGCCAACCATTAATTAAAACTATTCTATTTTTTAAATTTTTATTGATAAAGCGGGTTAAAGGGACTTGTTCCCTTTGCAAATTAAATGAGGTCGATCCTCGGAAAAACAAATGCCCTAAAGGCTAGAGAAACTACAGAAAAGCAGCCCACTTACAAAAAACAAATTAAGACTCTATTTACTTCCCATCATGCAATGGAAAATAATTGTCAATGTTGCCCATTCGTCCCTTTTTGCTTTTCCATTTCTTCACTTCTTGCTATTTTCCATAACAATAACCAGCCAGATCGTTGGGATTAACCGATGCTATCAAGTTTTCAGACACGGAATCCCGATCCGATTCCAAATTTTTAGATAAATGCCCCCTTTTTGTTCCACCTGCAATCTGACCATTTTCCTGTATTTCCATCTCATTATCGGTCTTTTCTGTATCTAAGTTACCCTCGGTGGGAGGATTTTGTGGATCATCCTTGAATTTTGAAGAAAAACAAATTCGGATTTAAGGTACCGCACTTGCTTTGGAAGAAGTCGATCCATTATGTTTTGTAGATTTCTGATTCTTGTTATGAGGACAAGAGGCTTGCAGATGACCCAGATTTCTACATATTCTACATCTAAAGGCAGTATTCTCATAGTCTAAGATCTGGGAATGCTGAAACTTCCCAAATTTTAGATTAATTTGATCTGGAAAACCCTTGCTAAAATCAATTTCAACACACATTCGCGTAAACGAACACAGACCCGAATCCATTCTATCCAAGTCCTCTTTTAAAAACCTTCCCAAAACATTTCCAATGTCCTCTAGGGGATACCACATATGCAAAGGGAGGTTGGGAAGCCTGACCCAAACAGGCGTTTTGGTAACCGAATAAGAATTTAGATCGAAATCTAGAAACCATGGTATTTGTTGGTGCTCAAAATAGTCTCACCCCAGTTTTCCTTTGAAAATCTATCGATTTACGGCCTCTATCACTTTATTTTTCCCGTGTTGTGCCTGGTTAATCTTTGTTGCCATTTTTAATTTGTTCATGGGTCGTAGATCACTTATGGGTCCATGGTTTGCTCCTTGTTTCTTTGTTCCTCCGGAAAAGGTCTATAATTTGGGTCTCCCATTCTCTGTTCATCTAAAAACTCGGGTTCTCCCATATTTTCCATTCTCCACGGTCGAGATTTTTCTTCCTCGTCATTTCTACCCTAAATACTTGAAGAAAAATGAATGGATGTGTCTTTGATGGATGTATTTGAGCCTTGTAACATTTCTAAATTCTTTGTCCTTGGAGAAATTTTCATTTTCGGGCTCAAATGATCATTTTTCTATATTTTACGGTTTGACGGTGTTTCTCCCAATCAAATTTACATCCTTTACATCCTTTGACAGGGGACGTGGCACCTTTTGGTTGGATGCAGCTCAGTTGGTACTTCAAAATTTCTATGAATCACCTCAACTTAAAAATGTGTCCACGTGGAGGAATGATGCTCATTTAAAGATCTACTTTTGGTTTGGCCTTGGAGTAGTGCTGGGAGGACACGTGGAGGTTTCCACTGCTTTTCCCAGACTTAGATAAATTTTATGCAGCTAAAATAGTTTGGCGGAGAACAGGGACACGTGGCGAGCCCGCGCTCACTCAGAGTCTTTTAAAGAAGCGCCAAGAGGACACTTGGAGGCCTCCGCTCACTTTGCATTTTTCTTGGACTTTTCAACGGCCAAAGAGACTGCCCTAGAGCATGACACTTGGTGCCTTCCGCTGAGCTTCAAGCCTTCAAACAAATTTTACCGAGCCAGGACACGTGGTGAGCCCACGTGCTCATTCAAGGTCTCAAATTTTTGGGACCATCTCAAGGTGCGCCATGTGACACATGGTAGTTTGAAAAGTCAAAGGAGTGGGGAAGTGGACCATCGGGAAACTTAGAATTTTTGCCTCTTATGCTCAAAAGGGTTAAAATATCAAAATGGCCCACAAGCTCGATGGAAGAAAGGTCAAAGCTTGCTCCAGTCAATGGTGGAGGTGTGGGCCTTTGGAGGAAATTTGGAAAAATTTCCCTTTGTGGGAAAAAGAGTTAAAAGTAAAAAGGAAGCGTGGTTCCATTGGGACCCACATTGGAAACTTGAAGCGGAAGGGCGGAGTTGTGGGGAAAACTTGGAAAATTTTCCTTTTTCCAAAAAGAGGGTCAAATGGCAGAATTTATCCGCGGTTCCTTTGGGACCCACCTCAGGACACGTGTCAAGCTCATTTCTCGAGGGCAGAGATGTGGAACAAAATGTGAAATTTTTCCATTTTCTAAAAGTTGTAAAAAGTCAGAGGAAACCCCTGAGTCTATTTTTAAGTTTGAATCTTCCATGTGGATGGCCCAAATTCAAAGTAAAGATCAACGATAACTGAGAGTCTGAATCTGATTTTCCCCCATTTTTACTAAAACATGCCTAGAAGTGTGAGTCTTCATGATTTCTTGGTATCTCCTACACGCCAAAAAGAGGGGAGTTAATGTTGATATCTGAGTTTGGTGGGAGATCTGGAAGATGTCTTTCACCATTAAAATGGTCTGACTATCATGCTCGATCATTTTTCCATTTTTCTTCTCCCAAGCATGCAAGGAGCCAAATTTGATAGATTAGGGGTGGAAGTGGTTGGAAAATTGAAGAAAGAGTGATCTACCAGAGGAAGGAGTTGAATGCGGGAGATATTCGATGAGATCTTCCCCTCGAGCACCTGGTAAATTTTTATAGATCTGATTCTGGAATCATGATCGTGATCATGGCAAGCACTGGTAGCACTCAAGGTCTAGATTTTTGGGGGAAAGGGGCTCTATTGTAAATGTTATAAATGGCAAAAAATTTTTGTGCAAATGGTTGGAGTGTTAGGGGTTGGGACTGAATTTTCTAATAGAAAAAGCTTGATAGAGCCCATCATTTTGAGAATCCGTTTGAGAAGCTTGTATATCTCTTTTTGTATTAAATTTGATCATGTCAAGGTGGTTGCAAATGTACAGCCATTGACAAGCTCTTGAGACTATTCTAGAAACTTTCCCCTATTGATAGATTTAATCAAATTCAGTTATTCTGTGTTGTCTTGAGCAAAATGTGTTTGTTTTATTTCTGAATGTATGCGAGTAGTTTTTCTTGTTTATGTTGCAATCTTGTATTAAAATCTGATTCAATCACACAGGCCTCAATCCTTGTGACAAGTTTAGTGGCATCTACAATTTCATTTCTCAGAAGAGCTTTCATCTGGGATTGGAATAAATGATTTAAAATCACTTTTCTTTCATCTGTTGACAGAGATTGTCTGTAAGCCTTTGGGTGTACCTTAGGCGTGATTTGACTTAGATCTTGATGCTTTGTTGGATTTTCTAACTCGAGCCTTCATGATAGAATCTCAAAGATTGTGTGAAAAGTGCTAATCTGGGCCTCCATTGAAGCACATATTCTAGTTAAAGAAACATTTTAGCTATTTTGTGGCATTTTGTTGGTTTAACCTTCCATTTTGTAAGATTCCTCAAGGATCTGGTGAATCAAGTTCATCTTGCCCCACCTCCCACCAAAAATTTATTCAAAAACAACCAATCCTACCTGTACTACCCTTTTTGTCTCATGTGTGCATACAAAATGCATAATCTCTGTTACCAAAACATGCAGAAAGCAATCAGGGTCCCAAATGTCTTTAGTAACCTTTGCCTTGTTGTGAAAATATCTCCATGATCTGAAGTGACAACTCGTGAGAGTCAAATTTGGTGTGTTGATCATATTTTCCCAAGGTCTTCTCTATAAAATTTATGCAAAAGAAGGATTTATCATTGTTCTTCAATAACAAGAGGTTACAAAATAGGTTCTCTTACCTTGGTTGAAAGGCACAACCTAAAATAGTTAGGATCAGATCACATCCTTTTAGGTGCTACCCACTCCTTTCAAAACAAGTCTAACAAGTCGATCTAGATTGCTTCCCTAGCTACTACAAAATGACATACATGATTATCTATCTACCTCAAGTGTCTTGTCAAAATCCATGATGCTGCTCAGTCTTTGAAGGAGATTAAATTTGGGTCAAACTTTGATTAATTTGGGATTGCATTTGATTATTTTGATTTTACATTTACTGAAATATTTAGTTGAATTTGTTGATTTGTTGATTTTTCCATTTCATCCATTAGCCCATCAACAACACACTAGTGGCATCATTTCTAGGGACTTTAGTTCAAAATCAAGACCTTGTAAAACACTTCTTGTATGCTCCAAGTGTTGTGTGTAGTTCTTTCAGTTTTCACACCTAGTGCACTAGCTTTCATTTGATAAATCTTGGTAAAGAAAGGTTAGAATCTTTCCATTTCTAGTTTCTAGCATTAACAAACATTTGACAGATCATATTTAGTGCATTTTCACAACTAGGGTGGAAATCCTTAGTGGTGACTCCCTGTTGATCTGATTTTTAATGAGTACCAGTGTCTTAAAACTCTGTCAAAGTCAGATTTGTTACTAATATTTGGAAAATTTGGAAGGAAGAAGATCTTTCTTTGCTAGGGATCCTACTAGGACATTGTTTCCAGAGCTAGGAAAAGCAAAATCAGAAGGAAGAAAATCTTGGAGAGTTGTGGGAGAACAAAGACAAGAAGAGGGATCTCCATTGATGAAAGTGATCGGCCTATCATTGAAGACTTGCCATTCAAGTGACTCTGAATCAGGTAG
This sequence comes from Taxus wallichiana var. yunnanensis, assembly GCA_018340775.1. Classification (NCBI taxonomy): domain Eukaryota; kingdom Viridiplantae; phylum Streptophyta; class Pinopsida; order Cupressales; family Taxaceae; genus Taxus; species Taxus wallichiana. The sequence goes on from CM031235.1 coordinate 706,113,632, forward strand.
CCTCTTTGTGGAATTGAATTCTCTAGTTGAGAGAAGGGCCTTCATTTGATTTTGAAAGGTTTTCTTCACATTCTACACCTATCTTTTCTAAGGTTGATAGGGATTTCCAAGAGACAAGGCCTTTGGGGGTATCCATTTTGAAAATTATACTCCTGTGTTCCAAGGACCCTCAACCCCTTATCAATTTTCACCCCTCCAGGGTCACCTTCTCGAATCAACATGGCCCAGCCCCCCCAGACCCCCTTTTTTTGTAAACACCTTTGGACCTATAAATTTTGTGGGAATGGCTAGTTATCCAAATGCAGTTCCTCAAGATGTAAGGAACAAATGCCAAAGTTCCAAGGAACAATGTTATTATTGGTGATCAACATCTAAAGCTTTTTATCAATATGATGGAAGACTTTGAGATTGAACATGAAGATGTATATATCAAGTTGTTTATCCATACCTTGGAAGAGGATGCCAGGGATTGGTATAAAGCATTTCCAGATAACTCTATTGATTCTTGGACTGAGATGAGTAATGCATTTAGATTGCAGTATGGTGATAGAACTGACCCTAGGTTTCTTTTGACAGAATTTGAAAACATCAAAAAGAATCCTAATGAGTCAGTACATGATTTCAACACAAGGTTTAATAAGACCTTGAGGAGATTTCTGTTAGGATAAGGCCTTGTGATGAGTCATGTTTGATCAAATATTCTGATGCATTTGATAAAAAGGCTTGCATATTACTTAAGAGACAAGAACCCCACAAATTTGAGGTAGGCCTTCACCATGGCTCTGCAAATAGAGAAACAACATCAAGGCAATTGGAAAGCCTCCAAAAAGGAGGGTGTAAAGCTGGTTAACCCAAAAAAAGCCTCAAACAAGCAAGGCTGCTGATTTGGAGGAGGTTGTGAAAACTTTGGCAGGGGCTATCAAAGAAATTTCCTACAAACTAGCCCAGGATGAGAAAGGGAATTGGGTAGAACTCACAAGGTCAACACAAGCAACAAGGCCAAGAAGATAGGTTTACAAATCACCAAAGATCTGATGATAGAGGCAAAGGACCTATTGGATTTGGAAATAGGTAGCCCCAAGGTAGGGAAAACAGAATGATGCTGATCCTTTGGCTGCTAGAGTTTGTTGTTGTGGAGGAGACATATGTCATTGATTGGTGTGACAAATGTTTCATGCCTCATGCTCCTTGTGAAGAAGATCAAAGAAGAAGAAGAAGAAGTTGATGATAATGATGATGATGTCTGCATGATGGGTTGTTCCACAAGCTTACAACAAGGGGCAACTTCAACTAAGGTGATAAGTGCCCAGGACTGCTGCCACTTTTTGGGACTGCATTCATAGGGTACCTATTCTTCCTCCCTCTCATATTTAGAAGTAGATACTATACAAGATTTTGAATTTCCCAATAATGACTTTGAATATTTAAGGGCTTTAATGATAAAGAAGTATGATGGAGGAATTCCATCTGAGGAGATAGACAGTTACTGATGAATGTTGTTGTTGCTCAAGAGAAGGAATATAACACAAGAAGTAAGGTTGTCAAAGGGACAGGGCCTCAAGCCAAGCCAAAATCTCCCTTACTTTCAAACATTCCTAAAGAGGCTCCTAAGAAAGAGGCATCTACCAAAAGCCTACAGTTCTAAACAAAAATCATATCCCTCCTCATGCCCAAGTTATCAAAAATCCTGTACCACCTAATGAGTGTGTTGGCTTTCCTTCCAATACTTGCCTTGCCAAGGAATGTCCCATATGATATTGCCCAAGTTTTAAGTCAAATCAAAGTCTTTGTTCCAATTTTGAGTTGCTTAGGATTCTGAGCACAAAAAGAGAGCATTTGAATACTTGGGATTGAAAGAAGAGAAGCCCTAGGCAGAAATGTAAATATTGTGGAGACTCCTCCAATCATTCAAGAATTAGAAACACCACCAGCATTGGAGGAACTAGGTGAACCACCTGAGGTCTATTTGGGGACATCCTTGGTGGACTCTCAGATGAATGTGGATCCATTCTTCACCACTTTGATCATTAAGGACAGACTGCTGCACAACTGCATGTTTGACTCGGGGCATCATGTAATGTCATGCCTCTGGAAGTCATGAATGAGACTGAATATCAAAGTGACAACAGCATATGGGAAGTGCACTTTCCATGGATTCCAGAGAAGTGCCAGTAGTGGGATGTGTGAAGGGTTTGGTGGTGCAACTTGCAGCTTACCTAGGTAAAAATTTAAAACTTGATGTTGTCATCGTTGACTACCCAGCCAAGTGGGGCATGCTATTGTCAAGAAAATGGGCTGCTAGTGTTGGTGGGAGTGTCCAAATGGATATGTCCTATGCCACCATTCCAATTGAAGCAGCCTTGTCAGGTTGTATGGAGAAAATAAAATGTTGCATCTTATTGAGGATCCCAACAATGCATCCTATGAAGTATTGTACACAAATGTTGATGCTGACAAACTTTGTAGGATTTGTTGATGGAAAGGAGCACAAGATTGAGGAATGCAAGTGTCTTGAACAAGTGGGATCTCCTTGGACTCTATTGTTTGATGGAGCTTGCTCCAAGTTTGGGAATGGTGTTGGTGTTGTTCTACTTTCTCTGGTCAGGAAAAAAATTTTTTTTCCTTCAAACTCAACTTTGAGTGCACCAAAACATTGTTGAGTATGAGGCATTATTGTTTGGGTTTAAGAATTTCTTGGAAATATGGTATCAAGGACATCATTGTCAAAGGAGACTCAGAATTAATTGTAAAACAAGTCAAAAATTGTATGCCACAAAGAATCAATGAATGAAATAGTATAAACATGCAGTTTGGGATCTTATTGAGATGTTTGATTCATTCAACATAGTGCATCATGATAGGAAATTCAATGACTTGGCAGACAAGCTTGCAGTGTTGGGGTCTCGGTTTGACAATTGTACAATGTCCCCATATTGTGAATATGATGTTGAGGTATTGACAAGACCTTCTGTCCCTGACAACATTAAACATTGGCAGGTTTTTGATGATGATGCTCAGATCAGAAGATTTCTACAGAACAAGGGAGATTTTGTTGATCAATGCATTGATTTGGAGCCAATGGTATGTACAACAAAAGGAAAAGAAACCTTGTTTGGCAAGGGCATCATCCAACTAAAACCAATACCATTCCTAGAGGATTGGTTGCTCTTGAGTCCAATTTTGATAATGTTGATCACATTGTTAACAAGATGCATGACAGCCTCGAGGGATATTGAGGAGCATGACCTTGGCACAAAGGAGAAGCCAAAAAAATTTGGTTAGGTAGTAATCTCAGCAAGGAGGAGAAGCAATCATACATCCAATTGTTGAAGAAATACCAAGATTGCATGGCTTGGACCTATTCTGAACTAAAAGCATACAGAGAGGACTTGTTTCAGCATGAGATTCCCTTGGAGTCTAATGCAAATCCATTCAGGTAGAAACAGAGGCCAATCAACCCACTCTTATCTCTCAAGATGCAAGAGGAACTGAAGAAGCTGAGAGATGGAGGGATTATTCAGCCCACTAGGTATTCTTCTTGGGTTGCAAACCTAGTACCAGTAAGAAAGAAGAATGGTGATATCAGGTTATGTGTGGACTTTAGGAATCTAAACAGAGCATCAATGAAGGATAATTATCCTTTACCAAATATGGAGAACATGTTGCAGTTAGTGATTGGGTCTAAATTTCTCTCTACCTTGGATGGTTTCTCTGGTTATAACCAAGTTGTGGTGAAGGAATCAGAAAGGATCAAGACAACCTTTACTACTCCTTGGGGAACATATGTGTATGTCAGGATGCCCTTTGGTCTGATGAATGTTGGAGCCACCTTCCAAAGAGAATGGATGTTGCTTTTGTTGTTACATCAATGAGTTTATTGTTGTCTACCAGGATGATGTGACTATGTTTTCTAGAAAGAGAAGTGACCACTTGCTTGCACTTGGAGAAGATGTTGATAAGATGTAGAGAATATGGCATCTCACTCAATCCAAAGAAGTGCCATTTTGGAGTGCAGAAGGAAAAGTTTCTTGGTCACATTGTGTCACAAGAAGGAGTGATGATTGATCCAGAAAGAGTAGAGGCCATCAACAAGGTCCCAATCCCAAGAACCAAGAAGGAATTTAGTCCTTCTTTGGGAAGATAAAATTCATCAGAAGATTCATATCAAACTTTGTTGAGTTGACCATTCCAATCACTTCCATGTTGAAGAAAGACTAGGTCATCAAATGGGAGGAGGCTTCCATCCAAGCCTTCAATGGAATCAAGGAGGCATTAAAACATGCCCCTGTTTTGGCAGCTCCAGATTATAAGAAGCCTTTCCAACTATTTTCCTTTTGCTTCAGAGAACACTATTGCTTTTCTGTCTGCGAAGAAGGATGATGAAGGGGCTGAGAGGCCAATTTCCTTTTTTAGTAAGGCCTTGTAGGGGCTGAGCTGAAGTACACTATCATGGAAAAGTAGGCATTTTCCTTGGTAAAAGCAAAAAAGGTTTTAGACCTTATATTCTAAGTTCTAAAGTGGTTTCTTATGTTCCCCACACCATGGTGAAGGACATCTTGTCAGAGATGGAGGTCTCAAAGCAAAAATGCAGGTGGGTGAACAAGTTGCAAGAATATGATATGGATATCCAAACCATGAAGTTGGTGAGAGGTTTGGGCTTGGCTAAGCTTATGGCTGAGAGCAACTTGCAAACTATTGAGGTAAATGAGGTAGAAGAAGAAAGGGTAGGTGTTTTTGAAAGGTTGATGAGTTCTGAGTGGTACAAGGATGTGATTTTCTATCTCAGACACTTATACTACCCTGAGCATTTAAGTAAGAACTAGAAAAGGGCTCTTAAGTTGGCCTCCCAGAAATATGTCATTACTGATTATGGGTTGGCTTGGAAGAACCCAGAGGGAGTCCTCTTAAGATGCATTACTGAAGAAGAAGCCCCCAAGATAATTGTTGATCTCCATGGAGGAGTATGTGGGGGACATTTTTTGCAAGAGTCACAACACACAAGATCCTGAGGGCTTGGTTATTGGTGGCCAACTCTCTTCAGGGATACAAATCTTTTGGTTAGAAGATGTGAGAGTTTCAGCACTTCTCTGGAAGACTAAAAGCTTCAGGCTCCCTTCCTTTGCCTATATATCAATTGAAGCTCCATTCAAGCAATGGGGAATGGATTTCATTGGTGAGATTTCAGACCCTTCAAGTGCTTGGCCATAAGTGGATTCTTGTAGCCACTTGATTATTTCACCAAGTGGGTGGAGGAAATCCCCACCAAAAGAGCAACACACCAAATTGTCATGGATTTTTTTGAACCATATCATCTGCAGGTTTGGGGTGCTAGGTCAAGATTGTTGTTGATAATGCCATGAGCTTTAGAGCTAAACCTTTGATGGCAATGTGCAAGGAGTATGGGATCAACTTGACATATGCCTCCAATTACAATCCCCAAGGAAATGGACAAGCTGAGTCTAGTAATAAAAACTTGTTGAAGATTATCAGAAGAACCTTGGAGCTAAACAAGAGAAAGTGGGGTGAACAGTTGAAGTTTGTTGTTTGGGTAGATAGGATCACTACTAAAGAGGTCACTTTGGAAAGAGTCCATTTGAGTTGGTATATGGGACTCAGGCCCTGTTATCCTCTTCATATGCAATTATCCTCATATCAGTTCATTCAACAACTGGAGGATCAAGAGGTAGGTCCTTATGATGCTCACATTAACCAGATTGTTGAACTTGATGAAGAGAGGAGGGCATCCCACCAGAGGCATGTAAAGTTCAGAGAAAGGCTGAAGAAGTTATTTGACAAGAAGGTCACTCCCAGGGCCTTCAATGTTGGAGATCTTGTGCTGTTATGGGATAGCAGACATGAGGATAAGGGCAAAAGCATGGAAGTTTGACTCATTATGGATGGGCCCTTACTCCATTGATATCAGGATTGGTGAGCATACCTTCTTCCTCAAGGACTTAGATGGTGAATTCTTGAATTCCTTTGTTAATGGTAGGCATTTGAAGCATTTCTTGGATTGATTCCCTTGAAATCAAGGCAAAAATCTTGTGTATAGTGTATAGTTTGTTGTTTGTCTCTTGTCTTTTGTGTTTTTGTTCATTCTGGTCCTCGGTGACCTATTTTTGCTTGGTTTCTCTATTTCATTTTGGAGATGGCTCTGTTTCTCTACTCTGCAAATTGACTTTTGCCCAATGGATATTTTGGCACTTGGTCTACCTTTGTTCTTGTGGCACTCACGGGAGTGCCCATCCCCGAGTCGGAGCCGATGTTGGTGCTCAAAATAGTCTCGCCCCAGTTTTCCTTTGAAAATCTATCGATTTACGGCCTCTATCACTTTCTTTTTCCCCATGTTGTGCCTAGTTAATCTTTGTTGCCATTTTTAATCTTGTTCATGGGTCATAGATCACTTATGGGTCCATGGTTTTCTCCTTGTTTCTTTGTTCCTCTAGAAAAGGTCTGTAATTTGGGTCTCTCATTCTCTGTTCATCTAAAAACTCGGGTTCTCCCATATTTTCCATTCTCCATGGTCGGATTTGTCTTCCTTGTCATTTCTTCCTAAATACTTGAAGAAAAATGAATGGATGTATCTCTGATGGAACATATTTGAGCCTTGTAACATTTCTAAATTCTCTTGTCCTTGGAGAAATTTTCATTTTCGGGCTCAAATGATCATTTTTTGTATTTTACGGTTTGATGGGTGTTTCTCTGGTCAAATTTACATCCTTGCATCGACAGGGGACGTGGCACCTTTTGGTTGGATGCGGCTCAGCTGGGTACTTCAAAATTTCTATGAATCACCTCAACTTAAAAATGTGTCCACGTGGAGGAATGACGCTCATTTGAAGATCTACTTTTTGGTTTGGCCTTGGAGTAGCGCGAGAGGACACGTGGAGGTTTTCACTACTTTTCCCAGACTTAGATAAATTTTATGCAGCTAAAATAGTTTGGCGAGAATAGGGACACGTGGCAGCCCACGCTCGCTTAGAGTCTTTTAAAGAAGCTCCAGGAGGACACTTGGAGGCCTCCGCTCACTTTGCATTTTTCTTGGACTTTTCAATGGCCAAAGGAGACTACCCTAGAGCATGACACTTGGCACCTTCCATTGAGCTTGACAATGGCCTTGAGCTTCAAGCCTTCAAACAAATTTTCTGGCCAGGGACACATGGCGAGCCCATGCTCATTCAAGGTCTCAATTTTTGGGACCATCTCAAGGTGTGCCATAGTGACACGTGGCAGTTTGAAAAGTCAAAAGGGTGGGGAGTGGACCATCAAGGTAACTTTGAATTTTTTTCCTCTTATGCTCAAAAGGATTAAAATATCAAAATGGCCCATGGCCCGATGGAAGAAAGGTCAAAGCTTGCTCCAGTCAATGGTGGAGGTGTGGGCCTTGGGGAAATTTGGAAAAATTTTCCTTTGTGGGAAAAAGAGTTAAAAGTAAAAAAGGAAGCGTGGTTCCACTGGGACCCACATTGGAAACTTGAAGCGGAAGGGTGGAGCTATGGGGAAAACTTGGAAAATTTTCCTTTTCCAAAAAGAGGGTCAAATGGCAGAATTTATCCATGGTTCCTTTGGGACCCACCTTAGGACACATGTCAGGCTCATTTCTCAAGGGCGGAGATGTGGAACAAAATGTGAAATTTTTCCATTTTTCCAAAAGTTGTAAAAAGTTAAAGGAAACCCCAGGTCTATTTTTTTAAGTTTGAATCTTCCATGGATGGCCCAAATTCAAAGTAAAGATCAATGACAGCTGAGAGTCTGAATCTGATTTTCCCCCATTTTACTGAAACACACCTAGAAGTGTGAGTCTTCATGATTTCTTGGTATTTCCTACACGCCAAGAGAGAGGGAGTTAATGTTGATATCTAGTTTGGTGGGAAGATCTGGAAGATGTCTTTTTCCATTAAAATGGTCTGACTATCATGCTCGATCAGATTTTCCATTTTTCTTCTCCCAGCACAAGGAGCCAGATTTGATAGATTAGGGGTGGAAGTGGTTGGAAAATTGAAGAAAGAGTGATCTACCAGAGGAAGGAGTTGAATGTGGGAGATATTCGATGAGATCTTCCCCCTCGAGCACTGGTGAACTTTTTACAGATCTGATTATGAGAATCACGATCATGATCATGGCAAAGCACTGGTAGCACTCAAGGTCTAGATTTTTGGGGAAAAGGGGCTCTATTGTAAATGTTATAAATGGCACAAAATTTTTGTGCAAATGGTTGGAGTGTTAGGGGTTGGGACTAAATTTTCTAATAGAAAAAGCTTGACATAGCCCATCATTTTGAGAAGCCATTTGAGAAGCTTGTATATCTCTTTTGTATTAAATATGATCATGTCAAGGTGGTTGCAAATGTACATCCATTGACAAGCTCTAAGACTATTCTAGAAACTTTCCCTTGCTGATAGATTTAATCAAATTTGAGTTATTCTATGTTGTCTTGAGAAAAATGTGTTTGTTTTATTTCTAATGTATGCGAGTAGTTTTTTCTTTGTTTCTATTGCAATCTTGTATTAAAATTTGATTCAATCACACAGGCCTCAATCCTTGTGATAGTTTAGTGGCATCTTAATTTCATTTCTCAGAAGAGCTTTCATCTGGGATTGGAATAAATGATTTAAAATCACTTTTCTTTCATCTTGTTGATAGAGATTGTCTGTAAGCCTCTGGGTGTACCTTAGGCGTGATTTGACTCAGATCTTGATGCTTTGTTGGATTTTCTAACTCGAGCCTTCATGATAGAATCTCAAAGATTGTGTGAAAAAGTGCTAATCTAGGGCCTTCATTGAAGCACATATTCTAGTTAAAGAAACATTTTAGCTATTTTGTGGCATTCTATTGGTTTAACCTTCCATTTTGTAAGATTCCTCAAGGATCTGGTGAATCAAGTTCATCCTGCCCCACCTCCCACCAAAAATTTATTCAAAAACAACCAATCCTACCTATACTACCCCTGTTTGTCCTGTGTGCATACAAATGCATAATCTCTATTACCAAAACATGCAGAAGCAATCAGGGTCCCAAATGTCTTTAGTAACCTTTGCCTTGTGAAAATATCTCCATGATCTAGGAAGTGACAACTCGTGAGATTCGATTTGGTGTGTTGATCATATTTTCCCAAGGTCTTCTCTATAAAATTTATGCAAAAGAAGGATTTATCATTGTTTGCCCCCTAACTAAGCCCTCTAAAAAGTAGCGATAATCATTAGATTCCCTAAAATGGACAACAAAAATCCCCGGAGCAAAGAGAGATATAGTCTAGTTTTTGAAGATCCATTGATAAAGAGCATTTTTAATCTTCCTTTTGGTTTATTAAAATCATATTAGTATATATTAATATTTATATATATACAAATAAGATTTTAGTAATATATTAATAAAATGCATTTAGTAATATATATATATACTAATATATATATATATATATATATATATATATATATATATATATATATATATATATATATATATATATATATATATATATATATATATATATATATATATATATATATATATATATGTGTGTATATGTATGTGTATATATATAGATATATATATATGTATGTATATGTGTGTGTGTGTGTGTGTGTGTGTGTGTGTGTGTGTGTGTGTGTGTGTGTGTGTGTGTGTGTGTGTGTGTGTGTGTGTGTGTGTGTGTGTGTGTGTGTATACATATATATATACATATATACAAGGTTAAAATAGGGCACTCATTATTTCAATATTTTCTTGATTAAATCATTTTATCCTCAAATATGTAGATTTATTTAAAAGACATATAAAGCAAAGATTTAACACCAATACACAAATCCACTAGAGAAGGAAACATTATTAAATGGTATTTAAATTATTTTAGATTTAACTCCATAAGGTAAATCTTAACAAATGAAGGTATAGTTTAAGATATATATAAGAACCAAAACTCATTTCACCAAACCTCAACCAATAAGAGAATTAGATTTCTTTTAGAACATACATTATCATGTAGAGATAACATAATAGAGGCCTAAACTTGAATATAAAAACATATACATTCTCTCTCTTTTTTTTTTTTAAAACAAATTTGAAGAAGAAATCAATGAAGGTTTTAGTTACAAACTTAACCATAAAATTTCAGATTTTAGAAGAACCTTCTTTTTAATTATATTCAAATACTTTGACTTAGAAATCACAAGTAAATAGTCCAAAACAAATAGTTAATTTTCTTTTCCTTTTGACAATAAATCACAACAAAGAAAGTAACTTTTCACTAACAAGAAGTGTCTCCAAATTGCAAGATTTCTTTTCACAAAACCAACTTTACAAATATAAAGCTAGGTACATTTTAATGCTTCAAGTAGGAAATACATTTCAACTCAATAAAATACAAGGATTAAATATATCTCTGAATTCAATCGAACTTTCTTACATTCTTTTAAATAAAATAAAGAAAGGTTCAGTACGACTTTGCAAAATTCTTACAAGAGTAGAACACATAATAAGGCTTCACCTAAAAACAAGGATTACAAGGATGTTACAATACAAGATTTCAAAGCTTCTTCTCAAGATATAAGAAGAAATAACAAATATTACAAAACCATTGCAAAATCATACTTAAAATGTAAGAGGACAAGCCTCCCCAAAATGGGGAACAACATGCCAAATTTTCCAACTTTTTCTTCCATGCTCCAAGTATATTTTCCAAGCTTTCAAATCCATATGAAAGTCTTCAAAGCACAAGAGAAAGAGGCCCAGTTTTCTACCCAACCAAATGACATCATCACATGTCATCTACCAAATGGAGGACATGTTAGCCTCCCTCTAAGCCCATGGGAGAGATAGAATGCATGCCTCAAGAATGCAAAAGTAAGAGGACACAAAGGGTGTTAACACACACAACATTTCAATACAAAACAACCAAAAGAACACCAAAATCACAAGAGGAGAACTCCATGTTTTCCTCAAAAGGGAAGAGTGGCAAGGAGCCCATAATAAGCCATATTGTGAACCAACCATAGGAACACATAAAATAATATCCATAATCATCATACATCCCACCTTATCACTCCATCCCAAACTCCAAGCCTCCTCCAAGTAAGGATTTTCAAACCATTTTCAACCATGAGATGGTTTCCTTCACAAGGATGGAAGATGAGGTTCAAACCATATGAATAGTCATCTTCCACATCAAACCATATGAGGGGAGGAAATAAAATAAAGACCATCATGGATTTTCCATCAAGCCATGTGGTGTAAGAGGGGTCTTTCCTCTCTTCCCCTACAATTCCAAAATCCACCACAACATAGGATGGATGGAGAAAATGCAAACAAACAAGATTTACAAAGACACCCAAAACAACATGCAAGCATACAATATTCAAAAAACCATTTTTATTTTACACAACATACTTAAAGAATAAAAATGAGAGGCATGGATGCCTACCTCAAAACAATTCATCCCTCTCCAAAGAAATCCAATCCCATCAAGTCAAGCTCTGAGCTCCAAGCTTTCTCTAACTCTCATAGTAAAAATGACAAGAAAAAGTCCATACCCCTCTCCATGAGGAGGTATAAAAAGAAGAATCAAACTCCAATCCTCACAAATGAGAGGGTGACATGTGTCACCCATCTCATTCTCCAACAAAAGATTCCAAAATCCCAATAGACATAAAACAAAAACACATTTAGGAAGTAGTCTCCCAAATTTCCTAAAAAGCCAATAAGCCAACACACTTCAACTTTTGAGAAATCTCACAAATCAACATACTTACAAGATGGTGACAAGAGAGGGGTCAAATGGGAGGGAAAATCCCATTTGACCTTGAAAGAGCCCCCTACCCATAGGTAGGGTCCAAGGGGTCCATTTCAATGTAAGGGAGACCCCTAATGTGAAAAGAGACCCTTACAAATGCCACATTTAGCCCAAATTCGAGATTGGGTAAAGTGGCTCAAAATAGAGGTGGTGGGGCCCACCCAAATGATGATTAGGTGGTCCCAAACCACTAACAACAAGATTAATTAACATAAAACAACTCTAATGGATATAGGGACCATTAGGTCCCTAAACTAGCTTATCACAAGGCTTAAAAAATTAAAATTAACATAGATACATTAGAAATCACCAATGGTGTCCTGCAAATGAATACACCACATACACACAAGGCTACACAAAAATCATGTGTGGCTAAAGGACTTGGTCCAGATTAGTCGCTTGTGAAACTTGACCTCAGTGCAACTCAAAATCCATGTTCTCTTGTGTGACCTGTAATCTGCACACTCAATTCACACATTAAACATACCTACTCGATAAATAATAAATTAGAGAAATAATCCAATATAACGACAACCAAATAAATCATGGATATTCATTCTAACTATATAATAATTGATAATTATTTCACTTATGATTGACAATCCAAATCCAGAAAGAAACCAACATCCAAATGAGATAACCATCCAAAATGTCACATATGTTTCTATAGTAGATCAAAACATAGAATTCATCCAAGTTATTCCATGATAACATCCAAAGCATAATCATCATAATTAATGGTCACAATATGAAATAGATTTGTCATTCATCCATCATATATCTAGTAAAATCCATCTAAGTTGCATCCTGTTAATATCCATAATAATGTGGGTACAAGAAACTAACAATATGTATCACAATAATTTATTGGCACAATGTGCCTCAAACACCACCTATGTCACAAGATTAATTTACGACAAAACCATATAATGATTAAATAGTATTATATCAATGTCAATAATCCATAATGCGACCACATATTATCTAACTAGTGCTAAATCAATATCTACAACCTAGTAAATAAAATGAGTTAATAAATGTAACAATGTAAGAAAGGGGTGGGCACTACACAATATTTCTACTAATGGAATCTAACAACAATGTTGATAATGGAATCCAAGATAAACAAAAATGGAATCCAATATACGTAAAAAAAAAAAAGAGATAGATTTCTTCCAAAACTTGTAATACTTGAGTCCGGATTCACCGGAATATGTCTGGATCTACTAAAATAAACATTGTTGTGTGAACCCGAACAAGTTCATGGTGACCAAGCCCAAGTAAAAAACATTACATCGATAACATATTTGAGTGCAACATAGGAGATGACATAAAGTGGGAAACAACAGAGCTATTAGAGATTAGTATTGTAGAAACCACTCCATGAGATTGTGGGTTGGTAAACCACTCCGAGCACTTAAAATTTCCAAAAATAGATGTTTTTTTCAATTCATGTTATCTCGTACTAAAATGAGTCATCCCTACATTTTTAAGTTACAATTATAGGTTGGGAAACCATTATGAGAACTTAAAAATTTCAAAAAAGTAATGCTATTTTTCAATTCATAACATATCTCTATTAGAATGAATCAATGCTAAATTTTTTTAGTCACGTTTCAATTACTCATAAAGTTGATGCAAAGGACTATTTTTAAGTCGCTTATAAAGGCATGTTTAAATTGGCATCTTTTAAGCATATATACCTTTCCCAAACAAATCATGTTTAAGTTGCCTAGTGTTAAGTAGGAGTTAAAAACCTCTAAATTAGTGGTGTAAAGGTACCTTAAAAAAATATAATAATATGTCATCCTTTAAGTTGGATCTGAAATCAATTAAAATGATGCTTAAACTAAACCTCAAATCATGAAAAAAAGCCCCGAATTTGAAAATCCATTAAACATAAAAATACCATAAAACCTTGAAACACAAATATGAAAACCTAGAAACTATAAAGCATTGAATCCTAAAAACCTTTAAAAGACAAAAAAATTGATTGATATAAAGAGCCTCCTAAAGAATTGAAATAGAAACTAAAAATAGAAACTTCACTATTGAAGACCATGAAACCCAAAAATCTTAGAAACCTTCATCTTGAAAGATCAAAGCTTGAAAACTCCAAAGTTGGAATCTTATAACAAGGAATCTCAAAACCCGATACCCCCAAATGAGGGAACCTTGAAAAAAGAAAAGTATATTGGTAATGGGGCTCCTACCTAAAGAACATGTTCCCCAGAGCCTCTCTATCCAAGTCTCTAGCCAAACCAGACGATACTCTCTTCCTCGCCTCGTCTCCATCGGATGTAGCCTCTCTCATTGTCTCCATTGGCCCTAAAACACCACTAAAACTTGAAAAACAAAAGTCTCAAACCCAAAAACCTAGATAAACCCCCAAAGTCTTGAAACCCGATCTCAAAACCTAGAAATCTCAAACATAAATATTTTGAACCTAAAAATTCCAAAACCACACCTATCTTAAAAAAGTCGCATGACATCTTCATTATTATTATTATTATATTTGTAAATTTTCAATTAAATTGTGACAAATGCCCTCAATCTAAACTCTAGAAGAAAAAAATACATTTAAAAAAGACATGACATATAGCCCCATCTGAAAGAAATTTTAAATTTTTTTAATTGAGTACTATTTGGTTTAGATATTAGAAAATTCCAGTCAAGATCTCTAAGTAATATATTTTTAAAATAATAAATTTGTAAATGTCAAATTTAATATCAAATTTCAACAAAATTTTATGTTTATTAAATTGTATAAAGAGAAATATATGTTCTAATCAACAAACAAATTTACAATCATCCTTATTCGCAGAACGGAAAAAAAAATAGGTACAATCATTCTTTTTTCTCATAAAGGTGATTGGGAATCACCTTTGGTACAAATATAGGGCTATTGTGGACCGATGTTTGTTGTTTTAGGTAGAAATTTTAATACATTGTAAAACAATTCAACTAGGGAATCCAGAGGGCCCGGAATGCAATAATGCAAGCAATCCTTGTGATTGATATGTCCATCTGGTCTCCTGCTCAACATTCCATCTACATCCATATAAATGTATTCGTACTCTTCAACTATTTTCTTTGCCAGAGCGTTCTGCCTTCGAAATTCCGACCAGTGAAACTTATCTTCTCCTTTCTTCATCACTTGGCGGTGTGATATGGGTCGACTGTAACTGGTACAGTTAACATGTCCTGATAAGACATTGCAAGATCAGTGGAAGTTCATGGATGCACATGTTAAAATTACATGCAAGAAGGAATATAAGATAGAAACACATGTGATGTTTAAGCTGAGCGTAGAAGATACCAGGGGAGTGTTGCGGAAGACTACAAGAAGATCAGGATGGAGAGAGTGAAGCACAGAGAATGTTTGGCGAAGAGACTGCGCATAGATCTCGTCTTCTTCAAAATGTGCTCCCCTGTTGAGGAATAAAAGCCTAATATCCCATTCTTTGAGGAGATGAAACCATGGCCACTCTAAGAAATTGTTAAAAGTGTCGCTGCTTATATTGGAGATGGTAGAAATTCGATCATTTCTCACAAATCCAACCTTGAATCCCTTCATTCCTGCCTCGCCGCAAACCTCGAAGCTTGGGCAAGTTCTGCAGTTGGAAGAATCAACCACCACGCCGGGATCGCTCCTGTTGCTCAACAGATTGTTGATGAGCGACCACTGCACAAGGTGATTAATCGAATCTCCCACAACTAAGACATTTCCATACGCACCGATCAACCTTGAACAGCAAAACATACAGATAACGGTCAGTTTAAACATCACATAATGCTCAGTTTAAACATCAAACATTACAGATCATGCTCAGTCTAAGCATCACATATAAAGTAAGTATTACAAATAACGCTCAGTCTAAAAATCACATACGATAACTATAATCAATTCTTAATAGGAGGGAAGATTTAGACTTATGATAACCTGCAAAAGTCATCTCTGTCTACAGGAAGTAAGGGACACTTGTCGCTCGTCCTCCACACCCACTTTAACTCTTCTCTAACCTGAAACATAATCATAAATTTTATTAAAGGGTCAAAATGTTTTCTCTAATAAGATGTTTTGACTGTCTTGAATCTTGATCAACTAATGGGCTATTTAACATCTTTTGAGTGGCATTTTGCATTGATGAATTAACAATTTAATTTACTAACATATGTGAGATTTAGATAGAGTGTTACCGTCCATTTTCCTCCACGAGAAGCAATTATGTCAGCCCATTCGCCCACAGCGTTTCCTGGGACAGCGGAATGACGCCCATCGCACTGACTCGCATATTGATCTCCCGCGGCGTTCCATGGCAGACGTCTGGGAGTCGAATTAAACACCCATTTCCCTGACTCACTTCACATCAATTAAATAATACCCCACATATTTCAGCTCTATTACCTCTGCAGCTTTCCTACATTTCAAAAAAATTCAAGTACATGCTTACATCTCCATCTAAAACTCAATACTAAAACAAAATGTGCCAAAAAGAGAGCAGAGACTGACCTGAAACAGTCCAGATAAGCCCTAAATGACTCTACTCCCTTTCCTTTCAAAGCAGTTCCACGAACTATGGGCAGTTTCTCCTGGCTGGGGGGTCGAACTTGATTATATGGACCCCCAGATGCTGGTCGTAAGCTATTCAGAGACTGTGATAACCAGATTATAGAAGCATATCTGTTACAAGGAATCTCCTGCCAAAGCAGCAACAAACTTGCAAGAAAAAACAAACCCATAAACGTTGTCCAGTAGAGAAAGGAGGCGTGTGGTAATTTGGTGTCCATATGAGGGATGTTCTTGCGGATCAAGATCTGAAATCCATGATTTCAGGTGTGTAGAAAGTGGAGAGTATGAATGAAAATAGAAACGAGAATCCCTTGTTAGCTAATGATAAGGCGAGCATTCCTATCCACGAAACGGTCCATCTGTCCCTTGTGATGTTTTGTACAGACTGCCAAGGTCGATTCGTGGATGCCAAGGAGTCCTTACCCTGCAAAAAAAAGAGAGGTACGATCAGCCCACTATCTTTGAAATTTGAAGGGTATTTATGACGTCCATAAATACCGTTCCTTTAATTGCGGTCGGGACGATAAGTTGAAAGTAACGGTATTCGTTTTGGCTACTGAATGCCATCCATGTGTGGGGTGTAAATATGTAGAAACAAATTTCGAAATAAATAAATATCAATTTGCAACGTTAAACACGTCGCTGATGATCGTGACTCCGAGAGGACAACACGTGTTCACTGCAACGCGTCTACTTAAACGGAAAGTATTTTACCCCACTTTCCATTGATTTGTCCCCACTTTCCATAGGGTGTCCATTTCTTGAGGAATCTTAACAACAAAATTGCGAGGAATACGTATCTTGTCCCTACTTTCAATTGAGGTAACAAAAGAGACCTCTCATTAAACTAGTTTCACTTATGGTGTCCATTTTTAATGGGTCTTAAAGAATAAATTTGGAGGGAATAAGGTTTTTACTTCTATCAAACACTAAGATTTACAAGAATGAGATAAAATTTGTTACATGTTTTTTTAAGGGACGAGATATTGTAAAATAGGAGCTCTCAAAATTTGGCTTATATATTTTCAAAGGTTGCTTACGTGGTTGTAAGGCTCCTCTATTCATTAAGAGACTTTCATGCACACGTGGAACCTTTACATTGAGTAGTATTTATGACATTATTGTTTTTGGAGTGAATATTATTTTTGTTTACATGTTCTAGGATCCTAAAATCTCTCTCGAATATCCTTGAAAACAATTATTCACTCTATAGGACCATTTGGCTTGAAAACGTTCCTAAGTTTTCTTAATGACACCTGCTAAAACTTTTAGGTTAACCCCCTCCATGAGACTTGTTGTCATGAAATTGAAAATTACAAAATTCTCGAGTCTAAAGTTGAAATTTTTGGTTTTGAGAGCCACAAGGATCCTTTTTGCAAATTTTATCGTTCAAGACTTAGAAATTTTTATGATTTTTTGGGGTTTATCAAAAATCGGCTTTGGTGGAACACAGAAACATTTCCTTTGTTCCTCGTGTTCCAAATCACCATTTTTTCTTGATTTTGGGCCTAATTCGGGTTTATCAACTTTGGAAAAAACCTTAGGAATGTTCCTTTGTTCATACCATTTTCTAATCATGCAACTTAAATTATTTGGACGTTTATTGGGCTCAATCGGCTTCCCAAGAAACAAACAAAACATTCCCATGTCCCTCTTCTTCCCTGACGGAGCGATTTTACAATCTAACCTTCTGTAGGGCGTTCCTTTAGGTTTGTTGGCCCTACATGAAATTGTGGAAACAATTCGGTGGTCCCTCTGTTCCATGCTTCATTTGAGTAGTCGTGCAATATTCCTTGTCGGCTAGCTTAGAGCTTCAAGTGGAACTCATTGAACATTTCCATGGTTCCTCCTCGACATCAATTCACCGACAGGGGAAGGTTCTTGAATTAAAGTTGTTTCTTGGACATTTAAATGGCTCCCACTTGCTATTTAAACCCACCCATCACCCAATATAACTCATTTGCAAATTTTTCCACCATATTTTGAGCTCCACCCATCTATTTTTCACATTACCTTAGCAATTATTTCCCCCTATGCAGGTCATTTCAATACCAAATTCATTCTTTCAAACACCAAGAGGGATCACCTCATTAAGAGCTCTTTATTTTCATCTATTCAGTAAGTGTTTCCATACTGTTTTCCTATCTTTGGACATTCTCCTCTTTTGAGCTTCCATTTTCCCTAGTGTCACCAAAAATCTCTTTGTTTTACTCACTCTTCTTTGGAATCCTTGACATTTGAAACTATCAAAATGAAGTTTCAATACATTTGGTATGATCCCATTTCTTCCTTGAAACAACCGACCACTGAAATTGAGGATAGTGATGTAAAACACATTGACCTACCTAAATTCTAGAACAAAATGGAAGATAGAAAGAGATCTCTATTTGCAAAAGGATCTTGAAATGATTGATACATGCGAGATGGTTTTCCCACTTCACTTTAGAGTGATGATGGGATGTTGGCCTATGCATCATGTTTTAATCATTATAGAAAAGAGCTAAAGGACCCACATGGTCGGGTAATTGCTCAACTAGATTCTCGCCACATTAACCTAGCTCTCAGAATCACTCCTCTTGCAAATGATAAACTTTTGAACCTTGAGGAAGCTCGGAGAAAATATGATTTGATGTCCAATAAATATCAAACCATGATCGCTAAGTCTTGGTTGAAGATTAAAAATAAAGGACCTTCTAAGTTGGTAAAAATATCTACCGATGATTTCATAGAGGAATTGTCCGACATTATCACCTTAATAATTATCTAGGGTGACGGGTCTTCCATCTACTAGATACTTCCATAGTTGGATGAGCATATTCATTAATTTAATTTGTGAAGGAAAACAAGCTCTGAGTTGGAGAGAAATTATTTCTAAACATTTAACCACACAATTCACCAAACCGAATAACACCAAGTCATTCTACATTACTTCATATCTAATTTACACCATTCTAGGTTACTAAAATTAGGTGGGTCTCTCAAGCCATGTAAGGAAAAATATCTCTCAAATGATCCATGAATGTTACACTTTTAAACCGAAACTTGATAGCAAAAAAATTCATTTCATAAGGGTAAATGATGCATTCATCGTGTTCATACTTGGATTGTTTGAGGGTTTCACTACTAATAGGATTTCGAGAAAAACAAGTAATTGGTGACTCAATTCAAAAATATTTTCATCTAATTTTAGAGGTTCTCCTATATTAGAGTCGTAGGGTTTGAGGGATTTCCATACGTGCTCTCAATTTATTACAAAGTGACAAACTTATCCTAATTGAGTTATGTAGATAAATGGATATTCTTCATAGAACATGCGGAGATAAACACGTTCTAGGAGTTCAATTTTCTTTAAGTCTTGGAAACCACATTTGTAAATCGAGCATTGACGCTCAAAATGTTGAGACAACGATTTCTCCATTCAATATGCATGCTTTCCATAAGAATGCATAATTTGATAAAGAAAAACTTTAATAACAATCTTTGGTTGTCAACTTCATATTCTCATGTTCCAACTACTTCCAACGAATAAATTTGGAGGGAATAAGGTTTTTACTTCCAACGAGATAAAATTTGTTACATGTTTTTAAGGGACGAGATATTGAAAAATAGGAGCTCTCAAAATTTGGCTTATATATTTTTGTGGTTGTAAGTCTCCTCCACTAATTTCATGCACGCGTGGAACCTTTACATTGAGTAGTATTTATGATATTGTTGTTTTTGGAGTGAATATTATTTTTGTTTATATGTTCTAGTATCCTAAAATCTCTCTCGAATATCCTTGAAAATAATTATTCACTCTATCGGACCACTTGCTTGAAAACATTCCTAAGTTTTCTCAACGACACCTACTAATTTTTTTAGGTTAATCCCCTCCATGAGACTTGTTGTCATGAAATTGAAAATTACAAAATTCTCGAGTCTAAAGTTGAAATTTTTGGTTTTGAGAGAGCCACCGATCCTTTTTGCAAATTTCATCGTTCAAGACTTAGAAATTTTTATGATTTTTTGGGGTTTATCAACTAAATTAGCTTTTGGTGGAACACAAGAAACATTTCCTTTGTTCCTCATGTTCCTTGGATAGGTGATTTAACTATTTTTTCTTGATTTTGGGCCTAATTCAGGTTTATCAACTTTGGAAAAAACCTTAGGAATGTTCCTTTGTTCATACCATTTTCCAATCATGTAACTTAAATTATTTGGATGTTTATTGGGCTCAATCGGCTTCCCAAGAAATAGACAAAACATTCTCATGTCCCTCTTCTTCCCCGATGGAGCGATTTTACAATCTAACCTTCCGTAGGGCGTTCCTTTAAGTTTGTTGGCCCTACATGAAATTGTGGAAACAATTCAATGGTCCCTCCCATTGGTCCCTCCCATTCCATGCTTCACCGAGTAGTCGTGCAATATTCCTTGTCGGCAGCTCGGAGCTTCAAGTGGAACTCATTGAACATCTCCATGGTTCCTCCTTGACGCGATTCACCGACAGGGAAGGTTCTTGAATTAAAGTTTTTTCTTGGACCTTTAAATGGCTCCCCACTTGCTATTTAAACCCATCCATCACCGAATATAACTCATTTACAAATTTTCCCACCATATTTTTGAGCTCCACCCATCTATTTTTTCACATTACCTTAGCAATTGTTTCCCCCTATGCAGTCATTTCAATACCAAATTCAATTTTTCAAACACCAAGGTAGGATCACCTCATTAAGAGCTCCTTATTTTCATCTATTCAAGTAAGTGTTTCCGTTACCATTTTCCTATCTTTGGACATTCTCCTCTTTTGAGCTTCCATTTTCCCTAGTGTCACCAAAATCTCTTCATTTTACTCACTCTTCTGCTTTGGAATCCTTGTCATTTGAAACTATCAAAATGGAGTTTCAATATGTTTGGTATGATCCCATTTCTTCCTTGAAACAACCGACCTAAAATTGAGGATAGTGATGTAAAACACACTGACCTACCTAAATTCTGGAACAAAATGGAGGATAGAAAGAGATCTCTATTGGCAAAAGGATCTTCATAAACAGATTGATACATGCAGATGGTTTTCCCACTTCACTTTAGAGTGATGATGGGAAGTTGGCCTATGCATCATGTTTTAATCATTATAAAAAAGAGCTAAAATACCCACATGGTCAGGTAATTGCTCAACTAGATGCTCACCACATTAACCTAGCTCTCAAAATCACTCCTCTTGCGAATGATAAACTTTTGAACCTTGAGGAAGCTCAGAGGGAATATGATTTGATGTCCAATAAATATCAAACCATGATCGCTAAGTCTTGGTTGAAGATTAAAAATAAAGGACCTTTTAAGTTGGTAAAAATATCTACTGTAATGATTTCATAGAGGAATTGTCGACATTATCACCTTAATAATTATCTAGGGTGACAGTCTTCCATCTACTAGATACTTCCATATTTGGATGAACATATTCATTAATTTAATTTGTGAAGGAAAACAAGCTCGAGTTGGAGAGAAATCATTTCTAAACATTTAACCGCACACACCACCGAACTCAATAACACCAAGTCATTCTACATTACTTCATATCTAATTTACACCATTCTAGGTTACTAAAATTAGGTGGGTCTCTCAAGCCATGTAAGGAAAAAAATCTCTCAAATGATCCATGAATGTTACACTTAACTAAAACTTGATAAAAAAAATTCATTTGAAGGGTAAATGATGCATTCACCATGTTCATAATTGGATTGTTAGAGGGTTTCACTACTAATAGGATTTGTAAGAAAACAAAGTAATTGGTGACTTAATTCAAAAATATTTTCATCTAATTTTAGAGGTTCTCCTATATTAGAGTTTCGTGGTTTGAGGGATTTCCATACATGCTCTCAATTTATTGCAGTTGTGACAAACTTATCCTAATTGAGTTATGTAGATAAATGGATATTCTTCATAGAACATGCGGAGATAAACACGTTTCTAGGAGTTCAATTTTCTTTAAGTCTTGGAAACCGCATTTGTAAATCGGGCATTGATGCTCAAAATGTTGAGAGAGCGATTTCTCCATTCAATATGCATGCTTTCCATAAGAATGCATAATTACGCCGAAAGGCGTGAACTCTGGGGAAAGCCCCGACCTGCTGACACGGAGGGAGACTGCGAGGGCTAGGATGGAGCGGTCAACGATGGATGGACGGTCGGGAGCCGTTGATTGTGCCTGGTAGAAATCGGTAAATCTTCCGGACAGTGATGGATTGCTTGGAAAACGGAGAACCCTGCGTCGTGCTCGAAGGAGGGGGAGGCATTCTCGGAGGCAGAAATGGAGTACAGTTGTGGGAGTCGTGAGTGGAGGTGGACATACCTCTGGCGTCAGCAAGAAAGGGGAAGAATGGTTGCCTCCCTGGAAGACAGTACGCTTCAGTCGAAGAAACAATAAAAACGCCTTGCCTAGGGCTCCGGGAAGGGATTTCCAGATTATAATGTTGAATGTTGATACAACCGGTGCGTTTTGTTCATTTCTGTGGGCGTGGATGGTTGTAGCTGAAAAGCCCCTTTCACTTTGTCTGTTGAGTCTGGTAGAGGTTGGAGACTGAGGGAGTGGAGGAAGCCATCAAGCAGCGCAGCTGAGATTTAAACAAAAGGGTAAAAAAAAATTCATCCTCTTCCTCTTTACATTGTACAGTGGCTGAATTTGGATTGTTTATGTTTCTTGGGTCTGTATGAACTGACCTTTTTTAGTTGCTCATACAAAGACTGTTCCTGAATCCCGATGACCTATTTTGGTCGCTTGTGGACATTTATATGATTTCACAGTTCTGACTGTTATATCACTGTATTAGAGGTCTAGAAGCTCAAGATTTCTCCTATTTGTGGAGTATACAAGTATTGGGAGGTATGTAAAATGATTACAATGGAATAAGGGAGGTTTTCATCCATAAACAATGATAGCTTTGTTGTTTGAATATCTTTTATCTCTGACTTTCACGCATAGTCCTGAAGAACCCTGTTTTCGTTGCATTTTCTTCTTAGTTTTTCTTCATTGGCATATGTGGAATTGCCTAATGGGACTTGAAAGGTGGTTGTCAGGGTTCTAAGAGATGTTTGGAGGCGTTAGAAGGTAGAATACCCATAAACATTGCGTCATTCAAAAATCATTTAAAGAACCCCCGCTCATTGTCCCGTGATAGTCTTGAAACCCTCACCTATGGTTTAGAAACCCAAAATTTAAACTGTGTGTGCTCGGGCTTGTGTCAAAGGAGGAACATAGTCTAACAAATCATGGAGAATGTGTTCAAAGCCTTAAGCCAAGTTTTCTTGAATGTATAATATGTTAAGCCCAGTCACACCTATCACAAAGACCTTGAAACAACTGTTTAAGGCAGAGTAGTGAGAATTCTGATATCGTTGGTATTATAGACATGTGATATGTTTCTAGCCCTGTGTTGGATGGTGTTGATGGTGAGAGTGACTACAATATCAGAGTGGCTTGAAAACTTAAAAATTATATTCCTTTCTTGATCCTAAAGACCTAAAAACCAGTCAAGAACTCCTTGAAACAACAGTTTATTGTACCATGGCCCAGGAGTATGCTGGCAAAGGTGAACTGAGTGGGTTGAATATCTATCATTGCCGTGACCTTGTCTTCGTAGAGGCTGCAATTACGATGTTGCAGGAAAAGATATTACAAATTGATATTCTTTGTCAAACAATTTTCATGTGTTGTGTATGCTTGTACATTTAACATACATATCAAACAGGACACCTACAACTACAACATTTGACAAAAACACTTCCTATTATAAGGTAACCCGATCAGATAGGACACCTGTTGGTTACATTTGGTGAAACAGATGTCAATGTTGGGCTGGCATCACGCTTTTTTCCTTTTACCCCGTGTGGTTGCTTTCGAGAGGATTCACTGCGATTGATGAGGCTATATTTTATTGAACATTGTACGTGCCCTGTTGTGAGTCTACCATTTTGGCAGAAGCTGGGAGGATGGTTCCAAAGGTTGTGGTGTCTGTCTTTACACTTGTGCATTTGGGAGGTACTCTTAACAATCTACTCTTTTCTAATTTCTTTCCATTGACTACACAGCAGCTCTGATGATCTTTAGACCTACCCCTTCTGTCTCCCATTGTTCTCTCTACTTTAGAAATAATAATATATGTACAGATATATAAACAACCGAGTGTTTGAATAGATTCTGATATTGCAGATACAAGCAACTCTTGCTCTAGCTAATATAGATCTCAAAAATAGCCAGACCCAGACAGACATATATAAATATAAATATATATGTATAGTCCATCCCAAGAACTCTATGCATAGTTATGTGGGTGTATGGTTTATGTATGTATATATGTCCGAAGAGCCTTATAATCTATCCAATGTGATGAGATCTCATGAAAAAAAGACAGCTCCATAGAGTATATATAGTATGTGTCTGCAACACTGTGTGAAAATAGCTGAGAAGTCCATTATAGGTTATTTATAGAAGATGGGTATAAGTGAAAAGAGTCTTGTTATATTTTTCATAGCTCTTACTTTCTAAGTATTTGAAACTTTTTTTAATGTACATTTGTCATTATGTCAAGCTTATTAATGTGAAAAACTGTCTGAACATATTTCATACTTCGCTTTTTTTGGATTTAACTAGGTTTGCTATCATAATGCTATCCGTCAGGCAGAAATATATTCACAATCAGTGTTTTTGTTATTTTGCACAATTCTCTGCGGAAATGTTGAAACCGATTTCTTATTATAACTCCCCTTGCATTAAATTGAATAAAAGATGAAAACAAGTAAATGTGCTACCTTGACTCTCTTACACCTCCAACAGTTTAATAATTTTTTTCTTAGATGATGGGAAATCACCAAATAGATATTTACTCTCAACTCTTTGAAAAATGAAAGTAAGGAAGTGTAGAATCCTGATATTTCTGATTTATTATAATAGTTTTCTAATGTATTCTTGGTGGCAGAAGGTAAGTTTCTGAGTGAAGTTACTGGAAACAAGAAAATTATTTTCCATTTTCATCATTGGGAATTTGTGCGCTGCAAATATCTATTGTTTATGTTTCTTGGGTCTATTTGAACTTTGCTTGTAAATGTTTTTGATATCAGTTTTGTGTGTATCCTTCACTCTTTATACAGGGGTCCTTGGTAGATCATCTATAGCTTACTTCCATAGTAGATGAATCAATACAAAGTCAAGTCTCGTTTCTCAAAGTATTGGAAATTTATTTTCATGTTCTGTGAAAGATTTCAAGTTGTATGGGTATTAAATTTCAATAAGTATGTAATGTATGAGTATTGAATTTCAGTTAGTATGCAAATGCTTTTTTAAAGGCTATCTATACGCTATTTTCCTTTGTGGCATGGAGAATTCCATAATAGATCGTGTAGAGAATTGGTTATTGAATATGTTTTCTTTTTTTCATTATTTCCCGTTTACATTTTCATAGATTCTTACTGGTGTGGTTGAAGTTGTCTATCTACAAATATGTTATTGTTGTATGTGTTGCATAGAGAAAACTATTTTCTACTTTCGTGTTCACCACGGCATAGAGGGGCAAGTGCCTTCGCCATTGACAGAGATTCGGTGTGTCTTTGAGGGTTTTAGCCCACGGAGGCCTCATTGAAATGCCCTTTGTTAGGCGTTTGACTGCTCGTTGGAAAGGTTTTTAAAGTGCACACAAAACAGACATCACCCAAATATTTTTCTTGGATTCCTTGTTTGTGCTCTGCAACCTGAAACTATGTGTTTTATTTCCATTTCCAGCATAGAACTTAATGCGGTTCGTATAACATCTATGCATTTTGTTTTTTTGCAATTTTATTGTTCTTTGTTGCTTGTGGGTTTGCAGCAATGAAGACTCGCAGTACAATTGTTGTTCCTCCGCACGGTGTGACAATCACCACTCCTCACTTGGAGCGGGAAGATTCTTTCAACCAGACAAAGTTTGTTGTTAATGTACTCCACTGCAGGCAACCAAAGCCTGCAAAACCTATGATCGCTGAACTGGTTAGAGACCGTCTCAGCTTGCATCCTTCCTGCCCTCTATATCTTTCCAAGTTTCATACGGCGGGCTTCAACTCGAGGGGATTTGGAATTGTATATGATCATCCCGAAGATGTTGTTAAATACGAACCTGATCACAAACTGAAAAAGATGGGCATAACTGCAAAGACAATACATGCTGGAGGGAAAAAATCACATGCCGCAAAAAAATTGCTAATGTCACCAAGGGAAAAAAGAAGCCAAGAAAAAATGAAATACTTTAAGGGCGTACTCTGTTAAACTTATGTACATAAGTGTACTTTAGGTAGCTATATGGTACAAACATCTAATATGTTCTCTTTCAGTTCCTCGTTCGATATAACAGTATGTTATGTTTTTTATAGCTCTTGCTCGCCGGTCACGAAAATTGATAAGGCTTTTTACTGTAAATCTATGGTCCTAGACTTATATACACTTCGAATCTGTGTTTTGGAGAAATAAGAATATGAATCTGCCTTTTGTATTGTTCGTCAATCTCAAAATACAAAGAATGTTGGGTTCTACTTCTGTGTTCGATTATGACAACAGTATTGCCCATAACTGGCAGCTCTTGCATAATGCACTTTCTTGTAAGCTCCCAAAAACTGTATGTGAAAAAATGCATATGTGTACACCATAGTGAAAACAAATGCCGAGAAATAGAATCAGTTTTCAAAAATATGACTGGCTAGGACCTGATGCCAGCTAGTAAGTTGAGTAGACTTCCATAAGAAATGCCACAACAGGCTGTTAGGGGAAATATATATGACGCCATAGTTTAATGGTGGTTAGTAAGCTATGTAACATAGAATATGCATTGCGTACATCCTATACTCAAGTAAATAAGTTGAGAGATGAGAGCAAGCAGATGAGACTTAATTCCTATAAAATAGAATCAAATATTTAAATAAATATCCCTCGTATGATTTAATAATATGCATTCTGAACTTACCAAAATGTCTAGTTTGGTATATCAATTGCATATAAATATCTACTACAAGGTGTGTTCTGTTTGCATTTGGTATTTATTTAGAATTTGTGAAACTGGAGGCACCTTAAGATGAATACTACAGAACATGATAAAACTGCTTGGCTAGAGAGAAGAGATGTGTGTAAACATCAAAGAACGGCAGAATAAGAGGTGCTTTCCTGGAAACAACGCTCTGAAGGAATTAGTTAGTAATGCCTGAAGAATATGCATGTTCAGCCTGTTCTTCTGTAGCACTGTGAGGTTTTTTACAATAGAACCCTCAATTAGTTGTCATTTTTAAATTTTGCCACTACTCATAATTTGGCATTATCCTAATGTTTAAAAGAAAATATTGAAAATTGCCAGTGAAAAAACAATTTTCTATTATTAGAATCAACAAGTATTCTCTGTGCATGCGTAGACATACCCAGCTTCATAGGGTATGTCTAAATTAGTTCTTCATCAAGAGCTGGCATTCTGAGAGAGAAATCAATGAGATTATCAGTAACGATAGATTGTAATGCCCAAACTCTATAAGGGGATCATTCTATTAAGGACAATAAGAATGAGAACTTACATTTGATGCACCTGAAATGATTTTCAATGAGTTTCTTTCTAGCATTCACACTTGAAGAGATGGTTGTACAAGCACATGAGCAAACAAAAACTTCATTAAGCTATGTACTCTTTACTTAAAATTTAATCTTCCATTTCCTGTTCTTTGGAGTCACATTCCTGGAATTTTCAGCAGCAATTATACTTGTTTTGTCAAAATTGCAATGTTTACCGTTTATAAAATCTTGGTGGGCAGGCAAGGGACCGCCTTTTCTCTCTTTGAGTGGCACTGTTTGGTAGGAAAAGAATTGTTACAACCTGATTTTAATATGAATCAAAACACACTTATGATAGGAAAAGAATTGTTACAGCCTGATTTTAATATTAATCAAAAGAATTGTCCAGCAAATTAGTTATGCCATTATCAATGGTGGTCATAGCAGTCCACACAATAGTACTCATTAAACCACTCATTTGATTGTAGCTACCTAAATTTAACGACTTATCCATGGACGGAGTTTAGCAACTCGAAGAAAGTTACCCAACTTGCGCATATATGAGATTTATACTTTGAAGTGGTATAATTAAACCTGTAACATTATCCTCTTGCATGAAAGTGGAGCAGTTTATTTTGAACCCTATAGATTCATATCAAATTTGAACTGTGGCATTGCATTTATGACTATATTTGAGGAAATCTACTTGGCGTGGAAACGTATTTGTGGGTTTTAGTGCTACATTGAGTAAAGTGGTTGACATTGTAAAGAAAAGGTTCCCACTTTGGTCACAAAATTTGTTTATACAATTTTATTTTTTTGATGGTACTTATTGAGATCTTCTGTACTTGTAATTTCAGGTTGTGTTTTTCTATTTTATTTTTGAAATCTTGCATCGTATATTAGACCATGGAAAAAGAAAATATTTACAAATGAAATCATTGATTTAGAAGACCTCTCCCAACAATAGAGTAGGAGGCACTTCAACTTTTGCTCCTGCTTGCAAAGAGTTGATGTCTTTTTTTAAGACATTTATTCTAGAGAGAATACGAGCTGCTAATCCTTAAAAGACTTAAAGTCTC
Source organism: Taxus wallichiana var. yunnanensis (assembly GCA_018340775.1). Classification (NCBI taxonomy): domain Eukaryota; kingdom Viridiplantae; phylum Streptophyta; class Pinopsida; order Cupressales; family Taxaceae; genus Taxus; species Taxus wallichiana. Next base: position 706,142,605 of record CM031235.1, read on the forward strand.
CTACTTGAAGAGGAGAAGGCTCTTCATAAAAGGAAACTTATACCATTCTCCTAATTGAAGAGATGTTTGATGGGACTACCATCTAGTCTTTCTGACTTTTGTCAGCCCATGCTCTTTGAGGGTTATTGCTACCCCCACATGGCTATATGTATTGGTACCTTAACCACATGACTTGCACGGTGCTGACTAGGCTTTATTCTTGCTTAGAAAGTGATTGCAATAATCTACTAAATAAAAAAAAACAAGAAGTTGTTGCAATGTAATGAGGCTAGATGAGTAATGAGGCAAGGTGCAAGGCTTAAATCTGTTTAAAGAAGATGTATCTATCGGTCGTGGCATCAAATCCAAAGCTTGCCTTGCGAGTATTTACCAATCAAATAGGTATTTGCTAAAATAAAATCTAAAATGTAGAGAGCTGATGAAATGATTTGATTCTATTAAGGTTCACCCGACCAAAAAATTCTTTGTAAAATTATAACTGTATTTCTATTAGCCGAATTTAATCATGAATTTTATCTCTATTTTTTTAGCGATGAATTTTATACTCGACGAGTTCGAACACAAATTCCTATGCATAATTTTTACTTTCCTGCAAAAGAATATTTAGAAGAAGATTGCCCACTTTCCAAATTCTTTTCACGGAGTTCACTTTTGGTTTCATACCATTGATTTTATGAGCACTCGAGAATTTTGTGGTTTCTATAGTTTTGTACTGTTTAAGAAATCTCAGTAGCTTCATTTTAGTCAGCAGTCTTAATGCATTATGTCCCGCAAATTGCAGTTTAAAAAAAAAAACCTGATGACACTATATCATTTATAAAATTATTCATCTACATAAACCTTTTTATCTTTCTTGCACTTTCTTTTGTCGTTCCGCGCAACCTGCCGAAGCGGATAATTGTTTCACTAGGATAAATGTAATCGTTAAGGTTTGTTTTAATTTTGGTTTTTCGCCAAATTTATAAATATTGTGGTGCAGACTTGCTCGCTGTGCAGACGCACATTTTTTGTTAAACAACAATCTTCATCATGCTGCACCTTTGATAGATGGTGGGATCTCCATGTTGATTGAGGGGAGTACAAATGCAGAACCAATAGTCCAACTTCATTTGTCCCCTTCAATCTGCATTGAACACTGAGCTCCAACATCGCGTGCATCTCTCCGATGGTGTACACTTTCAAACAACGCTTTTGCCCTCGAAATTTGCAAGCCAGATTTCAGATGCTCGGTTAAAAGATGGAACCATTGGTCGCTCGTGCAAAACCCTTTACAGAATGATAAAACATGAATTGTAAGCACCCATTTTCCTTTGTGCATGTATGCTCCACTTTCGTTTCTTTTATATGCACTGAATTTTTGTCCCTTTTTACTTTCATCCTTTGCAGGACTGTTCTTGTCTCCGACCTAGAAGTTGTGATACAAACACATCCACAAATTGGTGCTCCCTCCCCTCTTCCTACCAGTGTCATTCGCGGAAAGCAATCAAACCATGATGCACACCATGGAGCCGTCGAAGTTTGGTCCCACAAACACCTCCCCAAAAGAAAATTGGCCTGCCTAACAGTTCAAGAATGCCTCTAAAAATAAGTGCACTGAATACAACCATGCGTACATGGTCTATTGAAGGTCGTGCCCTTGGGAAAACAACACTAAGGGAGTATGCTAATGCAAATGGCTCCGGCTCTTATTTCGGCTTTGATTTTGTGGATTGTGAAGGTGGGGAAATACACGTTACATGCTTCAACGAAATTGCAGCAATGTTTTTTGGACAAATTGAGGCTGGAAACTTATACACCATCATGAATGGAAGGATAGGGAATGCAAAACCAGGTTACAACCACCTTAACAATGAATTTGAGATATTCCTACAAGCTTCTTCCACTATCTCTCCGTTGCTTGTCAATAATGCCACAATTCCTTTGCATAACTTTCACTTCACAGGAATCAAAGATATACCTGCAAAACCTATTGGTTCCTTCATTGATGTTATTGGCATTGTTTTAGCAATCTCTCCTTGCTCCACTATCCGTAGACGAGATAACATCGAAACTAAACGAAGAAGCTTGCAATTGAAGGACATGTCAGGATTTAGTGTTACTGTAACTTTATGGGGCTAGCATTTACATGATCTTGCTCAACAACTTGAGGAGTTCCTTTCTATTCCACAACTCCCAGTATTGGCTTTGAAGGTGGCACATCTTTTGAGTTTCAATGGCGCTTCCATGACACTGTCTCCAGCACAAAATGGTTTGTTGATCCTCAAATACCTGAAACTAAAACACTGCACGACTGGGTTGCCTCGACAATTACACTGCTTGTTAAAACTCCTTCACAACGAACAAATTTCTAGGTCCTCCTCAAAGCTTAAAACCTGTGGCAACAATTATAGAAATACTTCAAATGGGCAATACAGAGAGCAATGAATGGGCTACGCTTAAAGCTATAATTGCAGACATCGCAATGGATAACTTCTTCTACATGGCTTGCCCCCTTACAAACGGTGACAAACAGTGCCGAAAGAAAGTGAAACCAACAAACAATGGCTCATGGTTTTGTGCAAGTTGTAAGTCTCATGTGTGTCAATGTGATTACAGGTATGCTCTCCATATAAACTTGCAAGATGACTATGGAGAGCTACAATCGGTTACTACATTTGACACAGCTGCTTGAAGAAATCATGGGTGTCACAGCGGCGGACCTCCAACTATTGTGCATAGACGACGAGGCTACAACGGAAATTGCAAACCAGATAATTGGCCATGAATACAAATTCACTCTATCCGTGAAAAAAGAAACTTTTCGTGGAAATACACAACTAAAATGTGTCATACTTGATTCCCTTAAATTGGACGAATCAAAAGTCATTGATTGACTTGGCCTCTCCTGGGCACCATAACACTTTCCTATATTTTAGTTTCTTCAATTTTTGCTCATATCTCCCCTGTAATATGGTTTTGTCTGCAGATACATTTGTAATATGCTTTTGTCCACATGTTATAATGGACTATAACTCTCCAAGTTTTCCATTTAATGGTTGTTACTACTGGTTTGCATGCGCATCTATATCGCAAAGAAACCTTTTTTGTAATTGAAAAAAATGTATGGTCCAATGTTTATATATATATATATATATATATATATATATATATATATATATATATATATATATAGTTTTTGCTAACATTATGGAACGCTTTATTCATTTCTTTAATTTTTGTCTATATTTCGCATGAAGTTTTTTATTCTTTCTAGCTTGTTCCTTCTTAGTACCTATGTAAAAAAATTGAAGCCATATCTATATGTTTTTTCCTAATCAAAATCTCCATAAACACCCTTCTAATTCTTCCTTTGCTTCCTTAAAAATTTATGCAACAACAAATCGTTTTGCCTTTGTTTTATTGCCTTTAGCTACCAAAATATAAAACATTTACAGCGAGATAAGCATTTACAAATGGTTTTTGCATTCATTTCCCCTTATGCAGATACAAAATTTAGAACTCTTTTAATCTTCTCTTATCCCACCTTTTTTTTGTGATTTTTGTAGATTGTTTTATGCACAATGCCTACCCCGGAGCAAAGACAAAGAAGGAGAGATATTTATGCCTTGCACAAAGAAGAAATCAATGCTTCCCGACGTGAGTGCTATCACCAACTCCAACAGATGCCTTCAAGTTCTACCCCCTTCCAAACTAGTCGCCACCCCCCTTTCATGTCTTCCCCTGCTACTTTCCCCTCCACACCGCACAATTCTCCTTTTCCTCTTTGCATTAACCGCACCACTTGTGTCAAACCTTGTCTTCATCATGCCCGCAACATCGAACTGCAACCCTCTCCATCGCTACACTGCCCTCCATTTTCACATTCTTCCGACCTTCCGTCCCCTTCCTCCCAAACTCTTCGCGGTAATCACACCCAGGATTCCACCTTCCCTATACCGCTCCACAGAACAAACACTGCGGTGCCTTCTTGGTCGGATGCCCAACGCAGATTCCGCCGAAGACTAGATCTTTTGTCGCAAATCCACACCTGCTCCATTTGTCTTGAGAACTACCTAGGCATACATACTACTTTCCATGAAGGCAAACATGCATGCATTAGATGCAAGTCCAAAAGAAATGGACACCGCTTCTCCTCTTGGAACAATATGGATCCTGGCGTTCAACCTGTCGTTCTCAAATCTTTAACCCAGGTCGAAGAAATGTTGATTGCTCGCATTAATCTTGTTTTGCAAGTCACACAAATGCGCGGGGACAATATAAATATTCAGGTCACACAATAAGTTTCCCACAAAACATTTCTTCCATTGCACAAATACCTTCCTCGTCTTTTAGAGATTTGGATCTCTTGTTGATTCAAAAAAATGGTAGTCAACAAAAAAATACGACTTCTATGTTAGCAGGGTCCCATGTTTGGAAAGTTCTTCAATATAAAATTATCCATGACCCCTACTATAAGGATTTTCTTATTGACACTTTGTGGCTCTTTCTTCTCTCTCGTCGTAACCAACAAACATATCCTCCTCCCTTAACTCTATTCCTATAGACCTTCCAGCCTCTCACTTCTCTGAAGCGCAGGATAATGACAACCCTCCTTCCAACCCCTACGAGTATCCCGAGGAGACGTCCTCTTTTGTTCCTTCACACCCAAACACCGCATCAAGAGGAGTTAATCGAAAAGTACCTGCTTTCGAATGGTCGGGCTGTACCCTACACCTTGGCTTGGCCTGAAGTTGGAAATTCACCGATAAATGAATACACCACTGAGGGCCTTTTCTCAATGGCTTTTCCAACTTTGTTTCCAACTGGTGCAACATTGTTTAAACAACCTCGCATGAAGGATGTTCAAATGCATGAATATGCCCTCCACCTTATGTGCTACCATGATGATCGTTTCGGATCGCACCCCAGGTTCTGGTATTTTTTACTTAACCTTATTATGAGACATAGGAGCCAATCTACAGCTGCAGTTTTCATGAGGTTAAACCTCGAACATGGTGTCCCCCCTACTATAGGCCAACTACGGCAACGTCTACATGACTTCCCTGATGATTGCCTTCCACAGAGTTTAATGAGATTCGAAACCAACCTGCGAGGGACACGGACATTTTGGTCAAAGAGCAGAGGGGAGGTCTCGGACATGATTGAGCAATTAGGGGCACCTACACTCTTCTTCACTCTTAGTGCAGCAGACACAAAATGGCCAGACCTGCATAACACCATGCCGGGTTTTTCTCCTGTTGAGGCCGTCTTGCCGCAATAACAATGGAGGACCGAGAACATTGTTAGCCACCCGCATCGTGTCACCGCTTTTACATCAAAGATTCACAATATTCCATCAAGAAGTGTTAGAAAAACATCTTCAAGCCAAGGACTACTGGTACATGTAAATTTCTTCATTTCTCTCTGCTTTTTCTGTTGCTTAAATACATAATGTTTAACATTCCTTTACCGTAGGTATGAATGGAAACATAGAGGTTCCGCACATGTTCATGGTTTCTTGTGGCTTGAAGATGCTCTCGACATTGATCGCATCGACTGGTCAAATAATGAATCTGTGGACAAAGCAAGACAATTATTTGATACCTATATATCTGCATGGAATATGCGCCCTCCTTCCATCCACTCAGAATTTGTTCACAGGAATATCCAGGATGACCCTTGCCTTTTAGTTTCGTCTCAAGTCCTTGCAATTTCCCTGCTACAGGATTTGCAAGAGTTGATAAATCGAGTGCAGCGCCACACAAAGTGTTCCGAAAATACTTGCCTCTGAAAAAAAAATAACCACCTCCAATGCCGATACAATGCACCTTGGGAGAATAGACCCACTTCTCTTTTGTTTGTTGATGAGACTGCTTCAGTTAAATACCTCCCTTCAAGGAATGATGATAGATTGAACACACACAATCCAAAGCAATGTTATCCATATGGAGAGCCAATATCGATTGTCAACCTGTGCTATCTCGCCATGCAGTCCTCAAATACATTGCTAAGTATGCTTCCAAAGCAGAGAAAAGGTCAGAAACATACCACCAAATGCTTTCTAGATTGTTGTCAGGTTTAGATCCTGATCTGCCAGCACATTTAGCCATAAAGAAAATGTTAACTGAGAGTGTGGTTGAACATGACATTAGCGCACAAGAAACATGCCACATGCTCCTCAAATTGCCACTTGTAATGTGTAGTCACACTTTATCACTCAATGTAGGCAGAAATTTTTAAGAAAATTGGTTGAAGTAGAATGTGAGGATGTAGAAACATCCCTCCTTTTAGATGCATACAAGGTCCGACCTTCAAACATGGAAATCCTTCCACTCATTGAAGTTACGCGTGATTGGAGTTACAACAAATACCGCAAACACAATAGATGGAAGAGTCGTCTGTACCGGCTGTTGTTCGAGTGTTCCCTAAGTTTCAATGCATTCCATCTAAGGATTCCCCCTCTTTTGAACTTTTTGTTGGTCAGAACTCCTTCTATACAAACCTTTCCACAACATTTCTACTGATATTGGTTCGACACCTCAAGAAACCATTTCTAGATGGAGCTTGTTCAAATACAATTATCAGCCCTGGCATATTAGACGGCATGAGTCAAATCCATCACCCACCTCCAACAGTGACATCGACTCAGAGGGCGATCCCCCTGCTGTTCAGCAAAGAACCGCATGATTGGCAAGTTTTGGCTCGATGCCGCCCGGGGAACACTTCTTTCCTTGACAGCTTGCAATTGTTGGGCCTTCATGAATTTGACACCCTTCACAATTGGAGTGCACATCGAGTTCTTATTGCTCTACAGTCTCTTGGTGCCACTTTTATCGAAGACAAAAAGGTAGAGTATATTTCATCTTCCCTCATGGACAGATTGCACCCTCCAGCTTCAGGTTTATCTCCAGAACAACAACAAGCTTTCAACATAGTTACTCAACACTTCGCTCAAAAAACCAACCTTCCTCCACTGAGACTTATTATACAAGGGACTGTTGGTACGGGAAAATCATTCCTCATTAACATTTTAAAGTCTTCATTTGCCTCTTCATCCAATGAAGGCCTTTCATCTCTCCTTCTACTCACCCCAACAGGGGTTGCTGCTTTCAACATTTCAGCTTCAACAATACATGCAAGCCTCCAAATTCCCATTAAAGAACTCAAACCCTTAGAGGGCCAAGCTTTATCGTCTCTTCAAGACTCCCTCAAACACATCAAATACATTCTGATTGATGAGATGAGTTTTTTCGGGCCGAAGTTTCTTTCCAGAATCGACTACCATCTTAGGGAGGATTTCCCACACTTCAAGAATTCTACATTTGGAGCAAGATCTATGATCCTTGTTGGAGACCTCGGTCAACTTCCTCCAGTTATGGACATTCCTCTTTATGCCAACAAGTCTTATGAAGCTAGCCTTTGGCAAGAATTCAACATATCTGTCTACCTTCATTCAATCTTCTGACAACAAGGCTCAGATCCAGCGTAGACATCATTCCGTAACTTGCTGCTTAACATTCGTAATGCAATGCCTGCGGTGCAGGATTGGGAAACTCTTATGTCAAGATCTGTTTCCTCCCTTTTCGAACAAGAAAACATTGAATTTAAAGATGTGCCTCATCTTTTCACTCAAAATGACCTTGTGGACTTGCACAACCTTGTTATGTTGAAATCCTTTAACTCTCCTATTGCCAAAGTCAATTCTTGAACATACCAAACGTTCAAAGATCGGGCGACATCGAAGACGATCAGTTGAACCCCAAGGTTCTTCTCTGCATCAACCAGAAAGTAATGCTTTCTGCAAACTTATGGGTTGACAAAGGTCTTGTTAACGGCGCTATCTTTGGTTCTATCATCGACATAGTCTATGGGGCTTCCTCCGGACCTCCTGCTCTACCTCTTTTTGTCGTCATCAAGTTTGATCGTTACACAGGTCCTCCCTGGGATTCGAACAACCCCTACCATGTTCCTATTCCTCCCATTTCTAGAGGGGGTCGCAGACAACTATCACTCAAAATGGCATGGGTGTTTTCTATCCACAAGTCCCAAGGACTTACATTGGCACGTGCTACAATTGACATTGGCGGAACTGAAAGACAAGGCCTAACATTCACCGCTATGTCAAGAGTTCCGTCTCTTTCTTCACTCCGTATTTCTCCAGCATTCTCTTTCTCCCGCTACTCTCGCATGTCCTCCACTCCCCTTCTGCAATCCAGGCTAAAAGAGGAATCTCACCTTCGCTCCCTTCCATCTTCTCTCCCGCACCTCCCCCAACACTCGCCTTAATTCCTTCACCTCTTCTAGCTTTCTCATGCTTTTACTTCCATTGCTGCAAGAACTTCTTTATAGCATCAACACATGTACATATCACACACATTTTGTATCCTTTTCCCTTCTTTACGAGTGTTATATATGTGTCCAACTACTTTCAGCACACTATTAGAAGTATGTTGCTTATCTTAAGTCTTCAAAAAAAAAAAATTTCACTTTGCTACTAATGAATCTATTATATCAAAACCTTTTGAATTAACTCCCTGTTATTCTTTTATATTTAACGTTCACAAAGATAACGCTCTTATTTTATTCTAACTTTTTCTAGTTTTGCCCATTTCCCCCCCGATCTATATGGTCTTCTCCTCAATTTTTCTTTGTGTTTCAATACCTTCTACGTCTTCCCCTTATCCTCTTTCGGCGTTTTCATCACACCCCTCGTGTGCAATTGCTAGTTTGATAGCAAAAACTTCAACAACAACAATCTTTGGTTGTCGGCTTCATATTCTTATGTTCCAACTATTGAAGATTACTATGACAAGCCAAAAGTACATACTTGTTCCCATTACTATCTCATTTCACATCCTAACTCATACCCATCATGATTTATTAATCCAATTAATTAATCATATGCACATTACACCCCTTAGATTAATTAAATTAGTCCACAACACCATCTTAGCTAAGTTAATTATCATTTATTAAATAAATAGTTAATTAATTATCTTACACATTGTATCTAATTAAATTAGTTACTTAATTAGGAAAATACACCTATTTTCTTAGTCAACTACCACTTTCCCATTCTAGTTAACTGCACTTGGATTCCACTTCCTCATTCCAGTTAACTACAATTGGATTCCACTTCCTCATTCCAGTCAACTACACTTGAACTACACTTCCTATTCCACTTAGAATCCACTTCTAGATTCCTAGAAGTGTGGGGGAAATTGGATTGTACATGCAATTCAATTGCCGGATGTAACTTTTTCCATTCCAAATGTCTATTGCCCCTTGAAATCTGCAACTCCCAAACTCAGTCTACTTTCCATCTCTCAGGCAATTACCATAATTAACCTAGAGCTTAGTCAAAATCTCATCCACCTTTCATGGTATTACCCTCAACTATAAGAGGAGGTCATTTCCTTCACAAAATCATCCTTAAAAATCCATAAGCAAAATGCAACAAAGCTCTACTCATTTGTTGTTCGAATCCTCATGAAATTTGCTTATAAAATTGCATTCATGCACTTTGGAGAGTAATATCAAGAGCATCCACATTCAAACATCGTCAAATCACACAAGTTAAAGCACTTCCACGATCTTCTTGAGGTTTACATGAGATTTATAGAGAAGGTCTAACTATATTGATTTCTTTTATCTGTCAATTTTCCTTACATACATTCTAGCATGCCCAGTGGGACATAACCATTTTCTCTTTTTTGCTTCACATTTTACTAATCATTTAAGGCATGTGTTTAATATTTACTCACTCATCTATATGTGGGTTTTTGTGATTAACATTTATTTTTAGAGTGTGATTGAGTTGTTTGTTTTGTTTTTCTTGTTTTTAGGATGCATTATGGGAGAATTTGCTAAACAAAACTTCACTTAAAAAGTCACACAAATATTTTTTTTTCCTGATTATTACTCTTTTTGGAATATTTATAGGTGTTCGTTGCGGTAGAAAACATATGAGTGGAAATATTTGTTTCAAAAAAATAAAATTAGGTGTTTCATCACTAAATTTAGTGATGGTTTTTGACAATATTTCAGTGTGTGTAACTAGAGGGAAAGAGACTTGTTTTTTTAAAAATCTATTTAAAAAAATAAAAAATAAAACCTTGCTACAATTCCTCATGCCTCCCTAACTCCCTACCACATTTACCCCCTAACTCAACCCCCCTCAAGCTTGGCGAGCTAGTTCAAGAGCTATCCTTCCCACATACCATCCTCACCCCTCTCAACCAACCTATCTAGTTTGACGAGCTAGCTCGCCGAGCAAACTCCCCCTACCCATAGGTCTACCTACCCTGACTCCACCTCCAACCTTACTCTACCAAGTTGACCCAGACCTGCACCCCCTCTATCCCATGCACATTCCATCGACCACCAAAATCCTTGCCATCATCTCATCTTGTGCTAAACCAAACCCTAACCCTCCATCACCCCTACAAACTAGCAACCCATCGCCACCACCTCAACCCTCGTATCCAAATGATGTTGCCATGTTTCCACCACTCCACCAACCCATCCACCATTGATAAATTTCTTCTTCACCTTCACCAAAACATACTCACCACTACCACCACCCCTTGTCTCAGCCACCACCGGCCATCATTGTTCCCCCAAAGATCCCATACCAACCATCTACCTTACACTATCAAGCCATGCCCTCTACCTCAACTACAAGATCCGAGCCCACCGAACTTATCATGCCCTCCCAACAATCAAAAAACCACCTACACAAAAAAAGCAAATCAAACCAAACACCCACATAGCCCTCCTAAGTATAAAACATCATAGTCTCTTTTAAGGTTTAACATTTTTTTAGGATTTTATTTAACTATATTTCTTATTAACTTAAGTTTCTAACTTATAAATAGGGTTTCATGTTTATTCGATTCATTTGTTTTTTTAATTAATTAATTAGTTTATTTAATTAAATTAGGTCTTTTATATTAAATTAGGACCTTTTCATTAAATTTTCATCAATTTTCTTGAATTATACTAATTGTGCAACTTTCTTGTGTAGGATTATTGGACATTTTTTCCAATCATTTTCATTTTTTGTAAACGTTTCATCATTTTTGCATAGTCACTAACACTTTGTGGTAGTATTTTGCTAACACTTTGTTGTCATTTTTTTATTTTTGTGAGGCTAATCATGAAACGATCACACGTATGCTCTTTCCTCACACTTTCCAAGTGATCTTGGAAATAAGAAACGTGATCATTTCTTAGGTGCTTTCGGGAATTAACCTTTTTCTTTCTTAATAAAAGTGATTTTCACGTGTATGCTCTTTCCTCACGCTTTCTAAGTGATCTTGGAAATTAGAAATGTGGGCTTGCTTCTTTCATCTTGTCCTCTCCACCTTAGAAAATGTACTAATCCTTGTTTATAGGACCATCTCTAAAAGAGGTTACTCTTAAAACTACTAATTGCAGGTTTCCTTAAACGATGTTTTAAAACAATCTACTAATTGTAGGTTGTCTCAATCAAAGAACGGTGGTTAAGACAATCTCATCTTTTAATCAAGATAAAATAAACAATTCACACTATATTTGCAGGTGCGGTTGACAAGGCTATTTCCCAACTGCTATAACTATGGGAAGTGCTTTGGCTTAAGCCATAAAAATCATTTGAGGAGTACCACAGGAACCCCAAAGTAATAGGAAAATTTATGGAACTAATGATGAAATGGGTACCCCTATCCTATCTAACTAGTACACATGTGAGATTAGAGTCATGGATATCCAGTAGTGGTAACCCTAGTGTGATTCATTTGAGCAAGATATTTGTTCATTGTTTCAAGGGGGTAAAGTAAAGATGACAACTAGAATGGCATCTGTGTTCACTTGGGTATACTGTGGTGACACCTAGTTGAGAGAACCACTCAGGAAGACACACATTGAAAAATTCCATAAACAAAATTTTGATTTTTTTTTTCTCGTCTTTTCTTTTCTTTCTTTTCATTTAGTAAGTTGTGTTCCACACTTGTACCTTACGTTATCACTTCCATATCATTATCAATATTTTCCCAAATAGTCCTTATTTGGGTTTACTTTCATATCTCCTTTACATTTCCAAATAATCCTTATTTGGATTCATCATTCATCTCTTTATCTATGTGTCCAAATACTCCTTGGTTTCATTTCGTATCTATTTCACGTTTCTAAATACTCCTTATTTGGATCCACTTATGTATGATTTTCACCTCTTTATGAATGCGTCTAAGTCTCGGATTGCTGACATCCATATCCAAACTTGAGCACTTTCATCCTTTTCATCTAAGTCTTGACATTGTGATACTTGCTTTATCACAATCAAGCACCATCACGATCACCTTGATCTATCATCTTTCTAAGTCTTAAGTTTAACATTACATTATTGAGATTCAAGCATTCCATCATCTCACGTCATCAAATTACCCATTCACTTTGTTAAATTTTTGACATCTTAACACTTCTTCACTCATCTCTTTTAAAGCATTCACTTTTCTCTAATTCTGAGATCCTTAATCAATCACTTTCCCTTTGTCTCTCACATTCACTTTGTCGAGATTTGAGCTTTTCATCATCATATTTTCACCTCTATATTTCAACATTCACATTGTCATTATTTGAGTATTATCCTTCCATTGTTTAGTCTCCTCTCTTAGCACTCATATTGTTAAGAGTTGAGCACCTTCATCACATTTCATAAGTATCTTCCTTTAACAATCCTTTTTAAAGTGTTGAGCATCTTTCATCATGTCTTTAAGTCTCCTCTTGTAACACTCATTTTTTCACAAGTTGAGAAAACCAACCTCCTTCACCTCTTCACCTCTTCCCTCTTTACATTCACTTTGTAAAGGATCAAGATACCTTTTAGACCTTTTCATTTGTCTTAGAACTTATTTTGTTACAGAATTTACTATCCAATTTCCCCTTTCGGTATTTTGATAAATTACGGTGATTATTTGGGCTTGGGAAAGGGGTAAAAATAATAAGAATGGAAAATTAAAGTCTTATAAGGTTTCCCCGTCCTTTGCATATCCTCTCAACTCCCTATTTGGCCAACAGACTTAAAATTTTGAGAAAAAGGGGAAAAATCAGTTTATTGCAGATATTTGATGCCTAGTGTAACATTTTCCTGTTTCCTTGTGTTTCCACATCTCTCGCATTTTCCACAAGTCATAGGGTTTAGTACATTCAGATTAGATAAATGTGGAACAAGTGTAATAGTTCTCGTGGGCCCATAGTTCCCAATCTTTTCAAAATATTTGATCCGTGATGCAAAGGGGCTTAGTGTAATGCGGGTGGGGTGGAATAAATTGGAACGTGAAGAACTAGTTCCTCGTGGGAACTAGTTCCCCGAAATGGCTTGGGAGATGCATTAAAGGAAAAGTGGGCACCAAGAGTTGTGTGTAGTGCAGATCGTTAACTGGTTGTTAGGTGAGCGAAGGGTTGGTAGAACAAGTTCAAATTGGGGAACTTGTTCCCCGCATTGAAGGTCGAGCTACAAAGCCAAGGCCGAGGTGAGTTTTGTGGGTAAATAGAGCTCATGGGAGGAACAATACATTATGGGAACTAATGACCCAAGTGGAATCTGTTCCCAAATTCCACCGAGACGTGACACTTCAACCAACACCAACATCTAGCCCCTTACGGATAAAGTTGACATTTTAAGCACATGCAAAAAACACTTCGTTTACCTCCATGTGTTCCCGATCATCCTATTTACTCGAAAAACCAAGGAAAAAGAGATTAATGTGTATTGTGGAGTCGCGCTTAAGGAACTAGTTGTGATGCCCAAGCCTACAAACTTAAAATGGCCATAACTTTCTTGCAAAAGATCTAATTTTCACAAAATCATTTTTTTGGAAATCTCTTAGCATTCTCTATACTAAAAAGTTGGATTTATTAATTTAGGTTAGGGCAGGTTTGTGTAAAATAGGAAAACGTCTCCAGTATTAAAGTTGCAGTTCCAAGTTACTCAACAACCAATTTTAGTGAGGTATGGTGCCCATTTCTTCTCCCAAAAGTAAAGTATCATTGGGGAATGGATTTGGCAGGGTGCCCATGATTGTGTTTAGATAATTAATTTTCTTTTTCATGGGTGAGAGAATTTTTTTGAGTTTCTCTCTTCTCTCTCTGTCACCTTCTTCTATATATTGTAAAAAGAGACTCATTTGTAAGGGTTGGACATTCTTGTGATGCTGGTGCATCCTTCTCCAAGTGTTGCATTTTGTATTATGAGGTGCATGCCCGAGATTTGGGAATTTACAGGGGTGATCCTTGCATTCTTCCTTCATGTAATGGATTGTGCATCTTTATAGAGCAATAAAATTCATGTTTTTTGGGTATCTTCTACCCTAGCTATGTTTTATTGCATTATCTTACCTCTTTATTACAATTGCATTTATTGTGTGCATGTTTTATTCTCCTTATAGAGTTTTAATATGTTGTGATCCATGAAAATGGTGGTTTGAATGATATTTTGGACTATGGTACTCATGTCTTCCCTCTCGTTTCTCATTCTTCATCCATTCTCCCTCATTTGAGAGTGTCTTTCCACCCTCTTCTTGGTGTTACCACCTCCCTTAGGTTAGGAAATCCCATTTGTATGGATCTTTCTCTTCCCTTGGTCCCTTGGAATCATAGAGTAGGATTAGATAGTTGCATTTCCTTCCTTAGGAGTAGTTTAGCATTAGGATTAGGTAGAGGAACCAACCTTCTCTAGAGGTTTGTCTCAAGTAGCAAGTCCCACAACTTAGGAGACAATCCCATGTTACCCAAAAACATTGATTACTCATACACTCATTCATGCAAATTAGAAGGTGTTTTTTTTTGTGACAACAGAGTCCTCTAACTAACATTTCAATCCCCTCTTCTTCCTTAACAATACTCATTTTTTTAAGTGTTGGGAAGTCAGACCTTTTCATTTTTCTTAACATCACCTTGTTAAGAGTTATCATTTTATATATTTTAGTCTCTCTTAACACTCCTTTTATTAAGAGTTGATTACATCATCTTGTTAAGTCTCTTCTCTTTTAAACATCCATTTTAAAAGTTGAGAAAACTAACCTTGTCAAAGTATCATCTCCTTTGTACATTCAATTTGTCCAAAGTTTGAGCACATCACTTAGCTCATACGATACTTCTCCCATCTTAGCATTTCTTTTTCTACAAGTTCCATAATCAGACTTTTGATTTCTAAGATTTTTCCTCTTCGTCCATCTTAACTTTCACGTCTTTAAGGGTTGATTCTATCAAAATTCCACTCCTCTTTTCTTACATTCAATTTGTAAGAAATCGAGTAACCCTTTTTCCTCACTAAATCTCTTCCACCTTAACATTATCTTTGTTAAGGGTTGAGTAACTTCAATTTTCAAACTCTTCCATCTTTACATTCACGTTATAAATAGTTGAATACTCTATCATCATTTCACACTTTTTCCATCTTAAAATTCACATCATTAATGGTAAAATAAAATAAAATATTTTCAATCTCACTTCCATCTTAGCATTCATGTTGCTAAGGGTCACATTGTTCAATATTTTCATCCCCTCTTCCATTATAGAATTCACTTTACTAGAGGTTGAGTAATTTTCATCATCTTTTCCATTCTAGCATTAAATTTGCTAGAGGTTGAGTCCATTTCTAACCTTTTCAACCTCTTCCATCTTATCATTCATGTTTCTAAGGGTCAAGATTTATAACCTTTTTACCCTCTTCCATCTTAGCATTCACTTTGCTAAGGGTCGAGCTTTCAAACCTTTTCACCTCTTCCATCTTAGCATTCAATTTGCTAAGGGTTGATCTTTCAAACCTTTTCACCTCTTCCATCTTAGCATTCACTTTGCTAAGGGTTGAATTTATCAATCTTCCTTTTCACCTCTTTCATCTTAGCATTCACTTTGCTTAAGGGTCAAGATTTTAAAAAATCCACTCTTCCATCTTAGCATTCAATTTTCTAAGGGTTGAGTTATTCATCGCACATTTCTTTGTTCTCCCCCATTTTTATTACAATGGTGGATTCACACAATTCATCATTTTCTTAGGAATGGAAAATGATGAAGGAAACTATTTTGGGTATGCAAAAAAAACAACACAAACAATTCAATTTTGATGAATTGTGTCCCTACCATTTCAACATGGAAATATTACGCACACCCTTTCCAAAATCCTTTGAGACACCCAAATTTGACAAATACAAGGGAAAAACGATCCTAGAGAGCATATCAAATAATTTTCCATAGCATGCCATGAAGTGGCATATAATGATATATTTCTCTTGTGCCTTTTACTTATAAGTCTAGGAGGACAAGCTTTGGAATGGTTCTTACACCTTCCAAAGATTTCTTTCACCACCTTCATAGAATTATTGAAGAATTTCAGAAAACATTTCTCTTTCAACCTTGACTCCAAAGTCACCTTGACTCAAATTGACAAAACCCTTATTGTCAAAGGCTTGATCAAGCCTAATTCATAAGACAATGAAAATTTGCAATAATAACAATACTAGAACTCATCACAATAAATTTTCGTACGTCAACCATAACCATAATATCATCAATGATGGTGTCATAGATAATTGGCATGTCTATAACATACATGAACAATCAACCAAAAATCCAATCATACAACCTAGTGAAGACACTACTCCAAGTAGAGTTAAACCCCAGTTTACACCCCTTGGGGAAAGTCTCTCTAGTGTCTTTCATCAACTAAAAGAGGCTAAAATGATAAGATATCCAATTACAAAACCCTTTGTTAAGGGGAACCTAAGCCATACTGGTATAAACCTCATACATATTGTGAATTTCATCACATTGATGGCCATTCCACAGATAAATGCGTGTGATTTAAGAATTATGTCCAAGACTTACTTGACGATGGAGACATCTTTATAGAGCTCGATGACAAAGCTATCACAACCGAAGACAGTCAACTACTACAAATTCTCAAGAAGATTTGAATGTTGTCCAAAATTTTGTACATACTAACACTCAATGAGATCATGACGAAAAAATTCAAGTATCTCTCCCTCAAAACAATCTATCTCTTCTCCAGATTTTCTTCCTATAGTTCAAACAGACATTGAACCTGTTTTGGAAAATAACCTTCTAACATAAAAAGAGATATTGACCTTGCTTCAAGAATCCCTTTTAACCCTTGATATAACTATAGACACTCTACAAAAGGGGGTCCATCATATTCACCTTTGAGATTGATTCTATTCTTTCACTTCATCTCTTATGCCTAACATCTCTAGTCTTGATGAATATACACAACCACAACAAGATTGGACACTTTCAACAACACATTTCAACCTTCCATGGCCATTATGCCTAAAAGGGTCAATCTTGTAGGTATCTCTTTAATTATGATTCCTATGTCTCAATATCTCTATGTGTGTACACTCTATGAGTTACGTATATCTAGGAATATCCTTACACAACCTTTTAATATTTAATTACAAATATTTTATCAAATCAATTAATCCAAACCTCATGAAGGAGAAACATTGAATATCTCTCTAGGATCATAAGGATTCTTTCCATCACACAATCTTCCACACACTCACAGATGAATATTAATCCTAAAATATTCTCTCGCATCGATAATCTACCTCTAACATCACATAGGTCTTCCAATCCAATCGAAGACTTATCTAATCAAACATCCTTTGACTTGGAACTTATCCACCCAAGTCTCATAACTCATAACTAATTGCATATTTTGATTATCTCCCTTGAATTAGACCTCATCCTCTCAATTCTCGTAAAGCTTACGACTCTATCAAATCTTTCGATTCTATCCTTTGACTTGGACCTTGTTTGCCCAAGTCTCATAAATTAAGACTCTTTGAATCTTCGATTCCCTCCTTTGACTTTGACCTCATCCACCCAAGTATCATAAATCAAGACTACTTCAATCATGGATACATTGAAAATAATTATAGATACTCCATTTAATTGGATGTCATCTTCGCCCAAGTATTGTATGTTAGGAAGATTCAATTTTCATAAATATGGACCTCTCTCTTGATGAGTCCATTACAAACCTTCATCCGCCAAAGTTTAGAAAAAAAAATAAAAAGAGAATAAAAATCTATATTCAACCCATCATTAAAGCACTATTTGAACATAAAAAACCTAGAAGTAGAAACATATTATTCCATGGGTTATCTCCGCACTAGAAAGGCCACTTGCATGGTTAAACTCATTTAATAAAAAATTTTAATTGTTTCATCCATTGGAAGATATATTAATCATAACATTATCATATCTTCGCATTCTTCACCTTCCATGACATAGGTTAACCTTGTTCCTCTTGGGAATTGTGTGTCTCATACATGTTATGGTTTTTCTCATTTCAGATCTTTTTACCTACAATTTTGTCTCAAAGCTTACTGATGAAAACTCCTCCTTTCAAACAAGCTCTTTCTTTAATAGAAAGTACTAAACTTATTTACCCACTATTTTTTTACCACCATCTTTTAGTATACAATGTTGAACCCTTGCATCCTACTAGTCACATGAGGCTGAGACTTGGGGAAGAATGTTCCTTCCTAACAAGCACAATATCAACATACAAGGAAAAATCAATATCAAACAAAAAAAAATATAAATCAATCATTACACCTTTTGTCCTTCATAGTCTTCGGTGATGAGCCCATAATTTTCACTAGTAGTATGAGACTAGGAAAGGAGGAAATTGTTCTTACTTACCTATATTTATTCTTTAGTGTTAATCCTTTGTCTCTTACTAGTGACATGGGGTAATATGTAGGGGGTACTTCACAAAAACATTTAACAAATAAATCCTTTAAAATCAAAAGCGCTTAATCAAAAACATCCCAATAAGTAATTTAGTTTCTCATGTTAAGAGAGATAACAACTCCTTCAATCAGAATTTTCCAATCAAAAGTAGACCATCAACGGATCTAAGCCCAATCAAAACCTATAAAGTGGAATCATCTTGGAATCCGACAGAGAATCTGATTGGAGATGTGTTACATTTTTCTTACATGGATCATTGCTACACCTTGTGTCTTAACATCCATCACCATCATTTTCATATTACTATCCTCCTCATTTTTACGTCATTTTTGGATCTCGGTGATGATCCCTCGCATCTTCCTAGTTATGTGGAGTCATGAGCAAGGAGTGAGACATCCTATCATTACATCATCTACATTATGCCAATGGAATGGAATGCTTATAATTGTTTGAACATGAGTTCAGAATGTATAACCCTTTTATGGAGAAAAAAATTAAAAATTTTAAATATGTTCCAAAAACATTAAAAATGTTTCAAAATACAAAAAAATCAAATATGTTCCAAAAAAATAATAATAAAATGACAAAAATAAAAACATTCGTAAAATGTTTGACCCACTTTCAAAAACTATGTAACACAACTCAATAATTTCACCATTTAACAAAGTGCTCCTCATAATTGTCCATATCATATTTTGAAAATCAATTACCCTTTCACAATATAAATATTCTTGGGGCACACTTGGATTTCAAATTTTAATCCAATATAGATGAAAATTCAATGGGATCCAACAAGAGTATCTTTTGAGTACTACTCCACTCTTCGGCTTGATCCAATCCTCTCACAATCTAAGCTATCACTTGGGGGCATTAATATCTAACTATTTCTTCAATGTGCAACACATTCGTAGTTTCATTAGATGTCGTTAATGAAAATTGTGGTGTATTGTTATGGTTTTTCAACATGTGGCGTTGATTTTGCTTCTTTTCAGTTTGTTATTTTATTACACTTTTTTACCTTTATTTTAGACCAATTGTAGGAAAATTATCTACATCCTAGTTCACATATAACTTTGGTGTAGTTTCTTCTTGTTCATACTGGGTTTGTTTGACATGTTTGTTTTATACTTTCAACAACATCGTTTGTCTATAATAAATCTGATGTAACAAAAATATCGCTCTTATTCTTTGTATCATTTTTTCTAAAACTTTTAAAACCATAAAAATATCAAATGTCCAACAAAAATTCATAAAAAAAAAGAAAATCATAAAATTATTAAACAAACATTCACTTATCACGAAATTCCTACAATGAAACCTTGAAGTAGTTTTTTCAATATTTCAACATAATCTTGATAGATTCCTACTCTTATCTACTACCCTCATGATTGTTCCAATCTACGACTATCACTTTCTTCCCTTTGTATGATTCCTAATCCTAATTGGGAAAATCAATTCAGATCATTTGTCAATGGATCCAAAAAAATTCCATGAGGAGTATCTTTACTCTGATCTTCAGTTTGATCTTATTCCCACCTTAGGGGCATTTGAATATTCTTATTCATCATTATGGAACACATTTGAGGAATAACTAATTGTCTTATTTTTCAACCTTGTGTTGCATTGTTGATGTTTATTTTTTGGACCACTTACAATTAGTGTGATTACATATTGGTTCCTTTATAACCCTTATTTCGCACCTACTCGTATATCAATTTCATTTTCCTTTTTATATTTTCTTTACTATGTGTCTGTGTGTGTTTATTTATGTGCATTTGTGTTAACGATATTTATTATTTCACAATAATAGTGACAACTCTATTATGCAATAATGAAATAAAGGTTTCTATTATATTCACACTCTCCAAATGATTTTCATGCTACGAGGACAATTCCTCCATCCTTGTTCAAATTCCTTGTATTCTTCTAATCAAGTGGTCATCCACCACCTTGCTTATGTCATCCACCACCCTAAGGGGGCATTACCTTATCTATCCTACTAGTCGGGGCATCCAAACGCTTCACCTCTTTCTTCTCGCTAATCTACATGCATCTATTGTCTTTAAAGAACTATTACTTCACAATAAAACTTTAAATAGGGAAAATGTAGAAACCCCAAAATTATATACTTCTTCTTAGTACTATCATGCAGTTCACATTGTAACTCATATTCCATCAAGATTGATTAATCCTATTGATTAATCATACACGTTACACCCCTTAGATTAATTAAAATATTCCAAAACCCTTTCTTATCTAAGTTAGTTATAATCTATTAAATAAATGGTTGATTAATTATCTTGCATATTAGAGCTGATTCAATTAGTTACTTAAATAGAAAAATACAACTCTTTTCCTAATCAACCGCCACTTCCTCATTCTAGTTAATTACACTTGGATTCCACTTCCTCATTCTATTCAACTACACTTCCTATTCCACTTGGAATCTACTTCTATATTCCTATAAGTGTGGGGGAAATTGGATTATACGTGTAATTCAATTGTCAAATGTAACTTCGCCATTATAAATGTTTATTTCCCCTTCAAATCTATAACTCCTAGACTCAATGTACTTTCCATCTCGTAATTACCATAATTAACCTGGAACTTAGTCAAACATATCATCCACCTTTCATGGTCTTACCCTAAGCTATAAGAAGAGGCCATTTCCTTCCAAAACTCATCCTTGGGAATCCATAAGCAAATACAACAAATATCTACTCATTTGTTGCTTGAATCCTCGTGAAATCTTATCATAACATTACATCCATATACTTTGGAGTGTAATGCCAAGTGCATCCAAATTCAAGGATCATCAAGATCACATAAATATGAGCACTTCCACGATAGTCTTTGAGGTTTGCAAGAGAGTTAAAGAGAAGCTATAACTGTATTAATTTCTTTCATTTTTCTTTCAATTTTTCTTGCATACAATTACAATGATGAATTTGAACTAAATTTTTTTTATTTGGGAGGATGATTCTTCAACAAATTGAGAGTTTTTAGCTATATCAAGTATGGTATGGTAGATGATGGATGAGACATGTATGATCCCAAACTTATAAATTTCATTGAAAATTATCCTCTTCCTATTTTTTGGCACAAAAATTGGTTCCACTTTTATTTTTGTACATTCGACTAAAAATCGGCCTTTAGACGTTCAATTGACATCTAAAAACTTGAATTTATTTTTGGCTAGCTCGTCAAATTTAATTGGGTTACATAGAAAGACACATGATAGTCATTGATTGATTTATTAACAAAAATGTTAGTCTCATATTCACTATGTGAAGGGTCACGATTGGGATTATATGATCAATGATTGTAAGCTATGGCAAAAATAGTAAATGGAAAGTAAACAAACACATCAAACCTTCATGTAGTCCTCCAAAAAACCTCAAGTAAAGGTTGTGTGAGACTGAATTTGTATAACCTTGTGAAATATTTCTAGATGCATATTTGTGGGTGCTCTTGAGTGACCTCCAAACGTGGATCTGTGACCATGCTACAATAATATTTAGGAGCTTCCAATATGCAGATATCGGTAGCTTCCAATATGCAAATATTGGAGTAAATTTAATAGAGTTTGTGTTGTAAATCCAAGAGGGTTTGTAAGAGTGTAAGCTTGTATTTTATAGAGGTAGAAGTGGTTAGAAATTGGTTGAATACACATGCTAAAAATAATATGATGGGACCAAAAATTTGTGGGAAGATAAATTCCATTTAGGTGCGAGTAATGGAATTAACTTAGCTACCATTTATTTTGTTTGGCTAGTGTTTGGAGTGAGGTATTTTAACAAAACATATATCTATTGAGTGATATTTTGAGAACATTAAGTATAATGTTTTCCTTTATATCCTTCATGTATCTTGTATAATATTGTATGCCATTTTGACATAGCTATAGGTGGGGCATTATGCGTTGGAATTTTTTTATTGTTATGTTGATCTTTTCCCTTGAGCGGGTAGACATTAATTTTCTATTATGGATTTAATTGGAGTTTCATGATTTTTTTGGTGTGTTTATGTATAATATGATTATCTATTTATGTTCATCATTGTTTGATTATCATCTATGATATTTTTGATAAGAATATAATTCATCGAGTTCTTCTTTAGGTTCATTTTATTTTTGTTTTAGGAATTCATCATTTAAATTATCATGGTAGTGTTAATGTTAGATGAACTAGTGGGACTAGATATAACAAGTAATACTTCATCACTTGCGTTTACCCCTTGTGTATTCATTTCTTCTTGAAATGACTTGTTCAATAATTATTAAACTCGGGTAATCTACTTCTCCATGTTGTGTTGTATTGGGTAACCTACACCAATTGGGAAAGGCTAACTCCGTAATATTTATCTAGGTAAGTTTAATTAGGGATAAATATTTGTGGCTATGGGGTAAAATAATACCTTTTATAGCTAACATTTATTTTGTTTCTCTTACCCAACTTATTTTATGAGGAACAATAAGTTATTTCCCAACTCCTAGAACTTGCATTGGATTTCATCCAAATAAGTATTTTTTCTATTCTTGAGTTGTTTTTAGGATTTATTTAAATTTGGGACCAAATTGGAGTTTGTCTATACGTATTTTCAAAAAATAAATTACTAGGAAACCCACTATTTGATTTGTATCTTTATGGGAAAAAAGTAAAATATTAGGAAAGTATAGGATTTAGAATGTAACAATATAATTTACACTTTGGGTCCACCAAAAAGGGGTTTTCTTGATGGTTAAAATTTATATGAATGTTATTTTCCTTGGCACAATACCCCAAAAAGTGTCAATATTATTTTCCTTGGGGAGAAATATTGAGTTAATGGGGTCTAGAGTGTTTTATGCATTTATTGGACAATGGGTTTATAATAGCGAGTGATTATACTATATATGCATTATAGAATATTGCAATTAAGGATCTAATGGTCTTTTTATCCCAATTTTACCCCCTAGGGAAAAATTGATCAAACACGACCCTACACAGAAGAAAATATAAGGGTTGTTTCATCTAGTGGGCTCACAATCGATCCCAAATTCGAGGGAGACAAGCTCAACAATGGAGGATCAAACAACACCAAAGGAGTCTAGAGCTCGACAGGAGAAAATCGGAGAAAGGGCTCAAAGTTTTTGGACTTCGCTTGTATGCGAGTCGACTTGGGCGAACAAAACACTCGCGAGAAGTCACCATGTGTGAGCTTAGCGTAATTCTAAAGGTGCATCAAAAAGGCGGGTCCCAAATGTGCGCTAGCCTACCACGTAGTCGGGTCTAAAAGCAGGTCTCATCGGCCATTGAAAAGTCACAGAGCCATGGAGGGTGTAACGTGTCACCTCGGTAGAGCTTCGAGAAGTGAGACCCGGGGACAGGTCCCCAAATGAGAGCAGGATTTTCATGTGTCCCATGTCCGAAAAGAAAACAAAGTTGGCCGTTGAATTGGCTAAGTATGGAAAAGCCAGCGAAGCCTCCACGTGTCCAAATGGCACACCTCCAAAGGTTAGGTCCAAGAAGGGTCTCTAAATATGCGTGGACTTGCCACGTGTCTAGGGTCCAATAGTTGTTCCTAAATGGGTAGCAGCCCAAATTGACTAAGTACAATAAGGTCGACATGAAGCCTCCACGTGCCTCATTCATGTAACTTCAAAGATAAAATTTGGGGGAAATTTTCAAATGAGCGCGAAGCTTCCATGTGTCTTGGATCAGGCATAGTGTCTCCACCAACAAGAGGGGGCTTAGGCGTAATACAAAGGATACGGAGCGGGCACGTGGATGACATCATGTGTCGGTTTGACATAACTTCGGGAGTGAAAGGAGGGTGAAATATTAAGAAGCGTGGGGATTCCATGTAGATTTTACATGGATAGACTCTTTAAATATTGAGATTCTGCGTTAAGCGCACGACCCTTGACCTTTAAATGGCCATATCTTTCGACTAGAAGCTTAGATTTGAGCGGAGGGGACATTTTGGAAAGCTCTCAACGCTTTGTTACTCACCTACCACCATTAATGATCCGTTCTACCATTTTCAAGGTTGTCAAGTCTCCCACCTGCCACCATGATGAAGAATGGGCCTCCTTTCTTTCCCAGTAAGGAACAACACATGGAGGCATGGGTCTTGTAGTAAAGCCCATCATTGTTGCAGGTGGATTTTAATGCTTTTTGGGGTGGTTAGAGTAGGTGGATTCAATGCTCTTCCAGGGGTGGTTGAAGTAGGATTCAAACTTTCCCTCTCTCCTTCTCTCATTCTTCTATATATTGTAAAGGAGGGGCATATTTCAAAAGGTTGGTCATTGTTTCTCTCCTACCCCCTCTCTCTTTCTTCCTCAGGGTGGAAAGTGGAGCTTAAGCCTCCTCTCTTGGCTTTATAATGGCATTTTCCTACCTATTTCCCACGATGATGTACTTGTGTGAACTCTTGGAGCAATAAAATTTGTTTTATGATGCATTTTGTCCATCCTTCCTTATTTTATTGTCTCTTCTTGCCTCTCATCATTACAGGGTATACTGTGCATACTTCTGATGTCTATTACAGGTTTTGGGAGCTATGTTTAATGGGTTGAAGTGGTGTTCCATGTGAACTTCATCTCTTGTCTATGGTGCATCTTTTCCACCCTCTCCTTTGCTCACCTCTCTCCATTTTAGGTAGGCCGAGATAGTGAGCGGTCACCCCCTCCTTCTCTGGTGTATCTATTTTTATGTATTTCTCTCTTTCCATGGTCCCTTGAAATGTTAGATTAGGATTAGATAGTTTGCCTACATTAGAATAGCTTGTGGTAGGTAGTTTAGGAGTAGGAACCAACCTTCTCTGGAGGTCCATCTCAAGTTCGCAAGTCCCACAGCTTAAGAGATGGTCCAATGTTATGCAAATCACATCGAATGGCCCACTCGAGGTTTGAGCCGCGTTCGGGGTACTATGATTTTGCACTAACATTTTTAGAATGCCCAGTGGGACATGTTTGAAGCACCTCAAAGACTTCACTTCATCAGGTTCGATGTCTTATTGGTGAAGATTACACCTTTGGAGGCACTTTCAAGCACACATGGCGACTCCATCTAGTCAAAAATCCATCTCTAAAGTTACAAACTCTCCCCGATCTATTTTCATCCTTTTTGCTTCCATCTCCTTCATCTTCTCCCATCCCATGAAGTTGTGCAATCAAGACTTCTTTCCCACCATGGAATTCTCATTTGTAGCAATGTGAGACTATTTCCATCCATCCCCATAGTTTCAAAATCCTCCTCCAAATCAGTTTTATAAGCCCCATTATCCCGAAAATACATACAACCTACTTTTTCTAACCAAAATGTTTATGAAGAACAAGTTTATGTAGATGATGGTGGAAACTCCTTGGCCAAAGCTGATTTTGAGAGGCAAGTGCAAAGATGGAGATGGACATGATGCAACATAGATTCAAGTGCTCCATAATGGTGGCTAAATTTGGCTACAAGGTCCCTTGTCCATGGGTCGGCCCTATACCAGTCGGTTTAGTACCCGATGAAGAAGCTGCACTTTATCACCGAGATGTTTCCCAGTTTACAAAATGGGTGGAAAAATGGAGGCTCAAAATCCTAGTGTGTGGCAACCACCGTCAATGGGGTAACGCCGCACTACCATCTTACATCCTCACACTCCACCATGCCAACTTACATCATCTCACCATCTGCGCATGTTCTTAGCTTCTTGTGCACTACCATTCTCTCTCCTCAATTTCACCTCACCTTCATTTCTCTTCCATTACCCTTCCTTCACATGCCTCTAATCCTCTTGCATGCACGCCTTCCATCCCTTCTCCACCTCCCATTTTCTTCAAAGTCCCCTCTGCCTAGCTATACCATAAATGAACAACCCCCTACCAACGTGCCTTCCATAGCCAACGACATCATGTTCAATGACTGCAGGATAGTTGAAGAATGACATGACTCATACGAATCCAACTAGGAAGAGTAAATCATACGAGTGCCTTTTCTAGATGAAAATTAGTTAGCTCTCAGAGGCGCGATTTTGGAGGATACTGAGTTTCTTGTAGAGGCAGAACCATGCACACCCGACTGCAAGTGCTCCCCTTCGAGGAAATTTTTCAAGAAAATCCCATCTGTGGGATTAATCTTCAAAGTAATGGGAAAACCACAAGGATCAGACCATGCCCAATAAGACATTTGGCTATCCTATAGCCAAAAAGAGTTGCCACCGGTCATGCTCACTTCAGAGCATGAGATAGAGCTTCAGTGCACCAAAGGTCAGCAACAAAACCTCCTATATCCAAGTATAGAGAAAATACATGAGGTGTATATTCTACTTATTGATACTTTGAGGAGGGTGAAACACCATCTGGAAGGCGGTTTTTCACTCTTGTTTCCGACCATGTCCAACACCAAATCAACTACATGGTCACATTTGTGATGAAGGGAAGCTACTTCTCCTACCTATTGCAAGTTTTACTTAAGCACCCTTGCCTCTCGTTAGTTTAGGTTTGATTTCAATAACACAAGTTTTTGCACACTTTGAATATCCCACTTGAGATATGTATGATTTTCAGTTTTGTACATAGTGGTGTTGTGGCATTTTATTGCTCCTAGGTTATTTCGTTGTGTAGTTCAAAGTGTGCCTCCGGTCCATTTCCGTTAGTTAAAGCCCAAGGTCAAGACAATTTTCTACTCTTAGAACCTCATTTCCATGATTTTCTTATGAAAATTGAGAGTACGGACAATGGGGTGAGTTCAGGGTCACCAAGTGCAAGTAGTCGGGCTCGAGGTTTTAGGGACAGGATCAGTATTAGGCTATCATTCGTGACTCCATGCCCAATGGATACAATAAGGAAACTGATCTCTTCATCTAGTAGGAAGATGTCCCCATGATTCACCAAACCGTTATCCTAATTTTACCCTCCCCACCCCCCCGAGGCAAAATTAATCAAACATGACCCTGCACGAGAAAGAAACTCTAAGGGGCGTTTTAGTCCAAAGCATGCTCACAATTGATCCCAAATTTGAGGGGCAAGTGGGCTCGACAATGGAGGATCAAACAACATAAAAGGAGTCCATAGATCGACAAGAGAAAATTAGAGAAAGGGCTTGAAGTTTTTGGACATCAACGCATACGACTTGACTCGGGCCAAACAACGAGACTCACGGAAGGCATCATGTGTCAGCTCAATGCGATTCCAAAAGGCGCATCAAAAAGGTAGGTCCCAAATGTGTTCCAATCCGCCACGTAGTCGGGGTCTAAAAGGGGGTATCATCGGTCATTGAAAAGTCACAAACCCGTAGAGGGTGCCACATGTCACCTTCACGTAGCTTGAAAAGAGAGACCTAAGGGATAGTCCCCAAATGAGTGTAGGCTTTCCACGTGTCCCATGTCGAAAAGAAGACAGAGCCGTTTGTTGAATTGGATAACTATGGAAGAGCCAACGAAGCCTCCACATTTCCAAACGGTGCACCTCCAAAGGTTAGGTCCAAGCAGGGTCTCCAAATGTGCGCGAACTCTACACATGTCTAGGGTCCAATAGTTGTTCCTAAATGGGCAACAGGCCTGAATCGACTAAGTAAAATAGGGTCAATGGAATCCTCCATGTGCCTCGTTCGTGCAACTTCAAAGGTAAACTCTGGGGGTATTTTCCAAATGAGCGCGAAGCCTCTGTGTGTCTCGGATCGGGCATAGTGTCTCCACCAACAAAAGGGGGCTTAGGCAGAATACAAAGGATATAGAGCAGGCCCGCGAATGACACCATGTGTTAGTTCAGTGTAACTTTAGAAGTGAAAGGAGGGGGGTGAAATATTAATAAGCATGAGGCTGCCATGTGGATTTTACACGAGACGAGAATCTTTAAATATTGAGATTACTGCTTTAAGCACCCAAACCTCAACCTTCGACGGCCATATCTTTTGGTAAGCTTGGATTTGAGTGGGAGGGGATGTTTTGGAAAGCTCTCGGCGCCTGCTACTTACCTGCCACCATTAATGATCTGGTCCACCATTTTTAAGGCATCAAGTCTCCTACATGCCACCATGATGAAGAATGGGCCTCCTTTATTTCCCGACGAAACAACACATGGAGGCATGGGTCCTGCGTGGTAAAGCCCATCATTGTTATAGGTGGATTCTAATGGTTTCTAGGGTGGTTATAGTAGTTGGATTCAATGCTCTTCCAGTGGTGGTTGAATCAGGATTCGAACTTTCCCTCTCTCCTTCTCTCATTCTTCTATATATTGTAAAGGAGGGGTATATTTCAAAAGGTTGGTCATTATTTCTCTTGCCCCCTCTCTCTTTCTTCCTTAGGGTGGAAAGTGGAGCTTAAGCCTCCTCTCTTGGCTCTGTAATGGAATTTTCTTTCCTCTTACCCACTATGATGTAATGTGTGAAATCTTAGAGAAATAAAATCTATTTTTGATGCATCTTGTCCATCCCTCCTTATTTTATTGTCTCTTCTTTCCTCTCGTCATTGCAGGGTATATTGTGCATACTTCGATGTCTATTGCAGGTTTTGGGAGTTGTGTTTAATGGGTTGAAGTGGTGTTCCATGTGAACTTCATCTTTGGTCTATGGTGCATCTTGTCCACCCTCTCCTTTTCTCACCTCTCTCCATTTTAGGTAGCTGAGATTGTGACCAGCAACCTCCTTCTCTGGTGTATCACCATTTTAGTGTAGGCTTTGTTTTCATGCACTTTCTCTCCCTGGTCCCTTGGAAGGTTAGATTAGGATTAGATAGTTTTCTTGCATTAGAATAGCTTGTGGTAGGTAGTTTAGGAGCAGGAACTAGCCTTCTCTGGAGGTCCATCTCAAGTTCGCAAGTCCCACAGCTTGAGAGATGGTCCAATGTTATGCAGATCACACCGAATGCCCCACTCAGGTTTGAGCCCATCTCGGGTTTGAGCCCATTTGGGGGTGTTGTTATTTTGCACTAATAGGTCTATTTTATTATCTCCTAATACTATAAATATGATGATAAAGAAAACTTAGTTAGTGACTATTCCAAATTTAGCCAAAAGGTAGTTTGAAACTATTTGAATTAGAAGTGAAATTTTCTACAAGGTTGAGAAATATGTCCTTAGTTTTCTTGATGAGTTGAGGATATGTAAAATAGTAAGATTTGTTAGGGTTCCTAAATTATTGATATGTAGGCCTGTGATGTTTAATGTTGTTTATCCTAACCAATTGTTTGGAATGTTTTAAAATGGGATAAATTCATATCAACAGTGAATTTTACTAATGTATATATTCTTTTAATCGAAATAGATAACTCTTTACAAAAATCCTACTAATGGAGGAATATCTACTAGAGATAGCGGACATAAAGCTAAAGAGAAAGCCAACAAACCCTTGATTTACTATTTAATCTTTCTATCATAAATATAACTTCTCCATTCCCTCTTAGCACTTTCTAAGGTTCATTATTCAGACTTGTTTATTATCAGTTTGACATGTTGAATCATTATGATAATATAAGGAAAATAAATAAATATAGAAACATTAGTTTACTAGATCCAAACATCATTTAGCACATTCCCTACATAGTCGAACCATAAATTTTTGTTAGGATCATACTCTAGTCCCGACCTACTTGTATGGTCTTAGAACGACTTTGTCTTGAAATGCATTTAAAAATTGACATTTTTGTTGGGTCTTATACTTCATCTGGATTAACCTTTCTTAGATAAATCATCTACAAAACATTATATAAACAGCAAACACTACTTTATTTTCTAACTTGGAATTCCTAAGGCATTGCACTAGAGAACTCACTTCATGTTAGGTGGAGAATGATGTGCATTTTGAGGCCTCTTTGGAGTACTTTGAATGTCGGTGGTCCACAAGGGTTCCATAACCCTTCTAATATTTATTTTGTAGGAATCTTCATCCATGAATAGGGTTTGAGATGATGCTCGGTCCATTCATAGAGAGCCTTACTCCATGTGCAAAAACTAAGGTTTGATAGAAGCAAAAATTCAAGGAAGGCGAGAAACCCAAAAACTTACGAGGAGTAGAATTAGAGAAGGTACAAGACCATACTAAAGGGGGAAAAATGTAGGGTACGGTCCTCAACTAATGGTATGGTTCGACCCAAGTGTATTCATAATTCCAGATTTAGTTGTAAAGAATAGCCGAGTTTAGATATTCCACTTTCATTATTGCACACTCTGAGATATCTCTAGAAATCATTTGAAAATTAGATAAGTCCCTTCATACATATATTTTGAGATTTTAATTGCATGTTAAGGCTTGTTTGGTTTATGAAAAATTATTTCTATTTGATCCGAGTTTCAAATCCGAGTTAGTATTCATATTGTAACATATTTATAATACTTGAAATCAACTCAAACTATTCTACACCTAATTAAATTGACCTAAAATATAATTAAGGGTTAAAATTTTTGGTGAACCTACTTTTGATCGAACCCTTCTCCTATTCTAGGATATTCTAAGTTCCTTTTATATTAGACCTCTTGATATTTAATCCCTATTTTATTTAGGGTTTGTATCTAGGTACATGCTTATTTTAATAGGTTTGTGCTTTCATTTTTATCATCATGTCTACTTTTTGTGGTTACTTATCTGGTTATTTTTTCCTTGGCTCACAAAAATTCTGTCGGTTTTGATGTATTTACCACAACCACAATGATCCCTTATACATTCAAACATAACTTATTTTAGAAATTTATGCTCTTTGAATAATGCTACCAAATTAAATCTAGTACCCACTGAAGCCAACACATGCTAATGATCTAGCAAATTGCACCTAATCCTATAAATACACCTAATGTTTCTTGTTGTGATGATGATCTTATCACGACCCTTCCTAATAAAGACCATACCAATCTACCCCTCGCTTCTCATCATGTGGCACCACTTCATGATGAACCTATATCAACAAATACAGTCACCATAGATTCTACTCCTATTCAATGTTCTCGCTCATAATGTTTCACTTCCTCTTCCTTCCCCCATCACCCTTCTGCTGATCCAACACATGGTATATTTTTACTACTTCCTTTACTATAATTGCTAATCACATTCAATCCCAAGGATATAATTCTCACCTTGAACAATATGTTGAAGGTTTCCTTGATGAGGATTCCCAAAAATTTGACACAATCTTGTAAGATAACCCCTCTAATATTGATCCTCTACTTTATGATGCACGAGATCATCTTAAGCACGTTTTATCATCACACACCCCAATATATGTCGTTTTCACATATGTGGTGCACCTTTTAGGTGTCCATCATATATCAATGCCAACTATATCTATGTCTATTCCTACAACAAAATTGTTACTACATATCCCACATCTACTTCTCATGGTTCACACATGTCTTCTTCTAGTAAAAAAGCCTTTTAATCCCTTTTTCATACTTTACAAACACAAATATTACAATTGCATAAGGTGTATCCACTTCTTCTAATGTTATGAATTCCACATAATTACTTAATAATATGCTTGCACATGAGATGGTTTCGAATCCATTTCTTGTTAATTTTGTTGTACCTAAATTTCCTATATATGATGTCAAAGGGGATCCCACTTTGAGAATCTTTGTTCATTCCATGTTTCTTTCTTCAATTATGAGACTAATGACATCTTGATTACCAATATTTTCCCACTACATTTTTTATTACTTTAGAAAATCTATATTTTTGTAATTCTCTATCAATATTGAGAAAACAAATTTTTATACGTAATTGGCTCAAATACAACAAGAGCTTACTAAGCCTCTTAATGCCTATTTATTGTATTACAATACTATAATCACCAAGATGAATAATCTCTTAAATGACAATTAATTACAAAATCTATTCACACAAAGCTTATTATCCCCTTGAAGGATTGATCTTGTTTGATAAGTTTATATATTTTGACCAACCATCTATGCAATACCTTGAAAGAGTGTGCAAGGCTAAATTGTTACATATGAAAAAATTGAAGTACATTTCCAGCTCTCCTCCCATATCCATCAATAATTTTTTAAGAAAACCCACATTAAAAAATAATTCTCATGATGTAAAATCTACTTCTAAAGACACCATTCATGCCATCTCATAACCTGTTAAGCTATAATTCCAGCCTATGCATAATAAACTTACTTGTTTGCCAAGTTCTCCTCAAATTGTATTGAAACAATTACTTGAGTGCAATAACATATCTCTCCCTCCACCATTTGAGGTTGATATGAGTTTACATCAAGTCAATAATTTTAGTTCAAATTCCCATTATGACTATCATTGGTGTGTTATGAACTCTATAGGCATCTTCTTAAAGCTTCGTCATATTATTTAAGATCTTATCAATTCTCAAGCTATTGAATGGGTTTAGCCCACAACATCTTCAAAATCCTATTATTGATAGATCTAATTTGAAAGATTTAAATGATCTAATTCCTAATCATGACACTACAAAATATTCTTCAGATGTACATAATGATTATTGTGAGATTCTTCCATTGGCCCCTTATGGTCACCCCTTGGATGCAATGATTGGCACAATTAATCATGCACTATTATCTCTATGATCATCACCTTTTATGAATATGATATCGACACTATGCTTCTTTTATATTTCTATTTATATTAATCAAAAACCCATATGGGGTGTTTTATTCGATCAACACAATAAAGATAATGTTTTTCTCTCATGTATCTTTAATATTTGGAAATTTCTACACACAATATTGCAATTGATACAAATATTTTCTCTTCGCCACATTACTCTATCAATTATTGGTATTTTTGTTAAATTATTTTCATTCTTGATTACATCTACTCTCATTTTTGGTGGCATGTGATTAGGTATCCCTTAGCTACGTACTCTTAGGGTCATTCCCTTAGTTATACTTAAGTTCATTTAAAATCAACAAGTTATCGCCATTAGAGGAATTCCCTTAAAGGATGATCCTCTAGTGTGTTGAATTATCATTTTTATTTCCTCCTCCTAGTCCTCCTACAAATATATATTTGGTTGTACAATGTGTCTCACGACCCTACCATTGATATGTTACTCCCTAGGCCGTACTTATAGACTCTAGTTCTAATTCTGCAGAGTCTCCTAGGCCCATTATTGCACACACTTCCTCTCCAAGTTTCAATCCTCTTGGGTATCCCAATAGGCCTTTGGTTACATTTTCTATATCTCATGAATCTAGTATTATTCATAAAATTTCCATCTCTAAGTTATCTCTCTCTCCATTCTCACTCTAGAGTTTTACATCAGCCCTCTAGAGAATATATTGTCCCCATACCTTCTCAATACCACCCTAATGGATGTCCCACTCATTTCTCTAATAAACCGCATCGACACTTCTCTATGCATGTTAGTACTACATCTATTAAGCCTTCTTTAGAACATGTTAATATAAGAGTCTTGCTAGTTTTTGTATCATCAATAAGGCATGAACCTCCATATTCTATGTCAGCTCCTTTACCTCCTCATAAGGTTATCATTGAATAAATATCTTTCCGAAACCTTTTTTGTACATAGCTATGTATTGCGATAGTATAAAAACATTAATATATATACAATAATACAAAATCATGACTGTGCATCTTAATTGGATTGTTAGTAGTTTACATTACACATGTTTTTGTCACTTTGGGTTTGATAGATAACATGCTTTATTCCTTTACACACATGAGTTCACTTGGTATATTGATTTGAATGAATGATACATAGATTGGTACATGCTTATAGGAGTTCTCGTGTTTCCTTATATTCTCATCAATTAGGGAAATCTCTCCAAATTCTACAGGTGTTATTGTTTTGTTATAGTTTATTTGCACTTCCTCATTTACGCTCAATTATATACATTGTGTACTTGCTAATTTTTAGACTAACAAGACTAACACATGTGTCTTGTGCACTGTTGACACCTATTGTTTCACATATTTCACTCATGTTGGAAAATACATCACATTATCATATTTTGATGCTTTTATTTCATGCCTACATTCTTTTGTGTGTATTATTACTTTCTTATTTTACTTTCTTGTGGCCTATATGCCTTGATTATCTTGTGACAACATGGGTGTCCCATGTTTGTATTATCATGTCTATCTTATTTGCACTTCCTATCTCTTATTTCAAGCCTACGAGCCTTGATTGTCTTACGACATTGTGGGTGTCTCATGTTTACAAGACACAAGCCATTTGTATGCTATTCTATGTCATTGATTGTAATTAGATTTATTGTTACTATTCTTGTTTTCTCATACATGCATTTTTCCTATTGGTTGCTTTATTTTCTACTATTGTTATCTATTACTAGAATTTTTCTGTTATGTTCTATAGTTGCCACTAGGTGCAAAACATATTTCATTTTTCACGTATAGTTTCTCTAAGGTGGTCACCTTTTCAACACTTTCCACAACTTTTTAGAAATCTCCTTCATAAGTACACATCTAGTTCTTCTCAGCTACATGCTCAAACATGGTTTTTCACACATGCCTCAAAAGAGGGGCATATATCTTGGTTTATTATAATATTTTAGTATACACTAACATGAATATTGGGGGAGATAAAGGTAAAGATAGGGTACATACACCTAGAAATGTATTCACACACATAATGTTTTGTAAAATAACACAAGGTCAAAATGTACATTTTAGTCAAAACTATCCCCCACAAGTTTTTGACCGGGGAAATTTTAGTAGGTTTCTCAACATTTTCATATTTTCACCTATGCATATAGGATTTCTAAAATTTTTTACATCCAGTTACTTAGTTCAAATCAGTACATAGGGCATGAAATTTTTCATTCCTTCTTTGCATCAACACTCGGTTTTAAGACCAATTTCAAAATCTAGGGTGCATGGATCTCCTTCCTAGTTCAATGTTGTTATCACATTTAAAACATATTTTAGTATTTATTTTAGTTCATATTCAAATGTTCACAATATGGAAAGAGTTTTGGGGCACCTATTCTATTTTTTATTGTATGTCCTTATTTTCAAAATGGGTTTGGATCCATCTGTAAAGGTGTGATCCGTGGGGTTATGGAAGGTAGTGAAGTAGCTAAGGGATTCTTGGGAAGGATTTCTTCTCTATTACACTTAAAGGGGAAGATATAAAAGTTTATGAATAAATTTGGTACATGATCTTCTTCCTTTATATGGGTGCATTTGTACCTCTTTCTTCTTCTCTCTTTCACACATTTCCGTGTTGGGTTACATACACCTAACACTTTAGATTCTCCTCAACAATGATTAGGGACTGATTACTAATTTTGAGAAGTTACAAATATCCAAGAAAAATCAAAGCACAATAAAACAAGTGTATTCTTTCCTTGTTTACATATTTTCACTTTACATATATGCAAATGCAAATATTTTATGTTACATGTTTTATTTGAGTTATGATCAATTATTTATGATGGACATTGACTACACTATGTGTTGTAGGTTTCATTGTGGAACATGCCAACACAAAACACAACAAAGAAACTACAAAACATACATTCAAGAAAAGGCAAAGTGTGTTTACACTATCAAGTATAATTTCCTTTAAGCATGCGATTTTTAATTTCATACTTAAAGTGGGGAATATAGATACTCAAATTTCCCAATTTACACTTTGGAAAAATTTGATTTGACTATGAACACTTGATATGATAAATACAAATTCTCCATTCACATTTATCACTTTTTGAGGTCCATTGTTTGCCTTGATTATCTTTACACACCAACATGTTGATAAATTATGAAAATACAATGCAAAAATCAATATAAAAACATCAATTTACCAGCTCAAAAATTTATTTTGCATATTCCCTATTCATATTCGGGAGCATACATGTTCGTCGGATTTGCACATCTAGTATAGGCCTATTTTTATGGTATTGGACCAACATTTATTTCAAATGCATTTTCAAATTTACATCTTTTGTTGGGTCTTATACTTCATCCGTAATCCTTTTTAGATAAATAATCTACAAAACCCTATATAAAGAAGTAAACACTACCCCATTTTATAACTTTGTAACTCCTAAGGTAATACAAGAGAGCACTAAACTCATACACTTGAAAAAGGCATCCAAAAATATGTAAATATGAGAATTGCTCATCTATAGTCATTAGGGGAAAAAACACATTAGGTATGAAGCTAAAAACCATGTCAAGGAAACCAAATCCCATTTGTAAGTACTTAAACATCATCTTTCCAAGTATTTTAGTAAGATCCAAATCAAAGTGAGCATGGTCAAAGAAAGTTCTAAATTTGATTAATCTACCTAGATATCATATGCTAGGTGGAGAACAATGTGTGATTTGAGGCCTCTTTGAAATAGTGTCAATGTTGGTGGTGCCTGACCCTTTTAATTTTTTTTTCAGGTTTCTTTATCCATGGATAAGGTTTGAGATGATGACCAATCCATTCAAAATCCTTTTTGCATGTGCGAAAAATAAGGTTTGATAGTGAAAAACAAATCCGGGAAGGCGAGAAACCCGAGCGTTATAGGAGCGAATCGGAACATGTCCAAAATTGTACAGAAGGAGGAAAAGGGTAATGTATGGTCTAACCTATGTACACACCTGATCCAAATTTTGGAACAATATTTTTAGCATCATAAGTTAATATAATGACCATCATTATTCTGTAACTTTTTTATCACTTAACACTATTTCTATGTCTCTTGTTGGATGTAACCATAAAATAGGGTTCAAGATGAAGTTGTGAAACCGTGAGAGCTCAAAGAAGATAGATTTCAGTGTAAAGCATTAAAAATATTAATATGTCATAAAATTTAAAACTTGGTTGCATATTTTTGTTTCTCTCAAAAAATCATTCAAGTTCAAACCAAACGACACCCGATTTCGAGTTCGTATCCAAAAGTTATGACCTCCTGAAGGTAGTAGACTTTGTATGGTGAAATAACCCCCTCAAGCCGGTGTGGTAGTTATGCAACCACCCCAAAGGTTTTGTAAAATTTAGTGGTGGTTTAGGAATCACATCAGTGGTTACGTAAGTGTTAGTGGCGGTTACACAATTGCCACTTACTGCTGAAAGCTACGGTTCTATCATGCGGGAAATTCTAAAAGGGTAAATGGATGTAAATGCTTCCTCTTCAAATTATGAGTCTTTTGGGATTCTTTTTCAAGCTCTCCTTGGTGTCAAACTTGTATATATATGTGGGGAAGGTCTTTGTAATGGGATAAAAGATATTCCAAGCAATTTGTATTCTTGATCATATGTGGTTTTCTGAATTGGAGTGTGAAAGGAAGGTGTGAGTGAGTGAGTTGAAAATTTGTATGAGTGTTTGAACATCATAGTGTTTATGGAGGCCTTGGGAAGGCAGTAAGCTTGTACAAAAATACATGATAGTGATATGAGGAAGCATTGCTTCACTCTTGCTGGAGTTTTCTCAATTTGAGTTTCTCCAGGGTAATCTTGTGTCACTTTCATTTTTTTTTCTCTTTCATTGCTCAATATTTATTTGATTATGCAACACTCTTAGTTCATTTCTAAAGCACATTTAATGACTATTTATGCAAATAAAAGCAAGTAGTTTATTGATGAAAGATGAGAATTGTGAGGAATGCACAGGATTCGTGTTGGTGAAAATTAGTGTGTTCTAACCACCTAGTTTACGGATCAGATTGGTATCAGAGCTGGTTCATGTTCCATAGTGTGTGGTTTGTTTAGTGATCATTTTGCAGATATATGCCCATTACAAGAGTGACAAAAGTGCTAGTGGAAAAGGTGATTTGGTCTCTTTGCAACAAGACATCTCCACAAGGAAGTGGAAGAGAGAAGTGAGAAGTATGGCCCATGAAGATGAGAGAAGATTTGATGATGGTGAAGAAAGATTTTACAGATGGAGGAGGATGTTTCCCACATATCTCACTCCATGGATGAGCTTGGGAAGATTATGAAGGTTGTCATGGAAAAGATGGGAGTTTCTATGGATAATTCTGAAGCAAGTGAGGAGCGAGTCTTCCTACCATGAGAAAGAGAAACCCCATTCCAACCAAGCTCCACCTCCATTCAAAGTGGAGGAAAAAATTGATATTTAGCCATATGAAGGTGAGGTGAATGCAGATAAGATTGATCATTGGTTAGCTCAATTAGAGGTATACTTTCATTTGCATAAAGTTAGTGAAGAGCAACAAATTATTTTTAAGGTTGAAGCTAGCAAGTCATGCTCTAACTTGGTTTGAGAGTTATCTTAATTCTTTGGTTGTTAAAAGGTTACCCCAATTACTAAATGGGATGAATTTAAAACTTTGATTAAGAGGAATTTTATCCTATTTTTTATGAAGAGGAAATGTCTATTGATTGCAATATTTGAGACAAAAAAAAGGTCAAAGTGTGCAGGTCTATACAAGTGAGTTTCGAGAAAAAGGAGTCCAAATGGGAAAAGATACATTTGATCATGAGATGCTCATGAAGTATGTCGGAGGGCTGCGTAGTCACTTAAGGAGGCCAGGTGCTTCTTGCAAAGCCAAAGGACATAGATGAGGCTTGTTCTCAAGCCCATTATCTTGAGATGGATGAGAAAAGGGTTTCCTCTCCCTCTTCAAATTCTTCGATGGTTAGAAGAAGAAAGGTGGGGTTAATGCCACTTCTACAGTTGCCAAGAAATATTTGACCAAGCATTGTGGGCATTGTGATGTTGATAGTCACACCGATGAGACTTGTTGGAAGCTGCATCCAAAATTGCATCCATTTAAGAACAAGAAAAATAAAAATAAGTCCATGCCATCACTTCAAGGAGAACATATTTATGTTGAGAGTAGTGAAGAATGGATGAGGCATTGTGTTGTACCAACCTTCAGAAAAAGGTATGTTTGGGTAATGAAGATACTCAAAACAAAGGTGAACCTTCTAATCTTTTTCATATCAAGGTACATATTAAGATGGTAAAATTTGATGCTCTTTTTTATTCTTTCTCACAAGTAAATTTGATTGGAAAATATTTGGTTGATAGACTTGGGTTGGAAATGTATGATCATCCTAATCCGTATGCTCTAGGATGGGTGAAAAAGGAGTAGAGATAAGGGTTTCTAAACAATGCAAAGTCAAGTTTGCAATAAATAAACATTTCATTGATGAATTTTTTGTGGATGTTGCACCTATTGATATTTGTGGTGCTTTTGGAAGCCCTATATGTATATCAGAGATGCTATTTTTAGGAGGATATTGAATCAATATCAGTTAGTTAAAGATGGGAAAAATTACACCATAAGCTCCTATGCAGGAAAATCTAAGCTCTCCTTGGAAATTCCACTCAAGGTAAGTAGTTGTTTAATTTTACTAGGAGGGTTTCTTTTCCGATTTTTAAAGATAAGCAAGAATCTAAGGATCTCAATAGTTTTTCTTTTGACAAGGAGCATGAGATGCAATTTCCACTAGGTTGTCTCCACAAAGAGAAGGAAGGGAAGGACCCACCTCAAGGGCATGAAAATGTGGACCAAGAAGTTCACATGACAATGAATGTATGTCAACTTATGAACCTCTAGGTATAAGAGAGTTCAAGAAGTGGGGAAAGAAAATTCCTCACCGTATGGGTTCCTAAGATTTTGGGGACCAAAAGCCTCTAATTAGGGAGGCATGGTCCAAATTTTGGATAATTATTTTTAGCATCATAATATAATAAAATCACCATCATGATTATGTAAATTTTTGATCACTTAACACTATTTATATGGATCTTGTTGGATGTAACCACATAACAAGGTTCAAGATGAAGTTGTGAAATGTGAGACCTCAAAGAAGATAGGTTTCTATGAAAAGGCTTAAAAACTATGAATATGCCATCAAAATAAAAACTTTATTGCTTATTTATGTTCCTCTCGAGAAATCATGCAAGTTAAAAAAAAACGACACTGATTTTGAGTTCGTATGCAAAAGTTATGACCTCCAAGGTAGTGGACTTTGTATGGTGACAAGTTCGCCCCTCAAGCTAGAGTGGTGGTTATGCAAGCACTCCGGTGGTTGTGTAACCTTCAGTGGCAGTTTCCTAACTCCTTGGCAGCTATGTAAGTGTCAATGGTGGTTACGCAACTACCGGTCTATAGAAAGTGGTGGTTATGTCATGCAAGAAAGTTTGGAAGGGTAAACGGATGCAGATGATTCCTCTTTGACTTATGAGTCTTTTGGGACCCTTTTTCGAGCCCTCCTTGGTGTCAAAATTGTATATATGTGGGGAAGGTCTTTGTAATGGGATAGAAGAGATCCCAAGCAATTTGTATTCTTGATCATATGTGGTTTTCTTAATTGGAGTGTGAAAGGAAGGTGTGAGTGAGTGAGTTGCAAAATTTATATGAGTGTTTGAACATCATAGTGTTCATGGAGGCCTTGGGAAGGCAATAATCTTGTACACAAATACATGATAGTGATATGAGGAAGCATTGCTTCACTCTTGCTAGAGTTTTCTCAATTTGAGTTTCTCCAGGGTAATCTTGTGTCACTTTCATTATGTTTTTCCTCTTTCATTGCTTAGTATTTCTTTGATTATGACAACTCTTAGTTCATTTCTAAAGCACATTTAATGAATATTGATGCAAATAAAAGAAAGTAGTTTATTGATGAAAGATGAGAATTGTGAGGAATGCACATGATCCATGTTGGTGAAAATTAGTGTGTTCTAACCACCTATTTTACGGATCAATACCTAGGTGTTTTCAAGTTTTAACTTTAGTTACTGCAGCTTAGCTAGGTTTAGATCTCCCAATTTCACTATTGCATAGTCCCGATCTCTCAAGAAATCCTCGAAATTATCTAAGTGCCTTCATACGTCCATTTTAAGCTTTCAATTACATGTTAGGTTGATCGGTGTATGAAAAATTATTTCTATTGTATATGAGGTGTAAATTTGAGTTAGTATTTATATTCTAATATCTTTGTAATATTTGTAATTAACTCTAATAGAATCTACAACTAATTAAATTAACAAATAAATTAAGTAAGGGTTGGACAAATATATTCTTATCATATATGGGTATCATCTATGCTTTACAAAGTTTCTAGGAGTAATGAACCTAAATCAAAGGTAGATTTAGGAAGGGGTCTTGGTGTATCAAAATTCATTTGGTAAAATAATTGATTTTCCCTCCTTCTAGCATTACATATTCTATTTACGAATGTGTTTTATCAACCCAAAATAAATAGGGATAAAAATTTGTAACAAAAATTACACTTAAACCTTGAGGCGATATTGAAATCCACACACTAGGATAATAACATTCCGCCATGTTTCGTAGCTTGTAATCTAGACCAACAAGCTTCCTTATCACCTGGTCCACTCTACTTCGTGAACCCCCTTTGAAAACTAAACTCTAGACTCGGATGTTAGGGTGCAATAGACCTCCTTGTCACTGCTCTACAAGACAAACTTGGGTGGTTCTTTATGATCTGAAGGTAATGAAATATTACACCAAAACTTCAATTCATTAGTGAAATCTACACACTAGAATCATAACACAATTTATTCTCTTTTATTAGGACAAACTATGAATCAATTCACTAGTTGTGGGTCTACGGTTTTACAAATAACCAAATGGTGGAAGAAAAAAATGCATTACTTTAGCTCTACTTTAGGGAGTTCATGTGATGTGATTATGAAACTACTCATGTGTCGACCAAATATAAACATGGATATTCATAATTATGTTATTCAAAAGTTGTAGATCTTCTTAAAAACATGAAAGTAGAGAAGGGGATGATAAAAAATAAATATATTCAAATTTCAAACATATGAGAGTCCAATTCATGGAGGCTTTATCATGGAATCACATTGAAATTAAATACTCTTCACCAAGCTTAGCATATCTTTGAAGCCATAAATAAAACATCTTATATATTATGAATTAAAAGTAACTAAGAATTGTCAATCAAAATTCTTAATTAAAATTACTTCATAAAATTCAAATTAAAATGATATTTTATAACGATATATGAAAATGAAAATGTCATTCTGAAATACAATTAATAAATAAGAATTACCAAATACATTAATTATTTCATTTATTCAAATAAATTTATGCTACTAAATGTTAAAAAATTAGTTATTCCATTCAATAAATTTCACATGAAAAATATAATTCCACTTCATACTTATATTTCCAAACTAATTACATATAACATTCAATACTAAAAATATTGAGAATAGAAAACACATCTAGACCAACTAACACAACATCCCACAAGATCTCATAATAAATCCAGAGCAATAATTATTCCACGTTAAAATAAAAGCTATAATTTTGCCAGCTGTCATGCTCGAAACACGATCCAAACACTTCTCATGTTCTCACGATCCAAACACTTCTTCATGTTCTCACGATAAAAGGGGTATTTAAAATGGTAATACAAAGTATGGCTGACTTTTTCTCTAATTCGAAACAGAAAAGTGTATTAAAATTTGCAACTCGGGCCAAATTATTTGCAATTAAATAATTTTCAATCATCCAAGCTCTAAACACACTTGTGAGAGAATTTCAAGCTTTGAAAAATTAGCATACATGGCGATAAGTGATAATGATGCCACATTCATTTCACGTTGTGGACAAATACCTTTATGCTCTTTTCCATAAATTTAAAAGAGTAAGACTTTTTTAAAAATTGGAAAGTGCACTTTTATATTAATAGAATAATATATACAAAGTCATTCGTACAAAAATGGGTAGAAAAGTTACATCCCAAAATGTCAAAAGTCACATTGTGATGAAATAAGCCTCGAGAGAGGCAAGTCATAACACCAAAACAAGCGCATAAATGGTGCAAATTTCAACAAAAAAAAGAGAGCACAACTAAGCGGCGAACATGCAAAATAGAAGCGGTGGCGGGGGAGGGGGGCTTTGAGCTTGTCACTGAACCCGAAACAGAGGGTGAGCCTCATCCACCCATCCATTATCTTGTTGATCACGGAATGTCATCGAGGCCAAGAGGGACAAATGGTCAACAAGAGTTGAGGAAACTTGCCTTGACCAAAAGAAAACCAACCAAAGCCACACGATGGAGGAAGCACAGGCGAAGGTGACCGAGAGCAGCGAGATCTCCGCCGAGGAGAAAGACTCTGCGGCGGTGGCAGAGTTCACCCCACCCGCGGTCAAGAGGCGAGAGAGTGCAGGTGGAGGCAGGAAATGATGGCGCGATGACACATCATGGGAGCTTGATGAGCACAGAGAAGGGGCCAAACCCGGTGGTCGAGGAGGCACTTTTCCACCTCGAGCCTAACCTTCTCGGCCTGATTTTGAATCTGAAGCATGACATTAGAGATCACAACCACTTTATTAATAATAGATAAATCATAATCAAGCGTAACATTATTAAAAACTGCATTATTTCTATCTTCCAAAAGCGAATAATATTTCAATTACAAAGATGTGTTAAATTTTGTTATAAATTGCAGATAGCATGGCCAAGTCACCCAGAAGAGCCATTTTCTAGGAGAAAAAATCTAGACAAAAGGGATGAAAAAGGGTATGAATCCATCTCTAAGTCGATTGAGCCCGAGGAAAAACCAATAAATGTGCTTAAACCCTAGATGAATGAGTCATGTGCCAAATGGAAGGCCTTGATGACGGATGCACCATAGAAAATGGGCTTTCTTGGCTGACAGGCACCAATTAAGCGTAGAAAAATAACCAGCAGAAAGGCCAGGAATACGGAGGTAAGGAGAAGCAAAATCCCCAATGAACTAAATTAAGTAGATTTAGTCTTGGAAGATTAAGTCGAGAGGAATCCATCCAAATAATCTAATGATAGTTTTTGTATTTAAAGAGTATCTCCATCAAGTTATTGCCAAACTTGAGGTATTTCCTTGTGAAGACTTGGTATATCCTTTTTTAATGTATATATGACATGATCACATCCCAACAAAAGTAGTATGGGATTGTTTATATTGTTGTTAGATATATTATGAAAACATATATCAAATTCCCACCCCAAACACTATCTACATTCATAAAGTTACATCGAATCGGTTAAAGGAGATAATGATGAAGGAGGATGTGATA
The DNA here is from genome assembly GCA_018340775.1 of Taxus wallichiana var. yunnanensis. Taxonomy (NCBI): domain Eukaryota; kingdom Viridiplantae; phylum Streptophyta; class Pinopsida; order Cupressales; family Taxaceae; genus Taxus; species Taxus wallichiana. The sequence continues at coordinate 706,187,286 of CM031235.1, forward strand.
CTGATGTGGTGTAAAACTTGAACAATAGTCCTCAAATTATGACACTACATTCCTCTCAAGAATTTCAAGCCAAGGGTGACGATTTTCAAGGCTTTATGTGAACTAGTTGTGAGTTCTTTGTTGGTATTAGTAATTGATAAAGAGTTGATATCTCTACCTTTGTAGATAATATTTGTTTCAATTTGGTGTAATAAGTAATGGGTTTGAAGAAGAATGATTATAATTTATGCATGGTGTCCTAGATCTAGTATATGTCATCTATGTCATGTGGTTCCATTCCCAACCATCCATACATGGACCCCCACTATGACATCTTGCTACATAAAAGATTTGTCAAAGTTATATATTCATAGGTTAAGGGCCTATATTTTGGAGAATACTTATAGCCCTCATTTTTTTAATCTTTTCTCATATCATAGAGAATGATATGCCAAGGATCTTAGAAATTTTTGACCGGCATTGATAACTATGGGATCTTATTGACATTTATCTAATTACACAACAATTAGGATTTATGGGATCCTTATTGAACCCTTCAAATTACCCGGATTTGTGACCAAAAAACTAGCATATCTTAAGATAGCCTATTATTCTATTTATGAGGTAGATGGTATTTTGAAGAATAAGAAGCTAGTGATATTATATCTTATACAAAAAAACATTGGGAAATTTAAAATTATAATACATTTTTTTATCACAAGGTTAGTTGTTTCCCACTATCCTTCATATCGAAATAAGTGATGAACTCGAATTATCTAACCTCGGGAAATCTCAAAGCTCACATATGGGGAAAAGTAGCCATGGAATGCGAGGATAAACCCCATCACCAGGTTTTTTTTATAAAATATTTTTATAGTTAGGAGGATGCATTTAAGAAAATGAGATTGGAAAGGATAATGACATTGCATATGTAAAGAGTTAAAGAGGCTCCAAAGCAACCCCTTCCTCAAGATTCTTAGTCTCAAGACTCCATGTGACTTTCTATAAGATTATAGAGGGATTCCTCCTCTAAAAACACTCCTCTATAGCCTACTTTATACCTTCTTATGTGTTCTAATTCCATGGCTCCTCCTCCATCTCGATACTTACACAAGTATATCCTTAACAACTTATTTAAGTTGAAAAATTCCACTCACTTTGTATTCTCATGCTCTTAAAGTTCCTTAAAAATGAGAAAGAATAGTAGTCTTGATTATGTGGATTTGTATGAATATGGCTATGGGTGTGGCATAAGAGAGGGTCTACTCGAAGAGATAATTTCTAGACCTAATTTGAATTGCTCCATTTCCTATATTGCGTGTGAAAAACTTTTAGAGATGGATTTGATAATAGATTTGTAGTTTTTCAAAGTATTTCAATAGAGCATCAATAGGAGTGATCGGAAGAAAATTAAATAAATAATGGGGTAAATGTTTAAGGGCCTAATCTCATATGGATCACCCCATCTTCCCTAAACAATAATATACATCTATGGAGGTGAGTGTAGAAGAAGTTTCACAATCTAAATCAATCACTTAAACAAACTCTAATCACCCAAATATATTCATGAGTTTATTATGTAGTAACCCATAGTTCAAGGCCTCCTCTCTTAATATGTAACACATATAGGATTAGGAGTCCGGGAATTAATTTTCAAACTATTCACTCTTTGAGGATATCCCCTCTTCCAAAATTCAGCTCGTGGCCCAATTTCCTAGCATAATTACTCGACTATGGGGTACACCTAGCCCATCTAGGAAAAAATAAAGAGGGTTAGGTTTACTTTACCAAAATTCATTCTTTCATTCATCATCACAATCACTATAATAACAAATTATCCATCACTTAGTTTTATTTCCACTATATTTTTCTCTTCTCCTTCCACTTCCTCAATTCAGGAAATATCCCCTTATTTATGTTTCTTGATGATTACTTCTCTCAAAGATGATTCCCCATATGCTGTCCCTCTTTCTAGTCCATTAACTTCATCAAAACCTTCCATACTTTCAACAAGATTAGATTCAAGGTTTATAAATGGAAAAAAATTAAAGGATAGAAATAATGAGAATGGACCATCTGAAATAAGGTTGCGGTTTGAGTAGGCCACTAGGAAAATGGAAGGTGGCCAAGATTAAATTGATAGGGCCAAGCTGTCGCATTAAATTGGGAGACATAACATGTCTTGTTTTCCTTGACTCTTAATAAGAAAATGAATATATAGGGTGAGGTAGTGGAATACTAGGAAGACCTATTGTCTATGGTATATGTTGTTGGCAATATGATAAATAATACTACCTAAGGTATTAAAATATAAATATCACTTTATACAAACAAACGTAAGGGTGATTATTCATACTAGAATTACCTTCAAGGTAGAAGGGAAATAAAATCCCTATATTATATCTTGGCATAAATATTTAAGGTATAGAATAAGTGAGAAGCCATGAGAATGAAATTCTAGTCCTACCTAGAGGATCATGCTAAGATTGGCAAAAAGACAGCTAGGTTGGGAAACATTATTAGAGATAACCTCTTCCCTCATTGAGACATAATGACCAAATATTATGTGGAGGTTTCTAAATATTTATCATCCAAATAATAATAGACCTAGAGTTGATGGGCCAAATATTTTGAAGTGAAGATGATTAGCATTACAAATACGAAGTAGATGGTTTCGAAAATCTTAATAAAGGGTAATTTCACTCCTTTGATCCCACTCAATAGATCACTAGCTCTCCCACACCATTTGAAACAAAAATTATCCCAATTAATGGTAAAATTCCAATTATAGGTTAAGGAAGCTTATCTAATAGGTGGCAATGAGTATGTCAGCCTCATAATTCATGTTAAACAAAGGGTAGTGAGAGTGAGTGCATAGAATAAGGTACTTCGGATTTCATTAAACAAAAGTTGATACCTAAGGAGAAAGTGATATTCGGGGCCATCATCATACCCCTGTGAAATACTTAATAAGGATTATCTTCATTATGTTATGACTCTCTAAATCCAAAAGTGAGATTCTCAAGAGACTTCTTCAACTTGATAACCACCTCAACAAAAATATCCCCCAACTATGTCCTTAGGATAATTAACTTCTTATGATTTTTGTGGGGTATATTTTGTAATAATATGTGAAACCCAAGAAAATCCTCAATGTGCAATCACATCAAGAATTGATGAATTAATAATATGTTATAATAATACATAAGAATAGAGAATGAAAATAGTATATTATTCACTCAATCAATCATAATATACAAATAGAGGTGGTCAATATATAAGGAAAACAAGATTTTGATTCTAAATTTACTTTTGGCTAAGTAAAGAAAGAGTTGTGAACCAAATCTATTTTGACTAACTAACGAATAAATGTTTGGAGTTCAGGACACATGTGAGAAGTGTTAACAAGTGATTATAAATTCCACTTATCCTATTCCAAGCCTACAAGGTGTGAACAAAACAAACATAGTATAGATAAGCTTACCAAAGGCAAATTTATATTAGTGCAAGTAGACTACATTGCACCAAAACAACCCTTAAGTGCAACTTAGAGAGGATTATTAAAATTCACAAGGCTAATAATGATCTAAAATGAACCCCAATAACTAGACCTAATGAGATACCCATGTATAATAAGTAAAACATGGATAAATGAGATACAAAATAAAACGTATCTCAAAGAACCAAACTATATAATATGAATATTGCATTGGATGCGATGAAATCCATAAGTGAAGAATATGTAAGAAGTGTAATTGAGTATCTTGGTAAATAGCTCAAACCTTCACGAGTGGTTTGAATCTACTACTCGATCATTAAAGAAGACAAGATGACACTATATGCACTAGAATATATATAAAGAGACAACCAATCTATTAAATAAAGTGAAAAAATTACAAAACAATATTAAAAGAATGACATCAACTTCTTAAAGTATATATTGGGATGTGCCAAGGGTAAGCAAGGGACACAACACCCGAAGAAGAAATATAAATACACACACATACACACACCCATAATAATGAAATAATGGAGTGACTAATAAATATGAATTAGTGGATGAAACTAAATACCCAGTCACAGAAAAAATGATAGTATATGTACTAAAATATCTTTATGTCGAGATTTTTTTAGGATATTTTAACATTTTTAGATGGAGCTTAGAATTAGGGGATTGAAGGGATCCCACCCAAGTACAGACCATACAATCACCACCCCTAACAACTTAACCAAACTAACTTTTGTTTGACCAAAAAATTCTGCAAACTATGCAGGAGACCGAAGGAACCAAGAAACAACAACTGTGAACAAAAAATAAACCCATATAAAAAACATTTAGTCCTCTAACTGAGTGACTTACTCCAAAGAAATTGAACCGCTTGGACTCATCGACCTCCCGCCCCAACCTTTGACTGCGCACCAACTCGAGCGGTGCGAAGAAGAAAATTATACATAAACCTCATCTTTATGTGAAATCCAGACATTCCCTCGACTCGAAGACCACCGACGCCGACAAATGCTCCGAGCAAGTCCAATTTCTTGAGCCTACTACATTATGAGATCTTGGTAGAACACACCCTGTGAATATCCTTCGTGAATTTCATGAGCTCTCAGCATTCTTGTGAGATGGGGCGACAATCACTCGCCGAGCATCTTCTAAAGTAATTCCCTCCCTTTCCACGAAAAATGACTGAACCTGAAAATATACTTCTAGAGCTTCTTCCAAAATGAAACGATGCCGGGGTTTGATAAAATGGATAACTATATCCCCAACTTCCTTTTCTTTCTGCCGCACTAGGAGAAACCGAGAAACAAACCAGAATGCTACCTCTAAATTAATCCTTACCCTTGCAGAAGGCTTCCATATACTCTTCCCCCAGGAACCTCTCAATGGCTTCACAAATGGACCTTGATTTGGCCCTAAAGATAATATGAACGTGATCCCTCAATACACTTCCAAAGAAATCCATATCCCACTTCTCCCATTAAAAAAATAGACTACGCAATGGAGGGCTTGCTAAACTTGAAAACTGATCCCGACACTCATTACCAAACCACCAAAAACCTTCAAAAATGGGAGAAGGGGAAAGCACCACCCAAACATTCAAATCAACCAACACTCTCTTCTTGAGAAATGATAGAATTAAGCTCCTTCCATGCATTCACATGTGTGGATATGACAAGACCATCTCTCCTCTTAATTCCTTGATCTGCTAAGAAATTGGCTTCGAAATTGGACTCCCTATAATTATGACTTAAACTCCACGTGGGAATCCGAATCAGCCAATGGATTATATTGCTAATAAATAAATTTAATTTCTAAGACACCTCTTTACCTATTCAAACATTGCTAATTACGACTTGGGAATCACCTTGAATAACCAAAGCTTTGCAACCAACACTAACCACTAATTTGATCCCTTTCAACAAGGCTTGAGCTTCTGCTTCGTTGCTCATTCCATATTTTAAAGGAAAGGAACCCACAATCACTAACTTGCCCTCCTCATCTCTAATTAAGGACCCTGCTCTGAAGTGCCCGGATTACCTTATTTATGTCAAGATTAATGATACTATAAACATGTCAAAAAAATATATAAATGGTATCTCAAATAAGGATGAACCTAGTGGTGATGGGAGAGAATATAAAATTAAATAGAAAAAAGGTTTTGTAAAACATAGTACACAAATATGAAGACGGAATACGATGTGAAAAAAAAATCCCCTGAAAATTTATAATTTATAATGAGTACAATATATCTAAAAAACAAATGAATACATAATAAGACATTCTATATACCATACTATATCCACATAAGGAATCTTTACATTTATTGAGCAAAGTTCATATTAATGTGAGTGTTACTCCAAAACAATGGAGAAATTCCAAATAGAGTTTCTCCAAAATAAAGGAACATTGATAGGAAGAATGAGTAGTGTGAGGAAAATGTATATGAATGGTAGAGGATCCATGGTTGTAGATCTTACGTAAATAATGATAAATATGATACAACGAATGATATGAAATCCATCCTAGGTGAATATGGATGGTAGATGAAGATGGTTGTATGTGATCATGTGCTACGCACACAAATGCTACATCCAAAGTATCATGTATAGAAGTGTCATGAATCTCATGTATGAATGAATTAGTATCAAATATATCATACCTAAGAAGGTGTGCATAAGGAATAATGTGTTGTGCAACACAAAAGAGGAGAAAAAATGTGAATGTGCAAAAAGTGGACCCATTAAAGAGCCATCTACTCTATAGCCTATGTCATAACAAAAAAACCAAATTTTTTTGGATAAAGGAAATGATGCCTTGGAAAAGTTTACCAACAACCACAAGCCTACTAGGATGAACATATAGTGAAGTAAATGAGATCCAATCCCAGTTTTTTTCTTTTTAAATGATCCAGAACAACAATAAAGGGTGAATTTGAAGTGTGGGTTGTAATAGGTAGAGTAAATGGTGCATCATTTTGATGATTGAATCATTCACTCATTCCCTCATGATGAATGATGAGGGAATGGGTGATTAAGTGAAGAATAATAGTGGATAGTGTTGAATAATCTTGAATAGTGTTGAATAGTGTTGCAATAATACAAGAAATTTGAAATTGGGGGACTAATGGACAAATTGACCCATTATTTATTTGATCATGGAGTATAATGAGAAATTTGATTAGAATATTTTATTTTAATGAGGATAAATTAGAATGTTTTATTCTAATGGCAGGGAAACAAGGACAAATAAAAATATTTTATTTTGATGGTGGAGGGTAGTGGAGGATAAATCGGGATATATTATTCGATGGTGGGGGACATGAGGAAAAATTAAAATATTTAATTTTTATGGTGGGCGTAGTGGAAGATTGATGTGGAGGGTGATGTGGAGGTGATGTTTAAGGTAATGTGGATGTGATGGGGAAATATTATATGGAGGATTTGATTAAGTGATAATGGGGTTTAATTAAACATGCTCTTTTATTTTGTAAAGTATGACATGAACAATTCCAATTCAATATTTTATTAAAATGCAATCTGTAAAATAAGTTGTTGATTTAAATGAGATACATTTTCAACAAAATGCAACTTACAAATACCCTTATTTCAACAATATACATATCATGATTTGATAATTCATATCAGATTTAAATAATTCTTTGACAAGAAGCTTACAACTTAAAATGCAAGTACAAATGCCTCCACACAAAAGTGGAGACAACATGCTAGATTTTAAAGGAAATCTCCTTTTTTCAAATACACTTGTAACTCCATCCCATGAAAGAAAACTTGCAACTCCTTTTGTTTTTCTCCATCTTAAACACAATAACAAGGGAAGGGAATTAGGCAACACTCACCTCCCAACCTTAATCCAATGAGAAGGTGAAGCCAACCTATTGATGCCTAGTCACAACACCCCTGATTGTTTGCAACTCAATAGATTGAAACTATCAGTGTGATTGCATAACATGGAGCTTTTCCCAAAGTGTGGGAATTCGGGATTGGGAAAGCTCTCCGGATGAAGTTTGGTTCCAATTACTCTATTCTAATACACGCACTCAAATTGTAGAGGATATATCCTAAAATCTAATCTAATTTTAGCATTAAAGTAGATCTATTCATTTTAATTTCATGGCTAATTGCCCTAAGTTTGTATATGCCTATATAAGCATAAAACCTAGGGTTTAGAAAGAGCATTGTAAGAATTGATGATTATTGTGAGAGAGAATTCTTGGAGAAGAAGGAGAATCTTGAGAGAAAGAAAGTACTATACATCGAGAGGTGTGGAAGATTGTAGATCTTCATTGTATATCTTCTCAAAGCTTTGGATAATAGATTAGATTTTTCTTGGTGGATTAGCCCACACCGGGTGAACCACATTAAATTTGGTGTTGATTTATATATCTTGTTCTTTATATATCTTACGGTATAATATCTTTTTAATTGCATGTATGCTTAGATCGATATATTATTTGTACAACCTTGTGCTAACCCCAACAATCGGTATTAGATATTTGTTTGATGGTTTTGTGTGTTGACATATTTACTCACGAGAGGGTTTTACGGTTGAGTGGGAGGTACAAAAATGACGAAAGAAAAAAATACAAGGTAGAGATGTTTGACACTGAAATTATTAATTATGGAAGATGCAGATTAAGGATTTTCTATATCATTGTACTTATTGTTAGATGAAAATTCTAGACCTACGAAGATGGTTGATGAAGAATGGAATATTATTGTGAGAAAGACTTTGGGATCTATAATATTGAGCAGTTTGACAACATCCGTGACTTCCAATATTACGAATCAACTTTTTACAATAGATTTAATGAAATCTCTTGCTAATTTATATGAAAAACCTAGTGCTTCAAATAAAGTTAATTTGATGAAGAAACTATTTAGTTCTAAGATGCATAAAGGTGGATCTGCATATAGTCATTCAAATGATTTCCAATCTATTGTAAATCGATTACAATCGATTGATATTTCGTTTGATGATGAAGTGAAAGAACTTTTATTCTTATGTTCTTTTCCTAATAGTTGGGAAAAATTGGTAATAACTATTAGTAATACAACATCTCTGCTAATAATATTTTGAATTTTTATGATGTGGTCGGTATAATCTTTAATGAAGAAATTCACATTAAAAAGTACAAAGGAATCGTCATCCGGGAATAATTTGAATGTAGAAAGCGAAGAGGTAGGAAGAAGGAGAGATCCAAGAGTAAGAATAATAGGAAATCAAAGTCAAGGGATGGCAGATCTAAATCTAGAGGTAAGGGAATTACCTATTGGAAATGTGGAAAGAAAGGACATACAAACAAAGATTGTTGGTCAAAAGATAAAAATAACCAACACCCGAGAAAACGTTAAAGAGGTAAATAAGGAGGCAAATATTGCAGTAGAGGTAATACAAGATGCTCATGTTATTTATTTGGATAATAGAATAGAATCATGGGTTTTAGATTTGGGAGCTTCTTTCCATGCAGCCCCTAATAAGGGTTATTTCAGAAATTATGTCCAAGGAAATTTTGGACATGTTTATTTGGGTGATGATGAACCTTGTAGTATTACTTAAAGGGAAGTTCATCTAAAATTACATAATAGAAATACATGTGTATTGAAAGATGTGAGGCATGTGCCAAGCCTCAAGAAGAATCTTATTTCTGCAGGGGCAACCAGTGAAGTTGGTTGCATGGTTACATTCACAATGACAGACTCTTGGAAAGTCACCAAGGGTGCTTTTGTTTTGGAAAGAGGTAAGAAGGTAGGAACATTATATATATCTACCTATGTTATTGATTCCTTTTCTGTGTTATCTACTTTAGATGCGAGATGCATGCATGTGGCATAATCGGTTGGGCCATATGAATAAAAATGAATGCATGCATATCTTAAAAGCTAAGGGTACGTTATCGAGATTTGAAAGATTTAGATCTTGATTTTTGTGAGCATTGTATCTTTGGAAAGGAAAAGAGAGTGATATTTCTCAAAGTTGGGGTAACTAAGAAGGAGGAGAAATTAGAGCTTGTACACTCGGATGTGTGGAGACTAGCCCGGTAGCTTCTCATGGAAGATCCTAGTATTATGTTACTTTAATTGATGATGCCACAAGAAATGTATGGGTTTATTGTATTAAACGTAAATCTGATGTTTTGATACGTTTAAAAGATGGAAATCCCTTTTTGAGAATGAATCAAATTCAAAGTTAAAGTGGCTTTGATCGTGACAATGGTGGTGAATACTTTAGTAGCAAGGATTTCAATGATTATTGTTCGATGAATGGAATACGTAGAGAAAGGAAGGTTCCAAGAACAACACAAGAGAATGGTGGTGTAGAAAGAATGAACATGACAATCATGAAATGTGCTAGAAGTATGAGGATATATGTTGGATTGCCCTTGTAGTTTTGGGCGAAGCGGTTGATACATCAGTTTATTTGATTAACCGCAAGCCTTCAAGTTCACTAGATGGAGGATTACCAGAGGAAGCTTGGACCAAAAAAGAGGTATATCTTTATTTTCTTAAATTTTTTGGTTGAAGCTTTTTGCATATTGATAAGGAAAATAGGAAAAGTTCGATGGAAAATCCAAGCGATGCACTTTCATTAGTTATGGATCTAGTGATTTCAGATTCCATTTTTGAGATTTAGAGAATTCTAAAATTATTAGAGTCACGACATTGAATGGAATGAAAAGAGAATGTACAAGGATCAAATTTGGGTATCAAATGATGAATCGATTGAGAAATTTGTGAATGAAAATAAACTCTTGGATTTAAAAATAATACCGACAGGGTTACACACATGTAACCAATGTCGGTTGAACCCTAACTAACATCACTCACATGAATTGATATCGATTATAGAAGAGCCAAACCGACATCAATTAGAAAAACGACATCAATTAGAAGAACCGACGTTGGTTACAAGTGACTAGCATCGGTCACTATCGAATTGGAAATAAATGTCCAGGAGGTCCATAATGAGCCTCGATACCCCAAACTTCTTGAACAAGGTAAAAAGGGTAAGTAAACCTCCGAAAAGATTAACACATTCTATATCTTATTTATTATTGACTATTAATGCTGAACCAATTTTTTTGAAGAACCAATGTAGGATAAGACCCAAACGTAGCGGACGTATGGCATGGATGAGGAGATAGAATCCTTGAACAAAACCAGACTTGGGATTTGGTTAAGTTACTAGCAGAGTAAGCGGACATTACAGAACAAGTGGGCTTCCATGATCAAGGAAGAAGAGGGTGGACATAAAAGATACAAGGCAAGGCTTTTAGTAAATGGATTTACATAGAAAACAAGTATTGACTTTGGTGAAATATTTTCTCTAGTTGTTAAAATGAATTCCATATGTATTGTGTTAAGTATAGTTGCAATACATGATTTTCATTTAGAGCAACTAAATGTGAAGACAAATTTCCTTCATGGTGATTTGGATGAAAAGATTTATATGCAACATCTGCTTGGGTATGAAGTTAAGGGTAAGGATAAATTAGTGTGTAGGTGGAGAAAGAGTCTATATGGGATCAAGAAATATCAAGGCAATGCTACATGAGATTTGATAGTTTCATGCATGAACATGGTTATTTCAGATGTGAATCCGACCATTGTGTTTATTTCAAAAGGATTGAAAATGGGAGCTATATTATTTTTTTATTGTATGTGGATGATATGTTTATTGTAGGATCTAGTATGTAGGACATGTGTGAGCTTAATGGAAAGCTACCTCATACATTTGCTATGAAGAATTTAAGAGTTGTAAAAATAATCCTTGACATGCAAATACATAGAGATAAGAAGAACAAGAAATTGTATTTGTCTCGAGAAGCTTATATCAATAAGGTGTTGGAAATGTTTAACACACAAGATTCAAATCTAGTGAATACACCTATGGGTGGACACTTCAAATTGAGTAAAGATCAGTTTTCTTCATCATATGAGGAGGTCAAATGCATGACATGAGTACCATATGATTTAGCAAATTGGAGTCTCATGTATGCTATGGTTTGTACTAGACTATACATTTCACAGGTAGTGGGAGTTATGAGTAGATTTATGGCCAATCTAGGTAAAGAGTGTTGAAATTTAGTCCAATGGATTCTCGGGTATTTGAGAGGGTCATATAACATGCAATTATGCTATATATGTTTAGATATTAATTTATGTGGCTATGTTGATTCGGATATGCCTGGAGATATGGATGGTAGAAGGAGCACTATTGGATATATTTTCACAGTAGGTGGAATGATAGTTAGCTAGATTTTGAGATTACAGAAGGTTGTGGCTTTGTCTACTACAGAGTTAGAGTATGTTGCAGCTACAAAGGCTAGTAAAGAGCTGATATGGAAGAGTTGGAAAAGGAGCGAGATTGCAAATTGTTCGGTGACATTTATAGTGTAATTCATTTGGCAAAGAACTCGGTGTTTAATTTTAGAACGAAAAACATTCAGTTGAGGTTTCACTTCATATTGAAGGTATTAGAGGACAAAAGTCTAAAACTAGAGAAGATTCATATGAGTGAAAACCTGCGGATATGCTAACAAACCCATTAGCAAAAGAGAAGTTGGATCTACACTCCACTTCTATTGGTATTTGAGTTTGAGACTTGAAGGGAAGAAACAAAGATAAGGAAAGGATCCAAGAATGACGTTGTATATGTATACTACAGTAATTTATCTCCAAGTGGGATATTTTTGAGTTATGGAGCTCAATTACTTCATATTAGCATGCTATATTAAAATTTATGATCTATTGATTGTAACTACATAGATAAGTGCCCTAAGTTTGTACATGCCTATATAAGTATAAAATCCAGGGCTTAGAAAGAGGATTATAAGAATTGATTATTATTGTGAGAATAATTGTGTGAGAGAGAATTTTTGGAGAAGAAGAAGATGCTTGAGAGAAAGAAAGTAATGTACATCTGAGAGGTGTGGAAGATTGTAGATCTTCAATTGTATATCTTCTAAAAGCTTTGGATAATAGATTAAATTGTTTATTTTGGATGTATCCCACACTGAGTGAACCATGTTAAATCTGGTCTTGATTTATATCTCTTGTTCTATATATTTATTTTGGTAGAATATACACTTTTATTACATGATGTGCTTAGATATGATATATTATATGTACAACCTTGTGCTAACCCCAACAACTAGTATCGAGCTTTTTTGAGGGTTTTTGTGTTGACATATTTACTCATAGATGGTTTTCTAATTCGGTGAGAGTTACAACAATGGTAGAAGAAAATACATACAAGGTAGAGAACTTTGATGACCGAAATTATCAATTATGGAAGATGTAGATTGAAGATTATCTATATCAAAGATATTTGTACTTACTGTTGGATGAAAATTTCAAACCTACAAAGATGACTGATGAAGAATGAAAAATTCTTGTGAAAGACTTTAGGATCTATAATATTGAGTCCGATAGCATCTGTGACTTCCAATATTACATAAGTGACTTCTACGGTAGAGTTAATGAAATCTCTTACTAATTTATATGAAAAAACTAGTGCTTCAAATAAAGTTTATTTGATGAAGAAACTATTTAGTTCTAAGATGCATGAATATGGATATGCATCTAGTCATTTGAATGATTTCGATCTATTGTAAATCAGTTAAAATCAATTGATATTCTATTTGGTGATGAATTGAAAGCACTTTTGGTATTATATTATTTTCCGATAGTTGGGACAACTTGGTAATGGTTGTTAGAAATACAACAATTGCTGATAATATTTTTAAGTTTGATGATGTGGTCAGATATAATCTTGAATGAAGAAATTCATAGCAAAATTATAGAGGAATCATCATCTAGGAATGATTTGAATGTAGAAAGTAGAGGAAAATAGAAGGAGAGATCCAAGAGTAAGAATAATGGGAAATCAAAGTCAACGAGATGGAAAATCTAAATCCAGAGGTAAGGGAATTACTCCACTGAAATGTGGAAAGAAAGGAAATGCAAAGAAAGATTGTTGGTTAAAGGATAAAGAGAACAAACACCGAGACAAAGGTAAAGAGTCAAATAAGGAGGAAAATATTACAGGTTGAGGTAATGCAAGATGCTCTTATTATTTCTTTGGATAATAGAATAGAATCATGAGTTTTAGATTCAGGAGCTTCTTTCCATGCAAACCCTAATAAGGGTTATTTCAAAAATTATATCCACGGAAATTTTGACATGTTTATTTGGGTGATGATGAACCTTTTAGTATTATTGGTAAAGGGTAGTTCATCTAAAATTACAGAATGGAAGTACATGTGTATTGTGACAGATGTGAGGCATGTGCCAAGCCTTAAGAGGAATCTTATTTCTACGGGGAAACTAGGAGAAGTTGGTTACATAGTTACATTCACAATAAACCCTTGAAAAGTCACCAAGGGTGATTTTTTTGTGGCAAGAGGTAAGAAGGTAAGAACGTTATATTTATCTACTGTGTTATTGATTCCTTTACTATGTTATCTACTTGATTCGGGAGATGCATGTATGTGGCATAATTGTTGGACCACAATTGTCGTTAGACCAAAACCCCATAGGTGTTAGTCTCTGCTACCATCATTAGAGTTAAGATCTACGAGATGCGGTTAGTCCATGTCACTAAAATCACAGGGAGCACTAGACACACATGCCAACAATCTCCCATTCAAATTACATATCTGAGCGAGTTTCAAACTCGAGACCTATCACTCGATACCATTTGTTATACCATAATTGTCGTTAGACCAAAACCCATAGGTCTTAGTCTCTGCTATAATCATCAGAGTTAGGATATATGAGAGGTGGTTAGTCCATGTCACGAAACTCATAGGGAGCACTGGACACACATGCTAATAATAATCAGTTGGGACATATGAGTCAAAAAGGAATGTAGATCTTAAATGGTAAGGGTAAGTTATCATATTTGAAAGATTTAAATCTTGATTTTTGTGAGCATTGTATCTTTGGAAAGAAAAAAGAGAGTGAGATTTCTTAAAGTTGGGGCATCTAAGAAAGATAAAAAATTGGATCTTGTACACTTAAATGTGTGGGGACCAGACCTAGGTAGCTTCTCATGGAGGATCCAAGTATTATGTTACTTTCATTGATGATGCCACAAGAAAGGTTTGGGTTTATTGTATCAAACATAAATATGTTGTTTTTGAGACTTTTAAAAGATGGAAAGTCCTTGTTTAGAATGAATCAAATTCAAAGTTAAAGTGGCTTAGATTTGACAATGGTGGTGAATATTGTAGCAAGGATTTCAATGATTATTATTCGATGAATGAAATATGTAGAGAAAGGATGGTTCTAAGAATACCATAAGAGAATGGTATTGCAGAAAGAATGAACAAAAAAATCATGGAATGTGCTAGAAGTATGAGGTACATGATGGATTGCCCTTAGTTTTGGGCGTAAGTAGTTGATACAATGGTTTATTTGATTAATCATGGGCCTTCAAGTTCACTAGATGGAAAAATACTAGAGGAAGCTTGGACCGTAAAAGACATAGATATTTCTTTTCTTAAATTTTTGGTTTAGAAACTATTGTGCATATTGTTAAGGAAAATAAGAAAAAGTTGAATGCAAAATCCAAGAGATGCACTTTCATTGGTTATGGATCTGGTGATTTCAGACTCCATTTTTGGGATTTAGAGAATTATAAAATTATTAGGAGTCATGAAATTTAATGGAATGAAAAGAGAATGTATAGGGATAAAATTTTGGTACCCAAGGATGGACCGATTGAGAAGTTTGTGAATGAAAATGGACTCTCGATTTAAAACTAATACTTGTGACAGGGTTACACAAGAAGGTGTCGGATGACCCCCGACCAACATCGGTCACATGAAGCTGCTATCGGTTATAGAAAAGCCAAACCGGCATTGGTTGGAAGAACTAATGTTGGTTATAGGTGACCAAAGTGTCGGTCTTTGTTAGACTTGGAAACAAATGTCTAGGAGGTCTAGAATGAGCCTCCAAAGTACCCCAAACTTCTATGAGAAGGTAAAAAGGGTAAGTAAACCTCCGAAAGATTTACACCTTCTCTATCTTATTTTTATTGATTGATAATGGTGAACCACAAAGTTTTGAAGAAGCAATGTAGGATAAGACCCACACATAGTGGGAGTATGGCATGGGTGAGGAGATAGAATCCTTGGAACAAAACCAAATTTGGGATTTGGTTAAGTTTCCAACAGGTAAGTGGACATTGCAGAACAAGTGGGTTTCGGGATCAAGGAAGAAGAGGGTGGACAGAAAAGATACAAGGCAATGCTTATAGTAAAGGGATTTATAGGTATTGAATTTGGTGAAATATTTTCTCTTGTTGTTAAAATGACTTCCATACATACTTTGTGTTAAGTATAGTTGTAGTACATGATTTACATTTAGGGCAACTAGATGTGAAGAAGGATTTCCTTCATGGTGATTTGGATGAAGAGATTTATATGCAACAACCACATGGGTATGAATTCAAGGGTAAGGATAAATTAGTGTGCAGTTTGAGAAAGAGTCTATATGGGCTCAAACAAGCTCCAATGAAATGGTACATAAGGTTTGATAGTTTCATGCATGAGCATGGTTACTTGAGAAGTGAATCGATCATTGTGTTTATTTCAAAAGGCTTGAAAATGGGACCTATATTATTTTTTTAGTGTATGTGGATGATATGCTTATTGTAGGATCTAGTATACAAGACATTGGTGAGCTTAAGGGAAAGATAGCTCACACATTTTCTATGAAGGATTTAGGATCTGTAAAAAGAATCCTTAGCATGCAAATACACAGAGATAGGAAGAATAAGAAATTATATTTTTCTAAGGAAGCTTATATCAATAAGCTTGTAGAAAATTTTAACATGCGAGATTCAAAAATGGTGAGTACACCTATGGACTGGACACTTAAAATTAAGTAAAGATTAGTGTCCTTCATCACATGAGGAGGTCAAATACATTTCACAAGTACCATATTCTTATGTAGTTGAGAGTCTCATGTATGTTATGGTTTGTACTAGACTAGACATTGCACATGCGGTGGGAGTTGTGAGTAGATTTATGTTCAATCCAGGGTAAAGAGCATTGGAAATAAGTCTAATGGATTCTCGGGCATTTGAGAGGGTCATCTATCATGCGGTTATGCTATGAAAGTTAGGAATTACTTTATGTGGCTATGTTGATTCGGATATGACTAGAGATCTGGATGGTATAAGGAGCACTACCGATATTTTTCATAGTAGGTGGAACAAAATTTAGCTAGATTTCGAGATTCGAGAAGGTTGTGGATTTGTCTACTATAGAGGCAGAGTATGTTGTAGCTACATAGGCTAGAAAAGAGATGATATGGATGATAAGGTTCATAAAATAGTTGGGAAAGGAGAAAGATGATTGCAAATTGTTTAGTGACAGTCAGAGTGCAATTCATTTGGCAAAGAACTTAGCGTTTCATTCTAGAATGAAACACATTAACTTGAGGTATCACTTCATATGGAGGGTATTAGAGGATGGGAAACTAAAACTCGGAGAAGATTCATACGATTGAAAACGCCACATATATGCTAACAAATCCATTAGAAAAGAGAAGTTGGAACTACACTCCACTTTTATTGGTTTTCGAGTTTAAGACTTGAAGAGGAAGAAATAAAGATAAGGAAAGGACCAAGAATGACAATGTATAGGTATAGTGCATTAATTTATCTCCAAGTTTCGAGGATTTCGGGTTTCAAGGTTTCGGGGTTTTCTTATCCATCTGGGTGCTTGAAACCTCTCGAAACTCCAAATTCTAAATTTCGAGACATCGGGTTTCGGACTTTTGACCCTCCTCCGCATGGCACCATTCACCGCTTGACCTTGTTGAGACCTTCGAACCTCCGAAGTCTAAAATTTGGACTTGATTTCGAGACTCCACCATCCACGATCTTCGACACCATTGACCTCAAAAACCTCAAGATTTTTGAACTTCGGGGCTTTGGGGTTTTGGACCTTTAAGTGTTTTTTGCCTTTTTTTCCCACCTAAACTTCAAACCGTAAAACCTCTAAAGTCTCAAGACTTAGAACTTTGGGGTCCCCATATTTCACTTATCTCAACTCCGAGCTTCCTTTAATTTCTTACCTCCAACATTATTGCCATTGCTGAGCCCGCCTGTAACTTTGATCATCTTAATCAAAATGTGAGCTCCATGGCTGAATGATCCCTCCAATTTCTTAGTGTGTAATTTTGTGTTTGTTCAATTTTTCCTGAGGGGAAAAATTGGATAACAATTTGGCAACTCGTGGGGTCACCTTCCTACTAGGTGAAAGATCAGTTGCCTTGAAGTATCCATTGGCCACGCGAGTTACAAATGATATCCCGATACGATCTTACACATGAAACTTTCTCCCGACTACTTGTAATCTGTTGATCCTGAAATGGACTATCCCAAAACCTGATTTTAGTTGCTAGGCATCAATTTTCCTTTGAAATTAACAACTATTCCATAAAAGTATGAACTTCTTCCTTGTTACAACATTCATCTAAAGGCACTATGCCAAAGGCACTTGGGGAAATTAAACCTATGCCAAAGGCACTTGGGGAAATTAAACCTAAAATACAACAAGATAATGTGCATATATGCACTTAGAGGAATTAAAATCCTAGGCTAATATTTACAAGGGTGAGACATTTCCTTTTCAAGAAGAATGTTTGAGATAGATTCCGTTTACCAAAATCATAAGTTCCTCTCCATCTAAAGTAGAAAATTGGAAGGCATCGCTACTTTTACATCCAGTGACCATGTAGGGGCCACTCTAAATGGTATCAAACTTGGAATGCCTTCCTGGTTTCACCTGATCTATATCCCACTTTAAAATTAAGTCCCCTTCCTAAAACATCCTTGCTCTTGATTTCTTACCAAATGACCTCTTGACTAAGGCCTGATTTATTTCCATGTTTTGCATTGCATGTTCCCTGATTTCTTCCAATTCCATCAATTCTGCATACCTAGCTTCCATAGGCTCGAACTCAGAAAATTCTAGTTGTTTCATGAGTTCCAATGCCGACAACTTGAGTGATATAGGAAACATTGCCTCTTTGCCATATACTAACTTGTTGGGAGAGTTACCTGTTGACCTATTTAGTGTTATCATGTTAGCCCACAAGGCTGATTTGAGCTTGGTATGCCACATTCTTTAATTTTCATCTAGAGTCCTCCTGATGATCTTCAACAAGTTCTTGTTCGTGGACTTTGCTTGTCCGTTACCTTGTGGGTAATAGTTAGAAGAAGTGCTCAAATAGATTTTGTTCCTAACAATGCATTCTATGATCTTGGAACCTAGGAACACCAATGCATTATCTTATATGATAGTGGCTAGTACACTAAATCTTGTCACTATTCCTTCATAGAAGTCCAGTATGCTAGACTCGTTTACTTCCTCGAGCGCTATCACCTTGGCCAACTTGGTGAAATAGTCTATTGCTATGATTATCCATTTGTGGCATTGGCTTGAATTAGGATTAATGACCCCGATGAAGTCCAATCCCCATTAAATGAATGATTGGTCAAATGAAATCGGATGCAATGGAAGTGTTGCTAACCTTTCCTTTCCTGTGAAGAACACAAACTTTTTACACTTCTTGAGCCATGTGTAGCAGTCCCTGAACACTTGTTGGCCAATAGTATCCCACCTTCATTATTTTGAGAATCTGTTACCCATGCGAGAAAATGACCTCCGACCTATCCATCGTGAAAATCCTATAACACCTTCTCAATTTGACATGTTCTAATGCATCTCAATAGAATTCCATTGATGTCCTTCTTGAACAAAACACCATCAACAAACACATATGGAATGGCTTGTAATATGAATTATATCCTCTTTGTTTTTCTCATTTCTAGAGGGCATAGTCCCGCTTGTAGGAAGTGTATCATATTTTGATTCCAACTAGGAGTGGGAACATTATCATTTATTTTCTCTTGACTATTCTGCAGCACCAAAACAATCTCTTTTCCATCACCCGATTCAACCCATTGACTCAAGGTTAGTTGTTTACATAGTCATTTCCCACGAACCAACTTAGTGAATTTAATTTCAATGTCATACTCCATGTCATGAGTGATCCATCCTGCAACTTTCTCATTTAAATCCTTTTTAAAAAGGAATTCCTTAACTATTGCATGGGAAACTAGCAGTTGGATCTTGTTGTTAAAAACTAGGTGTTTGAACTTCTTTAAAATCCTGATTACCATGAGGACATGCTTCTCGATGAAGGAGTATCTCACTTCATAGTCCTCCAAACTTTTACTAAAGAAGGCAACCGATTGTTCGGACCCTTCTTTGTTTTGTTGCACTAGGATTGTAGAAATCATGTCCCGACCACCAAAGACATAGAGCATGAATTATTTGGAGAAGTCCAGATTTATGAGAGTCCGGGCTTGAGATATAGCCTCTTTGATAGACTCAAAACTTTCCTTTCCCTCAGTTTTCCACTAAAATTCTATTCTCTTCTTCAACCTAAGTGTTATTGGTTTGATAATAGCGGAAAATTTTAGTAAAAACCTATGGAAAAAAATGATCCTTCCTAAGAATATTTGAAGATCCTTCTTATGACTTGGTAATGGAAATTCTCGAATTGCTTCATCTCTTTCTAGATCAATTTTCAATCCTTCCTTTGTCACAATATGGCCTAGAAGTTTTCCTTCATGCACCAGAATACACATTTTTTTAGGTTTAAAGAAACTCGAATCTCCAACATATTTGAAATACCCGTCTCTCGATGAAAGAGGTTATTTGCTATATTTTTAGAGAACACAATGATATTGTCAAGATATACTAGCACTATTTTATTGATAAAAACCCTTGAATTCCATGTCCATCACCCTTTAGAAAGTGGTTCCAACATTCGACAAGATACAAATGCCATCTTCTTGTAGGAATAGGTGCCCCACTTAGTGGTGAAGGCTATTTCGAACTAGTCATCTTCTTTCACCATTATCTCGATTGTATCCCAAGTATCCATTTAGGAGAGAGACTCTTTCTGAACTAGCTACTACCTATAAGATTTGTTCCATTGAAGGGAGTGGATAGTGTTTTTTTAAGAGATACTTTGTTCGAACCCGAAATTCCACGCACAACCCGATTTCTCCATTCTTCTTCATGATTGGTACTAAGTATGCAACCTAGCTTGAGTGCTTGATTGGAAATACGATACTTGTCTCTATCAGCTTGTTTAGCTCTTTCTTCATTAGAGGCTCAATGTGAGGGTTGATTGTTCTTTGAATTTTCATGATGGGCTTAACATCTGGATCCAATTCTATGGTATGTTGTGGCAACTTTGGATTGAATCCTCACAGATCTTCATAGCTCTAGGAAAAGACATCCATAAAATCTTGGCAAAGTTGTTGAGTTCTTACTTTGCCGATTTGGAGTGTTTTTCCTTCCCCTACCAAAATCGATTTTGAATCCTCCCTTTTGACTTGTATGTTGGCTTTCTCCTTAGGAAATTGATAATTCGGGTTGAATATGGACTCCAACATAACAAAGCCTTTGTGAAGTTTGTTGGTTTGTAGCTACACTACTTGATCCCCATACTGCTGCTCCAATTTATATTGATTCCTAGCTGAGAATTCAACCTCTTCTTGCAACAAATCGATGATCTGTTGATTGTTCTCAAACACCTGCCAGCTTTGTGTTGTTATCTAGAACTACTGGCCTTATAATCACATGGATATGTGGCTACATTCTGTCTCTTTTGATACTATCCACCACATCAAATGTTTCCCCAACTGTTGCGAGCCTATCTATGGCTTCATTCTTCTTCCTAGGTATGGACTCAATATTGAAAGCTTCAAAGTCATCGATGAGGTCCCATACCCTATTCTTATAATTCTTGAGTAGGTCATTCTTTGCAACATGTTATCCCCTAACTTGATTGATGATTAGATTGTTATCCCCAAACACTTGTAAGTTCTTTATGCCTCTTTTCCTAGCCTAATGAAGTCCATGAATCAAAGCCTCATATTCAATTGTGTTGTTTGAACAGGAAAACTGAAACAAAAAGTTGAATAATACTTGATGTTTTGTGGTGAAACCAACATTGCACCTCCTCCAACACCTTGTTTGCTTCTTGAGCCATCAAAAATAGTTTTCATACTTCATTTTCATCCTTATTTTATGGCTTAATGATATTAGGAATGGGTGAATTTTATTTGTGTACAAAATATACACCCAATTCTGATTCTTCCATTTCCTTGTATGGATCGAACACATGCCTTTTTTACCAATTCATCCAGAGTCATATATGGAATTACCTCAATCTTCATACTAGTTTCTATATCGTTTAAACATTCTTCTTGATCAAAGGCCAAGTATTTTGCATTTAGTGGGCTAGACACATGAGGCTCTATATGGAAATTTGTAATTGACTTTAACCTCGATTGGTTTTGGCTCCATACCTCATCCTCGAAAAGAATGTGTGACCACTCCACGAGATAGATATCTACTAATTTTGGCAAAGAAGTCCCTAGATAAACATAGTACAAAGAGTGTTGGTAAGTCAATTATAGACATTTCATGCAAGACAATGACATTAGGACATGCATGCAAGGTGTTAGTTTTAACCCTTTGAGTAGACCTATTTGTTAGGATCCTCTCAAGATTGACTCATACTTTAGACCCAATTGATCCACTATTTTCTTTAGCATCACTAAGATACTTGATCCTGAATAGATCATGTAGTTGTGTACCAAGTGGTTTCCGAAAATCAATGATAAATAGAATGGTGGAGGATTCAAATTCTTGATTGGTTAACCCCTATCTTATGCCTTCGGATTAGTGAGAACTTTCTCCTGTCTTTGGTTTGATCCATTTCAGAAAACCAATTAACTACAACTTGCAAAAATCTCGTTGTCCCGGGATCACCAGTGACTCCCACACAGAAATTATCACGTGCGTTTTCTTCATCTGATCTATGATGTTGAAAGGGGATGGATTATCTTTTTCCCCCTTACTTGGAACAAACATTTTTGGAGCCTAAATTGGCACATGTGTTGATGTAATAGGTTCCTTAGGTTGATTTGATACATTTGGGGCTGCACTTTTCTCATTAGCACTTTGTGGTGCGAGAGTGGGTTAAGAAACTATAGGTTTAGATGATTGTCCTTCCTCAATGTTCCTCTTCTTTGACTGCATATTGACAAATGCGACACCCTAGAAAGGAATTTGATTAACTCCACATTAGCCTTATGTTTTCTAATTAACCAATGTGGTTTCTGTTGGAGGTGCCTCTTGATGGGTTCCTTGCTACTGAATTCCCTCCTCACTTGGTTCTTGGGACACACCGACGATATGCACCATTAGAGCTTGATTCAGTACACCATTGAAATGCGTTAATTTATTTTGAGGTAGATTGTAGGGGTAGCACCATTCGTACTTTTGTGCCATGTTGTTTTGAGTTGGAACTAAGGCTCTTGATGTTGAAGCTACATTTGGATCATATGGTCGGAATGGCCTGGAAGCTTGAGGTTGTCCTTGGTTTGGATTTTGATTCGCATCCGAGTTGCTTGTCTATTTTGCTGATATGGGGGCCTAACTTGATCACGAGCTTGAGGATGATACAGTCTAGTAATATGAGCTTGTTATATCTTGATAATTACTAGCTCATTTCTTAGGTTCTATAGTTGTTTCATAACCTCCTGCAATTATTTTGAAGTCCTTAAAGAAGTTGAAGCTTCACTCTTGATTTGATTTCTAGGGGCTGGAATGGGGTTTAACTCGGGTGTTTGAGTTGTTGTAGAAGTTCCCATTTCCATATATGGAGGCATTGATGGCCTTGGTGCTAGCTTACCAGCTTGAATCAAATAATTTTCCACTTTGATAGCTATGTCATAGGCCCCTAGTAGCATTGTTCCTCCCATTGATTAGATCATCATAGCAATGTCCAAATTTATAGCCTTCAAGAAGAAAAGGAACGCTCCTTTAGTAGTTGGTCTAATAGATATCAGAATCTTGTCCCATGTCTATTGGAAATGGAAATTAAAATCTTCCATTTTCTCAAAAGAGGATCCATTTTGATTGTCGTCAATTATTATAATAAAGACAGATTGTATGCACTCTCTTTAAACTGGTTTCAAAGAGCTAAACACAACTGATTCCAATTTTGAATAGACCCTGCTGTTAGGATCCTAAACCATTGTAAGGCATTACCTTTGAAAGATGAAGCCAACAATTTGACCACAACATCCATTTCATTAATTTCATGAATCACACAGACATTTGCAATGTCTTGGATGTGGTCAATAGGATTTGTATGGTTTTCTCATGTGAAACAGGGAATGTTCTTTAGTGTTGCAATCAGAATTGGATTTTGAGCATTTAGGGAAAATGGACTACTTCCCATGAAGTTGAGAAATGGATTAGGTGGTCCCTGAGGTGGTTGTTGTTGTATATGTGCCATTATGATTGGCCTAAAAACCATGGCTGATTGGAGACAATGTCTACTAGGTGGAGGCGTAGATAAAGTCCTTTTAGGTGGAGATGGTGATCTTTGTAGTCTTCTTTCTCTCCTTCCTCTTCCTGACGATAATTGCAAATAGAAAAATAGACCCTCTTCTCTAGTATCAGACCTAGTTTGAATTCTTCTCATGTACTTGGGAAACCTGTTCTGCTACACCGCTGAATTCTATCCCTTTAGAGTCGCCAGATGTGTTGGGGAATTAGCCTCAAAAGGCCAGGGTTTTGCCAAGTCACACACCGAACTCGAAAAAATTAGAATGGAACTTTGAAGGACTTGTATATTTGATATTCTTGAGGTTGAAATTTGAATTAAAATGAAAATCCTAAAACTCAAAAATGCAAGGCCTTTGAATGTCTCGAAACATTGAAATTTGAAGTTTGGAGAACTTTGAAATCTCGAAACCCAAAATTTCAAAATCTTGAGATGTCCGAAATCCCAAAACCCAAAATTTAAAAACTCCAAAATTGTGAAAATCAAAATTACAAAAAACCAAGAATACCTTTTCGAATATTATCCTCTCGATCTATCAACAGTGAAATTTGGACTTGGTTTTAGCAAATTAAGCCGTTGAAATTTGATTTGAATTCAAAGAGAGGAGAAAGGTCCAAAATTAGAAATTTGTAGTTTTCTAAGTCTTGAATTTCTTGAAAATTCCTTCAAAGCTCATGGATTGACTTCTTGGTCCCACCAGTGTGCCAAATTTTTTGATGTGTAATCACAACACCCATTATTGTTTGCAACTCAATATATTGAAACTATCAATGTGATTGCATAACATGGAGCTTTTCCCAAAGTGTGGGACTTCATGATTAGGAAATCTCTCTAGATGAAGGTTGGTTCATATTCCTCTATTCTGATACACACACTTAAATTGTAGAGGATCTATCCTAAAATCTACTCTAACTTGCCAAGGAGATGGGGTTAAAAGGATTGTAAGAAATTAAACCTAAGCTATAGGAGGTGATGCACTAATTTTTTTGAATAACTTTCCTTGCATGGAAATGAATGTGAAACAAGATTTAAGAGGATGAACATCAACACAAATCAGTTTCTTATCACCAATTCATTCACCATTAAACATAGACCATTAAATATGCAACACAATTTAATATGCACAATTAACCAAAATTGCAATGAGAGATCAAGAGAATGCAATGAACACAAGAGAGGGTTAAAATTCATCCATAGACTTATATTATTGCTCCACAGATTTGATACAGTGCATTACAATGGCCAAGAGGAAAAAATTGCATTTACAGTTTGAATGGGAGGTTTGAACTCCACAAATTTACTTACAGACAAGAGAAGAAGGGAGGGTGTAAAGAAAGGTTCTCCAACCTTTTGAAATGAGCCCCTCTTACAATATATAAGAAAAATGAGAGAAGGGAGAGAAAAGAATTTGAAATATTGCTTCAACCACCCCAAAACCCATACCTCATGTACTTTACCTTGTTGGAGAAGAAAGAAAACCCATACCTCATCATTTTTTTAGGTGAGAAAACCAGAAACACCCTCTAAAATGGTGAACTATGTTTCTTCATTTTAAAATAATTATTCTCACTAAAATTTGGATTTTGTGCAAATCCAAGCTTCTAGTCAAAAGTTACACCATTTGAATATGAGGGTGCCATACTTTGTAATAATACGATTGGTTGGCTCTATTTTTCGCACTCAACTCCGCATTGCAACTTCTGAAATCTGAAATTTCAGATTTTCGTGAGTCATGACTTTGGGAATGTTGATTTTGGAGTTTGGGATACTGTTCATCACTCAAGAGTTCGTGAAACTTCAAACCCTAAATCTGAAATTCGGACATTTAGGTTTCGAGACTTCAAATTTTTATTTTTGCGCACTTAGGCTTTAACATTCCGAAATGCTAAAACCTGAAGTCTGAAATTTAGACTTCGGGTTTCAGAACTTTACATTTTCGTAGTTTCAAGGATTTTTATTTCGGGATTTTGGGTTCTTGGGTATTGGGGTTTTCTTATCCATCCAGTGCATGAAATCTCCAAAACTCATAAACTCAAGTCTAAATTTCAGACTTCGGATTTCAAACTTTCAACCCTTCTTTGCGTGGCACTCGTTCACTTCTCGACCCTCTTTGAGACCTCCGAACCTACAAAACTTAAAATTTTGAAATTTGGACTTCGAGTTTAGACTCCACCATCCCCGATCTACGGTACCATCGACATTGAAAACCACCCCGAGACTTTTCGGACTTCGGGGTTTCAGTGCTTTGGGCCTTTAAGTTGTTTTTTCCTTATTGGTCATTGAAACTCAACTATAAAACCTCCGAAGTATGAAGAATTCAAACTTCGAGGCCCCCATATTTCTCTAATCTTGATTCCGATCCTCCTTTAATTTATTTCCTTTGACATCATTGCCATAGCCGAGCCCACCCGCAACTCGACCGTTAGAATCAAAATGTGTGCTCCCATGGTGAATGATCCTCTAATTTCTCAATGTGCAAGTTCATG
Organism: Taxus wallichiana var. yunnanensis; assembly: GCA_018340775.1. Classification (NCBI taxonomy): domain Eukaryota; kingdom Viridiplantae; phylum Streptophyta; class Pinopsida; order Cupressales; family Taxaceae; genus Taxus; species Taxus wallichiana. The sequence goes on from CM031235.1 coordinate 706,213,736, forward strand.
TTTTTTAATTTTGCATAAGGGAAAAAAATGAATAACACAATCTTCTCATTGGCCCCTTATCATCACCAATCTGCACTATGATAATTCTTCACCGGAACTCCTCGTGCTATGATTATTTACTAATGCACACCTTTAGTTTGGTGGATGTAATCTTGAAACACAACAAAAAACATAACATAAGAATACCATAGACTATGATACGAAGGAATGATGAAAAATCTGAAATATAAGTGTAAATTATAATATCAACATGAAATTGTTACAATCTCACCCATGAGGTACTCCAAGTGTTATTGACTTCACTTGCCTTCCAACAATAACTATGGGAGAAACTTCACAATGGATTCTTTAACACACTTACTCATACAATATTTCTCACTACTTCTCTCTATGCTAAATGAGGGGGGTGGCCTCTTTATTTATAGGAATTCAGGATTATCCACCCTATCTCTAAGATAGGATAGGAAATCTCTTCCGGCCAATCATATTCCATGCCTAAACTCTTGCTTTTACATGTAGGCTTATCTTCTAAGATAAGATAAACCTTATCATCTCACATGGGTTCCACCTTTTTAGACTTTTCCACAAATAAAATACATAAAATATTTATGACATCACTCTTTGTCCTTATTACAAATATAATATTTCTAATTCCTAATCATATAGACCCTACTTCTCTACTTATCCCAACTTTGACATTTTAACATTACTGGACCACTTACAACAAATATTTACTTTTACAACATTCCTATTGTACTTTGATCATTACCGTTCTCTACTTTATTGGCGGAACCATACTGACGGTGCCGTTATCTTCTATTAGACGCCACTACTAATTATACTTAACAACTAAATACATTAATAAAATAGAAATTACGGAGGAAAATTTTAATGTTGACATTTTCCCCCTTCCTAGCTTCTACTCCGTCCTCGGAGTAGACTATTTTGGTGCTTGGAAAATCTTTAACTTGTCGTGGTTGACCAATTTCATAATGGGGGTGTTATCCAATTCCTCCAGTTGATATGTACCATTTTCATGCACAACTGTTATTTTGTAGGGCCCCATCCATTTGGGAAGAAATATTCTCTGCCTTCTTTTTTTGTATCTGGAATCATATACTAGAACCAAGTCATTCACACGAAATGGAGAACAACGGATCTTTTGATCAAAGTATTCCTTCTGCTTCATTTTCTTTTTATAGCTTGTATCCTTCGCTCTTTCCCTCATTTCCTCTAGTAAATGAAGATGCACCAACCTTTCTTTTATTGAATCACTTTCATCCATCCTTTCATTTTTCATAACTCTCACGGGGGAATATCAAACTCAATAGGAAGAACTGGATCAATTCCATAAGCCAACTGAAATGGGGAGTATCCTGTTGCTGAATTTGATGTTGCCCTATATGCCCACAATGCTGCATGAATCATTTTATCCCACTTATGTACCTACAAGGCTGCATATTTTGCTAGAATTTTACAAAACACAAAATTTGTTCGTTCCACTGTCCATTTGTATTTGGCTTATATGTGGTTGCCTTCCTATGCTTAATAGAAAACTTGTTGGCTGTGGGATTTTACCACCTCTTTGATGAAGTGGCTTCCTTGATCTGCATACAATTTCTAATGGGCAACGAAATCTGGTGACAATGCATCCATATATGAACCTTGCCACTTCATCCATGGAAGCTATTTTTAATGGCCTAGCTTCAACCCACTTTTTTAAATAATCATGGTAACTACAATATACTTATTTTGGTGTGGGATAGTTGGAAGTGGACCTACAATATCTATTCCCCACTTTTCAAAGAGACAAAGTGGAAGAATAGGGCATAATGGATCTGATGAAGTCTTACGGTTACTACATGTGTTTGACAAATATCACATGTCTTACAATAATTATAACAATCTCTAAAAAAGAGGGCCAATGATAACTGCATCCAAGATCCTTCTTCTTTGTAAGTTGTCTAGAGAAGTGTCCTCCACATGTACCATTGTAGAATTCTTCTATAAGCTCCTTTCCTTGATCATGTCCAACTACTCTCTTGTCTTGTCCATCGTGTCCTATTCGAAATAATACTCCATGCGAGAATAGAATATGGACGACTGGTTTGAGTAATCTTCCTCTTAGTCTTTGCATTGGCACCATCAGGAAATTTGAATTCATTCAGATAATTCTAAATATCTACGTATTCACTAGGGATTGTGTCAAGGGATAACAATGTTGCATCTAGGAAATCTTCATCATCACAAGATGAACCTAAACCATCATAGGCTCGAGAGAGTGCATCTACATTGACATGCTTCTCTCTTGGCCTATCTATAATATCAATTCAAATTCTTATAGAAAAATTATCCATCTTGCTATCCTCCCTGATGGGTTAGGCTTATTTACAATATATTTTAGAGCTTGATGATCTGTTACAACTATAAATTTCTACCCTAGCAAGTAATTTCTAAACTTCTTTACAACAAAAATGATAGCTAGAGCCTCTTTTTTAGTTACAGTATAATTTACCTCAGCACTACTCATTTGTCTGCTCCCAAAGTAAACTAGATGATCATTCCCATTTTCATCCTTTTGGCTTAGAGTACTTCCTAGTGCTGCATCTAAGGCATCAGTATACACAATGAATGGCTTACTCCAATTTGGATTCTTTAAAATAGGTGAAGACACTAGGGCTTCCTTCAGTTGTTCAAAAGCTTCATGTGCCTTATTTCCTGGTTCATAAGTAACATCCTTCTTCAAGAACTGGGTTAGTGGCTGTGCAATCTTTAAGAAATTCTTGATGACCTTCTATAGTAACCCACATGGCCTAAAAATGATCTCAACTTACTTCTATTCATAGGAAATGGTAACTCTTTGATTTTTAAAACTTTATCAGGATCAGTACCAATACCATCTTTGGATACAACATGCCCTAACAAAACACCTTTAGAACATCCAAAGAAACACTTTGTAGTGTTTAATGAGGCTTGTGCTTCATCTAACCTTTGAAATGTTGTCTCCATCTAGTGCAGGTGGTCCATCTTGCTCCCATAGATGCAAAAATTATCCAAAAATACTCTGATGAAGTTCCCAATGTAGGGTTCAAACACCCTATTCATCAAGCGCTGAACGTTTCCGGAGCATTACACAACCTAAAAGGCATAACTCTATAAGCAAACATTCCCCAAGGAGTGGTGAACGTGGTCTTTAGCTGATCTTTCTCTGCTATACGAACTTGGTTGTATCCGCTATATCCATTAGCAAAACTATAGCACTCCTAGCCAACTACTTTGTCCAAGATCTGATCTGAGAATGGAAGAGGATAATTATCCTTCTTTGTTGCCTTGTTGAGCTTCCTATAATCAACAAAAATGCGTAGTTTCCCATTCTTTTTTATTGAGATCACAATGGGAGAAACCCATTCTGAATTCTCCACAGCAAATATGAATCCTGCATCAAGCAACTTATCTATTTCTTCTTTTACAGTCTTGGAAAAATTAGGATTCATTCTATATGACATTTGCTTTATGGGCTTATCACCATCTACCAGCTCAATAGAATGTTCTACCCAACTTACTTGGCAGAGTTCCTTGTAATCAAAATTGAATAGGTGTATGTACCTTCGAAAGAGCCGAGGTAGGATTCCTTCTCACTCTCCATCACAAAGATCACCAATCTTTATTTGTTAGAGACGATCATCAATTTCTTCTTTAGATAATTTTATGGGTTCATGAGTTGGTGTGACTAGAAGGATATTCATGACCGAAACATCAACCTCACTTTCTTCATCTTCTGTGTCCACTTCACTGATACTAGAGTAATAAGAGGATGTCTAATCATCAGTTTCATCACTTGAATCCACAGGTTCTGCCTTATGATGTTGAGGGATCACGTTTATCTTCACCCTTTCTCTGCCACGTCCAAGTGTCATGAAACCTTCATTCCAGTAGTTTCTTGCATGAACTCTCCTTAGCCATGGCCTTCCCAACAACATTGGGTACGCAATAGTACCATTTTTCATCACCTGAAAGTCTACCACACATACAACACCCATAATAGATATTGCCACATTTGAAACAACACCTTTTGGTTTAGTTTTTCCCTTATTTAATGACCTTAACATAAGTGTTAAGGGGTGATCAATTTTTAAACCTAACATATTCATTACAGAATCAGTCATTATATTAACTACAGCACCTCCATCAACTAAGACATCATGAATTGAAATACCATTACATAATACCTCATCTTGTGGAGCATAAGGATCTGCCTCTACCTCCAAAATAGGGACCTCAACCTCCTTCCTTCGTCGAGCATTGAGTCCACTTCGCAGCTCTGCCTCTTCTCAGAGACATAGCCAAGAGTTGACCATATGTAATATTTGCGAGGCCTTTTGGATAGATCTTCTAAGATGGAGTCTGGTCCTTGTCCCTGTGAAATTATAAAATCCTACACACCCAAATTTCTTCTCCTATGTTTCTTACTAGTTTCTCCTTTCATCTTCTTAGGATCATTTTCATCTTGGTTATCTTTTTCTTTCTTTCTTTTTGTTACAAACACATCTACTTCATTATTTATGCTCTTATCTACTACATCAAAAGAATTCATACGTGCTTTTCCTTTATCATTATCTCTTGTACTGATTTAGAAGATCTATCGAAAAATTATACTTATAAAGACCCTTTTATAACAACTATAACATACAACTTCATAAATATTTCATTTTAGACCTCTATCTCCTCCCCGAGAACTAAATTTTTTTCCTTGAAGAAGATTAATAGTTAATCGGCCCATCTTCCTAATCGATCTTCATACTCAGTAGATGTACTAGGAGAAATATTTTTGCTCACCGAGAGTGGTTGTGGATTCTGACCATAGGTGTTGGTGTAGGCTCTACCTTAACAACAATTTCTTTGGGCTCCTCTTCCATGCTTTCTTCTTACCTTCTTGTAATCTCCTTTGCTTGTTCAATGGTAGTTGGGTGGTCATACTTCACTCGTTGTCTGCTCTCTGGCTTCATCCCAAGAATGAAGTGCTTACAGAGGAGATTATCCATGCCATTCATCAACCCATGCACTAATCCTTCCTTCTGGATCTGGGCATTGAGCTTCCTCCTTAGCTCTAGAACATGAGCATGATAATCCATTATCTTCTCCTTCTCTCCTTGGGCTAGCTTTGTGATCTTGATAATGAGATTTACATATTTCTTTGTTCACCAAATTCTTCAAGAAAACTTTCGATTAATAAATCCCATGAGTTTTTCACATTATCACCTAGTGTTTCAAACCACCTAAGTGTTGAACCATCCAAAAATGTAGGAAAAATTCAGTCCATTGTTATCTTTCTTATGAGGCCATTACAAATGCAAGATCGTTTAAACTCTTGAATGAAATATGAAGCATCTTCATTAGATTAGGCTGAAAAAACAGGAATCTTCCCCATTTTTAAATGTAACCACAGTGAAATACCAACTCACAAGTACAATTAGTAAGACTTATGTGCACAAATAATTGGACTCACTACAATAGAAAGTGACTTTACACCTTTCTACAGTAAAATAGGAATGACCACGGTAAAACTTGACTTACTGCGGTAAAAACTGACTTTACTGTGGTAAACACTATTCATGGTAAAAAGTGAAGTTACTGTGGTAAATACTATTCACGGTAAAAAGTGAAGTTACTATGGTAAATACTATTCATAGTAAAAGTGACTTTACCATGGTAACTACTATGCACAGTAAAAACAAGGTTACTCTCCAAATGATTTATGACTAAGTGGGAATATCTCTCCAGAAAATCCACCAACGAGGAATGGTCCCTAAGAATGAACCAAAATGTCATCACCAATTCGGCACTATGATAATTCTTCACCGAGAACTCCTCGTGCTATGATTATTTACTAATGCATAGCCTTTAGTTTGGTGGATGTAATCTGAAACACAACAACAAACATAACACAAGAATACCATAGACTATGATACGAAGGAATGATGACAAATCTGAAATATAAGTGTAAATTTTAATATTAACATGAAATTGTTACAATCTCACCCATGAGGTACTCCGAGTGCTACTGAATTCGCTTGCCTTTCAACAATAACTATGGGAGAAACTTCACAATGGATTCTTTAACACACCTTCTAAATGATGGCACACTTACTCATACAATATTTCTCACTACTTCTCTCTATGCTAAATGAGGGGGGTGGCCTCTTTATTTATAGGAATTCAGGCTTATCCACCCTATCTCTAAGATAGGATAGGAAATATCTTCCGGCCAATCATATTCCATGCCTAAACTCTTGCCTTTACATGTAGGCTTATCTTCTAAGATAAGATAAACCTTATCATCTCACATGGGTTCCACCTTTTTAGACTTTTCCACAAATAAAATACACAAAATATTTATGACATCACTCTTTGTCTTTATTACAAATATAATATTTCTAATTCCTAATCATGTAGACCCTACTTCTCTACTTACCCCAACTTTGACATTTTAACATTACCGAACCACTTATGACAAATATTTACTTTTTACAACATTCCTATTGTACTTTGACTATTACTGTACTCTACTTTATTGGTGGCACCGTTATCTTCTATTGGACGCCACTACTAATTATACTTAACAACTACATACATTAATAAAATAGAAATTACGGAGGAAAATTTTAATGTCGACACCCCGAGCCCGCATAATGGGAGAATAATGTGTGTTCAAAACCATGACAGCCTAACAAAATGGCTTCGAACAACGCATTCACACGTACAAATAAAGCTTGCGCACACATAAGAACAATACAATAATAAACCTACAACATACAACAAACACATAGGCTCAAATTTGACCCAAAGGAGAATGGAAAACATGGTGGCCATCTCCTTATGCCTCCCAAGTGGGATAGGGATCCACCCAAAACCTCCAAGTGCACTATACACACACACACACAAACTCTTTATCTCTTCATTTGAAGAATACACAATAGTATCGATTTCCTTGTATCTCCACATAGGTGGATTAACCTTCCCACACTTCCTCCACAAACCTCACATAGTCCCTTTTACCTCCATAAATGACCCCATTTCCCTCTCCCTACATCATCACTATGGTCAATTCTACCCAATCCTTTACAAAATCGCAAGCATACATACAATTTACAACACAATACACAAGCAAGAAAACCAAATAACAAGGTATGAGACCCTACCTTGCCATTGATAGCTCCTTCAACCTTCAAGAAAAAAACTCCAACCTTCTTTCCAAATCCAAGCCAATTCCTATGCAAGCTCCCAAGTTTCTAAGCAAGTAACCCCCAAAACAACTAAGAAACTCAAATAAATAGAAAATGGTGGAGAGGATGACGAGGTGGATCCATGTAGGATGCCATACTATTTCTTCCCAATCCACATCACAAGTCGAACAAAAATCCAAGAATCTATAAATGAGTAAGGTGATGGTATGGCAATCTCACTTTCACACACAATTCTCCATTCCATAATTTCAAGGACGTAATTAAGAGGGTTAGGAAAAAGGTTGGCATTAATTTCCTATTTTCCTTTCAAAAACACATAATAGAGGCTAAATTTGACCCCTCATATCATAGGTTAGGTTGGTGGGAGATTTTAAGGGGTATGGGACAAGTAAAAATTGTCCCACAAGCCTCCAAAAATGGGCTCAAAGACCAAATCCGAGTTTTGGTGATGTGCATTGGTACACAACCCAAAAAAATAAAATCTATCCAAAATCATGAAGAAAATAAGGACTATCTACCACATTGTCACATCTCCCAAATTTGTAAAATCCACATGGTTAATTAACTTAATCAAGAGCACACTAATAAACACAAGGACATGGGAAAACATTAGAATTTAATAAAACCACATACTCAACTAAGAAAAATAAATAGAAGAGAAAATACAACATTCACACCCATGTTCACTTATGAGGTTTCTCTCCCCTTTGAGACCTCCTAACAACATGAAAAGCAAAACGACAAAGCACATACACACACACATAGCTACCAAGGTGACCATGTTGTAAACATCATGTATTCTTCCATAGTTAGTCCCCTAGTCCCTTCTTTTTTATTGTGATTTCATTTCCTACAGATAACCAAGACAATACCAATTTCAGCCTCAAGGCTATATTAATACGTCAATAAATCAAAACACATACACCATTTATCAAATATCATCATCATGCAACATAATCGTATTATTATCAAGATTAAGCAATTCCTTTCTAAATCAATGATTTACAATTACTAATCATCACAATTCTACCATATCTATTAACATTTATCATCACCCTATGACTATAACCATCTATCACAATTCACATTTTACGATAACCATGCATTTCATACATCCACTGTAACTTATATCTATCTAGATGCATTCAACTACATATTACTGATCACCTATTATCATCACATTATTAATAAATCATAACATCAATGTGCTCATATGGTTAGTCCAATTGTCTAACATAATCATCACTGTCAAGAGTCCAAGATGTCAACATATAACAAAACAACACTAAATCATCATGTACTGTAATATCTATCAATGTCCGCTAGGAATCCATACAATCCATAACATGAGTTACAAACACACTGGTAATCATAATGTACATATTGTCTAACAACATGCTATCCGAAATACAATTATATTTTCCATGTCACTAAGCAACTAATAAACATGATCATAGAAAAATAGGTGTCGAAGAGGAGTGGGCACTACAAAACCCCATTATGAATATGAAACATGTGCTCATACCTCAAGGTTGTATGTTTCCAATTTTAGTAAGATGTTTTGGATCATAATGTTTCCTTCCTTAGCTTTCATTTGTTTTAAGATCATCTTATTCATTTTAGTTGATTGGTCATCATTACAAGTGCATATGATTTTCGTAACAATCATTTCATAGTTTCATCACGATTATCCATGTCTTAATTATATTTATGTTGTTACATAGATCTCATATTAACATTATTTATATAATAATTATGATTCATGTAACTCTTGATTTTCATTTAGGTATTTAAAACCTCAAAATAATCTGATTAATTTTGTTTAAGCGTGTGAAACATCATACAAGGATAAAATCACTAATGAGGACCAAAGAAATGATACTTTTATATTGTTCACGCTTCCATGGTTTACCTATATATAACATCTTAATTTCTTATATATCCTTCCTTTAATAAACAATAAGTTACACACTCAAGCCATATGTCATTGTCTCAAAATTTAGACCTCGAATTCTATGAGTCATGTTTTATTCATCTATATTATCTAGCAAAGAAAATATCTCAATCTTAATTACCAACCGAATGCATGTCTGAAAACATGCGGTCCTTAAAAGGCTCAACTTTGACATGAACATTGATATTACCAAGAGTAAAGCTCCAACTGAAAATAAATTTGTTTTTTCTTATCAAAAGAAAAAGAGGCTACTATTAACTTAAAGGATTGGTTTTGGTTACTCTATACATTCCCAATATCATCTTAATAGACATCATTTCTATGATTACTTTGCGAATACATTATTCACCCACAAATGACCTCTTAAGAGGTACTAGTCATATCTTAACCCTATCTATGCTCCAAAGGTAAACATTCTACAATGGAGTCTACTATGAGGTAGAAAAGACATTCCATGCTTTCATATAGGAAAAAACACCAAGGATACCTTTGATGAGCTTACCAACTAGGCGTACTATGCTCATGGTCATTAACATGATAAGAGATCCTTGAGTTCCAAGTAGCTACCAAGTTCAAGCAACTCTTGAATATGTGTAAATTTTCAAGATGCATTAAGGATATATGCAAGGTATCTACATAGGAGGATTACTAAAGTACAGATTGAGTATCACGCCACACATTAAACTCAAACCTTAAATCAAATGGTGCATATGAACATGTCATGTAACAAGATACAATATTTATTAGCTTATGCATGCAAGGATACATAAGGAACTTGTGTGCAAAGTTCGTTCAACATATCTTAAGGAGAAAACAAAGGTATTTCACATTGGTCTAGTGTAGTGGTTTATTTAATGGATCATAACACAATCAAGGTGAAAATGTCATAGGGACAGATTTAGGAAGCTATTAAATTTTGATATGTTTCGAATTGACATTCCTACCATACATGACGTAAATTCATAATGGTAGATAAAGTAATTGAGAAAATTTCTTATCTTTGGGAGTGTAACTAAACCATAGAAATTCAATAACTAACTACACTTTTATCTTATGATAAATTTCAACCATGATTTAGTCAATTTATTTCAAAAATTACAAGGACATGAATATCCATTTTGTAAAAGTAACTAATTCATTTATTTCCTAGGAGTAGTAGTACATGTTAAAATTGAGTTTATTTTCAGCATTGAATGATTTACATGAAATTTCATACCATTTAAACATTAGAGATACTCTAAAAATGAAGATCATTATTTTCCTTCATTTTTATTAGATTGGGTAACAATCATATTTTGAAGGGACCGGGAACCCTTTACAACCAAAAGATAAAACATCAAAGCGCAAAGCGAGACATCCTAGAATAAGGCCCCATAGGCCAAAAGTGTAACATCCAAATAAGCCAATAGAAATCGATGCAAGAAAATACCAAAAGGTTGACAGGGCACCGCAAAGTAGACCAGTCAAAACAACTTGACCATCTGTCCAAGGGACAACCCTAAAAACCATGGTATTTCCCCCTATGAAATCTAAGGTTCATCTTTAGAGGATAATTTCAACTTTCTCCTTTCTTGTTATTGCTCACTACCTTCCATCCATCCCCCCATTAGGATCCACATTCTCATCCAAGAGGAAAGGAAGGCAGATTTCAAGAACTTACTTATTTTTAGGGCTATGACTCTATAGAGAACCATGGGGTTACGAAAAAGAAGCCCCCCTTCCCTGCATCCTGCTGAGTATCAATAACTAGTCCAGATGGAGAAGAAACAATCTTTCCCTTATTCTCTTCATGATTAACCGTTAGAATAATTGAATCATATTTTCTATCACTTTCGTCAAGATCATATACTACTAAATTATTCAGATTAAAATCCTTCCACCACGAGACCCATCCCTTGATCCCTTTCTTAATGATGGGGAAATTTGAAGCTAAATATCCTAGAGAAAAATAATTTCTTCATCTAAAAGGAAAACCTTCATAATCCATTTTTTTTTCATATTGTATCCTTGACCTTTAGCACCATGGTAGCGAGAAAGTCAACTGAGACATATCCATATCCTCCAAAATCCAGGCATAAGTGGTATGGTCATAAGATTTCATCTTAATGTCTAGAGTTAAATTTTTCCCAAAACATCACCGATAGCCTTGAAGCAATCATCTCTCCAAAAGTGCAATGGAAAATAGGAAGCCGTATCCACACAAGTCTAATATTAAATGTTTCAGTCAATGGATTAAAGTGAGGGAACCAAGGCTTCATGAGAAGAATATGTGACTAGTATGCCCAAACTTTCCCTAAAAAAGTCTCCTTATCCAAGGAACTACAAAAACTACTATTAAAATTCCACGAGTAGAGGGATATATATTGACTTTACCTTTAATGAATGGGTGCCATTTCTAAGAAATCCAGGTTGTTCAAATCAGGGAAGACTAGGGAAACATCCATTGAACCCGAAAATTAGGCCCCCATTCTAGTAGAAATAGATATATTCTATAATATCCTCCCCAAAGGCCACTATAGATGTAATTTTAGCATATTGCATGGGTTTAGGGGGGATGGCTCCCAACCTCGGGCATAACAAGGAAACAAAAATATCCTTCATGCACAATTTTTCCCTTGAAATAAGCCCCACCACCTAGTCATTGCCAAAGGCTTACTTACCTCCACATTTACTCCCAACCATGAAATCCACACCCAAACCCTGCGCATAGATAGAAAACTAATCATTAAATCCCTTGTTCGGGTCCCTAAGCGCAAAGCATGGCCAACATTGAAACCAACCCTTCTAACGACACCAATACCACCACCGACATCATCCAAACTAGTCTTAGATGCAACGCCGCCACCACCAAACAGATATGATCTAGGAAAAGGGCTGCCTAAAAACCAACCACCGAGTCTCTAGTCGATCTCAACCCTCCCCATGCTTATCACACACCACTTCCATTGTATCCACAAATCCTCCATCGCTAGGGAACAACTCTACCTCCATTAATAGGGTAACTAAACTAATATTAATAACAATTATTATTTTCCTTCTTCATTCCTTAAATCAAAACAATATATCATAATGTGACTACAAATTCTTTTCAAAAATGATATGGAACTACTCTTTCCAAATACATATATACATATAATGTTAGGAGGTGCATAAATAAAGTAAATGTCACAAGCATAGAACAATGTCCATCCATTATGTCTTGGTACTGCATCCACATGGTGTCGGCGATAAGATGACATGGAATTACCCCCATCTAGCTAGTTATGAGATCATATATATGAAAATTCTTGTCCCCTAAAATATGCTTAGACATTTTTGTTCCATTTGAAATAAGAGGGTTTAGAGAGAGAAAGGATGAGGAGAGAGGAAACATCAATTCATACAATGTTACATAACCATTATTTCTCATAGTTTAGGAGAGAGAGAGAGATAGGAAGAGAGAGAAACCCCATGAATTTCCATGTCATACCTCATTTCATTTAAAATTTATTCTTAGAGAGAGAAAGGAGAGAGATACAATAGTATTTTATTGATTCATTTATTTATTTCGACATTCATCTATTTATTAATAACATTAACATGCAGGGATCAATTATATGAAAAAAGTCTTTACAAAATTAAGCAACTTTCTATTTTGAATGGAGTGAGTGGATGGTAGAAACAGTGACCCAAGATCAAAACTATAATACAACCGAAATAGCCAAAACAAGTTGCATAAATGACCTCTTCTTAGAAGAGGGTGAAAAATAAATAAAAGAGGCGAAGGTCTCTCCTAAAAATAGTTTCATAAACCAAGAATACATGGAAATAAATAAATTCAAGGATAGATATACAATACACACTTTGGAGGTGTAACTCTAAGGAAAAACATAGTACTTTAAAAAAAATTGCATTATAGTGCAACGTAGTTCAAGTGGGAAAACAATGGGCTCGTAATAGTGCATATGGGTGACTAAGAAATTTCCAAATACTTCCAACCTATTTCCATATATACTAAGATCTTAAGGGACCTAGTGGAATTATGACACAACTCACATATCTCACTTTGGAAGTGTCATTCAAGAGGGGAAAAAGTGTTTTAGTAGTTTATGCCTTCACCTTGTAGGTTAAGTAGGCCCCTAAACAGAATGTAAATCATGTTATCCAACATTCAAAATCAAGCCTCGACTACGTCTCTCCATTCTCTATATAATAAGGAATGATTATGAGGGTATGAGGTGTTCTATGTTATAACTTTGGTTATGTTTCCAAGAAGAAAAATCTTGATATTTCAAAGCATATTAGAGATTGGATGAGTCTTTTTCGAGATGTTGTAGTTTGAAATAATGGGAATATATGTATGCAAAATGTGGAAACATGAGCTTGGCACATAGACTTTTAACCCACAAAACACATTTTGAACACATTTTCACCTCATAATAATATCACACAAGGTTCAAAGTACAACACTAGTAACCCAAAAAAATACATTTTTAATGAATTTTCATCGACTATACCACAACAAGGCTTCCATCCCAACAATGGGGTAGAATATAATGACACACCCAACATAGAACTTAACACACATGCCCCAATCATAGATCTAATATACACAACACATGCCTTGCATACAATAAGACATCACAGAATATGTATTCAACAAGTTTTACATGACTCAAAACCATGACTGTAACCACACAATAACAAGATAAGATCTAATAACATATGCCAAAAAGGAGGAGCATCAAGCCTCAAACATAATAGAACATAACATGACTAACATGAGTAACTCATGAATCATACATATCATCTCCAAATGCCTCTCAAATCCCCATAAGCCTCCCAAAACAACTCCATATGTCTACTAATAGAGAAAAGAATCATAGTGCCAAAACCATGCCAAAGGTCACTTACCAAAGAGCCTTGTCACACCGAATATAATAACCATAATACCAAACTATGCCGGTCACTCACCAAAGATTCTTGTCATCCGAATGTAAGAATCATAGTGCCAAATCTAGTTCGAGTCACTCACCAAAGAGCCCTGTGACTTTAATGTAAGATCCATAGTACTAAATCCAAGTCGACACTCACTAAGAGTCTTTTGACCTTATCTCTCCATTTAATGAGGTTGAGTCATCATATGGCCCTAGGCACATAGAGCTACATCACCTCTACCCAACTAGCACAAAGACAACCTATAGCTCTAAAGATGAACAACCCCATGACCCCTTAGGGCATACCCACATACAAACAAGTGGGTCCATAGGTCCAACCACTATTGGTTAATCCCATGACCCTAATCCAACACATTACAATTATAGAACCAACATTACAATCAAATTTAATCGCCAAGTGGCATAAAATACCAAACCTTGAGATAGGATAGAAAAATTTCAAACAACATGTTAGGATATAATTTATTAGGATAAGAACATCAAATTAAATTTCAAACTAAGCAAAAAAATGGCTAAACAACCACAAGAATGTGAATGCCTCTCATATGTAAAAATCAAATTAAATGCCAAAAAATTAATAATACATCAATCAATAAAATTGTTGGTTCTTAGAAGAAAAGATAAAATGATCAATTTATGAATAAAATAAGAACATTTAAATATCAAATTACGATCAATACCTTTTGTTGGCCACTAAAGGGGTACTCATCGAGTTTCTAGAACTCAGATATTGATCCTCAAATATCAAAATACATATAACCAGAATGAGCATATCTCCATATATCTCTCAATCACATATACGAGGATCCACATAGCCATTATCACATAGGAGAGTTCGATGGACAACCCACATAGGAGAGAGTAGGGACTCAAGTTTATATAAGATGAGCCTAAGGTTGTGATCAATAATAATATATTGAGAAAGATCGAAGTATACCAAAATATATAAAGTGGGTTTTAAGTCTATATGAGACTCTACTTCCAAATTCGTACTCAGTTCAAGGTTATGGAAAATTGTTTCATGCCTCCCCTCTCCACACCTACACTTTTACCGATTTTTTCCTTTAGGGTTAGTTAGTATAAGGTAAAAAACATATCACCTAACTACATTACTAACAAAATGACATTTACAAACAATAACCATACCGTTTTATGCCTGGTGAAGTAATGGGGTATGACATAACAATTTTTAATGGCTTACAACATAGAATTTCCACAAAATGCACCAAAAGTGCAAGTAAAATACTATAAGGGGCCATAAGATCAACATATGCTCCTAATTCATGACAAATTTTTTATCACATAACACAAGAATGCATATGTATGATGAATATACTGATTAATGTCATTACAAATACACATATACATTAAAACATGGTGGTGTACATCATGATACATCATAATATGGTGGAAACAACATGTTAGGATATAATTTATTAGGATAATAAATTTTGTGACACAACACATTAATACACATATACAACATCGTAAGATGACAAAACACCACCACACTTTCATTTTTCACATTAACATTATTTTTCACCCAACAAGGTGGTAACACACATATAATACATGCTTTATCCATTTGTGTTTGTGTGTTTGTGTGTGTGTGTGAGAGAGAGAGAGAGAGAGCTCTAAACACAAAACACATCAACATCGAAATAGTCCCCACCAAGTGGCAAAAGAATAGTTACATTCACATGACCTCAATTACAAGTTTTCCACATCACACCATACTATTAGATTTCATTTCCAACTCCTCCACCATCAGAATTAACCAACACACACCAACTATCCAAGAGGTTCGAGAGTATGAACCTCTACTCGATACCAATGTAATGCCCATCAATTAAGACACCCAAAAACAATAGTAAAATTAATAGAATATTTTTTCGCTTTCATTACTTGTTACAAGACACCACAAGGTCCCAAATAGAGTAACTCAATGTCACAAAGGACACTAACACAAGCCTGGATCTAGACAGACAACGAAAACACCGAGAACACGATGGTAAAACTTAAAAATACATGTACATATTCCAATGACTGAACCCCACATAATAATACTAAGGCTAGCCATATTCTATAACACATCATTCATAGTTACATCTTTATTATAGATCAATTCCATTGTTTAACTTTATAGATTGAAGAACATTTAACATATATGTACATCTTCTCAATCCCGAGCTACATATTCATTACTTCAATTTATGTTGTTTTTTAAACGCCATTATGAATATGAAACATGTGATCATTCCTCAAGGTTGTATGCTTACCATTTTAATAAAATGATTTGGAGCATAATTATGCCCTCTTTAAATTTCATTTGTTTTAAGATTGTCTTAGGCATTTTAGTTGATTGGTCATCATTCAAAGCGAGTATGATTTTTTTAGCAATCATTTTATAGTTTCATCTTGATTATCCATGTATTAATTATATTAACTATGTTATATAGACCTCATATTAACATCGTTTATATAACATTATGATTCATGTAACTCTTGCATTTCACTTAGGGTTTCAAGACCTCAAAAGAATCGATTATTTTTGTTGAAGCATGCATAACATAGTACAAGGATAAAATAACTAATGAAGACCAAAAGAAAGGATATGTTTTATAGTGTTCGCAGTTTCCATGGTTTACCTATTTATAACATCTTGATTTATTAGATATCCCTCCTTCATAAACAACAAGTTACACACTCAAGCCATATGTCGTTGTCTATAAATTTACACCTAAAATCCTATGAGTCATGTTTTATTCATCTATATTATCTAGCACATAAAATTTCCAAATCTCAATTACCAACTGAATACATGTCTTACACACATGCATTCCTCAAAAGGCTCATCTTTAACATGAAAAAGGATCTTACCAAGAGTAAAGCTTCAACTCAAAACAATTTTTTTCTTATCAACAAAAAAAAAGGGTTTAACATTAAGGTAAATGAGTGGTTCTAGTTAATCTATACATTCCCAATATAATCTTAATAGACATCATTTCTATGATTACTTTGTGAATACATTATTCACCCACAAATGACCTCTTAAGATGTACTAGTCATATCTTAACCCTATCTACACTCCAAAGGTAAAAATTCTACAATGGGGTCTACTACGGGGTAGAAAATACATTCCATGCTTTCATATACCAAAAACACCAAGGATCCCTTTGATGAGCTTACCAATGAGGTGTACCATGCTCATGCTCATTAACATGATGAGAGATCCTTGAGTTCCAAGTAGCTACCAAGTTCAAGGGACTCTTGACTATGTGTAACTTTTCAAGATGCATTAAGGATATATGTAAGGTATCTACGTAGGAGGATTACTAAAGTACAAATTGAGTATCACACCACACATTAAACTCAAACCTTGAATCAAATGGTGCATATGAATGTGACATGTAATGGTACAAGGATTTATTAGCTTAAGCATGCAAGGATACATAAGACACTTGTGTCCAAAGTGTGGTCAAACATATATTAAGGAAAAACAAAAGGTATTTCCCATTGGTCCAGTGTAGTGGTTCAATTAATGGATCATAACACAATCAAGGTGAGAATGTCATAGGGAGGGATTTAGGAAGCAATCACATTTTTATATGTTTAGAATTGACCTTTCTACCATCCATGACATAAATTCATAATGGGAAATAAACTAATCAAGACCATTAATTTTCTTTGGGAGTGTAACTAAACCATAAAAATTCAATAACTAACTACATTTTTATCTTATGATAAATGTCAACCATGATTTAGTCAATTTATTTCAAAAAGTACAAGGACACAAATATCCATTTTGTAAAAGTAACTAATTCATTTATTTCCTAGGAGTAGTAGTACATGTTAAAATCAAGTTTATTTTCAGCATTGAATGATTCACATGAAATTTCATACCATTTAAACATGAGAGATACTTTACAAATTAGGATCATTATTTTCCTTCTTCATTCCTTAAATAAAAACAATATATCATAATGTGACTACACATTCTTTTAAGACAATGATATGGAACTACTCTTTCCAAATACATATATACATACAATGTTAGGAGGTGCATAAAAAAGTAAACGTCACTAGCATAGAATGATGTCCATCCGATATGTCCTACCACCTGCATCCACATGGTGTCAGCGCTAAGTTGGCATGGAATTACCCCCTCCTATCTAGCTAGTTATGAGATCATACATTTGACAATTCTTGTCCCCCAAACATACTTAGTCATTTTTGTTCCATTTGAAATAAGAGGGTTTAAAGAGATAAAAGATGAGGAGAGAGAAAACATCAATTCATAAAATGTTACATAACCATTATTTCTCATAGTTTAGGAGAAAGAGAGATAGGAAGAGAGAGAAAGCAAAATCCATAACTTTCCATGTCATACCTCATTTCGTTTAAAATTTAGTCTTAGAGAGAGAAATGAGAGAGAAATACAATAGTATTTTATTTATTCATTTATTTATCTCCATATTCACCTATTTATTAATACCATTAACATGGAGGTCAATTATATGAAAACAAGAGTCTTTACAAAACAAAGAAACTTTCTATTTTGAATGGATTGACTTGGATGGTAAAAAGGGTGACCCAAGATCAAAACTATAATACAACTCAAATAGCCAAAACAAAATACGAAACAACCTCGAAGAGGGGTGAATGCTAAGAAAAAGAGGTGAAGGTATCTCCTAACGGATAGTGTTATAAACCAAGAATACATGGAAATTAATAATGGAAAGGATAAATTAACAATGCCTTTGTTTGGAGGTGTAACTCCAAGGAAAACGTCATAGCTTAAAAACTTGCATTATAGTGTAACTTAGTTCAACTAGCAAAAATGGCCTCGTAAAAGTGTATACATATGACTAATAAATTTCTAGATCTACTTCTAACCTATTCCCATACATACTAAGATCTCAGGGGACCTTGCATGGAATTATGACCCAACTCACATATCTCATTTTGGAAGCATCATTCAAGAGGAAAAAAATAGGCTTTTAAAATTTTATGCCTACACCTAGTAGGCTAATTAGTCCCCGAAATGGGCATGGAAAGCATGTTATCCACCATCACAAAGTGAATCCCGACTACGTCTCTCCATTCTCTCGTATAATAAGGAATGGTTATGAGGTGATAAGAAATGTTTTTGTGGTATGTGGTTTAGTTTTACGGAAATTTCAAATCGATTTTACAAGAATACGAGTAAACACCCCCTTCATTTTACTCATTCTTAATGTAAGATGAAGCATAACAAGAATTCTCAAGATCTCATGGATTAGATAATGTTTTACATTAAATCTATTGTCTCCATGACTCAAGAAAATCTATCAAGTTAGAGAATGCTACACTCACGGGGTAAGGATTTTAGGAATACAAACATTAAAAAAACAATGTTTTAAATTTCTTTAATTAAAACACTTAAAATATAATATGTCTACATTACATGAAAACAAAACTAAAGAGGGAGAGTTATAATTCCATGCATGTATGATCTTTCTAGTTTGAAAGGATGAGTTTTGTGGCTAGTTGAACATGTAAGTTGCATGCTTGCAAGATTTGAGGCCTATTAGTACTCCATTTGAGTGTGTCTTGCAACTAGGAGGTTACACTTCTTTTAGGAATTTTTCCAAATAGTTTACAAATCACACCAAAATTGCACATTCCATATGCTAAGCAAACACCAAGAAAAAGATTCCACATAACCACCACGGGATGGAATGACACATCGAGAGCATGTTTAGTGTTTCCTCAAGATATTCAATATGAGTAAGAAGGTGAACCATTCACACATAGATAACCAAAAAAGGTAGTGGAATTTAGATTTACACCTGCCATTTCATTTTCTTACATGTTTTAACAACATTTTAAACACTTCCACACAATCAATATTTTTTTGCACACATGGGAATCATTGAAGTCCAAGAGACCATGTTTATTTCATACATTTGCAGACTGTTAGATCAAGAAGGCCGCATTTCTTTAGGAAATTTTTCTTACATTTTACATGTTTTCTTAGAATCTCTTCCATTTAATGATCTAGGAAAAACAAATAAACAATGTACATCCCATCAAATGAAATTTGGAAAAAGGATGGAGCAAGTTGTGGAGGACACCTTGAAAAATCTTGTGAAGTTGGATTTAAACTATTCTTTGCATTTTCTTGAATTTTTTTGCAACCATTTCAATAAAAACCATTTTGTGGCTGCCTTGTAATCCTTGTTACCCACATGAACACATTTTCTTGAGCCATTTTTTTTCGGAATAGCTCACATGCCTTGTGTTTGTGCCCCCATTTCTTCAACATATTTTGTCCAACACTCCATGTGCTAAGTTCATGTTTCCACATTTTGCATACATATCTATCCAACATTTTTAACTACAACATTTGACAAAAGACTCTTCTAATCTCCAATATGCTTTGAAAATATCAATATTTTGCTACTTGGAAACATAACCAAAGTTATAACATAGAAATTCCTTAAAATAAGGACAATACAAAAGAGCACTTTCCCTCTACAACATTTTCCAAACTCCTCGAGTCCTATGCATCTTTGTTGGATGACCATACCCTTTTCCAAGGATCACATTCTAGTTCGGGCTAGGAATACGTTAGAAATGATAACTTATTGAGTTGAAACCCTATTTGTTGTATATGGTGAAACGTGTTTTCCTCATGAGGATGAAAGAAAAGTTGAAACCCTCCCAAGTTTTTAACAAAATTCCAACGAGGTTACCCAAGTGATTAACTAAAATGTGGAAATATCCTATAGTTAATATAATATAGAATGACATGTAAATGCAAAGAAATACATGTTATAAATAAATGTATTAGATGACCCAAAAACTAATCTAATGAAAATATAAACCACGATGTGTGATAGAGAAGAGAAAATAACTCAACCGAAAAGGAGATGCTCATGGGAATATGTCACATAGGTGACTAGAGAATATAGAAGTAGGAACAATTATGTAGAAGCCCCAAAAATATGGATATGGGCTTTCTATCTAGTCTAGAGTGCTTGGAGAGGGATTGGGGTGCCTATAGGCACTCGGTCTATAAAATGGGCGCCCGGTCTATGCAAAGGTCCGGAACTGATTTTCATAGGTTTGGAATATGGTAAGATTCCCTCATTATTTATCACACTAGATTCTCTGTAATGTTCTATATGTCGCTAATATCTTAGGATGGATAAAAATTCTGCAAAACCTAAACAAGCATCAATTGCTAAAAAAGATAAATGCATATGAATGGGTCGATCAACTCACTGCCATAAAAGTGGGCTTAATAATTGAGTGTTTCACTACATTTCGGACAAAAATGTAGTTGATGTGTGTGTGCATAATGTGTCCTAGTTGCTCTTGTGTCAGTCGACTCTGTGAAGTAGCGAGTAATAAATAGATGTAGAAAATGTAATAGAATGTGTGCATGGAATAGAATAAAATCATCCCCCAATGCTTGTGTGATGTAGATGTCCTAACCTTGTGCCTTGTGATGGAGGTATTTGGATGCAATGATCTTCAATGCAATAGATAAGCTGTAACTCTAGGTGGATGATATTAGGGACTAGTTCTTGGTCCATCATTGTGGTCTCATAACCTCATATTTATAGGGTTCTCTTGATCTAATTTTGTAATTAACCCTGAAATGGATGACTACCAAAATATAAATACCTCAAACAACTAGAAAGAGGCCAAAATTGGTAGGAAAGTGTGAAAAGGATCGGTGTACCCTGGTGGGACTAGGGTGCCCATGGGAACCTTATTATTATCTTGGGCACCCCATTCAAGGCTAAAATAATGCAAAGTGACAAAATATGACTAGGCATGTAGGTGTAAAAGGTCAAGAATGATGAAATAAAATAAGAAAATATGGCCAAAAGACGGGGTTAATTAGTACTTTCTTCACTCAAAAACCTTCTAAATAGTAGTATGAGACCAAGACTAAATAATGTCTAAAGTGCATAATTTTGTGTCTACATTTGACCTCACTTTAGGTTGGTAAGAGAAAATCTCGGTAACATAAAGTAGAAGAGATGTATAACTAATGTCTATGAATATTGTGGTAGAAAACACACTAAAGGAATACACAAAGTGTGGAATGAAAAAATTACGATGGATCATGGAAGCTAGAGATAAAAAAGTGCAAGTGATGAGAGTGAACTTAGGAGGAAACTTGTGTGTAACTCGCTTATGTGTGTGATGTACCTACATGGTTAATATAGTGTGTTTTGTCGTGAAGCGTTGTTGTTGTTGACGATGTTGTTGTTGTTTCCCCATTTTATAGCCTATTTCTCATACGGCCGGACACTGTAAGGATAAAACGATCAAGTAATCAAATATGTATGTATGTATGTGTAAAAACACAATGTAAAAGATGCATGTAAAAGTATGTAAATGTAAAATACATAAATGAAATAGTATTATTCGATCATGTGCACCTAATCCATATCGAGAAAGTGAGTGTAGAAAGACATCCCGTATTGCAATTTTTTTGTGAGATCTCACACAAACTTGGCCCAAGAAGTGTAGGGAGAAAGATGCATTATTCTCCTTCATGTAACTGATTCCCTGAATGTGTGTTAAGATATCTCTGTATGTCCTATATGAAATGGAAAGTTACAAAAGCTATGGAATGATGTTTGAAGAACCTCAAATCTTTGCTAACTCATTCATGCACCATGATATAAGAGATAAACAAGGGAAACTAACATGCAAGAATTATAAATTTGACAAAAGCATAAAAAACTAACATGTATACTACTCTCTACTCTTTTGAAAGATATAAAACATTGAACCTATGAATATCCTAGAAATCAAATGTGATGTTTGATATGAAACTCAAGCTTTCAAGAATGGAGTCTCACCATTAATGGCTTCAAGGCCAATGGTTCTCTCCATATTACTTAAAACTTGGTTTAAGGATGCAAATGGAGGTGTTAGCTCAACAATGGAGGAAGGAAAGCTTTAGATCAAATGTCTAATTAGCTTGAAGCTAATAAAAATGAGATCCAAGATTTCTTAGGCTTCTTTTGTTTTTTTATGTAAAGTTGTGTGTTTGAATGGGCGAGGCTTAGCAGTGTATTTATAGTTTCGGTTTGGAAGAATTTGTAATTTGGTTGTATGTGGCACTAAAGTATAAAAATAACTTTAGGATTAGATTAGGATAAACATGCTTTAGGATTAATTAAGATTGGTTTGGTCTATTTAAAATTGATTAGCAAGTGATTAGAGACTCATTGAGAGTTAGGAGGGGTCCGATTAACCATTTGTGGGTCGATAGATAGCCTAGGAAGCCTATAGAAGTGATATAGAGAGAACTAGGAGGTTTTGAATGGTTGAAAGGAGCAATGTTTAGCTAATAAGAGATATATTAGCCAAATAAGTTGAATATGGGAAGAATACGAGTGAGAAGGTTTCATAAATGGGCATCCGAGAATGGGGTTCGAGTGGGAAAATAACGAAGTGTCATTAATCGGTTGATCTCGGAGGAAATTCTTAAGTGTAATAACATTTTAGGTGTCTAAATTTGCCCCTCTTTGAGGTGGCGTAAGAGACGTCACTTCAAAGAAAGTAGACAAGCATAAAAAGTAGAGCTATTTTTTTCAAAGGGATAGAAGAAAAATGAGTAGAATGGAGGATTCCCCTCTATTCTTGATGGGGTGATAGAAGAACTCGATTGACGATGAAAAGATGAAAAAAAGAGAACAAAAGAAAGAATAGTGTGAAGAAGAAAGGAAATATAGAAGAAAAAGGAGTATGAGGAAGAGGGAATGAGATTACATCCATCCAATGCCTTTTAAACAACTTTATTTTCATCATATTGCTAAGGATATTCATCATCGGTCCTTATTAAAAAGAATGAACAAAAGTGTAGTATGACATGAAAAGACATATACAAACAAATGTCCATGTCCAAAAACACAAACTCCATGCAACATACAAAATGAAATGCAATGTAAGAAAGTAAAAGATTCCTAAATCCATGCAACATACAAAATGCAATGCAATATGAGAAAGTAAACAAGGAAAACCTAACATAGAAACATGTACCATGTTTTTGTTATCAAGCTTCAATTCCAACCTATTCAAATTAACAAGGTTTAATGACGGTACCCCAAGCAAGGATACATGTGAGGGGAATAACATAGGACACTTGGGTCTAATGATAAAGAAATGTGAACTACAAAACAATACTAGGCAACTTGTTGTACCCCAGAGTACATACGAAGTAAGAAACCTAGATTTCATTGATGGAGGTAGATCAAGATGATCCGTGAGTCACACATATGAATAGGTGAGAACCAAAGAGTGACATTTTGTAGGATGATTTATATTGTTTTTGATGTTTCTTGAGACATATTTGAATGTTTTTTTTATTTTTCTAACATATTTGAATGTTTTGATTTTTCTAACATATTTGGATGTTTTGATTTTTCTAACATACTTGAATGTTTTTAATGATTTTGAAAGTTTTCTTCAAGCTATGTATAGGAAGATAAAGCAGCGTTGATGCCCTAGTGATAGATGGGATGTATAAGGGCAAAAGGCCATGCACGTACGAGAAAGGTGAAGATGCAAAAGTGCCCCAATGATTAGGTGGGGATATTCAAAGGAAAAATCTTCATGGGTAGAAGCGTCCCAAGGCCATTATGGATAGGTTGAACATGATGATGAACATAAACCAATGAAGAGATGGGAAGAAGAAAGGATGCCCCTAACGTAAGTTGGCCTAAAAGAACATGATATTAAGGAAGGAGAAGATTGATTTTGTCAAAGGGGACAAAGGTGTCCAAAAATAATGGCAAAAGGCAATACCATACACATGGATGTTTTGAATGAAGTAGATGAATAATGTTAATGATATGAATGTGGCTTAGAATCCTCATGATGAAGAAGTGATTAGCCAAAGGCACAAATCGTGAGATGAGATAAGGACTAAGGTAAGAGTTTGAAAAGGTCTAAAAAAAAGACACTTGGTAACATAATAATCCTACTTATTCATAGAGATCCAAAGGTGTGTGCACGTGGAAATTTAATTACCTCTTGAAGGGAAGATTTAATAGACAACAAGTGAAGAAACCCTAGCCAATGTGTAGGAATGATTTATTTTGATATATGATAGGTGATTTTGTGAATGGATGGTGGAAGGAGAGTCGTGCATTGCTCCACTACCAGCCCGGACATCCATAGCCACGACGGAGATGCATTTTATTCTAATCACAAGCATTGCTCTATTGTCGATCAGGTTGTTCATAGCCCTGATAGAGATTATTGGAAATACCCCAAGAGAGAGTTATATATCAATATGCATTTTCTTTTAGCATTTGAATTTTTGATTGATAGATTGATTTTGATTCTTTTTCTTTCTCGAAAACTTATTTTGAGCATTGAATGATTTACATATAATTCATTGTGTCTTATTCCGCATACACCACAAATTAACTTTAAGAAGGGAACTATTGGATCACTGAAGGATAAGTTTTGGGTAATAAGACCTAGGGGAAGCCTTAGACCTATCATAATCCTAAATAAGTAAGGAATAATAATTATTTTCTAGAAAATTTTAACACTTGGTATAGAACTTGTTTCAAGAGGGCAAGACAAGTCCGTGTGGAGTGAAATGCATGCTATGGGGAAAACTTAGAGGTTGTTGTTAAAGTTAGAAGTTCTAATAAATATACACATGTAATTTGAAGGTGATTAGAGTCATTAAAGGAAATAAATACATAAATGGTAAGAAAAAGACTCCTCTCGGGTGACTGGGTGAAACCCTCCTATGGTTTATTGTTAAATTACACTTTTATGGTCCAACCTCAATCACATAGGTCTATAATTTCAAGAAACAAACTTAGTGGTTCCATAAAGAATATTTACAAAGAATTTTTTAATTAAAAGATCAAAATTTGATATAAAACCATGATATTCATCCTAAAATTCATGTAGCATAGTTAATTAGGAGGCCTAATGAGGAGCTAGAATTGTGGTTTTGAAGCATTTTTAACAAAGGATGGTATAATGAGGTTTTATACACAAAATGTTTTCCAAAATGGGGTATTTGAAAGGGTTACTTGTTTGGAGATTCATCCCTTACATCCAAATTTACACCAAATTCTAACATGTGGCAGGTTAGTAGAGACGAGGGTCTAAAAGGGAGGTAAACAAGAAAGAGACACTTCCCTTGGGAATTGAGACAAACCTTTTACTCCACACCTAGAGGATGGAAAAGGGTGTTCAAAAATGATTTTAGATTTCTTGAGTGATTTGTAGATTTATCTAACCAATAACTCATCATCAACCTTATGGTCAAGAAGCTTAATAGGTAGTTTTTGTAGAAGGAGAGAAAACCAAATATTTATTGTGATTCTAATGAACTTGATGATCGGTTTGGCATGATTAGAGGCTAGAGAAAATTTTGTAAGATTTTCATCAATCATTTTGAGCATTTGAAGTTAGAATTGTAAGTTTTGGAGGGTTCTTGATGTTGGGGTGTGGAGCCTATTTTTGGTCTTCTCAAATCAGTATTGAAGTGTGGAGTTTGAATTGGGAAGATGAAAGGTCATGACCATTTATTTTCCAGCCATGGGAAGATGAAAGGTCATGACAGTTTCTTTTCTAGCCGTGGGAAGATGAAAGGTCATGACTTTCAAACTTCTAGGGTCGGCTTTTGGACTTCTTAAAGGATTGTAATCCTATAAATAGAGGTGTTAGGGTATCTTGAAGATATCTTGTGTGTTCAAGAGGTCTTAAGTCTTAGTATCAAGAGGTGATCAAGGTTAAACAATTGGGTGTCAATTGGGGTTTAGATGTGGTTTAGCATCTTTGGAATTCTCATTGTGAGTTCATAATCGAGAAAAGACTCATGAGAGTTGTTGTACTTTTGATAATTAAATTTATTGGTGGACGTAGACCACATTGGCTGAACCACGCTAAATATTGTCTCGTCTTCTTTTGTGCATTATTTATTTATGTTATATTTCTGCATGTATACTTCTGCTATATAGTTTCCTACTACTATGATTTGAGGAATTATTTCTACATATTTGTTCTCTAATTCCTAACAACTGGTATTAGAGATTTGGTTGTTTTTTTGATGAAGTGGTAAATCACAGGGAAATTTTAGCTTTAGTGGGAGCTATGGCAGATAAGGGTAGATCAAGGGTTGATAATTTCAATAGGTAGAACTTTGGTTTGTGGAAGATGTAAATAGAGGATTACTTATATCAAAAGGACTGCAAGTTCCTTTTGATGGAAAATCAAAGAAACCTACAACCATGTCGATGATGATTAGGAGTTACTGGATAGAAAGGCAATCGGGGTAATTCGGTTATGCCTTGCATCTTCAGTTGCTTTCAACATATCACAGGAGAAGACCACGAAAGGTCTCATGAGTGCATTGGGGAATTTATATGAAAAACCCTCTGCCTCTAATAAAATATTTTTGATGAAAAAGTTATTTAATATGAATATGTATTAGAATGGTTGGACCGTTATTCATTTGAATGAATTTAATATAGTTATGAGTATGTTAAACTTGGTAAAAATTGACTATGATGATGAGGTCGTGGCTTTGTTGATTTTGTGCTCCTTACCGTATAGTTTTGAGGACAACTTGGTTATGGCTATAAGTAATTAAGTATTTAAAAATTCAAAGCTGAAGTTTGAGGGTGTAATAGGTGTGATCCTAAGCGAGGAAATGTGAAGGAAGAACACCGAGATTATTCTACTTTTAGAAACGCTTTGACGATGGAGAGCAGAGGGGGACAAAAGAATAGAGGGAAAGGTAACCATGGGAAGTCAAATGATTGCGGAAGTTCAAAGTTCAAGAATAAGTTAGAATGTTGGCACTTTGTGGGAAGGTTGGTCATGCTAAGAAAGATTGATGGGATCTTCGGGATAAGAAGAACAAGAAGGAAGAAACTAAAGAGGTAAATGTGGTAGCAGGTGATATTTTTCAGGATGCCTTAATTCTTTCTTTAGATAATATTGTTGAGTCTTGGGTGTTAGATTCAGGGGATTCTTTCCATGCCACCCCACATAGACATTACTTTACTGATTTTGTTCAAGGATATTTTGGACATGTATATCTTGGTGATGATGAACCATGTAGAATAGTAGGGAAAGGTTGTGTTCGGGTGAAAATGCAGAATGGGAACACATGGCTACTTAAGGATGTTAGGCATGTGCCTAAGTTGAGGTGGAACTTGATATCGTAGTCACTAGGCAGTGATGGCTGTATGGTTAGTTTTACAGTGGATTCTTAGAAGGTTACTAAGGGAGCTCTTGTGGTTGCAAGAGGTAAGAAAACTGGTACTTTGTATTTAACCAGTGGTGCTGATTATTGTAATTTAGTTGCTGCAAATGGAGATGCAACTTTGTGGCACCAAAGACTCTGGTCATATAATTCAAAAGGGCATGCATATTATAAAGGACAGTTTGCCAAATTAAAGGAGTTAGATTTAGACTTCTGTGAGGACTGTGTTTATGGAAAATAGAAGTGGGTGAGATTCCTCAAGGTTGGACCTACCAAGAAGGAGGGTAAGTTGGATTTAGTGCATACATATGTATGGGGGCCAGCTAAGGTAAACTCTATTGGTGGTTCATGTTATTATGTCACTTTCATTGATGATGCAACTAGAAAATTTTGGGTATATTGCATTAGAAAGAAATCTGATGTGTTTGAAACCTTCAAAAGATGGAAATCCTTGGTTGAGAATGAAACAAGTCTCAAGTTGAAATGTCTCAGGTTGGATAATGGAGGGGAGTATTACAACAATGAATTTCTTGATTACTATTTGGTAAATGGGATTTGCGCAGTAAAGAATGGTTCCAAATACTCCACAGGAAAATGGAGTGTCAGAGAGAATGAACAGGACAATCATAGAGTGTGCTAGATGCATGAGGTTACATGTGGGGTTACCCTCATGTTTTGGGTGGAAGTGGCCAGCATAGTTGTTTATCTGATTAATAGAGGACCCTTTATGGCTTTGGATGGAGGTACACTTGAGGAGGCTTGGTTTGGTAAGAAAATTGATTACTAATTTCTTATATTATTTGGATGTGAGGTATTTGTTCACATTGATAAAGATGATAGGAACAAGTTAGAGGCTAAGTCTGAGAAATGCACCTTTGTTGGATATGGTGAGGATGACTTTGGTTTCCTTGTTTGGAGTCTTAAGGACAAGAAAATATTTTAGTCTAGAGATACTGTCTTTAATGAAAAGTCATATATAAAGATCAGTTGCAGGAATAGAAAGAGGAATCAAAGAAAGAATATGCATTGTTAGAGGACATTGCAGGCAACAAGGTGTCCAAGGGGTCAGTTCAGGTGCAACATGTTTCGGCACAACCAATTCAGGAACCCCAAAATCCTGAGGTGATAAGGTCTTCTAGGGTAAGAAGGAACCTAAACCATTTACTACATCTTTGAATTATTTATTTCTCACTGACAGTGGAGAGCCAAAGTGCTTTGACGAAGCAATGTAGGTTGTTTTCAGGAAGAAGTGGGAGCAGGCCATGGATGAAGAGCATAGATCTCTTATGGAAAACCAGACTTGGGATCTAGTGGAGCTACCCGAGGGAAAGAGAGAATTGCAAAACAAGTGGGTGTATATAATCAAAGAGGAAGATGGAGGTAGGAAAAGATACAAGGCCCGGTTGGTGGTCAAGGGATTTACACAGAAGAAAGGTATAGACTTTGATGAAATTTTTTCTCCTGTTGTTAAAATGACTTCTATTAGAACTGTTCTTGGTTTAGTAGCAGTAGAAGACCTGCACTTAGAGCAGTTAGATGTGAATACTACATTCCTTCATGGTGAGTTAGAGGAGGAATTGTATATGCAGCAGCCACAAGGTTATGAGGTCAAAGGGAAGGAGAGGTTAGTGTGCAAATTGAAGAAGATCTTGTATGGCTTGAAACAAGCTCCACGAAAGTGGTACAAGAAGTTTGATAGTTTTATGCAGGAGCAAGGTTACTCTAGGTGTCACTCAGACCATTGCATGTACATCAAGAAGTTTCTTGATGGTAGTTATATTATTTTGTGCCTGTATGTGGATGATATGCTTGTTGTAGGGAAGAACATGTAGGAAATAAAGGTACTCAAGAAGCAGCTAGGTGACTCCTTTGCTATGAAGGATTTGGGGGAAGAAAAAAATCCTTGGTATGAGAATAACTTGGAACAAGAAGGAGAGGAAGCTGGTGTTATCTCAAGAAAAGTGCATAAAGAAGGTCTTGGAAAGGTTTAGTATGTAGTATGTTAAACCGTGGTTAGTACTCCTTTGGCAGGTCACTTTAAATTATCAAAGGAGAAGAGTCCCAAGACTGAGGAGGATAAAATCTAGATGTCCAGGGTACCGTACTCATCAGTAGTTGGTAGCTTGATGTATGCTATGGTATGTACTAGGCTTGACATTGCCCATGTAGTGGGAGCAGTGAGAAGGTTTATGAGTGATCCAGGTAGAGAGCACTGACAGGTAGTGAAGTGGATCCTTCGGTATTTGAGAGGGACCATGGGAGCAACATTGTGTTTCAGTGGATCAGACACTACATTGTGTGGTTATGTAGATTCGACATGGCAAGATATTTTGACAACGGAGGAGCACGACATGTTATGTAATTACTGGTTAGTGATACAATGGTGAGTTGGATTTCATGGTTACAAAAGGTTGTGGATTTGTCAACCACAGAGGATGAGTATGTTTCGCCACAAAGAAAAGCAAGGAGATGATTTGGCTACATCAGTTTCTTGATGAGTTGGGTCATAAGCAGGAAGTTGGGAGACTACACAGTGATAGTCGATTTCTATTCATTTAACGAAGAACTCCACTTTTCACTCTAGGATGAAGCAAATTTAGCTGAGATATCATTTCATCAGGGTGGCTTTGGAAGAAGATAAGTTGAAGCCGAAAAGATTCATACCGCTTAGAATCCTGTAGATATGATGAACAAGGTGGTCACAAGGGAGAAGATGAAGTTGTGTTCAACTTTGATTAGCCTTCATGGTTGATAATGAAGGGTTGATAACTTTTCTCAAGTAGGAACTCCTTCCAAGTGGGATATTGTTGGGGTGTGGAGCCTATTTTTGGTCTTCTCAAATCAGTATTGAAGCGTGGAGTTTGAATTGGGAAGATGAAAGGTCCAAACCATTTCTTTTCCAGCCATGGGAAGATGAAAGGTCATGACAATTTATTTTCCATCCGTGGGAAGATGAAAGGTCATGACTTTCAAACTTCTAGGGTCGATTTTGGAATTCTTAAAGGATTGTAATCCTATAAATAGAGGTGTTAGGGTATCTTGAAGATATCTTGTGTGTTCAAGAGGTCTTGAGTCTTAGTGATCAAGAGGTGATCAAGAGTGATCAAGGTTAAGAAATTGGGTGTCAATTGTGGTTTAGATGTGGTTTAGCATCTTTGGAATTCTGTTGTGAGTTCATAACTGAGAGAAGACTATGAGAGTTGTTTTACTCTTGTTGATAATAAAATATGAGCAAGTTCTTGGTGGACGTAGCCCACATTGGGTGAACCACGTTAAATCTTGTCTTGTCTTCTTTTGTGCATTATTTATTTATGTTGTTATATTTCTACATGTATACTTCTGCTATATAGTTTCCTACTGCTGTGATTTGAGGAATTGTTTCCGCATATTTGTTCTCTAATTCCTAACACTTGAGTTGAGAAAACAATAATTTTACAAGCTAAAAGTGATTGATTGATTTCTTTGAATCAAAATAACGTCTTTGAGTTTGTATTAGTGTTGTATGCTTTGCATCATTTACATATATTTTAAAGAGTTATCAATTCATACAAAGAAAATTATAATGTTTATTTTTGTAAAATTAAAAATATATGAAAACAAAAAGTTATCTCTAAGGCCGAAAGCACTAGGTTACAATATGACATATATTTTTAAAAGGCCTCTAGTTGACATAAAAATATTGTGACAAAGTGCACTTAGCATTGAGAATTGAACATATAATTTGTTATGTTTTTTTAGAAAACTTGTACAATTAGAATTTGATAATCATGTAAATTTTTATTCTATAATAATAAAAGAATCCAATTATGGTGTTAAATGAATCGAGGATTATCATTAAAGGAATCCAATTCTAGCAATAATATAATTCAATGGTAGCAAAGATAAAATCCAAACTATATACCAAGATTATAATATGTCACAATTCTTTTTGTAAAAATAGTTGTTTGAATTAGTAAAATATGTTAAGATTTAATGAAATGATTTTTATATGAATAACATGATCAATACCACCATATAGATAACCACATGATATCCAAATCTCTCTCTCTCTCTCTCTCTCTCTCTCTCTCACACACACACACACACACACACACACACACACACACACACACACACACACACACACACACACACACACACACACACACACACACACACACACACACACACACACACACACACACACACACACACACACACACACACACACACACACACACACACACACACACACACACACACACAAACTAGTATGAACTATATGTGTTTTCATATCACACTAAGAATGGTACAATATCAAATTAATTCCTTGTTGGAAATAGATAATTTCTCCCCATATGCTTTTGCTATTTTTAGGAAAAGTAAAAATTAAGTTTCTTTTCCATGCATATGTTAGTTTTAATTAGATGTCACTATTTTTAGGATAAAATAAAATAAAACAAATAGATTTGTTTGCATGAACAAAAGCATGTGCTATTTGTAGATGATAGTTCTATTTTTACGATGTTAATTTTTAAGATGTTTTATTTTCAGAGTTGAGTGTTCTACTCGTTACATGAAAGACCCATATATAATAAAGGCAATTGTAAATATTTTTACAATTTTTTTTTATTGAAATGAATCTCTAACATAAAATAAGATAAATATGCACAAAAGTGTTGATTTGAGTTTGGAATACTTTGTTTATTTGAAACATTATTTATTTTATTTTTGTGTTAGATATTTTTTTCCTAATTTCTATAAATTTGTATCGAGCATTTTTTTGGTAGGTTTCTAATTTACAACAAGTTATAATCTCTGTGACTTTAATTAAATTTATTTTGGAGCCGGATGGTTGAGTGGAAAAATCGGTTAAATTTTTGTGGGAGATCCACGTAAGGAGCCCGGTCCTCGGTGCTAGTTCCTCTCCCCGAAGGATGCATCGGTGAAATCTTAGGTAAAGACAAAGCATCGGGAGGAGTGAACCTTGTTACCCCTTTTTTTTCCTAAACCGAGTTGGAAATAAAATGATCCATACTTTTTCTACCTAAAGCGCTAGTGAATAGGGCCACTTTGAGAAATGGGATTTCACTCTTCAAGAAATTTATCGGCATTAGCCCAAACATCGACCTAGTCAAGGCTTGGGTTGAATAAAATGGGCCCTCAGGAGATATCTCTGCATTGGCCATTACAAATAAATATTTTTTATTTCAGTTCAACAGGATGAGGAATACCTTCGGGCCATTCATGATGGTCCATAGCTTTATGGGAAGATGATGCTTCAACTAGAAAAATGGTGTCCTTGCGGTATTGACATGAAAAACTTTGAACCCAACACCTTTCTTGTCTGGGTGAAGCTTCTTGATTTGACTCTTAAGTTCTAGGAAGTGGAGGTGGTGAAGGGGATTTCTAGAGATATTCAGGATCTATTGATCATTGACTCGACAATGATAACTAGGACTAGAATGGTTGCAGTGAGAATGTGTGTGAATGTTTTTCCTAGTAAATAGCTACTAAATTTTATTCATCTCTACTCAATCCATGTGGAAATAACATAGAAATTGAGTATAAACAATCCCTTGTGTACTATGTTAAATGTGGATATGTGGGTCAAAATATTGTTTCATGTAAGGGATCAAATCAGAATGGAAGTTGAAGCCTCTCGGATGAGGGCATGGTGCTTTCGTCTCCTATCCCTTTATTTTATGGTGGGTTGAATCCCTCCAACAAGGTGGTGAGGTGTTAGCTAGGGAAGGTTTGGTTGTTGTATGCATGGGGAGGAAGTGGTCACGTCCTCGGTGTGGCCTCCTAGTGGTAGTTTCAATGTCTCTTGCTCCTACCATGGGTGATGGTCCCAACACTACTATTTTGGATGGCATTACTTAGGAGGACCAAGAGGACAACGAGGAATCCATGGAGTCTAAGGTTGAGGATGATTATTCATATGGATATGAAATGGAGGAAGCAATGGAAAAACTAGTTATGTCATCTCCTGTTTCGATGGCGCATACATTTGAGTTGGAGGATTCATTTGAAGCAACAAGATGGAAGCACTATGAAAGGAAAAAAAAGTCTTAAAGAATTAGAGTAATTTTGTTTGTATCAAACCTAAAAGCCCATCAAATGTGGTGGAGGTATCCCCTTTGGGTAATCTTGAGGTGGTTCTGGAGTTTAATAACGAGGATAATCTGAAGCTTTCCTTTGGGATGCCTCCCCTAAATTGATTTAGATGCCCTTAAAGTTCTTGAATTTTGGGAGGGTAAAAATTATAGAGACTATCTCAAGGAGACATTTGGGTTTGTGGCTAATTTTGATGATGGATGGCATAAAGGGCAATCCAGGAAGATCTAAGTAGTTGAATTGACTATGTGTAGACTGTGGTGCCTTTCTGTTATTGTGTGGACCTGATTTCCTAGGTTAAGTTTTCTTAACTCTTTCTTGTGGTATTTTTTCTCTTTCTATTCCTATCTCGAGTGTTTTCACGATGCATATTTTATTGTATGGCTTATGGGAGCCTTCTTCCCTATTTTTACCCAATCTAATAAAAAACAGGGTATGTCTTCTACATTCGGTTTGTAGACACCATACTTTCTAGGAAAGAATTAAAAGTATTGGTCATTAAACATGAAGGCACTATTCATATCCCAAGATGTGTGGGAAATTATAGAGAATGGGTACAAAGATTCCATAGATGTAGCAGCATATAACACACTCTTACAGGTTGAGAAAGATGCTTTGAAGGAATTAAGAAAGATACATGGAAAAACTTTTTCTATATTTGTCAATCCATGCCTGAAAGCATCCTACCTAGAGTAATAATAGCTAGTAAAGAAAAATAACTTGGGAAACTCTCCAAGTTTCATACCAAGGTAAAGAGAAAATAAAACCGCAGCTACAATTGCTTCAAGGGATTTTTTAAATATGTCAATGATGATCCAAGTTATCTAGAATTATTATTTACTTTTATAGTTGGTTTAGGCTTTAGTGAAACTATTAAAGACAAAATTATAATTGAAAAGTTTCTGCTATCTAATTTTTCCCCTCAGACAAAATTGGACAAACATGACCTCGCACAGAGAAAATAGAAGGATCTATTCAGCCATGGGAGCTCACATTTAGGGCTCGATCTCGAGTGAATTGGAGTGGGTCAAGCACATTGCAAGGAATCTCGGGAGTTCAAGTTGTTCGAAATGAAGAAGCCCCGAGTCTGAAATTTATACTTCGACGATGGGGTCATTTGGACGTATCCTAAAGAGAAATTCGGGACTAGGCACAAAGAAGCATGAAAAGGGAGTGAAAATTTTCCGAACATCGAAATTTTAGAGTTCGAGTTTCGGAGGTTTCATGAGTTTGCAATGAATAGTTCCACACGGGGAGAAGAAAACCCCAAAACCTAAAGTACCAAAACCTCGAAAACCCAAAATCCTAAAAACGCCAAAACCTCAAGTCCCAAACCTCGAAACCCAAAGTCTTGAAAACCCCGAAACACAAGTCCCAAAAACCCCAAAACACAAGTCCCAAACCCTAAAACCCAAGTCCCGAAACCCAAAACCCAAATTCCCAAATCCTTGAAACCTAAAAATGCAAAGGTTCAAAAGCCAAAGTATGAATTTTAGACTTTGAAGTTTAGGAAGTTTGGAACTTTTGGCTCGAGTGATGAATAGTGTCACGTGACTTGATTTCGAGTCCAAAAATACAAAGATCACCACCCACATTTATTGTAGTATGACAACCTTATCTTCAGATGGCCATAACTTTTGACTTGAAGCTTGGATTTACACAAAATCAGACTTTTTGAAAGCTCTCGATTTTCACCTAGCAAAATGATGAAGGTATGGGCTTCCTTTCTTCTCCAACAAGGAAAATTACATAGAGGTATGGGTTTTGCAATGGCACCCATCATTGTTGCAGAATTTTAATGCATTTTAGGGTGGTTGAAGCAATATTTTGAATTCTTCTCCCTCCCTTCTTTCATTCTTCCTATATATTGTAAAGAGGGGCTCATTTCAATGTTGGACACCTCAGTATATGCCCTCGCTTATTATTCTTGTCTGTAAGAGATTTTGTGAAGATTCCTAACCTCCCTACTAGACAATATAATGTAAAATTTATGGCTTTGGCCCTAAATGTGATGTATTGTATAGAATTTGAGAGCAATAAAATCAGATCTATGAATGTTTCAAACCCTCTTTTATGTTATATTGCAACCTTTTGATCTTTCATTACATGCAGGTTATTGTGTATTATTGTTGTTTTCATTACAAGGGTTTTGGTAGTGTTGTGTTTATTGTTCAAGTTGTTCAACATCATTCTTGGTGCATCACCTTCCCTTAGAGTAGGTTTTAATTTTCATTCATTTTTTTTTAAATCATCTCATTGGGAAGGCATTAGATTAGTGTTAGATCTAAAAATCTATGCACTTTGGAGTAGTTGACACTAGGTTAGGATATGAAGCCGACCTTCTTCGAAGGGTTCCCGATTACAAATTCCCACACTTTGGGATAACTCCTGTGTGAAAAATCACACCGACTACCTCAACCATTCACTTGTGACCAATCAGGTGCTATGATTTCACCATAATAGTTTCTTAGAATTTTTCCTATAAAATTTGATCCTTTGGTAGTTGTTATTGAAGAAACTAAATATCTAAGTCATTTTTCAATTGATGAGTTGCATGCATCACTAATAAATCACGAATAGAGGTTGAATATATAACATTCAATTGTAGATATGGATTTTTCATCACAAGTATCAAGAATTTGTGGAAGAGGAAAATGAAGCTTCAACCTTAGAGGCAGAGGAATAATTTCATCCGGAGGACGCAGAGAGATCAATCAAACTTAGTTAGAAGAGGACATAGTCAAGAGAACAATCATAATTATTTTTATGGTTAGAGACAGGATATGTCGCATATGCATGCCACTATTATAAGAGATATGAGAACTATGCTTATGATTTAAGGAAAAACTAGTATGATCAAAACATATATAATCAAAATAAGGTTGGAATCTCTAATCCAAGCTCCATGTTTGTTACATACAAAAATATTGCAAAAGAAACACCTTCTTTATCACCTATTGAATATAATCTATCACAAGAGATTCCTAGTGATGTATGGTATTTGGATTCTGGTTGCAGTAATCACATGTCAGGTAACTTATATTTATTTTCCAATTTGGATGAGTCAGTAAAGACATATGTTACCCTTGGGAATAATAATATAGTGTCTATAAAAGGAAAAGGAACAATCAACATTCTAACTAAAAAGGGGAGAAAAAGATTATGTAGGATGTTTATTATGTTGTAGGTTTGAAGCAAAATATTATGAGCATTGGTCTATTAGTACAAAAAGGATACAAATTTTATATTAAAGAAAAAAATGTGTGATCGTGGGTAAAGATCCAAGTCCCGAGTTGATTTCTAAAGTGAAGATGATAAGCAATAAAATGTTTCCTTTGAATATTAGACCAACCACATCTAGAGCTCATACTATAGATCAGTTTGGAGCTAAAGAAATTGAATCAACTTTTTAGTAAATTGAAAAATATGAATCATGGCTATGTAATCTCAAAATTTGTTCATTTGAATTCGGAGGTTTGAATTTTTACATAGAAAAATATGGAAAAAGGTTTGCATTTGATTCCGAAATCGAGAGAGTTTGTGAAGGTTGTATTTTGGGAAGAAAAACAAAGAATCCTTCCTAGTTAGAATAATAACAAGATCAAGTGCACCACTTAAAATTGTTCACTCATATTTAAGTGCAACTATGAAAAAATTCTCTTGCAGCTTGGTCATATTTTATGACATTCATTGATGACTATACAAATAATAAATTGATGTACTTTTTGAGACACAAATCATATGCTTTTGATATGTTTCAGAAGTTTAAGGGCTTAGTGGAAAAGTAAAGTGGGTACTACATCAAAGATCTGAGGATAGATAGAGGAGGTGAGTATGTTTCCAATGCTTTTATGAATTTTTGTAAATATCATGATATACAAAAGCAATTTACTACTAGGTATACACCACAACAAAATGGTGTGGAAGAGAGAGAGATTAAAACCATCATGGAGATGGTGAGAATTATGATGAAGGAAAATCATCTTTGAAACAAATATTGGGTAGAAGCAGTGGCAACTTTTGTTTACATTTTAAACAGGCATCCAACGAAATTTTGTCGAAACATGGTTCCTCAACATGCTTGGACTAGTAGGAAACACAATTTTTCTCATTTTAGAATATTAGATTGTGTGGCATATGCACATGTGCCTAATGAGCTAAGGAAGATGTTAGATAACAAAGGAGAAAAGTACATATTTTTTTGGATATTTAGAGAATACAAAATATTACAAGTTGTTTAATCCAATCACCAGAAAATTCATAATCAACAGAGATGTACAGTTTTTTTAAAATGAGGCATGGGATGGAAGTATTAAGAGTACAGTCATTATAGCAGAAGATATTCCTCATGATGATATGGTAGATGACACTATATAGTAGAAATTTATTGTATCTTCTTCAAATCTTTGACATGCACCATAAGTTGTAGCACAATCTACACCTCCATCTACATCTAGGAGGTATTGAAGATTTCAATCATCTTCAACCATATAAGAGACACTATTGTGACAAAATCACAACACCCCGATTTATTGCAAGTGAATGGTTGAGGTAGTCGGTGTGACTTTTTAAACATGGAGTTATCCTAAAGTGTAGGAATTTGTAATTGGGATAACCCTCCTGGAGAAGGCCAACTTCCTACCCTATACCATTACCAACTACTCTAAAGTGTAGAGAGTTGCATATCTAACACTAATCTAATATTTCCAAGGAGACATAGATACATAATATGCATGAAAATTAAAATCTACTCTAAGGGAAGGTGATGCATGAAGAAGGATGTTGAACAACCTGCATAATAAACACAGACTACCAAAACCTTGTAATGAGAAAAACAACAATACACACTAACCTTGCATGCAATGAAAGATTAGAAATTTGTAATATAACACAAAAGAGGATTTGAAGCAACCACATATATGATTTTATTGCTCTTAAAAATAATAGAATACATCACATTTAGGACCAAAGGCATAGATTTTTCATTACAATGTTCAATAGGGAGGTTTGAAATCTCCACAAATATCTTATAGCTAAGAAAGAAGTGAAGGGAATATACAAGTTTCCCAACCTTTAAAAATGAATCCCTCCTTACAATATATAGGAAGAATGAGAGAAAGAGAGAGTGAAGGAATTTTAAATCTTGCTTCAACCACCAAAAAATGCATTAAAATCACCTGCAATAATGATGGGTGCCACTGCAAAACCCATACCTCCATGTACTTTTCCTTGTTGGGGAAGAAAGGAAGCCCATACCTTCATCATTTGGGTAGGTGAGAAATCTAGAACATTCCTATAAAATGGAGGAGTGTATTTGGGTAGAGGACACTGAGAGCTTTCTAGAAAGTCCTATTTTGTGCAAATCCAAGCTCTTAGTCAAAATTTATGGCCATCTTAAGATGCGGGTGTCATATCGCGATAAATGTAAGTGGTTGTTCTTGCATTTTTGGACTTCAACCTGCATCACATCCTCTGAAATCCAAAATTTTGGACTTTCTCGGATTCAAATCTTCAAGCATTTTAACTTTGGAGGTTGTTATCACTATTCACCTTTTTGAACTCATGAAACCTTTGAAATTCCAAAACCCCAAAGTCTGAAATTTGAACTTCGAGTTTCGGACTTCAAGTCGTGATTTGTGTGCACTGGGGCTTCAACGTTTCGAAATGTTGAATTCTAAAATTTACACTTCGGGTTTTAGACCTTTTTCTTTTCGAGATTTTGGGATTTCGGGGGTTTTGGGTTTTGGGATTTCAAGGGTTCAGGTTTTGGAGTTTCAGGGTTCTGGGTTTTGGGATTTCAGGGGTTTAGGTTTTAGGATTTCAAGGGTTCACCCATCCGATCTTTGCATATCTCTGAATCTCTGAAACCATGAAGTTAGAATTTCAGACTTCGGGTTTTAGACCTTTGCCCCTCCCCGAGTGGCACTGTTCATCGCTTCTGAGCTCGTGAAACCTCTAAAACTCTGAAATCCCAAATTCTGAATTTCAGACTTTGGGTTTTGGACCTTCTACTCATTTTTCATGCTTCTTTCTACCCAAATCCCTAAATTTTGCTTCTCGGCCTACCTCCAAATGACCCCACATCCAAAGTCCAAATTTTAGACTTGGAGCTTTTTTATTTCCCAAACTCCTCGTAATTTGCTCTGCTACTACTTCACTAACTTACTTGGCTCAAAACCTAAGCTCCCATAGTTGAATCTCTCCTCCTATTTTCTCTATGCAAAGTCATGTTTGTCCAATTTTTCCCGAGGGAAAAACTTGGATAATAGACACCACAATGAACACCATAACAAACTCCTTGAAAAAAATAGGCCATCATCAAATAGCCCTTTGCAGTGGAAAATAGAGAGTCTTAGTGATATTTATGATGTTGATACAACTCACTTTTTTTAAGTTTTTGAAATGTTTTCTCAATCTATAGATAGAGTATATTTTGAAGAATCTATAAAAACTAAAGTTTGGGATCAATTCATGGATAATGAGATAGACTCCATAGAAAGAATCGAGACACAAGAATTGGTAGATCTTCTGAAGGAAAGGACATGATAGAAGTGAAGTGGGTCTAGAAGACCAAGTACAATGCTTGATGGTAAATTATAGGAACATAAAAGAAGACTTGTTGCGAGAGGTTTTCAAAGGAATATGGAGTAGATTACAACAAAATTTTTGCACCAAAGAGTAGGTTTGGGGACGATAATAATGGTTTTAGTAATTACAGCTCAAAACAAATGGCCTATTTATCTTATGGATGTAAAATCAACATTCTTGAATGGTTTTCTTGAAGAAGAAGTTTGTGTGAATTATCCAGAAGGTTATGAGATTTAAGGTCATGAAAGAATGGTATACATGTTAAGAAAAGCACTTTGTATGGTCTCAATAAATCACCTAGAGCATGCTATATCGAATTGATTCTTATTTGATTTAGAATGGTTTCTGCAAGAGCAACATCAAGCCTATCTTATAGATCAAGAAAAATGGGCAAGGTAAAATTTTGATTGTTTGTTTATATTTGGATAATTTAACTATTTCTGGAAATTTATCTACAGATTCATTCAAATCATCTACGAAATAATAATTTGAGATGACAGATCTAGGAATGATGCATTAGTTTTCAGGAATTTAAGTTCAACAATCGGAAGTACGATTTATTTCATAAGAAAAGTATGCTAATGATGTTTTTAAGAGATTTAACATGTTGAATTGTAAGTCAGCACCAATACCAATTGCAATAGGTTTAAATTTAAGAAAAGATGGTAGTGCATCATGTTGGTGCTCAATTTAATTTCACCCTGTTTGTTTAAAATGTCTCAGTCGCATGGTTTGAAGTTTTCTCTATCTCCTTGTATTGATGCATGAAAGATTTTTCCTTCATTTGGTTGTCATGGTCAGTCCTTTCCTTTGGTCGAAGGTCACATTGAGTCCAAATATTGTTTTTCGTTTCTCTGTCCATGAGAAAGAATTTGTAATTTGGGCGTGAATTTGGGGTTTCCCCTTCCTTCTATTTTTCCACAGTCATGTTTTCCCTATCAATTTTTGTCCCAACATCCGTGGAAACATGGTCCTTTCTGGTTGGATGCGGCTTTGACAGTCTTTTTGGTGAAACTTGTCACTTTTGTCACATTTGTAAAAATATCAAATTGGCCCTACAACCCCGATAGCATCTAATTGGTTATTCAAAAAATATGAAGCGGCAGGAAAAAGTCTTACTTTGACCCCGAAGAAGGACATGTGGCAATTTTTCAAGTTCAAGCGGGGAGGTGGGTCGCCAGAGCATTTTGTAATTTTTTTCCTTTTTGTACGAGGGAGAAAAGTTATGAAATAATCCACAACTCCACTGGGGCCCACATAAAAAGTTAGAAGTGGAGAGGTAGGTCATTGGGGAATTTTGAGACTCTCAGGCCTGCTTCAACTCAAAGCTTGTCCACATGGAGGGCCTACACTCATTTGAAAATTTTCCTCTCGGTTTGACCTTTGGAGTTGTGCCAAGGAGACATGTGGAGGTTTCCGTTGGCCCTGCCCATACTTAGACTTTTCTTCAAGTGGTTGGTGCAGCTTTGTCAGACCATGGACATGTGGAGGGCTTGCACTCATTTGAGGATCCACCTCTGGGTCCTACCTTCACAGTTGCACCAAGGAGACACATGGAGGATTTCATTGGCTCCTCTCTATACTTAGACTTCTCAAGAAAATTTCTAAGGCCTAGGACATGTGGTGAGCCTACACTTGTTTGGGGTCTCCGCTTTTGGGCTCCATATCAAAAATGCATTGAAGAGACACGTGGAGGCTTCTGCTGGCTCCTTTTTTATACTAAGACTTGTTCAATGGCCGAGGAAAATTTCTTGGGCCTAGGGCACATGGAGATCCTACGCTCATTTGGAACCCACCTCTAAACTTCATCTTTGAAGTTGCGCTGAACAAACACATGGAAGCTTCTGCTAGGCCTTCCCATACTCGAATTTTCAACAACCGATGCAATTCTCTAGGGTCCTGAACATGTGGAAGGCCCGTACTCATTTGGGAACCTACCTCTAGACTTCACCTTTGCAGTTGCGCCAAGGAAACATGTAGAAGTTTCGTGACCCTCTTTGCACTTGGCCGAATCAGACCCGTAGCACATGAATGCAGGCATCCATGCAAGGGCACTCATTTCTCAAGGTGTATTCTCGAGGGAAAAAAAGAATTTCTTGTCAGATCCAACCATATGGAGCCACTTGAAAATGATTAAAAAGGGGATTTCTCACATGACAGAATGAAATAATGATTAAGAATACTGTCAAAAATTATGATATGGCATCCCAGTCATAGTAGAGGGTTTGAGAAACATGATCAGTTCATGATTCATCCACCTGCAGCTTTGGGTGTAAATTTGTTAAACATCACTTTCTGAGACAAATTTGTAACAAGCAAAGGATTCCTCAAATATTATTATTTTTTGGGGAAAATTTGGGATGAGTGAGTGAGTGAATTTTTGAGAATACTCTTGCAAATGGTTGGGGTTTAATTTTTACGAGAAAATTTGAGAAAGCCCATCTTCCTGAGAGACCATCTGAGAAACTGTTAATTTCTTGTGTTTTAGATTTCAATCACATCAAGATGGTTGCAAGTGTACAACCATTAACAAGCTCTGAGATTGTTCAAGAAACTTTCCCCTATTGATGAATCTAATAAATCTCGAATTAATCTATGTTGATCTTGGGAAAAATTGTGTTTGATTTTATTTCAGAATGTCTTTCAAATAGTTTTCTTGTTCTTGTTGCAATCTTATATTAAAATCTCTCTGAATCACACAAGATCTCATCCATGTGTTAGTATTTTGGCATTTGTAATTTCATTATGAGAATATATTTCATTTGGTAATGAAA
Organism: Taxus wallichiana var. yunnanensis; assembly: GCA_018340775.1. Taxonomy (NCBI): domain Eukaryota; kingdom Viridiplantae; phylum Streptophyta; class Pinopsida; order Cupressales; family Taxaceae; genus Taxus; species Taxus wallichiana. The sequence continues at coordinate 706,257,586 of CM031235.1, forward strand.
TAAACAATTTAAAATCATTTTACTTCCACTATGTTGATAAAGATTGTTTGTAAGCCTATGAGTGTATCTTAGGTGTGATGAACCAGGGGTTGTTAATGTTTAATTGATTCTTTAGCTCGATCCTTTGTGTTGAATTCTTAAAGATTATGTGAAACCATGCAGATATAGGCCTCCATTGATGCACACCTTCTGGTTGAAGGAATATTTTGGCTATTCTGAAGCATTATGTCTCATTAGTTTTCTAATTGTTGTAAAGGTTCTCAAAGATCTGGTGAAATCAAATTCATCTTGCTTATTCCCCACCAAAATTTCAAATAACCATGAATCCTACTTGAAGTACCCCTGTTTATGTTGTGTATCCACAAATGAACAAATTCTATTGCCAAAATATACATAAGCAAGCAGGTTTTAAGTGTCTTTAGTAACTTGAACCTTGTTTAGAAAATATATCCATTCTTTAGAAGTGACAACTCGTGAGAGTTAAATTGTGGTGTATTGATCATGTTTTCTCAAGGTTCCCCTAAAATTTTGCAAAGAAGGATCTCTTGATGTCCTTCACCAACAGAGGTTACAAAATGGGTCCTCTCACCTGGTTAAAAGGCACGACCTAAAGTAGTGAGGATAGATCAAATCCTTAATGAAGGTGCTATCCATTTCTCCAACGCTTGACTGAAAAGAGTCAATCAATCCCTCCCTAGCTACAAAACGACTTATACCATGATTTGTCTTTCTCTAAGTATCTTGTTAAATCTGTGACGATGCTCGGCTTCCAAGGGAGAATCAATTTGGATACCAACAAATCATTTATGGATCCAACATTGTTCAAAAGGCTAATTGGAAGTCTCATGTATCCGATGGCCACAAGGATTGATATTATGTATGGTGTGAGCCTCATGTCAAGGTTCATGGAATCTCTAAAATGTTCACATTGGCAAGGTGGAAAAATGATTTTGAGGTATGGATATGAAACTTAAAATCATATAATTTTGTATTCAACCTCGGATAAATTCAAACTCATAGGTTATACAGATGCAGTGATAGTGCCAAAAGTTTATATGATAAAAAAGCACATCCGGCTATGATATTCACTTTGGAATAGGAGTGGTTTCATAGGAATAAAAGAAGTAGCCCATAGTCACACTATCTTTATTAGAAGCGAGTATGTAGCAAGAAGAACATGAACAACATGTCAAAATGTGTGGATGAGAAGAGTGTTGAAATATTTGAGGCGAGTAATCAAGAGGACACTAAACATATTTTTTGTGACAACAACTCAGCAATAAAAATGTCAAAAAATCATGTTTTTCACAAGAGAAACAAGAATTTTGACACGACGTATCATTTTGTTAGGGAGTTGGTTAACAACTAGGAAATTTGTCTTGAATTTTTCAGATCCGAAGATTAATTTGCTGATATTTTTATAGAGGCTTTGGGAAATGAAGTTTTTGAGTATTTGAGAAGTTGTGATCAGAAATATGTCAGATCTGGAAACGTACACTCAACTCCATAATAATAAAAGTTTGAAGGTTGAAATTAAGGGGGAGTGTTGGAAATAGATAATTTATTTGCACATGCTCTTGCTATTTTTAGGAAATGTAAAAAGCAAGTTACTTTTCCATGCATAGGTTAGTTTTAATTAGATGTTTCTATTTTTAGGATAAAATCAAATAAAACAAATATATTTATTTGCATGAACAAAAGCATGCACTATTTGTAGATGATAGTTCTATTTTTAATATGTTATATTTTAAGATTTGAGTGTTGTATTGTTAAATGAAATACTTATATATAATAGAGACAATTATAATTTTTTTACACATGAATTGTATTGAGCTGAAGCTCGATATTGAAGAAGCCATATATGCACGTAAGTGCTGATTTGAGTTTGGAATACTTTGTTTATTTATAGAATTCTTTATTTTATTTCTGTTGTTTGATATTTTATTTTCCTAATTTCTATGTATTCCTTTTATAGAAAGATACTCGCCCTTGGGCGTTCCATAATCTCTTGTGATTCATATAAGTTTTGACAACATATATCCATGCACTAATAAACAATGAGCATCCATATTGTGTTAATAAAATAGAAAAAAATCAATGAAAAATAATATGGAATTACAAAGCAAGTGATAATCCTTAATATTAAAATTTGTATCCAATTGATCATCTATACAAGGGTACAAAGTAGGATACTTGATGTCATAAAATAAAATCGAGATCCCAAAAAAGATAAAATAGTGCATGGAAACATAATGGTTTGTCAAATGAAATATACATTAATGAATTATCCCAAACTCTCATTATTACGCTGAAAGGTGTTACCCCTATGGGAAAAGTATTTGCAGACATTCATGGGAATGTGTCAAATTTGATGGCTTAAATGATGGTTTTGCTATTTTTAACAATTTTGCTTTTGCTATTTTTAACAATTGTGCTTTTGCTATTTTTAACAACTCTGTTTTTCTAATTTTGCATGTTGCTTTGGATTTACTATTTTTAAATTTTATTTTATATCTTTTACATGCATTAACCTTTAAATACTGGTCACTAACATTATAATTTCATTCTTCATGATCTCCAAGTTGTAGTCAATCCCCTGCGTTAAATTGAATTCTACAGGTATACATTTAAATTTTGTTTATACTTATATGTACTAGTAGAACTATATTTCTTAGCCTCCTCTTATGACCAATTCTACATTTTGGTTCTTGGTCACAAAAATCATCTTCTAGAATTTCCAAAGGAAATTTGCTCATCCTTAGAAGGTTCATAGGCTGCCACATTTTCCAAAGCTTCATGCTCATGTCATCATAAACAATACCAATTACTTTAGGGAGGTGTGGATCGTTATTCACTAAGAATGTTGTTTGAAATTTTTCACATGTTTTAACTATTTCTCCATCAACCAGATCCTTTGTTGGATTTATCTCGGTACTCTATTTACAATTTTGTAATGTTTTTGTGTTACTCTATTTTTCTTCTTTCTTTTTATTTTAGACAATTGGGTTATTATTTCTTGGGTGAAGGTAGAGATATCGCATAAGGAAAATCTATGGAAAAAGGGTTATCTATATGAGATGTGGTGTTGGAATTGTAAGTGTTTTCCCCAGTTTTTGGTTTAAATTTTAAAATAGGATTTTTTCTTTTATTTATTTTTTAATTCTTGATTTAGGTCGGGATATTTGTATTTTGAAGGGCTTGCGAAGCCAAGATCATGGTTTTGTTAATTCTTTCCTTATTTTTTTTGTGTAAAGCTTGGCATAGGTGCATAAGAGAATTAATGTGATTGTTAAAATTTAGAAGCCATTTAATACTCTGGTTTTTGTTAGGGTAAGATTCTATTTATTCCTATTTTTTTTAGAAATTCATATTGAGGGTTATATAATTGAATAATATAAATAAAGATGAGAAAGGGTAGACTTCATACAGAATTGACATTTTAAAAATTTATTTGCTTTATAAATAATTTTTTTTACAATTGAATCCCAAATTTCTACTGATTATGTGCACAACCCTTTTTAAATATTGAGAATTACTAAATGGAAATAAGAGTCCAATCAAAATAGATTTTAATCTAATGTTACGGATCATTAAAATACAAATCTTAGGAGATATTCAAAAAGGTTGAGGCTCAGTTAGAATTCTAGATGAATATGATTTAGCCAATGCCCTTTAATCTTTGAAATTAAATTGAAGGAAATAAATTATTCCTACACGACTAAAAATACTAAAACAAAGAAGCTCAATAATTCATTCACCCATACTTGTAATATTGTAATCTTAGTACTTAACACTAAGCATTAGAAGTCCCCACTACAAAATTTCAGCTCCCTCTCTAGCTGTTGAAATTCTCCTTCCTAAAATATGATAAAGATCCCAAACTTGACATATATGGAGTAATACTCTTTAATGGGATTGGATGGACTATCCTTATATCATTTGTATTTTGACCCTCCAATTATCAATAGCTTTTGGACTGACTATTATTATTGTCCCAATTTTGTATTCCTTACTACTTGATGCTCCTCACCTTTACTACTAAAATCTCTCCATTTGACTTAGTTTTTCAAATTGATTAATATCCAATAGGGTTTGGATTTCCTTTAGATGTCTAGTCAATGTTTAACTTCTACACTCTCATTCTTGTGAATCCAATCCCAAATAAGTTTATGATTAATGTGGTGATGTGGGTTCTTGCAAACATGTTTGTCAAAAAAACCTAAAAGTCATCGTTTTAGGGGTTTGTCTCGATTTGGTCGATCACAAAACCTTAGAATACAATACATACATTTAGACCCCTTGCAAACCAAGAATGTTGTGAGGGCTACAATAGTGTTCTTAAAGGATTTTTCCCCATTTTAGACTATGAAAATTCATTCAACACAAGACAAGTAATATGAGTTTAGGGAATGAGGATAGGATTTGCTTGTATCACTTCTTATATAATGCTTTATGAGTGATGACATATTTTTATTGTAACCTATTAAAAGTGAGGGAAAACAACTTTTGTTAGGTGAATGGACAAGTGCAATGACACGGACATAGTGTCTATTTACGAGAATAATAGAAGTTATATCTTGTGCATATCTTTTGTAGTCCTATATAATGAATTTTCCTATAAAAAATTTTTAGGCAATGTTTATGCAATGATATATTTCAATTTAACATAAATCAGAATATGCAAAGCCTTGGAATCTTGATTAATGAGATTTGGGCTCATGGGTGTGAAAATATTGTAAAATTAACTCTATATTAATTTTTACCTTTTAAAATTGGTGCTCATCTATTCATTGATCAATTTATAATCTCGTCAAAAATAGGTCAAAAATAGGGTTGTTTTTATGTAACTAATTAAATAAGCATAGATATATTTAGTTTTATTAAACTTCTTTTTCTTCACTTTTTGTAGGGTATTTGTGATTCTTATTCTCATGCAAAAAGAAGAGAGTGTCATCTCTAAATAAAATTAAGGGGGTTTCAATATTGATTGAAGTATTTATTCATTTGTTTTGTTTATTGCATGTTATAGATTAAAAAATTATCGTAGAGTGCTTTCATGTTATTTTATTTTGATTGCTTCATTTATATCTAGACTCCAATATTTTTTCCAAAGTGACATATGGGGCATGTGCCTTTTTCAATGGAAGGATTTGTTATGTCTTGAGGGCTTGTTCTCCAATGAGGCCATTTTGAAGCATCCCAAGTTGGAAATTAGACTAATCATTGATGAGGCATTTTAAGCTTCCCGTAATACCTAAAAACAACTTCGAACTGAAATACTTCTTTTCCCTCTCTAGTTTAATATGATGTAGACTAGAAAAAAATTCCCCTCCCTACAATGGGACTGACATTAACTATGCATCACTTGCAGAGAGAAGAAGATTTTAAATGTCTTCAATGTGTTGTTAATGTGGTGATGTGGGTTCTTGCAGACATGTTTTTCAAACAACCTAAAAGACATAGTTTTCATGGTTTTGTTTGATTTGGCTGGATCACAGAAGGGTGAGAATGTAATACATACATTTGGACCCCTTACCCCAAATTCCAAATGATTAGCTACAATAGTGTTCTTAATAGAGTTTTCCTCATTTTAGACTCTAGAAATTCATTAAGCACAAGACAAGTAATATGAGTTTTGGGAATGAGGATAGGATTTTCTTGTATCACTTCTTATATATTGATTTATGAGTGATGATACATTTTGATTGTACCTATTAAACGTGAGGGAAAAATTTGTTAGGCGAATGGACAAGTGCAATGATGTCTCAGACATAGTAGACTATTTCCGAGAATCATAGATTTGTATAATATTTTTATGCAGTGTAATGTTCCGACCAATCGCCACTACTTTGTAGAATTCCCCCTCCTCTCTAACTACCATGCCCTCCATACTTATGCATGTTAGGCTAGGAAGTTGGAAACAGGTTCCTGTGAGTGGATTATTTATAGAAACTTGTGAGTGCAACAAATGTTCCTTTATAAGGAGTACTAAGTGTTTACCTGATCCAATGCCATAAATTCCCACTTTTTGTAAAGGGAAGGGATATTATCTTCCATTTTCCTGTGATGAAGCAGAAGGAATGGACTTCACATTCCCTTTGTTTTTAAGTCATTAACAACAACAGGGATCTAGCCTATGCAATTGACACCATGAAATCGAGAATCCTATAAAGATAACAGAAAAAATCGCTTCATTGTTATCATATGGGGGCCATGTGGAAACGGTGAACTGCTTCCAATGGAAGGCACAACAATATCTTCTCTATTATTTCTTCCAGTAGTGAGATAGACTTCTGTGTAAGTAAATTTTTGAAGAACCTTCAAGAAAAGCAAGAAACCCCATTTCTTTCCACGATGGAAGAGATCCAATCCATCCATGTTCTTATCACATAAATTTGCATGGTAAAATCAAAAGTATATATCATAATTAACATTTTCAAAAAAATATCTAGTGCTGAAATATCCCATGGTTAAATCTCTACTCTAGGTCCATTGGTAGATCTATAAATGGTTTTCAATTTACAAGTCCAGTAAGAACTCCATTCTACAAGGTTTTGGATTAGAAGTTTACCAATAGACGCTTTTAAAGTTTTGTTTTTTTGGGTTATAAATTGGAATGAATCAATATAATAACCATTTTGTAGAATGGAAACACTTCAGGTGACCTCAGTCCTTAGTAGCTAACATTAAAAATTATGTACATGTAATCTTTTTGAACTCAATCAATATATAGATTACTAGAAAATTAATACAAATGATAACAATTAGAGCTTCGATTTAAATTTTTTGAAATGATAATAAATTCGTATTTTTAAAGGTTTTCATCATTAATATTCCTTTACTTAGTTATATTTTGTGCATAGCTTTTGTAGTCCTATAATAATGAATTTGCCTATGGTATGTTTATACGATGATATGTCAATTTAACATAAATCGGGAATGATGTAAAGCCTTGGAATCTTGATTAATGATATTTGGGCTTGTGGGTGTGAAAATATTATAAAATTACCTCTATATCAATTTATACCTTTGAAAATTGGTGCTCATCTATTTATTGATCAATTTATAATATCATCGAAAATAGGGTTGTTTTGGAACTATGAAACATAGAATCTAATATAATATATATATATATATATATATATATATATATATATATATATATATATATATATATAGTTTTATTAACTTCTTTTTCACTTTTTGTAGGGTATTTTTGATTCTCATTCTCCTGCATTAAAGAAGAGAGTGTTGTCTCTAAACGAAATTCAAGTGGGTTTCAATATTGATTGAAGTATTTATTCATTTGTTTTGTTTATTGCATGTTATGGATTAAAAATTATTGTAGAGTGCTTTCATGTTATTTGCTTTTGATTGTTATATTTATATTTAGACTCCAATCCTTTTTCCAAAGTGACATGTGGGGGCATGTGCCTTCATCAATGGCAGATTCGTTATGTGAGGTGCTTGTTCTCCAATGAGGTGATTTCAAGCATCCCAAGTTGGACATTAGACTAATCATTGACGAGGCTTTTTAAGCTTCCTTTCATACCTAAAAACATCTTCTAGAACTAACATACTTATTTTCCCTCTCTAGTTTAGTATGATGCAAACTAGAAACACAATTCCCCTCCCTACAATGGGACTGACATTAACTACACATCGCTTGAAGAGGGAAGAAGAGTTTAAACCTCTTCAATGTGTTGTTAATGTGGTGATGTGGGTTCTTGCGGACATGTTTGTCAAAACAACCTAAAAGTCATAGTTTGATCGGGGTTTGCCTCCACCTTGGCAACATCACGAATTTTGAGAATCTCAATACATACATTTGGAACCCTTCAGCCAAGAATGTTGATGAGGGCTCTAATAGTGTTCTTAAAGGATTTTCCCCATTTTAGACTATGAAAATTCATTCTGCATAAGATAAGTAATGTGAGTTTCGGGAATGAGGATAGGATTTTCTTGTATCACTTCTTATATAGTGCTTTATGGGTGATGATACATTTTGATTATACCCTATTAAAAGTGAGGTAAAATTGTTGTTAGGCGAATGGACAAGTGCAAACATGTTTATGTTTTGTTACAATAATGTCTATCATCTCTGAGAATTATAGATTTGTATAATATTTTTATGTTCACTTCATTTGTAGAATTCCCCCTCTCTCTTTACTACCATGCCCCATTCATACTTAACATGGTAGGCTAGGAAGTTTGAAATAGGTTCTGTGAGTGGATTATTTAAGTGCAACAAATATTCCTCTATAAGGAGTACTAAGTGTTTACCTGATCCAATGCCATAAATTCCCGGCTCAAAGGGAAGTGAGATTATATTCCATTTTCTTGTGATTTCTTCGAAATATAAGGAATGGAATTCACATTCCATTTGTTTTTCAGTCATTAAAAACAACCTGGGATCCATCCTGTGTAATTGACACCATGAAATCAAGAATTTAGTAGAAGACAACAGATCACTCGATTGTTTTCATACCATGCGGAAATGGTGAGTGATTTCATGTTTTTGCTTTGGAAGGCTCAACAATATATTCTCTATTATTTCATCCGGAAGTGAGATGGACTTCTGTGCAAGTAAATTTTTGAAGAACCCAAGAAAAGCAAGAAACCCCATTTCTTTCCGATGGAAGAGATCCAATCCATCCCTGTTCTTATCACAAAAATTGCATGGTGAAATTGGAAGTATATATCGGAATTAACATGCAACACAAAATATTTAGTGCCGGAATATCCTATGGTAAAATCTCTACTCCGGTCCATTGGTAGATCTATAAATGGTTTTCAATTTACAAGTCCAGTAAGAACTCCACTCTACAACGTTTTTGGATTAGAAGTTTACCAATAGAAGCTTTTAAAGTTTTGTTTTTGGGTTATAAATTGAATGACTCGAAATAATAACCATTTTGTAGAATGGAAACACTTCTAATGACCTCGGTGCCTTAAAATAAACATTAAAAATTATGTAGATGTAATCTTTTTAAATCTACGATCAATATATAAATTACCGTAAAATTAATACAAATGATAACAATTAGAGCTTCGATTTAAACTTTTTGAAATGATATTAAGGTCATATTTAAAGGTTGTCATCGTTAAGATTCCTTTACTTAGTTATATCTTGTGCATAGCTTTTGTAGTCCTATATAATGAATTTTCCTATGTAATTTTAGGCAATGTTTATGCAAATGATATGTCAATTTAACATAAATCATGAAGATGTAAATCTTGGAAGCTTGATTAATGAGATTTGGGCTCGTGGGTGTGAAAATATTGTAAAATTGCCTCTATATATTAATTTGTACATTTGAAAATTGGTGCTCATCTATTCATTGATGAATTTAAAATCTCATTAAAAATAGGGTTGTTTTTTTTATGTAACTAATTGAATAAGTATAGGTATAGATATATTTAGTTTTATTAACTTATTTTTTCACTTTTTGTAGGGTATTTGTGATTCTCATTCTCCCGCATTAAAGAAGAAGAGTATCGTTTCTAAACGAAATTCAAGTGAGTTTTAATATTGATTGAAGTATTTATTCATTTGTTTTGTTTATTGCATGTTATGGATTAAAAAATTATTCTAGAGTGCTTTCATGTTATTTGCTTTTGATTGTTACATTTATATTTAGACTCCAATCCTTTTTCCGAGTGACACATGTGGGGCATGTGCCTTCACAATGATGATGGATTCATTATGTCTTGAGGGGATTGTTCTCTAATGAGGCCATTTTGAAGCGTCCCAAGTTGGACGTTAGATTAATCATTGAAAAGATTTTTAAGCTTCCCGTCATACCTAAAAACATCTTCTAGAACTAACATACTTATTTTCCCTCTCCATTTTAATATGATACATACTAGAAACACAATTTCCCTCCTACAACAGGGAATAACATTAACTACGCCTCGATTGCAGAGGGGAAGAAGAGTTTAAACGTATTTAATGTGTTGTTAATGTTTTACATTGCAGAAACCAAAACCACCTAAAACAGTGATAGCCAAAATGATCAAAGATCACCTCCACTGATGCCAACATACCCAATTTTTCTCTCAAAAAAAATGATTGAGATCATTCACGAGGCTTCGCTTGATTTATGATTCTAACGAAGATGCACTAAAATATGAACCACCCCAAAAATTGAGGAGAATGGGAATTCAAATCGAGGCATCTCGCAACACGCACAAAAATACAAGAAATATGCAAAAGAACAATTGCACAAGAAAAAAGAAATTTGATTTTAAAAAATAGCTTTTAGTGGTTAGTTTATAAGTGTTTTTGAAAAAAAAGCGTAACTCGTTCCAAATAATTCCATGTATGTATTGTGGCGTATATATCCGATAGAGAATCAAACTTATCAAACACATGTTCATTTTTTATTATCCAATAAAATGCAAATTCCTAATTTCTTTATCATCGTGTCTCCATACAAATACCTATAGTTTTCTCACTTCAAGTGTACATATTGTTCTTATTGTTTTCCATTCTATTTTCTTAACACAATAATTTTAAATTCTTTTCAAATAAATGCATGTATATATTGCGGTGGAACATATGGAACACATAATCTAACTTTTCAACAAACGTGTTCAATTTTTCCTTTATACAATTGCAAGCTACTTTATGTAAACCAACAACAACACATTTTTAATGTGTTCTTCATTATATATTTCCTTTATACAATTTCTCACTTCTTTATGTAAACCAACAACAACCATTTTTAATGTGTTCCTCATTATATCTGCACACAAATACATATAGTTTTAAAATGTCGAGAAAGAATCATGTAATTTTTAGTTATTTTCATGTAAAGCTTTGTACATTATATCACTTTTTTGCATATTGAATTGTTAAAGGGTTAGACCTCATGTTTGCGATTTTTAGAAAATATAAATGAAAAAGGAAGAAAAATTTAAAGGTTCTCATTTCTTACAAATGCATGCTTTCCCAAACACATCCTTCATTTCATCTTTGACTGCACTACAAGTTTACATTTTCCACCATACATTTGTAGAAATCTTACTATCTCGAGCATCTTTTAGCTTCCATGGAAATAAATTTGACACATGAAGGCATTTCTCAATTGATTGAGGGTGGTTCCATTGTTGACCCCACATTTCAGATATTGCACTTGTCCTCCTAAGGTCCATTCTCAACATGGCTGCCCCACATCGTGTTGACCTTTTAGATGGGAAACATTTCATAAAACACTTCTACCCTCCAAATTTGCAAGTCGTCTAACCGAAAAATCAATACAAGAAGGCTCCATTGTGTGCTTACACAAATCCCACGTTAGAATAATCAAAAGTGAATTGTAAGATTCATCTCATACTCGATCACCAATGTATATAAACTCCCTATATTAATTATAATTTCTTTATGTTTATTTTTTTCATCCATTGCTCAATTCTAATTCTATCATGATTTTCTTTTCCACAACAGACTGTTCTTATCATTGAATTGATTTTCTTATAGAAAAACATTTGATAATCGGTGCTCCAACCCGACTACCAAAAATGCTCTCCAAGATAGTTAGTTGTCTCAAATAGATACATGTGCCAATTAGGTTAACAAATATTTTGTGAGAACACCAACTAAAATAAGTGGATTGAATACATCTATGCACATGTGGTTCGTAGAGGGTCGTGCCCTAACAAAAAAAAATCCTTCGTGAAATATCAAAATGCAAGGGGAGATGGTTTCATGTTTGGTTTTGATTTTGTGGATCAGGAAGGAGGGGAAATCCACATCACCTATTTCAATGAGGTCATGGAAGGCATTCTATGAGAAGATTGAAAATGGGAAGCTATATACAATTTCTAATGGGAGGATTGTGAGGATTGTTGATGGAAAGCTATGTTACAACCATTTAAACAATGCTTTGAAGGTTTTCCTGCAACCTTCCTAAACCATATCTCCACTCATAGTAAATGAGGATACAATACCTTCCCATCACTTTCACTTCACCAAAACGAAGGACATACCTGCAAGTGTTGAAGGTTCTATGGTTGATTTGATTGGCATTGTACTTAGGATGTCACCATGCTCAACAATTCCTCAGCATGACAAGTCTGAAACAAAGAGAAGAACACTATAATTAAAGGACATGTTGGGATTCAGTGTAAGTGTCACATTGTGGGGACAATACTTAGATGAGATAAGCAATGAACTTGAAGACATTCTTTCTATACCACCTCTTCTGGTCCTTGCCTTGAAATCTGCTCGCATCTCCAGTTTGAGTGGAAGCTCAGTTGACACTGTTTCAAGAACTAACTATTATGTCAGCCCTCTAATTTCAGAAAAAAATACACTTCATGGCTAGGTTGATTATGATGACTACTCCCTTCCGGTACCCTCTATCGCAAGCTAATTTATGGGCCCTCCAAAAATATTGACCTCTATAACAATGATTTCAGAGGTACTACATATGGGGAACACGAGAGAAAATGAATGGGCCATGGTTACTTTGGAGAAATAAAAAATATCAACATAGACAACTTTTTTTACAAGGCATGTCCTCTTCGAAAAGGTGACAAACAATACGGGGAAAAAGGTGAGAGAGAATGGTAATAGTTCATGGTTATGTTCGATTTACAACGTACAAGTTCATAACTATGGTTATAGATATGCACTCAGGATCAATCTAAAGGACCCAACAGGAGAACTCCGATCAGTTATCACTTTTGATGAGACAATCTGAGTCAATCATAGGTGTTGAAGCTAGCGATATCCACCTATTGTTCATAGACGAAGATGCAAACATTGAAATTACAAGCAATGTTATCGGCAACAAATATTGCTTCACACTTTCCCTGAAAAAAGAGACATACTACGGAAAGAACAGATTGAAATGTGTCATTCTCAGTTCTAAGAAAGTGGATAATAGTGCAACTCCTCCATAAATTTTTTATGCAAATACTTCTAATGTATTCGTCCCTACAAACTTTACACCCTCTTCCATCCCATTCGATCCTTTGAACTATCACCGCTATGTTGCTTATTTCATATCTATGTTTAGCCCTTTTCCCCTGCTTCAAAAGAAAACTTTTGTAGTTCCTTATAAACAGACATACTATTATCACCTACTACTATGTGGATTGTAAGTAATTTTAAGAAAATAAATTCATTTAACTTGGACTTTTATTATGTACATATTTTCATCCTTGTATAGTATTAGAATGTATTGTATCTTTCCATATAAAAAAATTCTTTTCCTTAGGCAACACATAAAAGTTTTTAATCCTCAAATCGTTACCTCTTATGATTAGTTCACATTAGAACTCCACATACATTTCAAATGTATATATTTTATTGATTCTAACATACTATTGCCTCCTACTACTATATGTCGATTGAAAGATATTTTAAGAAAATAAATGATAATTACTTGCACTTATATTATGTATGTATTTGCATCATTGTATATACTTGGAACGTACTATATCCTTCCATATAACTAATATTATTTTCCTTAAGTAACAAATGCAGATTTGTATTCCTCAAAATGATACCTCTTACATGTAGTTCCCATTGGAACTCCACATGCATTACAATTGTGCATAGTTTATTGTAGAAATTTTTTTAATATGTCAACAAACAATGCATCATTCATTACTAAGCAACACATTTTTTCCCAAAGTAGTGGTAATTAATAGGTGTGTCACTTCACAATCATGTCAACTCTTGCAAAACAAGCACAACGAAGAGAGAACTATGCAAAAAATAAAGTTCACATAAGTTCTGATAAGAGACGTCGTCACCTAGAGCGTAGAACAATAGAAATCTCAAATATCTATCAACTTACATCGACCGACAACCTATAATTCCTTTTTATTCAAAAATTACGACAAATAACTTCCAACCAACATTTCGCAAGTAACTTCCATGGAAACAAATTTGCACGAATATATCAATTCCTTACGTACGAACCAATATTTGCTAACTACTTCCACACCTCACCATTTTCTTGTGCCGCCACAAGAAACCTGTCTCAAATACCGGCTTTGCTTTTCTTCCTCGCACATATAAAACCAATTCCTTATCTCCTTCTATCTACTTTCCACCTTACAATCCATAATCGACCCAAGCGAACACTCTACCCCTCCTCATACATAAGGACTTCCCATATTTTCGCCCTCATCGCAGACTATTGAAGTCCAACATCGGTTTCACAAAAGAATAGATTTGTTGGCAAACATTCAAACTTGCTCAATCCATAGTGCCCACTTCCCTTTCATACCTTTTTGATACTAATCATGATACTACTGATTATATTATGAACATGATTATGGACTTTATTATAGTATGATGTTAAATGTTAGATCATGGATTATTGTTGACTTGATTTAGTTATGATGCATGATGATTATTAGAGACATTTTATATGTTGATGATGATATATTGTTGGACATGGTTATATGATGGATGTTGTTCGGACTTGTGATATTTGGATATTGTGAGTAGACCTAGAAATGGAAAATTATTAGATGATGATATAGTTGTTGATAAAACTATAAATGATATTGTTAGATTGCTTTGATGTTGTTGTGATTCATATATCTAGATGATTTTGGAATTTTAATTATATTTATATTATTTTAGACGTTCTGATATGGCCACGAGGCCGAAGGAGGTATTTGTGTTTTGCAGGTTAAAATATCACAACAAACATCGGGGATTGGAGACCAACCACATTGGAATTCTAGATGAATTCAACAAGGTCACCATGGCAACTGTATTTGTTTGTGTATTGTTTGTGTTAGGGATTCCCATGGGGGGGATCACCTTTAAATGTGACCAAGGGATTTTATGTTTTTCTTTTATTTGGTCCCTTTTGTTTAAATTTTTCATGTGGTGCACTTACCCTTTTATTATTTATTTAATGTGGTGTTAATATTGTGAGTAATCATATTGTTTAGTTAATTAATTAAAAGATGTCATAAGAATGTAATTAATAGAGTTGTTGGCCATGTTTTAAAGTGTTGTAAGAATGTGTAAGTGACCTTGTAAGTGATGTGTAAGTTAACTCTTGAGTGTGAAACACTCCACCTTCTTAGAAATTCAAATTTGTCCTTGGAGGCTATTTTGGAGGCTTGTGGGACAAGTTAAACTTGTCCCATACCTCTTAAATTTATTTACCAACCATACCTATGGTTGGGGAGTTGAAATTAGACTTTTATTATGCATTTTGGGAAGACTTATTGTAGGTTTTAATTGCACTTTTCTTACATGTTTTAATTTTATTCCTTTGGGGTGTGGGTTGGATTTGAGTGTGTAAGTAAATTGTCATATTATTCACCCACTTATTTATTATGCATTGGAGAATGAAGTTGAATTTTGGGGTTGGGGTTGAGGATGTGTGATGTGACATCCTACATGGATCCACCTCATCCTCTTCTCTTCCCTCTTCTATAAAATTTGAATTTCTTGCCTTGTTTTGGGTTGCTTCACTTTTATCACTTCATTTTGGGAGACTTCCTTTTGGTTTTGGAGAGCTCTTGCTTTTGGAGAAGTTGGGAAGTTTGTTGGATACTTGTGTTGGGTTGATTTTTGGATTGCTTGCATTGGAAGGAGCTTGTTGTTTTGAACTTGGAACAAACTCCATCATGGAGAGGTAAGAGCTTGGCTCTTGGAAATGCTCTTCTTTTCCCTTTTATGAATATGTAAATGCTGGTATGTTTGTTATTGTTGTGGGTTGTTGGGTAGATGGCTTAGGGATGGTGTAGGAGAAGACTATGGGGTACTCTTGAGGGAGGCATAAGTGTTTTGGGGAGGTATAAGTGTGGAGGGAGTTGGGTTTTGGGTTCCACCTTGTAAAAAGAAATAGCTTTCATTTCTTTACTCATTATGGGGTGCCATAAGAGGTTGGGGAGGCATAAGGAAATGTGAGGAATAAGGGGTACTTGGGGGAGGCATAAGGGTATGTCAGGGATTTGAATGATAAGTGTTTTGGTGGTTTGTTCTCAGGTGGTGATACCCATTTCCCCTTTGGGAGGCATAAGTAGCATCCCCCATAGTTTCTTGCTCCTTTGGCTTGCATGATGAAGCTTGAGTTTTGTGTGATGTCTTTCATGTGGTTGTAAAATTGCTGTTTTGTTTTAGACTGTGTTTTTAATTTGAAATGTGCATGTTGAAAGATTGCATTGTGATGTGGAAGCCTGTTGTTGCCATGAGTTGAAACACATTTCTTATTACATTGTGGTTGGGGCTCGGGGGCCAATGAAGAAGGATGGATTTTACTTTCATTGGATGTCTTGGTTGGGTGGAGAGCATTGCCTTTCCCCTACCTTTGTTGTGATCAAAATCGAGTATGATGGTTGGCATGTTGTTGTTCTAGAGCAAAGGAAAAGACAGTTGTGACAGTCCCTTGTGAGAGTTCTTTTTGTAAAGCCCTTGTTCCCACTTGAAGTGGATGATAATGTAATACATTTGGTGATGGAAAGATGCTTGTATTTGGATATGAAAGTTTGTAATTTGAAATGTGAAAGTGATGCACTTTGTTCTCTATTTTTGAATGAAAGAAAAGAAATATTATATCTTTGTAAGTTGTATTTGATCATTGTAAATGAAGAAGTTGTAAAAGAAATCATTCCAACTGAATATATGTTGTTTTACCTTTACAAAAGACGTTACTATTGTTTAAAATCTGCTTTGAAATGTATTTGAAATCTCTGTTTGAAAGGAAGAAATGCGTGTGAGGAAAATACAGAACTCTGTCTTTTGAAATGTGTAAAATTGGAAATCAGAATTGCATTTTGGTTTAGAATAGTTTGATTTGAATCAACTAAATGTGTTAGATTAGAATTGGAATGAATTTTAATACTTAGAAGATGAAAATGGCAAATAGATCCTTTAAAATTTGATCCTTTTTTTGTAATTTCAAACTGGCAATTATCAAAACAAAAAAATGCACAGTTCGAACCTGTAATAATAAAATAAAAAATTAAATGATTAAATTGAAGTAGTAGGCCCTAAATGAATTCAAATAGAAAAAAACACTTAAAGGAAATATTTCAAAACTTAGCCAAATCGGGCTCAACCGTTTTTCATTTTGCTATCAAAATGGTAAATTTTCAATTGGAATTCAATCAAACAGATCTACCTCAAAAAATTATCCTAAATCCATCTAAGAACAATTCTCCATGTCTATTTGACATGTAGAGAGTGGAAGAAGATCAAATTGAATAAATCTCACAAGTTAAAATTTACCAGTTCGCACTGTGAAAGCTTGCAGGCCATTTTCTTAAAATTGACCCCTTAAACTTTATCAAAATCAAAAATTAATGATCTCTGTGCAAAGAGGACATCGAGAGCTTTCCAGAAAGTCCTCGTTTGTCCAAAACTAAGCTCTCTATCAAAATTTATGGCCTTATGCAGTTTTCTTCACTTAGCATTAAAATTTTGGAAACATTTCCTTAAGGGTTCATGAGCGCCCAAATTTTTCCCTTAAGAACTTAGGAAAAATTTTGGGAAAATTTTCTAAATTTTCCCCACCGCCCGGCGGCCACAGCCAATCAGAGGCTGCCACATGGCACCATGAGGTGTCAGTGGTGGGATGGATCTCCTTTTAACTTAGCACTCTCAAATTTTTTTGGGAAAAATTTTAAAATTTTCTCCGCCGGCCCGTGACCAATCAAGTGATGCCACGTGGTGTCACGAGGCGTCGGCGGTGGAACACCTCCATTTTTCCTCTTTGTGCTTCAAAAATTTTGGGAAAATTTTTCATGTTTTCCCCACCATCCCGTTGGCCCGCAGCCAATCCAGAGTTGCCACGTGGCATCGTGAGGTGTCGGTGGAGGCACGGGTCCTTGTTATCCTCTTAGCCCTTCGGGGCGTTAAGCAAATTTTCTCCCCGCCGCTCCGCTTTCCCCACATTGGCTTAGGTGATGCCACGTGTCCCTTGTGGCTTGCGGACTTGCAGTGCAATGTTAACTTTTCACCCCGCGCGGGAAAGTTTTCAAAATATCTCCTGCCACCTTGTTTCTCCCCGCGCTGGTTTGAGAAGCACCACATGTCCCTTGTGGACTTGCGGACTGCGGGCGCGCGGGCGCAAAGTCATTTTTTTGCCCCGTGTGGGAAATGATCTAAAAGTCTCCCCTGCGGCCCACCAACCCACCCTTTGGGCAAATTTTCACCCCTGGGCCCGCAGGCCCGCTCTTGGGGAAAATTTTCACCCCAGGCTCCCGCCGCCCATAACTTGAGAAATATGAGGAGTTAGGAGGACTTATTTATATCAATGGAAAGGTGAGGAAATTTCCTATCCAATGGAAATGATTTAGAGAATTTTTTAATGCGTTAAGTGTGAGAAAAATCAAGTTAAAACTTTAAGTCTATTAGAGAGTGGGTATGGTGAGGAATTACCCTCTAAACCTAATTGAACCTTCTAACCCTAAATTTTGGGATCTTATGACCTCTAATAATTGTTAATAAAAGAAAATTATGTTCTAGTGGGTTAGAATTGTTTTGGAACTTGTTAGTGATAGCTTTTTCCTTGTAACCTGGTTGTAGACTCTTTTAAACAAAAAAGAAATATTCCATAAATTTTCCTAACTAATCGTAGGTTGTTTCTTGGGTCTCAAGTGGGTTTTTTTAGCAGGTGTTACACAATTTGTTTGGAAAATTATCCTTTGAAGTATTTCCCTCTCACTGTAGCATATGCAAATCTGAAAAACACACCATTTCTTCTCTTCATGGAACAACATGAACCCTAAAAAGTAGCCTACCATTCTTAATGCCGAGAAAGAACCATGCAATTTATAGTAGTTTCCATCCAAAGCTTTGTACATTATATCACTTTTTACATTTTGAATAGTTTTAAGGGTTACACCTCATGTTTGCGCTTTTTAAATGAAGTGACTCATCTATATTTCTACACATACAAAATCAATCACCCATAGTTTAAACAAACACACCTACAAAAGTAAAAACTATCCCTATAACACAAATAACATATATCATTTTTTTTTTTGGAAAATGCCTCAAAGAAATGTGGTCTCATGGAATGCTATGATTGTAAGATATGCAAAAAATAGCTCTAACAATGATGCACTCAAACTCATTGAGGTAATAAAGAAATTTGGAATGTACCATAACCATTTTAGATTTGTTTATATATAATTGCATATTCTGTCTCATTTTAGTTTCATGGAGAGATAATATGTTAAAGCACTTAGTCATTCTTTCAATCTACTTTGACAACAACACTTCACATTCACAACATTCTTGAGAGTGAGTATTAGCAAACTTACATGTCTCACTTGCATTTGCAACATTTGTTTTGGCTTTAATAGAAAATCAATATTGTCAATCACACCCCTTATCAACAACTACAAAAGTAATAATTGTCTTTCTAAATCGAATAACAAATACCATTCGGTGTTCACATTGCATTGTACACATGCGATTGCTAATAAGTTAAACATGGCTAGATAATCTATTAATATCATGTGAACATAGACTTAATCTATTGTGTAGAGGCAATACTTTCTACAGGATTAGCAATGCATATGAACCTCGCCATAATCACTGGAATAGTACTATTAAAAGCATGCATTACAAACATAATATATGAGTCGAAGATAATTAAGGTCGTTTTCACAGATGTTATACTTTATTTCAATTAGGGTCAACAATTGAAACAGTTCACAAAATAGCCTAAACCATAACAAATGCCTATAATCTAAACTAGGTCAAAGAACTTTCTTAGCGTGGACATGGTCACTACAAAGCACATCAAAAGAGAAATAGTAAGTGCTCAGAACTGCACAAACATAAGAGGATGCAAAAACCGGGTATGACAAGGATTATGTAATATTATTAATGAAAGACGAAAAACATGAGTTTGAAACGTTTTTAACATGAAAAGAAAAGATTAAAACATCGTTAGTTTTAATCTGAACAATCAATCTGCACAAATCAGTTTGACCAGATATGCACCATTCCCAGTGTATTGCCTGTGTAAATTTCATTATATTCTTCGTTATAGCACAATCTAGTAACATTTTCAAGAGCTTCCTCAACACTGCTTTTGATTGTTGGTGCATTATCGTCATTAGAACTAATCATGAAAAAACGTTTCCCACTCACCACGTTGCATATATTTATTGACCGATTTCCTCTATCAACTCCACTAGAATCGACCTTGCAGAAAGATATTATATAATTTTGGTCACCAGTAACGCAGATATTACTGGAATTAGAATACGGTTGCCAAATTAGGTGCTCGTCGAATGATGCTACTAGTTCTCCTTGGAAATTCCGAACATTAAGAGACCTGTTATGGAATGTTAAAAATAATTGTTTGTCATTCAAGACAATAAAAGGAGATGTTGTCATAATGTCTGTATCGCTCACTTCAATCAGCCGGTCATCAACAACATCAATTATTTGTATGTTATTATTCTCTTGTTTTATGAAAAGCTTCTCCTGGAATTGCCCAATGAAATCGAGTTTCTTTTGGGAATGCAACACATGTCTAAAGGATTTCAAAACATTGCCATTTTCCATGGATAAGATTCTGAAATCAAGGTGGTCTTCAATCGGAGATTTTCTAAATATTAACAGGATCATACCTTTAGTGATCTGAATGTCCATAATATTTGTATCGGTTATGGAGAATAACAGTGCATAATTCTTTAAGTCAAACACCTTGTAAATCCCATTTTGAGGGGAGAAAATGAGAATCCTTCCGTTAAAATTGTCAAACACTATGTAACCTGGCCAGTAGAAAGACTCGGACTGAAATAGAGGATAACCAGCCTCAGGTTGACCTCTTATAATATACTCAATTGGTGTTGTTCTGCATTTCAGTGAGGTATCAAATGGATAAAGTGAGACTGTGATAAGAGAGTTGTTTTCCTTGTTATAGAAGATGCTACGAATTGTCTGGCCTGGAGTTGTGTTCAACAAGCAAAGCTTTTTGTTTGCTTCTCTGCTAAACGCTGCACAAGTACCACAGCTTGTTAATGCAAATATAATACGTCGAGCATAAACTATTTGTACGATCATTGATCTATGGCAGTTACATATCTCCAAGGCTGCCTGGAACTGAAAATTCCGGAATTTCATATGAAAATTGCTGTTTTGGAACACCGTGTTTGTTATGCTTCCCATTTCTCTCCTATGAAGCATTTTAACAAAATTATCAGACTTAGAGGAGCGCTTCGTCTTGTCAAACATATTGTTTTAAAAAAACTTATCGCAAATTTGTTCTTCTTATTTTGGTAGCTGTTACTATTTCATTGGTATTGGTATTGGTATTGGTATTGGTATTGTTATATATCCCATTTGACATCTGAATCGCAATAACGGTCACACATAGTATACACGACGTTTTAATTTAAAAATCGAGGCGACTCTATAACGACAGAATTGTTTGTGGTGTTGTCATAAAGCTTAGGAAGTTAAAAGGACTTTTAACTTTAAATATTAAAGAAAGTGTAAGAAATCTCCGTCTCTCACATATGTTCCTCTTTTTGGGTAGATTATTATATAGGGTAACAATGTAATGTGTTGTATTCTTATGTGAATTAATTTGAGTTTGTATATGGTTTATTGTATAAAAGATTATCTAAGGTTGTCATTATAAATGAGATATTTAAGTATAATTCAAATATTAAACATGCATATCCTACTCCTACAATATTCTAAATTATAACGTATTTATGATAAACATAAATT